>CM056993.1:186001954-187371954 GCA_029891345.1 Dryococelus australis | reverse complement strand
TTGTAAAAAGTCTCTTTATCACTGAAAACTTAGTTTGACACATTTACTGAAAGTTGTGATGTTGACTGATGTAAATGTACATTATTGTGTGGTGTATTGAGATGAAACTCGTTATGGTGACTGTAGAAGATTTGGGTACAGTGTACCAAAGAGGTTTTTCTGTGTCACTTTTTCCACAAGTGTAACAGTAGGGGAAGGGAGCAGTTTAACTGAATTGTGATGTCCACACTGGCAATTTCATTACTTGTATAAAAGTAGTCGGTTTTCAAACTCAGTATTTAATTATTTGACTTACACTTTGAATCCAAGTCTAAATTCATAAAATATTTATTTTGGAAATTATTAATATGTATTAAAATTATTATTTCGGTAATATGCTTAATTTTATCAGTGCTGTAAAGTTAGTGCTTTTGAAATTTTTTTAAAAAATCATTTTATTACTTAATATTAAATACTTATTGGAATGTTGCAAAGAACTAGTCACCATTTATTGTACCAGTAAACTGTATCATTGTGAAGTTAATCTGCTCCTTCTACTTTAAGTTTTGCTGTGATGTGCTAAGTTTATTAGGTGGCATGCTGGCTGTGGTTTTGGGCCAAAGTAAGTCCTGGATTCATCTTAACAAGCAGGCTAGTATAATATTATGTTCATGGTAAAATTTTTTGATGAGTGAAGTAGTTTGACAGTTATGAAATACAAACATCTAACAACTGTAATAAGAAAAGAATTCTCCCCCACCTTTATGTTCCCATTTTCGATATTGTAAAGTGTATCTTCTCTTTGTTATAGTTTTTTTACTGTCTTAGGCCGCATTTGTGTTTGTATTAAATATAAATACGTAACATTTGAAGTATGTTACCCAGATATAAATGATATTACTTTAAATGTTTTAGTAATTGGGCTATTGTTTCAGTACATTTCATTACCATTTTCTCACTTCGGAAATAAATTTTACTACACATGACCCTTAATATTTTGTCACAAGATTGTCTCTCTTCAAGGACATCTGTTTGCAGTAATAGTGCTATGCATCACTGAGACTTATACATAATTGTGCTGTACACTTCCATGCACTTGACTGTATGTTGTTTTAAAGAGGGCCAATAATGTCTTTAGGTTGAAGTTGGACTGGGAAGCTCTGCGTCATCAGGAGGGTCCCTCAGTGTGTGCCCGCATGTGTGTTGTGTGCTTGCTCTCTTGTTCTGTGGATTGGCTCTCAGCATGTAATGGTTCACCAAATCTGGTGACTAATTGGCTTTTCTCTTTTTTCTAGATGGCAAGCCAACCGTTTCAGAGTTCTTGCCAGGACCTATTTACAATCTGGCACAGTCGGGGCAGGTTGTTGCAGGTGATATTCTATGTTCCATCCTTTAATTTGGTTGTAAATAATTTGAGAATGTAGAAGGGTGGTCTTATAATGTTAATAGCCAGTCATGCTTATTTAGTTTCATACAGGATTACAATTTCATTTCAGTTTGCATCAATTTTAAATTTGTGTAATGTTGTTGGTAATCACAGAATAAATTACATTAATGTCTTGGTTTATTGGACTTCTAATCAGCAGACTTCATGTTATTTACCAGACAAAATCTGAAGCCACAATTATTTTTTTTTGTCTCTGTGTCCACTTACTGCTTTTAAGGCAAGTATGGAAAGTATGGATGGAGTGTGGTGATACAACGTGAAAAGATCAAAGGTTTAAAGTTGCGTTTCATATGGTTATGGATCATTTTATTGTGCATTTCATTTTGAACACCTATACATTACTACTTTGAAACAAAGTTTTGTTTACAATACTTACAACCATTGTTGTCTGACCATGTAACATAAAATGTGTTAATTAATCTAGGAACTCTGGCTTGTAATATTAAATTTTGTTTGTTCGTGTATCAGCTGAAACAGGATTTTGTAAATCGTACTTGGTTATGGCAAGTTGCCACTCCTATCATTATCTTGCCAAGTTATATGAGAGTAGACGGAGAGTATATGCTAGTTGCAAAAATGACACACAGTAAAAATTAGATACCAAATATTAAACAACTAGTAAATTGTAAATTTTCTGTAACCAATCATTTCCAATAATTCCTCTGAATCTAAAACTGGCACTTGCACGACTAGGGAGGTTCTATTGGCCGGGGTTATTCACATCAAACACTGACACACAACGTTTGAGGTTAAGTGAAACACAAATCTTGGTTACGTGACTTGAGAAATGAGACTTTCATCGTGGTCAGTTATACAGTTTTGGTTCGGGATGTCAGTATCACGAGAAACGTTAGTAGGAGTGCCTTAATGTTTCATGGGTGCTCATACTGTATAGAGGACAGGTCACATTGCCTGTCTGAAGTCGGGAACCACTGTTACAACCCTGTGAACGGACTGGCCCTTATTAACTGGATTGCCTGGGGGTCTTGATCTGCCGAGGCTGCTGCTTTGGTTGGCATGCAGGTTGCCGTTGTTCTCTTCAGGACGTGCAGCGCTGCGGGGGTACAGGTGTCCGTAGCGACTTGGTGATGGCTTGACTGCTAGCCCCCAAACCATGGGCAAGCTAAGTCCAAGGGTGGCTCCTTGCCGGCATATAGCTTCTACCAATGGGTGAGGCTTTCCAGAAGTCTTGACCAATGGAGGACTGAGGGGTGAGGCCTCTCAGATGCACGGGTGGTGAGAACTCTGCCCCACATAGACAATGTCCATCTGCACAGCAGGCCAAGTCCTTCCTAACAGAATTTCGGGAAATGAGAAAAAACTGATTTATGCTCTCAGTTAAGCTACAATCGTGAAACTTGTTTTGAAAAAAAAAAGAAAGGAAATATTTCATGGTTGAACATGTCAAATCTGTAAAAAATCTGTGGTCTGAAGTGAACGTAATATTTTAAGTTCAAAATTGGAGGTAGCCCAGATTTCGCAACCGAGCAATGAAGTTAGTCCATTTTGTATACACCTAGGCAAACAGTCGATTGCAAGCCTTCTGGTTTTTTGGGAGGTGTACTGAGGAAAGTTTGCAACCAAAGCTGTAATTGTTTCCTTTAATTGTAAACACAAGAGACATTAATACAATATAATGTTGTAATGCTGACTTAGTGTTATGCACATTATAATAAAGATGTAATTTTAAAATCAGAATACAAATAACTCAAAACTTCTAATATCACAAACAAAAAGAAAATAGTTTGATCCAGTTCACTTTAACATAGCGTTGTTGAAACCTTCAGCAAAAATATCAATATATATAGTTAACAAGACATATTATCCTTACATTGACATTAAAACAAAAATCATTCATGAAGATTTATCTTCGGGAATCAACTTTTGGAGCTTCATGCAGTATTTTCTGATTCATCTTCATCCACAAGTTCAAAATCGAGCTCTTCAGTATCATTTTCACCATATGGTGCTGCTGCATCTGACAAGATTTCTTGCTGCTGGAACATGTTGAAGAAATCCAACTTGTCATGGCGTGGCCATTCATCACCAAAGTGCAGTTCTAGAAGCCTCTTGATGTCTTGTAAGTTTATTTTGCTTTAGGAGATCCCCTTCGGAATCGGAGCAGGGATGACGTCTTTATGGAAACGTTACCTCTTCCCATAAGGCTTTTCTGCTCTCCGCATTCAAAGTTGTATAATTGTTCCAGTTGCACAAGGCATGAATTCTTGTTGGTTTTGGTGATAAAAGATTTTAAAAATTGGAAATGCCAACTGTGTGGATTCTTAATGGCGAGATGCTTCCAGTCTCTCTACCTGTGCAAATGATTCCATGATGTTGATGTAGACAGTCTGGTTTTCAACCACACTTAAGTTTCCTAAATTTCATCTCCAAGTTACCAAAGACCCTGTCTGGGGGGGAATGAAGGAATGACAAATGATAGGGAACCATATTTCAATTGTTTTGATGTGTCCTGGAGCTTTGCACACTAACTAATATATCACCATTCCAGTTATCTTTGTATTCTTATTTTGACCACCACATCCATCTGAGATTAGTCGTATTATGGTCATACCTCCCAAATCCGCATGGACTAACTGGTGATGTACAGCAGACGCGATGGCGTTTGAGCCCTTGACAAACTCATTCTCCAACCAAACATGCAATGTGACATTTTCTGTTGTCTGAGTGCTCGTTGATGATCCCTGGCTAATGGTAAAGTTGTACATGTACATCTGCCTTGAATAATAAGCAGCTGTATCTGGAACCTTAGGCAGGACTAAATTTTTCTGGCAGTCGTAGTTCAGCGTAACTTCACCATCGTCGTCTGCCTTCAACCTTTTACAGAAAACGTTGCTTCGAATTTTGTGAGCTGTAAGTTGATGCTGCAAAGCTGCTTTCTCCAACTGTCGATTTTCTAAGGCAATCTTACTTTTGATGGCAGAACAAGTAGATCATGTCTCTACATATGGTGCTCCGAATCCAATATTGAGTTCTCACAAAATATTGTTCTGTAGAAATCAGAGTGCGTCCCACATTTTCCTTACACTTAGCTTGCTGCTCAAATATTTCGCTGATCACGCGTTTTCCCACTGGGCTAATAACTCTCAATAGGCTTGAATTCTTAAATATGTTTCGTAACCGCAGCTTTCCTTTCTTCATATAAATTTGATCGTTTATCACCACCCCTTGTTTCGGTCAGTGGTGTATCATACTGCAGAAAATGCTGCTGTTTACTCTCATTTTCTTGACTTGAGAATAATTGTCAAAAAGGCCGCCCGGCACACACTAACGTTGGTGACGTTCTCTCAGCGTTTTGGAAGCAGAAATTTAGTAACCAGTCACCTTTTTGCATCATAGTCAGGTGTGCATGGTATGGCAGGCAAAGATACTGAGACGTGCTGCAAAATCTAATTATTTTGCCACTGACAATCACGTTTTTCTGAAAATGTCTGGTGAACGTACTGTATATTCTGCATCATCAGTTCATTCCATTGTCCCAGAGGGATGTTTGCAGTTAGGTTGTTTAGGGAGGTGCTTTGGCTGGTACCTAGAACAGAATGTACCAATTGGGTGTTAGTCTGCTAAATGGTCAATGTTTGAACAATGTAACTTAAAATTAAACCAGAATCTTGACATTATGGCTTTTTCAATATTAGTCTCATACGACCTCAACATAATTCAAGAAGAGGTGAACTTCAATGTTATTCTACCTCCTGATAGTTTGCCAAATGATGTTAAATTATTTTGAGGCTTGACTTCCTTCAAATGACTTGAACTTCCACATATTTTCAATAATTAAAATGGTAATATCACAGTCATTAGGGATTTTACATTAACGTAGGCAAAACCAAATGGAAAAAATAAATGTCTTCGTATGGTGGGTGAAAAAGAAAGCAGGTTTGGAGAGGTTATGTTACCGAAATGCACCTGGTTAGATTATTAGATACTTAAAATAATTTCTTCATAATGCTACGTTCATTTCTTTTGAACATTCCTTTTCCACTGAGCTTGCTGCCTCTTTTGTTTTCTGGAATTTACTGTTTTTGCTACATTTTTTGTGTTGGTACCAATGTCACTTGCATCATTCCTCTGTGAAACTTCTTCTCTTCCCATATCCAAGTTTATTTTTAAATAGTTGTCAGTCATTTTAAATTGTCAGTAACTAAGCATTCATAGGCATATCCTACCATTAAATTAAAGCTGAAATGTCACTATTAAGGACTACCATGTCAAATATGTGGTATTTACAAACATAACCTCGTAGTTTTACTACATTTCTCACTGCGCTGGTGTATTGATAAATCAAATAACTTCCTCCGGTACTGCCAACATAAAATATTCATATTTTGTCTACAAAGAGGAACTCAAATACATCAACTTAACAGATAGCCCATTTTGCTCCTGTAACATTTTCCTGTGGCCAGTTTCAGTGGCAACTTGGCCCATTCTGCAACTGCTCGGAGTTAGCCCATATTGCACCCTGCAACACTTGGCCCGTTTTGCAGCTTCGTCAGATTTTCTAACTACAGCCTCACGAAAGCGGAGCAGGTGACACAATTGCCTACTGTGTAGTGCCAATGGTCGCAGCCGCACAGGCAAGAGTTATACCCAGTAGAGAGCGGTGGACAAAGCGGTGGGTTGGCTCACTCAGGCTGTAATGACTGGACACTTGGGTGTGGTATCCACAGGGGATCAGTTCATCAAAACTAATTCCTACTCCTTTCTGGCACCATAAAGAGTGATGACAGAGTATGGGTTAGCTTGATTGGCTGAACACTAAGTGGAGGAGTTATTAGTAGATGGGCTCTATCAAACTCTACCCAGGGACAAAGCTCGGGTGACTGTCGAACGTGTGGGTATTTGGCTTTAAAGCACATGGTCTGCCTCCTTTACTCTGTCGGGCTGAAAACTACGTAAGGATAACAACATAGTGACACTCAAAAAATTAGAATACAGAAAAACCTGTGTTGTATTCAGAGATAATAAAACACAGTGGTCCTGTACTACATCCTATACTAATTTGTATTGACTTGGAAGTTAACCATGTTCAGTCAGACTTGGCTCTAACTTGTAGGGGAAGGCAATAATATCTGCTAGAGAGTGACTACACTGCTCTATCGACCTGTTGTACTGAGGGAACCAAGATGGTTGACTACTAGAAAGGTACTGTTGAGGTTTACTGTACCATATAGTAAGGCAAGAGTTCTGAAGGTACTGTCGACGACCGTTACCAAATGGGGTGGTACCAAGGGCTGGTAAGGAATGAGTAGTCATCTTCAGGAGCTGTTGATGGTCCTGTCTTCCAGAAGCTCTAGAGGGGTTTTGTTGCTGGTGCAGGAGGAGTCTTTTGGAAGGGTTGCCATCAACTGGTAGGCTTCTTTCGGCCCTGAAGAGAGTGGTGGAATTAGTAATTCGTACCAGAGTGTGCGAACTGCCGGTGGCTTCCTCTGGCCCATGACTGAGTGGTGGAGGAAACATAGACTGACTTGTGCTGGTCTTGCAGGGCTTTTTATACTGATTCTTCCTGGACCAGAGTAGGCGAGGGGTGAGGAAGAAGATAAGCTCCTCCCCCTTAGTTCTGCAGTTGTCTGCTGGCATAGTCTTCTGTGTTTAGGAATCGCTGAAGTGGCTAACTTCATCCCTTGTCTCGTCCTCAGGGTGCGTGTTGCCATCCCTCGGCACGCTGCTGTAGAACTATGTGGCTTTGGGTGGCAGGTTCAGGTGTGTGTGTGGCAGTACAATATCACTTCGGGGGTGTTGACGTGACACCTTGCTCGAGAGTAACGTGAACAGTACAAGCTGGACTCACGTGTGTGTAATATCATCTAACCTTGCATAGGAGTATCCTGTAGCTGTGTGTCCAGCCTCTTCAAGTACTGTTGGTCTGACTTTCCCAGGTGAAATTAAGTGTTCAGATGGGCCAAAGACAGTTGGTTACCTTGTGCAAATTTTGGTTGCAAAAGGTTTTTCTCTGCATACACCACTGTTCATGGTAAAGTGAGCACTTAAGGCCCTCCCAATAGGCATTAACCACTAATAATTATATCTTAATGCTGTCTCAGGTATTAAATTTTGATGGTGGTGAAATGTATAAACTGTGTTTATTGGTCACATTGCAATGTTTATATTAAAAAGCAGCAGGAAAATGGAAATTGGATGAAAGAAAAATTTAGAAGGGTCATAAAAAGTGCTCACTTTACCGTGAACAGTCTATAGTGACAGACACCACAATTTAAAACAAGAAAACCTTGACTTTAGTAAAGTTAATTTTGAGGCTGGCAGTACACAATTTTATTAGAGAGGCAAAATTAATGTTGCTTTAAGTGAAAATTTTTGAGTTACTCTTTCTGTTTAATACATGTTAGGGTTGGGACAGTTGAATCTGAGATTCAACATAGCTATTTAGATTAACTTGCCTTTAATATATTATTAGAATTGTCCACTCTTCATCATGGCAGATTAAAAAAACAATAAAGTTTCACAAATTTCACTGAAAATGGTATTTACAGCATGGGAAAGAGATGCATTTTTACAGTGTAATTATCGGAACATGGGAGCAGCATTTGTAAACATCAAGTCAGCCATGACTACAAACACCTGTTTTTCTTGGTGTGCGAAATTGTGAAATAAACTCTAAATACACAGTTTCTCGTGAAAAATGACATACCTCGCGATAAACAAAACACACATTTCCGTTCTGAATCCTTATGTTTACGACACAAATTCAATTGTTTCAATATCGAGTCAGGATCAGAAAATTGACACAGTTGATGTATCGAATGTACACTGCCAAAGCGATATCGCAAATGAGCATATTCTCGTATGGAATATTTGCTATGTTTTGGAAATAAACTGATTTCTGCTACTTTCTAAAATAAGCAAGTTTCATTTGCATTTCATCCTTTTTCATTTTTCGTCAATTAAATTAATGTAATTTCGTTGGTAGTATACAAACGTGATAAATAGAAAAATTCAAAACACACATAAAAAATGCTAACAATATTTTCCATTGCCACTAGGTGCTGGCTGCACATTTATTCGGTGAAGCCACACAGTACGCTCCATAGATTTTTATATCAATGGTATTATCAAATTTTTTTTTTGTTACGTTTTATGTGAACATGTTTTTGAAGTTGTCAAAGTTATTTGAGGACGACTTGTATCTGGCGACGTTTTTTTTTTGTTTTGAGCAGGTGATATATTAGTTAAGGTTGTGTTTTTTATTTTAATAACTCGTGAATACTTCCCACTGCAGTGCTACACTTGGCAATTGTTACCGAGGTTACTTCCACTAGAAGTAACCTTACCAGAAGTTTTCTTTTCCTGTTCATCTGTTAGTGCGTTTATATTAAAATTTCAATTTTTAATTTGGCTTTAATATGTTCTTCCAGGACTCTATATTTCTGCTTTACATTTGTGTTTTCGTGACTGTTATTGAATGTGATCTTCCATAAGTCTATTTCTGATTTTAATTTGTGGTTCCATGATTTTTATAATGTATGTTGTTTTATAAATGGGTTTGCAATTTTTCTGGCCTTAAAATTCAATTTAAACAAGCTTAGATATTAATTTATAGTGTCCTTTCTTTTTTTTTCTAAGGTTTCTGTAATACGTGCAGGGTACTGTATTATGCAATAACATTTTCAGTATTTTGTATGGCAGTGCTACTGCTGTGGGAAGTTCAGCGTCTTATTTTTGTTTTGTTTTGAATGGCGCTACCATCTAACTTGTTTAATGATATTGTTGTGTAAGTCTGTCCATTCACTATTAGAATTATCTGTAACTGTGTTGCAATTTATTCCCACTTTAGAAAAAATTATTTTCAAGTCACAGTTTTTTTTTTACATGGATTTGGATTTGAAATTCAAGGATGTTGGGAAGGATTCAACTATGGATTCGGGTTAGACGAAAACAGGTTTAGACACGTCCCTAATTAATACATATTCTTAAATTTGCAATGAAATTGTGATTTTTTATGAATGGACTAAAGTACTGCAGTGATTTTAAAATATTTTATAATTTTTTTCAAGTTTAAGTAACACCAAAATTTTTTTAAAATTTGCCATTTGTATTTTAATTTTGCTTTTATTATCAATTTGCATAATTATTGCTGTAGTAATAGTGCGTAATTTTTAATAAATAAAAAATTTGATGAAAATCTGAAAATACCGGAAACATACCACAGTCGTTAATGATTAACAGTACCACTTTTTGATGTTTGAAAACAACAAAATTTCAAGTCTTTACCGGTATCCCATCGCAGAGGAAACTGGGGGATCATGGTGGCATATTGGTGGTGAAGTGACATATTCAAATTGCTTTTCTTATGGAAGGAACTAAGAAATAATAATTAGTACATGATACACACACTTGTTCATCCTGTGTAATGTTATTGGTTGGTGTAATGTTATTGGTTGGTGTAATTTTGTTCAGTGTTTACTTTTTAATATACAGGTATACATTCACCTTAGTGGCAAAAAAAAAAAGATTAAAAATTGTGGCCCATACCCACAAATTTGTTGTTATGTTGCGGATGGGTGGATTTACTATTAAATAAACAAAATATTAAATTATTTTTATGTGTACATATCAGTGCCATCTTAGGCATTTGGTCATGTGTGCACTAGAATGAAACTGCAGTAATAAGATATACTGTACTTTTAGAACCAGTGGTATGAATGTTTCAAACCAGAAAGTTAAGGTATTATATCTTTAGATTTGCTTGGCAAGTGTCTTCAGTAATGCATATTCATACTTGATACTTGTACCTGGCAAAAATTTTTTCTAAACATGTCTGTTATGTTATCTTCAGATAGAATGTTCTTGCCATAACTTTGGTGTTTGGGATAGGTCCAGGGGCAAGGAACATTACAATCCCAGGGCTGCTGGGTGCAGGCTTGCCCAAGTTGAGTTCAGAGCAGCAGGAGGCAGTGACACGGGCCAAGAAGTATGCCATGGAGCAGAGCATCAAGATGGTGCTGATGAAACAGACACTGGCCCATCAGCAGCTGGTGAGTGAGTGATGTCCGGATGGCCACCTCTGCACACACTTGTCTCAATAGCTGTTTACCTATGTTTTTTCTTTTTAAAGTTACAAACAATACTGATTTTGCTGTTGTTATTATTATCAGTCCAATGCCCACATGTGAACATTTGTCTTTTTCTTTTTAGGCTTTCCAGAGTAAGTATGTAATGTGGTCTCTCAAAAGTTTTGAGATAATGTGTACAAAAAAAAACTTATAAAAGATATAATTTTGACCAACTATGCCTTGAAATTGTTGCCTTTGTTTACATGCTAGTAGCTAATCCATTTGCTATTGTAATAATAAACAAAATTTTACTGTGTTTACAGACTAAAGTTTAGTCTCAAAAATTTGTAGGTTATACCAGTGTTGGGTATGTTGCATTTTTAAAATAATATAGATTAACTTTAGAGAGTAAAGTAACTTCAACTACTTTTTGTTCCTTTTGGATAAAATGTAACTGGGCATTAGTAATTTACTCTGAATTCTGTCACTCAGTTGAAAATAAAAAAGTAGTAAAACATATAATATTTGTTAACATAGGCTGTAAATAACGTTATTATAAGAACAACAAGGTTGCCACAGGTCTGGACAACCTGGAAAACAGGGAAATGTCAGTGAATTTGAAAACTGTCAGGGAATTTTCTGTGATATGTATGCTATATTTGGCAGTTCTGTCATTAATCATGCACTGCTGCCAGAAAAATATAAAATTGTTGTAGTGATTGTGTTTAAATGCTTAGGCATTTTTCTTTGCAATCTATGTTGTGAACAATGTGTACAATCAGAGAAGTATTTTGGTGTATAAGGCTGTTATAATCCAATGGTGCCAATCCTTGCAGAAAAAAAGTCAGATAAGGATCAGGGAAAAAAATATTATTTTTGTCTGGAAATCAGGGAAATGTCAGGGAAATTTCCAATGGAGAAAAAGTGGCAACCCTGAATAAGACTAACAGGTAAACCGTCAAGAAACATGGAAATCTTATAACTATAAAACTAATTTATTGGCATAAACACAATCATTTTCCTAAATAAAATTTCTGACTAACCACCTGTACAGTCAGTGATGTAATACAGCACATGTTTTTTCCACTACAGGAATAGGCAACATGCAAATTTTTTGCTGGTACTTGGTTTTCAATCATTTAAGTTATGTGTTAGAAATGTATTTACAAAGTATCACTATTTAAAAATTGGTTTTGAAAAAGTTACGATTGAATGAAAGTTTTACGTTTGAATTGCCCACCAAAATGTGCCTGTCACGCCGGCTTACTCTGTGACATCACAAGTTGGATACAAACTCAGCAGCCGCATTTATTTACTTCAGTGGTGATGCGTATTTAGTTAAATAGAAATTGTTTGAAGTAATAGAAAGAGAAAATATTCAAGTATACCAAAATCATTGAAATGGTTTATTGTATCGCAGTGTGCTAGTACATCTTGCAAAACACCTTGTAAAATATTGGTTAGTTACAAAAAACGAAACAAACAAGAAGGCATGGTTTAATGCAGTTAGGAAAGAGATTGAAGATGTTTCGCCAAAATCAGTTATTTTTGTTTGCGAAGACCACTTTGACGTATGTTTTTATATTTAAGGTATTTGTGTTTCCCTTAATGTAGTTAATTTTAAACACTGAACTTCTTAATGTCTACTATTTACATCTGACCTACCTTTCATTCCTTTACTATGGTATTGTTTAATACACACTGCAACATGTTTAGCAATTTGTATGTTATGTAGACGTGAGCATAAAAAAATATGTTACGGTTTTTCGTAATAATAAAGGCATGTAATTATGTGTACAAAAGATTTAGCCACATAATGTAAATTTTACGTTTTGTACATTTATTCATTCTAACAGGCGGAATTTAGTATATATATTAAATTACAGTGCCGGGATATTTCGTAGCCCAAAATGGGACTTACACTGTAAATTTTGGTTTAGTTTGTTCACGTCAGGGTGTACCCAGTATACTGTGAGCAGAGACTTGATGCCTTACGACAATAGGCACGGCCGTAAACGTAGGGAACGAAATGCAGCATTCCTTGCTGCCAAGCAGATGAGTGCACTCGCATCTCCCACGAAGGAAAGGCCGGCGGAACAAGACCGTGCCGCCGAACTCAGCACCATGCAGTTGCATCTGCTTTGGTTGTAATCCCGAACAGCATCTCTAGCAGTAACCAGGATGACGGTGTTCTTCAATCGCCAACACCCCTCGCCTAATACCATTTATCTAAACTAAACCGTCCCACTTTTGGTCTAGCTGACAAAATCCTTGACCATTCGGGCCTGTTAGTCTAATTGGGCGCGCATCAGTGTATAGTTCTTACATTTTAAAAAGAAAGTGTAAACACAGCTATCGTGATGTCGGAGTAATAACAGGTATGGTAGGCACACAAAACATAAGAAAATATAAGATAAGCAAGTTATTTTTAAAATAATCTTTTTGTTTCTGAACACTATATTTGAGGCCTCAAGTATAGTATTCAGAAACGAGGTGGAACGTGGAAATACAGGTTTGCAGGCTGGCAACGCGACGTCTTTCCCACCACTGACCCACAGCTCAAGGAGTCAAATGGTGTCAGGTAGTGACTAGTGTGCTAGCTTTACGTCTACTTTTACCATACTGCATGTTATCTGACATTTATAAATAAGGCCACCATATTTCCCGAAAAGATTTACGTAGAAGCTAGATTTTAATATCCTATCTGCACACTTGCAGTCTTCATTTGGCTATTGGCCGCTTGTCTTCATGTGAAGAATGACTGGTACGTTAGTGAGAGCCATTCAGAATTAAGTTTTGCTGATACTGACAGTGTGTGATTCGTGGGCAGACACATAAGATGCGTTACAATAATTCAAACCATCCAATCAGGAAATTGGTACTGAACTAAGTGTTATGGAATACAACTTGTTCTGAAATCTTTTGGGGAAAAACAGATGCCCCTATTTATAAAGCAAAAAAAAGTGTTTGTGGATATTGAAACGTGGTTTAGAATCTGCAAATATTTGCAACCTTCTTTCTCAACAGTTAATTTATCACAGATATCAAGCATGGCGCGCGACAACTCAATACTCATGGCAGTCACCTTCACACCACTACAACTTTGTTATTCTTGAATGTAATGCCTATTCCATATTTCAATTTCCAACTTTGAATCATAGCAATTGTAAACATAAACGCAGTTAATAATAAAACGTACAAACAAATATGTTTTAACATGTGGTGTAGGCCTACTGTCGCTTTGAAAATTACGACTGTGCAATATGAGATGCATTCTTACCTTTGTAATTTTACGCCTCTCAGTTCAGGTCTCACAAAACAATGGGAATTGAAGTAATGAAGTACCATATCGGTATCTACTCGTGGCAGATTGTCCGACTGCACTTTCACAAAGTTGCCTTCCATTTTAGTGCTGTGTGTATGCAACATGCTGAGGCTGGCCGCCAGCACATGTCTAGTGACGTCACACCAATGAGAGCGTGTTCCTCAATCACATAACAGCGGCCGCAAAAGTTGCTGGTTTAAAACTAAAATAACTTTGTCAAAGCCAATATTTATGCAACAAACTATGCATTTTCACTTTCATACGTATAAACAAGTGTGTTCTATCTTTTTCGACTATATTTGCAAAATTGGCATGTTGCCTATTACTTTTCAGTACTTTGATATGGTAGTTGTATTATTTTATTGTAACTTATTTCCTATTATACATCTAAGACACCACAACACTAACTTCTGCAGCTATGTGTGTACTAAATGGTAAAATATTTTATAGATTAAACGGTGTGTTGGTAGTAATTCTATGTAGTAGGAATATTGTCAGTAGTATAAGAAGAGTAATAAATGATTAATTATTATAATACAGAAAATTCAACTCTCAGTTATAGTAATACACTTAACAAAATGGAAACGTAAAATAGGTAAGAAGAGTGTTTCTTTTCAATGAATACCCACTTGGTGTATCGATATACTGCATCCACCAACAATTTTTTGTGGTCCTGGCGAAATCCCTATGTAAAAAATGTTAACTTAAACTGTTTGTATCGTTTATCGCATGGTGCGTCAATCAAAGTATATTTCGGGTCCCTTCACCTAATATTTCCCCCAACTATCGTTTTTAAGCTGGTTGTTTATGCAAACGTCTAGTAACTGGATGTGAAACACATCACCGCACTGTCGTTTTATCACTGCTCTGCAGTGTCTAGTATCTTGTCTTCCCAACACGTCTGTCGACGCTGCGGCCATGCGGTGTGGTGCGAGACTGGCTTGCTACTTCCCCTACACACTTGACGAGAGGAGAGTTGATTGCCTGTAGTAACGAATGTGTCTCTCCCTCTCTGTAAGGGCCCATTAGACACCTTTTGCCGTCTAATAATGCGTAGGTAAGCACAGAGCAGAGTGCAGTCTGTCACTTCAGGGAAAATCAGTGGAGGTGGTTTTGATTGATTAATTATTAAAGTATTTGAAGAAATCAGTTGTAATTGCATATTTATTCATTTCAGTTTCAACATTGCGAGTTTTCTTTGCAGTAAAATATCATTAATTACTTTAAAAGACCTCAAAACAGCAACATGTTGGAACCATTATTTTATTCTTGACGACAAAACTGTAGAAACATGCTTCATTACCTGTTCGCGATAAAAAAAATAGTAGCAATTTTTGGCATCTCAGTACAAAAATAATCACTCCAAAATACTATGACACGTCAATTGTAGATTCACAATCAATTGTCGACTCAATCGATTGTTGACACACAATCGTCAACCTTTAATTGATTGTAAATGATTATTTACCGTTCCTCTAGAACATAAATATTCGCGTTAATGCCTATTTTGTGCAAAATTTCATGGTTTGTAAAAAAAAAAAAAAAAAAAAAAAAGGTAGATTTCGCGAAAACTGTGAAATAACGTCCAATTTCGCATTATTTCGCTGTTCGTCTTCTGGTGTCTCTACTTATAAAGAGAAGTTGAGAACGAATCCTTAAAATATCTGCATTACTACAAAAACTGAGCTAAATACGAGTAGTATAAAGTTCTTGAAATGTATTAAGATATCTACTTTATCAGCTCAAGATACAGCGGAACCTCTCTTTTACACCACCTGATTTTATACTTTCCTGCATTTTACATACATTTTTTTGGTCCCAATGTCTGTTTTACAGCATAAGTTTTCCTCTATTTACACTTTCCTGCATTTTGTAACGTTTTATCCCAGTCCCTTTTAAAAATGTAAAATAGTGGTTTCACTATAATAAACTAGTATGTGTATCACTTATTAATTATTATTTACAACTGAAGATAGTCTTAAAGTGTTACAGTTTCCCTTAAGTTAGCCATTTTTCCATTTGTCTCTAAAAATATGTAAAATATATGCTCGCCCTTTTTGGTGGCTTGAATTTCACTTTCATTTTTTAAGTGTCACTTTTGAGAAATCAATACACACTTCTTCTTGAAGGTGGCTATATACATCTCTCTTGGGTTTAGGTTTTAGTTGTTTTCCCACACTTCAAAATCACAATAGTTTTGTTCCTTTCTGTGAAATAATGACAGCGTATCTGGATTACAAGCTTGCTGAATAGGCAGAGTAGGACCACAAGAGTTAGTGTAATTTACCCCCTTGAATAATGTTGTTTAATATGGACACATTGGAACAAAATTGTCATTCAGGACATTTTTTTCTGATTCTTATGCATGTAGTGTTCTATGTTATTTACTGTACACACCTTAGACAGTCCTATGTTTTAGTGGTGGATGAGGTCTTTTTCTTTGGCTATACATCCAATGGTAAGTAGTGGTGCAATTTTCATTTTATTTGCTGTTCGGCAGGTATAGATTAATGCATGAACTAATGAAAATCGCATTTGCTTATTGTATGCTATAAAAAAATTTTGATGTATTATAGGAATGGGTCAGTTTCAGTTGTCTGTTCTCAGTTCCACTGGTTCTTAGCATTGAGAAGTGAAATTATCTTCTTGGTTACTGGACTATTCACAGCAGCAACAGACCTCATTCTTGCAAAATGCGTACTATGCACAATAACAACTGATGTGTGAAATTTATTCACCGGAAAAATACACGTCATGCAAACACAATTTCGCTATTGTAAACAAACAAGTCCATCAAACATGAACTAAAAGAAACTGCCTTATATGTCACCGATTTCTGGTGTGTGCACTTTGTAATAGATTTTCCATGCTATGAACATTAGCAACACTACTGTTATTCCAATGAAATGCTTGAGAACTCGATCCTGGGAAAATGGCGTTCATGCAAACTGTTGGTATACCATCAGTGGACAATATGGTCATTTCAAATTCATAATGCATCTGTGGCATTAGCAAAACACTTTAGAGGGTAAGAAGTCTTATTACAATGAACTTGCACACTTTTATTTTTCAAGAGAAAATGCAAATAACTGCTTCTGAAGTGCGGTAATATTTATCTATGTACAGTAATGCGTGACGCCTCAGCAGATTGGATGTTGCTTTTTTAGGAGCTAGGTTAGGAGCACCCTCTGGCGGGTTTTATACGGATTTCTTGTGCAATCTCTGCAGGGTACTGGTGCATGTCCAGTGTAGAGAAGAGGTCTGGTAGCTTTGCGGCAGGACACAAAATTGGTTTCGGACAATGAGACCTTTCGCTTCAGGGGTTTGACTCTTATTGGGACACCTGGGTGATGCGTAACCTGTGTCGGAGATTTTGCTTGGGTCGACTCTGACTGGCATGCATGTACTACAGGTGGCTGAGCAATCCAGCGTTCGTTGCTTGTGTGTGCTATCGGGAGCGGCACTGGTGGCTTGAGTCTGAAGCTTGCGGAAGGAATGACAGGAGGCTGATCTGGCTGACTGAGGTACTCGACAATCAAGGGGTGAATCTCCTCTCTCAGACGTGTTGGTGCCTCGAAGAGTACCTTGGGGATCTCCAGTGTAACAGGAATCAGTAACTGGCGCAGTGCCTGGACTTGGTCCTTAGGCGCGAGCTGGCTTAGTGCGGTGATAAGGGAATGGGTAAGTTCTTGCAAGTGCCTAGAGGCAGTCAGCATCGGTTTTTTATTGGGGAGACCACTCCAGTAGGAGAAAAGCATTTGGAAATAGAACACACTCCCACGTCCGTGAGGGTTCACAGGTTACATGTATCCCTACTCTGTGTAAGGCCACGTGTAATATCTATGGACTTAACGGACACCCTTCTGCAGTTTTCTGCTTCTAAACATGGTGAGCACTGAGAGTCAGCCCTCGTCGTCAACAGTCCCAGCACGTGGGTGAATGCTCGGAAGCCCAAGTCTTCCTAACTCAGGGAACCCCTCTGATGGAAAAATGTGGTGGAGAGGACGAGCACTGAGTCGATATACTGAACTTGAGAGACAGAGTACCTGTGTGCGGGCTCTACCGTTCTGCCAGCCGTGGTATGCAGAAAGGTTGGCCGTGCTGGTCCATGTAGGAAAACTATTGTTTTATTGGCTCGAGTTAGGTTCCCCGGGTCACCTGCATTCCCCTCATTAGCGTGAGATACACTAGGAAAGGTGCAAAGTCTACAGGAAATGGGTACCCATGAGTCTGATAAACTTTTGTTTATTCCTTGTTACGGAAAATAAATAATTGGTGTCGCACAGCCTCCTACGCTGGCAAGGGCTTAGGGAAGCTTTAAACGTACATTATCCAGGTAGAGGTGATCTGGTCCTGAGCTAGCAATGGAGGGATAGACGAACACTGTTAAAACAACTTAAATTTGTACTATACTCCCTACGCATATGTTTGCCAAGATGGGGCTGCAGAGTCTAAGTGTGTAGAAGACTTTGGCATGACTCTTCCATACATGTGTGGTGAAGACTAAGTATGTTAAGATGGATGGCTCTGGCCACGAGGCGCAGTGGAGACCAAGGATAAGTATTTCCTTCGGTGAATGAAGGGAAGGTAACAGCTTGGAGCGAAGTGAGCTAGGTTAGCTTGATGCAGTGAGGGCCGAAGTGAGCAGGCTGGTCACGAGCCGACTTTTGACTCACTATTTATACTGTTTTGTGTCCTTCCCCTTCAGGATCAGGATAGGGGTTGGCTCTGGAGAGGGGGGTGGCAATAGAATACCTTCTTGGAGGCTGTGATGTCACTGGCCAACTTGGTTGATGAGGCAGCGGTGAAGCATACCATCTAGCGGCGTGCAGTGGAACTCTGTGCCTTGTTGCATATTCTCGGTGAGCTGGTGAATGATAAAATCTTCAGCTGGAACATCCATTCTTGCCGTAGTAGACAGTAAAAGTTCACATCTCATTGCATGTCAACAATAAAACTCTGTTGAAATCAGGCGCAAAGCTTGCCTGCTGTTGAGCTGAAGTCAGTTTCATCCCATTGTTGCAAAGATATGTGTCAACAGTAAAAATTAATTCAATGAAAAATTTTTATTGTGCAAAAAACTGATTCTACTGTGTCAAAATATTTACACACAAAGAGACACTGGAAACACATTTCAATGGAAAGAGCACCCTGAAAACTAGTAATGTGCAATCTTAATTGCACCTGGTGGAAAAAAAATCGTAATTCTTTACAAATGTAATATACAATTTAATCTTGCCCAAAATACACAGATGAGCCAGATGTTTGGAAAGTTCGTAGATTTTTTACTCTTTCAGTAGAAAAAACCTACAAACTATTTTTAGTACAGGTACCAAGTTGAGAACCTGTAAAAGAAAATTGAACTGACCCATTCCTAATTTATAGTGTAATTTTTATCATCTAATAGAAATGATGTTAATGTTGAGGAAACTGTTTTTACCTGAATATAACAGTTTTCTTTCAAGTTTTTATTTTCAAAAAATTTAATTTTGTTTGATTGTTTTTACTTGAGTAAACACGAATTAGGAACTTTAATAGAATGTATAAAATTATTGGGATGAACAAAAAGTGTGTGAATTCCTTGTTGGTTTTAATGCATTTCAGGTGTAGTATATACTGTGTAATATTATTTACAAAGAACGTGACTGTGTTCAACCTTTATTTTAGTGCTACGATTGTGTTAATTTGCCCAAATAAATATTTGTGCGGAAATAAATTTTTCTTGAAACCAATGAAAAATATAAGGGTTGTCTTGTTTTTGAGGTAGTCCTATATTCTGGTACCACAATACAGCAATGGATCACCGTAAAAAAACTATTCATTAACATACATTTTGTTAAAAGAAATAACTTGTTTGGGTCCAGTAAGAACCTATGCAATAGTGGGTTTTTGTTTCACTGTAACAAATTTTTACAATAAGAATTTAGGTATGTTATGAAAATACTCTTTTTAACAAACACATTTACATGCTAATGCCATTATGTTTAAATCAAACTTGTAAATGTCATATACATCAGAGTTAAAATTTTTGTGTGGGTGCTTTGCTATAATGAACTTACTACAACATACAAGAAATCTTTCCAGTCCCCTGAAGTTTGTGAATCTTTACTGTATTTCAAATAGGACAAATTGACAAACTATGAATGTGGTTAGTGTGTTTTTAAGGAGCTTGAATACATGGTCACAAAATACCCTTCTTTAAGGGTGAATGGGGAAGGGTTCCATAGCTACCATTTGTGACTGACAATACACCTTTTACTAGATGCATTAAAAGGGACTGACTTGGCTGTACGTAGCAGGCTCTAGTGACAGTATGGATTTACCCTCTTGTTAGAGGACATTGGTCCAAGGTCATGAGAATGAGGTTCGTTGATGTAGAGTTGTCACTGTACTGTTGACGGCAAGCACAACTGTAATGTGGAAAACCAACAGTGAAGGCTGGCAAAAACAACTAAACATACAACAGCTTTCTTCTATTGTCTAAATGTGGACATCAGATGCCTCCTTTTGAATAGCAGGACACGTGCTTGTGTGTGGGTGGAGAGTGTAGTTACTGTGTGGCCATAGACATATAGGGAGCTGGAGCAGTAAGGTTGGTTGGGTTGAATCATTAATGTAGAAGATATAATTTGAATACATTAATTCGCAAAAAAAATACAGTTCACCCTGCAGCTGCTATCGCAGCGGCACTGGTACCTGCACAGAACATGGTAGTATGTATACAGAAAATATTAAAATATTGTTGCTATTCAAACTGCCCCCAAACCTTCTAAATGGAAAAGAGGTGCAGAGACATTGCTGGCAGAGAATGCATGTTGACATGAAGACAGGGGATTATCCTTGTGGAAAATGGGATTGGCAAGCTGCACCAGGAAGGTAAGTGCACATGGTTGCAGAATTTCCTGGGCATATAGCCATGTCATCAGCGTTCCTTAAATCACCACCAGTGGAGTGCAGGAATTGTAGGAAATGGCACACTACACCATAACACCTCTTGTTGGGGTCGTATTATGCTTTACAATTACACTGGCTCACGGCGCTGGCCAGAACATCTCCAGACTCTGAATTCAGCAGTCATCTGTATCCTGGCAGGACTGTGATTTATTGCTTAACACCACTCTTTGGCACTACAAGCTGCAATGTTGCCTGTTCCCGGCAGGATGTCGCACACACTCAGCAATGCTCAGGTTGTAATGATAATATGTATGGGACACCACGACAGATTCCACTTTGCTAACTGCCTGGATATGGTACTGGTGGACACATGTGTATCCCCGGCTGCCGTGACATGTCTTTGGATGTTGCACAGCGACACCTGTGGAGTGCTTACTGCCTGTGACACAATGAAAAGATTCTCCCTGCTGGTGGTTCGTCGGGATCGACCCGAGCATTCTCAGCAGGTGTGTGCACCCTCCTGTTCTCACTGCATCCAACACCGACCCACAGTGTAGGCAGAACAGTTCAAGTGTCGAGCAATGCTCTAAAAAAATTCCAACCTGCCTCTCACTGTCATTCAGCTGGGCAAAGGGTTGTCGGATGTGCAATCGGGGCATGCTGCGTGATCACTGAACTTGGCTCTGTGTCTTACACTGCTACTAAGGCCTTATCTGCAAAAGCAACCACAAATAGGACACACGTCGGGCTATTACAATACTGTGTGGCAACTTTAATTTTACTAATGTAATACGTTCCTGGTAATTAATTTTTTGCTGAGTGTATTTTGAATTTTTTGTGTTGTCTGAAGACACAAAATATGAGATTATGTGGGCATTGTTGTCATTGGTAATGTACATTGCTACTGTTCTGTCTTGTAGTAGCTGCGGAATGGAAAATTTTAGCACAGGACTGTTGAGTAAAGACTTTATAATAAATTCTTGGAGGAGTCTTTATTTGTTCATCGTTAACATTGGTCAGAGACAAGTGGAAAATGTGGGCCAACCAGAGCATCTGGTGTAGCTAGCTGGGGTTGGTTTTATATTGGCTCTCTTTGTTTGTTTCCTCAGGTTTCATCAGGTTGGGGTGGTGTAGCCCTTGGAGAAATATCCCCCCCCCCCCTTATCATTACCATCACTTACTCCATCATACGGTTGTGTAGACATTGAAGGTTTTGAATTGACTGGTTCCTGGTAATGGCTGTATTGGTGGTGACATGTGTTCTGATGAGGATTAATGTCCTGTCCATCTATGGTACAAAGGCTCTTGTATGGAGTTATTGTGTACGTATTGATGTCAGAAGATATTCAATGCCACTGAACCCATGAAACATGAACAGTGTGAATGGCAGAACAGTTTTCCACGTAGTGTTTAACTGGGTATTGTAATGTTAAGCCAGAACGTACTGATTTATGGAGTTGGATTTCCATGTGTATACCAGTTGCAAAACAGCCTTGACAAAATTAAGGAGTTTTGAAACAAGGCAGGAAAAGAAATTTCATTTATGTGCCAAGAGACTAGGCTTACATTATTCATCAGACCCTAACCATAAAGATTTACATATATGTACTGTACTGTAGTATCTTGGAGGTAACAAGTTTTAAGTACAAATATAGTATATTGAAAAATAACTTTGTGTCATTAAATTTTCTGTTGCACTCTAAAATGGAACAGAGGGAACACACTGGTATTTATTACTGTTTGACTGGTCTTAACTTTTTGTGAAATTTCTCTCTGAATATTGTTGATACCCTAAACTCTTTGTTCATGTTTTATTGATATGTATCCCAAAACTGAGAACATAATTAAACTGCATTTATGCTTAAAAAAGTAATTGAATTTTTCAGCACCACATTTTATAAGGAAAAAAAATAGTATTGTGTTGCGATCTGCTTAGGTAGTATATGTTGTGTTGATGTTTTCAGTGTTGGGATATGCTTGTTGGAGTCGCCAAGATTCTGTGAAGTGTTTTTGCTGATTGCAGTGTATTTGACGTTCTGTCCCCAGAAAGCTAAGGCGTTCGAGCGTTTCCAGGTGCTAGCTCTGATGTGCAGGTTAGTGTTGCTTGAGCGCACCCACCCCCGTGTATGCCATGACATGACTTGTTTCATTTGTTGCAGCAAATGGCTAGTCAGAGGAGCCAAGTTCAGAGGCAACAAGCCCTGGCGCTGATGTGCAGGTAAAGTTAGCCAGCGCTCTTGCCTCACTGCATGTTTGCTACACCCTTTACCACGTAAGGTTGTTGCTAGGATGTCCTCGAGCCTGTCTGAGTTGGTTTCACATCCACTACTTGTTCCAGGTTCGGGTTGCATCTGCCCACAGCAGAGCTGGTGTTGCCTCATTTATATATTAGTAACTCGACTGAACGTTCAGCAAATGTGACCTAGTGCTTTTGAATTTTGTCAGTTCACCAAATGTTCTGGTATTTTATGTAAACACAAATTAGGGGTGGTAAAAACTTGTTGTAATCCAATTGCAAAGTGTGTATGTTTTCTTCTTGAAAACACTTTATAACGGAATACATTGGTAAAATTTTGTTTACTAGTGTATTTTTTATGAAAGTAAATAAGTGAAAAACATAATACATTGGTAAAATATAATTACTAGTGTGTTTTTTTTATGAAAGTAAGTGAAATCCTTGAATTTGTTTACTCAGATTCCGTAAGGGAACTTTGCAGAGTAGAAAAAAAGAATTCATTATCTCTTGCAGTAAGTGCTATTTTCTGCCATCTATAAGTGTTTTTAATGGATAGTTGCAATGTGGTAATACAACTGTCTTGTTGGGAATCGAGTGAGAAACGGTTAGCTGTAAGAGGGATCAGGTTACTGTATCAGGTTATCACTAGGATATTCACTTTTCCTTTTACCACAACTTTTACCATGCACACTCCTCTTGTAAAATGAAAGATTTGCATCTTTCCCTCCACATTTCGGTCTCCCCCACTTTTATCCAACATAATCACCTTCCTCTTTCCTCCCACATAATCACTGTCCCTCATATTTCTCCCACATAATCACTGTCCCTCACATTTCTCGAACATAATCACTGTCCCCCAGATTTCTCCCACATAATCACTGTCCCCCAGATTTCTCCCACATAATCACTGTCCTTCACTTTTCTCCCACATAATCACTGTCTTTCACTTTCCTTCCACATTATCACTGTCCTTCACTTTCCTTCCACATAATCACTGTCCTTCGCTTTTCTCCCACATAATCACTACCCATCACTTTCTCCCACATAATCACTGTCCCTTCCTTTTTCTCCCACATAATCACTGTCCCTTCCTTTTTGTCCCACATAATCACTGTCCCTTACTTTTTCTCCCACATAATCACTATCCCTTACTTTTTCTCCCACATAATCACTGTCCCTTACTTTTTCTCCCACATAATCACTGTCCCTTACTTTTTCTCCCACGTAATCATTGTCCCTCATTTTTTCTCCCATAATCACTGAACCTCACTTTTTTCCCCACATAATCACTAGAGATGGGTCCAAACCCCATGTTGCTGATATAGTGGAAACACTATCCATCGGATTTCAGAGGACTGTCATAAAAATTGTATATATGTGGACATTCTGTAGATGTGAACTTGACATATAAATCACCCAAAAAAAAAGCAACCTCATTAAACTTAATGTTGAACATACTGTTGGGTCTATGTTAAGTATTTGTCAAGTTTAACTGAAATAATCAATGCAAATGGGAATGTTGAAGAAATATTTCCTGGTACATTTACACTCAAACTTAATAATAACCGTATTTAGTAATATTGTTAAATTACGATTCCGTACAAACCTAATAAATTCCGACTTATTTTCTCCACTACAAAACATGTGTGACAGAAAACTTGTATTACATTGCAATGTTTACAAATAAACGTTGCGAGATTACTATTCCACAAATGGTAACGTGACTTGAGAAAGCAAAACCACTGCAACATATTACACAAACTGGCGTCTATCAATGTGTACTACTGGCCTGGCGGAGGCGGCCGTGTGAACTACGTAAGATATCTTCCTCTTGTACTGCAGTGAAATTGTTTCCTTGTGTCTGAATCTAATAGTTATTATTGATAAAGTGCAGTGGATAGGATTTCCTTAATTTTGGATTGCCTTTTCTAACTTTTCGGATATATTTATTATTACATTTTTATACATAATGCATTTGTAATTTTTGTTAAAAATACATTGAAGTAAGAAACTTGCGTGTGTTGGCAACGTCGCATCGCGATACAATATCTCGAATATAGGGCACCGCTGCTTCTTGCTCATCACTTACAACATGGCTGCTGGTCAAAACATTTGAATTGTTTGTTGATAAACTAATATAATTCTACAGTACATATTTCTAATACATATCTACTGTATTCCCACATTTTTTAAAAAAAATTTTTGTTTTTCGTGCTCTCTAAATACTCTAAATGCACAATGTGTAGTCTGAGACATCTCTTGTTGTTATTTATAATTTTTTCTTAGTTAGTGCGACATCAAGACTCAACAGGTTATTTCAGAAGTGGTAAATTACATAAATAGGAGTAAATGCAAGGCAGTGAGATGTAAGCAAAACAATGTGTGTTGAAAATTTATTTGATTTGTGATTTATATTGTTATTGTTACTTGTGCATGTTGACATAATGTATTGTATACCGACTTTATATATCTTGGCGAGTACAGTTGATGTATACTTTTTGGTAATTCTTCGTTGTTTAGTGATCGGAACATGTAATTTTCGGCGATGCTACAGATGAGTATTTAAAAAATGCCCCCAAACTTATTGTGTTTACATTACAGTTTAGCACTTTGGTCAATTTTTCGAGGCATGATCTAGAACAATAACTATTTTTCGCATTCTTGACCGGTTTTGCGGCGAAGTAGCTGGCTACATCACCAACCTCGCCTGATTGTTATAAAGGCCATATTTGTCAAGAACATGACTCGTGCCGCTTATTCCAACTATGTACGACAATTATGAGTCATCTCACTGCAACCTAGTATACTACTTCTTCACACGTGAGATTCAAATCCCGCGCCAACCCGTACACAGAAGTCTCGGCCTGCCACAATCCTGGAGGGCAGCCGGACACGTGGATATGAGGGGTTGTACAAGACAGCAGTGTGTCACCCCCCCTCCCCACGCTGAGAGCCTACGTGCCATCAACCGCCTCAGGGAATGCCCGAACGCCACCAAGAATACACAAAGGCCGAGAGATCACCAGAGGGTGCTACCTCCACTCTGGCCTCGCAGCACGAAGTACGTCACACGCCCTCCCCCACTGCCGCCACGACACGCGCTACCCTGACTATATAAGGTGCACTGCGGAACTCAACAGTTGCTCTTCTTCAGTCTTCGAGATTGCTCCGCCACTTCTAGTGCTGGGGCCCTCTGACCACTGTTATATCTTCAGCAGCCCTACCCAGTGGCTGCCACCAACTGCTAAGCACTCTTCAGCAGCCACCATAGGCTGCCTACATTGATGTTACTGTGAGAGCTCTGCAGCACCTGTAACCAGATGCTACAGTGATGCCAAACACCAATAGGTACCAGAAGCTTTCTGTAGCTACCAGGCATACCACACTTAACTTCTTTGTCTGCTACAGACACCCCCATTAGCGTTAGATTTGTAGTACGCAATTTTCGACAGTTCAGTTTCACTTCCCCCATTAGCCTAGGGCCAGGTCACCTACACCTGGCTACCGTAGGTTTACTTCCAGCCACCGGTCTTCTTGGTAGAAGAGCACGTGTTACCGTGTTTACTAAGCTCTTAATAAACACAGCTTTGTTTCTTTTAACTTTGAGTCTCAATTATAGAGTACTTTGTAACCAACTGCTGGGGGGACCTCGAGTCGAGTACCGTTAACCGGGAACTGGAAATTATTGCTACGAACTAACTGTATCTGGAGACTCCCTCTCAGGCGGCTCCAGTTGCAATACACACATATTAGACGGCCATCTATTTTATTCCTACCAAGTATACATGTACTGGAGGAGTAGAATAGAGGAACCCCGACCACTAGCAACACTTTCCACCCAGGGAGAGACAGTACGCCTGAGTTATATTCCTACCGGAGCACCTGGGTGCTGGTGGGGATATCTGCTTAGGTGCTACGGCCTGGCCTTGGTTGGGATCGCACACCCAGTAGTAGTCTTGGTAGCTCACACGGCTTCAACGCTTCTGGTTCGCCCGTTAAGGTGGGGAGCCTTCTGAAGCACCGGGCTCATGCTTCCAAACCCCTAAGTTGGGTTAATTAAATGGACAGAGGAACGCCTTGGTATCTTGAACGCCAACTTCTGGAGCTACCGAGTGGAACGGTAGTTTTTGTGTTGCTACACTTCGGGACCTTGCTGTAGCTCGGGCAGAGAATGATCGGCTCAACCAACTACACCCAGCCAGTCCTCGCACTCACAACATTAGTAAGCATGCTACTACTAGAACCTTCCGCCAACTAGTCACGCCACCAGCCATAGGGCAGACCAATCCAAGGTACTTGTCATTCGCAATGTCGAAAACTTTGTTCCTTCACGTAAGGCCACGTGCCCAGCTACTATATCCAATCGTAAACGCCAGTAAGCACAACCGGCTGAAGTGCAACCAAAGCCACACAACCGTGATCCAGCCTTAGCTAATTGAACACATGTCAAACATAGCCACAAAACACAGATGATGAGAATACGGCAGTGTGTATAATTACCATGTGCATGTTTAGTGCGTAAATTACATTCATCTTCTTTATGTATACATACCATTTACTTTTGTCGTATCACTAAAATTTTTGGTTAGATATGTTCATTTATAGATAAAATGCACGTAGTTATAATATTCTGCCATTGAACAAGCACCACGGCCATAGTGATTCAGCTCATGTATTGAGATTTGCCCTTCGTACTAGTCAATTTATGAATCTTATCGTGCTGCGAACAAAATATCGATATACAATGTGGGAGCAATAGATCAATATACAGTTAATGTTTACATGAATGAAAATGTACGACAATGAATATTATAGCAAAACACTTTTTTTTTTTTTACAAATGAATTTTAACTACCTGGAATGCAAATACTAGTATTAAATACATTTTATTTTCAGAATTTCATCAGGTATGGCTTATATAGAGTTAACTGCGTAGCAATACCGTTGCCAGCCATACCAGTTTCCATTTAATTTCGAATCACCCATTACTAAAAGACAAAAATAGTTTAATAAAATAGTTTTTCGGTTGCAAAAATAAAATTTTTTGTTTGTGAAAACATATCCCGGAAGATCAAGTATGGTAATTTCCATAACAATTAAATCATTTGGGATGATGAAATGAATTGGTTAGTAGACCATGGCCGATTGTAACCGATACCGATTTTGGGATAGTTGGCTGATGTATTGGTATAGGTATCTGTATTGGCTCATCCATCACATTTATCCGACATAATAACTGGCTCTCACTTCTCTCCCGTATAATCACTGTCCTTCACTTCTCTCCCATATAATCACTGCCCCTCACTTCTCTCCCATATAATCACTGCCCCTCACTTCTCTACCACATAATCACTGTCCCTCACTTCTCTACCACATAATCACTGTCCTTCACTTCTCTCCCATGTTATCCCACTTCCTGCAATTTTCTCCCACATTATCCATTTCCCCACTTTGTCTCCCACACTATTTCTTCCCCATTGCTTGCTACTTCTCACTGTCAACATTGCTTCCTTTCTTATTCCATCCCTCGCCGTTTCCTTATCACAGGGCATAGCCAATTCCTCCCTGGTTATATTTCTCAGAACATTTTTTTTCGTCCTCTGTCCCTGTTCTCTCTATCCTCCAACCCCTCCCAATATCTACGGTAGTTAATGGGACATTAAGTTGTACCAGCCATCACCTTTCTCTGCCCTGTTTTGTTCCTTTCTATGCTGTTTATATTACTCTTGTCTGTATTGTTAATGATTTCACATCAAGTTGTTAGTTCAGTTTCACTTTATATTCCAGTCACTCGATTGAAACGTTTTAACTTGTGATTTTAACTATCAGCAGTGGATTTTTGGAAAGTTATTTGGGTTAAAGTTGTAGAAACGTAAAAACTCTTGGTCTTTGCACATAAAAGTACGCTCTTCTAACTTTTCACTAAGCTGTGTACTTTTTTTTTCTTCTTTTCCCTTTGTCTCATACTTAATTATTTTTGATTTGGGTTCTTGGCATTTTTGGGTTTAGGCAGTCCAAGATTATTTTAATTCTGTGAAGTGTAATTGGGAAGATGCATCTTTTTCAAGTCACTTAAGGAAGACTGTCCTATCATTGATAAATTTGTGGTTATTTTGATGCAATGCAACATATTCAGGCAATGGAGGTGTTGATGGACCTGGTGCTTCATGATGCTACACATTTCTGATTGGTCAGTTGAGCCCCTTTGGGAGAGTGCTCCTGACCTCTGATGCTCTGCTGATAAGATCTGATGGCACATAAGGTCTTGTGTGTTTACATGTCCTTTTCCTTTGCAGGCATGCAATCCAGGAAACATAGTGAGCTTGATGTGATTGTTATTGACATCAAAAAAATATTGGAGCTGGTCAACTTCATTGCTGCTAACATATCTGCCCTTTTCTGAAAAATGCACGACCCATTTACATGTTATTTTCACGTGAATGTGATAAGTCATTTAATTTTATTATTAATTTTTGACCTATCTGAAGCTGTACAGTATTCATAAATCTCAGTCAATACATTTTCTATGTAATGAGAATTTCTTTCAATTGACTTGAAGATTGTGTCTATGCTACGTGAATAGAAAATTCACACCTACTGAACACATTGTTGTTTTCTCTTACATATATTTTATATGTCCAGATACTGATCTAAATGGGAAACATTTTTTGTTGTTCAGTTGTGTGTTTCTTTCATTATAGTCCTTTTATCGCTGTACATATATATCATATTTCATGTCTTAGGGAAAGTTGCCGATGTACAGCAGTTCCCTCAGCTATGTATTATGGTATGTAACCATAATTTATCTCTGAAGCTATATAATTTATTCCTGCCAAAAATTCATAGAACTTTTCAAGAAATTTTTTTTAAATTCCAGTATGAAATAATTTTGCCTTCGTTAAGAGGTTGTACTAACAATTCAGGCATATCATATTCCATAATAAATAAATTCTTGTATTCTTCAGGGTGAAATTACAATATGCACTTTTTTCCCCCAAAAAAGTCAGTTTTCTAGCTTGAGAAAATGATACGATCTCGAGTCGAGTAATTACAAAGCTCAAGATCGTACTCGGAATATTCAAGTACTCCCACATCCCTACCATTTTCCATTTATTCATGTACCTTGTACACTTTTATGGGTATGTATCCATTCATGGCTAATGGTAATTTAGCATAATTGACACTTTCAATCCTGTTTAATAGTGAAATTCAGTTATTAACAGATCATAAAATTATTTTTGTGCAGTACTGTATATAACTATGTACTACTTACACCCAAACCCCGTACATAAATTGATTACGTCAGCATAAGAAATATGTTAACTATGTACAGTTGAACAGAACTTGGCATCCTGTACATGGGTGCAAGGGTGTGATACAAGCTATAGATTTTGAAATACTGAGATGTAAGCAATTACTACAATATGTTAATATTTTAATGTATGCTATAATTATATTTCTAAGTTCCCCTAAAGTGTTGCACAATTTTAACACATGTGCATTAGCATAATGTCGGGAAATGTGCTGTGTTTGCTGATAAACAGATGGTTCTGCAGCAGTAACAGTTTTAGCCGACAAACGACTATCTTGTTCAATGGTACCTTGTTGTCATCTTCTTTAATCCACTTGTCTATCTTACAAACAAAAACATGGCGGTTGACTGTGCGGTTGTAGCAAACTGAATACTTTGCCAAAGCCATTGTTACCTGATTATAAGCTGCTGTATGTTATGTCGTAGTCAACACATTTTATAAATATGACGGGCATCATTTCAGTACTGAGTTATGTAATTCAAATAAAAAATTGGCAACTCTTCAGAATGTCAGAACTACATGAAACTCGTGCACAACTTTTTTTTAAACCAATACTGAATATTTATATTTTCTAAGTTTTTAGTTCTCCATTTGTGATTGGCAAATTGTATTAAAAACTATTCTTACTTATTTAGGTTTGATTGAGAACACACAAATGTTGATTCTTCATGTTGCTTTGGCTAGTCAACTTATAAAGAATCACTTTATTTAATCTCTTTCACACAGTCTATGAAAATAACTCTGATGCAAAAATAATTTGTACCACTTTTGTCACTTTGTGGAGCCCATTGTATCAGTTGTGTATATGTGCTGTATCAGCAAGGACGTATAGGTTTGCTCCGTATCTTTAAAAATAAAAATCAGTATTCGGTCAGCTCTAGTAATTTGTATGAAGGAAAAATATTTAAGATATTGGTTTTAATAATAGTTATTAATAAGTGAGTGATATAATGTATAGGTATTGTAAAACAGCAACTGGTTGATAGTCTTTACAGAGTGGCTTACATTATCTTCCTTTGGTTTTATAATTCATTTCAGAGAAATGTAAGTTGTACATTGGTATATACTGTATTTTTGACTTAAAAAAATTGCTCTTGTTTAATTTTGCATGTTTGTGTCGTGTTACGTGGCAAGTTAGTGTATCAGAGCTGGCAACCATAACTGTTTTTCCCACTTTTGTTTTCCTGCATTAATTGTCAAGTTTGTCATTTACAATGCAGGTTGTATGTTTTTGCTTGTTGTGGTGAGTATAAGGTAAAAGGCATTAACAGTGCAATGGACAGTGTTTTTTTTTTAATGTGGAAATTACATAATATACATCACTTGGTTTATGAAACAACTGAGATTTGTTTGTTTGTTCATAGAACATAAGTTAAGTATGAAGAGTGATAATTAGGGAAGTTTTAGAATAGTGGTGTGTATGTATGTGAAATTTTGTGACCTTGAGTGCTAGAAGCTTTAAAACCCAAAAAAGTATAACCGTGTAGGCGAAGGGGGAGGGCTAATTCTCAAGTCACATCGGGTTGGCTAATTCTCAAGCCCCTAAATGCAGTTTTGTTTATAGTTAGTTGTCCTGTTTCTCTCAGTTTATAAAAAGACTTTGAGAAAAAGTGACTTGCCTCTCATCTCAAACTTTTATTAACAAGAGAGAGGTTGTTAATGCAAGAAGTATTAAAACTATTCAGTCAGTTTGTCATAATTCCCATTACATATTAGTGCAAATCAATACATTGAACAATATGGATGAATTGAAAGTTAGTATTACAAAACTATCAAATATTTCCAGTCCCTACCAAAATTTGTTCATAAATTACTCTAATAATATATATTTTTTTAATGTAGGTCTTTTAATAATACTTTTTACTATGGTTGTTTGGTTAACTACATTTTTTGTTCAGTTCCGGAATTTTTGCAAGAAAACTAACAGACCTAATTTTTCAGAAGAAATTGAATTTGAGATGGGACTAGTTCAGTTTTTCTCGATTCCAATACCGATTCTTTGGTCAATTCCAATCCCAATTTTGATTCTTTTATATAAAATGTATTTTACTGTATTGTTTTTGTTGTTTCTAAGCATAGCATAATATTGAAGAAAGTAGTGATGGCTGAATTCCTGATAAATCTTTTTATAACATAATTTTTACAGTATAGGTAAATCAACTAAAAATGTCTAGATCTAGAGCTTACCTTTAATAAAAAGCACACCAATTTTGAAATTTTCATAAATCGTTAATACTATTACAAAAAAAAAAGTGTCATGTAATTAAATCCAGTTCTGCACATTAAATTATATGTAGTGTAAAATAATGCAAATGAAAATGCATATATACATTAAAGAGAAAACATTTGAATAGTAGGCCTAAGATGTTTAGCTTCTTGAAGATCTTTGGTAATTTGTTTCTTTTAGTAACACACATCATTGATTGAATTACTTGTTACTTTCTCAATCATAAGAGCACCTAAATTTGCAGTTGACAGTGATGCTCAAATTAAGGTTGATTGGGGCGGACACTGCTGAAAATTCTCTCTGTTGAAGAATTGCTAGGTTGGCATTTCAACCTTTTTTATTTTTGTAATTGCTAAGTTGATTTTGTTGGGTTTCTGTTTATTATATTTTGAAGGGAAGAAAACGAAACGGTAATGGGTTGGGTGCTTTAGTTTCAAGTCTTTTGTGAGACAGCGATGTTCTGATGTTCTCACAAGTGTGTGTGCTATTTTCTGTTCCAGATTGTTTTAATGGAGCCCTGAAAAATTTTGTTCATATGGAAATAACATTTAAATTATTGTAACTTCGAAAACTTTAACTTCAATGAAAAAACAAAACTTGATACATACGTCGTGTTCAATTTCGTACACATGCAGCAATATACACACACAGTCTCTCTCTCTCTCTCCCTCTCTTACACTCGTCGATTTTGCATTATAGACAAAAATAAATATTATTCACACACCACAAGTATGTTGAAATTTGTAGCTTTTTCAGGCCATGTGCATACCAATAATTATAGTAACAGTTTACAGATATATCATTAACAAAACACGCAACCATATTGTTTGTAAAATTCACAACCTCTCGAACACGTGTTTTTCAATGGGGTAATCCTATAATGTTTACTTCACTAAAATCACGTCTGTTCGTCATTATAATTGAATAATTTATTTGCAGATTCATTCAGTAAAATCAACACTGTGCATGTTTACTAAAACCAACAAACTTAATTAAAACTGTATAACACACTACGATCACAGAGTAAATACACAACAGTGACACCGCATCACTACTGACAACAGTGCTGTTTTCTCTTTCCAGTGTTGCCACAATTTTTACTTCTCGTGATGCTGAATTCATAACGCTGTTTGCAAAGAATACTGAACTTGTCAACTGGCATACAAGTTTCTGGTAAAGTACATATATATTTTCTGTATGGCAGACAATACATTGTACCATATATATGTATCGCGCTGTGTGCAGCGAATATTGACATTGTCGACTCATGCAAATTTCTGGTAAGAGTAGGATATTTATCGTGCTTCAGACAATATATTGTACCATAAATAAACGTAAACTAAAAAAAAATAGGAAAAAATTAAGGCGCATTGTCAAGGCTATAAATTTCGGTAATGAACAAACAAGCCTCCGTAATTACGTAACTGGATGTTAAAATCTGTAATAATTACAGATAATCTGTAATACTTGGCAGCTCTGAAAAATTTGCACCGTCATATTTTCCAGTAGTTAGAACAAAACACCTTTCATAGCAGCATAAGCTATATGATGCAATGTAGACACAAGGAATGTATAATTGATGCTCGAAACTGTGATTAATCAATTCAGAGTATTACATAAGAATCAATGATATCAATGGATGGAAGAATCGACTCAACCCATCCCAAAAATTAATCAATTCGGTTTACCTTCACTTAAGATAAGTAACTTTTGAAGCATTTACCAAATAGTGGCGCTGCCACTTACATTACAGTCTATAGCATCCGGTGGCATTGTAAATATTTACAATGTTATTGCTTACATGTAATCATGTTAATCTTCTGGATGAAGAGTTATTTTATTAAACGTAAAGTAAAACTCGCTTAAGACGTTCAGTGCGAGTAGTCCCTCTACTTTGCCATATACTTGTGTGTTATTTTTTCCCCATTTAACATTTTTTAAAACTAATTGTTCCAGCATAATACAATTCATTTTTCCCGACTAAACTGTGTTTTCAAGAAAATTTTCATCATTCGTGCACAATTATTTGACGAATAACTACAATCTCAAAACATTGCTGCGGGAAACGTCAAAAACACGCAATAATATATTTCCCAGGGTAGCCAGCATTGTTTGGACAAAGTTCTAATGGAAGCGAAAACTTTCTTGACGAGGAACCTAAATTTCTATAAACTGCGCAAAATTACCGTAGTTTGTACACCTGCCGAGCGCCACAAGTTCGTTTAACAGATGCCATTTTGTGTTATTTATGTTGCAGTGGTTTCACTTTCTCAATTCACGTTACCATCTGTGGAATAGTAATCGTGCAACATGAAAAATTGCATCTTAATACAATTTTTCTGTCACAAATGTTTTCTATGGGAGAAATTAAGTCTGAATTTATTTTTTTATATGGAATCGTGACATAACAAAATTTACAGGATTACAAAAATTCAGTGAGTGATTGATGAGTTACTCTAATTTTTCCATCAAAAACTTCTAACATTTTAAAATAAATTATTACATTTTACAACTTGCATAGTTCAAACAATCAATATATTAATTTTCCGCTCATTACATTTAAACCTTACGAATACTTAGTGTCTTTCAAAAGGGGCGACATATATATATAATAGCCGTAAAAAGTTGCCTTTTTCCCACCAATAATACATAACATAAACATTACAAGTTACCCAAAAACGTAGTTTAAAATATTAATAGTGGGACAAAACAATACACAAACAATAAAAATTAATAAATAAAGAAGCCCTTCGTGTTTAAGTGTATATTATGACTACAGTTATGTTTTCACCTAGTTGCCTCTTCACTGATTAAAATAAGTACTGTATATATGTATGTAAAAATCATATTTGATGGTGTAAATAAGGTATACTATAGACCTTACCCTGCATTTCAGGCCTAAACCTGAATTTCAGTTTTCTGTTTATGTTTGATATACACTGTATTTATTCTAATTCAATATATAATATACTGTTTTGAGGTTCTTGTGGGTGTGTTGCCTCTGAGTTGCATATTGTTTTGATGGAACAGTGGGAAATATTGCTCATATAGAAATAACCTTTAATGATTGTAACTTCGAAAATTATAACTCCAATGAAAAAACTAAACATACTGTATATGTCACTGTTCGTATTCGTACAGGTGCAGCAATACATACGCACAGTTTGGCCGAAGTCAACCTTACACTCGAATTTACTATATAGACAAATACGCAAATATTATTCACACACTACTTCAGTGTTGAGCTGCTTTTTCAGGCTACGTGCATTAAAATAATTATAGTAAAAGTTTACAAATACATTATTTACAAAACACTCAAACTTGCTGTTTGTAAGATGCGCACCTATTGAACAAGTGTCTTTCTGTGGTAATCCTTGATAGTTTACATTACTTAATTCACGTTTGTTCGTCACTACTATTAAATAATTTATTTGCAGATTCATTGAATAAAAACAACACTGTCTAAGTTTTCTGAAACCAACAAACTTAAATTTGATACAAAAATTAAATTCGGTGTAACATTACTTTTCACGTCTTTGTTTTCACCTAACGTCAAAAACTAGAACAGCCAAGTACTTTTTCACAACTCAGTCGACACGCATGTTACAGAACTTGGACAGAATTATTTTATTATTGATGTCAAAACTGTACAGACATGCTTCATTGCGCCTTCGCGATCACAAATGGTAGCTATTTTTCTGCATCTCAGCACAAAAATAATCACTACAAAATACTAGGAGAGCGGCAAGTTGCAGTGTTAGCACTAAAATTGATTGTCGACTAACAATCGAGATTGTCGACACTTGATCAATTGTAAACGATTATTTACTGTTTCTGAAGAATTAAATATTCGTGTTAATGTCTTTTTCATGCAAAATTTTGCATTTTGTAAAAACAATAGGTAGATTTAGCAAAAAATGTGAACTAACGTCCAATTTCACGGTATTTCGTGGTTTACCATTTTCTGGGTTCCGTACCTATGACTGAGGTGTCTACCGAGAAAAAAAATACATTTGCGGTGTGTTTATGTTTTTGACATTGAAAAATAAAAAAAGTTATGTAATTTTGCCATGTTTTACATTTTATTCCAATTACAAAGTGTTCGTTAACGTGAATATTTAATAAACCGCCTGTAAATGTTTACATAAAATATCATATAACCAAAAATTATTTGCATATAAATGTATGTAGTTTTGTCGGGACCAAATACGTTATGGTGAAGTGTTTGTTAACTTGAAGTTCGTTAAAGTGGTACTTTACTGTATTTGTTTTAATAAGTTGTAGGTAATGAGACATAAAACCTGAATATATTGTAGGTTAAATTTACTAACAATTAAGTACTGTATGCTTATTTCCATTTGATTTTGTTTGTATATGTAACAACTATTGATAATATTTTGCAAAGGAAAATAAACTGGTTTTATGACAATTAAGTAAGAGGTCGTCTTGGCATTGAGTTTGGCTTGCACTCGGATAAAATAAGATATATTAAAGTGCTTTTGTAGTTTAAGATAAAATGAGAATTTGTTAACTGAAATATTAATTTATTTCATAAAATAAATCTTAGGAATATATTTCCTTCTATTTTGATTTCGCTTTTTAGCGTATATCTTTTTGATAGTGTATTTCTTTATTGAAATGTCTAATTGTGCCATAATTTCATGAAGGTAGTGTTGTAAAGGTTTGAAAATTGGACTGTCAGTATAAAGTACTCTCATTTATAAGTATAAAAGTAAAGGCTTTATTGATGTATAACAAGATTTTACTAACATGGTTGTTTTTATGCCGTAAAGATAATAATTTCCGCATGTGCAAAGTGATTCCAAGTTTAAAGGATGAGATATGTAGAAGTGCAGCTTGTCGTTACTCAAGAAATTACTGTTAAGTATGGGTTTTGTCTGAAAATTGTGCAAAGGTGAGGTGCATTTTATTATTAAATAAGCTAATATGTTAACAATGGGCTCCCTATCTGTTGGTTTTCAGGGTACTGTCAAAAATGTCCACATTTCTGGGATTTCAGTAGATGAGGGTTCTAACATCACTAAAATACTATTTCTAACATTATTAGACTTCATTTTGAGTATAATTAGAGCTGTACATTATCTGTGAATAAAGTTTTACTAGTTAACACAATAAAAATGGGAATTTAAAAAAAAATATTGCTCTAGTACTATTGTAAATAATAAATTTTAAAAATATTTTATTTCAGCTCGTTTAACTAAAGAACAAAAATCTCAAAATACTCAATATAATAAGTATAATCCAGCACAGAATTCAAACAGACCTAAAACTATCAAACCCTCTGTAAATGAAAATAAAACAACACTGAATTCAAGCTAAATTTTGAAAGTCCTGTGTGCGCTTGATCAGCTGAGAGTGTGCAGAGAGATTATCGACCGGCAGTGTGTTCACAATGGGTGAGACAGAGGAGGAGAAGAGGAAACTTCAGTGGCGGAAGGAGTGACACAGTATACCTTCCAGGCCACTATCTACACATGTTGGCGACACTTTGCACGTGTGGCAAATGTCTTACCTTTTAAATAATTGATTATATTTCACTGCAGAAAAACATGTAATGTTTGACAGAAATGAATAAATAAGGTGAATAAATGTTATTTATTCACAGTCTTCAATAACTCGTTTAAAGGTGAAGACACTTTTATTTTTTGCTGGACCACAGTTTTATTTCTCGATGTTATGTAAGGGGAAGTAAAAGAGATGGAAAGAGGAAAGAGAGGATTCTAGTTTGGCACAGTGGTTGCTGGGTAATCGCTTTGGGAGAGAGCAAGCCACACACCATCCGCAGTGATAAACTGTGGCATGCGTGACATATTTTATATACAGTTAATAAAGGTATGGACATACAATTAGCTTGAAGCATGACGTACGACCTGACTTTACCATGCTCGACTTTGCCTCATTTGAATGTGCCTTCACTTCACACCAGGCAGGTTTGAATAGTACTGGAGGTTGCTCAAGTACCTACAGGATACGCCTCTTGTCGCGGGGGCCTTGTCAGCTGGTAATGTTCTCCCTAAGTCAGGCGTTACATCAACCTCCCCAAAGTGTGATATTGTACTATCATCCGAGTGACCGAGACCGCCTCCCAAGGTCACATAGTTCTATGGTGCTAGGAATGATGCTAGTAGCACTAGCAGACAGCTTCGCTCAGGAGGCGGAGCTTGCCACCCCTGGGTCACAGAGGGCCCATGGACGAGGAGAATATAAGTCGGTGCACCGTCCGAAGACACCAAGTGTTCTTCTCCAATCAACTCCTGCAATTTGCGCTATCACTTGTGCTAGAGCTCTCTGTTGCCCTCAAAGTCCTAGCGACTTACCAAAAGCTCTTCAGCGACTTCACCGACGACCATCGAGATGTTCATCTCTGCTTCAGCAGCCCTCGAGCAATTGCACTGCCCCTCTGGCAGTGTAAGTACCACCACTACCTGCTGGTGGCGGTCCTTCACTGCTGTCCCTTCTGGACAATGGTTACCGTATTTCAGCATCTTTAGACCGCACTTTTTTACAAAAAAAAATTGACTACAAAAATTGGGGTGCGGCCTAATTACAAGATATTGCATAAAACAATTTTTTTCCCCCAAAAATCTGTATTAAGTATTATTTATTACCATATATAGTGTAAACTCGAACCGCATTGATCAAACAAAAATTTCTGTAGCATCGCCGAAAATTACATGCTCCGATCATTAAACAGCGAATTATTAACAGAAATGGGTAAGTATGATCTGTACTTGACAATGCATACAAAGTCGGAATACAGTACATTATGTACACATGCACTAGTAATACTAACAGAAAACTCAAATAAAATCCATGTTTAACACACACATTTTTGCTTGTGGCTCACTGTCTCGCATTTAGTTGTCTTTATATAATTTACCACTTCCGAAATAACCTTTTGAGGATTTTGTCTCGAACTCGTTCTTTGTAGCAAAAACAAATAAATTGTAATAATAGACGGCTCAGACTATACATTATGTATTCCAGAGCTCGAAATACAAAAATAATGCTGAAAAAATGTGGGAATACAGTACGTATGTACAGTATATTAAATATAGGTATATTGTAGAATTTTATTAATGTTTGGCAAACAATATTGTCGGTGGCAGCCATGTTGATAATGACGAGTTGGAAGCAGCAGTGCCATATTTTCTGGATACTGATTCGTGATGCGACGTTGCCAACAACACCATGCAAATTTTCACTTGAATATTTTTTTCATGAAAAATACTAATGTATTATCTTTAAAAATGTAACACTACTAAATATTCATATAAAGTTGGAAAAATTCAACGGAAAATTAAGGTAATACTATTCACTGCACAATATTCAAGACGTACACGAGAAAATAATTTTGCTGCTGTACGAGAGAAAGATATCTTTAGTTTGCATGCTCACGGCCATGTCGCAAGTGCATATTGATAGATGCAATTTTGTGCAATATGTTGCCATGGTTTTGCTTTCGCAAGTCACGTTACCATCTGTGGAATAGTAATTGCACAATGTACGTGTAAACATTGCAATAAAATCCCATATTTACTCTTGTATACCACACCCTTTTCTTCTAAAAATAAAGGAAAAAATTTCTAGGGTACACGCCATACATTCAAAAAAAGACGGGGGGGGGGGGGGAAATTTCTGGAGTGCACCCTATACATCATCATCATCATTTGTGTTCTTCCCAGAGGCAGGTTTTCACATGATATCTCTCCATGCTCTCCTGTCTTCTGCCAACCTCTTCAGGTCCATATACTTTCCACTTCCCTTGATATCATCTATCAACTTGTATCTTCTCCTTCCTTTCAATTTTTTTCCATCCAGTTCTTCTTCGTTTCTCTTATGACTTTCAGAAGTTTCCTCCTCTCATCAACTCTTTCCAGCACTTCTTCATTACTCACTCTTTCCGCCCAGCTTATCCTCTCCATTTTCCTCCACATCCACATCTCAAACGCTTCTACCCTTTTTTCGTCCTCACGTCCCCAGTGTCAGTGTCCAGTTCTCTGCCCCATAGTGTGCCACACTCCATATTATACACTGAAAAAAGAAAAAAAGGTGTAGTGGTAGCCATAAATGGTCCAAATTGTCCAGGGATGTTGAGGGAAGTGGGGGATTGTGTTGGCTCATGTGTGTGTGTGTATATATATATATCTATCTATCTATCTATCTATCTCTGACCCTTCAGTTATTTGTAGGTCGCAACCACAGCTGCCACATATTAACGTCCCCTCCCCCCCTTCATCGATAATAACACCAAGATGTTGCCGGTCGATAATTCTGCCATCCCACTTTGTTTCCCTGGCAGAGGCTAGTGAACCTATGTTGTAAGAGGTTTTGTTGGTACAAAAAAGGGGGGGGGGGGGGAGAAGGGACAAGGCTACCTTTTTTGTTTGAGAGATGGGAACAAGGGGAAGTGTTGAGTTGTAGGAGCGGAAGGGTTTGGAATGTTTTTTTATTTTGGTTTTTGCACTCAATTTATTTAACTAAAGTATTTTCCATACATATCACAATCACCGCACATTAATGTAAAAAATAATAATTAGTTCCATATTTACTAACAGGGCGCCACAAATTTCTGGTGCAATTTTATTCCAAAAAAAATTTTCGTTGAACTTATTGCAAAAATCCTGGTGCGCACTATACACGAGTAAATATGGCAAATTTTCTGTCTCAAATGTTTTATACAGGAGAAATTAAGCAGAAATTTATTTTGTTTGTATGGAATTGTGACTCAACAATATTTACAGTAATACACAAATTTGGTGCGGCCTGTACACACGTTGCCTATACATGCCAAAATACAGTATATTTAGTTGCGTCAGTTATTTTCATATTTACCTACCTGGATCATCTTGTTCATTTTAGGACCATGTCTCATTCACCTAGATACACACATTTTTAACTTCCGTTTAGCCTCAGGAGGTAGTACAGGCCGCCGTGCTTATTCCAAACTGAATAAACATTAGTTTCTCTTAAACTACTGCATACTATTTTCTAAGGGACCTTCCTCAGTAGATGACGACCCAACAGAGCCAAGCAGGAGGCTGCATGCTTGAATCTCTCTTTCAGAAACTAGTTAGAACTGCAGGCGCCCTTCGTGGTGATCATGTACATAGATTACTAACATCTTCGACAGAAACCTGTACTGTACACCTGGTGTGCAGTAAGGTAGGGCTCCAACCACTAGTAACACAATCCAAGAGTCCTCAGACCCCCTATTTCAGTTACCCATTCCGTCCACTGCACTGTACTGTCGCCATAGGGAGTAATACACTGATCTGGTGATCTGCCAACACATGGACCCACACCAACTGTCTTTGTTTGGGCACCCAGAGGACATCCAATGCTCTACAAACACAGTGACTCGTGTCGCCAGTTAGAGGAGAACAGGGTACAAAAATCTGGTCTGTTCAACTACTGCTTTGGTTCTACACATAGCCAGGGAACTTTGTTGCCCGCTGCCATATGCCATACAACCAACAAAGTTGTACCAAGTGGCATGACAGAAAGGTATCTACTACAATCTACGCTTACAGGAGCTGCAACCCAGTTCCACCTGCACTTGACAATGTAACCCCCATAGGAACGAGCTCATGCCACCTGCATGCTAGAGAGGCGCCTTATCTACCAGGTCCTTACCCAGCTCTTTCCAGCCTTCCGTCAAGACCACCGGCCGACCTCGCTCAGTGGTAACTGACATCCGCCTGGGACGTGAAGTACGTCTTCGATTCGCCACTTCAATTTGCCAACCCCTGGTTCCAGTGCAGCCGGACCAGCAGCCCTTAACTGGCGCAACCCAGTTCCATTTGCCACCCGCCATCTCAACAGCAGACCAATGAGTTACCCCGGGCCCCAGCACACACAGGTAAACCAGCGGCAGTTTGCTGACTCCTCCACTGGACAGTCAAACTCTCTACTGACTTTATACCTTGCTGCCAGGCTACACGTCTGACTGTGTATCAGTGGAGGCCCTACCAGCCAACAATAAGGTCGAAGTGAGCTCGGACGTGTTTCTGACCTGCACGACAACACTTTGCTTGGCCTCAACGACCCCTTTTGCCAGAGGCCATCGTGCATCAAGCTTAAAAACTATAGTTGCGGGAATTCTTAAGTGACTGGATTGAATGATATTTTGATCTGTGCAACTTCCAATAAACAATAAAAGCGGGTAGCTTTATCATCATTTATACTGGAATTTGACTAAGACAATTGAAAATGAACTGGGGACATAGTTTTATTAGTACATGCCGGAAATTGTTCATGGAAAATCTGTAGTGGTGTGGCAAACTAATATAGTAGCTTTGTATTGAAGTACCTCACACAAATCAGATAGTATAATTTGTGTTTTTAGGCATGAATAGGTACAAATTCCATATTTGAGAAATGCTGATAAAGAAAATGTGTTTTAGGAATAACGAAAGGAAATTCAACCAAGAAGCTACTATTGGTTCATCTTACTCCCAGAGGAATTATTGATGTACAGGTCTGGGAAAAAAGTCTGAAATTATTGTGGTGAAACATAATGGACCACGTACCTTACTATACCAAACAAAACTATAAAACCTTAATAAAATATTATAAACAAAAATTAAATGTTAACACAAGGCATAAATGTGTGTTGGTGGAACTAATTGAAAATCACAAATGAAAGGAGAAAGCTTTTTGGGTTAATTGGCTTTTACAAGGTGTAGGACGTGCAGGTCATGTGTGTTGTCCAGTGTTGCTGAACTAGCATAGGCAAAAATAAAGTGGTGTATTAGGGAATGTAATACTGTGAGGGTAGTTTTGTTCACAAGCTTTTCACTTGCACATACTGAAAGCAAGCAATAAACTTCTGAAACAGTGATTGGGTAGACTACTGCAGTAATGTTGAAAAATTGGAAAATTAGTACTGGCAGAGGGTGTGTGCAAGAGATAGGGACTCCAAAAAGTAGTGAATAAAACTGGTAAATTTTGACATTTAAATAGGACAAAGCAGATCAAAATTGTGATGTAAACATCTAAACAGTATAAATTTTTGGTAGAGAATATGTTAAAATGGGACTGAAAATAACTAAGAAGTTACATTGTTGACACTTGTTTTTATGAATTTAAACCTGTGTTGCTTACATCAGACGCTACTGAAACTTCGATAATTCGTTTCCACATTATCACAGTTTACACTATCTCGCGTTTTAAATTGCTTTTTCTTAGGCCCATATAACATTAATTACAAACTGAGTGAAACAGACCCAATGTGCATGTTTTTTTTTTGCGAACCCCATTAGTAAACAAATCACAGTGAAACACCCACACAAGACATTTAAACATAATTATATGTGACATCTACAGCTACACTATCCACGATTCATTTATAAAGCATTTTAGTTAGACATAAACATAATTATGCAGCAAAGGTTGTCTTTATAGTTTATTTTCTGTGAATTATAAATTTTAGTAAATGTCATGTATAGAACAGTGCCCCATGAACTTTCACTGTACTTCCATTTAATATTTTTTATGGATTCAACTTCTTCTAAAATACGATAGGTAGAGGTGGTGGAAAATAGCATTAATTTTGTCTCCTTGTAGCATTTTCAAAGTGTTTATAACAATTATTAGCATTTATTGTATATAAAGTATTTTTTATGCCCCACATTATGTATTAGCCTCAAATTCCATATGTTTAATACGAATACATTTAAGCAAACCATTAACCAACTTCAGTTCTCGTAACAGTTGAGTGCAATTAACCTCCACATTTAACAATAAATTTCCGGTAGTGACAATTCTTCAGTTTTCCGGGAAGTAATTTAAATAACCACATTAATGACATTTTTTTTTTTCCTAGCAAAAAAATATGCATTCTGATACATGTACTCGGGCAGTTTTTTTTTTCCCAGGAAATAAACTTTTGCTACAGTAACAACAGATTTTCTTGATCCCTCAGATAGTTCAATTCAGTAGCTTTACAATGTCAAAATGAATTTAGTGTTCATCATAGATACAATGGAAGCTCTGCACCTTGTTACATGTTAGAAACTACTGCTGTGTGCTCACAATGTGATATTGATAGGGTTTTGCTCTCTTGTGACGGTACTCTTTGTGCATATGTGGATGAAAACATGTGATGTAGTTAACCTGTGGAAACTTCCTGTTTTTTTGTGTGAATAGAAAACATTCTTGTGTTATGCGGACTTGAATTTTCAGTTTATATAAAGTAATTATTCTTATGTTTCTGTGTTGTTTTCAGGATTTGATCAATTGTATTCTATTGTCACATGCTTCTATAGTACAAAAACATTTCAAACCAAAATAGAACATTTCTTAAAACAAAAACTATATTATGTAATGACAGCAATAAATGTGTAAAAGTAGAAATCTTTTTGCGAATATTTTTTGCTTCTTTTTGTGTGTGTGCGTGCGTGTGCACGCGCGTCTGTCTCTCTCTCTCTCTGTCTCTCTCTCTCTCTCCCTCTCTCTCTCTCTCTCCCTCTTCCTCTCTCTCTCTCTCTCTCTCTCCCTCTCTCCCTCCCTCTCCCTCTCCCTCCCTCTCCCTCCCCCTCCCTCCCCCTCCCTCCCCCTCCCTCTCCCTCCCTCTCCCTCCCTCTCCCTCTCCCTCTCTCTCTCTCTCTCTCTCTCTCTGTGTGTGTGTGTGTGTGTATGTATATATATATATATATATATATATATATATAAGAACATTTGAGAATTTATTTGTATTCAAAAACATTACATTCGTTGCACCATAATTTTCCAGCTCTACCAATATACATAGCACTCTGAAGCAGTACACTACAAGCTAGTGACACAACAGGAAATACAGAAAAATGTAAACTACGGGAACAATTCATCGAAAAAGATTGCTCCGAATATATTATTTTGGTTTTGGATAGAATATAAGATAGATGGATGCGGTAAATTAATGTTTTATGAGATGTAGCATGCCGGTTTATTAAACATTGCGTTAAATAAATTATTGCTACTAATTGATGAATAATAATTAGCAAATAATGATCAGATGCCGATGGTCATGGTATCAACCGGTTAATTGGTATTGGCGTAGTCAATGGCCCACCCCTAGTTGTAACAATTCGGTAATGGGTGGGTCTGGTCTTTAGTACACTAAAAATATTCTGCGGAGTGACTGGGCCAAGCCAGCCCTAAAAAATTATCTCTACACTGCCTTATTGCCTTACTTGCGAAAGGTGTGATGTCGCCTACCCAGTTCCCTACTTCTAAGTTCCTGTGACTGAGCTCAAGCCACCCAACAACTTGTGATGCCTCACCTCCCATCCGTCGATTCATAGCCCCGTTAAGACTAGGAACGCCTCAGCCCATCGTCCTCGCCATCCTAAGCAACAAGGCAGTTCATGTCGGCCTAGCGAACCCTTGGTTCCGGGGCACTGTCGCACCAGTCCGCCCAGGGCCACTACTAGTACCAGCAGCAGCCAACTGACTAGCACACCAGGTTCAGGTACCAGCACCAGCTGCCAACTACCAGTGCCGCAGCTGGGTCAGCAGCTACCTCAGGCCACCACCCACCCAGGTAATTCTGCGCTAGTGCGTTCTACCATCCGCAAAGCCGTAACGACTGTCCCCGACTTTGTGCCCAGTAGAAAAGCCATGTGCTTACTATTGTACACCGACTGGGCTCCAGTACCTCTGGTAATCAGGCATAGTTCAACTAAACTTGGTGTGTCTGACCTCAGACTACACAAAACAGCCCCGACTGTGACGATCCATAGCCACTTAAGGACGTAACACATTAGTTCTTTAAAATAACAGTGCCAAGATCAAATAATCATTGTTTACTTAGGATGGGGGAACAAATTTGCTGTGTTCTCTGTTATAGTTCTGGAATTTCAATATTTGGCTTTCAGTTTCACCTAGTTAATAATTTTACTGTAGGTGCTGGAAATAAATGAGAAACTTTTGGATAGCAGCACAATTTGTTACACGTTTGTGTTTCTTACTCATGTTATTTCGTTTTATAAGTGCTTTTGGATATGCCACAGGAAATTCATACTCGACAGTATTTACCAAGTACATATTAGTCATACGTATATCAATCCTGACTTTCTTCGAGACTTGTAACATAACTGGATAGTATTTGCACTTTCCACTTGAATATGACGTTAAGTTCTGCAAAGTGTCTGGCTGTATTCCCTGTCGCAGGGCTGCACCAAGACACTTCACACCTGCTAGGGGTGGCCCGGTCACTTCTGAGTTGTGACTTTGTAGGCATAGCTGCTAGGTGTCAAGGTCAGTAATCTAATTGAGACTGCTCCTCAACGCTGGGGCAAGTCTACTCTCATGGGTAGAGAGTAACTCGGTAGCCTGTCTGGTTCCCGGGGTTCGTGCCTCGGGCCTCTTTGGTGGCCTTAGCTCAACTTCGCAAGGTGCCATGATTGGCGTAGATTCGTCCTCGTCCTCGGAATGCCAGCTGCGACGGTACCTTTCCTCTTGGTTAGGTATTACGCCCAGAAAGGAGTATATTTGGTCTTGGATTGTCTTTCGGATCCGTCCCCGCAAGTCTTCGGTCCAGTAGACATTTTCTCGTTTGCCTACTATGCGGTACACCCCATCCTAATTATCAGCAAGTCCAGCACTGAATTGGTTGCTGGCCTTGCTGAAGGGATGGCTTTTAAGGAGGACAGCTTCACTGAGATTGAAATCTTGCACCTCTGTCTTCAGCTGAGGATACTCCTTTTTTATGTAAGCATCCTGGGCTTTCTGGGTGTTATTGGTACAGGCTAGTGTAGCTAGTCGTCGTCTTCTAGCTGGGGCATATCCATGGGTTCGTTATCCCACTGCCAATCACCTGGTTGGTGTAGGGGTTGGCCCAGAAGAAGATGGCTTGGGCTGGTGTTTACTGCTTTGTTAGTCTGGCGACAAAGAGCTGGTGAGTCATCACACTTCAGGAAGGCTGATGCGAGAGGTGTGAAATTTGACACGTGGCGGCTTGTAGGCTCTCGGCGCCGGTGTATGGGGTTGGGTTGGTGCGTGCTTCTTGACTGCTATCGCAACCTTATATTCACGTTTTTAGTATTGCCCTCCAAGGTACTGGTGATCTAAGGACATTCGTGAAAGATGTTGCCAGGATTTACTTTTCCTCGGGTTACGTAGAAATCGTGAATCTCGCCCCCTCGTCATTGTAGTATAACAGGAAAACTGCACATGTCAACCTATACAAACAATCTGTATTGATTCTCTCGTCTCCTTTAAGATCTGGGACAACAGAAACAATTACCAACTGTCCCATCCCTATTTAATATTTAACAAGATGGTGCGTTAAAAAATTTTATAATTGAAGCTTACCACTTACACAACTAATCTTATACGATTACGACTCATCCCCTAGAGTACCTCTACAGACGTGAGTAACATGCTGCCTACCCTACAGGCAGTAGAAACTATGAAAGATTCCTTTTCTCCTGGAGAATACGCAACTCGGCAATCACGCTGCCCCCTCCCCCTTCCCTGAGTCTAAAAGCTACCCAGACCTCGGGCAAGGACGACCACTTCCGACAAAGCACAAAGTAGAATCGCTGACCAGAGTATTCCCACGCCAACCAGGGCAGGACGTCACACATCCCCCGCAGCCTACAAGCTTCCACTATATAAGTCCGGATGCTGCCGTCTTGTTCCGTCTCTTGCATTATCCTACAGCACTGCTGCCAGTGCTGGGACCGCCTGATATCTTCGAAGCATTGAGTACACCTCCTGTGGCTACTTCACCGTCGACGAACAGTCAAACTGACAACCAGCGAACACGCTTACCAACATGTTAAATTCATTTTGTCTCCTAAAGATATTCTTCCAGAAATATTTGAAAACTGGTGTTAATGACAGACAACAGTGTTGTGTAAGTTCATGATCAAAATGAACTTGCAGACAGTTCAGTTCAAATGGGAATCAAACTTGTTCAAGTTCAGTTTATATATAAGGTTCATGTTTAAGATTGACGCGCACCCTTGCAGGGTAGGCAATTGGTTAGGGCACCAAACACCCTCTTAATTCTTACGAGGAAGAGGGGAGTCAAACCCTAGTGTGTCGGAATGTAATACTATCCCTCCTGGGGAGTTTCACTCTCCACACGGCTAGGATTGTCGAGACGGGATGCCAGTTGTCCCAAGTATAGGCAATATGCTCAGTCGAAGTTTAATTGAGAAATGGTGTGGTGGTGTGTGATCTGGCAAATGTACATGATTAACTCACTGCGGGCTTGTTGGCTGTTGAGCGGGGATAAAATTGGCCGGGGATCGTTCTCCACGTGGCTTGGGAACTACCTTGGCAGATAGTTGATCCCTGATTGCCTTTCCGGAGGCCAAATTTACCACACAGAAGTTGGGAAGCTGTTCTTTGTTCGGATGTCGAATCTGAATTAATTTTCCCGATAATAACTTTACGGTGCTGCCACGGACAGGGGTTTCCTGAGCATGGAGTTTCTATGCTAGAAGTTTACCCATGTACTAGTGATTGCTCGGTGGGAATATCCTCTGTCTCTGATTCCTCGTCTGGCGGACACCAGCCTAACCAACGTTTCAGAGGGGTTTCCTGGGTTGAGGTGTTATAACTTTGTAATTTACCGCTAAGTTTTCAGGCTCACTGGGTAATAGTGTGGCTGGGTTTGATTCAACAATTACAGTAATTCCATTATGATTGACTGCTTTTTTAAGGCACGCCTCTTGCTTTGCCTGATGGCTACCTGCACCACCGTACCGACTGCACATTTGAGAAAATTAAAAGGCTGACCCCTGGTTGCAGACGAAGAGTTTTAGGTGGGGTAAGTTCTTCAATCGCTCCTTAGGACCTGCTGTGTAATGGGCAAACCTAGGTATCAAGTCCTTACACCTCGTACCGACTGCGGGTGCCCTGGAAACCCAGAATCAGCGGTATGCCCTTGCGGGCTTGTATTCCAGTTACTCTCCAGGTCCTGTCTCCTGAGGAGTTCAGCGCACCTCACGACCGTGTATTGAAGTGAGAAAGAAGATCATTATTGTGCAACTAAATTTACCACAATTGTGAAATATTTCACCACTCTGTAATTGATAATAAATCAAATTCAATAAAGTACCAACGAACAAGGGATCTAAAATTGAAAGTACTGTAGATGATACAAAAGGATTTAAATTGCACCTAATTTTTGTATTATGTCTAATAGAAGAATGTAGGAAATTCCCGGCTGACTGTTATACTCTTAAAATATAGCTAAAATACAAAACATTAAAATTACTTGCTACTCAATGTGCAAAATTAAGCCTGGAAAAATTAATTAAAAGTTAACTACAAGGAAATTAGCTAATAAACAATGCCATTTACAGCATGAGACTATGAGGGCTCAATCCAGAGGACGTAATCACACAATGACGTGCTACCGCGGGAGTCAAGTGAAGTTGACTGAGGTAAAAGTGTAGTGGGTACAGGTGTTGGGATTTACCGTTGAAGAGGTGAGCTCTCCCTGGGCTGTCAGCTGTAGGGATGAGCCTTGTCCAAGCGGAGGTTTGAGTGCTGGCGGCCTTCTGCAAGCTGCTGGCTGGAGAGAGCGCTGCTGATCCAAAGTAGTGGGTAGGAAGTTCGAGCCCTGCCTTGGGCTGAGAAGAGAGAGAGAGAGAGAGAGTCAGTCAGTCTTCCCAGACTTGGGTGAGCTCACGAACCTTGTCGGCTGGCGAGCCCAGGCATCCCTGCTGGATCACGGTGCTGGACTTGAATTTATATGAAAATCGCCCTGCATCAGCAATTCTCCGAGGGCGGGGGGTAGCGTAGCCTTCCAACACAGGGGCGGGTTTATCGGGTGCATTAGCGCAGCTAGTTTTTTTATCACCCCTGGTGGAGGCGTAGATATTTTCCTGCGCCTCGGGCTGAGGCTGGCGAGCCGTGACGTCACAAGGCCGTGGGGGTGCTGCTATCTCTGGGGTTGTTTGGAACTTCTTCGGCGGCTAAAATAGCATAGTGGAAATTCAAATAAATTTTATTTTATTTGTCAGGGTGGCACTTGCATGCTAAATTCCGGGCGAGTGTAGAATTCCATTCTTAAACACGTTAATTATGGTTACTTATTCAGCTGGCCAAAGCATGGAGTCTCCTTGCTCGACTATTGAAAGATAATTTCTGCCACTGAATTTGACTTTACCTTAGTGTATGGTGCTCTCAGATGGGGCGGAGTTGTCTGTAGAGCACTCTTCTCTGCGGCGCAGCATAGTGGCATGCGTCAAGATAATGTTATCCAAAATTACTACAGTCGACTCCCTAAATATAGTTATGACATTCATAGATAACCGCATCCACCACTCTCATGGTGCATCGATTGAGGTACCTATATTTCTGTTCCCGTCAACTTATATTTCCCGCAACTATAATTTTTAAGCTGGTTGTTTGTACAAACGTCTAGTAACTATGTGAAATACGTCACGCGCGCCGCTATTTATAACTGCTTTGTGGCGTGTTGTCTAGTGTCTTTTCCCAACATATCTGCCGATATTGCGGCATGGTGTGGCGTGCGAGACTGGTTTGCCACTTCATCTTGCACACCTCCGAGAGGGGAAGTTGTTACCTATAGCAATGAGCGTGGAGACCTAGCATCCTCTCTCTCACCCCTCTTTCTGTCTCTCTCAGCTGCGCGCCTTCCGCCCTCTCCTCACACGCAGAGAGGGGGGAGAAGCTGGTGTCTAGGAAAAGAAAAAACAAGTCTCTTGGCTGCACTGGCTTGCCTTCACAGGCTGTCCTAGAGCAAATGTGTGTCTTTGCAAACGTACAAATTTTATCAAGATTATGTGTCGCTCAAAATACTTACGTCTATAATCACGTGTATTTCAAAGCAAATGGTTTCGTCTGAAAATCTTACGCTAAACATTTTAACGAGGAATTGTTATTTGCAATAATTTTTTCTTATGTGATTAAAGTTCATTTTTGCCCCGTAAGGTTGGTGTTTCATTGTATATGGCGTAAAATTATCATAATTTTTATACATAATATTTAACTCAAGGGGCAGCATCTCCGCAAATAAATTTATATGCCCAGAAGCATATGCTTGACCGCGTCTTGTCACCAAAAATTCTTTGAACATCCAGCAACTTGCATTATAATTGTAAAGTTCATTTTGAGTAAATTCTTGCAGGGAAATCTGAGGATTTATATGAATTTATTTCAATACACATGTCTTTTGAATAAACTGGTGTAATGGAAGGGCCTATTCGACACCTTAACTCGCGACAGGGAAAATCGGAGGACGTGGTTTTAAGTGATTAATTATTAAAGATAGTGAAGAAATCAATTATAATAGCTTTATTTATTCATTTCTGTCTCATAATTACAAGTTTTCTTTGCAGTAAAATATAATTAATTCCTTTAAAAGATAAACATTTGCCATGGTTGCAAGGTGTCGGCAACATGTAGCAGTGTGGAGGTGTAATCCTCCGCCTCTCCTCCAATAGCCGCCGTGAACACACTGCCTGATTGATGACTTCCCCGCGCTCTCTCAGCTGATGGAGTGCGCACGCAACATTCAAATTTGACTTGCATTCTGTCTCATTTTCATTTTCGGATGGTTTGAAAGTTTTATGTCAGCTTGCATTTAGTGTGGGATTACTGTCGATTATATACAGTATTTTGAGATTATTTTCTTTATTTAAACGAGTTTAGATGAAATGTTTTTTAATAAATTATTTACAATACTTTTTCTAAAATTCTCATTTTAATTTTGTTTACTATCCAAACTTTATTCACAGATAATGTACAGCTCTTATACTCAACATAAAGTTTTATAAGGTTAGAAGTTGTTTTATTGATGCACTTGTCAAAAACCTCATTTACTAAAATCCCGCATTTATGGACATTTTTTGGCAGTCCCTGAAAAACGACATCGCGAGTCGACTGTATGTTCATTAAAAGTTCTTTGGCATAGAATACAAATCTGAAATGAATGGTGAAAACAAGAGAAATCATTAAATTTTTTTTGTCTCCCCACAAGTCCAACAAATATGTGTGTAGACCGGTGATGAGGATAAATTTTTCAACTTAGATAGGCAACATGTACTTTTTGTAAAACATAAAATAAAAAAAAATGGCAAACAGGCTTATGTTTGTTATGGAAATATTTCTGCTGTAGAGAACTCATAAAAAATTCGTGAAACATTCATGTTGTTTGAAACACCTACATTTAAAATTAATGCACTGGGGTGAAATTTTCTTAACATGGGAGACTAGGCAGTGCCTTAATGCGAGCTCAAAGACAGAATTTTTAATTACCATGGTACAAGTGGAATATTTATTAATTCAATGAAATGTAGGTGGTGATTCTACTTTCAGAAAATAAAAAAAAATGTATATTTTTAGCTAGAACTGTCAAAATTGGCACAGTGCAGATACAGTTGTGTAAGTAATATATTAATATGAGAACAGGGTTGAAGGAATATGGCATAAAATATGATTAAGCATTGCAAACAATTTTAATTTTCGATGCGTCCTAAATAGACTTCTTTTTTTTATCTATTGCTATTGATTTTCATTTAATTTCAGTTCACAGTTGTCTGTGTGTATATGTTAATACTGTAGTATTTCTTGTTTATAGGTGGTTAATTTGTGATTGTTTTTAGTAGGCAACTATACATATGCATGTGCCAATATTTTTCTTTTTTGTTTTCTTTCAAACACTTATGATTGGCAGCTCTTTTTACAGTATTTTATCTGTTGAGTTGTTAGTAGAAAATCAAATGACAGTTTTCTTGTATAGGCTAATAACACTAAAGTGAGCACTTTTGAAAGCCCTCTCATTTGGAATAGTCAATAAATATATTTTATTTTAATCTTAAATGTTAATATCAGAGTGCAGTGGACTGTAAACACTGTGTTTATTACTTACGTGGCGATATATATTTTCAAAAGTAGTTAAAGGATAAAATATGGGTGAAAGGACAAATTAATTAGAGCCTCAAATGAGCTCACTTTACCGTGAATAGCCTATAGTACCAAGTACTCTGTAGTTGTAGGTCAGAGGGTATCCAAAATTTAGGCATTCATGCATTTTCAGGTTTCTATTTTAACAAAAATGGGATAGCTATGCAAATTGTAATTTAGTATTTGTTCCATTCTATACCCTACTATTTGTATACTAATAAAAAAATGTGTGTGTATAATTCTGATAGATTATCTCTTTTTCGCACTTTAATACAGTTGTTTTTGTGCCTTGGGCTACACTGGTCATCACTAGAGAGAGTTGTAAATTCATCCTGTTGTGGAAATTGTGTCGTCCATTCTGTTTAGTTTCATCACATGTGAATGAGGATTTGAAATATGCTATAAATTTAAAATGTGACGAGATTTTAATTTTGTACCGAATGTTTACGTTTTATAGCCCATTGAAATGCATTCTGCACTGTATACATCACAAAGTTGATAACAGATATTAGTCAAATTTATCCAATGCACACACACAAGAAATAAACAGAAATTTGGAGGACAAAATGAAATTTAAATAATTCAAATGTTTCCATGTTAGGAATACCTCTGATGTCATGTCTTTTACCGTGTTGTCAGCAATACACTACCAAGAGGACGATAAATAAGGGAATGTGGAATCATGCATATTGGTTCACTTGAGTGTGTTGTTGTGTTAGTTTTCTTTTTTTATAAACTGTTACAGTTGTCTATTATTGGTCACTTTTGGTCATTTACATTGTTTGTCTTGTGCTCTTTTTTGCTAGTATTTTGAAATATTTTGTCATTTAGCGTGTAAAATCACAATAAGTAATACATAATTTTTTTGCAACAGTATGACAGCTCATACAAATATGTAAAGGGGTAAAAATTCAATTGGCCTGAATATTCGGTACCCAAAGACCTCTATGTGTATGTTTATGTGACAATGTTAATAAATAATAAGTTGTTACTACCACACATTTTATGTCAGGATGAGCACTGGTTAGCTTTACTCACAAAACTAAATGTAATATTGCTGCCAATTTGTCTTGTAGGCTGGCTAGATGTTGCCTGTGAAAGGTGGGTATTCAGCTTGCTATATTATGGAAGTGGGCTTATAACAGACACCTACTTCACGTGAATTCACTAATTTAATAATTTATAGCTGTAACCAGTAATTTCTTTAATGCAATATTTGCATGAAACATTCATTCATGACAGTATTTATGTACATGTGCAAGGCATTAGTGGGATTGCCATTTCCACTAATGCAGTATTTTAAATACCTTGCTGTCATTGTCTACTTTTTAGTATTTTTTTACCTTAAGTTAATGTGCAGCAAACTATATTGAATTAGGTACCGTATTTTGGCATGTATCGGCTGTGTGCGTTGATGTGTGCCGCTTATACTACTATTAAATACGATTACGACTCATAGCTCGTCACGTCGAGTATACCCATTCTTCAACCCACGTGACAGTCAATACTGCAAACCAATAGACGGATGATGTGTGCCGCTTAAATCTGCCAGGTGGCCGAACACGTGGTTTGAAGGTTGCGCAACCAGCAAGCATGCCGCCTCCCCCTTACCCTGCGCTGAGTGCCTACAAGCTGTCAGCCACTTCGGGGTGCCGCTGAGCGTCACCGAAGATTCACAAAGCAGAGTGCTGATGAGAGAGGTCTCACCTCCCACGCCAGCCTCATGGCAGAAGAACGTCACGCGCCCTCCCCACACCCCGCCGCAGCAACTTACACTTCTAAGCCAGAGTGCGGCGGGGCTCCAGGAGTCATATTCGTATTTATTCTGTAGAGAAAACCCAGAGCACTTCTTAGTGCTGGGGCCTCCAGCGAACCTAGAGTCTACAGTAGCCCTCGCGGCTACTCCCTGCGACGACATCAGTCTTCAACAACCATTGAACACGAATGTACCTTGGTACTATAGCAAAGGAACTTTAACTTCTTTTTGTCTCATCCAGACACCCGCAATTAGACAGCTTTAGTTCAGTAGTTATATATTCAGTTTTCTAGTTCAATCTTTCCCTCTAGCCTAGGACCAGGTCACCTACACTTGGTTAACGTAGGTTACCTTCAGTACTCCGTATGCTTGGTAGGAGATAGCACGGGTCACTGTGTTTATTGAGTCCTCAATAAATACAGCTTTGTTCTCTATCCATATGTTTTTATTTCTAGAGTAACATTTACTTCGCCAGCTGGGAATAAATCACACTGTGCACTGCCAATGGTAACCGGGTACATTTTAAATCTGAACTAGCTTGGCTGAGGACCCCCTTCTGGAGTCCTCCATACTGGTAACACACCCATTAGACGGCCGCCTGTTGTTTCCTACTACCCCTAGCACCCAGGTACTAGAGGGAAGGAACAGAGGAGCACAACCACTAGGAATATTTTCAACCAAGGAGAGACGGCAAGCGTAGGTTATTATCCCCTACCAGAGCACCCAGATGCTGGAGGAGGTATTGGCTTGGGTATTGTTGCCTGGCCTTGGCTGATAATCGCATCCAGTAGAAGCATTGGTGGCCTCCACGGCTCAATGTCTCTGATCTGCCTGCTACTGTAGGGGATCACTGGGGACACCGAGCTCGTGCTACCAAGTAGCTACTGGACACAACTATTATAGGAAATGGTTTCTCATCCGTAGTGCACAACGTGTTTTGTTCAGTGGCGAACCAAACACTACGCCTTATAAGATAAGTCATGGCCGATGGCGTAGGGAACAATAGATCGCTCATCTAGCTGCCAATTAGCAGTTTACCTTAGCCCCTTCTACGAAGGAAAGACAGGTGGAACAGGACCGCGCTGCCTCACTAAGGTTACGAGCAATTCCGACTGCTCCTACTGTATGTGCTAGTATCTTTTCCACCGCACGTCTGTACGAAACACACACTTGGTCTAGCGCATTAAAACCACAACGGTCGTGTCAAACAGTCTATAAGTGGTTACGCGTCAGCGTGTATAGGCCGCACCAGAAATTTTATATGAAAAATTAAGGGTAATTAATATTTCAAGTAAAGGCTGCACCAAATTTTTGTATTCCTAACTATTGCTAAATCATGATTGCGTACAACACAATAAATTCCAATTTTATTTCTCCCCTACAAAACATTTGTGACAGAAAATTTGTATTTTGTGCAGTGTTTACGAATGTTCATCGCGCTATTACTATTCGACATGTGGTTATGTGACTTGAGAGAGCAAAACTTTGGCAACATGTTACACAAAATGGTGTCTATCAATCTGCACTTGTGGCAATGCGGCGGGCATGTGAACTACATAAGATATCTTTCTCTTGTACAGCAGAGAAATTATTTTCTCATGTACGTCTTGAATACTGCGATTGATGTGCAGTGAATAGGGTTATCTTAATTTTGCGTTGCCTTTTTCCAACTTTCCGGGTATGTTTATTAGAGTTATAATTTTATGCATAATCCATTCGTAATTTTTATGAAAAAATATTAAAGGAAAATTTTTGAGTGCTGTTGGCAACGTTGCATCGCGAATCAATATCTCGAAAATATTGCATTACTGCTTCTAGCTCGTCATTATCAATATGGCTGCCGCCGAAAACATTGCAATATTGATTACTAAACTTTAATAAAATTCTACAATGCATATTTCTTATACATATGTATTGTATTCCCATATTTTTTCAGTGTGTTTGTTTGTATTTTGTGCTCTGTAATTACACAATCTTAAGTCTGAGACTTCTATTGTTACTATTTATTTTCTTTTTTGCTACAAAGAACAAGTTTATGATTAAATCAACAAGGGGTTATTTCGGAAGTGGTAAATTTCATAAAGACAACTAAATGCAGGGCAGTGACACACAAGCAAAAAAGGTGTGTCAAAAATTAATTTTATTTGTGGTATCTAGTAGTGTTACTGGTGTATGTGTACATAATATACTGTATAGCAATTTGTATGCTTTGGTGAGTACAGTTCGTATTTATACTTTCTTGTTATTAATTCGTTGTTTAATGATCTGAGCATGTAATTTTTGGCGATGCCACAGAAATCTTTGTTTGATCGATGCTATAAAAATTCAATTTCAATGCAAAAACAGACTATTGTTTACATAGGGATATTTTGTCTCGGGACCACAGAAAATGCTCTATGGACACTGACTTTTGTCAAACCGAGTTAGATGATTCTATTTTCCACTGTATATGGTTATAAATAATCACAGTTAATACTGATTTTAGGGTGTAAAAATATTTTTTATCTCTGTTTTTTTTTGTAAATAGGCTTTTTTTTTTTTTTTGTGTAAAATGCGCAGCTTACACATGCCAATACATATACAGTATTTAATTTTCTGTGAGATGTAAAGTGTGTGGTGGTAACATGAACTAGGAATAAAATACACTATACAGTGCAGGACTTTCTTGTTGAAAATATTTGCATTTTACTGTAAGTTCCATTCATTTTCATTTAAGTATGTAAAAATGTGCAATTTTTGAAAGTTTTGGAAAAAAAATTCTCTGCTTTACGAGATGAATTTTTAAACTTCTTTTGGAAATATCAGAAATAGGTTTGACCATGTGTGTTTATGCTATTGGATCAGTATTGTGCAGCTTTGGTGATGCATCACTGTGCCACATGTTCTAGGGTTTATGTGGGCAGCATCAGCTTCGAGCTGAAGGAGGATACTATCCGCCAGGCATTCCTGCCGTTTGGTCCCATCAAATCCATCAACATGTCTTGGGACCCCATCATGCAGAAGCACAAGGGCTTTGCTTTTGTTGAGTATGAGATCCCAGAAGCTGCACAGCTCTCACTGGAACAGATGAATGGTGTAATGATTGGAGGGCGGAACATCAAGGTAGAAGTTATTTATCCACCCTGTTAATGCATGTGTTTTTTTTTTTAATAGTAAAGTCATGGGCGAATTTAACATTTAGGGAAGGATAGATATGTATTCATATGTGTTCATTTTGTGTGGGAGAAATTGTGTTCTGTGATGTGAAAATATGTTTTCAACGGTGGTCAGACAGTTGGTTCTCAACTATGGGAAGGGGTTAGGCCCCTCCCATTTTTTCCCCCCCGATCCAGTGTAATGGGTGGCGTTCCCCAATTACAGGTTGGGCGTCCCAGCAACATGCCACAGGCACAGTCTGTCATCGATGAAATAACAGAGGAGGCGAAGCAGTATAATCGTATATATGTTGCTTCGATTCACCCTGACCTGACAGAGGACGACATCAAGAGGTGAGTGCCAACTGGCTTGCAGCTAGGTCATGTGTTGTATAAAAGTAGTTTTTCTGGTTATACAATATGTACAGTATGTAGTCAAATAGCAGGTAAAAATTACTTATATGGTACCCAGGGGATCAGGGTTTTGAGAGCTTTTAAATCCTTGCATCTTACCATATTTCATTGCATAATCATTGCAGCTAATTTAAGAAAATGGGGGGAAAAAATTGATTGTATAACCTTAGCACATCAATATGTTGTTTACATGGAAGTGGGCAGAAACTTCGACCATGCATGACCTTAGCAACGGGCTGTTTAATCAGCGCATGCAGTGAACAGTGTTTTCTCCCACACAATCATTAGCAGTTTGTTTGGCACATGCAGCACATGTTAGTGAGGCATCTTTGTTAAATCAGTCACAGTGATGTTTTGGAATTAGCTTGTGTTTGCACAATGGGGGGGATGATACCACACTTTCGATACTCAATACCTTTAGTAAAAATTAATGAAAATTTTCAGTATGCTCAAATTCAGAAAAAATTGTTTAGAGTTTTATTAAAGTTGAAAATAAAAACATATCACAGTTCTCTAAGGAAAAAAATATATATATCAGGTTGAATTCACTGACATCTGGGGCTTTGTTAAAAATAAACAGTTTTAGCACTTATTCATCACATGGTTTAAACATTTTTTTACAAATTTTTCAAGCTCAAGTGATTGTAATGGAAATTATATTGCATCTATGAACCACTGTGAATAAATGCAAAAAAGAAACAAACTTAAACAAAAATGTTCAAAATGTTAACAAAAGTGTCCAATTCAGCATTGTCAACCGTGACCAAATTTAGGTTGTGTAGCGTGTAGCAGAATGGAGGTAGCCTAATAAAGTTTCAATCTTAGTATCCAGTTTTTCATACAGTAAATTTTGAATTTTTAGATTTTATGTTCTATTTTCTCTTTGTTCCAAAAAAAGTGTGAGAGTACAATTTATGCATCACATTTGCGTGTGAGTTATCAAATGTGGGGAAATCGCAGAGTGCTCTGCGAGCATGTCCGGGCCCAGAATGAGCAGGGCCGGCCCAGGAATGAGCATGGCTGGCCGCAAAATGAGCAGTCATGAATGTTAGTTCTATAATAGGAATTATTGTAGTAGTGTGTAATTTATTATAAAGGTAAGAGTATAACCAGATTTTGTTATCTGTGACCTAATTTTTAAATGGTATAATATAATCTTTCCTAAGGCATGAAGGCGACTTGCTATTCAGCAAATTGACAATGCTGTTTGTTATGAATTATATGGCACTGGCCTTTGTTTACTTCGGAGCTTGACTGCTGGTGAATCGTATATTTTATGTGACCGATTAATCCTCATCATTAGCACTCAAATTATTGCCTTCTATTATGGAGATGCTAACGATATTGCTGCTGTTTATTGTAATTTTTCGTAAATACGAACATTTCACAGTGTAATTGAACAATAGCGTTTCACCCATGGAATACGCAATAACTTAGGAATGAATGGAAGTTATGTGATGAAAAAACAGTGGTTAAAGATTAAAGAAAAGTAATCACCCTTAATTTTTTTATTTTCTGTAAAAAAATGTATCAGTTTTAATTATTTGTTGTTTTTCGAGACGCTCGTTTTTAACAGCATTGTACCAGAGCCAACATCATACTGTGTTTGGAATGTGAAGTTTTAAGTGTTCTTTCACAAATGGAAAAAAAAAAAAAAAGTGTGTGCAGTGGTCGTAATAAAAAAATTTGGAAGAATTTCTGCCGATTTTGACCTAACTCGTATGCACCCAAACTTGCCATTTTTTGCATGAAGTTCATGTTCAATCATCTCTAGCACATAAAAAAAATGCTTTTTAAATTAAATATAAATATGTTTGTATATTTTAATAGCTGGACGTCTCCTGATTAATTTGATACCCAAGACAGGCATATTGGACCACCCCTTGTAAAAAAGAAGGGCTAAACACAGTATGATATGGTCATTGAAAGTGTGTGAAAAGAGTAGACTATGTATTAATCAAATATATCTAAACACTGTTGAAGATGCCTTATGTTTGAAGCAAAACATAGAACTTTGATTATTGATAATATATATGAAGATACACTGGATCACTCGTGTGCTGGGACTAGCAGCGAATACATTGCCGTGCACACGTAGCTAGGCGAGCATCTAGATCCTCTGCAGCACAGCTGGGCGCGGCTACTCACATCTGTTGATCGGTCCTAGATCCTCGGGGCTGGGCAGCTGTTGATTGGTCGTTACGTTACAAGCTGGTAGACGGCGACGAGCCGGCCGCTGCCAGTGCCGTTGTTACAGGACCGATTCACTTCGTAACAGCGGCCCGGTGTTGATAAAACATGCTGATAGATGCGATTCACGTCAGTGTGTTGAATTTATACAAAATATAGGCTGCATGTTGGCCTCTGCACTGCTATGATGAGGTCCGGCAATGTTTACAGGAATATAAAAATTTAGTTCTTTCTACTTGAAATATTAACCGTCCCGAATTTATCTTCAATGACTTGTGACACGCACAAGGCCTAGCTCGCCAAAATATGGTAAGATAAGGACACATTTTATTTGCACACACTGACCTACTTTTATTCACTTTACATATAAAATTGACTTCACAAGAAAAAAAAATGCCCACCAAAAAAATTACCATATTACGTAGGCATGGATGCACATAAATTTACAAAAAAAAAAAATTAAAAAAGGGACATTGAAATAAATTTGAAGTTGTACATACACTGATTAAGAAACTAGTCTGTAATGTGCCGCTGTTTTTTACACCAAAAGAGAAGGGATAATGGAAGCAAAAAGAGACAGCAAGGGTAAGACGGTGGCTGCGACATATGACTACGACAAAGTATCTTTACTGACGCAGACTGCCCCCCCCCCCCCCCCCCCGACCTCCTTCTTAATATTCACCACCACAGCTTCCACGGACAATACACCAGTGTCCCCTTCTGGCATTACGTAATTTATTGCTTTACCCTGCTTGGGACAGCAAATGTCAAAGTCTATGATGCAGCATGTAAAATGCGTAACCACTAACTTCAGTAAAGGCTAGTTTCCCATAGACTGAAAACCGTGGATAATTGAAACTTGTACCGCGGTAGGAGAAAAGGTCTACAAAAACAAATCCGCGCATAACTGAAACAGCGGTTCAAGATGTCGCTGTTCGCGAGGAATTACTGTATCAATTTTTAGACATGCCTCAAAGTTTCTATTTTTTCGACACAAACTTTTCACGGTTCCTCGGGATTGGGTCGTAATAATAGAGAGGTGCTCGTAATAAATGGGGTCGTAATAGAGGGGTTTTACTGTAATTCTTTTATGTAATTATTTCTGTTGCCGGTGTTTTGCATTTTTTTTTTTTAACTTGCCATGTTCTTTGGATCTGTAATGTCCTCTTTCCAACATATTTTATCACTAGATGACCCGTGGGACTTTGTTCGCATGATATATTTGTAAACTTTGAATTGATGTAGCCACTTTTTTTATTGCATTCCCTACCCACTGAGCTACTGCGGCACCACTATTGTGTGCTCTACCCACTGAGCTACTGAGGCTCCACTTGGAATTGCTCCACCCACTGAGCCACTAAGGCCCCACTTGGTATCGCTCTATACACTGAGCCACTAAGGCCCCACTTGGAATAACTCTAGCCACTGTGCCACTACGGCTTTTTGGAAGAAAATGTTTACAGCTCATATAAAAAAATAAATTAGAAATGACAATTTTTTAAGCAATGCTTTTTTTATGCAGTAACCAATCCTAAGAAAAGCTTAATCCAGTACCTATTTACAATAAGAATTTTCCTGAAGGAATTAGATATTTTCACGGGTTAAAAAGTAGCCTACGTCACTCTCCGACCCTCTAACTATATCTGTGCAAAAAATTATGCTGTTCCGTTGCTTCATTTTGACGTAAAAGAATGACACACACATACTTTTGCATTTATGTAGTAGTAAGAAATAACATGAGCAGCCTGTATCATAATATAAAACTTAAAAATGCAGTGACTTTCGGCAGTCATTATTTGACCAACTTAACAGTTAACCGTCGACTTACATATGCAAGAAAAATTATCTTAGCCTCAACGAAATGTATCATCATAATCGTGCCGATACTCGATACTTTTGATACCACCAAGTATAGAGAGATTTCGAAGTATCGAACATCCCATCTATAGTAAATACATTAACATCACAACAGGATTTAAATTAAAGGTGAATGTGTTTGCAGAAGAACATAGAAATTGAATGGCTGAGAGAATATTTTTTGTAAGTGAGAAGCTAGTGCGTTACTGGCGGAAAATGAAAGAGAAACTAAGCAGCACAATCATGCCAGAAATGCCTTTTGTGGTCCATAAAACAAAAAATTTCCTATGATTGATTGAGAAGTTCTTACGTGCACAGAAGAATTGCGAAACAATGGTTGTAGTGTTGTACAAAATGTCAAAAGTGACTCAGACAAATTAAATCTGTTTTTATTGCAAAGTGATTAACAATCTTTGCGTACAAGGATTGTTACTACAATCATTGAGTGCCCCAAGTCTTTTTGTTCACTTATTTTTTAGAGTTGCAATACGGCCATTGGGTGCTTACTTGCGCAGCGCGAATGTAATTACCTAAGTGTAAATATGAACAGAGAACTGCAGTTGGCATTTTGGTAAAGTTTCGTTTTAGACTTGTCTGTATTGCTTGTTATATATATATATATATATATATATAATATATATTATGCAGTGTGCAGGCACACTGATGCGCAGCGTGCCTGCACACACTATGGCTAGGTTTTGCCCCATCAGCATGTACTGAGAGCCTCACGACAAGTTCGAATCAGCGTACATGATTTTAAGTGGCTACACAGTTTATTCCACGCATTGGACAACTACAGACACTGAAATTAATTAATGCGATTTATTATTTAAATTGTACTGTCCTCCCAGAATTCGACATACAGTTGCAACCCTCTCGACCAGAAATTATTTTACCAGACAAGTCACAGACCAGCCGATATCGATAAGGAAGCTAAAATAATCACCACAGGATTGCAACACTCCTGTGCCCAGTGACATCACAGCCACGGAGCCTCGAGCGGAGGCGGTAAGCCTGTTGTCAGCCTTCAGCCAGGGCCTTATGAAATATTCGGCGCTGCTCTCTACCCTGAGTTGATGTACCCTTTTGGTGAGTGGATTGTACTCCCTGCACCCCTGTGAGAGCTGCGAAGCTAAGATTTTGACTATATAAGGAATCCGGAAAGCGCTCTTGCCAGAGTTCGTCAGTACTCCGACCGCAGACGTTCGAGGGCTCCTGGGTCTGGATAAGACGTCAGTTTCCCCAGCCTGAAGAAGGCCATACATCCAACTCCAGCAGCATGCAAAATTTCATCCAGCTCCGGTAGCGTGGGAAGGCTTTCCGGAGGTAACCTTTTTGTGCGCAGCCTGCACCCTTTACCCAAGTCTTTCTTTGACCCCGTGGTAGACTGTCACAACGTTCCCTCTGGACAACCACCCTCAGAAATTTAACTCGCTGTAAATTGGACGCTTTCTAGGAGTTTGTTGTTTTGGGGAGATTCTGGCCAGGTTTGCCTTCACTTGGTGTAAAGTCAATTAATAATCTATTCTACGCAGGAGAGGCAGGTGGAAAGGGATCGCGTCGCCGAACTTAGACGTGAAGCAGTTGCGGCGGCCCCTGTTCTGGTAATTGACTGTCTACCGTGTATCTGCTTACATCCTACGTGTTATCCTTGTCAAAGGACTTTTGACAGCTACTGAAGTTATTTACTCACCTTTATCACTTCACGTGTAGATTTCCGTATTTACTCCTGTATAGCGAACCCTTTTCTTTTCCCAAAATAAAGGAAGAAAATTCTGGGGTGCACCTTGTACATGGGGAGAAAAAAGAGGAAGGGGGAGTGGTAGCCATAAATGGTCTGGGGATGATGAAGAAAGTGGGAGGACTGTCTGTTGTCTCCTGTCTCCCTCTTACATCACTCCTCTTCCTTCTCTCTCTATCTCTCAGGAACCCTTCAGTAATGTGTAGGTCAAAACTCTGCTCCCCCCCCCCCCCCCACACACACACACACCTAAACTAATGGCATCCTGTCACACCACAAAACCAGAGCTGCCACATCCTTATAACAACACCCTGATGTTGCTGGTCGATAATTCCCCCATTCCTCTTTGTTTCCATGACAGAGGCTAGGGAGCCATGTTCCTGGAACGGTGGGGGGGAGAAGACAGGAGGTGACTCATTATATATATATATATATATATATATATATATATATATATATATATATATATATATATATATATATATATATATATATAGGGGGGGGGGGTAATGTGACATTCTAGAAGGAAAAAAAGTCACTGCTAAAAAAGAATGGAGAAAAAAGAAAATGAAGCTGGAAATGTTGAGTAGTAGGAACTTAGGGTTTCCAGATTTTTTATTATTTTTGCTTTTTGCACCCAAGTTATTTAATTAAAGTATTTCCCTATATCACAATCACCACACATTAATGTAAAAAAGAATAATTGGTTCCATACTTACTAACAGGTTGCCTTTGGTGCAATTTTATTTTAAAAAAATTCTCTGGAACTTCCAAAAATCATGGTGCACGATGTATACGAGTAAATACGTTAAAAGTGTTTTCAGCTGGGCTCAATAACAAAACTAATTCCTCACTGTGGAATAAGAGTGAGTGAGCCGAACCCCTCAGGATCACAGCGCCTGCGAAGACTATAGTCTGAAAAGACATAGTAGGATTCCTGGGAGTGGCCGGAACACCCGTGCTTCCCTGCGGATAGATCCCAAATCTAGCTCGCCATTTTACACTGACAGTGCCTCGGGAGTGACTGCCAAAGATACTCCCACGAGGAATGTCCTATGGTGGCTAGGGAAGAAGTGAGATTAACTAGTCAATGTATGAGAAGAACCTCACTTAGAAAGAATATAATTTTCCAGTAGAATATTAATCAGGTACAGTCAACTTAAACCTTCCAATAACTAGGAAAGGTGGTGGATTATTAGGTAGGAATCGTCGTCGAGCTCGATGGGCTCTACAGAGAGAACTGTCACAACTAGTCAACTCCCCTCACGATGCTGCACCCCAGTCCCCCATACCTGAAGTCACTGGCCCCGTACCACACCACCTGATTTTGCCCTCTGTAGTGTGTGAACACGAATCAGAGCTATATTCAGTGTTAGGTACCTGCTGGTCATGGCCTAGCTATGAGTACGAAAGCATTTACAGTTGATCTAATCTCGCACCGGTAGCAAAGCCTCCAATCCCTTCCCCAGTATTTTAGCAAATTATTCATTTATTGTGACAGCTGGCATCCCGTATCTTGGCAACCTTCACGGTAAGGTCGCACTCCCCGAGAGGGAGACGTTAGCAATCAAACTCACCATGGGGTTTGATTCCCCTCCAAACCACTATAACTTCCACAAGATGGCATCCCAGAAAGGACCCCAATGTGGGCAAACGCCGACCTGCCAGGCAAAAGGAATCCCTGCTAGAAACAAATACTCCGCCGAAGTGCCCCATATAATCTCCTGGAGGGCAATCAGCATTCTTAACGATTAACCCCAACAATAGGTGCACCTCCTGTGAAGCGCCCGTCACTAGGTGAGAGACTTAGTGCCGGTCGGTAGTACCAAGGCAGGAGCCAGGTACCACCATGAAGCTGAAAAAGCAGAGTGCGTCAAGTGTAAGTGTAAATTTTTTGCCATTGTATTTTTCCTCTAACTATCATTGCAACCAGGATTTTTTTTACTAAATTTGGCATAAAATATGCTATGATTATGCAATGTAATACAGTACTGATAGTAGGATAAAAAAGAGTCTGGAACATGTTATAGGAGCCTGCATTCATTCGGTCAATAAATTATGACATTGCCCAGTGCCCATTTTGTGATGTAGTGACTGTTAACATTTCTTGCCTTTGGCCCAAAATCACTTCATAATTGATTTCACACAAAAATTGAGGTGATCTTAGTGGCTATGAGAATCTAAAAAAACGAGAATTGTATATATATTTTTGCCACTTGGAAACTGTATATGATTGTGCAGGCATATTGTACAATGTGCTCAAATCCTGTAGTTATGCATGACATTGTTCGAACGATGATTGCTCATAGGTTTTATATTGTAAACTTAATGAAATAGTATGTATTGTTTACATCACTGTTAAAGTTCGTGATAAATATGTCCACTTCATGTAAATGGGGTAAAATTTGACAGTTATAGAAATGTAGCGTGGTCACAATGTATCTTTCGCCACAGCTGTTACGTATGTCAGTGAAGAATACAATGTTTGTAAACAAATGCACACAATCATTTTCCTCGTGTTTCCTGTCATAGGAGGTACTGAACGACTGAGTTGGCTAACTCTGTCCATTATTCAGTGTAAGATGTTATAGCTAGGTTGGTATTCCAATCTGATTTTGTAAGTTAGCTGGGGTTCTGTTTATTTCTAAGGATGAGGTAGGGGACTTAAGTTAGTGTATCTTTGCATTGTTTTGCAGTTCTTATGAGAGTGTCTCTTTAGATTTGCATTTGTTGGGGCAGTGGAAAGTAATGCTAGTACAATATTAAAATTATTATTACTTCAAAAATTTAATTTTAAATGACAGAAAAAAACTATACATACTTTTCCATTCGTTCAGATGCAGCAACTAACACATTTTTACCAAAGTTAAGGGCCGCTGTGGCTGAGTAGTTAGACTGCTTGCGTCTTACCAAGGCAAACTAGTGTTCAATCCCCGGCCAGGTACCCCTGAGTTTTTGCAAATGGGACTCGTGCTGGATGAAGCTGCTAATTGGCGTGTTTTTTCAGGGATATCCCATTTCCGATGCCCTAGCATTCGGGGGCTGCTCCATTCTAATCCTTCATACAGAATTATGCTAAAGTCAAAATATTTATAGAGCTTATGGAAGATGTAACTCAAGGAATTTGTTCGTGTATTCGTATTTTACACATGAAAAATGATTAATTTCATGGGGGGTGGCTTCTGACGCGAGCCGCATGTAGTTACCAACAGATGACACCATGGTCGCCCATTTCGCTGCTATCTCGCAAAAGTATATGCATTGCGTCCCTTTAAAAGTAAATGTTTCATCTCATGCAAGCTCAATCCAACTCGAGTTTGAAACATATAGTGATGTTAGCAAGCACTAGTTACAGCATATGAAGAAGAGGCTAATTAAATTAAATCCCATTCGGTTTAAGTTCCATTTTGATTAAACACCTACACATTATTCTAATACGAAGTTTAATTTTTTTTCGCTAATAACTTGTGTTTTGTAACGATATAAAATAAATTTATAAACATTTTGTCTATGATCTCCTCCTTGCCCATATATTTCTCCAATGTCTGTTGTGCAAATGTGACGCATGACGGCCGTTGGCTGAGAGGGGACATTACTGTCAGGCAAAGGTTTATCGTGCAGGTCAGAAGCATGGGTCCTTTTAACTTTATGATCTTACTGTCGACGGATTGGGCCCTGGCCGGTGTACAATGTCTGGTACGTGGCGTGGCTGCAAGATATAAAGTTAGAGTGAGTTTCGCCACTCCGTGGATGGGCTGGCAAACTGCCACTGGTTCACCTGTGCTTGATATGGCCCGGGGTAGCTCTTGGTCTGTTGCTGGTGTGGTGGCTTTTGACTGGAACTGGAGTTGAGTTCCGTCCGAGGAGGGCTGTTGGCCCAGCCGCACTGGAACCAGGGGTTAGTGAATCCCAGTGGAAGACCTCCCAGCCCTCCCGATTTTGGTAGGAGACTCCCAATGTTCTAGGTTGTCTCCTGTCCGGATTATTCATAAAAATCTCCTGAATTTCTATTGTATTCCGTATTTTATACACTCTTTCTCTGTTTGATAGGTCAAGCAGTGCTCCTACTAATCAACTACCATTACGACTCATCATTAAGTGTTCCTACTTCCACTGCTGCAGACGTAAGAAACACATACAGAGAATTTTTTACATGAATTCTCTGCAGCCTACTCTACCAGGCAACAGGAACTTACAAGCGAATTTTCATCACCTGAATGTTACCCATCCCGGCAAGCACCCTTATCCCGCACCGAGAGCCTACAAGCTGCTCGGGCATGGCCGAGCACCACCGAAGAGGCACAAAGCAAAAACGCTGACTACTGCTGACACGAGTTTTTCGTGTCTCACCCCAACCAGGGCAGGATGCTTGCTCTCCCCTGCAGCCCGTGCCAGGAGCCTACAAGCTCCACCTATATGTCAGGATGCTGCCTGACTAGAGCAGTCTTTCTTGTTCTTCTCTCGCGATGTCTCGAGCACTACTTAGTGCTGGGACCTACAGAGATCCTTCACGTCTTAAGCACGCCAGCAGTGGCTGCTTCCAATGTCGACCAGTCAACCCGACGACCAGCAAACATGCTCACTTAAGTATTAAATTCACTTTGTCTCCTCTAAACATCTTTTACCAGAACCGTTTAATAGTATATATGTATTTTTTCCGCTTACAACTTAGAACCAGGTCGCCTACACCTGGCCAGCGTAGTTACCTTCAGCACTCTACTGCTTGGTAGAAGGTAGCACGTCATATGTTTATTGAACCCTCAATAAACATAATTTGTTCTCTATACTTCAGCTTCTTTTCTTTCACAGAGTATCATTATATTCACCCGCTAGAAACCAGTTATGACGTGCTCTATTGACAGGAATCGGGACTTTTTATACAACTGAACTAGATTTGACTACGAATGCCCCTCATGTGTCAGTCACTCTTTATACACACCCAATTAGATGGCGATTTGTTGCTTTCCAACCACCAGAGCACTGCCGAGTGCTGGAGGGAAGGAACAGAGGAGCCACAACCACTAGAAACACCTTTATTCATGGAGGGGCGGCAATCCCAGGTTATTTCCTATCTCCAGAGCACGGTCTAGTGCTGGGGTAACTGTAGCCTGAGATCTGCCGTTCGACTTTGCATGAACGCACATCCAGTAAAGGCATTAGTGACCCACACAGCTCCATGTCTCTGATCAGCCTGCAAAGCGTGGGGGATCAGTGATGACTTTTACCGAGCCTGTGTCAGCAAGCCGATACTGGACATACACTGTGAAGTTGTTTCCTCATAAGGGTGCACCCCATATCTTGTTCAGTGGTGACTCTATGCCTTACCACGTAAGAAATGGCAAGAAGCATAGGGAATAAAACATAGCGTTTCTTGCTGCCAGGTGGTTGAGTGCACCGGTACCTCCCTCGAGGGAAAGGCAGGCGGAACGGGACTGCGCAGTTGAACTCACGCCAAGCAGTCGCACTCTGGTGGTAATTGTATATTTTTCCCCGACAATTCGTATACCAACCCAAGTACCACCCAGCGGTAAGAGGGTTCGTGTACAAGACCGAGGCAGGGTACAGTTCATCAAACCAGGACTTTTGGAGCAGTGAATCAGCTGCCTGGAATCGCCACTTCAGAGTGGGGCGAGACAGCCGTCAATGAATGAAGTCCCGGACAGCATCAGTTAGGATGACGGAGTAAATCAATTCACAACACCTCTCGCCAAACCCCGTCAAGTCTAACTTAAAAACCCCGCTATTGGTCTAGCAACAAAATCTTCGACCAACGTGCCATTCGGTTTAACCAGGCATGCATCATATAGCAGGTTTTGTCACGGCGGAAGCGTATTGTCCATTTAATGTGACCAAACTACACACTTTGTCAACAGTAAATGCTCTTGTTAGTAAAGTATATCAGCTGATGAGATACTGTGGGATGCATGTTGTTAAGTTCCTGATTTTGATGCGTGTCGCTTTTACATATAATCTAATACGATCACAAGAGTACCTCTTCCATCACTACAGATGTGAGGGACACGTTGCCTACTGTACAGGCAACAGGAACTTACGAGTATATTCTCTTCACCTGGAGGATATGCAACCCGGCAGTCACGTCCCCTCCCTTACCCCACCCTGAGAGTCTACAAGCTCCCAGACCTCAGGCAAGCCTGAGCAGCATCGACGAGGCACGAAGCAGAAATGCTGACCAGAGTATTCCTATGCCAACCAGGGCAAGAGGACGCCTCCCCTGCACCCTGCTCCAGCAGCCTACAAACTTCCGCTATATAAGTCAGGATGCTGCTGAGCTCGAGAGTCATTCTTACGCATTCTTCTCTAGCAACCTCCCACATCACTAACTCAGTGCTCTGGATCTTTGGAGAATCTTGTTACAAATACGCCCCTGCGGCTACTTACTACGTATGTCGACGACCAGTCAACCCATGACGAGCAAACATAATCACATATTTATTTAATTTCACTTTGTCTCCTTTATAGTCCATTCTTGAATGGAAGCGACTTAAGGAAATCAACCTTTGAAAAACACACTAGGCATAACATGTCAACCTGTTTTTTCAATATCATGTATTCCACATATATATATAACACTGTGGTTAACTTTAGAGTACTGTATTGTTGAATAAATGAAACTTTACCTTAATATCTTCTATAATTTGTAATATTTATTTCTTTTTAAATACGAATTAACAACAGCGAGAGCAGCGACGTGTTGGCAACGGCCAGTAAGAAATAGTTCACAGTTAAAATATTATATTAACCTCGTTTTTAGTATACTATTGAAAATTAAACATTGCCTATTGAAATATTGAAATATTTAGGTAGCCCCGATGACAACATCTCATTTTTACAGTTCAAAATAACAGCGGAAAACATCATGAGTAGGCCGTAATGGTAAGGGGTGTTTTATCAAACGAGAGCAACTTTAAAGCAACTGTCTGCTGAGCGAGACTTAGCGCTCTCTCTCTGTCTTTGTCTCTTTCACACTCGGGAAGTTTCACTTCGTTAGTACGAATAAATAATTTTACATGTTTTCAATTGTAGCATATTTTATACTTATTACAGCAAAATAATGATTTTTGAATTTGTAATTTACAACTGAAAAGAGATTTTAATGTTTGAAAACTTATTTTAATATATTTTGATACAATGGCGGGGCAGAAACAATGTGAAGTTGACAGACGTGGCAAGCCGTGACATGGCGTGTTGCTGTTTTACCAAACAAAGCATAAATTATACTTACTTCGAAAAATACTTCCAATTACCACATCATGTTTGTAGACATTGTGTTTTTTAAAACTACCTAGCCAAGTTACGATGTTTTGTTAAATCTGTGTTTCCACTGCAGTAATAAATATACAGTGATACGTGTCTCCTTAATCATTGCGTCTGTGAAATTGCATGCCTTTGTGCATCGTGGTCGATATGCTGGTCCTGTGTGTGCGTGATTTCAAATATTTGATGTGAACAATTTATACGTTGTAAATGGGAACTGTTTTTATGACAAAGTTATTTATTTACTTCCATGTCTGTTTATTTTTCACATTGTACCTTTGCCCTGGTGGGTGTTTGAAGCATAGTCGTGTAATGCGATTTATCAGCAATCCCAACAAAATAACCAAGCCCAGCCCCAATAAATTTCAATAAACCTAATACACAGTAAGTAGCAATACATATAAATATGAGTGGAATAAAAGTTACGGTAGGCTTATTTGTGTGCATGTTCACCGCTATATTTTAAGTTTTATTAACAAAAAATGAGCGACACGAGTTGCGTGCTGATTTTAATTTCGCTTTTTCGTTGGACTCTATTCCTTCGTTATTCAAACTGAGGTCATCCTTTTAAAGAAATAACCCAATAAATATCAATAACTAAAAGTTACATACTACAGTTCATTACCCCGCAGTTGTAACAGTGTTTAACACATTCATGTCAAAATATTAACTTGCATTATGAGTAATTTGCTATGTCGTGGGAAACAAATATGTTAATATAACGTAACAGTAAGAACTATCGTTAATTCAGGCATTTTTAGATCGTCATAAAGCTCACCTAAATAATGTTATAGTCCTAAATTGTGAATATTCACACGAAATGGTTTTTGAAATAGACCTAAGACAGAATTCTTTGAAAAGCTGTAAACAGTAAACAACACATTTGACAGGTATAAAAGTAGAAGTCACATTTAAATGTCTATTTTTAGGTGTAGCTGAAGTATACGAATACATGTACATACACAATGGTATGTAAACATTGATTTTGACATATGCTACATGGCATTCACATGGCAATGTTTGTTTACATTTGGCGGAAGGATACGAAACGGGCCTGCAAGTAGATATTTAGCAGGGCTCCAAATAAGTTCTTCCAATGATTGGACTATAGACACATGTTACTTAACAGGTTAACTTGAACTAATTTTTTTTAGTTTAGAACCAGCTTTTCCCTTTTTAATTAGAATCAGGTTGTCTGCACCTGTAACCGCAGTTACCTTCAGCTCTCCATGACTTGGTAGGAGGTAGCACAGGTCACGTGTTTTTTGAACCTTCAATGAACACTCATTATTCTCTATCTTTCTGTTTTTCATTTCCAAAGTATTTGTTTGTTTTAACTGTTGGAGACAGAATACGCTGTGCAGTGCCGACCGGAACCGGTAGTTTTGTTACATCGATTTAGCCTGACTGTGGATTCCTTTCAGGTATCTGCACGTCAGAAGACATACATATTAGATGGCTACCTGTTTCTTCCCAGTCACACTTTAGCACTAAGTCGGTGCTCATGGGGTAGAAACAGCGATACCACAGTCACTAGAAACACCTTCACATTGGGAGGCACGACAGATTCAGGTTGCTTCTCACCTTTCGCACTAAGTCAGTGTGCGGAAACCATAGCCTGAAGTCTTGCTGTTCATCCTAGTGCGAACGCACAACCAGTAGAGGCTTGGCGGCCCCCACGGCTCCACATCCCTGATCAGCCCGCATACTTTGGGGGATGAGTGGGGACTCTTATTGAGCTCGTGCCGACAAGTCACTATTGAGTTACACTGTCAACCTTCAAGTCTAAATGCATCGCGTAGACTGTAGAACTGTTTGCCCTATGCCTCACAAGAAGATGAGTGGTAGAAAATGCATAGAACAATATCTGGCTCACTCTGCTCTCAAACCGTGAATCGCATTACCACATCCTACGCAGGAGAGGCAGGTGGAACGGGACTGCATTGCCAAAATTAGACGTCAAGCAGTCGTGCCGGCTCCGGTTCTGGTAATTGACTGTCCACCATGTATCCGCATCGTATGTGTCATCCTGTTGTCAAAGGACTTATGACCGGTACTGAAGTGCGTCTAGGCTGGGATAACCTCATTTTATGGTCTAACGAAACACACCTGTGGAACCTCAGCTCTGGCATAGACTGAATTCGCAGCGCCTAGGCAAAGCCAACCCGACTACAGCACCCAGAAGCAGGAGTGAGTTTGTTCTAACCAACACCCCTCATCTCTTGTCAACTATTTAAACCAAACTACCCTGCTTTGGTCTAGTGGACAAAATCCTCTACCAATGTGCAGAATGGCCAACTTTTACGATTTTTCCGTAAAATGTACGGAAATAAAACCCTTTTTATGATTTTACGGAAACACCTTGATTTTTTTTGAATTGGGATACTGGAAAAAAATTTAGAGTGAATATTTATTTAAGAAACAGGACTATTGATTCCTCGATACTTCAGTATCAGGACTATAGAAATTGAGTATCACGACGTCCATATTGATACATTTGTTTGACACGAGAATTGCTCTGTCTGCCATTTTTCCAATTGTCACGATGCAACAATTTTTTCATTCTGCAGCGAGATTAGTAGTTTCTGAAAGCCAGTGAAATTTCATATCTATTTAATGACTCAGCTAAATAATTTGTATCGTTGGCAGTGAAATGTGTAGTAAGAATTGTAACAGAACATGTATTCAGGATTTTCAAATAGGAATTACCAACAGTAAGTCAGTGTGTATTGAAAATAATGTATTTTGAAATGGTTATTAAAATGTTTGAAAAAAAAGTGGTGTAGAAAACTATTATTTAAGGTCTGTTTTGCAATGTAAAAATAACACATGTATTGTATGGAAAATTAACTTCGCCAAAAATATCTACGTCTCAAGCGTGTTTTATTAATATTTGGATTGGTACTAACTACATATTTATCACATCTCCTTTCGGTTAAAACTTGCCACGTTATATAATAATTTGAGGCAGTGGCCGAATATGCAGATTTTGTTAACAAAATTATATCGTGACCCGATATCGTATTCAAAAATGGTGATATATTTGATAATTTGGTATTTCATATTTTTTATCAAGCAGATGTTATGCAGGGATCACACGATGTGAGATGCATTTAGTGCAAGATTTTGTACGAAATATTTTGTACGAGAGTGCCAACTGTATGCGAAACAAGTTCACTAGCAGATAAATAAGCTGACTACTGTCACGCATCAAAATTAGTTGATAATGCTGGTGAGTACCAAACGACCAAGGTATCACAAAGCAAAATATGAAGTTGCTCACCCCAACAAGGTATTTGTTTCAAAGCTATCCCTCCAATATATAATTATTATTTTATTCTCAGCGTACTGTCTAATCTTCAATGCACGCTTTACAGTTATTTTCCATTAATATTTTATTTCCCTGTATTCCTCTTCGCACACCTCAGATTATGATTTTCTTTTACTCTACGGTTAATTTTACAACAGGTCACATGACCAGTATATAAAGACCAATAGGATCGCAACTTGCATCGCCTTACATGAGAAAAATAGGACCTGCTCTTTTTCCTCATTTTGTGCAAGATGTGCCTTGCACATAAACTTGAGCATGAATTTCTCACACAAGGTCGGCATCTCGCGCAAGATTGGTTTTCATCTTGCATCGTGTGATCCCTGCTTTAGCAGAAATACGAAATGACAAAAACAGTTCCATGTTTGTTTTTACTTTAAAAACATGTGAAAGCGTAAATAAAATGATTTAAAAAAAAAAATTGTACATAAAATGCACTACAATCCATTGCCAATTGGAAGTGACTTACGAAAATCAACCTTTGAAAAAGCACTCTAGGATAACATGACAATCTGTTTTTCAATAATAACCTCTATTCCACAAATATATAACACTGTGGTTAACTTTAGAGTACTGTATTATTGTATAAATGAAACATTACCTTAATATCTTCTATAACTTGTAATATTTATTTCTTTTTAAATATGAGTTTACAACAGCGAGAGCAGTGACTTGTTGGTAACGGGCGGTAAAAAATAGTTCACAGTTAAACTATTATTTTAACCTGGTGTTTTAGTATACTATTTGTAAATTAAACGGTGCCTATTGAAATATTTAAATATTTAGGTAGTCCCTATGGCAACATCTCATTTTCACAGTTCAAAATAACAGCGGAAAATATCATGAGTAGGCTGTAATGGTACGGTGTTGTTTTATCAAACGAGAGCAACTTTAAAGCAACTGTCTGCTGAGCGAGGCTTAGTGCTCTCTCTCTGTCTTTGTCTCTTTCACACTCGGGAAGTTTCACTTCGTTAGTACGCATAAATAATTTTACATGTTTTCAATTGTAGCATATTTTATACTTATTACAGCAAAATAATGATTTTAGAATTTGTAATTTACAACTGAAAAGAGATTTTAATGTTTGAATACTTATTTTAATATATTTCGAAATAATGGCGAGGCAGAAACAAAGTGAAGTTGGCAGACGTGGCGAGCGATGACATGGTGTGTTGATTTTTTACCCAACGAAGTGTAAATTTTACTTATTCCGAAAAATACTTCAAATTTCTACATCACATTTGTAGACGTTGCATTTTTTATACCTACGTAAGTAAGGTACGATGTTGTAATAAATCTGTGTTTCTGCGGAAGCAATAAATATACTGTTACGGAGTGTTTCGTTAACCGCTGCATGTGAAATGTGAGGTGGCTGCGGGGTGACCATTACGCTGGATCTGTGTGTGTCTTATTTCAAATATTTGATGTGAACAATTTATACGTTGTAAATGGGAACTGTTTTTATGACAAAGTTATTTATTTACTTCCATGTCTGTTTATTTTTCACATTGTACCTTTGCTCTGGTGGGTGTTTGAAACATAGTCTTGTAATGTGATTTACCACTAATCCCAACAAAATAACCAAGCCCAGCCCCAATAAATTTCAATAAACCTAATACACAGTAAGTAGCAATACATATAAATATGAGTGGAATAAAAGTTACGGTAGGCTTATTTGTGTGCATGTTCACCACTATATTTTACGTTTTTATGGCAGAAAATGAGGTACATGAGTTGGGTGCTTGATTTTAGTGTCGCTTTTTTGTTGGGCTCTATTCCTTCATTATTCAAACTGAGGCCCTCCTTTTAAAGAAATAACCCATCACTTATCAATTACAAAAAGGTAAATAATATAGTTAATTCCTCCTAAATTGTAACAGTGTTTAATACAGTCGTGGCAAAATATCAATGTGCATTATGTGTATTGTTCTGTCTCGTGGAAAACAAATATCTTAATATAACATAACCTTAAGAACTATCATTAATTCAGGCATTTTTAAAATGTCATAAAGCTGACCTAAATAATGTTATATGTCTAAACTGTGAATATTCGTACGAAATGGTTTTTGAAATAGACCTGACAGAATTCTTTGAAAATCTCTTAACAGTATACAACACATTTGACAGCTATAAAAGTAGAATTCACATTTCAATGTTTATTTTTAGGTGTAGGGAAAGTATACGAACATATTTACACACACAATGGCATGTAAACATTGATTTTGACAGTTGCTATATGGCAGTCACATGGCAATGTTTGTTTACATTTGGCGGAAGGATACGAAACGGGCCTGCAAGTATACTCCATTCCCCATTGGAAACAACTTTCTTGTAGCCCCGCTAAATGTCTATCTACTTGTGGGCCTATAACATTATTTAGGTCAGCTTTATGACGTTTGAAACATGCCTGAATTAACGATAGTTCTTACGGTTACGTTACAGTAACATATTTGTTTTCCACTACACATCACATTACACGTAATGCAAGTTAGTATTTTGACACGAATATGTTAAATACTGTTACAACTGCGGGGTAATGAACTGTAGTATTTAACTTTTTGTTATTGATATGTCTTGGGTTATTTCTTTAAAAGGACGACCTCATTTTGAATAACGAAGGAATAGAGTCCAACGAAAAAGCGAAATTAAAATCAGCACGCAACTCGTGTCGCTCATTTTTTGTTAATAAAACTTAAAATATAGCGGTGACCATGCACTCAAATAAGCCTACCGTAACTTTCATTCCACTCATATTTATATGTATTGCTACTTACTGTGTATTAGGTTTATTGAAATTTATTGGGGCTTGGCTTGGTTATTTTGTTGGGATTGCTGATAAATCACATTACACGACTATGTTTCAAACACCCACCAGGGCAAAGGTACAATGTGAAAAATAAACAGACATGGAAGTAAATAAATAACTTTGTCATAAAAACAGTTCCCATTTATAACGTATAAATTGTTCACATCAAATATTTGAAATCACGCACACACAGGACCAGCATATCGACCACGATGCACAAAGGCATGCAATTTCACAGACGCAATGATTAAGGAGACACGTATCACTGTATATTTATTACTGCAGTGGAAACACAGATTTAACAAAACATCGTAACTTGGCTGGGTAGTTTTAATAAACACAATGTCTACAAACATGATGTGGTAATTGGAAGTATTTTTCGAAGTAAGTATAATTTATGCTTTGTTTGGTAAAACAGCAACACGCCATGTCACGGCTCGCCACGTCTGTCAACTTCACATTGTTTCTGCCCCGCCATTGTATCAAAATATATTAAAATAAGTTTTCAAACATTAAAATCTCTTTTCAGTTGTAAATTACAAATTCAAAAATCATTATTTTGCTGTAATAAGTATGAAATATGCTACAATTGAAAACATGTAAAATTATTTATTCGTACTAACGAAGTGAAACTTCCCGAGTGTGAAAGAGACAAAGACAGAGAGAGAGCGCTAAGTCTCGCTCAGCAGACAGTTGCTTTAAAGTTGCTCTCGTTTGATAAAACACCCCTTACCATTACGGCCTACTCATGATGTTTTCCGCTGTTATTTTGAACTGTAAAAATGAGATGTTGTCATCGGGGCTACCTAAATATTTCAATATTTCAATAGGCAATGTTTAATTTTCAATAGTATACTAAAAACGAGGTTAATATAATATTTTAACTGTGAACTATTTCTTACCGCCCGTTGCCAACACGTCGCTGCTCTCGCTGTTGTTAATTCATATTTCAAAAAGAAAGAAATATTACAAGTTATAGAAAATATTAAGGTAATGTTTCATTTATTCAATAATACAGTACTCTAAAGTTAACCATAGTGTTATATATTTGTGGAATACATGTTATTGAAAATACAGGTTGGCATCTTATGAATGGAGTATTTTTTCAATGGTTGATTTTCATAAGTCGCTTCCAATCGGGAATGGACTATAGATATTTAGCAGGGCTCCAAGAAAGTTGCTTCCAATGGGGACTGGACTACAGGCATGTTTTAAAAAGCAAATCAGGGTTGTGCTATTTTTATAAATTGCGCAACTGAATCTTTTAAAAGTCGTTATCACATAATTTATAATTTTCTTATTTATTAACGTATTTGTACATTCTAGTAATTTTTTATATATATATTTATAACAACCTTTTGAAGCATTACGTTTAGATCCAAATATGTTTAGTTGATAATGTAATAATGTGTTGCCGTGAGTGCTAAACAAGTGACTGTTGACATCGCAACTGATACCTATCAATCACGAATTTACAAAATAATGAGCAAATTTTCGACTCTTCCATTTAAAGAGTGTATAATTAAAAATGACAGTCTCGTAAGAAGAGGTTTAAAACAACGCTGTATCATGAAAGATGTTAAACAAAATAGTCTTTCCTTATATTTAAGTTTAATTTATGTTACTGTAATACTGAAACAATGATATGAATGAATTGTAGCACAGTTAAAAGCAATTTTTAACTTAAGTTTACAGTGTCCAAAAAGTAAATAAAAGTAAGACTAACAAACCATGTAAGTTCAAGCAAAGAAAAAAAAATATTGGTCTACAATTTTAAAAAAATACTTTGATGTGTGGCGTACCAGGAATACATACTCACTTGTCTCAGTAAATGGCTGTCTACATCTTTTGCTAGGAGCTAAGCCAGATGTTCTAGTTCTAAGCTAGCTATAGTAGAGCACCACTTTAACGAACTTCAAGTTCACGAATACTTCACCATAATGAACTTATTATAAAATTAAATCTCAGAATCCGGAATTTTCTGCATATCTTGACACTAAAGTCACTTGTGACGTAAGCGTGGTATGGTTTATTAACTGATTATGCTTATTTTTTATTTTATAAGCTTCTGAAAATGCTACTTTCGAGCACCCCTGTGAGCATTCCCGCTGCAACCGTGTTGTACATGTGCAGTTCTTCTGCTGAGCGTGACCTGTTATCCTCCTGTATTGCGGTGTGAGTCAGTTACTTTCTTGGCCAGAGGTTGGCAATAAAGATTCAATGCTAACTTCACTTCAGTAACATTTTGCCGTATCTAATTTTACCTTGAGAAAATTTTTTTGTGCGCTTCACTATAACAAACTAGCCATATTGTTTGGTCCCTTGAGGTTTGTTATTGTGAAGCTCTACTGTAATGTGATCAGACAAAGCTTCAACTCATGCTGACAGCCAGAAGCCAGGAGAATCTTCCTAATGTTCTCGAGTCACTTCCGCTTGGAGTAGGGCATCAGGAGTTGGACTTACTGTATAACTACTACTACTTCAACAATACGACAGGATCCGTGTGCTCAGCTTACGTTTAAACACCAAATGAAGGCCAGAGATTGGTGGACATCTTAATTACTGCTTCTGGCACATGAATGCAGTACATGCTGCAGGTTCAGGCCTCCCCTGTCCAAGGTCGGACTCGAGTATGTGAGCTTGACCGAGTCTTCCCAGTTCAGGGAACGTTAGTTTCTCTTCTCGGTATCCCATAGTAGAGAGGCCAGTGGACACCGACCTGACAAGCTGGTTCAAGCAGTATTTGTGGTAAAAACTTGTGTTTTTGCTCATTTAAATAAATTTCCTAGTATCACCTGCAGTATTGTTGCGTGATATTAACTACAGAAAGGTTCTAAGTCTACATGAAAAGAACTAGAGTTAAAAGCTGATCCACATATATTTTCTGTAAAGGAAAGACAGGTGGTGAATGCACCCTAGCTCCTGGTCAACGGCACAAGTCTCGATCAAAAAGCTAACATACAGTTCACTAAAGGCTGGTAGAGGCAACTGGTGATACACTGTAGAAATGCTGTTTGTGATTGCGTAGATTTTCTAAACAATCTTCTCGTGCATTGTTGAGACATGTAGTAAGTGTGTAGATTTTCTAAACAATCTTCTCGTGCATTGTTGAGACATGTAGTAAGTGTGTAACGACGTTGCGCTCTGGTCTGATGCGAAGCTAGGTAAACTAAGCAAGGCATGTTAGGATTAGGCCTTAAAAGGACTAAAGGAAAGGCCAACCTTTAAATGTGTCCGTATACTACAGAGGTAAAAGGGTAAGCGAGGTACGAAGCTTCGGGAGAGTCCCTAACAACGTAAGTTACTTTCCCAGTCGGGAGCGCTGGAAAGAAACCCTATTGTAAATGAAGTTTGAGTGTTCAGAATCCGAGCAACTAGCGTTGGGAACGTAGAAGGAACAGTCTGGTCGGAATCTGAGTGGCTAGCATTAGAAATGAAGACGGGCCATTCAGGCTGGTCAGAACTCCGCGTTGGAGAATTGAAGACTGGCGTTGATCTGGTCACTTTGCAAGCGGCAGGTGCTGGCAATGAAGACTGGTCAAGAGATGCGAGCTGTCTCCCTTTGACTAATTCAGGCTACTGCTCTGCTGATTGGCTGGTGCCACTAGGGTGAGGAGTGGTCGCGGAACGGGTGGTAGTGAATGCATGACTGATGGCTGGGACATCAGTGCCTGTCTGGAAGGGAAGAAAAGCAAAGACAAATGGTTGGTGCTAGGCTAAGCTAAAAGTACCTGAGCGGTGGTTATCTCTGATCCCTACGTGGAATAGGGGTTCTGCCAGTTTACAGTACTAGATGGGTCGGGTGTCTGCAAGGGACAAAGTCGGGCTCTGCAAGCACTACTTTTCGCCTCGGTAGGATCACTCTTTTGGGTATACCTGGGCAACTTATGCTTGGCAGTTGTGGCTGTGCCCACTGTGGCACGACTGGTAACACACTAGGGGCTGCCCCTGATGCGTGTGTGCTGGTCTGCCTGGTAGTGCGGGTTTCAGTAGTTACTGAAGTTCCTGGTCCTCCCTGCATCTGGCAGGTGATGAGTTCTAGTGCTTTGTCGTGGCCACTGAGGTAGGCCTGTACGAATGGATGGTGGTTAAAACGTAGCAGGTTCGTAGGCTGGCGGAACGGGTGCATAGAGCTTCCAGAGTTCTGCTGCCTGTTCTCATGGACTGAGAAGTGAACCCGGTCGAGAGGCAGTAAAGCACCTGTGGATAATTAGAGGCAGCCTTTAATAGTTTTACCCTCTTTAAACATTGCCACTACAATTAAATGGCATGAGGAAAAGAGAATCCTATGATTGGACTTTGCATAAGTGGAGCAGTTGACGTGGAGGTGTATAATATGTGTGTATAGCGGTGGTCAGCCAGTGCAGTAACTCGCCCTCTTAACTCCAGTATCAAAGGTATGGGGTTTGGTTAATTGGCGTAGCACTGAGGACTATCACAATACAAAGGTGAGGTCCTGTTAGAGTTGGTCGTCCCAGACACGGAGATGTACCCCTCTCAAAACCGCTAGTGCGCAATGAGAAGGGCAACCTCCAAGTTGACAAGCTGGCCATAAGAGGAGCATCTACCTACTGTAGTCGATCTGCCATTCACTACACTAGGTGCAGAGAACGGGTGTTCTTTCAACTTTTGTGTGTCCCAGAGGAACGGATCCTCCCAGACCCAAGGAATTTCTCCTCTTGGCACTGCTAGTGCGCAATGAGAAGAGCAAACCCTAGACTAGCAGTCCAGTCCCTAAGGGAGAGGTATCCTAATGTTGTGGCTCTACCATTCACCACACAGGTGCAGTGACTGCGTGGCCTTCTAAGATTGTACTGTTGTTTGGTGTTACGTGTCTGAATGGAGAGAATAAAGCCCTTATCACCTTCTATCCCTCGTATGGGCCCGATATTTACGAGGAGAGTTACTAGGACAATGGGAGTGATATTCGTAAGTTGGTAAAACACTGTTTATTTCTTTTGATGGAAATAAACAGTGATGGTGAAGTATTACCTCCTATCAACGTGAGTTTATGGAAATCGAACACCCTATGTGAACACAGGTGAAGGCCACGAGCTCCTAGACTAACAGAGTAGGCTGTAAAGTGGCTATCAAAACAACACCGAATTTAGTCTACACTATGGTTTTTGTCCAGAAGGGACCGGTATGCATCTGTATGAATGCTGCGATGCAAGACTGGTGAAGAGAAGGATCTTTGGCTCCGGAAGGTGTGGTGAAATCTTCAGGAGCAGATATGTCTAGCACCACTAGTGCGCAATGAAGACCAAGGTAGTAGTTGCTGGTTCCCGCAGCACCGAGAGGTGCGGTGAAGGAACAAGAAAGATGTAAATTGCTTGAAGACTGGTCATGAGCCCTATTGCGGCCCTCAATTTATACTCCTCGGTGGATTGCCCATTGCTCGCCTGGCATGGTGGTTGACTTGGAGAGGGGTTAAGTAGCTGCAAAGTGCGTGACATAGAGACTCTGTATGTGTGTTGTCAGTGGCCAGCATTGGATACAGGCTCATGCCTCAGAGAAGGTACTGGTAGTGGGATCTAGTGGGGTGTTGCTGTAATTGGTTCATCTCTGTGCATGGACTCTGCTGGTGAATCATATATTTAGCATGGAGCCTTGGGTAGGTAGAATAATTTATGCTATCACGTTGCTGGTGGGGGCAACTCAAATTCCGTTTAAGATGTAGTCATTTGGTTTGTACTTTGAGTAGAAGTGGTTAAATTGTGTCACTACGTGTACGGTACATAAAGTTAATAACCCCCTCCTCCCTTCTCATTCAATTGTTTTAACCATGAAAATTTGTTATCCGTGAACCCTTAGCCAGTCATTACCCCCGAAAATCTGTAGTTTACGATATACGGTGTACATTATATATAATGTTACTGGTTTCCAGTGTGTCTTTCGAAGGGCTACAATTTTGTTCATTGTAAATTTTGTTTTCAAAATCATTTTCATACCAGTGTAATTGTCATATGGATTAGAACTATATTAGTGTGACACGATTGATAGTGAGTTTTCTTGTAGACTAGTGTTCCAGGTTGGGTGATACCTTTAAAATATATTTCAAATGTGTGATTTTTTTTACTTGTAATTTTGTGGTTGTGCGGATTTTCCTTTAAATTCACTACAATGTAGTCAGAATCCTAAATTTATTTTTCAACTGTAACATACATCATTTAATAATTGGTTTGATAGTGTAAAAATTTTCATTGGTATTAATTAACTGACAACATGTTTTTTATTACATATCTGTGTTGTGTTAACAATTTTTATTTTTTTTATTTTAAGTGTGTTTGAAGCATTTGGGCCCATCAAGTACTGCAGGCTTGCCCCAGGCACAACAGCAAGCAGACACAAGGGCTATGGCTTCATAGAGTATGAGACACAGCAAGCTGCACAAGAAGCCATAGCCTCTATGAATCTTTTTGACCTGGGAGGGCAGTACTTGAGGGTGGGCCGTGCTATCACACCTCCCAATGCTCTCCAAGTCAGTAAGGTAAGTGTAGTGAAGTCATGTAAGCAGCATGATAAACTAGTATGGGGAGCAGCTGTGGTCTGTGGAGGCATGTGTTACTTCATGTGAAGATTAATTTACTTAAGATAAATGTGCAAACGTAACTACAGGTACATTGGAGGACATTTCTTCCTAAGTAAAGCACAAGGCAATAATGCAGTGTTTAATACAAAAAGTGTATCTTGATATTTTTTATATTGTTTGTATAACATATGTAAAGTATAACTCTGCTAAGACTTTTTCAAAGTATTGGATGCTAAAATCTTCTTAGGGAGGAAAAGTGGTTTTAACGTTTAAGTAAATTGATTGTAGAAACTACAGAAAAAATTTATACTTAAGTTTATGGGTGGGCGAAGCTGGAAATTTCATTTTGAAGCGAATTCGTTAAAATATTTGCTAGTTCGAATTTAATATCAAATTGAATATAAATTTAAAGTATTTTGTTGGCAACTACACATTGCACAAATTATAATTTTTTTTTAATATTAATAACTATCTACATACATTTTTACAAGCTAGGTAAAAGGCATATTTAAAAGAAATATTTTCCACCGATTACAGAAAAAATTTGTCAAAGTTTTTTACCATGTAAGCACATATTGCCTTTCATGGTAAAGAAATCTCAATACACTGAAAATTAATCCAGGCGTAAGGAATTTTTAAAAGTAGCATACCTATTACAAAAGGAATCATTTTTCTTTACATCAGCATATTTCTTGACCTAAATGCAAAATAATACTAAATAAGAATCTTAATTATTTCAACAAATACAAATAATATTAAGTAGCAAATAAAAATTATTTTCTCTACGTATCACCTTCAGCTGTACGTTCTTGCCAATTCTTGTCATTTTCTTTCATAAACAATTTACAGGAACCATATTATAAGGTGCCATTTTTTAGAGTATGAACATAATCTGAAACCAATGTTAGCTTAGTTTTTAAACTAAATTGGTTTTGAGCTGTGCATTTTTTAGTGGCCGAGCGCTGCTCGGATTTTTATTTTCATAGCCACATGTGAATACGTAAATTACATTCAGTGAGTGGACTGAGATGCATATTGTAAATTAAAATTAAACATTTCACCTCGGAGCCTGTCAGACTTCATCAGCATAACTGGCCGAGTACAAAACAGACATGTGTCGTATAGAAAGAAAATTTAAATGTAGCTGCTAATGCCAGAACCTATCACCCAAACCCCGAAGCTGGCTATAGTACAGTAGAGCTTTACTATAACAAACCAAGGGACCAAAAATGTGACTAGTTTGTTGTAGTGAAGCGCACAAAAAAAATTTCTTGAGGTAAAATTTGATGTGGCGAAATGTTACTGAAGTGAAGTTAGTTTTGAATCTTTATAGCCAACCTCTGGCCAAGAAAGTAACTGTGATTTACGCCGCATATGGGAGGATAACAGTTCGCGCTCAGCGGAAGAACCGCAAATGTGAAACACAGTTGCATCGGGAATGCTAACAGGTGTGTTCGAATGTAGCATGTTGAGAAGCTTATAAAATGAAAACTAAGCATAATAAGTTAATAAAACATACCACATGTAGGTCACAAGTGCATTTAGTGTCAAGATTTGCAGAAAAGTCCGGGTTTTGAGATTTTGTTTTTATTGTGGGAGCCTTTGAAGTTGCAATTTGAACACACAGCTCGAACAAAATGCAGAGTTCAGAGGTAAATATTTAGAAATCATGTTACTTAAGGTAATACAAATAATAAACACGTTGCTATCACGTGCCTATAGTATAAAGAAATGCAGATAAATCTGGGTTCTGAACCTCAATTTTTCTACTATGAGTCTTTGAATTTCGCACTTTGTTGGTGTGTTTTCAAATTGCGAACTTCAAAGGCTCGCAGCATAAAAACCCAAACTTTTCTGCATATTTTGATACTAAAGGCACTTGTGAGCAACATGCATATGGTATGTTTTACCTACAGTGGCAGGATTTATAAATATTGCTTATGAACTTATCACACTGTTTGAGGTGTGTCACATTTTTGGTCGGATGATAACAAATAAATTTTCTCTATTTCAGAATGTTGACAATGTAGATTTTGCTGTGCCGAATTCAGTGGCGATTTTTTTTCCTTCCATTATCTACAGCTTTAATTATAACAAATAATCAAGAACAAACTAGTTAAAATATGGTAAAATATATTTGCAATTCAGTGAAAATACGTATAGAAGTTTGAGGTAACCTCATTTGCAATTCATGGTAAAATACGCAGATGCAAGAACAGGCCAGAGATGTAGCGATAGCATTTTGCTGTGCGTAAAACTTCGGTGAAGTCAGAGGCTTCTTATCTGTGCCTACACAATGATGTAGTGCATTAATTGCAGCGATAAACACTAGTAGCGCTGCACTTTACGATTTTTGTCTCGTTTTGCCATACCAATGTATTGTATCATCTATGACTGAGTTATCTACCAAAAAAAAACAGTTGTGGTTGGTTTGTTTGTTTATGTTTATAACATTGAAAGTTAAAAAAATAAATGTAATTGTGCAGTTTTTTACATTTTATTCAGATTACAAAGTGTTCGTTAACGTGAATATTGAATAAACCTCCCTTAAATTTTTAACGAAAATTTTGTATAACTGAAAGTTATTTGCATATAAATGTATGGTGTTTTGCCGGGACCAAATATTAAGTTCATTATGGTGAAATTTTCGTGTACTTGAAGTTTGTTGAAGTGGTGCTCTACTGTACTTATTTTCTCTATGGCCCAAGAGGTCCATGGCAGTGGACACTCAAAAGCAATCTGGCAATGCTATTCCTAGACATCACGAGCACAGTCCTTGTAGTTCCGTTGTGTCTTGCAGAGCGCAGCAGAAAACAGAGCTCTCTTTTAAAATGATATGAAATTTGCGACTATGTCGTTGATGGTATAGTGTTTAGTTGCACCGCTTAGTGTTCGTTAATGGTCATAGAAATAAATAATTTGTCTGCTGTTATGTTTTCTAGAAACATGGTAGAATGCCACAACAAGCTCACTTTCTATCTTTACAAAAATTAACATACGAAAAAACTAATTTGAATAGTGTATGTAGTCTTTGGTAGATTGAAAGCTGCCACATACAGTGACTATTAAAATTATTTATGTGACTGTTACAAATCGCTACAAGTAAAACGTTTGTATTGGCAGAGTTTATATCTCATATGAACCTATGGGTTTTTTTATTTATTTATTTATTGATATTAAGCAATTAGCAGCAGTGTTGTTCGTATAGCTTTGTATTAAGAAACTAAAAAACATTTGACTTGTCAATATTCCACAATTTTATTGTTTATCATTTTTAAAATTATTTTTGCATGAAATGCTTTGACATCTGTAATTTTATAAACAGAAATTCACATAACTAGACATCGGCACATATCTTACATCCCCCCCCCCCCCCCCCCCTAAGTTATTCATCTAAACATTTCATACAGACCCTAGTATCTTGGAACTTCACACTTACCTTTATACTGTGTTTTAATTGCATTTACCATGAAGTTTTGATGAACAATATCAAATTCAGCAATAGTGGAATAAAATGTTTGCATGCATCAATAAGAATTAATTATGTATGAAAATAAATTATGCACTGTCATATGTGTATAAAAAAAATCGAAATGAGTGTCCAAAGTACAGTGAAAGCCCGATATAACGCGGCTGTTGGGGGACATAACTCAGACCTGCGTTATAGCTTTCGGCGCTATTCTGGGAGTGATTGAATACAGTAGCAAAAAAAACTGGTGTTCTAACATGACGTGGCACCTAATTGTCAAACACGGGGCAAGTGTTGTTATTTACTGCTGTAACTCGTCAAACGTTTAGCTTCTTGCTATTGGAGCTTTATTTTTTTTTATCTGCATCACTGGACTTGACAGCACCCAAGAGAGAGAAACAGAAGAGAAATGCGGATGAGGGGCCACATGCATTCAAGCAAGAATAGCTAAAAAATACTGCATTTTCCAGGCAAAGAATGTACTTATTCCACCAAGGATGGTGTTCACTGTGAGTGAGTGGTCTGTCACACGGGTTGAAGAAGGGGGTTCAACCCCCACCACCTGCTGGGTCGGTATGGGAGGAAGTGAGGATTAGAAAGGATGCTCACGTCCAAAGGTCACTTGCATGCTTGCGCTGCAGATGGGATCTATCGGAGCCTCAGGTGTTGTGAAACATGTCGCTTGCTCGTCTGATTTGCATTTTACAATGGAAAACTAAAACAAAAAAAAATTAATTATTTTTGGAATGTAAAGAAAGACGGCTTTTCTGCATTAAGCATTGTCCACAATAGCTCGTCCGCTCTGAATTTTTTTGTTGACAATCGGAAGACATACAATCGGAAGACATACCTCTTAGCCGGTTTATATACATTATAATCAATTGTCTATATCATAATTATAATGATTACGTAGAGCTATACCCTGTAGGAAATTAATTTTAAATGACTTCAAAGCATGAATTTTGAGGTGCGCCTCAAATTTCCGAATTTTTTTTTCAAAAATTGGAAAACATACCTCATAGCCGGTATATATACATTATAATTAATTGTTTACATCATAATTATAATGATTTTGTAGAGCTATACCCTGTAGGAAATTAATGGCCTGTAAATGATTTTGAAGTATAAATTTTGATGTGCACCTCAAATTTTGGATTTATTAATTTTTTTTAGAAAATAGGAAGGCCTACCGCTTAGCCTTTGTGTGTGTGTGTGTGTGTGTCTATATATATATATATATATACAGACTTGCCAACTTTTACGATTTTTCTGTAAAATGTACAGAAAGCATACCCTTGTTACGATTTTATGGAAAAGCCTTGATTTTTTCCGAATTCTGACACAATAAAAATGTTTAGTGAATGTATACTAGAGACAGGACATTCTATTCTTAGATACCTCAATGTCTAGAAGTATCAAAAATGTCTAATATTGCGTTGTGCATATCGAGATGTTTGTTTGATGCGTGAAATGTTATATTATTGACACGTGAATGACTATGTCTGCCATTTTCCCAATTGTCTGGAAGAAACTGTGTTTTCGTTCTGCAGTTGAGTTTACTAGTTTCAGAAAGCTGGTGAAATGTCGTATTTATTTAATGAATCCGCTAATTAAGTTGCATCGATTGCAGAGAAACGTGCAATAAGAATTGTAACGCAACAACACATAGACAGGAGTTACAAATAGGAATTACAAACAGTAAGTTACTGCGTATTGTAAATAATGTATTTTGAAATGGTTATTAAAATGTTTGTTATGTACGTGGCCTAGAAAACCATTATTTCAATTCTGTTTTGCAGTGTAAAAGTAGACCTAACACGTTTATTGTATGGGAAACTTCGCCAAAAATATTTACGTCTCAAGCATGTTTAATATTCAAAGTGTAACTATATATTTATCACGTTTTCTTTCGGTAAGGTTAAAACTTGAAAGGCTATATAATAATTTGAAGCTGTGATGTATTTGGTATTTTGTATTCAGCAGATGTGAGGAAAATTTCAAAATGACAAAATCACTGTCACGTTTGTTTTTACTTTAAAAACGTGTGAATGCGTTAATAAAATGATTTTTAAAAAACAAATATGCCTAGGCCTAACTGTACATAAAATACACGAGTCATGTTTTAAAAAGCAAGTAAGTGTTGTGCTTTGTTTATATATTCCGCAATTACGTTTTTAAAAGTTGTTATTGCATAATTTTTATTTTCTTATTTATTAACGTATTCGTAGCATTAGCGGTAATTGTAAAAATTTTACGTCCGTTTTAAGCATTGAATGAAGATAAAAATTGTATTTCACTGTTAGTGTAATAATGCATTGCCGCGAGTGCTGAAAAAATAGCTGTCAACAACGCCACAGTTGATGCCAACCAAACCAAATTGATAAAATAACGCAAATTTTCGACTCTTCCATTCAAACAATGTGTAATTAAAAATGATAGTCTTGTAAGAAGAGGGGTAAAACGACGTCTCATGAAAGACGTTAAACTATAGTATCTTCCAACACCAGCCGATCTACTGGCAATAAAATTAATGGAGGGCCAGCAGTATGACTTAGCCATAACAGAAACAAGGTAGGTTGGAATGGTAACCTACATTGATCAGGGCATTTGTTTACATTCTTCACAGACAGAGCAGCTGTTTAACAATGATACATTGCGGCCACGCAACGTTTCTAAAACTTTCAGAATTTAGTGATTTTGTGTTCGGTATTCTGAATGCAGGTATATATTTCAATTTTTTATGTGCCATTTTTGTTCACAACCAGTATTTAATATTTATTTTACATGTTTTGTGTGTGTACAATATGGGAAAACTACAAACAAAATAATAAATCTTACTTCCGGTAGCGGTAGAATTGCTATTGTTGTTTTTCATCCAGCGATAAATAATTTCCACATTTCCTCTATCTCACTTATTCCAGAAAAAAAAAAAAAGGAATGCTTGTTTTTCTAACTAAAAATTTGTAATCTTTCTTAGTTAGAAAATATACATGTGAGTATATGTCATTTAAAAATTTAAATCATTGCAGAATAGGGACTTTGTGTATTATAAAGTGAATTCTCAATACTTTTATGGCATGAAAGTTATCTTAAATTAATGTATATTTCAGCCAAAGCAAGGAATAAGTATATTTTTGCTTTTTTTGTAATTTTTAATTTTTTTGATGTGTAAGTCTTGTCTAGGAGAAGTCATACTTTCTGGCATAAAACGGTGAACAATTGTTAGATTATATTAAATTTTCATTGTGAAATTTTATTACTTGAAAATTAGTGTATGTGAAATTGCCGCTGGCAGTTTACGCGTGTTTTAATAGTTTTTATCCATTGTACTGATTGGAAACTTTAAAAGTTGGCAAGTCTAACATTATAATCAAACTGTCTACATTATAATTATAATAATTTCATAGAGCTATGCCTGTAGAAGATTGACGTGACGGCTTGCTGTTCGCTACTGTCGAGATCATAGGGGCTGGGTAGTTGTTTTTTCGGTCACTACAAGATTATTCTGGCATGCGGCGGCCAGACAGCCGCCGCCACTGCCGTCGTTACAGGACCGGCTCAATTCGTAACAGCAGCCCAGCGTTGGGAAAGCATGCTGATTGATGCATTCACGTCAATCTGTGGAATTTCTATGAAATTTAGGTGGTTTGTTGGCCTCTGCACTGGCATGGTGAGGCTAGGCAATGTTTACAGGAATATACAAATTGAGTTCGGTCAACTTGAAATATTAACTATCCCAAATTTTCCTTCAATATGTTCTGACGTGGCCTATACACGCACACTGCCTTACTTGCCAATATGGTAATATAAGAACACATTTCATGTGCATATATGGAAAAACATACAATATTGGCTGTAAAGAATCAATAAAATAGATATCTGCACTGGAAGGAGGGAGAATGATCACCCACTCCCTCCAATTCATCCAACAACATCCCCTACTCACAACCACCCGCCGACAGACCACAGGCTTACCTGACCGCTCACCTTCCACTTATTTATTCAGGCCGGGTGACATGAATGGCCGTGCGGTATAACCGAATCTGCAGTATACCGGACCGCGGTATTCCAGGCTTCCACTGTAGTTTGTTTCCAAACATTTCCTGTTTGAAGCATCGTGCAACTGTCCTCCAGATTCTTTGAACATTTCCACTCAATCTCTCGAATGTTGTGTGTTCCCTTCACAAATACAGTGGAATCGCATTATAACGATAGTCATCAATGGCAAAATATATTATTGCTACAGCGAGTTATTGCTATAGCAAATTTACATGCCCCATCATTTTTTTTATTGTACTTGCCCTTGTACATCCTGTGTACATGCCATAAATGTGTTTGCAGCAGCAAATTAATACAAACAAAATTTATACGTCAAACAGTCTGACAGTGGTATAATACAATGACCAGCTGGCGCGACCATGCTTCCTTCTCCATTCTTTTTCCCCTCCCCAAGTTTGGTAGGCAGCAAATTCCCTCATGCCTCATCCACAATCACTGCGCTACGTCACTCATCTCTCCTTCTCTCTCCTTTTTTCTTCTCTCTTTCACACACACATATGAAGTCCAGAAATCACTGAAACTTTCCTCCTTATTTCCCTCTGCACCCTTCTACGCTCTTTCTGTCTCTCCTTTCACGATTCTCTTTCTCCACCTGATTCTCAGCCCTCTACCCGCTATCCCTTCACCCCTGACATTCAGGCCTTTGCCGGCTTCCGTTCACCACCCTGCCCTAGACACTCCGCTCGTAGCTCGCCAACAACACACTTTTCTCTCATGCTCACAAAGCAAACAGCAGTCCCAATAGTAGACAATGTTACTTTCTCGTTCTCTTCTAGCCCACAGAAAACACACGTGTCTGTTCAAACGTAAACAAATGTAGCTTTGTGGTGGGTTAGAAAAATATGTGGACTATCAGGAATAATATTTTGAAGGAAATTAAAAATGTTGACGCGTGCCTATTAAGTCTTACTGACACGTATGTCAAGGATTTTTCCGCTAGACTAAAAGCAGGTGTTTTAAACTGGTTCTACGGTACAGGGTGAGGGGTGTTGGCTATCACTTCCTTATTCCGTTGTTTTGGGTGTTGCGGTTGAAGAGATTTTCACAGAATGGCAGCGAGCTTTGTCTACTCCAAAGCGGCGATTCCAGTAGTAGGCTTCACTGCTCCAGAAGTTTGAGTTTCTCTGCCGTATTGGGCCTCTGTTCTGTTTAGCAACCCTTTTACCACCAGGTAGCATGAAGGGTGAATGCGAATGCACGGTGGGAAAACGATTACTGTTACTGAAGCAGGTGCTACTGCTTGTAGTCTAGTGGGGCTGCGTGGCCCCATTCCATCTGTCTGTCCTGCGTATGATGAGGTAATACAATTAACGGTTTGATAGCAGCATGAGCCAGTTATTGCTCTTTACGCCTCTTGCCATTCCTCACCTTGTAAGGCATAGGGCACACTGGTCTGACAGCCTATGCAGTGCATTTAAACAGAAACGGAAATTAAAATGTAGCCCAATAGCGACTTGCCGGCACGAGCTTGATAGGAGTCCCCACTGATCACACATGCATGCGGGTTGATCAGGGACGTGGAGCAGTGTGGGCCACCAAGCCTCTACTGGTGATGCGTTTGCACCACGTTTTGTGGCAATACCTAGGCTAAGGTCACTTCAGCACTAACTTAGTGTTCATAGTGAGAGATAACCTAAGCTTGCAGCCCCTTCCTGCACGAATGTGTTTCTAAATGTTGGGACGTAGCTGTTCCTCCCCACCAGCACTGACTTAGTGCTTGGGGGTTGGGAAGAAACAGGTAGCAGTCTAATGTCGATGTTAGTACTCTGGGTTCCTGTTGGCGGTGCACCTCGTATTCTTTTCCTGACCTTCACAGACAAGTACCCTCTAAATGGAAACCACAGAAGGTTAGTGAAAAATGGGTGTTTATTAGAGGTGCAATAAACACATGACCTTGTGGTACCTCCTATCAGACCGTGGGAAGCTGAAGGTAACTGCGGTACCAGGTTGTACTGGAGTTGAATTCCAGCCAAGTAAACTATGGTACTAAGGTACTGCAGGCGACTGTGTGGTTATAAGATCCTTTAAGGTGACTGGGGCTTGCAGAATATCAAAGACAGGGATCTCTTTAAACCTTCTTATATAACACTGTAATACTCACAAGTGAACAACACTTTACAATATAAATTATGTTTAGACAGGAGAGCAATCCTTTATATTATTAATACTCTTATGCAAAGCCACTCTGTTAATTAACTAATTATTGTCCTTATGACGTATCACCGGAACCATTTCACCTTAAATGATGCCAAAGGCTGCTTCCCTCGACGTACCGCAATGGCGGCTCCGGCACACCCCTTTGTTGTCATTCTTGAGGTCAGGGACTGGCTGACGTCCAGACAGCGCCCTCACGCTAACAGATGTCTGGCCTCTCGAGTCTCACGCTGTCCTATATTCTTGTTCGTTTGGAGCTTCGCCAACTGGTTATAATGCCTTCTTGACGCAATCTCTTGTGTAATGCAGGGTTCACGTAGTTAAGTATATGTGTACGTGTTCAATGGAAATCGACGCTTGGTGAGTAGCCACGGGGGCGTACTCGAAGCTTCCCGGAGGTCCCAGCACTGATTTAGTGCTCTGGAATGTTACGAGAGAGTTTGTGAAGAATGAACTGCCCTGATCCTGGCAGCGTCCAGTCTTATATCGGTGATGCTTGTTGGGTGCAGGCTGCGGGGACGGTGAGCATCCTGGCAGGTCAGCGTTTCTGCTTCGTGCCTTGTCGGTGGCGCTTGGCCTTGTCTGGTTGCAGGCGGCTTGTTGGCTCTCAGGGAGCGATAAAGGGAGGGCGGCGTGCCTGCTGGGTTACGTAACCTTTAGATGAAGAGTATCTGCTCGTAGGTTCTTGATGCAGGGTAGAGTAGGCAGCCGAGAATTCATATTGAAAATTCTCCTTCTTTACTTCTGTGGTAGTTGAAGTAGGAACAATTGGCGATGAGTCGTAATCGTTGTTATTTAGTATGTTGAGCGGCACACGTCAATGTCAACATTGAAAACATACATTTACGAAAAATGAGAAACTTATGATTTTAACATCTGTTAGTATAAAAATGTACGAATTACCAGTATATGTTTACAATTTGTTTACTTACTTAGGCACAACATTTACATTGCCTTTATTTTCCAACTGCTTTTAGCGTGCAGAATTCACTGTCTTGTGCACTTGTAATAACATCTCATAGTTTGTACATTACAATTACGTACATGCCCTATTGATATTTCTGCCCAACGCAACAGTATAATTCACACAATAGTATCTACAATTCACTACAGTATGTATAATTTACAAAAATAAAGCTGACTTCCTTAAATAAACTATCGAGTATTGTCTGTTTTTCCTTACGAATGTTGTATTTGAAAACAAAACCTTTAACCCGTTGAAAGTTTGCCAAGTTTGAAACTGAAGCATTTAAGTATTTGTAGAAATTACTCAGTACGTCCAATGCGTCTGCTACAGCGGACATAGTTAGTTGCTTCGCAATGTCTACATCTACGTTTCTGTTGCCGTTCTCACCCTCTGAAGATGAATTGTTGTTGCTGTTTTTGTGTGTTTTAATGTAAATTATCTCTTTGTCATTTGGCCACAAACACCAACACAGGCGTCTACATCTACAAAATCTTCAAAGATTATATGTGTGCCCATCTTTTCTTGCAGCAACCCCGAATTCTAGTGTTCTTCCACAGCTGTAAGCAATTCTTCCTCCTCTTCTACTGGGCAATTTGAATCAGGCATGTTTGAAGTAGGGCTGGGCCGTTACCATTTTTTGCCAATGTTCCACTGATACAGATTTTTGTGAGCTGATACTGCTGATACTCAATACAGATACCCAGATTAGAAGTAATTTTTAGTTGATGGAAGAATATTTGAATGCTTCCATGATTTATTATTAAAAATTAATGTTTGCCACTAAGAACACTTAACAAAGGTTCTTACAGTCATTACAATACAATCTAAAACACAACACAGTCTTAATCACTAATCAATAAGAAAAAAATTATGTCACAAGCAAATTAAATAAAAAAAAATTAACTGTTTTATGCTATGAAAAGTAAAAATTGTTTTGTACACTCCAAAAAGCTTATCAAGATTTCAAGATATAAATATTTTTATTTAAGAAGAGCAGATAGCATAGCTTCTCAGGATTCAAGGAACTCCTTTTCTTGGAAGGTATCAAGCCAGCTGAACTAAAAAAGTCTCTCCAATGCCACACCCAGCTGGTGAGGACAGATATTTCTGTGCTGCTCTGGGCATCCTAGTATAGGGTGATATCTTCCAGTATCGTAAAGGGTTGGAATTTATTGGAATAGGTGGCTCTACGAGATACATTTCAACTTCAGCCTGTGGACACCTCTAAGCAGATGGTATGCTTGTTTTCTTAATAATATTAGAGTAGTAGATTGAAAGCATCCCTTTCAATAATTTGGAGTCATGTTCCTCATCTGTAGGTATGTCACAGTAAGTATTTGCAGGTGGTCTACATTGATATTCTCTAATCTCTTCAATTAAGTGTTGGGTTGCAGAAGCACATGCGTTAGGTACCGCAAATCCTTTAATTAAGTATCTTATGTACAAAAAGCCAAAATAAAATTTCCAGAGCCCTCGTGCTCCTACTCAATATTTCCAGCATCGTACTTCATTTTTCTCCCTTCTCCTTTTAGAAGTGACAGTTTCTCTTCTCTCTCTCTCTCTCTTTTTTTTTTTTTTTTTTTTTTTCGTGCTAGTATGTAACACTACCTATGTCACTCTCTCAAGAAAAGGGTCTCCTCAACCCTTCCCCCCTCCCCCTCTTTCCCCAACATGGCTCGCTAGCCTCTGTGCCATGGAAACAAAGAGGGATGGTGGAATTATCGACCGACCGGCATCATCTGAATGTTATTACAGGGGGTTCGGGGGCCATAAACACCTGGCAGCTGTGGTTTTTGTGGCATGACAGGATGTCATTAGTTAGGTGGGGGGAGAGCTTGGTTTAGATCGACACATAACTGAAGGGTCGCTGAGTGAGAAAGAGAGAGAATGGTTAAGAGTGATGTAAGAGCGAGAGATGAGACAACATACAGTCCCACCACTTCCCTCAACATCCCGGGAAAATTTATAGCTACCACTCCCCCATAGTAACGGCGCTAAGTATCGGCAATGCAATTGTGTAGGTGGCATCAAATACATACCATTTGACCATTTCTTTTCCCATGTCTAGTTTTCTCTGCAAATAGTGCACAAACAGTGTGATGAAATGGTGTTTCACCAGATGGAAAACATCTTGGTCAAGGGGTTAAAGTACACTTGTAGCGTGGGGCGGCAGGCAGATAACCTTGATGCGTGTTGCTTTGACTAGCCAATGTTACTTTTGGTGAGCACTAGGTCAGGAGCACCCAGGAACTCAATTACTGTGACTGAGCGGTATTCTACTATAGTCAATTCCCCATTGGCAGCAACTTTCTCGGAGCCCTGCTAAATATCTACTTGCAGACCCGTTTCGTATCCTTCTGCCCAATGTAAACAAACATAACCATGTGACTGCCATGTAGCGTGTGTCAAACTCAATGTTTGCATGCCATTGTGTGTGTATATATGTTCGTATACTTTCGCTATACCTAAAAATAAACATAGAAGTCACTTCTACTTTTATACCTGTCAAATGTGTTGTTTACTGTTTACAGCTTTTCAAAGAATTTGGTCTTAGGTCTATTTCAAAAACCATTTTATACGAATTTTCACAGTTTAGGGCTATAACATTATTTAGGTCAGCTTTATGACGTTTTAAAAATGCCTGAATTAACTATAGTTCTTACGGTTACGTTACAGTAATATATTTGTTTTCCATGACATAGCATATTACACGTAATGCACGTTAATATTTTGCCACGACTGTGATTAACACTATTACAACTGCGGGATAATGAACTGTAGTATTTAACTTTTTGTTGTTGATATGTGTTGGGTTATTTCTTTAAAAGGACGGCTTCAGTTTGAATAATGAAGGAATAGCCAGTCCAACGAAAAAGCGACATTAAAATCAAGCACGCAACTCGTATTGCTCATTTTTTGTTATAGAAACTTAGAATATAGCGGTGAATATGCACGCAAATAAACCTACCGTAACTTTTATTCTGCTCATATTTATATGTATTGCTACTTACTATGCATTAGGTTTATTGAAATTTATTGGGGCTGGGCTTGGTGATTTTGTTGGGATTGGTGGTAAATCACGTTACACGACTGTGTTTCAAACGTCAATCAGGGCAAAGGTACAACGTTGTGATAAATAAACTGACATGGATGTTAATATTGAATATTTGAAATCACGCACACACAGAGCCAGTGTATCGACCACGATGCACAAAGACAGGCCATTTCACATGCAAGGATTAACGAAACACACGTCACAGTATATTTATTACTGCCGTGGAAACACAGATTTATCACATCGTAACTTGTCTAGGTAGGTTTGCTAAACAACGTCTACAAACATGATGTGGTAATTTGAAGTATTTTTCGGAGTAAGTATAATTTACGCTTCATTTGGTAAAACAGCAACATGCCATGTCATGGCTCGCCACGTTTGCCAACTTCACTTTATTCTGCCCCGTGATCATATCAAAATCTATTAAAATAAGTATTCAGACATTAAAAAAATCTCTCTTCAGTTGTAAATTACAAATTCAAGAATAATAATTTTGCAGTAATAAGTATGAAATATGCTACAATTGAAAACATGTAAAATTATTTATGCGTACTAGCAAAGTGAAACTTCCCTAGAGTGAAAGAGACAAAGACAGAGAGAGAGCGTGCCAAGCCTCGCTCAGCAGACTGTTGCTTCAATATTGCTCTCTTCGATAAAACAACACCGTACCATTACGGCCTACTCACAATATTTTCCTCTGTTATTTTAAACTGTAAAAATGAGATGTTGCCATCGGGGCTACCAACATATTTCAATATGCGCCGTTTAATTTACAAATAGTATACTAAAAAAACCAGGTTAAAATAATATTTTAACTTTGAACTATTTCTTACTGCCCATTGCCAAAACGTTGCTTCTCTCGCTGTTGTTAATTCATATTTAAAAGTAAGTAAATATTACAAGTCATGGAAGATATTAAGGTAAAATTTCATTTATCCAATAATACAGTACTCTAAAGTTCACCACAGTGTTATATATTTATGGAATACATGTTATTGAAAAGACGGGTTGATATGTTATGCCAAGAATGTTTTTTCAATGGTTGATTTTCATACGTCGCTTCCAATCTGGAATGGACTGTAGATACTAGGACTGGTCAAGTAGGCTCGCAGCCTGGTACGAATTCTGCCGTGGTCAGTACCACAATATTTTTTACTACCACCTTAGCCTGTTAAGGCAGGGCAGACGTACCAGAGTACTTACTCACTGATCTGCTGGGTTCCGGTGTAGAGATAGGCCGGTAGGGACCAGAAGTTGCCTGGGTCTTGCTAGTTGATGAGGTGCCGTATGGAGATGTCTGGTATCTCTGGCTCCATGTGACAGTGGTACTGCTTCCACAAATTGAGTTGGCAATACTCAACCTCGTGTCATGTCCAATGAATTGTGTTTGTACTGCAGGATGTGTTTCAACTAGGAATGGGTCGGTTTGAATATTCGAATATAGGACTTGCGATTCCGACTTCAGTTTACCAAAAAAAAAAAAGCACTCGGTTCTTATATAATATACATATTTAGAAGACCACTGAGCACAATGCCGTATGTGTTTCGGGGCATGTGAATTAAAAATTAAATATCCTGTTCCATGAAAAAAAATGACATAACTCGCTAAACAACCACCATAAATGCAAAAAAAAAAAAAAAGCGAAAAATTACGATTGTGTTGTAAATACATTTGTTTACAACTCTTTTTCAGTATATCGTTGCAAGTGGTTATCAGTAAGTCAAAGAGAACAAAGAATCGATACATCAAAAACACCATTTTAGTCTTTTACGAAGTGTGTTCAGTATTTTGTTCTTGGTTTATTTAGGATAAAACGGATTGCCGTAATTTTCTAAAATAAACTTATTTTGTTTGCGCCGCGTCTCTATTCACTTTACATCCCATTTTTAACTTAAATGTTCCAATAATGTGCAAATTTAATTGCAAAAATGTAAAATAAGAAACCAAATTTTTATAAAGTGGGTAGAGTGTGAGTTGTGGCCAGTAGTAACAATAATGTCTTCCGTGTGGGAACACTTTACGGTTGCTTGTACAGACAATAAATACACATATTGGAATTATTGTAGACATAGTTTTTCCCGAGGTTCTTCAAAATCTACGTCTAACCTGCAATTACTTTTAAAAATTGTAGAGTCGTTATAGACTATTAAAGGACCAAATTACTCAATACAATTGTATTTCCACTAAAGCATCGCACTTTGTCATATCATATTAGTTCTATATTTAGTTGACATTGACTTGTTTTGTGTTCAGTACTTAATTGTTTATTTTTGCAAATAGAAAGTATGAAGAAAGTAGTGGCCTAATTGATTTTACTGATTAAATGTTATATTATGCAGTATAATGATTACTTTTCCTCCTTACATTACTTAATTTCTTCAATTTCCGTAGAATTGGCACCAAAAAATAGAACCGAATAATAATTACTGGAACCAACATTGGAATCAGAACAGAATTTTTTTTTTGTATTCAACCCATCCCTAGTTAAAATTGCCAAGTCTAGTGTGCAAGGGGAAATAAACGGGGGTGCTGTCTGAAGAGCACGTTCCCATGGGGTGTCTCCACCAAGTGTGGAGGGGTTGTTAGTGCATACTCGCATAGCAATAAAGAACTCCTTACTTCGAGTACCGTGGTTTTCCCCGAAGGGCGTACAGGCAGTATTGACATATAAGAGGCCGTATCAGTAAAACGTGGTTTGAGAAATTTAACCCCGCGGGCCCCCCTTTCAGCCGGTGAGATATAGTGGTTTCTTAGTCGGAAAGAGCAAGGAGCGACTTGCGTGTTTAAGGCTGGGAAATCCTCACACCAGGGGGTTAGAAGGCGTAAGCAAGGAAGGGTACTTGCCATGATTTTGCCGGCTGGCTGTGTGGATAGCACAGTTTCAGGACCGAAGGATAAAGAAATGAAATCGACCACAAAACTGCTTGCGATTGTCATCTGTTGTAGAGCACCTCACTACTGCTCAGGGTGGCCACTCCGGGAAAACTGGGATAATGTATGGAATTAAGGACCCGGGGAAAACCCTGGAAATAGTCTGGAATTTTGTCCATCTGTAGGGAATTTTTTTCCCCCCTGTTTGGTCGTTTCGAGTTTCATCGCAGAATGCTGTGATGGTAGGTCAGGTCAGTTTTACGTGAACAATCATTTGTCAACATTGCGCAACTTTTTTTTCGGCCAGAGTAGTTTCCCATGCTTAGTTCCCACCCACCCCTCGTAGTAGTTTCCCACGCCGAGCTACGTCACTCTGGAGGGGAAGAATGTCGGCAGGCGTGTCTCATCTTACCTCTTTCAATGTCTAGGTCACACCGCTCGCTTGTTTTTCAGTGTTTGTGTAATTTGCTGCATGATGAAGTGATCATGTCGACTAGATATTCATTACATTACGAATCACAATCTCCATGGGCTTCAGAAGACACTAAATATAGAGGCATTGCACTGTGCAAAATATGTGTTAAAAGTTTTAAAATTAATACAATGGGCAGAGGAGTGTTTCTAAGCCACGCAAAATCTAAACTACATCAAAAAATTCTTGCTGATAACTCTAGAAACTTGCAAGTTGCTGCATTCTTTTCTGCACATTCGAACCAAACCGCAACTATTTCTTCTTGTAGCAAATGTAAGTAACAATTGCTTGTAGATTTTTTTACTGCTGTGAGTGTGTGTTAATCGTCCCAAATGTTTAACTTGATTGAAACATTTAAACAAACGATGTAACATACCCTTAGCTTTATTTAACAGTAGACGTTTACAGCATAGCTTTAATTGCCACCCACCTGGCACAGTAGGAAGCTAGAAAGCTACGAGCCAGCAACGCCTTGCGACTGCTGACTGCTAGATTGTTCTTAGCTTCCCTGCAATCATTGCATGCCTCCTGTGTTGCTTGTAACAATACTTCACTCCTTCATTGTCGGTGTCGAATAGTCAGAGATGGGAATGATGCCCATGTTACTAATGTCATTTAATCTTCAAGTGTCTTCTGAATAAAATGGCAGGGCCAGGTGAAAGTGAATTTTACCATCCCCTTGTCTCAATGTTAAAACACTAATAAGGGTCATGACTTTTTACCAAGCCGAATAAATCCGCATTTAGTCGTCTATGGTAGAAAAACTACCATTACCTCAAATGTATTGTAATTAAATATAAAATGTAGACGTTTTAAAAACGAAAGATGTCCCAGAAGTATTATAAACAAGTCTCATTACTCTAAACAAAATGTGTGATGTGCTAGGTTCATTTTCTGTTGCTGTTGAGTAAACTGGGCAATTTATTTAAATTATATAAATTGGTTTTAATAAGGACACGTTTTTAGAATACAGTGATATAAAGAGGTGTAAATACATGATGTTATTGCCTAGAAAAGTTTGAACTTTGCGCGACGTGTCTAATTTGGTGAGCTTCGCTTTCAGTTTAAGTTGCTTCTCGCGAGAAAACCAGATGATAAATCATGTTTTAATAAGCAGCCCAATTCAGAATAAATTATACCTTAGATGTATACAAATACAGCCTCTTGTTATCACCGAAAAAAGTTAAAACTGTGCAACGTAATTTAAGCTCGAGTGTCACTGATTTTTAGCTGGCCATAAACATTTTTACGAATGCGGCGTACTGTAATTGGTATGCACAAATTCATTTTAAGAGTTATTGACGATTATTTACAGACCACGGAGACACCCGTTAATATCGGAGTCAAGGACGATGGTCCAGATATTGCAGCCGCCCTGCGCAAGCTGTACTTTCCTTTTATTATTTCATATTTATCCAAAATTGTTACGGTTTTACACTAGCTACCGCTCACATTGTCTTATCAGGAGTCGTATAAAGTCTAACTCCTTAAACTTAAGCAAGGTGTCAAATCAAAGTATAAAAACAAAAATAAATACTAGGGCAGACTAATAATCATAATTCAATAAAATCACGTACAAATATAGCCAATAATTGATACTTTCAGTTCCAAACTCAGTGCGGGAAGTCGAAATCCAAAATTATAATCCTAAAAATCATCATTAACGTAGTAATGTTACGTAACCTATGCAAATCTGAACGTGCACGCACACATTACACACACACATGTGTGCACCCGACAATCATTTCACTCGCACGTGGGGATAAAAGGAAGTAGGAACCTTAGTCAATAGTTGGCGATGCATGAAAATATCCCATCTTATGGCTGTTCCTGCTTGTAATCACTGCTGACAGGCACTCAGCATATAGCAAGCTGTGCGCAGTTGGCCTGCAGATAAGCAGCACGCTGCCTAGCTGGAGGACAGCTTTATATATAATGTGCATATAAATTTGATTTTTCTTTTGTCCAGGGTATATATTGCCTTTATTACCATTTTTTCAAGGATAAATCTTAGAAATAATGTAGAAGTAATTTGATTTTTTAAATTGGGCTTACAAATTGCATTTATTGCATTTTTTTCAAGGAAAGAATTTTTATAAGTAGTAATTTACTGAATGTGTAAATAAATTTTTATTTTGTCTAGGGAGGTTATATTGCATTTATATGGTCTTTTTAATGCAAACTTGTACGTATTTCTATATATACTGCATTGTAAAAGATGAGAAATTGAACAAATCCGGTTTTTTAAGTGTGTTTATATAATCTGGAAAATCCTTAGGATAACCTGGAAAAACCTTGGAATTTTTTATTTTCAGTAGAGTGGCCACTCTGACTGCTATATGATGTTGAAGATATTTGCAATAAATATTCCTATGTGCCGCCATCTTAGATGCAAACAACTCGTTGCTAGGCAGTTACTATGGAAGAAATACAGCAAAATGGCTACTATTCAATATGAGTAGTTTAATTTTTATGTCCAAGAGTGTATCTGTAATTATTTGTGGTACTTTAACAGACTTATAATTTAATGATTTGTTGCACTTTTCCCGGAGAATTTATTTTGATGCGCGCTCCTCTTGGATAACAAGTGGTTAGGGGGCTGACTGCCCTTTCTGATCTTACGGGGGGGGGGGGGGGAGTCAAACCCCAGGGTGAGTTGGAACGTTAAGCTCTCCCTTCGGGGCAGCCTTATTCTCTGTATCACAAGGGATATCAATAAACGGGACGCCAGCTGTCGCAATAAGGGTGAAAAGCTCGAACGGATTCGAGAGGTGAATTGGTATAGTGGCGAATGATCTGGCTTACACTAACAGGGGGAAGCCAATGTTATGGTACAGAAGTTGGGGAGTACTTCCGTTTTCCGGTGCCGAACCCGAAGAACCCTGCCAGATTTTAGTTTGATGATACTTTATTTGCTAGAGGGATCTGGTGCATCTGTATTAGAGTTCGGTGCCTGTGAAGGGGTTGGTTGGACGGGGGTTTCCTCAGAGTCGGATTCGTCGTCCGGTTTACACCAACTAGCAAGTCAGGAGGTAAGGAGGTGTAATGATGCTATAATCAATATGTGAAATTTTATGAGCTGGTTTGTTAGTGCCTGTCTTAGGGTTGTGCATCTCTCGCGTCGCCTCTGACAGCTACCGGTACCTCCGTGCTGTTTGCGCTTTGAGCAGTGAAATACTAACAAAAGAAATTTAAGTCTGTCAACTGGGGTTGCATTACGATTAAATACCATTTTAATAGAGCAATAAAAATGACACAGTATCTAAAATTAAAATTACGGTAGTCGACACACAAAAGGATTAAGTTTTGTACGTAATATTTTATTACGTTAAAAATCACACTGTAGCAATACCCGGCCAATTTAATACACTTTAATAGCTAGGTAAAGAAATATTAATTTTGATCAAATATCTAGATCTAATAAAATAAGTTAATTTTATAAAACCAAAGTACACTATTTACAGAGTGAGTGTAACAAGGGGGCTCTATCCAGGGGGACGTAAATTGCACAATTACCTGTTACCGTGGGATTCAAGGGAAGTTGACTGAGGTAAGGTAAAGTGGGTACAGGTGAGGAATTTACCAATCGTGGAGAGCTGTCCCTGGGTGGTCAGCTGAAGGAAGCCTTGTCCAAGCTGGGGCTGGAGTGCTGGCGGCCTTCTTCAAGCTGCTGGCAGGAGGTAGTGGTTCGAGCCCTGCCTCGGGCTGCTGAAGTGAAGGAGGTTGAGCCCTGGGCTGGCTGCAGAGGAGGGATAGAGAGTCTTCTGCAAACTGTAGGAGAGCTTGCGAACCTTGCGGCCGGCTAGCTCTGCGTCTGCTGGACCACAGGATTGTACTCTTCTATTTATACTAAAATCACCCTGTGTCAGCAATTCTTTTTTATGAGGGTGTGGGGGGGTAGTGTAACCTTCTAACACATTGGCTGAATTATCTACTTCGGGAGCGCCGCTCACTTTATTATCGCCTCTTTGTAGGCAATGACATTTTCATGCACCCCGGACCGAGGCGGCGGCCCATGACGTCAGAGGGTGGTCTTGAGGATGGTTGTAACTACTTGGCCAGGCAGGGTAGCGTAGTATACTTTAAATAATTATATTATTTCTTCGTCGGGGTTGCTCTGGCATGTTCCTTCTTGATTAGAGGTGGAAGATCATAATTTCAGATGTCCAGTTCAATTTTGTTAATGACTACCCAATGTATGTAGTCTTTTAATATTATTATTTCCAAGTCTCTACGGCCAATGAATTTGATTTCGTCCTACGTTTGGCGCGCTCAGATGGAGCTAAGTCAACAGTAGAGTGCACCGCTCAGTAGTGCAGTATGCTGGCATTCGTCAAATTTAACTCCAAAGCTGCAGTCTGATTCACGTAGCTATTCTGTACATATGAGGGCTACGCAAAAATAATGTTGGAGAATCTCATTATTGACAGTAAAATGATTGCAATTGTTTCATGATAGGCAGTGGCTGTAGGTATTAGCAAGTGTTTTTCTAGGTTTGTATTTACGTTTTTCAATTTGTGTATAAAATGCAAATTTATTTGCCTCATTGCCACCAAACGCCTATAGGTTTGTACTATACCAAATAAAATTAACAGTAACTAACAACATACCTTATCCCTACAAAGAAATGCATAAAGTAATATAATTTCTGTATAATGAAAACTACCTTAATTTCCTATATTGTATCATTTAACCACATTAAATTCATGAAGGCCCGACCTAACCTAACTTCTTGTAAGGGCTTGGGTGTGCTGATCTACTATCACAAATTACACAAAGTAAAATGAGGACTAACAGGAGTAAGATACAGTAGTTAAAATGTCTTAAAATAAGAATTCTGCGTGTCCTTATTTCCCGTATTCCGACACTCGATAGTGCATCTGCTCAGACACCCTTTGTGATTCATCTATAGTGAAATAATAGCTATAGTCCATTCCCGATTGGAAGCGACTTATGAAAATCAACCTTTAAAAAATCACTCTAGGCATAACATGTCAACCTGTTTTTTCAATAACCTGTCTTCCACAAATATATAACACTGTGGTTAACTTTAGAGTACTGTATTATTGAATAAATGAAACTTTACCTTAACAAAATAACCAAGCCCAGCCCAGCCCCAATAAATTTCAATAAACCTAATACACATTAAGTAATAATACATATAAATATGAGTGAAATAAAAGTAATGGCAGGCATATTTGAGTGCACGTTCACCGCTATATTTTAAGTTTCTGTAACAAAAAATGAGCAACACGAGTTGCATGCCTGTTTTTAATGTCGCTTTTACGTTGGCCTGTCTATTCCTTGGTTATTCGAACTGAGGCTTTCCTTTTAAAGAAATAACCCAACACATATCAACAACAAAAAGTCAAATACTACAGTTCATTACCGTGCAGTTGTAACAGTGTTTAACACAGTCGTGGCAAAATATTAACATGCGTTACGCATAATATTCTATGTCGTGTAAAACAAATATGTTAATGTAACGTAACCGTAAGAACTATAGTTAATTCTGGCATTTTTAAAACGTCCTAAAGCTGACCTAAATAATGTTATAGGCCTAATCTGTGAATATTTGTACAAAATGGTTTTTAAATAGACCTAAGATGGAATTCTTTGGAAAGCTGCAAATAGTACGCAACACATTTGACAGGTATAAAAGTAGAAGTCACATTTCAATGTTTATTTTTAGGAATAGCGAAAGTATAGGAACACATGTACACACACAATGGCATGTAAACATTGATTTTGACAGATGCTATATGGTAGTCACATGGCAATGTTTGTTTACATTTGGCGGAAGGATACTAAATGGGCCTGCAAGTAGATTTTTAGCAGGGCTCTGAGAAAGTTGCTTCCAATGGGGAATGAGAAAGTTGCTTCCAATGGGGAATGGACTATAGTAAGGTTAGGTCTAATGAAATATAATGCAGTTGAATTACACAATTTAATAAGCATTTATTCCTGTCTATTATTATTCTTTCTCTGAAATGTGGTGATAGCATCGGCACACATACCCTTGTAATTCACTTATCATGAATAGTAAAAATAAAATTCGCATATTTCATTTTATAGGCTATTCACGGTAAAGTGAACACTTTTGAAAGCCCTCCCATTTGGAATAATAGTTTATAAAAAAAATTTCCCGCATTGCGCGTTAACTTCCGAGTGCGGTAGAATGTATACATAGACACACCGCGCGTGTGGTGTGTATATAATTATAAGGGATGGGTCAATTCGGTTCCAATTTATACCGGTTCTTGACGTTTGACTCTGAACCGGTTTTAGGTTAATGACTACTAGGTTCTTATTTCTGCACAGCAATAAATTTAGTAATATTTTCAAATTATATACTTAGTACGAAACATTATGATTTAATCTAGTTATGACAAAACTATCATTCCCAAATAACTGTAACGCGAAACTTTTTAAAACAAACAACAATTGCAGTTGCCGCCAAAACAATATAGGTTAATTCACCTGTAGTAAGCATTTTTTTTTTGGCAGCAATATATCCTTACAGCGAATTACTAATGCTGTAGAAAGCATATAAATATCAAATTATTTAATACCAATGATAACAATAATAGTTTTCAAGGACAGGCGTTTTGTCAAATACAGTATTTTGTTTGTATTCTGTCAGTTAAACGAGACAAAACGTTAACAGTCTTGTGGTGGCAATGTCGTAGATAAATGTATACCGAGAAGATATTACACTAAGCATCGAGTGAAACAAAATGGCTGACTTTTTTGTACAGATTTTTAGTTTTGAATCTTTCTAATTGTTACATGTTTACGTCTTCTAAACAAATGGAGTTGAATATGTGCATGTATTTTGTGAGAGCTTTTGAACGTGATATGTGAATAATGTTTGCAGTTTTTTTTTGAGTTACTTAAGTCTGAAATTATTAAAATGTCATCCGAATACTGGAAACCGATATGTAAATGTAGAATCTATACCAGAACGGGAACCTAAATTTTTTGTTGTTCGACAGATTCCTTATATATATATATATATATATATATATATATATATATATATATATATATATATAATATTGATTGACACATGTGCTACTAGGGTTGATTACCATAGATGGTACAGGAATGACGCTGACTACCCTTTCCGAACCTAGCTTGACCTACCATGGCTATTAATACTGAATTTACTTGACCGCTATGGACGTACAGGATCGTATGTGATATTAGGATGTGGGTGGGTAGAATTATGTCGGACTTGAGGGGAGTCAAACCCCAGAGTGAAGTGGATGGACGTGGCTTCCCATCGTGGGAGCTCTATTCTTCTCACTGTAAGGGTCACCAATATGCAGGATGCCAGCGATCCCATGTGAATGGAATGAAATGAAATGGTGATAGTTTGTCATGGAGGTAGGAGTGGGTGGTCTGGCTGTTCTGGCAGAGGATATTTTAACTTGGTGGTTAGGTTGCAGTGTAAGAAAAAAATATTGTGAAGGGGTGCTTCACTGGGTCAGTTAACTGGTTGGGCTGGGAGTCAAACCGGTAAAACTTTTCCCACCGCTAGCTTTATTGAACAGATCTTCGGAAGTACTGTAACCTTGGGTATAATATCTTGGTTAATCTACCTGACTGCAGTTTGATATTAGTAGTGTTTGTTTTTCTTTACTTCTTAGGTGGGGTGTCGCAAGGACCAGTACTATCTTCCAGGGAGAGCAATTTAACCTGGTCCTTGTATATAGTTGTCGGATACCTTGGCTACTAGGCAACTAGAAGATGATCAAGTGAGGTGGTGATCTCGAGTTTGACGAAAGGGGAGATTGGTCGTGACACACTGGAAGGGGTTTCCCCTCGGATGTAGAACTTGCCGTAGTTCGAGCAAGGGCGCGGCATTCTCTGTGTCGCTGGCTGCTTTGCGCTCTTCTCCTTCTACTATACATCTGCCCACAAGGTTCACACACATCTATACAATACCAAAATAGTGGAGGTACGGGGTGATTAACTAAAACTAACGGAACACACATAATTAAATTGGACGTGTTGTTTATTGAGGGGATTCCCCTGGAGAGTCCCGGCTATTCCAGAAAAATACAAACAAATGGTAATTAACCTAACCTTGCTAAATACTTAAAGGTGAGATTTGCGTATGTGTTTAATTCAGGCGAAGGTGAGCTTGAGGATAAAGCATTAAAATCTCTGACAAGAAAAGTATAGCACTTTATTTTACAGCGGCTAACATAGATAGAAGCTAATCAGGTAGGTACTCTTAAACGTTCCAGCTCGTTGCGGCGGAGTCACAGGAAGTTTACTGGGGTAAGGGGATACCGGGGTTTAAGGCAAGGTATACCTGAAGAAGGTGTACTCGTCTCTCGTGCTGGTCTCATACAGTGTGTAGGTCTTAGAGAGAGATAGAGAGAGAGAGAGAGAGAGAGAGAGAGAGAGAGAGTGTGTGTGTGTGTGTGTGTGTGTGTGTGTGTGTGTGTGTGTGTGTGTGTGTCTCTCTCTCTCTCCCCGTCCTTTGGAGACTGACGGGAGCCTTAAGGGTAGAGTCTGGACAGGCTCAGGTAGGATATATTCTGGTAGGAGCGGAGAGAGTCTTTGGTCGGACTAGACAGGAATAGTCTTTAGCAGACTGAGGTAAGCAGAGTGTGTTCAGCAGACTAAGGTAGTGATAAGATGAGTCTTCGGCAGACTCGAGGTAAGCGGAAAGTCTTGGGTAGGTTGAGGTAGGTTAGGAGAGTCTTGGGTGGACTCAGGATAAGAGAGCGATGAGTCTTTAGCAAACTTGAGGTTGGCTGAGCGTCTTCATCAGACTCGGGTGGCTCGTGTCCTCTTTGGCCGACTATCCCGGCACATCTGATGGTGCTAGCTGCTGGTGTCTTATTTATACTGATTTTTCTCATATCAGCAGTTGTTCACGGTGTGGGTGGTAGAGTTGCCTTCCATCAACGGGGCGGGTTTATCGCTGGTGCAGGAGCACTGTGCTTTTCTAATTGCCCCTCGTGCAGGCTATGATAAATTAAATCCCCTGTCTCCGAGACGTGCGGGCCATGACCTCGCAAGGCCACGGGGGTGCTGCCATCTCTCAAGATTGCAGGAACTTCTTCCAGAGCTAAGCGACGAGTAGTAGAATTGTAATAAAATTTTATTATTTCGTGGGGGTGCCTTTTGCTTGCATAAATCTGGGGATTGTAATTACACACTTTATTAACAATGATGTAATCAGCTATAATCCATTCACGCTTTCTGCAGCTTTTTGAATGTAGTTTTGCACCATTGTTGAGTCAGTGTATATGTGGGGCAGGAAGTGGCCATTTATTTCCCATCAACGTGGTATGCTGCTTTATTTGCAAGTTGGGGATGGGTCTAACTCAAATAGTCTAGGAGCTAACTAATGTCACATGTGGAAAATGGCAGCCACATTGCTGAATTTTGGTTCTCTTGTATCTCTTCTGTACCCAATTGTCCGATTTTAATGTTTTATAGCTCATTTCACTCCATTGTTTAACGCAAACTTATTTTACTCTTATCCGATATTATTATTATTATTATTTTTTTTTTTTTTTATTTTTTTTTTTTTATACCAAAATAAAAAACTAAAAAATGGTTTAATTTTCAGTTTGATTTATTTCATTAACCACTGACCCAATTATAATTTTTGTAAGGCACAAACAACATTTGTTTGTGTATATTTTTTGCTAAACCACTTATTTTTCAAAGCGCTACGTAAATAATGAAGGAGCCAATAATGTGATTTTTAAGTAAATTGTGATGTCCAGGTGCTGAAAATGAGTTGTTTTTATAGAACAAATAAACACATTTAAATTGCTATTTACCTTAAAAAGTTGGCAAAGAACTAAAGGTAAACCTTTTCTCCTATCAGTATATGGTATGAATATAGATATGAAAAAGTAGGCATTTTTTTTAAGTATTTGTTAATTTTTAGAGAAAAAAAGGTGTTAGTTTTGTCAAAAATAGCAGTTATTTTCTTGCTACAAAAATGCAGGTTTCTGATTGAGAATTGCTCCAATTTTTCTGTGCTCTTCATAAAGACATACCTAATTTGAGAAATGTCACTTTATTCGTAAAACCTGAAATTGGCAATATTCATATCGATAAGCTGTGTTTTTTATCAATTGTAATTTCTGGGCAAAAATTCCTAACTCGCAGAGAAATGTACAGTTACGGTTTTAAGACAAAGCCACTAGTTTCCTTTATCAACAGACAACATTGAAAACAATTTCAGATTTTACTTAAGATTTTGTATTCTGCCTGACACCTGGAACAACAAATGCTCGCAATGCACTGGCAAGGGCATACTAATTCATGAAAAGAATAATGTAAACAATTTATTCACAACTATAAAAGCACTGCTAAAAAAAATAATAATAAAAGTGCCTTGTACGAAGATAAAAATAATTAAAATGTGCCTATACATTTTCGAACTATCGAAACTTTCAGGTACATATTTTTTTCGTTAGGACCACGCTGACAAAACTTTCGTTTCTTCAAAACGTGTCATTTTTTTACCACATGTTTTTACAGAGAATGTGTATGAAAAAAATACAGTTAACCGGACAAATACAAGTTTAAAATATGTGATAAATTGGTTTCTAAATATATTCTATATAAGTAAATGCATATAAACACATTTTTCGCCGCTGCTGTGCCACTCGCTTTGTAAAAAATAAAGGATTGTTTGTTAAAACGTGATTATGCTACGATTGTAAACATGGTATGAATTCCATAGATAACATGGTGCTTAGTGGATGTGAACACTATAATGGTGTGATTTCCTAATGAACGAATAAACTTTTGCTGGGCTGTGCATTAGAATGTTCACTCAAAGTGACTCATCACATGCGCTCATGTTATCTATGGTCATAAATACACGTGATGGAAAGTAAACATGTTTTGTTTAGTTTATGGTGATAATCAAAGAAATCTACTGGTGAACTTATGCATGCATTCGTATTCGAATATCCAAAAACACATCAAATACGTCTTAAGAAGCAACTATGTGATGTAAAGCAATAAAAACTTGCGAAAATACTACAGGATTTTGTACAATTTGCGAATTACAGCTGAAATTCTCAGAAATCTGAATTTTTAATTTTTTATGTGAAAATTCACATTATTTTTCGCTTTATCGTATTTGCTAATTTTTCAGGTCTCTAGGTTTTAATCATATATAAAGGTTTTTGCACTGGTCTGAATCACTATTTTTGCATTTGCAAAAGTCTCCGCACATTATTTCCAACCTCCTTTGGTTCCTCTGTTACTTGCGGGATTAAAATGTCCCCCTTCGGACAGTACTCATACAGTAATGGGTTGAGCTTTGAAGATGTTTTTAAAGTATGGATCCATTGGTAGCACTGAAAGTAGCTTCTTTTTATGTCTAGACGGATAGACCTAGAGGTGGGTGCCAAGTCTTGAAAACGCCATATTTTTTTGTGATGGTATTGATGGAAACTCAATTTATCCATAGTTTGTATAAAGTGTGTGAACCAAAAAGTCTTCTGCTGTCTTTTCCATCTCCTCATTCAGTGGCTCTTTCCCGAAATCGAATAACAGGTCTCCGGCATAAGACTGCTGTTCTCAATGCTGCCATGTTTGTACTGACTACTTGTAGTGTCTCAGCCTGTTAGTGAATGAATTGCTGCAAAGATATCAAAACAGTGTGAGAAATCCTGTTTTCAGTAACAAGAGAGTGGAGTAGAATGTATCGCAATCTTCTTCCTACTCCAAAAGCGACCCAGAAGTTCTTGAAGGCCAGTATTTTTCCAAGTCACGTGGTAGTGATATAGTTTACTAATGACATCAGTGTCAGTAGAACAAATAAATACAGTGCTTACATTTGAAGTCAGTGTCGAGTGGGAAATATGTGTAAGGATCCTTTCATCCGCTTCTTCATGATGAAAAACCGAACTCAAATTTTTTTCGATGATGCCATTTCTGATAGTCAAACATCTCCACCCAAATAAATTATAAAAGACGAGCTGTTAGCAGAATATTCTTTCTGGGATAACCAACAAACAAAATATGACTGCAACGGTTGTTTATTTTTCGGTGAGGCCCAGAAAGCATCAGTATCCATTGGAAAGGGTGTGCTATCATGAAGTACTCTATAGTCTACAGGTTTTACTAATCGCCTAGACCTTTCAAACTCTTTTACACTGTTTTCTTTACAAATGTCTAAAATTATGTCCACACGCTCACTTCTATGAGAAGCTTGGCAAATACTTTTCCAAACCCTTCTCGCGTAGTCTCCATACATCTTCAGCTTCAATGACTTAATTGGTACCTTCCTGGCGAATCTCATAAAGCCTATAACACTTGCTTTACCAGGAGATTGTGGCATTTTTGTAACTGGTGGCATTTGGAGTGTAGATTCCAGTTGATGAACCAGTTGAGATTTATCTAGTTTTGTTAAATTACAGTTTCTAGTTAAAAACAAAGATGTCTAGGTTGACTCGTAAGCAAAAAGTTTACCTACATCATATCCTTGACACCTTGCGATATCAATTACTCGCAGATCATTAGCAATTTCTTTTTCCACATTTACTACAACATGATCCAATGTTTTTTTGGAATGATTTTTCAGTTTCTTGAAAGGCTCCATAAAACCAAGTGACTTTTCTTCAAACCTTTCCTTTCTGAACAGGGAATGAGCTTTTTCTCCAATTTGTACGCAATTCAAAAGATGAGTACCTTTTGGGTGATCAATTTTCTGTTTAGTAATTATATTCTGCAGTTCTTTTCCCCTGTTTGAACTCTTAGAATTGAAAGGATTCCCGTGAGCCTCCATGGAATTCATAATTCTTCTAACACATTGTGGCAGTAATGTTTTTTTGAAAACTCATGTTGCAAAGAATATTCATCTTCATATAGAAGACCACACAGATCTCTCAAAACTTGTGCTATCTGTACTTTTTCATGATTTATAAGATCATGAAGTACCACTGCTTCCTTTTTCCTCATCAGTCCAATAATTCATCCATGACCTTTTGCTGGTTTGTTGTAATTCTGTTCTAGCGCTTGTTACATAGTCACAGAACTGAATTTACTGTATGTTTTTTTCACAACAAAGTGCCCTGCTTGGAACTGAGGAAAAATTTCAGGAAATTTCAAGCAATATTTAAAAAGTCCTCCAGGAAGACACTTGCCCACCGAGAATAATTAGTCGTATCAGATGCAAAGAAGAGAGAAATTGCACGCATTAGGGCGCTAGTACTTTAATCCCAGTTTCCTTCTCTGAGCTCATGTCATGTATGTTCTGGTACAGTGTTATTTTCCGAGAATACCTTAAGCAATAAGTGTTCCAATGCCTCGGTTAGCATAGAAAACCCTCTCATAGCACGTGAATAATGTTTTCCAGCAAGTACACTTTCCATAACGCATGGCCCAAAAAGTCTCAGTTTCAATTAAAATATTTTCAACACCTCTTCCTGCCAAGTATTTCCCTAAACAAGTCATAACGTTTCCTAGATGGAAACCTCCTAAGCCCAGAAAGTTCAAAAACTATTCTGGCCTTAGCAGTTGTATTTCTTTTGCTATCTTGTACACACCCACATCAACCCATAGTGACCCTGTATTCTGATTTACAATGGCCAGACAGTCTTGATAATTTTTCCTACATGTGTGTATTGCGCTGAATTCAGTTGCAGGGTGCGGTAGTATTGGAGTAAAAGCAGTTGTCGTCAGTGGAATATCCACACTTGATAGAATATGGTAGAATGCACTTCAGGTTGGAATACCACATTCTTGTGGGTCATTGTGTAAACTTGTGTGGTATCTGCACAAAGTCCAAACCATAGCCTGTATACTTGCTGATGATGACAGTAGTATGTGATCAGGCTTTTGTGCCACTACAATGTCTTTATTTATTTCTCCTCTTAATGCTGGCTTTTTGATTTTTTTAAGCTCTTGGCATGGTAGGAGACTGGAAGGAACGTGTTTCCTTCTTCTCCAAACTTTTATTTTCGGTTACATTCTGAAAGACTACCAACACTGTGACATGGCTGCCTCCAATACCAGAAAGAGTTTGTTCTTGGTAATCGAAATTGTCCATTGCTGCTCTAATTGGTATGTTTGGCTTTATTTCATTTGGGAGAGGTACACGTTTGCCCCCTGAATAGCTCACAATTCTCGAGGCAAGTACTACATTATGTCTTTCAATCCGTTGTAGCTAATACTCATAACAAGTTGATTCACAGTCTGAATTAACAACTTTGATCTAGTTATTTCATGAATTGTCTGCACCAAACCAACATGGAAAGGCATATTCTTAGAGCCATTATGTATAAGATAAAATATAATTTGAAAGATGGAGTGGCATTTCAACTGTACTTGCTCAGAAGTCTCGTGTATGATGGAAACATTTAGGAGCAAAATGTTGACCAAGACTTCTGTATGTTTCCCTTCATATTTGTAAAAGACCCTATGTAGATCATTTGCGTTTCTGTCCGTATTTTCTAAACCAAAATCATAACATTGAATGTCATTGCGCAAGGTTTCAGCACAGTTCTTGACAGAATCTGCATTACGTAGTTCCTCTGCGAGGTTACTGGCAGTTATTCAATTGGAAAATACAATCTGTGATTCACGAGGATCCTTTGCATATGTAATGCTAATACTATCGCCAAGATCCCCTATGAGTAACCTTTTCATATTGCGGTTAGAGATATGCTTCTGGTTTGGTAAGTATTTTTTCTTTTAATTCATTATGTAGGAATGATATTGAATATCCTCTAGATTCAAACTGAACTGTTGCCAAAAATACCCTTAAAGATACCTTAACGTCATCTGATTCTGCATTTTCATCAGCTACATTTGTTTCGATATCCCTTTGATAATTCAAGGTATACTTCCTTATACAATTTTTGTGACAATGAATGTCTGCAGCAAACACACTGTTTACATCTTCCGGTGTACATGTTCTCTGGAAAACAGCATCAAGATAAAAACGAGATGCCTTAAGTAGTTGTTCAGCTCGGAATTCCTCTCAAATGCGGTACACTTTGGAGTCTCCTTTAGTTTTTGCTTAATTGCACATTACACGTGTTCAGTGAATGTTGATTAGATTGCGTGCTACTTCTCTGGCACAGCTGTTGAGTGCTCGTGTCATTATTTTCAGTGCTTAATTTTTCGTCATAATTTATTCGTTTATCTTCAGGTATTTTCCCCATTAGTACATAAGGGCTGTAGCAAGCTATGTGATATTTAATACTTCCTTGGTCCTCAATACTTTGTAACAATCGTATCACAAATTTTCTCAGATGCACTTTGAATGTTCTTAATGCCATTTTCAGATGTATGCAACTATAACTTCTGCTTCACTTTTTGACATAAAATACACAAATTTACATCCATCTCACCCCTGCGCCTTTTCTTCGGGTTCAAAAGCTCAATTTCATCACTAATGTTGTGTTACTCCATCATCCATCTATCTGCAACAATAAAAAACATAGAAATAAAATGGGAGAACTCTTTATTCATTTGCTAGTGCACATTGAAACCCTTATAATATCTCAACAGTAACCAGGTTAATCAAAAAATCTGCACACACAAATGTTGTTTGTGTTTGAAAAAGGAGTAAAATGAGCTACAAAATATTATAATTGGGTCAGTGGTTAAGGAGATAAGTCAAACCGAAAATTATGCAATTTTTTTTAGTTTTTTAGATTTTGTTAAAAAACTATGAGAGTTATTAAAAAATGTGTAAGTGTAAAATGTATTTGTATTTAAAAATGGAGTGAGCTATAAAACCTTAAAATTGGACACTTGGGTACGGAGATACAAGAGATTCCAAATTAAGCAATGCGACTGTCATTTTCCAATATGGCAACCAAACGACCATGAATTGGAACTTGTGACCAATTTTTCTTTAACAGTCGTAAATATATGTAATAAAGTCTAGCAATCAAATTTAGGGGACATAGAAGTGCACACGTGACATGAGCTAGCTCCTGTACTAAAACAAAATGCTGTTGAATTGAAGTGTTGCAGACCTGTGGTTCCATCTCTGTGGTGGGCTCCTACAATTGTCGAGATGATCCATCTCTTCTGCAACACCAACAAGGAGCTCTTCCTGAAATGGTATTCCATATTTTCCAACTTTTACGGTTTGTCCGTAAAATGTACGAATTTTATAGTGTGTTTACGGGTTTATGGAAAAAGGCTAAAGTTTTACTGTTTTTTTTTTTTTTGGTTCATCATAAGTTTATAACACTATTGTTTTGTTTGTTTATGAATTTTTCTTATGGTCGCCATAGATAGCGCAATAGAGATGCGTCACTGTAACAAAGAATCTGGTACCTAATCGCGGAATGTTATTGGCTGATTGAAGTTGTAGATAGCTCTGAAGTCGTATATTTACGAACTGTTCATGACTCGTATCTCGCCATCTTTGCATCACACAGTGCTTGTGTTTACTGGTCGGCCATGTTCGTGTTGTATTTGCATATTATTTACAACGTCGTGTTGCGTAGTAATTGGCAAAATGAGTGGAAAACTTAAGAGAACCTATTTTCTGATTATTTTGGAAAGAGTACACTGAAGAATTTCTGTGTATATTAAAGTCTAACAAAGGGGAGAAGTTCGCGTTTTGCCATGTTTGTAGGCGCAATGTAAACATTGCACAAGGCTGTAGAAAATGTTAATGTTTACTGTTAGCATTACTTCTCATTGTACACTAAGCTGCAAATTTTTTTTATAATTAAATGAAAACATGTTATTAATAAGTAGGCCTAGTTTAGTAAACAATTTGACTTTAATTTTTCACTTTCTTGCATGAAATTTCCCTTAAACTTCAGGTTGACATACACCCATTGTTATAGAGTTAACCTATAATTGTGGAAACTGCTTTTTCTGCAGTTTTAAAGAAGTCTTGACTATAAGAATTTTTAACTTCTGCTTAGTTATGTATTTTGTAATTTAGGGTTAACATGTAAGAAAATAGGCCTATGCGGAAGAAATTTTCTTTAAAGTAATGTAGGTTTTTGGGGGATTGCTGCGTCCAGTTTACGTTAAAATTGACGTTTTCAAAATGTTTTACTGATTGAGGATTTGAAAAGTGGACATTTATGGTATTCTGGCCTTGAACATAAAAATAAATATTGCGTGTATTACAAAGCTTTGGCTCTACACTTATTTCACATGTTACATTATACAGGATACCTATTTCAATTGCTATGTTGTGCAAAAAAGCACAACCATTAAAAATTTTTGCTGCCTTCAGGGGTCTATTATGCAGCACTCTGTCTTTCAGGAGGCTACAAAACTGCCCCTTTAGAACATCATTGTACCGCTCCATGCAATTCCTGACTAGTGTCAGGCTTTCTGTGTAACGACACTCTGGCAAGCCTGGAGGTGCGTTCAGCTTTGGTGTCAGCAGTCATGGTTCAAGGGGATAACCAGAATCCCCTAGAAACAAAGAAGTTTAAAATCAGTACATTAATGGCAGAGTTTGCAAAGACCAATATTTGAATTATGTATTATAGGCTGTTCACGATAAAGTGAGTATTATTGAAAGCCCTTTTGAAGTTCTGCTTTCTTGCCCATTATGTATCCTTCCGCCACATGTAAACAAACATTCTCATGTGATTGCCACATGTTAATAAACTCAATGTTTACATCTCAGGACTGCTAAATATAACTATATGTGTAACATATATAAATGTTTGGGTCATGACAAATCTCCTATATAAAAAATGTTACACAACAAACAATTGAAAAATGAATACCCTAGCGATGAAGTTATGGAAACCATGAAATAGCAAACAATAAACTTGAGCAGTGAACAAGGACCAACACAACACGTTAAAAAAGGACACACATTAGTTAAGTTGGAAAATAATTTGGAAGGGCAGCCAAATCCAGATTTTGAAATAGACGAGCACTGCACACCCAAGGTACAACACCACTTGTCAAACAAATTACCAAACATTTAAAAATTGTACTGCAAACATAACGTTTCCCACAACTCACCCATTTCTATATGCCTCATTGCTCTGTACCGTGACTAGTAAAACATCAGCTCGAAACCATGGTAGCTGTGTTTGGCCTCAGCTGACCGAAGTGAAGTGCAACTAAGTCATCAGGGAAAAAAAACATACATCCTGCAGGCATAAGGTAGTGGCGTAACGTAGCCGACATCTGAAGCGTATAAAGTAGATAGAGCCAGGTCGTGCAAGGCCTTAAATAAACAATCACGACAAATAAAAAAATAACGATGCACGAAGGGGAAAGGGGAAGGAAGGGAGGCAGAACAGCGCGGTAAAACGAGGGGATCAGAGCCGAGCAAAGAGTATGCCACTGTACAGAAGCAGAGGGTGTTAATTAACTTAACATGACGGCGGTAACGTGGCAATACATAAAAATATTTAATATATAAAGTAAAATATTTAAAATATGTGCATGTATATGTACATTTAAGGATAGTTTTATATCCACCTTTATAAATAGAGATTAATACATTTCAACATAGGCCAATTATATATATAAAAGAAAAAAATAATTTACACTAAAAATTTAAACGTTTCAACAAATGCATTTGCAGATCTGGTGAGGGCCACATTTCCGGTGTCTCTTGTGGTCCAATTGGGTGCGAAATTTCCCTTTTGTCAAACACACACAGACCTCAAGAAACTATTTTTACAGGTAAAGTGCATGGACTATCATCATTGTTGTGGTTCCTTCATTGCAATGACAGCAGCAAAACTGAAAACTTAAATGAGAAAAGTATTTAAACGTAATTACTGTACTTACAAAAAATGGTTCATGCATGCACACACAAAGCTGAAAGAAATATGTCTCATTAGTAATGTAAAACCAATACATATCCACAAATGACAGCAAAATTATAATGTAAAGGACAAATTATAAAAGTAATACTCACAGGCAGTGTTCGATTTTAACGCCTGTCCACCTGCCCGAGACAGGTAGAAATCAGCACAGATAGGTGAATGTAATTTGCAAGCAAGCAGGAGCTCTGGGAGTCTGGGGTCTTGACTATGCCATTTAATTTACAGTAACATTAAATTTCAGTAACTGCAATATTTTTGCTGCTAAAGTGGCAGATATAACAAACAATTATGCCTACTCATGAATGCCTACTATCTTCGTTGCTATTTCTCAAAGGTAGCAAGTTGTCTCGTCGAACATTCATTTCTAAATTTAAACATGGAATTATTCTATAACTGTTGACTATTAATTGGAAATACTTCGTAATTTTTAGTATGGCAAGCATTACCAAATAAAACAATTCCACTTGCATCAAGAAAGAATGTCGGGAACAAGTACAGCTATAGGTCTATAAATAAATAAAAAATTAATTAATCACAAAACCAGCTTCAAGATTTTATAGTTTGTAGAATGTTGGAACACCTTTGGTGTAGCATCAAACTGTGATGTTTTTGTTATGTTAACAATAGTACAATTTAACACTGTAACTTGGTATGAATAACTACATGAACACAAGTTTGAGGTTAGGTCTATATTACAAAATAACACAGTAAAATAAAAAGGTGTAAATTTTACGTATAATTATTGATTGCAAAATTTGCACTTGTTTTCAAGACAAAGTTAAGAGAGTTTACATGGCTGGTCATAAGTAGATGCGTACAGATGCATTTGAGGTTAGACTTACATGACAAAACTACACAGTGATATAAAAACATGTCAAATTAACGTATAATTATTGACTGCCAAATCTGTACTTATCAAGGAAGATATAAGAAAGGTTTCGGGGCTGGGCGTAAATAGATATGTACAGATGTTTTGAGGTTAGGCTTACATTACAAAACAACACAGTGATACACAAACGTGTGAAATTAATATATAATTATTGATGGCAAAATTTTCACTTACTATCAAGACAGATTTAAAAGAAAGGTTAAACAGATGGGCGTAGGTACATAGGTACACATAACTTTGATATTTGTCTAACTTAGGGTATAACTTGTACTTCGCAAACTCACATGAATATATTAATGTCACATTTCTGCTGTCATTCATTTACTTTCATTATTGCTATTTAACTTTCTGTGTATAATATCATGTTTCCAACTGTCAATTCCTACTAGTTCTTTTTCAATGATTTAATTCAATAACGTACTGGCGATAAGCTGGGAAAATACATCGTAGAACCTGTTTGATGAAACACGTCGTAAAACCACATTTACACTTACCTCCGGACAGTTGCAGTTGAAATTCTCATTATTTCTGCAATTGATTCTATGACCTTGCATGGCTTCATCTCTCCTCGACGAATTAAAGAATAAATACTTTCAGCAAGATTTATGATGTCTTTCTGACGCTGACTATTCGTACTATTGGAACTCTTGACTTTACACAAAATCACAACAACACAATTAAACGCTATCTGACCTATAATAAAATGATGATTGCATATATGCTGAAAAATAAATGAGAAATATTAAAACACAAGTACTTCCAGCTTCCAAATTTGTAGCTTGCCTCGCAATCACTCCACACAAGCAAAGCCAAGTAACAAGCATGAAGGAACAACAACAACGGGCCGTTGGTTTTGACTGTTGCGCCGATCACGTGACACAATATAATTATGAGTTAAAGTAAATACATTATCTTTACACCAATAATTTTTTTAAAGTGTACAAAATAAACTTCAAACAACTTAAGTGACTATAAATTTAAACATTACACTTGCAATACAGCGTTATTTCTTAGAACTACTTTTCAAATTTCATTGCCAACTTAACCGAGTGTTTTCATCCCCAGCCTGTGTGGTAACACACATGGTTATGTATACGCAGTTTCGGGCAGTGGGTTTTTTCTAAATGTTGATTTCTAGAGTGCTCACTTTAACGTGAACAGTCTTTACATAAAATTGTACTTACGCATGGTTTCCCACTCATAGTGATAAAAACAAATCCTACTTCTTTGGAAAATATGAAGTAAGATTTCATAAAGTCATTACTTGAAGTACTGTTCATTATGATTCTATAGAATCATTTTCCAAACATTGTGATCAAAGAAGCGTTGATTATTCATTTATTAAAGTGGTTGATAAAGCGTGCCTTACTGCGACATTAAGAAGTGGTTTTTAAAATTTTATATGCTCTATAGGCGTATTTTGCTTTGTAATATTTAGTTCATCAAGTAACACGTAACAGCCAATTTTTGTAATTTGTTTACCTCTGAAGCTGAAGAAAAGAAGAAAAAACTTTATATACAGATCTAGGTCACTTAATATTTCATTTTTAAAAACTACCTACAACAATGTGTCCAAAGCCAGCAAGGTTAGAATTGAACATGTCCAACACAAGTACTGAAAAAGTGGTTATAAGTTAATGCCACATGGTAGCTTTATATGTGAACTTTTGAATGTTTCATGCCCATGCCCTTAGTATTTGCAACAAAATCCCATAGGTGAATTTGTAAATGTTCATGTTATGTAGTGTGTAGAACATAATTTTTAAATTGATTTATTTATGCACCATTCAGTTCCAGCTAAAAACACAAATTGAGTAATTTGTAACACATTACACCATCACGTCTATTATACACACATGATTATTTCATACATTATGTGCATTAAAAAGGATGTACTCAAATTGAGACTTGGAAATAAAACATTAAACATGAATATAAATATTTAATTGCAACCGGATAAATACTGTAAATGAAGTGGCTGTTTTGGGTTTGTATTGTTATTACAGAGATACATATTTTCATGGTTCAAGTACAGTTAGGCCCAATTAAGTAATATTTGTACAAGAAGTACTACATAGCGTATAAATTAACTGCTAAAGCTAACCTTTGACTGTAAATTGCACCTTAAGTGAACGCAATTCTTTGTCTTTGTATAAATAACCGCTGGCTAGAACTCTCATCCTGATTTTAGATTGGAATACTGTTCTACAACCATTTCTTCACCTAGTCTATTCTCTAATGGGGTGTGGACTTCTTAATGCATATTCAAACTTTTTATATAACTTTGTCCTTTTTTGTACTGAATGTAATAATACAAAATACAGTAGATTACTTTCTAAGCTTATATGAATTATAATACCTAACAACCAGGAAGATAGCCCATTACGTTCGTAGTTCTCTCCATGGCTCTTCGTGCTGCACTGTTCCTCCACATAAATGCATTGTGTGTTATTTCACTGTACTGTGCATTAATAGGGCTAATTTTCAGATCTATATCACATACCTGGGGGGGAGAACTATTTTAATTACATAAGGCTAACCCTTTTCAATTGACATAATTACAGCTTATCATATAAGGCTTACCAGCTGCACATTGTGTGAGTGAACGCCGTTCCTGTTGGTAAACAGGTTTTCTGGCAATTTCCTATTGTTCACAGGTGGTGGAACAATCTGCACGTGTGCAGTCTATCACTTACACAACTCCTGGGAAGTTGTAGGTCTGCATAAACCTGCTAGAACAGAATATTATGTACTACGTAATTAAAATTATTACAGTATGGTAATTATTGAAATGTCATTCGGACGTGGTGTCGTTCAGAATAAGTTCAGTGGCTTTATGGAGTATTTCTTATTTTAATATATTTTTGTGTGAACATGATTTTCTATTGCTTATTTAAGTGCAGATGGTAGGGTCCTATTAATTCCAAGCGTAGTTTATTAAGAGGGTGCAGTGTTATATTCACAAAAAAAAAGGTAAAATTAAAACACATTTTGGTATAAATGAATTATTGTGCAATCATAGAAGTGAGTTTTGCAATTTATGGACCGGCTCATTCATGGTTATGCAAATATTGTCACATGTATAATCAGAGTTTTGCCAAGTGCAACATACAACATTTATGTACACTTCTGAGGATAGGTAAAGAATACTGTGATTTCAGAACAATCAAAATGTTTCATAAAAGGCATACAGACAATTTTAAATGTTTATATTATTGCGGTGAGTCATAAAAAAGTTTGAATGATAAGTTTTATTATTATTATGGGTTTACCATTCCTCTCTTTTTGCCGCACACAAATTCCTACCTGTGATTCACTTGCATGTGACTGTAGCCGTGACTGTCCGAGTTGCAGTAACCGCGCCAGCAGTCTGAAATATCATCGTGCCCGGAGCGATCCACTCGCGAATGATTTTGGTCAGGGTCGCAGAGTTCCTCTTTTCCACCGGCATCAAGAACAATTTCGTCAGATCATCCTTTGTGGTTCTTGTGTTTGCCCAATTTTGACTCATCTTATCTCGACCACTTTGCCCATTCCGCCGATGTGTTTGCTGTACATCAACACCCAGTCTATGCACACTTGGCAACAGAAATTCGACCAGGAGATGGCCGTCTTTCCGGAGCACAAAAGTTTGTTCACTATAGTCTGCTGTCGAGTGTATTTGATCAGGCACCATAGTAAACACAACTCGGCTATCTTGCCCGGAGACAAGTTTGAATCTCCCACGAAACTTCCCTCTCTCGCCAACACTTTGAAGTTGCATTTAGTCCATTCAACTTCCCTTCATTTTTCGCACCATATCGTCGATATGAGAAACAGGTTTATGTCTGGCGAGGAATGAATAACTTGCCTGGCGTTCAACATTGTGATTTTACATCCTGCGCTCACCATCTTGCGATTCGCGAAAGGAAATTTGTGAAAAAAATGCTTGGATACGCGATAGGGAACAATAGTTATACTACAAGTTGCTCGATGTTCAAACAATTTTTGTTGACAAGTGGTAGAGTATATAATTTTGGATATATATTTTATTTGCAAAGATGGTGCCCCGTGAGTTAAATAAATATAAAGTTTTAAAGTCATGTTAATTTAACACAAGTTACAATGAAACACCAACCTTTCAGTACAAAACAACCTTTAAACACACAAGAAAACATCTTTACAAGTAATAATTCCGTGTTACAACGTTTTGTGTAAGTTTTTCAGGTGAAATCATTTGCTTTGAAATACAAGTGATGTTAGGTGCAACTATTTTGAGTGGCGCATACCATATTTTCTAGTGTACAGTGCACTTGTGTATTGTACGCACCATGATTTTCGTAACTAGTTCCACGGAAAACAATTTTTTAAATAAAATTTCACCAAAAATTTTTGGCGCCTTGTTAGTAAGTATAGAACAAATTATTCTTTTTTACATTAATGTCTGGTGATTGTGATATGTTTGAAAAAAATCTTTAAATAACTTAGGTGCAAAACACCAAAATAAAAAAATTCGAGATACCCTCTTTCTCTTACTACTCTACATTTCCAGCTTCATTTTTTGTTTGTTTTTTTCTCCTTCGCAGCAGTGACAGGCTTTTTTTTTTTTGCAGTGATAGAATGTTGCACTACCCCTGGGTTCCTCCTCCTCCCCCCCCCCCCCACTCTACTTCTCTGTGGAACATGGTTGGCTAGCCTCTGCCACGGAAACAAAGAGGGCTTAGGTAATTTATCGACCAGCAACATCTCTGTTCTGGGGTGATGGAGGGGGGCTTAAACACGTCCCAGCTCTGGTTTGCGGTGTGATATGGAATCGTTACAGGGTTGATGGGGGCGGGGAGGAGGGGGCGGGATTTGGACCTACATATAACTGAAACGTTGCTGCGGGATAGAAAGAGGGGGGGGGGCATGATGTAAGACCGAGAAAGGAGACAACAGATACTCCCGCCACTTCCCTCAACATTCCGGGACAATTTATGGCTATCACTCCCCCTTCCTCTTTTTTGTTTCTGTGTATAGCGCGCACCCAAAAAAATTTTTCTTTTATTTTGTTGAAGAAGGGTGGCTATACATGAGTAAAGATGGTAGTTGTTATTGTTTTAATGTGTGGTGTATACAGCCCGAAATACTGTAATTTTTGTGCCTAAGAAAGTAATAACCTGACTTCATTGACTACAACCGATACTGAAGTATCGGCCCTATACCATGCCCGGTACAGACACATCGGGAAAAGGCGAAGTACCGGCTGATACTAATACCTAGTATCTGTATCACAACTACTCTAGTTTTAATGTCTGTGAACACACACGTTTCGAATCACTTAGTGCAACTGCAATCACATCCAGGTCTCCTGAGGAAGGTTATGAATGCCATATATCGAACATGTATACCAACAACGCTAATTCCTCTATCAATAATAAAATTAAAAGTAGCTAAGTAATATAATTATATTTTTCTCAAAAGCTAATTTGCTACATTTGGAATTGGTCAATGTCTCTGCGATAACGAGTGAGCACAGCACACAATTAAAAACAAACACATTACTATCAAAAAACAAAGACAATTTGTTGGTTTGTTACAAATTGTTTTTAACAAACTAATATTAAAAAACACCATGTTCAATCTCATTAAAATAGTTGAATATTTGGAGTCGAGTTAAACATTCATTGTGCACTAGCTTATGTTTACGTGAATGTTAAGGTTATGGATATCGGAACTCGTGTACCACATCAATCAGCAATTGATACTTGCAACTTATAGATGCCACTCACATATAAGAATAATTAATTGCGCATGGTTCACCATAACTTCATATTAGTGCAAGTGTACGAACAGTTTTAGTTAATGTAATGTTTCATAATATACGGAGTGCAAAAATATTTTTAGCTTATGTAACAAACTTTGAAATCTGTGAATAAGCGGACAAATCAAAATATCAAAATTTTCTCGACAGGATTTGATTTATCAAATCATAATTGCATATATAAAGAGTCAATACAATAAACAGTATCTCGCACGAAACCCGACTATTAGTTTAGTTGGAACAACCTACAAATATGAACATAAAGTTTTCCTGAAAATATCAGGAAGAATTTTCCGCCTGACAAGAAAATTGTTACGTATTCCTGAAATTTTTCCTTAAGTTCGAGATTCCTCACACCACTAGTATGTATACCTTATTAAATTACATGCTTTAATGTTGTGGAGTGTCATGTTTATTACAAATAATTTTGATCTCGCATATTTTTCACTGTTTGCTATATTGGTATTCCACGGCCACTCAGAATGGAGTGAATTGATGTACAGTTATTAACAATTTCCCATTTTTTTTAAATTGCGTTACTGAGATTTGAATCGCAGTGGTCCAATTTCACAGCAGTTAAGTCTGTTAAACTTGTAGTTTAATCTCCGATTTATCACACTTGAATGCATTAAGGCGCTATTGGATATGAGAGAAATAAACATATATTACAGATTAAAATTCACAGTTCCGAATTAAGTTTTGAATGATAATGAAGTGTTCCATAATATAAAAAGGAGTTTTTTTCCCGATAATTCTGTTTTGCTATATTGTGCATAAAATTAGATCTTACAATTATTTTACACTGAAATGTAGTTTGGACTAATTTGTGTGCATTCTGTAGAGTTGAGGTTATGTTTTCATGATTTAATAGTAATGTGTGTGGCAGATGTCAATTGAAAACTTTAATTCTATTAAGCCGAAATTGTCTTTTTACCTTTTTGGACCAATAATAATAAATAATTTAATTTACACAATGGCATTATTTTGTTTTGAAGTTTGAAGTAAAAAATTTGATTTTGAATACGAAGCCGAATATTAAAAATATTCTATTCAAATTCGAATTTTTGAAGCTTTGCCCACCCCTGTTTTTCAAGATAGGAAAAAGTGTTGATACTGGAAGGTTATATTTTGTGCCGGTTTCACTTTTAATAATATTACTGTCCTCGTACTCGCATAAGGTTTTGTACTTTGTTGCAATGTCAAGTGTTTTTATTTTATTAGCACACTCCACAATTTAAACATATCTAAGGTTTACAAAAACCGTGACATATAATGCTAAGCTCACACTTTAAATCAGCTCAGCATAAGATGCAAAAATGGTGCAAACGCTCATAAACAATGTAGTCCTGTCTAGCAACTGTTGGACGTAATCATGCATTTCCCCTTACACTCCTGGCATGTGGCGAAGCGATGACCTTGCAAGCGGCAGTGTTTTCCTACCCCCACAACATAGGAGCAGTAGGCGGATAGCATCTCGATGCCTCCTATCACCCACTCCTTGCCGCTCACTCCTTGCCACCATCTCCAAGCCGCCTCAACCTACTTTCAACATTATGTACCTTTTGCCTGTCCCTCCTCCTACCCAGTATCCAACATCCTCCTCTGCCTTTTCTTGTCGTTGTCTAGCGCCACTTCAGTTCATACCTCTACCCTTCGTACCGCTTCTCATTATCCCTCACTACTACACCTGCACACACATTTTCACTTGCTTCTACATCTGATACAAATGTTGCCCCATGACACACACTAACAAAGGCTGGCTCAGGCATGGCAAATGGGTGGATGTCACTTGCAAAGCACTGTGTTTAAATATTGAAAAAATATGAGTTTACAAATGTTTTTATCGCTATAGTGAATGGCTTCACTAACAGATTTGTGTTATAAACAAAATAAAGTACCTTTCAAATGATAGGGCAAATGGCGGTGCATTTAAAAACTATTGCAATAGCGGATGTGATGCTATAAGCCATCCAGGTTGTCAGCTACTTCAAAGTATGTTGGTACAGAAGTGTTGCCACTAACACCAATGTCATTTTAATCATTATCAGGTTCTTCTACATCTCCTTTATGCTGGGTGGATAAGTCTTCAGTTGTTTGTGGTTCGCAAGGCAGGACTGCATCATCTACAACACACAATCTTCAAAACTGCATGACATATTAAGCTGTTCTGGTAGAATATTCCAACTGTTATATGCAGACTTTCCAGCAGTATCACAATTAAATTCTTGTTGCTTTACAGGAAAATAGGAAAGTTATTTCTTTTCTAAAGTAATCTCCAGTAGACTTTGACTCCAGTGTGTCCCACAAGGCAGCAAGATAATGCATTGCATCAAGGATGTTGGAAGTTTGAAATCACAGGGTTAGCTGGGTAATGGTCCATGAACAGCAATATCTTTCTGTTATTGCACCCAATCTTGGCATCAAAGGCCCAAACATAACCTTTAAGAATTGCTGAAGTCATCCAGGCTGATTTATTGTTTGTATACTTGTATGAAAATATTTTTGTGTTAAAACATAATTGTCTTCTTGGCTTTCCAATTACTTTCAATAGTAATTTTTCGGTGCCATACATGTTAGCTCCCACACACACTGTCAACTTTTCTTTGATTTGTTTACTCCATTGCATGTTTTTTTTCATTTAGCAGAAAGGTTTTATCAGGAAGCATGTTGAAGAACAAACCATTTCGTGAACATCAAAGACATTTTTTGGTTCATAGTTCTCCAGAATTTCTGGCAACTTTTTCCTCACCAGTTCTCTACACACTTGTCACAAACACGCTCGGATTTTCCACTAACGGTTTTGTAAACAATCCCCACTTTGTTCTTGAACCTGTGGAGCCAGCCATTTGAAGAACTGAATTCAATCTTCACATTGTAGGCAATTTATGAAGTCTTCTTTTTCAAAATAGGGCCATTTGCTAGAATTCTGGAGAGCCCTTTGTTCTTTAAAACATTTCAAAGGTACATTTTAAAGTTCGTTGTATAGTCCCACTTTCATTTTTTTGCATCTTGAGAAAATGTTCCCGGTTAGCAATAATTCCATTTAGTGTAAATGGTGGAATTCCCAACTTTGCCGTGGTCACTCTGGAAACCTTGGTGTTTCCTCATTTTCTGATATTATGTTTATGTTAAATAAGGTTGCAAGTAGGCTGTTAGGCTACCAAATAACATAAAAGGACAGGAATTCAAGTACTCGCACTGTAGTGCTTGTCAACAGGCACACACACACACAAATGTAGACATGACGGCGACGTTTCTCTGTCCAGGCCAGCTTCATCGAACGGCAAGTTGTAAGACACGGCAGTATGGTTAAACTGTATTGTTGCTAGTAGTCTTATGGTGTGCGGCTCGGGTTTCATTATCGCTGAATGTTAATAAATTATTTGTGACGTTTTTTTAAGTAGTGCGTACCGGAAATATGTAATTTAATGTTCTTTTTTTTTTTTTAATAAATACCCATTTCTTTTTAACATTATATGCTTTTGTCCTTATTTATAAAAAGCCTTTGAATGGGATATACTAGCATACAGAAAAATGCAAGAGACGAAGTGAATTAAAAGTACAGTAAAACTCTTAAGACATTTTTAATGGGATTGAAAAAGTAAAGCTTATTGCTTGTGAACTGGGAAAACTTTTTTTAAATGTCATATTACACCTGCGCATATAGACAAGGTGCAAAATTTTTAAACTTACTAAGCAGGGAAACTTCTTGAGTTAAATTTCTTAACAGGGTTTCACTGTATTAACGTATTATGCAGGAATGTCTTAAGCAAATTTTACTATAGGTGTCAAATACCCTCCAGATTTATAGTGGATTCTCTATCATTTACCAGGATACTATTAAAATATTTCCATACATCCGTATTTTAGTATAGGAGGATTGTAGACATACAGCAATAAAATAACAGATTCTAACCTTATACTTCATGGTGAGTACAATGGTGTTTCATATAATCTGTGACTAAAGTTTATCTAATAAACACTAAGAATGGGAGGTTCTAAAAAATTAATATGATTGGAAATAATACATTGAAAACATTTTACTTCAACTCACCTTAATAAAGAAAAGTAACATGAAAAAGAACGTTTTTATGAAATATATGTTTTTAATATGCACTATACCATGGCTGCGATGAAAACAAAGGCTTATCTTTGCCAAGCTTTTACCATATCTTGAAAATATATATCTTGTTGACAAATTTTTTGGACAAGCAGTTTGTAGGTTTCTAAATAATTACATGATGTTTGATTTGAGACATCTAGTTACCTGACTTTTGTGTTGCAGAACCCATCCAGTTCTGCCAGCATAATGCCAACTGCAGCAGCCGTCGCTGCAGCTGCTGCTACTGCCAAGATTCAAGCTATGGATGCCGTGGCCAGCAATGCTGTGGCCCTCGGTAAGTTTTTTTTTTTTTTTTTTTAGATTCCTCTTGCTGGCAGGGTAAAAGGGGTCTAATATAACTGAAACCTTAGTAATTCGTAGGAGTGTAATACGTTTTAACCTTATATTAGTGGCAGGGCCTAAATTAGTGTAAAGTGGAGTATTTACAAACCGAATAGCATGTGCCTATAAACTGTATTTACAGTTTTCAGTTGTCCCTGCAAATCTCCTATATACTAATACCTGCCAACTTGTACTGTTTGCCCGTAAAATGTACTAAATCTATAGCGGGTTTGCGGAAGAGGCTAAAGTTTTACGGGTTTTTTGTTCATAACATTTTTGTTTTGTTTGTTTACATATTTTTCATATGATCGCCATAGATAGCGCGACAGACGCACATTACTGTAACAATGAATCTGGTAGCTAATCACATCATGTTATTGGCTGGTTGATGATGTTGACAGTACTGAAGTCGTATTTTTGTGACGTGTTCATGAATGACATCTTGCCATCTTTGCATCACACAGTGTGTGTGTGTGTGTGTTGACTGGTCGGCCATGTTTGTGTTCTATTTCCGTATTTTTTACGTCATTTTGCGTAGTAATTGACAAAATGAGTGGAAAAATTAAGGAAACCTATTTTCTGATTTTTAGGAAAGTTTACACTGGAGAATTTCTGTATATATTTAAGTCTACCAAAGGAGAGAAGTTTGTGTTTTGGAAGGTGCGATATCAGCATTGCATATGGCGGTAAAAATTATTTTTTCAACCACGTGAAGTGTGGAAAACAAATTGAAAATATGAAAGGTGGTGTTAGTAATTTGAAATTGGGCAGTATTTTTATCAAAATTTCTGACGTGGATAACGTCACAAGAGCAGAATGCTATTTCCCGTCTTTTCTAGACTTATACGACATTCCAATAAGTGTAACAGACCATGCCGGGTCTGTGTTCAAAATGATGTTTCCTTATTTTGAAATGGCAAAAAAGTATATAGTCTATTCCCGACTAGAACAGACTTGAGTATGCGAAATTGGAAAGCCCTGGCTAAAAGTAATTTACCAATAATTAGCTGACTGGCTATACAAATTTTTACGAAAATATAATAGGCAAAAACGGGCCTGGAGAAAATTAATTAAAAGCAACCAAATCACAACTTGGCAAAAATCTACGGTAAAAGTACGCAGTCAATAGCGCAAAAAATTTACCGGAATTCATCCAAGGGAGGTTAATCTATGACGTGACGTATCATTACCACAAATTCACTGAAGTTGACTTGGGTAAGGGTTACCAGGTACGTGGAGGAGGATTACCTTTGGCGTGGAGTTTGCTGTCCTCACGGTCAACAAGTGTAGTTGAGGAAGAGCCTTTTCACAAGCTGCTGGGAGGCTGCAGTCTTCACAGTCTGCGGGATATGGCTGTCTTGCAGGCTTCCAGGTGTAACGCCGTATTGCAGGTCACGTAGAGGAAGGAGAGTCTTTGCAGACTAAGGAGAGTCTTCGCAGACAAGGAAGAGCTCCCAATCCTATTCGGCTGGTGAGCCCGGCGTATCTGCCGGTGCTGGATGCTGGGCCTCTCTTTATACTTAAAAATCTCATCATCAGGGATTCTTCGGGGTGCGGGTGTAGCATAGTCTTCCAACGCAGGGGTGTTGGAGTGCCGCTCATTTCTTACTGCCCCACTTGGAGGCGACAACAAATTAAAACACCTCGTCTTGAGGCAGGATGCTAAAAACTTCTTAACACTGGTCCCCTTGTCCTCCTGTCTGGACAAGGGGACCACTGAAACCAGTCCGATCAGCGACCATGTCTCTGCCATTCACCCCCACTGTTTTCAAGTGGAAATTGGAGGCCCGAAAAGACGGGCGGACACCTTGCGCCAGCGTAATATTCTCGCAAAGCCCGCTAGATCGGCAACCCCAACTGAGGTGGGCGCCTCCAAGTCCAGATCTGGAGGTGAGCAAAAACTCTTGGGGGACGGGGGGCATCACACTGAAAACATCCCCCAAGCTCAGGCTACGCTCAGCAGATTTATCAATCCTGGCCCCAGCCCTCCAAACCAGAGAGGCACCAGCTACGACAGATAGCAACAGGACCGACTCGGCAATACCGCCTTCGCCAAAGGAAGGTCAAACCGAGAAGTCCACACTTGGACCAGGCTCTTTTAAAGGCCTTAATCGAGCTGGTACTCTTGGTCACGGAATGCCTGGACAACATGCAGAAGCAGCCAACTGCCAGGCCTTCCCGTGTGGAGACTACCAGGATCATGGATAAGAAAGAGTCTCTCACCACTGTGAGCTATGCCGCGTTGTGATTACCTGAACCAGCAGGTGTGAATCCGTCGCCTGCCGGTAGGGTAGCTGAAGATCATCTGCTACAGAGCCTATCCCAGATGGCCACCAAAGTCCCAAAGTCGCCTGCCACCGAGCCCCAAAGCTCAATGCAGCCAGCCAAGGCGACAGTAGCATCACCTGAACCTACACCAGAAATGCAGCCACCACAGACCTACCAGGGCTACGGCACAAGGCCGAGATCAAGTCATCCCTTGGAGGCCCACCACCCAATACACCTGGCCTTACCCGCTACACGCTGCCTTGAGGAAGCGGGGAAAGCCACCAAAGAGGCAGAAAACGAATGAGTGAAATGCTCCGAATAACCTGAGTTTTCTTTTTGCCTGATATCTGTTTTAAAAATGTTTTTTTTTTTTTTTGCCTGATAACCGTTTTTAAAAAAATACTATACGTAGGGGGCCTGCCATCAAAGTACACATTAAGTCGTTAAAGTAAAAGAAAAATAGTGAGTACTTCGTCAAGAATCCACAGCTAGTTTGAAAGGGGGTATGTTATTGTCTAGTAGGGAGTGTTGAGTGAATTGCCCTACATCAAACCCTTGTAGGAGCTTATCTGTGCTTTCACATTTTAAACATATTGTCGTAAATATGTTTTAAATGATTCTGTTAAAAGTCAGGTTTACTGTTGATGCTGTTTTAAATAAAATTGTCACCACTGTATTGAAAAAATGAATGATTGTAAAACTGTTTCAAATGTTTGTAAGTTGCTGTTGAGCAGATTAAGGAAAATTGTCAAAGGTTTTTCTATCAATCCACTGTGTATAAAGTTGGAAGTCGTAAATAATTTTTGGAATTTTTCTTTGAAGCAAGTTACTAATACTCGGTTTTTACAGGTAGTTGTTAAAATTGTCCTTTGTGTATTTCTATTTTGTAAATCATTGTGACATTTGCCCAGAAATTCACAACTCAAAGACAGTTGAGTAAGCCAGTAAAAGCGCTGTGAAATGATTTTCTTTGCCGAAGTGCATGTACTATGTTGCATATCGATTTAGTCACAAACAAGAGAATTTAACAAGACATAAAGAACATTGTGACAAAATTTTCTTGCTCATTGAATCGTGCATATTTGTTCAGAGTGCTTATGTGTTGAAGTGTTTCCGTGTCTGTCTTCTGTATGTCCATGTATAATGGTAAGATACGTCTGTATATAGCCAATATGTACCCCAATTGCCATCACACTCGCATTCCCAAAGGTTAGTGCTCAGATGAGATGATGGAAGGTCTCGGCTGGTAAGTTCTGTAGCTTTTTCAGTGTGGAAGTTTCTGCATTGGGTTAAGATACGGAAACAGAATGCAAGGTTTTGTTTCCCTTTCCCCCCCCCCCCCCCCTTTGACACTTGGTACTCACACCTTTGTGGGTGGGGCTTCGGGAATACTTTTATATTATTTATTATATATTTTGGTGCTCTCTTGCGAGTCAACCTCCTATCCATCTCCTATTTACCTGGCGTGGTGAGGGGGAAGGAGATAATGATGGGGAGGAGCTCTAAAATTAAATTGAAAGTGTAGATTTCCCTCAGGTCAGATGTAAGCAATCCTTCGGCGGTGAATTAATATTTGATGGGTGTTTTGCCTGGCAAGTCAGGGTTTGGCCCACATCGAGGTCCTTGCTTTGGGTACCGCATAACAGAAGGGTGATGGGAAGTTGGAGGGGAATCAAACCCCAGGGTGAGCTTAGCTGCGAATGTCTCCCTCCTGGGGTGAACAGCCTTGCTCACCATGAATGCTGCCAAAATCCGGGATGCCAGCTGTCCAAAATAAATGAAAACTATTAACTGAAAAATGAGGCCGGCATACGCTAAACGTAATGAGTTGATCCTCCTTCGGATGCTTCCTACTCAGCATCTGGTTGGTGATATAAGCGTCCAAAGGGAAATGATCTCATGGGTTTGTGCAATAAGATGTATGCCGGGGGAGGGGATGCTACCTGTTGTTTCAGTTCATTTGGGGTTGGGATCTTGATTTTAACTACCTTCCCGGCGGCGGTACTGTTGGTACATGTATTTACAGGGGGACGATCAATAGCTTGGGGTAAGTGTTTTTGCTACAGGTATGGGCTTTGGTGGGTAGTAGTAGTAGCTTACAAATTCTTAACTACATTATTTGTACTATCCTTAGAAGTCCTTAATAAGTCCTTATTTTCTTGCATGATGGTGTTTATAAGTCCTTATTTTTTACAAGATCCTTTAAAGTTCCTAATTTTAAATTCCTATAACAGTATTTCAACGAATTATCAAATTCTTGACAATAAGAGAAATTAAAAATATTGGAATAATTTCTCATAAAGGAACATCTTTGTTTGGAGAAATCGATTGCTGTAGTTTCAGCTGAATCAATTTTTGACAAGCGTGATTCGAGAGTATCGAATGAGACATCTAGGCATTACAGTGGCGAGAGTTTGTGTGTGTGTGTGCGTGCGTGTGTGTCCCCCCCCCCCCCCCTGGTTTTCTAAAAAATTGATTTAAACTGGAATTGTGAATTCTGATAGGCACCAAAATTCACAATCAATACTTAATACTTTTAAATGCGGCTTAAAACATGTATTGTGTGAGATACTTGTTTGAGGATGTGATACACAGAATATATTTGCTGTAAGTACAAACGGCCGGCAATAACCTTACATTTACGAACCACAGTGAATGACATACAGTCAGTCCGGCGTAAATAGGAAGTTTTCATTATCAGCGGCAAAAATCTGAAATATAAGAGGATGAAAATTATGCGTCTTAATATGTGGATTTTAGGTTGGCAAAAAGATTGAACTCGTTCAAGGTAGGCCTATTCTATTTAACGAATTTAAAACTTCTTTCTTTTTGCATGTGTTAATTAGCATCAAATTGATTCAAATGTAGCCTATCGCTGTATAAAAATATATACTTAATTTTCCACGGTTAGAGACAGTTGTCGAAAAGTGTAGTTTTTAAATTATGAGATATTTCTTCAATAGATTTACTGCTGACTGGAGCCTGTAGCATATCAAACAGGCTGTTATTAAGAACCAATTGTACCAATTCATAAATTATCCATAATTGTACTTATAGGGTAAAAACCACAACTGTAGTGAATGACAATAAACATTTCTTAGTTTACATTTACTTTTTTTCTAGTGCTGTAATTTTGTATACGATTTTGTTTAGAACATCAAAATGTGTGTTGTCACTAGTTACTGAAAATAGATAAAAACTACGGATTGTTAAACAAATTACGACGTACTGATATCTTTCGCAAATGGTTGCCACCTCTGAAAATAACATTTTTGTGTCTAGTTTTTGTTGTAAACAGGTTGCATATTGTGCTATTTGACTATTGCATCTTGCATCAGACACTTCTGTAAGCAGGGCCACAGCATTGTTAGACATACCAATATCTTGTTACAAATATTGGGCCTAGTTTTTTGGAGTCACACTTCTTACCAAAATACCTTTGTACTTGTGCTCGAAAATTGAAATATTATGGCATTATTAGTTGTACTATTTAAAACTTGTTTACCACAAAAAAATTGCCCAGGTATCATAGTGTAACGGGGAAGCGTGGGAAGGTGTGACCTCCCGTTGTAACCCAACAAAATTAAACTACCCTGAGACTACACCGATTGTAACGGGGTGGTATAGGAGGTGTAAAATTTAGAATTACGAAAATAGAATATGAGCCAATACCAAGATATAACTTTCGAAGCCTCTACCACGTGCTGTAGGAAAAACTCAGCAGGGTCAGCACGATACCGTGGCTCCTAAACAATAACATGAAAACAAAATTAATGGCTCATTTAATCCAAAAACTAAAATTATAGAAGGGATAGTGAAAAAAAAAGAGGGGTGGGTGGTTGTGGGAGAGTTTTACTCGTTCAAACAAGAGACAGAATACGCGACCGCGTTATGGGTCTGACTTGAGTCAAAGAAGCAGTGCACAGCAGTATTTCACTTAAAATTTAAAATTAGGGCCTAAAGACGCAATGGTAAGAAACATATAAGTTAAGAAAAACAAAGTTTTGTTTATTCCAAAAAAAAAGATTAATATCCAAACAACACAAATAAATAAAATAATAAATTAACGTAGTTTTGATAATAAATAGGTTTTTGCAAGAGCAAACTATAAAATGCAAGATATACTTGTGCTTACTTATTAATAAATGTAAGTTACAGCCCTTTCAAGACAATAAATTTAAAGGGTGAATGTTACCACAAGTAGATAAACAATCTAGAAAAAAAAACAATGTATCACACTGGTCTAACCAGTGTTAGAGTTAAGAAGAAATAAAAGAATTAGCTGTAGGGCTAACAGTATGTCTTTCTCACTATTTTCCTGGTTTTAACTCACTCAGATATGTCAGTTGATTGGGTGTAGACTGCCCCCTCTAACAAAGGTATGCAGTAACATTATTATTGTACTATCTGAAGTTACCTTAACAATAAGAATAATTATTTTGGTATCAGTGTATCGGAATGTTTGTAAAAACACTAGCTTACATTAGCTATAGCAATAGCACTGAACCATTAGGCCCCTAGGGCTTAAATGGAAATCACAGTAGAAGCCAAGAGTTAATTTGTTTATGTGTGCTTATAGGATTTATTCAATGAATAGATTGATTGGCCAGGAAAATTGATTGACCTTTAAAGAACTAGAACAAGATTTAATTTAGAAACCAAAATAATGGTCAAACAACATTAAAATGCAAAAATAGTAAACGCCTGAAATTTAACTTCAGGGATGAACTTGTCAAGAATTATTTGAAAACATAACCTAGACGTCAGCATACATAAAAGCAGTAGTATCAACCCAACTCAGCTACTTACAACAACACCAAAAACCATCAAGCGGAGCCGATAAAAACTCCAGGTACCACCTTTACCTTTTTACCTTCCTTAAATTTCCTTTAAGAGTTCTGAAATACACAACAACTGCAATGACTAAGGTTCCACCCCGTGATAATGATAATTATTTATAGAAGAAACATATCCTCCACAGCTCACTGGCCTGAGCTGATGAGCAAGTCATAATTACCTATAAGACCTACAACATGCTCTCTCGACATTAGCTATACCAACGCACTTGGCATGCTGTGCTCTACATCGTGGTCGGCTATCGACTATGACCCTTGTTTACTAAAAGACCAACTATTGAAACGCATGGCTGGGGCCATCCTTCCTCTAAAGCAGGGAAGAACGTCCTGACCACGCACAAAAACTAAGATTTTCAAAGAATACTTAGCATTATTTTGATGTTGCAGCCTCCTCCAGGACCACACACCTGCGCAGAGACATCCGATCACAACAGCTGTCCGCTATCGGCTCCCTCCATCAGCCCGTGTCATCATCAACTGTCAAAACACCAGCTGCCTTGCCTTATGTCAGGGCCTTGGCCGACATTATGGCTGGCCAATCAGAGCCCGCCACTGCCACAATCGATACCTCTATAGCTCAAAGCCAAACTTCCCTTTCCCCTTACAAACCTTATTGCCTAGCGGCAAAGTGACTAGTCATCAAAACATTCCCGTTTTTACCAAGGAAAGAGTCGTCACAGCTTGCAGCTGTACCCGGTGCTTCGAATGAGCAGGAGATAATTCTTCTGAACTGCTGAAAGGGGGTTAATAACCAGCACCTGGGCCGAGAAAAATACGCCAGCTACCATCGCTTCAGAAGAAGTCTGCTGATCCAAGTGCTAGCAAAACTCTTTCAAATCAAAAATGTGTGACCTCATTGTCTCAAGAACCTTGCCAGTCAAAAATAAAAGCCTTTATTATAAACAAAAAAAAACGGTAAAGTAACAGTTTCCTAATTCAATTTTACCATAAGTTAAATGATCTAACCAACAAAACAAAATTAACAAAAACTAAACACATAGTCTGAAAATTGTGAATATATGGTCAAACAAGAAAAACAATCTAAAATTTAAGGAAATAATTCTAAACGAGACACTGTCAGTTAACTTTCAACTGCAACCATGCCTAAAACTACTTTAGATTCTGTCTTCCCCAAAAACGAATTGTAAACAAAAAATTATGAAATTATTTATCACCACATTACTTATATTGAAAAACAAGAGAAAGAAAACACGTGTTTATCACACAAAATGAACAAGTAATGAGGGCTTAACCCAATCAAAACAGCCTAATTCCCTAACTTTATCTGTAAGGATGGGAACTGTAAATGAAAATACTAAAAAAGTTATTTAGAAATATGCCTATTGCATCGTAACAAAAAACAAAGCGATAGGAAACTTCTTACAGGAATAAAATCTAGGGTATCTGCACAAAGAAAAGGAGGCGCCTACAAAAATATCACTCCTGACATTGCTCTTAGCAAAAAAGTAGGGATGTGCGTGTACTCAAAATTTCAAGTACAATCTCTAGCTTTGTAATTACTCGACTCGAGATGGTATATTCTCAAGCTCGAAAACTTCAATTTTTTTGGGGGGGGGGGGGGGGGGGAGCGCATATTGCAATTTCAACCTAGAGAATACAAGAAAGAAAGCCTCGTTTTATATGCATCATAAAATAAACGATTACTGCCAGATGGCAGGTAAAGTTTGGGAATTTTCCATTGGTGCATATACCGAATTGTTATCGCTTTGTGTGCACTCAGTAACAATCACCACACAGCTTCGTGCCACCTTTTACGCATACGTGAAAGGAAATGTGAGCATTACCTATTTGTAGTCTCCCAGAAATTTTGCAAATGCGAAATAACCATGATCAAATCTGAAGTTACAATATTTACTATAAAATGCTAAATTGTTAAGATTCAGCGATAAATGGAGAAAACTTCCATAAATGCACCGAATTCTTCACAAATGTCCTTCACTGTGTTAGTTTTCAATATAAATAAAAGATTGATTTTTTTTTTAATTAGAAATACTTTCGGACAGTCTTTGTATTGACCGAAAACTTAATGTAAACAAGTGCTTTTTTCGGACGTCAAAGATATGAGACATGCAAACAGCACTCACCCCAAAATGGCTTGTCACATAGCTACGACCCTAGCGCTAGCAGTGTCGCTTTTGATGAAAAACTTATACGTAATGAACGTGTGCATATCAAAACGGTTGAAAGTCTTCATGTAACGTGTCGTGTACGAACATCTTCAACATGTAGACATATAGCCAATAGTGCCTTTTTATTTTGTGTCGTGTAGGTAAAGCCTTCAGCAATAGAATTAAAGGAGCGCAGAAAAATGAGTGTTTGTTTGAAACCATAATTACCAAAAGTAGTAGAATTAAAGAAGTAACCTTAGTTGTGTATAGTGTGTTAAGAAAAGTCAATAGACCTATGTAAAGTTTAAAAAAAAAAGTTTTTTTTTTTTTTTTGAGCAATGTTATTACTGTACAATATTAGATTTTTAAATTTGATATGGTAATAATTTAATGGGCACTTAAACCTTATAATATGGTTCAGGTATTTCATTAAATTGTATTGTTAAATACTCTTAATTAAATGTCATTCACGATAAAGTGAGCACTTTTGAAGCCCTAGTTTGCTTTTTTCTTTCAGCCAATTTACATCCTTCCACCACTTGTTAATGTAAACGCTTCCTTGTGAGTAAAAAACACAGTGTATACATTCACCATACCCAAAACCAAAAGTTCAAGGTCAAAATGAAATGTATTTATTGATGATTATGTCTAATGAAACAGCTTCAAAAAGTGCTCACTTTACCATGAACAGCCTATAATAATAAAAAGCTGTAATTGGGTGAAGTAGGCTGCTAGTAGTTTCATAATGACAGTTTTGTTAACAATGTTGTAGAAACTCGCTCGAGCTCGACTCGAACAAAATTTCATTGTTTGCACATTGCTTCAAAAAAGCATAATTTAACTCAAAATCACCAAAAAAAATTAGCCCCAAAAATACGCGTTGTAACAATAGTATGCATTTGCAGACGCAGTGATATTGAGATCGCCCCACTCGCACTTGTTCCGCAGAGAGAACTTTAAATTTATGTTGAGCCAAATTATTGAAGGTAATTTTACGTGATAAGAACGGTTCAAGGTAAAATTTTTAAATCAAGAATATTGAATATTTTTGCGTAAGGTTTATTTATGCTTTGAGAAAATACTGGGGAATCCGATTATTTTAGAAATTAGGTAAGTTATTTAATCCACTTGATGCCATGTGAAGGCAAACCTGGTTATTAGTTTCCCAACGTTTAGTCTAGAATTCAAAATTCTATTGCTTTTAATAGTGTGGTACCTAGACTGGGGTGAGTTAGAACATCGCGACGGCCTAGTACCGTGGAGTCGAGGAAGACGGGGGTGGTGGGTGCAGGGTGCGGGCATCGTGTTTTCCTATGGAGCACTTGCTGCTGGTGCTGGATCTGAAGTGAGCTTTTGCAAACTGCAGGTTGGGAGAGCTGGTGGTCTTATCAGACCCAGGAGAGCCCACTGACCATTGTGGTTGGCGGTCCGACGAACTCTGGCTAGAGCATTTTGGAGGTTCCTTATATAGTCCAGATTTTATCTTGGCTTCTTTCCCAGGGGTACGGGGTTGTAAGCCTCTCGACACAGGTGCTGACGACAGGTTTACCTGCTCTGCCCGAGGTTTGGTGGCTGACATCACTTGGTGCACGTGTGCTGCAATGATTTTGTTAATTTTCTTCTTATTGGAGTTGACTGGTCCGTGGCTGGTCAGGTAAAACAATTTTTAAGTTGAGGTGGTAGGGACTGCATGTCGGAGTCTGGGCGGGTGTACAATCTCATAATTAATCACGTCAATTATGTCCGTGTCTGTAGTTGTCCGGCACTTGGAATTAACCCTGTAGCCACTTGGAATTATATATGCCGCCCCTGACTTGCCCCATGCTTCTCAGCGCTTGCTGATGGGTTGAAATAGACCCATAGAGTACGCAGTCATGCTGCGCAGCAGTGTATCTTGCATCAATCTGCCACCCCCGGAAGCGACTTTAACCCATCTGGAGCGAGACCACTTTTTCTCCAGTTTACAGGGGTGACTCCCTACTCTTAGTACTCGGGTTCCAATTCGTGACTCGCGCATCTTCTATGGGTTGCGTTGCCAACTGGAGTTGGAGTGGCTCGTATCTGGCCAGGTGGCATATGGATACTGTCACTGGGTTAATGGCCTCTCCACTTTTATCCCTCTCCCGCTGTGGTCTGGACTGGCGGTGGCGGGGTATCTTGGCTCGTCTGCTGGCTGCCGTTCAGTCATCACTTTCACAGCAGGGAGGAGTGTTTGGGGAAGGAAGTTACGGGAGCAGATCATTTTCATATTGTACCCTGGACTTCCTATGTGGAAGGCAGTTTACGCACCATGTAAACTGAGTTTTAACAGTAGGTCATACAATAGTTCAGTGCAAGTTCTCAAACGTTTTGTAATATTTATCTTTGCCATAGAGAGAAAACGTGTAGCTAATGCAACAACAAATAAGTCCCACTCGCAAAGACTATTAAAGGAGAAGTTTACCATTGCCCCTGCTGGATGATTCTAACTCTTCAATTAGCCAGCGCTGTCGCACTGTAAACAATTCACATGTGAACAAATGCGAGTTCTTAACACTTTAAAAAATATATATATCATTACGTCGTACTGGGCACTGGGATTCCCCATACAAGCAAAGAGGTAAGGAGATGTGCACTTTCATGGACACTGATAAACAAATCACAGTAAACCGTTTTCGACATCAATACTAGGATGTACTGTTTGTATGGTAATTACTTACTTGCTTGGGTAGCCATTCATTTGGCCTGACAGGTTTAGCTTCTAATGCATACGTTTCATGTTTACATGTTACAATTTCACATTGGTAGGCCATAGCCTATTATGTTTATCCAATCTATGCATAAGCACATGTATGCATTACGTCCCGTAACCTTTTAATGTTATTTTGGCATATCGTTAGGTTATTGCTGGAATTTAGTGACAACTCACTCACTTTACGTATTTACACAATAGAAAACGTGGTAATCTAGTCACTTTTCTCTCAACTTTTTAACGTTTTTCTACCTTCTTGACTTGACTTAAGAGGTTGCGTGCTGTCTTATAATATTTACGTATTTTATGTTACACGTGTTTCAATTTTGCTTTCTATACTGCCAGCTTCTACGGTTTCTACTACTTAGTTCTCCTTGTACTCTGATTATCCATAACATTGATAAGCCTCCTCACTCCACAGTTACGTGTAACCTAATATAGTTTCCTTTTCTCTTCATTTTTTTTACACAAAATTGTAAAGTTTCTTGCTCTATGTTTACAGCGGCACATTTTCCTAATCTCTATTATTTACACATTTCCTATTAATTTGGTTTAAAGAGGGTAGGGGGTAGGTCTCTTGACTACCTGAGTCGTTACTGATCTCGGCTGGACTAACGGTGGGAATAAAGTACATTTACATCATTCATGTATAACATCAGATACTATCCCAGTTCTAGCTCATTTCCTAAAAGGGACATTTTGCACTGGGATATACAAGAATCAACTTTACTAGAAACTCTAATATTCCTTCGTTATTCTCCTAACCTAAATTTCTTTAGCCTGCTTTGTAACAAGGTACATGTTTTGAACTTTTTCGTACTGTCTATAATATTCTCTTAGCATTTTAATAAGGCTGGGAATTTCCAGGGCAGGGGTTACGGTATGCTTACAGTGAGTTTTCGCCTTATGCTCTTACTGCAAAGTACATAGGTGACTAATACAGTGTCGCATTGTTAGAAATTTGTGAGGGTGGAGCACGTGTGTTCACAGCCCTGCTGATAGGCTTTGTTTACGCGTTTCTCACTTCCCATCGGTGCTCGAGGAGTTGAGTCGCTCTACATTAAATGTGTTGTACAAGATTCCACCACAGAAACAAGGTTATATTATTTTACTAATTACATCTTACATGAGCACTCTTGGTGAGTAGGGTCAATCAAACATAACATTTCCAGTTTGTTACGGATTTCTGCTACGTTAATTCCTTCGTTTATTCGCAAGCTAGGGATCCAAGTTATATATATGAAAATTTCCTTACTTCTACTTTACAGGTAGGAATATTCATTCATTATAGCATATCTTAGTGTGGGACCTCCGTTCGTGGCAATGCGATCATAATTCCTAACCTTGGAAACTCTAACCTATCTTTACACCTTTTGTAACTTGTTCGAAGGTTTTACATACTCATCTCTTAGGGAACACCGCTTGTATTTCACTGACTCACTATCCAGGTTAGGATTTTATCTGCATGGTGTTTTCTCACCTAACCTTCCCTTTTAGTATATCTAATAAGAGTTCTTGCACTCTCGTATTATTTCTATCGTCTAGTCTAACACTGCCTACTAAATTTGCTGTATCTAAGAGTTCTAGTGTGGGGTATAATTTTTAAGATTGGCTTCTGCCAAGTACTCACTCAGGTGATGCAAGTGCGGGTCGCTGACGCTTGTGGGGCATTGCTTCGACGGTCGCCTTCTTTTGTTCGGCTGTACCATGGTAGCTCTAGGCCAGTGGAACAGTGTTGGTACCCTCCAAGGTATCTCCTTGTAGAGTCCCGGTGTGTACATTGTGCGTCTTGCATGTAGCAGGGCTGCTTGTGGGGTGATGATGGCTGCAGTTGGCGGCTCGGAGACAGCAACCTAGGGGGTACTGTCGTGGTCCGCTGGTTATGTGAAACTCGCTGTTGCGGATAGGCTCGTTTTTGCGTCAACTGCGCTGGTGAGTAGTGTGCGGTACTCGAGGTTGTTGTCCACTCCAGTTGGTGGAGGAGCTGCTATGGCAGCATCGACACTCTTGGCGTCTAGATAACTGTTTGTACTTTCAACATTTTGCGCTTATCCTGTTTTGTTGCCTCTCCAGCCACTTCATCTCCGCTAGTAGTGTAAGTCACCTGGTTTACTGATGAACTTGATATTTCTAAGGTACACTGTGGATTCCCTCCACTCTCTTGTTCATCATCTTCCCTATCCTTGTGAAAATCCATGACCTCAGATGGGAGTAGTAGCCGGGAGTGATCCGGAGGGGCATGACGTAACTGGCCTCACCCAGGTCAATCTCTGGGGGCAGCGTTTCTTCCGGTGCCAGAATAAGTTGGGGGTACGCCTTCGCCACTGGGCGGGGGGGGGGGGATCTCACTTACTTCCTGGCGCTTTACAGCCAGTGGTGCAACAGGGGTTCAAATCAGGTTTGTCTCTGGCTGTTTTGTCATGTCCTTAGGTGCCACGGGAGGTTCACTGGCCACCTCTATAATACTTCCTACTGTTTTCCTTCTTATGTCTGTCCTATCCGCTGTACTTCGCCGCGGTTTTCCGTAACCGTAGTATGTTTCCCAGTATGGGCTCTGGGTGAGTATGGCTCGTAAGAGCTTGGGGTGGATGGTAGTATCCTCAGGGATACTCCTGCTTTGAATGATGGTCTACGGGGGGCATGATGCGATTGTGGAGGGGGAGAATCTACCCTTCCCGAATCAGGCGTTTCTGATTTACTTGCTTGCGTTTGGGGCGTGTGTCTCGCCCGCCTCTTGGAAGGTTGAACTTTGGTTCCCTCATAGGGTTTTGTCCCCGAAAGTTTTGTTTTGTGATGCGCGCTGGCGTAGTACGGGCAGAGCTAATCATGGGGAACTTTTCGTATGTTTCGTTTCTCTTCTCTTATCCAATATACATTTCTGAAGTGCCCGACTATGATGACTAGCCCGTTCCATGTAGGTGCAAAACTGGCGGCAAATTGGTGTGTTGCTTTGCTGAGGAGGTGGTTTAGTTCTATCACTTTAGCCCCTAGGGAGTTGATGCTCCCTGATAACTGGTTACTGGGGTACTTCAGAGCGACATATTCGGCTTGGTTTCGTTCGGCTTCCCTTTCCCTTGCTTGGGCAGCGATGGCCGCTTGTCTCGGATCAAATGGGGTTTTAGGAGACCTTTCCCATTGCCAGTCTCTGGGTTGGCGAAAGGTGTGTTCCAGGAGGAGTTGGCTCGGGGTTGTTTGCGTGCCCTCATTTTCCTGTCGCCGTAGGGTGAATAAAATAAAGGGAATCTCCCTGTCCCACTGTCCATGGTCACTTCCCATACTTAATCTAAGAAACTTTTTCATCTCCATGTTTCTCCTTTTGGTTGGGTTCTACCTGGAGTGGTAGGGTGTGGTCATCCATGCATCCGGCCCCTGGATCTGGCATACGTCCCTCCAGGAATGACTTATGAATGGCGTCTTGTTATTCGTGAGTATAACACGGGGTTAGCCCCATCGGAGGAATACCTCCATATTGAAGTTATCGATAATGTTTGGTTTCCCGGTTGGCGAGGGGGAAAAGCCTCCATTGAACGGGAGAAGAGGTCTGTTACGACTAATAAATACTGGTTGCCTCTTTTACTCAGGGGGTATGTCCCTATTGTGTTGGCAGTAATCTTTCCCGAGGCTCAGTTGGGGCGACAGGGTGTGTGAGGGTTCTTTACCTGGGGATTCTCCTTAATGCCTACAACATACCTCACATTGCGACACGTACCAGCGGATATCTCAGAGCGTTTTGTCCCATGCATACCTTTTGTGGATGCTGCGTATAGTTCCCCTGGTTCCAGGGTGTTTAGTGTGTGGGTGGATTTGGAAATGGTTACACATCTCTGGGCATAGGACTGTGGGTGGCCAGACTTGCCATGGGAAGCCAGGGGGGCCGTTGCAGGTCCAGATTAAGTCTCCTCGCCAATATGGGTGAGGTCGTTCCCTAAGTAATCAGTAATTGCACCACCTGCGTATCCTTTTGGTATTGGTCCTAAATCCGGTTTTGAGTGAGCTTGGTTTGTTGTAGCCTTAGCCTCGGGCTGGGGTGGGGTTGCGAGTTGCTAGGGGGTACTAACCTTTCGCAGTCCTCGCTGGCTTTACCCCTGCTGCGGGATCAGAGCAACGCGAGAGGGCATCCGATAAAACTTTAGAGTAGGCCTGCACAGTGTTGCACCGAGAAGTCGAACTCCATTAGGAATAATTCCCATCTTCCTAGTTTCGCTTGCGTTAACCGGCTCTTGTGTAACCATTTAATTCCTGATAAATCTGTACAGCAGCAAGAAATTCCTTTTCATTGCTGTGGTATCGGGCTTCCGTATCGTTTAACTGGGTACTAGCATAGGAGATGACTAATGGTTGTCGGTTATCATCCTCTTAGCTGGTGTCTGTAGGATTAGGGGTCTTCCTTCCCGTGGGCCGGTGTAGGCGTCTGATGTGTAGGAATCTTTCCTTTAAGTTAGTGAACGCCCTCTGTGTCTTGCGGGTCCAGCACCAGCTCCGATCTTCACAGAAGGGGTCATGGAGGGGAGCCATCTGTTGAGCTACATTGGGTAAAAACCCACTAAGCCAATTATATAATCCAAAGAATTTGCATAGTTGCCTTTAGGTTCGCGGAAACAGGGCTTCCTGAATGGCTTGTACCGAGTTTCGCAGGGGAAATTCCCTTCTGGGGAGATTATATGTCCCAGATATTCAATGCTATGCTTTCCAAAATGACTTACTGAGTTTGCATACTAGTCCATGCATGTAGAGACGTTCTAGTAACCTTGTCATTTTATTGCATTGCTCCTTCCAGGTTCGCGAGTACACTATATCATCATCGAGGTACACGAAACAGAACTCTCCTATATCTAGTTAACACTTTGGCAGCCATTAACCTCTGGAAGGTTGTGGGTGTGTTCTTTAACTGGAGGGCATAACCCTAAATTGGATGGTTTTCCCCCGTGGGGGTGTAAAGGATTTTCAGCTTTCGGGACTAGAACAATCTTGGAGTCGTATGTGGATGTGGAGGATTTGATGATTCCTTGGTGTTTCATTTCCGCTATTTGTTCCAGAACTTCCTGCCTGCGTGGGCAGACATTTTGTATGGGGGGCTTTAAATGTATTGTTCCGTGTTGGGCCAAATTTCATTTTGAATACTTCAAGTTTGACTAAGTTGGAATGGGTAGGGGTTTCAGTTGGTGTTGTATCTTCTTTGGAGGTATAGTATAGTCATTTACCTCTGGTAGCGGGTCATTCCAACTAAGTATGATGGTGTCTGTTTTCCCAAAGCGTATCGTCGTTTGGCCGTGGTCAAGTATACACTGTTGGTCCAGGAGCCAGGGCTGCCCCAGAGTGATTTCCTTATCAATATCCGGGATCACTGTAAACCACATGTAAATTAATTGACCTATTGCTAGTGTCACCGGCACTTGCCCTTCAGCCCATATTGTTTGTCTGGTCTTAGCGGTTTACTTCTACCTGAATCCATGGGGAATCCGGGGGCAGGCTACTCATGGGTTCCATTATTAGTTGGGATATCGTAAGTGTTATAGTGTGACGCGTGCCGCTCATACAACAAATCTAATACGATTACGACTCACTGCAAGAGTACCTCTTCCACCACTACAGACCTGAGTTACACATTGCCTACCATAGCAGCAGGAACTTAAGAGTGAATCCTTTTCACCTGGAGGATATGCAACCCAGGATTCAGCCCCCCTCCCTCTGCACTGGGAGCTTACAAGTTGACCTCGGGCAAGGCCGAGCGCCACCAACGAGGTATGAAGCAGAATGCTGACCAGAGTTTTCCCACGCCAACCAGGGCAGGACAACGTCACGTTTCCCCTGCGCCGGCAGCCTACAAACTTCCACTATATGTCAGGACGCTGCCGAGCTTGGGAATCATTTTTGTTCCGTCTCTTGCCACATCCCACATCACTGCTGTCAGTGCTGGGTCCACCAGAGACTTCGAAGCTTTGAGTGCGCCCCGTGTAGCTACTTCGTCGATAACCAGTCAACCCAACAACTAGCAAACACGCTTACCAACATATTTAATTGTCTCCTCAAGACATCTTTACTAGACAGTTTAGAAGTATTATATATTTTCTCGTTCAGCTAATTCTTTCCTGTTCTCCATTAGAACCAGATTGCCTACACCTGGCCAACGTAGTAACCTTCAGCACTCAATTGCCTGGTAGGAGGTAGCACGTGTCGCAGGTTTATTGTTTATTGTGACTTCAATAAACATACTGTTGTTTCCTACCTTTCAGCTTTTATTTCTTAAAGTGTCTGTCTGTTTGCCTGCTAGATACAGGTTGGTGCGTACACCTTTGACAAGGACCGGGGAATTTATAACTACCAAATTAACTTCAACCATGTGCGTACTTCAGGGATCTATCCTATTCTCACACACCCATTAGACTGCCATCTGTTGCTTTCCAATCTACCACAGCATTGCTTCCAGTGCCGGTGTAGAGGAACAGAGGAGCCACAACCACTAGTAACACCTTCACCCAGAGAGGGGGACAATCTCAAGTTATTGCCTTATCCCACAGCATTGATGCCAGTGCCGGGATATACCGTGGCTTGAGATCTGCCATCCATTCCTGTGTGGACACATATCCAGTGGCAGCATTGGTGACCCAAACAGCTCCCCGCCTCTGATCAGCCTGCCTAGCGTGGGGGATCAGTGGAAACTTTACAGAGTTTGGTCAGCGAGCCAAAACCAGACTTACACTGTAAATTTTGTTTAGTTTGTGTCAAGGTGTACCCAGTAATCTGTGAGCAGAGACTCAGTGCCTTTCAGCCAAAGGCACGGTGGAAAACGTAGGAAGCGACACACAGTGCTCCTTGCCACCAGACAGTTGAGTGCATTTCCTCAACCCACACTGGACAGGCAGGGGGAACGGGACCACGCTACCCAACTCGGCCACGAGTCCGTATAGATTGCTCTGGTTGTGGTATTATGCGTTTCTCTGTGTATACGCATTCACCCATCTTGACATCCGTGGTAAGAGGACTTTTGACCGGTACAGAAGTTAGATTCAGCTGGGATAACATCCACTTTTGGACCAACGAATCTCACCTGTGAAATTGCAGTTTCGGTGTGGGCCAAGTTTTCTATGTCTGGACAAAACCCACCACAACCACGGCACCCAAGAAGCAGGAGTAAGTGAGAACTAGCCAACACCTCTTCCCTATCGTTGCCTATCTAAACTCAACCACCCTACTTTTGGTCTAGCCGACAGAATCCTCGACCATCGTGACTGTTAATCTTACCTGACACGCATCAAGTGTGTATCAGGTTTCGGGGTGGGTTGGGTCGAATGTTAGCCGTGGTTTCAGGCCAATCAGTGGGCGTTTTTCTTCTAGGTGTGAAACGTGTTTTTAGGTTGCGAGGCTGCGCATTCTGCAAGCTGGAAGGAGGGATTCTCATCTCCTGTGTTTGCAGCATCGAACATTCTCTGTTCAAATGCCGACCCAGGCAATACCAACACCATGTCAATGGGGCGGCGGGTGGAGGAAAGGTAGGGTCTCACCTTGCGGGCGGTCTGGAGAAAGGGGGCTGGGCCGGCATCCTTGGCGGCGCATGCCAGGGAGACATTCCCAGACTGGAGACGGCTATCAATTTCAATTTCCCTCGCCCTGTCTGCCAACTGCTCGATGGTGTGAGGCCGTGGGATTAGCAGGAGGTTTTTAAACTTGGGCAGAATGGTGCGAGTGATACTTTGAACTTTCTGCCTTTCATTCTGTTCTGGGTAAATACACTTTTGAATTCTTGCCTCAATCAATGCATGGGCTGTGGTCCTATCGCTCAAGGCAGGAACTGCCCGAGGTCACATCAAATTGGGTAGGCGGGGTGGCAGTCGAATGCACTGAACAGAAGTAAAAGGAAAACAATAGTAAATGAGAACCGATTAACAAACAAACACTTACCAAAATGCCGAACAAAGAATAAGTATAAATTTTATTTTATGCCATAGCAAAGGTGAATGGTCTTCTATCAAAATTCAAAGCAAGCTTATGTTGTGTGGATGTCAAACGAGTAAGACGATATCAGCACATTTCTCCACTTACGGAAGTGGCTAGACTATGTTTCAAACTCACAACATGACCAGTCGATTAATATTGAACTGCCATATCGCAGAGTCTAATACGATGGAAAATTACATAGCTTTGATTGTCATAATGTACCTGTTTTAAACAGTATTTAACACAAGGTAGAGTGCAAAATACAATAAAATTAAAAATATAATTTATTATATACCATGTACACACTTGCATAGCGGTAAAAAAAATAATTCAAAACAAATTGCCATACCGAATACAGTCGTTTTTGTTACACATGCTGCCCTCTTAAGTGAGAAGCGGCAGATATAGAAATACATAATATAGTGTACCATTAAAGGATGCTCGTTCACTACTTGGCAAACGAGCGCAATATGAATACAATATTTTTATTGCTATTGGCGATAATTATAAATGACAGTACTTTGATACAGATTAATTTTTACACAGTTAAATTCAAAAAATACCTGTTAAGGCAAAGATGGTGTCCCGAACGGCAACATGGAATGATCATAAAGAAAAAATGGGCTTTGCAAAAAGTTAAATAAGAAAAGAAATAAGTTAGGAGAGAGCATGCCATAGCATGACACACCAGATAGAGGTGACCTGGTTCTATTCTAATAATGCTGGTGTAGATGATCGCTATGAAAATATCTTAAACTGGTACTACTCCCTAATCATGTATTGCCCAGAAAGGGTCGCATTGTGTAGGTGTGTAAACGACGTTTGGCAAGACTCTTCGACACAAATGCGGTGAAGACTATGCATGTTGAGAAGGGTGGCTCTGGCAACGAGGTGTGGTGGAGACCAAGGAGAGGTGTTTCCTTCTGCATGACTGTGGTGAAGGATGGGTAGGCAAAGCTGAAAGCGATACGAGCAGGGTACATCTCCGGCAAGGCTGCGGTGGAGAGAGCAGGCAGTGTGGCTTGGAGACAAAGCTGATGAATAACTGTCGTTTAAGGCAACGTCCCAGTATTTATACTTTGTCATGATCTTCCCTTTCAGTCAGCTGGAGAGTGTGTAGCCATAGCATAGCTTTTTTAGGGCGTGAGGTCACCAGTCAGCTTGATCTTTGAGATGCGGGGAAGCGTACTGATGTAGCCATCTAGCTGCATGCAATGTTCATTGATGCCTTGGATGCATAACTTCTGTGGCCAGTGAACAATACAATTTTCAGCTGGAACTGCATTCTTGCCGGTGTAGACAGTAAATGTATTTAACGGTTCATTGCGTATCATCAATATAACTCCATTCCTATCAGATGGCTAGGCTTGCTCTCAGATGAGGCGAAGTCCTTTTTATCGCTGTTGAAAAGACGTCATGCGTCAAAAGTACGATCCACTATGATGCATGACACATTTCAAAGCTTAGAAAAAGTACATGTCAAATGGCCGACTTCGCTTCATCTGACTAATGGCAAAGTTCTTTGGGCATGTTAACTCCATTTACTCCCAGTAATGGAGGCAGGACATGTTGGACTTCCAGACGTTGACATACCCTCAAGACACCTCCAACCCCATACTCCTATCTTGTACCATCAATCCGAATCTTCAAGAAGCTGTCACGTCATCGCCCCCGCTTGAAAGAAACGACACTCTACTTTCACCGCGCCTGCTAGAGCGACAGCGCACTTATCAAACTTCAGGTTGCTGGCGGAAGCGGGCCAATTAAGGAAGGGTCACTGCCTCCTCAAGCACCTATCGACCAGAGATCTCTACACCATGCACCGAGCGACAGGCAAGATAATTATCCAGTGCTCATGCATGTGACGTCACAAGCTCCACCCATAAGAGGCGGGCTAACTTCCGTGCACCCCTCTTGAATGCCTATGGTCGGCATAAATTAGTATAAAAGGCCATGCTGACCGGAGCTCAGGAGTTTCTCATTGTCGTCCGGGCCGCAAAGGCCGGGGAGACTGGCGAATTGCTCATCGTCCTTGAGGCTGCAGAGGCTAGGGACCAGTCTAAGAGGGAAAATTCCTTATACTCCTGCGACAACTCTGACTTGAACAGCCCAGGCTGTGAAGGTCGGGGTATCCTGACAAGGGTTGGACGCTCTCAGCCATGCTGGTAGCCGGGATTATCTTCGATGATGCCACCCACTCCAGAAGACGTCAACACCAGAAGGCCTCTACTTCTGTAGCATCTCCAACCTCCTGGGTCGTCTTGACTGCCAGCAGCTACCATACGTCTACCAAACCTTTCTACTCTCCCTACCTCTCCAGATAAATGAAGGTCACTGTGATGTCGTCCGTTACGGACATCCCTGTAAGGTCTTAGCCCAGCCACATCTTTACCATTTGGGTAGAGAACCTTGTACATTATAAGTTCCCTTCTGGACGATCTCTAATTAAGGTTATGACTGCCAGAACTAATTAATATTTTGAATAATTTGATTTATTATGTATTATATCTTTCTTTCGTTTTGAAATACAGAAATGTAACGTAATCATCAAGTTGCCTCCACCTGAACTGCTTTTGACTGAACTTCTACAGTATACTATTCACAGTGAATAGTATACTGAACTTCTGCAGTACACTATTCACAGTGAATATTCATGTTAAGGTCGTTTAACAGAATACTGTATTATGAATATCTCTTTACTGTATTCATTTGCTTACAAATTACGTGATTGTAATAACCATATTGCAACAAGTAAATTCTAGCGCCTTCTGAATTCTAGATATTAGAAACCTTTTTGTCCCCAAGTGTAATGAGAGCTCGTTAAATTTATTATTGAATTTTTATATTGAGTGCATAAGGCAATGCCGGCTTCGCAAACCAGCCACACAGCAAATACAAGGAACACTGAGCGGTTTTCCGAGTTTGGCCTCATTAATGCTCAGTGTATTGTTTGACACGTGTTGCCCTAGAGAAATGCAAACACAGTCAATGTGGTTTATGTGCACTAGGTCAGGCGCACTCAGGTTATAACTAGAGTTATGCTTTTGGGTTAGGTTTTTGACTTGCTACTCATACTGGTTGGGTCAGTTGTGGACTGGGTACAAAATTAATCACTGCTGGAACTATATGTCTGGTTGGGACACGGGCTCGCTTTGGTATATCTGTCCTTACCAGGGATTGCTTCATCAGTGCAGTGGAAGCTGTTGCTGGCTATTTGGAACTGACAACTGATGAGACTCGGAGAGGATGGGGTGTAGTTCTACTGTGTTGACCAATACAGTACCGTTGGTTCCACTCGTCTGCTTCTCGACTCCAGAACGAGGAGTTGGCTACCTCGTACCTGACTTCTGTGCCCGTTAACAGAGCACGGACAATGGGATGGTAATTGTGAGCTAAATAAACACACGTAGATATTGCAGAGTAACGCCTCTCCAGTTGTCTGGTGGTGTGAGCTCTCTCCCATTCAGCTTGTCTGCTAAGTGCAGCGGGATCAGACATACACGCTCGCTTGGCGGTGGTATAGGCTGCCTGGAGCATCTAGTGGTAGAGGCAGCAGAAGCCTCTGGTAGACACCAATGGAGCTTCTGGTGCCTAGTGGTGACAGCCACTGTTGGCGGCTGAAGACTTGGTAGCAATAGAGAGCCCCAGCACACAGTGTCGAGGCGAGCTACTCGAGAAGGAAATAACTCCCGAGCCTGGGCGTGCACTGCCTTACATAGTCCGCTGGACAGGTACACGCCAGGCCGGGGTGGGAGGTGTGACATCGCTTCATGACGTACCTCTAATGCAAGGCTGGAGTGGGAGAATCTACCCTTAGCTTGACGCTCTGCTTCGTGGGTTCTCTGACGTGTTAAGCTTGCCCCGAGGCAGGTGACTGCTTGTTAACTCTCAGCATGAGGAGGGGGGGCACGTGCTTCTTGGCGGCCTTTGCAACCTTATATTAGCGTGTTTATAATTGCTCTTCAAGGTACTGGCGACCTAAGAACTCTAGTGAATGATATTGCCGGGTTTGAGCCTTCCTTGGGTTACTGTACGTGGAAATATGTGAGATTGATGAGTTGTAATCATTTAGTAAATTAATGGGAAAATGGCACACGTCATGTTTCATGGGCTAATCTTTGAGGGAGCCCTGCACTAGAAACTTATGATACCCACGTATTACGACTGCCTACCTGTCCCCGCTGTATAACCCTTTGGGCTAGTGAATACGTGAGACACGTTGGGCATAACTATGTATCTGGACGAACACAGTAGGGCTGCTACAATAACCGGCTTTGACTTGCATACAGTTTTGGTTTCCATTGCAATCATCTTCAACAGCCTTATGCCTTAAAAACAAGTTGCAGAAAGCTCTCATTTCACTCGAGGAAGGGATCAGCAATATTAGTCCTCCTGACACACCACAAAGTGAATCTCTTTTTGCAGCACTTTCCAGTATCCAAGGCAGACTGCCATATAAATACTTATTTCTTTTACATTGTGGGAACTTAGTAGTTGTAATAGAACCATAGACCTCACGGAGGAATACACTGCCATACCCGCTCCTCCCTTCCAGCAGTACGAGCACCGTGGGTAAACATAAATACAAGAATGTAAATAAGAGGTTATACTGTAGTATGAACAATTGTGTTACATCTATTGGACAATGCTTTTGTACTTCATAGTAGCAACTGAAGCAGGTGGGTTTGGTGGTTTCGAACCTCGGTACCCAGGGCACTAGGAACATCACGAAACTTTAAGAATATGAGTCATAATGGCAAGCCTGAACGTAAACAGGAATCGCTTACAAACCCCTTAGCTACCTCTGCCATGGGGCGGGTTCCCCGTGTTGGATGAACAGGGATTCTGAGTGTAATCCTTGTGAGGGTTCTGACTTGACCGGGACCTTGGAGATTGCAACCACTAGCATAAATTTTAGACTTACAGTTCTGCGGTACGTAGAATGTGCTTTGGTGATTGTGGTGGCCATCAAATGGAGCGATGCTAGTGTCTCTGTGATCATACCCAAAGAGTTTCTAATTATGCTTAGGCACTACGCTTGTGTATAGTGTTTGGATCTGGTTGGCTTACATGCCAGAACAAAGTCAAGTGACTCGGGCAGTATAATTCTCCGTCTCTATACTTGCTGGAAATCTTAGGTGGCGGGACCCAAAATATACTTTGAGTCACGCAACATCCGATAAACGATACAAGTTGTTAGCTTTGTCATTATTTATATATTAGTTTACGGGACCACTGAAAATTAACTGTGGATACAGTTTATGGGTACATATGTTTATGGTACAAGTGTCGACGGTAATAACAAGTTCTCTGTTTTCCCTACAAGAAGTTGCCGTGGTAAAACTGATATCATGCCACTCGATGTCTAAACATTTGTGTTTACAACAGAAGCTAAGTATATATCCTTTGGGATAATAATTTTATTTATAAAGTTGATTATTTTTCTTTCTTTTCTCTTATGCAAGATGTGAGAAAATGTGGAAGGAACTAAAAAAAATGGCCTTAACAAGTTTTTAGATTTTTTGGGTTTCAAAATTTGTGACCAAGATTTTACAATGATAGCAATTTGACAAAAGTAATTTTCGATTATTGTAGACTCTTGTGATTGGGAGTCAGCTGTATTTACTGGAATGCTGTGTGACAATGTATATGATTACGCATATATTGATACGAGGTAGGGAGAGGAAGGGATAAAATTTAGAATTAAAGTGAAAGAAAAATGAGCCAACACAAAACCTAACCTAAGAAACCTCCACCACGTGCTGTAATTTTATACTCAACAAGGCCAGCACAATACCCTGTACCCTAAATACTTACTTGACAACAAGAAAAAGGCTCTTTAACAAAAAAAAAAGGAACGGAAAAGGGGGTGATAGGCGAGGGGGGTTTTCCTCGCTTTTGTACAAAAAGTATCACAACCGTTTCATGGGTCTGACTTTGACAAAGAAGCATTGCATTGATGTATTTCACTTACTATAACTACCTATTACCTAGCACCCAGTGCTTAAATACTATGCTACCACTCTCACTAGTAGTGATTGTCGAGAGCTTCTTTAAGAAGAATGGTGTGGGGGGGGGGGGGGGTCTTACCAACTAGCAAAAAAAAAAGTCTTTATTCAGCTTAACAAGTACATATATGTAAATATAAAACAAACCTCAAAAAGAAAAAAACTCGTGTAGTTTATTACTGCAAAACAAATCGGGATAGATTGTCCCTTTTTTATCCACACTGCACGTGGATTAGACTACAAACATATTAAATAATAGTAAATATAAATTTTCACAAATGTGAAATTACCTAATAAAATTCTCATGGATCAATGCGTCGGAATATTCGTTTCACTACTAACTTAAATTTGCTAAACAAAAACTTACAACAAATATTTGCTACCCAGGACTTAAATGAAAATTACAAACCCAACATAAATCTTACAACTTATTATGTTGGCTTAAAAGATTGAAATAATGATAAATGGATTTGCCTGGTTACTGGAATAAGCATTAGATAACTTATAAAAATAAATTTAGCAAAGGAAGAAAAGGTTCAAAACGACTCTAAAATGAATCATGGAAAACACGCAAATTTATCTTTAGGGAGGAACGTGTCATAATTTATCAGGGAACATAACCTAGACCTCTGTTTACTTCAACACAGTAGTACTAACCCAACTCTGCCAAGTACAAACACAAAACGAATGCGGAGCCATTTAAAATACATGGTATTACCATTATCAATAACTAGGGACCCAAGAAAATGGTAAAATAGTATGCCTGATTTCTGTGCAAAAAAATAGAGAAAATCGGTGATAAATTTCTGTGTTTAAACATGAAAGCGGATTAAATTTCTGTATTTAAAAATTAAAACTGTGTTAAATTTTATTATTTAAAAATGAAAGCAGTTTCAATTTTAGCGTTTAAAATGAAAGTGATGCTAAATGTACGTAACTTGTTTTAAAAATGAAATCAATAATTAATTTCTTTAAATATATATTAAAAAGTAAACCAAATTTCTGTGTCTGAAAATAAAAAAAGTTTGTTAAATTAGAATGTGCTGAGAGAAAATTGATGCACAAGTTCAATGTCTGAATAAGAAATAGAAAAGTAACTATTAAATACAAGAAACAGCAGTTGTACAATCATTAATTTAACAAGAAAACATTAATTTATAAGAAATGTGGGGTAAATTTTGACAGTTCTAGAAATGTAGCACGGCCACAATGTATCGTTCCACCACAGTTGTTTTTCACTGAAGAAAAAGATGTTTGTAAACAAATGTGACTCTAATACACACTTGCATTATCCTCTTTCGTGTTCCCTGTCATGGCAGACACTGAAAGTCTGAAGTTAGCTAACTTCCATCTAGTAATTAATGTAGGATATTACAGCTAGGTTGGCATTCCAAACTATTTTGGGGTTCCTTTTCTTTTATTTCGAGGGAAAGATGGAACCATTAAGGGAATGGAGGCCTTAAGTTTAACGTCTTTCATGAGATGGCACTGTTTTAAGGTTTTTGCGAGTGTGTTGCCTTTTTGAGTTGCATATTGTTTTGATGGAACAGTGGAGAATATTGCTCATATGGAAATAACATTTAAATGATTGTAACTTTGAAAATTTTAACTTCAAGGAAATAACAAAATGTGATGTTTACGCCGCTGTTAGTATTCATACAGATGCAGCTACACATACACACTCACACTCTCACATACAGTTTGGCCGAAGTTAACCTTAACACTCAAATTTACTATATAGCCTAGACAAATAAATAAATATTATATTCTTCACACACTATCATTAAGGGTTGAAGTGCGGCTTTTTCAGGCCATGTCCATTACAACAGTTATAGTTTAGGTTTACAAATACGTTATTTACGAAACACGCAAACTTGCTGTTTGTAAAATGTGCACGTCTTGAACACTGTTTTTTATTGAAATTCTTGCAAGTTTGAGTCACTAAAATCACTTTTGTTCGTCACTAGCATTAAATGATTTATTTGCAAATTCGTTCAATAAAAACAAACCCTGTGTACGTTTCCTGAAAACAATAAACTTAAATTCAATATGAAAATTAAATTTGTGTAACATTACATTTCACGTCTTTTAACCTCAAAAACTAGAACAGCCAAGTACTTTTTCACAAATCGGTCAGCAAATATGTTACAGAACTTGGACATCATTATTTTATTCTTGATATCAAAACTGTACAAACATGCTTCATTGCGCGTTCACGAAAAAAAAAATCAGCTATTTTTGCCATCTCAGCACAAAAATAATCACTACAAAATACTACGAAGAGCAGCAAATTGCTGTATTGGCATTACAATTGATAGTCGACGTGCAATCGATTGTCGACTCACAATCGATTGTCGACTTTTAACCAATTGTAAATGATTTTTTAACGTTTCTGAAGAATGTAAATATTCACGTTAACGTCTTTTTCGTGCGAAATTTCACGTTTTGTAAAAAAAAAATACAGGCAGATTTTGCGAAAACTGTGAAAAAATGTCCAATTTTGCAGTATTTCGTGTATTTCACAGTTCACCATTTTCTGGGGTCCCTACCAATAACCTTACTTTTAAGTTTTCGCAAGAGGTCTGAAAAACATCTGCAAGGTTGCATCGCGTGTCAAAGGTAATATAATTTATAACAAAGTTAACATTACCTCAATAGCTTCTCGGCTAGAGCTGATGAACAAGACATAATTACCAACTAAGCTACAGCCATGTTCTCTCGACATGCTTCTATGATCTGTCCCTTGTTTACTAAAAACTAACAATTTAAAGGAATGGCCAGGGCCATTCTTCCTGCGAAGCAGGGAAGAATGTCCCAACCACTCACAAAAACAAAGAATTAACCTGTACTTCATATGGTTGTGTTGCCGCGGCCTCCTCCTGGCCGCACGCCAGCGCTGAGCTGCGTCTGCTCACTCCAGCTGCCTGCTCACGACTCTCTCGACCTCGTCAACTACACGAAAACACCACCTGCCATGCTTGACGTTATGGCTGGCCAATCCGAGCCAGCCACCGCTGCGATTCATAACTTGACAGCTCGAAGGCAAACGCCCCTTTCCCCGGGCTAGCCTAGTGGCAAAGTGCAGTGTTCATCAATTCCTCCGAACTGCAGAAGGAGAAGCTTTAACGTGCACCTGGGCCGAGAAATGTACGGCCAGCTGGAGTTGCTTCAGTAGATGTCTGCTAATACCAGTGGTGACGAAACTCTTCCAAATTAAAAACTGTGATTGACCTCAGTTTCTGAAGAACATCGACAGTCAAGTCAAATACCTTATTTAAAATATAAAAAAAATCCGAAAAGAAACTAATTCTTCTTTCTATTCCACCATAACTTATACGACCTAACCATAAAATAAAAACTATACAAATAAAATCCTCTGAAATTAACCATTTCTGCTTAGACAAAAAAAAACTATTTAAAATAAAGGAATTAATTTGTAAAGGAGACACTATCAGTTAATTTTAAACTAAATCCTTGATGTCCAGTTTTAGACCAAAAAGTCCAAAACGTAACCCAACAATAAAACGAAACTGACTTCCCAAAACCAAATTTTGAAATTAATAAATTATATTATCACCACGTTATTAAAAAAAAAAAAAAAAAAAAACACACACACACTTGCCCCTGAACATACACAAGAAAGAAAGTAATAAGAAGGACTTAACCCAACCAAAACAGTCTAATTCCAGAACCTAACCTCCAATGATGGAAATGCCAAAGGAAAATAACAAATAAAATAAGTTTAAGGGTAGGCCTATCACATCATAGCAAAAAAAAAAAAAAAAGGAGAAAAAGCTATCAAAAATACCACTACTGGTATCAGTCTTAACAAAGAAGTAATTTAAATCAAAATCACAAAAAAAAAAAGTTTTTACCCCAAAAATATGCATCGTAACAGTATTTTCAGTTGTGTTGTGGAAAAAATTTTGTCCTCAAATATAAAATAGTATAAAGAAATGAACAATGAATTTTTGCTAAATAATTTTATATTGGAGTCGCAGTGGTGTAGTAGTCATGTCATACTCACCTCCTCCTACGAAGGCAAACCAGTTTCAATTCCCAGTTGGGTTTTCTTGAGAGTTTGTCCGAGCAAAACAAGCGAATGTATTCAGGGGCCAGTGGGTTTTATCCTGGCACTCCCATTTTTCGTGTGTTTGCATTCTGCTGCTACTCCGTCTCCACTTCATTTCATCTCACTCGCCGGATCTCGAGACTTCTATGGTAAGTGCTGACCAAACCCTCTCAACTCAACTTCTTTTGCCATTTGGCTATTTTATGTCTACTGCTCAAGTACACTTTTCATACAAGCTGAAAACAAATAGGAAGTTGGAAGGCAGTGCAGTTTATGTTTATGAGCTGCTTAGTATAGTTGTTTTCTTGACACTAATTTTCAAGTCTAATGTTGCTTCAGTTTCTCGCCTATTTGGATGTTGTTTCCTATAATGCCATCTTAAATATTTTATAGGTAACAGTCGTAGAAATTTCCACAAATAAATTTTGATAATTAATTCTGTTCAGAGGTACACTTACTGGCAAAATTTCTTTAATTAAGATTACCTTGTTAGATAGAATGTGTTAATTTGAGCTGTAGGATCGTTTATGAAATGTTGACATATACTAATACGTTTGGTTTGAATAATGCTAGTGAATTCGTGTTTAAAATGCATCTCTAAACAAGTCGAGCATTGTTTTAAAATTATAATTGTTCTTACATAACTGAAAATGTATGAAGTGTGAATTTTTCTTTGTTTTGCAGGACTTTCGAAGCTCGGCTCAGCTGTCTCCCCAGCTGCAGTGCCCCTCCTGAGTGCTATTCCATCCTTGCCAACGGTGATCCCCACCCTGCCACTGCAGGCACTGCCTACTATCCCGGCATTGCAGTCACTGTCCCCTGTGGGCATAGGCACCCACCCGGCCATCATTCCCACGGCCATCCCGGGGACAGCTCTCATCCAGCCCCCAGGTGTGGCAATCCCACATCTGAGGGGGGGCCCTCCTGTCACTACCACACTAGGAGGTAAGAGTTGCCATAGTTACTTGTGTACCACTACATTTTGTATCAGAAATGAATGTGAAGATTGGTGTTGCAGATCTCATATCGAGAAAAAGGTTTTGTAGGGTGATGGCAGAAGGCATAGGGCAGAATATAATTGGACAAATAAAATCTTGAACCGTATTTTACAAGATTTCATAAATCTTAAACTTAAAGAATCATTTTAAAATTTCTTTGAAGTTGTACATTTATTTTTGAGGGGATATAAAAATAGTCATAATATCTGGAACTAACAGATTTAGGACAAATTCAGATGCACAGAATTTAACTCACTTATGGGTTTATTTTAGAGAGAAACTGTTACTATCAGATTTCTTAATTCGTCGAAAATATATGTTTTAACTTAAACCGAAACATTCCTTTAAGGTTATTAAAGAATTGGTTACGTGATGGGATACTGTAATTCTTGCAAAAGTTACAAATTACAAGGGATAGGCCGATGCCGATACCAATTAGCTGCCTGATGCCATGACCATCTGCAGCTGCAGCATCTGAACATTATTTTCCGATTATTATTCACAGATTAGTAGCACTTAGATTACTTCAGTAAAATGTAGGCCTATGTAGCACTTACTAGCGCTACATCAATGAATGTGAGACGTCACTGTGCGAGGGCTCGTAATACAGTGGAACCTTGTTGTGGTCCCATTTATTCAGTTTTCTCGTACTTTTTTTTGTGGTCCTGACAAAAATCCTGTATGACTACAGTTGATTAAACCTGAGTGCTACAGCTCGTAAAGTATTAATTTACACCATCCATTTGTCAGATATTCTGTCCGATACCCAAAATATATTAGAAACAATTCTTTTTCAATGATTTTTTCCCATCTATATTATATTGAGTTTCCTATTAGTAATTCACCAAAGATTGTGTGCATCATTCGTTTTTGATCACTATGTGATTGTAAAACAATGCGGATAATTGACAACTGGTGCTATAATAATATTGATTACCTTCCGCAAGCGTTTCTGTTCTATTTTCTTCTTATGTACCCATATACTGCAGTCGTAGGTTGGAAACAATGAGAAAGCATCTTGTATTCTTATTCTCTTTAAGTGTGTACTGCATTCATCAGTTGGTGACAATGGAAATGAATCACACACACTATGACACCGTTCTACTATCTATGATGTAATTATTTTAAACGGGATTTGAAAGTTTATAGTCATGGTATATTGATGGGGTGCAAAAATTGTGACAAATTAAATTTTAACTAAGGGATTGAGTATGGCTCTGCCGACAAAGGAACACTAGGCGCAAATATTAATGTAAATATAAATAAAATTTTGCTTAATTTCAAGTGAACATTTAATATTAAATTGACTTCAATGGGTTCTTTTGTAATTACATCTTTAGGCTGGTGGTTTAAACAACACGGATTTTGAGGTTATGTATGTTATTTCTCAGGTCTGACACACTCCCTTCTTTGCCTTCTTGCGGGGGCTATATATAAAATGTAGAGAAAGCGGGTATGAGTTCTTATTTCCCTCCATGATATAATTGAATTGTCCCTTCGGCATTTGGAAAGTTTCAGAAATGTGTTTTTGACTCGCGGGTCAGTGATTTGCCCACGGGGTACCAAATGGAATGTCACCTGGTAGAAGGGTTCCGATTGGTTGGAGGGGAATCAAACCCCAGGGTGAGCTTGATTGTTAGTGCCTTCCTTCCAGGAAGCTTGACCTTTCTCGCCGTAAAGTTCGTTAAAATTCGGGACGCCAGTTGTCAATAAGAAATAAAGGTATTTAAATCACGTATGAAAATGAAGGGATGAAAATGACAATGAAATGGAGGTGTTTGAGATGGTTTCCTGACAAATACGACTTACGCTGTCCACCTCCTATAGTCATGCGAACTCGTTATTTCCCACAATATAAAGTAGAGAGAAAATAATTAATTGAATAATTGATTACTCAACTAGGCACTTTCCAAGTACTGGCTGATTTAATTAGCTTAGCTCATATCCTAGCAGTAAGTGTTCAGCCCTCAGGGGAGTGTCTTGCTCAGTCACTCAGAGGTGTTGAACGTGAGATTTGACATGCTAGTATTGGAGCGGTCCCGCAGGTATGCTCGGATGCACTGGTTACACCTCAGTAGTCCAGGTCTTATTCACACTATAGCCTTATGCAAGCTACAGGAAACCTAAGGAGTTCAATCTACTCCTGCGTAATTGGCACAGATCACGTGGTTAGTATTTTGAGTAATTAATTATTAAGAAATCCATATTTAGAAATTAATAAAATTTCTAATGTGTCAGTAGTGTGAAATAACTACCTCACCAAGGGATTAAATTGACGTGTACCGCTTCTACTACTAATTAACTACAATTATGACTCATCGCTCTTTACGTGAAGTCTACCCTTAATTCAACCTACGTAAGAGTTGTCTAATTCAACCACGCACGCGAGAATTGTGCACACTCTACTTTGCACATAAATTCTTGGTCATTTAAATCTCCCAGGCTGCAGGGCACGTGGCCACAGGGTTACGCAACCAGCGATCATGCAGACAACCCCCTCCCCCGTGCTAGAGTACCTACAAGCTTCAGCCTCTTCGGGCGCGCCTGAGCCGCGCCGAAGATACTCGAACCAAGGAACGCTGACGAGAGTACCCACCTCCCACACCAGCAGGATGTCAGGCAACTTCCCCGCACCCCGTTGTCGCAGTATATGTCAGTTCGCAGTGGAGCTCCAGCAGTCATTCTTGCATCCTGTCTTGCAACATCCTGAGCACTGCTCAGTGCTGGGACCTCCAGAGATCTACCAAGTCTTAAGTACGCCCCCAGCGGCTACTACCAACAAAGACCAGTCATCCAACGAACAGAGAACACGCTAACACTCTTTCCTTTCACTTTATCTCGTCTAGACACCCGCTTTCTTTAGTACAGTGTAGTATTTTTCACCTCTAGAACAATCTTTCCCTTTTTAACCTAGGACCAAGTCGCCTACACCTGGCTAACATAGGTAACCTTCAGCACTACAGTGTTTGGTAGGTGGTAGCAAGAGTCATGTGTATATTGATTTTTCAATAAACATAATTTGGTTCTCTATCCTTACGTTTTTTCATTTAGAGTGTTTCTTACTATTTTGCCTGCTAGGAACAATTCACACCGTTCTCTGGCATCAGAAACCGAGTATTTCCCTAAAACGGAATTAACGCACTCATTAAACGGGCACCTGTTTCTTCCCAACTAGCCAAGTACTGGTTGTGCCAGAGGAGAGGAACAGTAGGAATACCTTCATCCAAGCAGGGGCTACAAGCCCGAGTTATTCCCTTGCTTTGAGCACTGATAGTGCTGAGGTGACCATAGCCTGAGTCTTGCCATTCAACCTTGCCTGAATTCACATCCAGTAGAGGCATTGGTGGTCCAAACAGCTCGTCTGATGAGCCCGCCAAACATGGGGGATCAGTGGAGACTTTTACAGAGCTCTTGCCAGCATGCAGCTACTGGACTGATACTGTTAACTTGTTTCTCGTCCAGGTGCACTATGTGTCTTGTTTAATCAGTGACACTCTGCCTTACAAGGTAAGGCATGGCCAAAGGCGTAGGGAGCAAAACCTACCGTTTCTTGCTGCCAAACAGTGGTCTGCACTCACCCCTCGTACGCAGGAAAGGCAGGCGGAACGGGACAGCTCCGCCGCACTAAGGCGCCAAGCAGTCTAAACTGCTCCTGTGGTGTTTGTATATTTTCTGCCGCATATTTGCACCAGTGAAGAGTACCACCCGGTTCCAAGAGGACTGGTTTACTGGACCGAAACTAGGTAAAGCCTGACCAATCCCAGTTTCTGGAGCCGGAAATCTGCTCCCTGGAATTGTCAATATAGCGTGAGACAACCCAGCACCCATTGAGTGGAGACCAAGGGTCGAAATCTCAGTTTCATCAGCATCACGGAGGTCATCTCAGTTAGTCAGTAGCTAACACCTCTCGCCAGCCATGATAAATTTCTATAAAACCATGCTATTAACTCTTCGGAAAGCAGTGGCAATTTTGGCGCTGTATAATCAAAGCTAGAATTAAATTACTTAAGAAGTTAATTATTATGTCAGATTTAGGCGAACCTGATTATTCTCACAACTTAAAAGTAAAATTCTCATCCAGCTAATTTCGAAATTTACAGTGAAGTAATGATGGGTGGTTAATGTCCAGAAGGGACGTCGTTACAGCCTGCTACCGAGGTCAAGAAGAGACTTGGGTAAAGGTTACCTTCAGATCTTCCCTCAGGGGGTTTCTCCCCAGGCTGCAGGGTAGTTGCTTTATGAGCCAGCTGCTGGAGCTGGAGGTTGATAGCCTTTCAAATTGTAGAGGACGGTGAGCCTTCTTCAGGCTTGGAGAGGATGTTGGCCTTGTTCAGACCTAGAAGATCCCTCCAACCTCAGCGGTCAGTGGGCCGACTATCTCTCCCGGGTGCATTTTTGGTGCACCTTATACGTCCAAAAAATATCATAGTTTCGAGGCTATCACCGGGGTGCGAGGGTTGGTAGCCTTCTATCGCAGGGGTTGATTATTTCAGAGCAGTGGGTTGCGCCACACATTTCTTATCTCCCTGGATGAAGGTTGATGACATTTTTACCACCTCCTCTCGATACTCAATGGTTATGATGTCATTGATCGCAGGAGTGCTGCCATCCTGTGGTGTTCTGTTCACTTTCTGATCTGTTCTGGCATGTCACAACTCGGCGGGTAAAGCAATCTTCGGTTTTGGGGGTGGCGACCGCATGACAAATTCTGAGATGGCTGTACAATTTCAATACTTAAGCACATTAATTATTTGTGTGTCTGTAGTTGTCCAACGTGTGGAATCAACCCTATAGCAACGGGAGTAATTGTCTGCTGCTTTAGGCTTGCTCAAAATGCTCTCAGCACTTACTGATAGGGCTAAGTCGTCAAGTAGAGTATGCAGGCACCTTTGCACAGTAGTGTGGCATGCGTCACGTCTAAAAGCAAAGTCTGCATCTAATTACCTGAAGTTTTGAAGGTTGTCTTTAATGAACTCAGTATTGTCTGGTAACAGTTTTTCCTTGACTGTTAAGTCACTTATTTGCCCAGTTAAATTGTCTGTCATATCATTTATTATTATAATTATATTAGTGTTGTATTTCATTTGTAATCTATAGACACCTAATACAAAGTGCTTAAATTGTTTACAAAACTAAAGACTTGAATTTGAGTAATTAAAGTATTTCCTGTATTGAAAATTGGTGATTATAATTGTGCTCATCAAACGTGGTATTGGCATCACTGTAATCGGCAGCATTGGCAACTGAGAATCAGGATAGTTGGTATTGGCAAAATGTGATATCACCCCATCCCTATTAATTACATTATAAGTAGGAGACTGGAAACACCAGCACGTACAGAGCAGTACTCGCGGCTACAAACACGAACACACATAAAGTTGTAATGACGTTTCGTTGACTAGGTCAGCTTGTTTTAAAGTGTGTTCAGTGTTAAAGACTATGTGATATATGATTTTATATGCCATGAAAAGCGAGAAATAATTGTGAAAGTACATAGAAAAGTGAAATACTGAAAAACAACACGTAAACAATAAGATATGGCAGGAATATGCCACTAGGATACTAATTACGTTATAGAATGAGACAGGCAACAAAACTACCCTCGGCCCACAGTGGTGTGTAGTTAGACTACTCTCCTCCTGCCTAGGTGAATTGCGTAAGATTCCTGGCAGGATCGCTCCCTTGTTTTCAGATGTGGGAATTGTGCTTAACAATACCAATGGTTTGCTAGTTTTCTTGGGAATATCCAGTTTCCCTTACCCTCACATTCTGGTGCTGCTCCATCCTCGCCTCAATTCACGTTGATCGACTCTCAAGACACTTGGATATTAAGAACTGCCCAAATTGTTCCGCTCCAAATACACAAAACTCAGATGATCACATTCTAAACGTGGATGCACAGTCGCAATATTTTGCTGGCCAGGCCAGCCTCATCAGGCGGTGAGTGGTAGCACACTACAGTCTGTTGAGTAGTGGTTGGCAGCAAACCAGGTAGCCAGGAAGCGAACTAGGGTGAGGCAGAAAATTTGAAAGGTGGCAGAGAGGTTATTTTATCTTAAGTCAGGTGTTTGTGTGAATGTGGTGATTTATCATTGGGCCAGTTCCCAGCTTCGCAGTTCTCCACTCTTACTAGTAGGTTGAATGACTCTCACCATCAGGAGTCAAAGTTTGACATGGGACGCTTTCTGACATTTACTCATAAGACTTTGTCTCATCTGACACGTGCCCGGATAGGCTACTAGGCACGATGGTTGAGGATTTTGTCCGCTAGATCAAAAGCGGTGTGGCTTAGATTAGACGGTGGGAGGTGAAGGGTGTTGGTTAGTGCATATTTACTACTGCTTCTTGGGCACCATAGTCATGATGTGTTTTACCCAGACATAGCAAGCTTGGCCCACGCTGAATTGGCGGTTTCACAGGTGAGCTTTGTTGGTCGAAATGTGGATGTTATCCCAGCTGAATCCTGCAGCAGTGCCTGTTAACAATTCTTTGACCATGGGATGGCACAAGGAATGAATTTGTAGGCACGGAGATACAAATAAGCACGGAGTGGCGGCAAGGAACGCTGCATTTCGCTCCCTACGTTTACTGCCGTGCCTGTGGTCGTAAGGCATAACTCTCTGCTCACAGAATGCTAGGTACATCTTGACGCAAACAAACTAATCATAGTTTACGTTGTCTGTCCGATTTTGACTTGCTGACTAGGTTCTGTTAAGTCTCCACTGATCCCCTATGCTATGCGGGCTGATCAGAGACTGGGAGCTGTTTGGGTCACCAATTCCACCACTGGATGTACGTCCACACAGGAATGGGCGGCAGGTCTCAAGCTACAAGATATTGCAGCATTAACAATGCTGTTGGATAAGGTAATAACTCGAGACTGTCGCTTCTCCCTGGGTGAATATGTTGCTAGTGGTTGTGGCTCCTCTGTTCCTCTCCGCCCGCACTGGTACAGTGCTGTGGCAGTTAGAAAGCAACAGATGGCCGTCTGATGGGTGTGTAGTAATATGACAGACCCCTGGAGGGCGGCCACTGTTGAAGTTAATTCGGTTATATCAAGAACCCAGTTCTTGTCAATTGTGTATATAGCAACCCGTGCCTAGCAGGCAAACAGACAGGTACTCAAAGAAATAAAAGCTGTAAGGTAGGAAACAAAAGTATGTTTATTGATGGTTCAATAAACATGCAACACGTGCTACCTCCTACCAGGCAATTGAGTGCTGAAGGTTACTACGCTCGCCAGGTGTAGGCTACTTGGTTCTAATGGAAAAGCGGGAGCTGAATATCTAAACGAAAAAGATATAATACTTCTAAACTTTTCTAAGAAAGGAGTCTTAGGAGACAAAGTGAATTTAACGTGTTGGAGAGCATGTTTGCTGGTTGACGGGTCCTAGATGGTGAATTACCCGCAAGGGACGTACTCAATGCTTCGAAGTTCTCTGGAGGTCACAGCACTGAGGAGTGCTATGACATATCGCGAGAGAAGAATTTGAGCCCGGCACCGTCCTGACATATATTGGAAGCTTGTATGCTGCCGGAGCGGGGAAGGCGTGGCTTCCTCCTGACCTGGTTGGCGTGGGAAAGCTCTGATCAACATTTCTGCTTTGTGCCTCATCGGTGATGCTCGGCCTTGCCCAAGGTAGTGGCAGCTTGACAGGGTGGAGGGGGGTCCAGGAGGCATATCCACCAGGTGAAGAGAATACGCGCCTAAGTTCCTGTTGCCTGTAGGGTAGGCAACGTGTCTATGGCTGTAGTGATGGAAGAGGTACTCTTGGCGATGAGTCGTAATCATATTAGATTCATCCCCCCCCCCCGTCATACGTTACGATAAAGACTCGTCGTGGAAAAGGTGGCGGAGAAAGGCTGGGCCCCTTTTCTGGAAGGTCTAGGTAGGTATCGGCAGATGTGATGAGGTAGATAGGCTGAGAAAAAAGAATTTGCACACAGGTAGACAGTATCTTTATGTTTGGGTGCTTGACCACTTTAGAGGCGTGTGTTCTGTGCACTCTGGTCGCCCGGCGGGCGAAGAAAAACATGTGGAATGGCGTCGGCCAGCTGGAGACCTTGATTCTCTCTCTTTCGGGCGGCATCCTCCTCTGCCCCTTGTACTGGTGATTGGGCTTTGCCGATGTGGTGAGAGTGTGTATTCCCCTCGTGTTGCAAAGATTACGGGGTTATGAAGCTGCGTGTGTCGACTGTCCCACCGGCCTACATTTCATATGCGTGTCATTGACAAAAACCAGCATAGCTCTTGTAGAAATTACAATGGAATAGTACATAAAAACCTAAAAGAAAAATTATATAAAACAATGCCACATTAAAACAAAAGGGGTTTAGAGTTAGAATAATTATAATATGTACAAGTCTTACTCTCGTGAGGTGGGGAAATGCCATTACTATCCTGGAGGTTGCTGTAGTGAGTTAAGAAAGAAAAATGAAAATCTTTCCAGAGAACCTTTGTGTCTGTCAGCAAGTTAAATAGTTACGTGTGACAGATTGTGAGGTGTACAACCACAGGCCCTTCAATACCTGGGTTAACTGGCTGAGAAAATACAAAACGAGTACACTACATGCATGACTATCGCTTCAAATTGTGCTCACGTTGGTCACTTAGTACAATATACATAAACAGTCAACATTTTGAAGTTAAAATATCTTGCACAATATTTTTAGAGCTTTAACCCTCACTCTTTTTTTGTTATACTGAGTAGGTGCACAAGATATTGCAAACAAAAGCACATACAAATATAAGTATACATATAAAAATTCCTTCCTACAAAATGGCATTCTTTCTTGTAGGCGATCTTTACAAATACACTTTCAAAACATATTAAAATATGTAATTGTGTGCCTACACATCAAATCAGATTGAATGCTTAAAAATATTAACCTATCTATACTTTGCGGGAGTCCATCTTATATCATAGGTCTAACAGCTAGTATGTAATCTGTGTATCTTTGTTGGAATGTTCAAGGTAAGTTCCTAAGGAATGTTCTCTTTAGTAAGTGCTGAACATTCTGATGGTCCGATCCGATAACAGTTGTTGTTGTATCGGCAAATATTGCTGTTATCGGAAATACCTGTATCGCAGATGTAAACTTTAATTATATTGGATAACCGCAGTTGGAAAAATGGCAGTGTTTTCGGTGGCAACAAAATTATAACAGTACAAAAATCCTCTTATCTAAGAGTACTTGTAGTAAACAAATGTATTCATTAAAATAAAATTTGAAGAACCAACGTCATGAGAGTGCAAGTTGTATTACAATGTACATTGGATAATATCTCTGCTATTAAGAAGTACACTACACAAGTAGGATGACAGGTTTGTGTTTATTACGAGAAATGTGTTATGTAATTGCTTTGTGAATTATTTCTGAGATTTATATTCCACAATTTTCACGTCACCACAAAACACAGCAAAAAAAATGGCCGGCTGCAATGAACGAGTAAACAGCGCAGCCATCTTCTCATCGCTTGTGATATTTTTATATGTGCACTGTTTACGGCCATGTTACAATTCACAGTTTTAGTTAGCTAAATTGTTGTGTTACTCGTTTCAGTAATATGAAAATGGTGATGTACAGTACAACTCTGTGAAGACGTTTTGACACAAACAACTACCAATATAAACAAGGGCATGGGTCAAAGAATGATAGCCAGTGGCTCGTCCACTTACATGACATTTTCTCCACTGGTGGTAAACCATTTTGAAATGTTGTAATGCATACGTGCGCAACTGTGAAAAATGTTCATTGAATAATTAATAGTAATATAATACACCAAACCTCCTTAAGACTATAGCATTTGTTAGCATTCTACAGATTTTGCATCTGAGCAAATACGTAGTATTTGCTCTAGCGATTTCAAGTAAAGGGAACAGCCAGAGTATTTGTTCAGGTTTCACAAGCTGGTGGTTATAATATTGGGGCACTGGCATTTAGCTAAAGTAGCTTCACTGGATCAATAAGAGTGCGAGCAGATGATTGGTTGAACATACGTGGAACAGATTTTAGGTTTTACAAGATGGTTGTTATAATACAGGGACACTGTCATTTAGTTAAAATAGCGTCACTGGATCAATACGATCGCGAGCAGATGGTTGGTTAAACATACGCAGAAGAGAGAGAAGCAAGCTCATGGCAGGGTTGCCAGATGCAGCGGCAATTCAACCTTTGCCCCATCTTCTGTTTCTGAAACAATGCAACCGATGCCACGCTAAAAGAATGTGTTATAGTACAGTAATAACTGCAATTGTTACCACTCGTCTACATGCAGTCTATTTAATGTAATTTTTAATTTTTGTAAGGCAAATGACTCTTCCGATCTTTAAGACCCATACAAGTACTTATGAGGTTACACTGTAATTAAAAAATGTTAAACGATAACAAAGATAAGCTTGAATAATGTTATCTTGTTGGGTTTTTTTTTTTTTTTTTTTTGCAGGGTTTCAAATTTTTTAACAACCGTTCACCATACACAGTTGGCAGCTATGCGTCAAAGTTTTTATTTACGTTCCATACAACTTGTTGAAATGACACGAGCCTCTGTCTTGTAAGGTTGCATCTTTGTGAATTGTGAATTATTTAGGGTTTTTTTACGAGTGGGTAGAAATTCAACCAGCGGTTATGGTGAAATCAAGTGCCGTTTGGAAACATTTCTCACAGACTTACAAGTTATGATTAATAAATTGTAATATCTGTAAAGCTGATCTTCCAAGAGGCGACAAACATCACGCACATTTAATACATCTATCATGGGGAATCACTTAACCCAAAAGCGTTCCGTTGATCTAACCAATCCATCAGTGGTGGGCATGAATTGCTCTGATGGATTCGAAAAGAGCCCAGCTAAGCAAACAGACACAGCAATAGACAATCACTTCCCTGCTGAACAATAATCGACCATTTCCAACTGATGGGAAAAAATGTAAGGAGATAACTGATGGTTTGGTGGAAATGATTGTTACAGACTCACAGCCCTTTAGCAAGGTTAAAGATGAAGGGTTTCAATGGTTCGTGAAAATAGTAGAACCAAGGTACACGCTTCCATGGCGGCAAGATATATCTAATGAATAAGTCCCCAATTTATATGACAAAGTAAAGGAAAAACTACAGGTTATTCTGAGAGAAACAGTGTGTGTTAGCTTGAGCTCAGTTTGACATGTCATTTCTTAACCAATGATTTTGAACATAAAATTATTTTTTCATTGAATGCTTCACCTTTTCCTTACGACACGCATACCAGTGCAAATATGGCCCAATTTGTAACTTCTCTTCTTGAAGAGTGGACAATCAGTGACAAAGTTACTGCAGTTGTACGGGACAATGCTAACCTAATTGGTGGATTACAAAGAGCACAACTGAGCAGTTAACCCTGTGTAGTCCACACTCTGCAGCTTGTTGTGAAAGATGGCTGTCTGAACCAAGCGAGTGTTAACAACCTTGTGTCCAACAATTGAAGAGTGGTTGGCCATTTCAGGAACTCTATATCAGCATCTATACTTCTATGCAGGGCACAAAAAGAGCTCGGTTTCAGCTAACACAAGTTGCTTCAAGATGAGCCAACACGCTGGAATAGCACCTACTATATGCTCAATAGGGTGCTTGAACAGAAGAGGGTGATGAACAATGTGTTGCTGCAGCTGAACACTCAGCTGCACATTACAGCGGCAGACTGGAGCCTCATGGAAGCTGTAGTCTCGTTACATCAATATTTTGAGGAGGCAACAAGAAAAGCGAGTTCTAAGAACTGCACTGCAAGTGAAATAATACCGTTTGTGAACAGCATTCGTAAGGCCTTGGAAAGTGACTACACAAGGCTGAAAGGTATGAGAAATGACCTGCTGCATTCACTTAACAAACAGTACCCACGAGCTGAGATTGAAATAAATCCGATCATGTCTTTGGCTACGTTACTAGATCCAAGGTAAGTAGTATTATTTACTTGTAATCAAAAGTTATGTAATTACATTCAAAAAAAATTTATCTAGAAAATGTAATGCAATGATTTTACCTTGACAATATTTTATTTTCCACATAAGCATTCACAATATGAACTCTGTATAAAGCAGACATTGTGACTTACGAATATTTCATATTTAATTTGTTGCCATGTGTTTAGGTACGAAAACAGTGTGTTCACAAATGAAAATGCTAAACAAGCAATGACTGGTGCTCTTGTGAATGGAGTAACATTAATAAATTACAGAGTGATCTGAAAAGGCATCATGCAGCTGATGATAATGAAAATGGTCCTCCGCATAAGCAAAGCAAGGCTGGTATGTTTTAAAAAGTAATGGTAATTATGTGTATTTTTGTCTCTAATTTGAATTTAATTTTACATATAAAATTTCTTTCCTATAAAAATCTGTCAAAAATAATTTGATAATTTTTTATTCATTAATTTAGGAAAATTGCAAGCAATTGTGTAAATGTTAATCATGGAAACAGAATAAAACACAAGTAGTACATTTCAAGTTTCTTCAGGAACCAGCCAAGTTATGGAATATTTACAGCAGCCTGTCGAACCATACGACAGTGGCCCACTGCATTACTGGCAGCAATCCACGAGACAAAAATGGCTCAGAAATATCTCTAAAATCCTGCATCAACTGCAGAATCTTGAGAGATTGTTTAGTGTGTGTGGACTGACTTGTGTAAAGCAACGCAAAAAACTTTCACCGGAAAAGTTGAACATGCTAGTTTTCCTGAAAAGCAACTTTAAAGAACTTAACTTTAAGTATTAGCATTGGTTTTGCTAGTAGGCAGAAGTTACTGAAAAATGTTGTACATTCTTTTTTTGTATTTTGAATAACAGTCACATTAATTTAACATTTTAATGAAGGAAAATTAACATTAACATTTAGCATTAACATTTTTGAGGTTTTTTTCTTCTATATCATATCAAGTTATAGGAATCGGATCTCATTTTAGATGCTGTATAGGATATTGAAAATATCGGGTAATTTTCCGTATCGGACCATTACTACTGAAAACACATTCTTCCACGACTGCATTCTTCATATAAGCGATCTTCACATAAACACTTTCAAAATGTATGGTAGCATTTATAGGTTTACCTACATTTCAAGTCAGATTTATGGATGATCATTATAAAAATATAAAAAAAGCTAAATGTCATTGTAATGTTGAAGTTTCTGTCTTCAACTTAGTCACTGTTACTGTGGTGTGCATCTTTACGTGATTCACTTATGGTAGCCATTACTGTCACTGAGGTGAGCATCCATTCGTAATGCTACCTACCTAAGTGGGCTGTCGGCCACTGAAACACTTGAACTGTGAGGTGTAAAATTTCCATCAAAGGTTAATTATCACATAGTCGAGTGACTAATTACTCGTGCATTTACCTTGTTGGTTCTTTATACTTGAAACTGTACTGGATACTTTTGAATTTTAATGTAGCCTAAATGTGATTGTTCTGCTTACGTCACTGTCTTTGGCTTGCAGCTAAATTAAATATGGTACACGTGACTGCTTTATAACGAGTCCTTTTGCCACGTGCACGTAGTAGCAGTGTATGGTTACTGCACTGTCTTTAATATTTGCACACTTACCAGCGATCTTCGGTCTCACCTTTATCGGGCCTCCCTCTTGGACGAAGTTGAGCGTGCAGAGGGTACGGCCACATGTACCTGGCAGTAGGTCGCCATGGCGATTCCTGGTACCGGCCAGGCGTATGGATGATGTAGGTACGTAGAGGCATTAGGCGTCGTGGAGCGGTCTGGGCCATCGTTGCGTGTGCTGCTGCTGCAACAAAGTGGGAGGACACTCATTAAAGAGACGTTGAGGCAGTGTAGGGGAGTGTCAAACTTTCCAACCTGACTGTACGGGTTCCTTTCCGTAGGGCAGGATGTTTCTCTGATGGGCAGTGTGGGGGAGAAAGATCTCAACCCTGACTGCAGGCAGCACTGCTCGTCGTGGGGCAAGGCAGTCGAAGGGAGACTCACCTCGACTTCCACTGCGGGTGATGTGCCTTTTGAAGAATAGTGGGTGGCATCGACGTTCCCGATGAAAGCTGTGTCTCAAGTAGCAAGATGGCGGGGCAGAGCACTTCCAATATGGCAGCTCGGCATCCGGGTCTGCGGGTATTCCTGTGTCACAGGACCTGGTGGCGGAGCACGTCTATTGCAGCTCGACGGCCCGGGTAGCAGAGTTTCCTGTGTAACAGGAGGTTTGTTGTGGAGCACTTTTATCCGAGCTCACGTCCAGGCTGGCAGGTCTTCCTGAGTGGCAGGATTTTGAGGTGGGGCACTTCCGGCGCGACGAATCGACGTCCTGGTAGACAGGTTGTCATGCGTAGGCAGATTGTTGCTGGGACGGAGCACTATTGTCCGAGCTTGACGTCACAGCTGGCGGGTCTTCCTGCTTGACAGGGTCTTGAGGCGCAGCACTTCCGGCATGGCAGTTTGACGTCCCGATGGACTTCCTGCTTGACAGGTGGTTGGGGCGAAGCACTCTCGTCTGAGCTCGACGTCCTGGGTTCCGGTGCTCTAGTGGCATCCTGTACTTTATTTTCGGAGCCAGATGTCGACTTCCTTGAAGTTGGAATGCCCTCAACTTCTGGCTTCGCAGTTGTGCTAGGTAGAGAGGTAGGCGCCTAGGTGATTCCTACCCCTCTCAACGAAGGTCTTTCCGACAGCTCGCTAATACGGCTTGATCGGCGGGGTGTTTGACGGGGTTCTCTCTCACATGGACTTGCTAGGATAATTCGGAGCAACTAGATTATGTTTTGGCTGCAATCTTCTTGGCGTAGCTGCGTGGCGTCAAGGGCCTGGCTTCCATGGTGCCATGTAACTCGGAGCTTTGTCAATCATGATGGGCATCGGTTCTGGTCTTTTCGAAATTCCTGGCTTTGTATCGGGTACTACCCTTTTGGGTGGGGTTCATTTTCATCCCCTGATTAGCCAGGTGTCTCCCCTTCAGCTTCGTTGTCCCAAAGTATCTTCAGCTTCGTTGTCCCAAAGTATTAGCATGTCCCCTGAGTATGGTCGTATATAGCGTCAGGTGGCCTTACGAATCTGACGGCGTATATCCTCAGCCCAGTAGACGTCTCGCTTACCTACGATGCGGTACGGTCCATCCCATTTGTCAGCAAAGCCAGTGCTGAATTGGTTGCTGGCTTTGCTGAGAGGGTGACTTCTCAGCAGGACAGCTTCCCCTAAGTTGAATTCTATTACACGTCTTCAGTTGGGGGTGTTTCTTTAAAATATATGCATTCTGGGCCTTCTGGGCGTGCGTGGTACGGTGCAGGGCCGCTAGATGGATGTCCTCGTGTTGAGGCATATCCGTGGACTCGCTTTCCCATTGCCAGTCGCCTGGTCGGTGCAATGTTGGTCCCAGGAGTAGGACGCTCGGACTGGTGTCGACCGCCCCCTTCGTACAGCGACGAAGGGCAAACAGTATGGTAGGGATGTGCTTATCCCAATGCTTCTGATCACTACCCACACTGATATGGAGGGACTTCTTGATCTCCTGGTTCCTCTGTTCAGTGGGGTTGGGTTGTTAAGGTTTCTACCTCCCACTCTTGGCAGGCAGTTTGCCATTGCCTGTCAGTATGGCTTTCAGATAACCCCATTGTGCGAAAATCTCCGCCTTTATTTTCAGCATGATTGGGGTGGTTTCTTGGCTGGGTAGGGGAAATGCTTCTACCAATCTTGATAATTGATTGGTTACTATGAGTAGGTAGCAGTTTCCTCTCGTACTACGTGGATACAGGCCCATCAGATCGGCGGCGCTGTAAGTCCAGGACGTCTTGGGTTCCCGTGGTTTTGCGGTGGAAGAGGGAACCGGATATGCTTTACCGCACCAGCACGTGACGCAGTTGCTGACGTACTGCCGGACATTGCAGCTTATCCTGTCACAATTGTAACAGGTTTTAATATCCAGTTGGGTTTCCCCAGTACCTGGTTGACCAACTTGGGGATGGTCATGATGGTGCCGGCATATATCAGCTCGTAGTTGCAGTGGAACCCAGATCTTCTTCTGGGTATTGGGTTGCCTGCTACTTGTCCATACGATGTCATCCCTAGTGCATACCATTGGGGCTGTTCCCGTAGTAGAGGTCAGATGTCAGGATCCTCCTGTTGGCGGTTTATTTGCAGTTTATGTCGGATTTGTTCTTCCGGACTTCGTTCTGGGGGAGGGGGAGACAGTTTCTTCTCCTCTTCCTCCTCGGCTTTCTCCTCCAACGTCTGTGAACGAGACAGGGCGTCTGGCAGGTCGTTCATCTTACCTAGCCAATTTTGGACCTCTAAGTGTGAACTCAGTAAAGAACATATCGCACTGGCCACGCTTGGCCTTCGAATTCCAGGACTCATGTAGCCATTGGAGGGCTTTAGTGTCTGTCCATAGAATGCAATGTCTCTTCGAAATAATCCCTGTATTTTTTCACTGCCCGGATAAGGGCCAGACACACTTGCTCATTGATGTGGTAGCGCTGCCTGGTTTCATTTAAGCGGGTTGATGCACACGCTATCACATGGGGCTGTCCTACGTCTTGCTGGTATAATACAGCGCCAAGGCCTTTTTGTTACAATTCCATTTGCAGATTTAGGGTTTGTCTCCTTGTGGCTGATGGAGTTGGTGGATATTCTTGAAGCTGTTCTTCAAGTCGGAAAATGCTCGTTGTTCCGTACCCCATCACCAAGGTGTTTTTTTCTCGAGGAGTGGATGTAGCGGCGCCATATATTCCGCAATCTTTGGAAAGAAATCTCGTGGTCAATTACTCAGATGCAGGTACCGTCGTAGCTGTCATTTATTTGTAGGTTCTTCCGCTTCTCTAATTGCTCGTAATGATCTGTGTTGTGGGAGGTTTCCCTCAGGTGATACAACGTGTCCCAGATAATCGAATGATGACTTACCGAAGAATCTTTTTGACAGCTTGCAAGTCATTCCATGTAATTTGAGTCTTTCCAATACTCGTTGCAGATGGCCTACATGTTCCTGCCAACTATTAGGATATATTACTACAGCGTCGAAATAGGCGAAACGGAACTCATAGATGTAACCTGTTAGTACTACTGCAGACATTAATTGTTGGAATGTTGCGGGGGCGTTTTTCAACCCTAAAGGCATGACTCGAAATTGTAGGGTTTCGCCATCTGGTGTTGTAAAGGCCGTATATTTTCGGCTGTCCGATGGACTGCAATCCGCCAGTATCCAGACTCCCATGTCAGGAGTATTGAATGTTTTCGCTTTGCCAATATCTAGTAGTGTATCAGACAATTCTATAGCTGGGTGAGCTATTGGGTCAGTGACTTTGTTTAGCGATTTGTAATTTACACAAAATCACAATTTGACATCCTTCTTAGGTAGGAGGACTATGTGTGAGTTATATGGGGAATTCGATGATTCCACGATCCTCTGGTCCTTCAAGTCGTTGACCTGCTACATGATGAGGTCACGGCATCGGGCTGACACTTGGTATGGACAGTTGTAGATTGGGGCATCAGTTGTATGCCATATTTCATGTTTTATGAAACATGTTTGTCGTAGCAGTCCTCCTTGTCCTAATGTGTGGGCGTGCTCATTTAGTACGGCTTTTAATTGGTAGAACTTTGGTTCTTCGAGTTCGTGGTTAATGCTCACCGGGTCGATGGGCATTGGCTGGATGTCATCAGGGTTTTGATGCCAGTTTACAGTAATACTTTTGGTTTCTCCCAGATAGGCTCTACGTTGTCCGTGATCTAAAATGCATTGATGGCGGGTGAGCCATGGACACCCTAGTATTACTGATTCTGACATAGTTTGTTATACAATAAATTCTGTGTGTGTAGTAATACTTAAAATTTTTATTTTCAGGGTAATTCGGCCAGTTACATCCAGGGTGGATTCAGGTTGCGCCATTCTTACTATTTTGGTTTGTGGTCTTAGTCCGGTGAGCTGGTGTGGTGTTAACAAATTCCTTCTGATAAAATTTCAGATGGCCGCCAAGTCAAATAAGGCGAGTACCCAATCGGTATTTACCTCCACCTCTATATGTGGGGCTACGGGAATCTGTACTTCCTCACTTAATCACTGGAGTATGGGCCCTTGTAAACCGGGGGTCGTGGCCCGCTTTATACCCTGGTGTCAGCGTTCGTTTCCTGGCTTGGTTTCGGGAGTTGGTTTTCCAGCTGGTCGTGTTGGGTTACTTGACGGCATCTTGTCAACTCACTTTGGTGGAACGGCAGCCCCCTCTAGTGTCGGAGGGCAGTTATTGTTCCAGTGGTTCTCTGGACAGAATCAGTATTTGTGTACGAATTCCATGCGAGGAGTTGAGGTTCGTACACCTCTAAGGGACGCAGCTGGTGGTGCTCGTACCTCTGGGGCCTTAGCTGATACTGGCTTTTCGAGACTCGCCTGTGCTGCAAAGTTTTGTTCAGCTTCTCAGACTCAATCAAGTATTTTGTCCAAGGTATGGGTCTTGCTGTCAGGAGTACATTCCTGAGATTTGGCGGTAACATTCGACCAATGGGATGAACTGCGGTAGCTTTGTCGACTCTGGGGAACACGTCAAAACATTTGCTTCTTCCTTCGTAGACGCACTGTTTCGGTGGCGGGTCAGTCTCTGAATTCATTCTCCCATTCCTGCGTGAATGCTACTGGGTATTCGTGTGGGCAGCCTGCAAAGTCGGTAATTTGAATATCGTCGTCTTGCCGGTTGCGGGATGGCCAGGTGCCGTTCCAGGTTGGATATATATCCGAGTAGGCTTGGATCTGCGGGAGTGAGAGATGTGCTTTCTTTGGCATCTCTCTCACGGGTAGGCCATCCCGGGCATAGAGACACGTTCGTCGGGCTCCTCTATGCATAAGTGATGATAGAGTTCACTGCACGTCGTGCATCTGATGCGTTTTATGCCTGTGCCGGAACACGTAATTTTGTTACAGAAACTCGTTGGTTGTTGACGGCTAGTGGTACAGCAGTTCTCTAGTCCGTCTGTATCCCAGGTCTCTTCAGGCCAGCTTTTGCAGGCATAATAAAATAGTTTGCTGCAGTAGGTACATTCTGTTCTTAGTGTGTCCTGGCCGGGACAGTCGGCCTGGCGGCAGTGACCTTGTCATCTGACATGGTAGTGGTTAAGGGCACCATGGGTGTTTGGAGGACTCCCTGAAGTCCGCTTGTCTGGTCGTTTTGACCCCTAGTTCTTGGGGTATGGATGGTCTAGTTCGTGCTGTTTACTGCGCACAGCTATTCGTCTGACGCCTCACGTTGGGCGCCAGAAAATCTCTTAATGCATGCCCGGATAGGCTACTAGGCACGATGGTCGAGGATTTTGTCTGCTACACTAAAAGCGGGGTGGTTTAGATTAAAGACGGCGGGAGTCGAGGGGTGTTGGGTAGTTCGTATTTACTACTGCTTCTTGGGCGCAGTAGTCTTGCGTTTTACTTAGATGTAGCGTGCTTGCCCCATGCCGAACTGGCTGTTCCACAGGTGAGCTTCGTTGGTCCAGAAGTGGATGTTATCCCAGTTGAATTGCAGTCCCGGTTAACAATCCTTTGACCACAGGATGGCGCGAGGGATGAATTCGTATACATGGAGATACGAATAAGATAGTTACCAGAGCAGTCGATACTGACTCGTGCCTGAGTTAGGCGGTGCAGTCCCGTTCCGCCCGTCCCTCTGGTGTAGGTTGAGGAAGTGCACTCAACTGTCTGGCTACAATGAATGCTGCATTTCGTTCCCTACGTTTACGGTCGTGCCTGTGGTGATAAGACATCGAGTCTCTGCTCACAGTATGCTAGGTACACCTTGACGCAAACTAACTAATCACAGTTTACTTTGTCAGTCCGGTTTTGGCTTGCTGACCAGGCTCTGTTGTCCCCACTGATCCCCCACTCTATGCGGGCTGATCAGAGATGGGGAGCTGTTTGGTTCACCAATGCCACCTCTGGATGTGCGTTCACACAGGAATGGGTGGCAGGTCTTAAGCTACAGATATCCCAGCATTAACAATGCTGTGGGATAAGGTAATAACTTGAGACTGCCGCCTCTCCCTGGGTGAAGGTGTTGCTAATAGTTGTAGCTCCGGTCTAATGTGTGTGTATAAATATGACGGACCCCTGTAGGGCTCCCGCTGTTGAAGTTAATTCGGTTATATCAAGAACCCGGTTCTCGTCAATGGTGTACGTAGCAATGTGTCTAGCAGGCAACTCGGAAGAAATAAAATCTGTAAGCTAGGAATCAAAAGTATGTTTATTGATTTTTCAATAAACATCAACGCATGCTACCTTCTACCCGGCAATAGAGTGCTGTAGGTTACTATGCTGGCCAGATGTAGGCTGCGTGGTTCTAATAGAAAAGCTGGAAAGTAATGTCTAAAGGAGAGAAGGTTATAATATTTTTAACTGTTCTAAGAATGGTGTCGTGAGGAGACAAAGTGAATTTAAGGTGTTAGGGAGCGTGTTCGGTGGTTGACTGATCGTCAACAGTGAAGTAGCCGCAGGGGGCGTACTCAATGCTTCGAAGTTCTCTGGAGGGTCCAGCACTGAGCAGTGCTGTGGGATGTCTGGAGAGAAGAACTAGAATGACTCTTGAGCCCAGCAGCGTCCTGACTTATTTTAGGGGAATCTTTTATGCTGCTGACGCGGGATGCGGGAATGAGTGATGTCCTCCTGCCATGGTTGGCGTGGGAAAACTCTGGTCAGCATTGGTTCTGCTTTGCGCCTCGTCGATGGCACTTGGCCTTCCCCTAGGTCTGGCCAACTTTGAAGGCTCTCAGAGCAGGCGGCATGCCTGTCGGGTTGCGTAGCCTCCAGGTGAAGAGAATACGCTCATAAGTTCTTGTTGTCTGTAGGGTAGGCAACATGTCTTCCATGTCTGTAGAGGTGTAAGATGTACTCTTGGTGTTGAGTCGTAATCATATTAGATTATTTGTATAAGCGGCACGCGTCACATGAGTGAGTACCTTTTTGTCGCCCCATGTGGGATCTGAACCAGTGTTGCCAGTTACCAGAGTGCCTACTCGTTAAGCCATTCGTGGCGGGAGCTAATAAAGTCCTCTCAGCAGGTACTGTTAAACTCACCTACTCCCCGAAGCTTGAATGAGGCACCGACCGAGTGGCAGAGTTCAAATTCCAAGGGCATGTAGTTCTAGAGCGCACAGAGGGATGGTGCCTCCTACCTACTTAGGTATGCCCAGAGCAGGTGCTCATTGCTGCCCGCAGTTCCGTACTCGGAGACTAATATGGGCCAGCGAGATATATTCCATAGCGCGTCTTGAAAAGTCTGTTGTGACCTTGTTGCCTGCTCTTCTGAGAGCAGCACATCTTTGACAACCCACTCCACCATCTTGTATGCTTGAGCTCTGCCGCCCTCAACGTCTTCCAGACCTTCCAGAAGCTCTTCAACAGTAACCTCTTGACGTCAACACATGTTGTGGATAGAATGTAATTTGTTCAAAACTCAAGACCTAAACTACTTCGGCGATCAGCGGACTGTGAAGAAATGAATTTTACCAGCTGCTGGTGCTGGTATCGGGAGAGCTTTTTCAAGCTGCTGGAGAGAGAGAGAGAGAGAGAGAGAGCTAGAGAGCTAGAGAGCTAGCTTTCGTAAGCTGTATGTTGTGAGAGGTGGTGGTCCTTTCAGACACAGGAGAGCACGCTGATCATTGCGCTTGGCTATCTTACGAACTCTGGCAAGAGCATTTCGAAGGTTCCTTATATAGTCCCGACTTCCTCTGGGTGGCTTTTTCAGGGGTAGGAGGGTTGCAAGCCTCTTGACACAGGGGCCGGTTATCTCTGGTAACAGGCGGCGTAGCATATTTCTTATCGCTCTTGATTGAGGCTGATGACAGTTTTACTCCTCTGCCCGAGGCCCCGCGACTATGACGTCACTGGGTGCAGTGGTGATGCGATCTTGTGGAAATATTATTAACTTCCTTGTCAATGTCGGTTGTTTGGTGGCTCATCTGGTAAAACAATTTCTAATTGAGGGGGTGGTGACCGCATATCAGGATCTAGGATAGTACAATCTCATAATTAATTTTGTTAATTATGTGGGTGTTTGTGGTTGTCCTGGCTCGTGTAATCAACCCTGTAGGCATGGGAAATTTTTTATGCCACAGTTTTGGCTTCCCCCGAACTCCTCAGCACTTGCTGATGAAGCAAAGTCGGCCCATAGAGTACGAAGTCAGGCTGCGCAGCAATGGTATGCGTCAACTCTGTAAGTGGAAAAGATAGCTCTCTCTGTCACTGTTTTGAAATTACTTAATTTTGTTTAAATTTTCAGTCGTAAGTCTTGACTTTTCTTTTTTTTATTTACTCTATTATATCTTCTGCTCTCCTTTTAACTTTTACTGTTTTACTAGTACTATTATCTACAGACAAAAATATAACATTGCACTTGTACAAACTATCGTAAATATTCTACATCTGAAATTTGCATGTATATATCATTACAGAGTACTTATTAATTCACAGATAGAATTCCACAAGTTCAAATTGCAATTATTTGAGTATTATATATTTTAAATCATTATTGAAGTATTTTATAAATAGTCCAGCTCTCGAGTGTTGAATTTGTAATATTACAAAGTAACCGCATAAAAAAGGAAATGAAATTCATTTATTTAGGAAAATCACAAACACGCTTTAAGAGCAGCAATGGATATTTTAGAGGTAGGCTTTGGAAATTCCAAGTTTCTAATTATTTCTGCGGAAAAAATGTGCTCAGAAATAGACATTCATTTTCTTGTTTAGCAAAGAACTTAAATTTGAATTTAAACATTAATTTTTGCAAATATTGCAAATTAAAAAAGTAGGTAGGAACGGCAGAAAATTCCCCTTGGGTGCACCAACTAATTTTGTAAACACAACTAACTTTTCTTTACTCTTACAGTAGCATAGTTATGGAGTTAAAGGAAATACATCCAAATTTGGAGGAAGCTAAATTATTTTACAAATAATACCCTTTACATCATACTTATAATGGGGGTTTAGCCCGTGACCGTGTTTTCAAAATAGTCACGTGCCTAGAATAGTTACAATTTTACAAATTTTTATCATACAAAGACTGGGGGAAAAAAAAAAGTTAAATTAACTCAACATTGGATATAGGTCTAACCACTAAGCCACTGCAGCCCCACTTGATGTGAAATTAACTCAACACTAAAGCAATACATTTAGAGTAAAAAAAAAAGTATTCCATTGCCTTCATATCTGTATGCAACAATCGCTGTACATTAATACAAAACTTTCATGGGAAAATGTAATTAAAACATTAGTTTTTAGGGTCAAAAGTCTTGATTGCGTAATCCGATCTTGCTGAAATTCAAACTTGACCTGTATTAGACCTTAAGGATTCGCTCTGCAAAATTTGAACTTTTATTGAGTTTCAAAGGACTATTAAAGCCCGGACAGATAGAGATTGTCTTCTTATATAGTAGGATGAGTAACTATATCCATCTTCTAAATTTTTAAGACAGTAATTTTGAATGTACTTCTGAACAAGTATCATGATTACAGATTAATTTCTGTATAAAATGTATTTTTCTTCTATAGTAGAACCCTGTTTTAACAAAATGTCACGGTTACTGAAAATCTTTTCTTTGGTTTGCTGTTCCATTAGATTCAAATTGATCTATTTTTAACACTGCAACATGAAGTTGATTTTAAAAGGTTTTTTTTTTCTTTCTTAATTTAAGACACTGTTTCATCATTGATGATTCAAAATAACACTTTTATTAAATTTAAATACTAAAGTAATTTCCTAGGCAGATGTTCTGCAAATGAAATTGTACCCCACAAGACCATAAACAATCTGTAGTTAGCGAAAACAAAATTTGAAAAATAGTGTGCTACCTAACTTTTAACAAGTTCAACATTTATTTCAATAAGCAGAAGTATTTGGATTGAAATATACATCCCACAAGGCCGTGGACCTCCTGTTGCTCCTGCAAAAACGTAAACACTGTGGCAGGTGCTACTATGGATATATATATATATATATATATATATATATATATATATATATATATATATATATATGTGTGTGTGTGTGTGTGTGTGTGTGTGTGTATATATATATATATATATATATGTGTGTGTGTATATATATATATATATGTGTGTGTGTATATATATATATATATATATATATATATATATATATATATATATATATATATATATATATATATATGTGTGTGTGTGTGTGTGTGTGTGTGTGTGTGTGTATATATATATATATAAATAAAGAATTGTTTGTTTATTTAACTATTTCATTATAGTGAGAAAGTTGGCACCGCACAGGATATATATGTGTGTGTGTGTGCACGCACGCACACACACATATATCCTGTGCGGTGCCAACTTTCTCACGATAATGAAATAGCTAAATAAACAAACAATTCTTTGTACACTGCACCACAATCATGCTGTCATTTGTCATTTATCCAACACCTTGATGTCCCATTGTGGCACATGCAAAGTCAGCCAACAGGCATGCACATAGCTGGTGCATAGAGTGTGACTATTTTTCAAGAACAACTTTGACATGTGCGACAGAGAAGCGAGGTGGGGTGCATCAGAAGCGGGAGCTGCTGACATGCCACTCTTAAGGCCATTATGAGTATATGGATTTGAAGCTGATCCCATCACAAATATTATCAGGGTTTCAAGTTACACCCATGTTTATGTTTATTGACAGGTATGGTTATTATTTGCATACTTTTTTGCACTATGTAACTTGCACAGTTATTGGCTACCACTGTTGCTATGCGTACTTGGTTCGATGGCAGCTGGGTGCTAGTGTATGGAGGGTAGCTGGATGTCGGGGGATGGACAGCGGGGCAGTGAGGCAGGGGGAAAAATAAAGGAGCCGTTTGTGACATGTGTTGTGCGAACTCTTTGCTAGGTGCGCATGCTGTCAACTCAAATTACTGCTGCTCTAGTTTTAAATTAATGTTAACAATATTTATGTAGACTATATCGCAGAGCTTCCTATAGGGACAAAAATTTTTGAGTTGATTTTTCTCACTGGTTTGAAAATATGAATCCATTTGACTCGCTGGTTTGAAAATATGAATCAAACCAAAAAAAAATGGTGTCAAAGAGTTTACTAAATTTTATTAGAAAGTGATTCAAAATATTTGATACTTTTCTCATAGTGGAATATTACATAATATATACATTTAAATATGTATTATAAAAGTGTGATTATAGCACAATTATTTGTGGTAACAGCAAGAATATTTGTATACAGCACTGTGATCAACAAAAGTCTCAACACTGCAGTAGTTCTTAAAGTGGATTTTGTTACCATTCAATTTCCTTCCTTTTGTAACTTTATCTGCTACCTACTCTGGAAACTTTTAACTTCATGTATAATTTTTCGAGGGCTAATTAGCTAACATTTTGTTGCATATTGTGCTGAAGTCGAAATTTTTTTTATAATGTTACCATTATTATGTAATCACTATTATATTTTTCTTAATAAGTCCATCCACTAGATGTGGTTAAAAAGATGTTGAAAACAAAGGATCTAGGTTGGTATTTGTGAGAAAGAGACACAATACAATGAATAGTTTTGGTGGCGAAAAAAACTGCACGTGATCCGTCACTTAAAATTAAAAATACAACTTATAATATTCTGTAAATTTGTAGTTATAATATAAATATAAATGATGTTATGTTGATTACCTTTATCTACGTTATGGTTGGTAACCTGATGAGAACCATGCAATTTTTATTGTAGTGGTCACAATGTGGTGTTGGGAGAGAACGTGAAAGAGTAAGCAAATAATTTTCTATGAGTTTATTTGTTTTATGAAAGCATTGAAATGGCGTATTGAGTTTATAAATAGTATAATTTTTAGTTTGAGAAAGACTCATTTGTGATTCAATGCAGTTAATTACTATCGGTGTGAAACAAACAAATAGTGAGTAAAATTTGACTCACTGGTTTTGATAATGTGAGTCAGGCAGCCCTGGAAAGTGCTTAGTTATGCGTAAATTGCGAGTAAGCGGAAGTCCTATAATTTTTTATGTATGTTTATTGGAAACTACATGTTTTCAGCCAAACCTTTTAACTGGGGGAGGTGATTACTACATCATTAGCTAATTAACTTTTACTTTAATTTACTTGCATAATCACACACATTACCTTCCCTCATTTAATGTATGTTACATTTTGGGATAAATTAAATTTTGTTGATTGGTATGTTAGTTCCATACTGTATTTTTGAACATATGCATATTTACCTCGTGTGTTAAACAGAACATAGGCATATTTACCTCTCGTGTGTTAAACAGAACATAGGCATATTCATCCCATGGGTTAGAGCCAAACATTACAAGGATCTTGTCAGCAGTAACTGACCCAATTGCTTGTGAATAGGTGCACCCTTCTTTCCAAGCCTTGGTCTTGTCTTATCTTGCGAGCATATTGCTGAACTTTCCAAACAGCGCATCTTTCTTTTGCTTTATTTTACTAAGCACGCAAAGTTTAAGCATGCACTGTTGTTAAAGTTTTCGTATTTTTACAAAACTTTATTACACAAAACTAAACAACAATGCATAAAGCCTACAGTACAAGTTATTTGTTTAACCTTGACACGTGATGACCTTTTTATTAATGGCAGATCATCACTGTCGAGCTGTTTTTACTTCGTGTAAGGACAGACACACCAGGTTACTTTGATTGCCTTAGTTAATGACATATCGGTGCTTTACTGGTATAGAGAACTTTCCATGTGGCTTTCCAGCTTAAAATGAAATCGGGGATGGGGAGTATTACCTTTCATCTGATTGAACTTACTTTTACCTCTGTACCTGGACGACTGGTGACATATGCAGATTGCTGACCCTTCTGTGGCACTGGTGGTGGATGGTTGGTGCTGGCACCGGGACCTGGTGCGCTGACGTGTTGGGGTGCGGCTGTCCCTGCTGGTGACCCTAGATGGGCTGTCAAGACGGCCGCCCCTGATTCAAGGGTTACTTATGCCAAAAGGGACTTTCACCCCTCAGGAAAGCTTTTGTAATAGGGTGAGGAAACCCTGCCGTTTTAACTGGAACTTCAAATAAAAATGGGATGGGAAGTTTCTCCAAGCTACGGTCTGTCTCAGTTTTTTTCTCAGGGACTAAGAGTATTCAGTACAGTTGGGTTGGTTTAAGCCCTTGTTTGTACTTTGAGCAGTAGTTGCATTTTAACCGTTTTTGAATACCACTCTGACCGGAGTAGGGTATGAGGAAGAGGACTACTACCAGCCCCGAGAAGTTTTAAGCAGGCAACGTTTATCCCTAGCTAGGTGTACTTCGGTGAGTTGAAGTTGACAGACCAAGGTTTTACCCTGTACTCCCTTCGTGTCCGGCACTAGAAGTCCAGTGGACACAGAGCTGACAACTACGATCCTTGTGTGTGGGTCCACAAGAGGTCAGGACCCTAGACCTAGGCAGATCCACCTTTATTGGGACAGCTGGCATCCCGATTATGGACATCTCTTGTGGTTCGAAGTATAAGGCTGCCCGGAAGGGATAGCTATACACTCCTATTTACCTTGGTGTTTGACTCCCCTCCACCCGTAAGGTCTGAGAGGATAGTCAGTGCCCGAACCACTTATCCACAAAGAGGAGCATGCATCAACCTGTACCTACATACTTGTATCATTTGTTAGTCCTATAATGATGTGCAAGAGAGCTTATTAGTACTTGTAACTTGTTAATATTACATTTTCTGTAATAATATTTGTTTATTTCATAAAATTTCACTTGTATATTTTTCTACAAATCTAAGTCAATATACTAGTACTTTTAACTTGTAAATTTTTACCAATACTTAGCATTTCATTGTGCAATTGTGCCCTGAATGTTTGTAGAAATTGACATAACTACAAAACTATTTTGTGCAAAGTGCTGAGTTTTGAAAGTAGTGTCTGTGAAGGATATTTCGTCTTTTATATTAGTGTGTCTGTAACACCACCTATTAATTTTTATTATTAAAATATATATGTATATGTAGCTTTAACAATTGTAACACTTCTGATGCAGGAGCTCCGCTGGCCGTTCTGCCACCTCCTGGGGTGATGGCGCCTACTGTGGTAGGCAACACACAAGTGGGGCCAGCCATAGCTCAGCCAGATGCACTCAGGAGAGCACATGAACAGGCTCAGGTCAGTCCACTAACCATTCTTGGCTAAGGCTTGTTAGTAGAGCTGAGCCGATAGTGATAACGGATATTTAATATCTGCATATATTACAGTGTTATAACCCACCAAAATCAGTTTGGTTTTGCCAACCCCACCCTGCTGTGACCTGTGGCAGTGAAAAAGTTAATCATCTACTGTCTTGTTGTGTGGGTCACCATATTATCACTTTGTAGGTATCGCAATTCAGCTCCACCTTCTGATTTCTGTATTTAAAAATCTTTTGACACCTATGTAAAGTCTTGCATTCTTAACCTGGGAATTGGCAGTGTTTGTCATACTCTTGGTAAAGTAAGGGAGTGCTGAACAAAATGATAATTATGCTGAGAAATGTGTTATACAACTTTGTAGATTAAATACTTTTCTTTTTTCACAAATGTGATATATTACAGTAAAACTCGTGTGAGACGTTCATACGCTTTTCCCTGCTGAAATATTTGGTTTGTTTGGTCCCGTCAGTTTTGTCATAAAAGCCATGTTAAAATTTCCAATATATAACATATCAAGTGCGTGATTTCCTGCCTAACACAGTCAACTTAAATCGTAAATATGGAATTTGTTTATTAATATGCACACAAAACTTTATTTTTAAAACAATAGAAACTACAAAAGCTGATACATCATAACTCGTTAACAGGTTATGTTGTGTAAAAGCGACCATAGATTATACAACATGATATTCTATGCAAGTCAGCGGCCAGATACTGTCAGTATGGCAAACGTACGCACTTGATTCTTGGCAAAATAATCTATATGTTCCACCGTGTTCTTCTACATGCACCATTGCCGACGAAGTGCAAAAATATCTTCTTGATCAATTAATTGATGCATGTAACATCTGTTAGCAGCAGAACTAACAATATTATTTTTTCACCTTTATTTAGGACTCTTTCTCAAAGGCAACATGTAAATTATGCGTAAAATTGCTTGCATCTCCAAAGTCTGAGCAATGCACCAGTTGGAAACTGATCACAACTTGCATCGAGTATGGCACAAATTTTTTTTCTCTATCTTTTTCCCCCTAATTGGTAGTTCAATGCTGTTATTAAGCACGGTTATTAATAAGTGCTATTCGTGGTTTAGTTTGAATACATTAATGTTTGTGTTTGTATCGACTGGAATATGGTGGCAATAAAACGATAATTCAGAAAGTTTATTATAGTCCTTCAGCTACACATGTTAGTATAGCCAAAGAACTTGGACTGCCATAAAATAAACAGCATTTTCATGTTAAAAAAACTTTTTCATGTAAACTGTTGTTTTTGATGCAAGTAATATTCCAGCCTTGAATGCAACTTTCCCAGTTAAAATGTTTTCCCAACTATGAAGTTTGTGGAGTAAAGACCCTTAAAAAACTTCTTAACAGGGTTTTACTGTAATTGCTTTAGTTTCTCTGATCTAAGATTGAAAACAAATGACTAAGTTTATGAATGCTGTTTATACTCTGTGAATTTAAAGAATTAATATATGATTAATTTACAGATGCATTGTATGTTTACACCAACACAAATTTCCATTTGCTTCACATAATATTTTTATTACTAGTGGAAGTCAGTCAGTCCGTTATCCATATGCCCATTGTATCCAATATTGGCTGTATTTGCAATGAAGCATAGGCTCTTACCAGTATTGGTAATGGTATCTTATTGGCTTAGCACTACTTGTTTGTACTGTATGCCATTGTTAATTTTCTTTAATTAGTTATTTTAAATTATACAATCACGTAATATTGTGGGCATTGGTATGTGATGCCTGTGATTGACAGGGGCTCACGGTAGGACTAGTCTTAGGTGTCTCTGTCGGAGATAAGATATAGCTGGCTGTCAATATTGACTTATGGTGTATTCATTGGAGCCCAGCCGGTATACAATCTGGGGCACGTGGTTTGGCGTCTTGGTACAAAGTCTGGAGTGTGCCAAATGACCTTAGGTATTACCGGCCTGCACTCTGCAACTGGTTTACCATTGACTGGCATCGCCCGGGAATAACTCTTGTCTCTTCTTCAGTTGGGTGAGTTCCTGTTGGAGTTTGTGCCCAGGCTTGGGCTAAGAGGTGCTGTGGCAGGTGATGCGGGTAGAGTGCTGCTGACTCGACTGAGGTGGCATCACGCGTTTGTGAAACCCAGTGGTACAGTGAGTTCTTGGCAGATAGCGATAAACAGGATGTGGTTCTCCGGCAGTCTTGAATAGGTGTTGAAATAAGGAGGGGGTGAGAACTGGTAGGTGATGCCACTCCAACTGTTGGGCGGCTTGAGCACGTTCCCAGGGGGTTGATGCGTGTCTACCTGGTGTTGCAACCTTAGATAGGAATTGAATATTGACTGCCCTCTCAGAGCCTAGTTGTGCCTACCACGGCGAGTGATACTTGTCTTAATGGGCTTGTGAGGCTTAAGGGGGTTGTACACAGTATTAGGCCATTGGTATGTAGGTTTACTACGGGCTTGGGGAGTCAAACCCTCAGAGTGAGGCGAGTGGAAGTAGCTGCCCGTACGGGGAGCTCTATTCTCCTCACTGTGAGGGTCACCAATATGCAGGATGCCAGTCATCCCAGTTGGCTGAAATAGGGTGATTAGGTGGTCGTGGTGGTGGGAGTGTGTGATCTGGCAGAGGAGATCTTTACAGAGCGAGTGGGTTGACATTTTGGGTGAAAGTCTGATGTCGTGGATGCCGCCCCGGGTCGGAGATCTGGTTGTGCCAGGAGTCGAACCCATACAAACTTCCCAGACGCTAGCTTAATGGTTAAAACTTCGGGACTTCGGTATCTTCCGGGTGTGAAACCCGGATTAATCTGCCCACGTGAGTTGATTGTGTTAGTCGTCTTTGGTTTCTGCCTAGTGGGGGTGTCCTGGTGATTAGTATTGTCAGTCTGGGCTAAAAGTTTAATCGGGTCATCGTATTCACTAGTGGGGGTAACCGGGCCAAGAAGCACAGAGAAGGTGGTCGAGAGGGGTAGTAAGATCAAGTGGTATTAAGGTTAGATAGGCCTTGGAACAAGGTCGGGGCACACTGAACTAGTTTCGTCTTCGGACGTTGAACTCACTTGAGGTGCAGAGTTGTTGGCTAGTCCCTTGACTGCCACCCCTCCAATTGCATAGCAATTAACATCCTAGAAATTTGAATTTTTATTTTATTCTCATCCGCAGGTTTGCCTTCACCTGCCGTAAATTAAATTTTTTACAAAAGTTATATCTAGGGCCCCCTGAAAGAGGTAAAATAAAATTTAAAAATTTCTTCATAAAAAAAACTGCTAAAAGCGGTGCAATAATGCACGTAAAAATGTTATGGCGGTAAATAAAAACATTACCATTTGTCATGAATATTTTTTAATATGGTGCTAAAATTTGCTGAAAAACAATGAAATTGTGTCTTCTTGGAGTTATTATTCTGTAAATAATTCAATTAAATGCAGAATTTCATGCATTCCTTTTTTTTTAATTTTAGATTAGTTAAGTTTGTTTGGGTTCTGTTTACTTTATTTCAAGGGAAAGAAGGAAACAGGGTGAAGAAAATGGTCTTGGGGAGGGGGAGGCTTTAGTTAAACATCTTTTATGAGACTGCATTGTTTTGATATTCTTGCCAAGTGTGTGTATTCTGAGTTGCATATTGTTTTGATGCGAGCAGTGGAAAATTTTGCTCGTATGGAAATAACATTCAAATTACTGTATCTTCGAAAAATGTTTACTTCAATGAAAAAATAAAACTCAATATATTTGTCGCTGTTCGTATTCGTACAAATGCAGCAATACACACACACACTTTGGCCGAAGTTAACGTTACATTCGTTGAATTAATGATGTGCGCAAACAAACCAATATTATTTACACGCTACAAAAATGTTTAAAGTGCTGCCTTTTTAGGCCACTAGCATTTCAATAATTATAGTAACGGTTTGCAAATACATGATTTTACAAAACACACAAAACTTACTGTTAGTTCAATTCGCAGAGTCTTTTGAACACATGTTTTCATATGGAAACACGGAGCCACAATACAATATTTCTGTCACAAATGTTTCGTAGGGGAAAAATTAAGTCGGAATTTGTTTTGTTTGTACGGAATCGTGATTTGACAATATTTATAGGGATATAGAAACTCAGTGCTAGTTTTAAGACATGAGCGCGTGTTTGTTTTTTAATACTATAAACAAAGATTTACTATTAAACGTGTCCTTTTTTAGCACATTAAAGTCCGATATACAGTAATTCATATAAATACCTAATTTTGTGATGGTTTCACATTTATCGTCATTTATTCGCGATTGCGAAAAGTCCATGCCCCTAGTTATATGATTTATTCTTGTACAGAGCTACACATCCTCCTGTATTTCAATGTATTAAATAAATATGCGTATGTAAATATTAGGTCTCCCCGTCATTCTGTTATTTTATTCTCAGCACATTATTTAGTTACGGTGATTTTAGTATCTTTTATAATTTCTATTATGGCTCTTCATTAAAGTGACCCCTCATTGATAGACACAAGTGGACTGAACTTGCTGGGGTATCCTGGAGACTAAAGAAGGCTATAGACTGAATAAGACGTGGGATCCCCCTCGTTTTTTCTGGAACATCTGTGCCTCCTGAGAGATCTATTCTCGGCTATCCAGATTTATAAACACTCATTACCTCAGTTCGTCTGCAGAAAATTGAACCCAGGAGGACTTCAGCAACTTTGGGTAAATTGAGAGTGCACCGTATTGTTAAGGTAAACATTTCTATTAGTGAGCCGTTCATTCTATCATATATCAGTTGGAGTAATACCACGAAAGAATGGAGGACGTAATAGTCAGGTTCGCCGTTAGTCCGACGGGCATTACAAAGGGAATTAAACATTGGCCAACACAGTAACGCTGACTACCTCAGAAGTCTCATCCGCTTTAACCCACTAGTGAGCCACACAAAGAATCATCCACAATAATAGAAGATTGTAGTTCATACCTAGATCACCTGTTAGGAATATATTGGCCTTGGCACGATCTAGAATGTTTCGGCAACCTAGGAAAACTGGAAACATCCCGAGCCTAGCACCCCACCTTGACTGTGTACAGCCCCAAGCATACCAACCAATACGTGCAAAATTTATTCTCCTGTCAAGAAGCTGATACTTGTTCACGTCACTCTAAAACCAGCCTGTTCACGGAGGGTTGTGACTATTGCCCTGGACTTTGTCTCAGCGAGGAAGCTAACAAGACCCACCCCTTATAAGCGCATGGGAAACACCCGAGTAACGTAATTTTCATAGCCGGGATGAATCAACTCATCCTCGTTTAGTCGGTTTTAGCATTCTCATTATTCTCATTACTTTGCTATAACTGGACGTGTCACATCTTGGCAACCTTAATGATGAGCTGGACCTACCTCCCTAGGAGGAAGGTTTATTATGTCAAGCTCACCCAGGTGGTTGATTCCCTTCTTCTAATTAAAACTCCTCTGCCTAAAAAGTATCCCCCCAGATCTCCCAACGTGGGCAGATCTGCAACCCCGCCAGGCAATTCAAATAATGAGTCCGGCAACACTTCAGGAGATAGCTCACTTTGTTCATAATCGAGGATGGAATCAGCGCTCATTACATACATACATACATACACACACACACATTTTAATCTATTATTTTCCATTCATCGTTCTCTCTTTCCCCCTCCCCTCCTACTTCCATCAGGAACGGTTATGTCGGCTGCCTCTGACTAATGTCGATTGCCGCCCAATGTAAACTAACTAGACATCTTGGCACAATAGAGCCAAGTCCCACCACTTTTCAGTGTCGAGACATTCCTGACTTCTGGGAGTCAGCAGTTAAACACCCCGCTGTGCTCAACATTTCGCTTATATCATGTCGGGTTTAGAAAGTAGCTCGCATGATATCGCAGAGATATCGGCTCAGGCCGAAAACCTATATGCAAAAGGCACATGATGTCCAATGGAGATCTGTGACGGAACAGGAATATATTAGATTCAATGTGAATATTGCCAAAGGCAATATCACTACACCTGCCTGGGATGAAAGGGCACCCCCACGTATACAATTGATTTGGAGTAATGTTGTTTGATACCATGTTTTCCAATACCGATACCCTGATACCACTGCTGATACACCCTGATATCAATGCCCTTCCCACTGATTTTTAGAAAAGTATTACAGTTAATAATACATTAAAAACATTTCTGCTTGACTCATTTGAATTTAAAAAAAATTATGTTTTAAAATACTGTATATAATTTATTCTAATCAGACACAAAATGCAAGCTGACCTAAAACTCTCAAACCCTCTGAAAATGCAAATAATATGACACCAAATGCAAGCCAAATTTTAAATGTCCCACGGGTATTATCAGCTAAGAGCACAAAGAGAAGTTATAAATCTGCCAGTTATTCAAATATAAATCCTCCGATTTCCCCGCAAGAAGTTACTGAAAATGAACACTTATAATACAAGTCGCTCTATGTTCAAACAATTTTTTGCTGACAAGTGGTTGAGTATATGCTTTTGGGCATATAACTTTTTTCACGAAGATGCCCTTTGAGTTAAATAAATATTAGGTTTTAAAGTCATGTTAATTTTACGCCAGATACAATGAAACACCAACCTTACAGGATAAAACAACCTTTAAACACAAAAGAAAACATCTTTACAAGTAATAATTCCTTGTTAAAATGTTTTGCATAACATTTTCAGGTGAAACCATTTGCTTTGAAATACAAGTGATTGTAGGTGCAACTATTTTGAGCGATGCATACCGTATTTACTCATGTATAGTGTGCACTCGTGTATAGTGTGCACCATGTTTTTTGCATCAAGTTCCTTTATCATTTTAGCAGTGGCTGGATTTTTTTTTTTTTTTTTTTTTTTTGTTGCTAGAATGTCACATTCTTATCTAAAAAAAACTGTATCCTCAGCCTTTCTCCCCTACTCTCCCCCCCCCCCCCCCCGTCATCTTCCTCCTTTGCGAACATGGCTCACTAGCCTCTGGCATGCGAACAAAGAGTCATGATGGAATTATCGACGGGCAACATCTGGGTGTTATTACAAGGGGGTGGGAGCCCATAAACATGTGGCAGCTCTGGTTTTATGACCTGACAAGATGCAAATAGTTTGGAGAGGGTTTGGGGGGGGGGGGGTTGGACGTACACATAACTGAAGTGTTGCTGAGTGAGAAAGAAGGGAGAGGAGTGATGTAAGAGCAAGAGATGAGACAACAGACAGTTCGGCCACTTCCCTCAACATCCTCTGGATAATTTATGGCTAACACTGCCCCCCCCCCCCCCCCTCTTTTTTTTTTTTCCGTGTATAATATGCACCCCAGAATTTTTTCCCTATATTTTGGGAGAAAAGGGTTCGCTATACACAATTAAATACAGTATTTGTTCTTATTTTACTTTTAATGTGCAGCCTATACAAACCAAAATACGGTAGCTTTTGTGCCTAAAGAAAGTAATAATTTGACTTCATTGTCTACAACCGATCGGCTTGATACAGATACATAAGGAAAGGGTGAAGTGTCGGCCGATACCGATACTTAGTATCAGTATCGGAACAACTCTAGTTTGGAATTTAGGTGCCAACCATGCCGACAGAGCCAAGTGGTCGCATGCAATTGGCTGGAATGCTACTGCAGGGGAGATACACCATAAGGTGTGTAATATACACGAAGGAATGTCATAACCAATGTATATGTTGACCAGACGAGCTTTGTCAGTCGTCCCGGACAAGCCTACCAGTGTGGAGTTTGTAGGCGCAATCTTTCGCACAAACCCCCAAATCCCGGACTGAGGGTCAGCCTCTCAACCTCCATCCATTAGACAGAACTGCAGCTGCCAGAGTTCAATAGGGGACTGCATGAAGAGCTGGTCCTCTTCTTGAATGACTGTGGGTGAGAGATGAGGGAATACCAAATCCCAAACAAACAGTGGGTAGGTAGGGCACACCACCAACTGTTTGGTAAAGCAAAACACTGGTGGGAAAGATAATGTGGGTTTATCCGAGAGTGGAATCCGCTCAAATATCGACTATCTGCACAGTTCACTGGCGACGAGGTGATCTCGGGGCTTATAACCGACTTTCACTCTCGAACCCAGTCCCCATAGGTAGAGGTTGAGATATATTTATCCGCTGAAAGGAGCAGATTCACAAGCGGATATATCCCGGCCAGAACGAACAGCAGAGAGTAAAGGGTATAGCCTGCACCCTCCTCCCCCTTCCTTTCATAACCTTTTGTAAACCTAGCGGCCTCAGACTGAAGAGGAATTAGCAGATAGGGCAAAGGAAATCGAAAAAAAAAAACAATCGCACACGGTCTAGGGTAAACACCCCGGCACACACCGCCAAGGCCGCAGGCCCATCCCATTTCTATAGACCGCCCGTTTCCCCCCCCCCCCCCCCCCCTCCGCCCGCACTTAATTCCTCACCTCTTCCTCTCTCTTTCTCCTCTCTCTGGCTTTCTCATTCGGGAGATTTCGTATCGCTTGTGTATAATTATGTACATATTTATTTTGGCATATTTCATATTAATTGCAGTAAAAGTAATGATTTTTGTATTTGTAATTTACAACTGAAAGGAGATTTTATTGTTTGAATACTTACTATAACTATAATTATTTAGATGTGATGGCACGACGGATACAAATCCGGAATTTGGCAGAAGTATCAACTGGCACTGGCAGTGATGTGGCGACATGACATGGCATGTTTCTCAATGAAGCGTTATGTTCGTACTCGTGTTTTTTAAACCTACCTAGACAAGTTACGATGTTGTGATAAATGTGTTTCATCACGGCAGGAATAAATATACTGTAACGTGTACCGTGATCACCATGTGTGAAAGGGTTTAGCTGCCACTTCCTTCTATGGTGGCTCTATCGCGTGGTGGGCGTTATGCTGGCCCGGTGTGTGATTTCAAATAATTGAGGTTCATAATTTATACCTTTTAACCATAAACTGTTTTTACAATGAATTTAATTATTTCAATTCATATATGTTTATTTATCAGAATGTAACTTCACCCTCTTATGTTTGAAACACAATTGTGTATTGAGCTTACAGTTTTGTGATCGGAATGTTTCCCAAAAATTCAACAAATTACTATGCCCAGCCAGACAATTTAAATAAATATTAAAATGTACAGAGTTAAAACTAAATACCTATGCAAAAAAATATTAATGGGATAAAATATATGGTAGGTGAAGTTGTGTGAATGTTAACTACCATCTTTGAAATTTGTTGCTGCTATGTACATAAAATTACCGACATGAGTTGCATGTTTGAATTTACTGTCTTTTTCATTGGACTAGTTGCTCCTTCGTTTTAATATTTATTCCAACTAAGGCTGTCCTTTTAATGACATTAATCCAACACGCATCAATAATAAGATGTTAAATGCATACTATTGGTTTTTGCGCCACAGTTGTAACAGAATTCTTTGAACGGCTGTAACAGTAAACAGTTACAAAAGTAGAAGTCGCATGGCAGAGTTTTTGTTTAGGTGTAGCGAAAGGATACATATTAAATAACCAAAAGTATAAATTTTGCAGGGCTTCAGAAACATCCGAATATATTGTGAATAGAATATATCCGAGTTTCGATATATGTATAACCTAAACAGTCACGTAAAAATAAGCTAGTGCTCACAATGAATGTTTAATTCAACTCCAATGTTTACTTAAGTATTTTACTGAGATCTAACATGGTGTTTTTTTAGGTTTGGTTAAAACTATTCGTAACACGACAACAAATTGTCTTTGTTTTTCGTTTGGAATGTGTTTGTTTTTAACTGTTGCTGTGCTCAGTCGTTATCGCTGAGACGTTGACAAACTCCAAAAATAGAAAATTTGCTATGAAATAATATAATTAATTTACTTAGCTACTTTTCATTTCGTTATCAATATAGGAATTAGCTTTGTTAGCATACAGATTCAGTATGTTTCATCTGTAACCTGCTGGATGTACTTGGCTGTGATTGCAGTCGCACTATGTGATTTGAAGCATGTGTGTTCATGGATGTTAAAATTTCCACTGAAAGTTAATTTATGTAAATTTGTGTCAATGTACACACATTTTACTACCAAAAATGGAACGAAAATTGCAAAAGTTCCTTAGTAGATGTCATGAAATTATGAAGAAAATAAGTTGACTGAAACCATCTAGACAATGTTTTTAAACAAATTTATAGTGACATTTTTGTTTTTCATGTCGTAAGTCCAATTTTTTTTATTAATATTTAAAAATTATTGTAAGGGATTTTCCTATTAAAATTGCAACAAGTGTTTTTAAGAAGTGCTCCAAACCCAGAGGATTAATTTGTAGTGCAACAACTAAGTGTATTAAAATATAGAACAATACAATTTTTGTAACTCAAATCTAATTTTTAACACGTACAGTGATTTTATATTTATATATATTTTAACTGGAATAAGTAATAATATAATGTTATTCACTAGGTCTAGCAACCCAAAAACTTCTTCACGTAGCCTAAATTATTTTTTCCCAAATTCCCGCTGGAAATTTGAGTTTCCCAGTGGCAAAATTCCATTCCCATATACCACTTATTTGTACACAAAGTAATAGAATCATATATTAAATTGCACTGTTTCAATACACAATTTGACTATAAAGTACAAACTGGGGTATAAAAAAAAGAGCACTGCAATTAATTATTCTGTTTTTTATTATGCGTGACGTACCGGGAACGTATACATATTGTGGTCTGAGAATAGAAGTCAGCACCGGGAAGTCTTTTGTCGAGTATTTGAGTCGGGCTCTCCTCTAATACAAGGGTTCGGTTCTGCCTAGATACTGGTGCCTTCCCTGTGTTGTGAACACATTGTGTGGCTCTTCGGCAGGGCACAAAATTCTGGGGACTAGTACGATACTGTGCTTTGGAGATACTGCAGTTGTAAGGTTATATGGGCAATGTTTTAGTATGGAAATATTTGACTGAGGTGCAGTGACAGCTATAGTGAATTGTGGTACGGGTAATTCCGGAGGTGTACATAGAGGTGCATAGTGCAGTATATCTAGAGTGAGGTGTGCAACAATTGGTGTGTGTGCATGTTGAAGTCATCAAAGATACTGTACTATCCACTCAGGATACACAGTAGGGCCGATGTGCTCTGGTGGTGTTCAGAGATGCTGCTGCACAAATTCCTCTTTTGGCTCTTGAAGTGCTTGCAGCCTGCTCTCTTGGAGGAAGACTAGCTATCGGTTTCACCAGTGACAGTTGATATTTGTGCGCTCGACCGGATGCAGCGAGTGTGGCATTTACTCATTTGAGCCCTCTCCACTGGGCAAAAGACATTGGGAGTGGAGATTTGCCCTTATCTAAGTTGTACCACATCAGCAGTTACGGTAGTTGTTTGTACTGAACTTACCTATGTTACCACATGGGTTCGTGGTCCGGTACAGGTCTTCCCAACTTAGGGGATGCAACCTCTCAGCAGTGCCACTCCGGAGAGATTGTGAACACCAATTCAACAAGCCAGTTCACAGACTGTGTATCTCTGTGTGGGCTACTCCGTTCCTTCAATCTGTACTGGTGCATGGACTGTATAGAAAGCAATGTGTATGGCTCGTGTAACTGCCGTTATCAGCAAGTTCGTTACAAGAGTAACTACAAGGTGCTAGGCTAAAAGGATGGTACTCAAATTAAGAGCCACTCATGTTTTATTTTTCATGAAAATTAAAGCTAGGTATGGGCGTAACTGCAAAGGGTGAAGGGCTGTGGAGTGCGTAACGGAATATCTTCTAATTGATGTAGCCTACCCTACCACAAGCTTTCTGATGTGTTCCCCATTTTGAAGAGGGGGGAGGTTCTGACCAATGCTTACTATAACTGCAGTAACAATACAAAACTTAACAGGTTTAAAGCGGCATAGTACCTAAGCAACGTGTGCTGAACACTGCAATCTGGTCAATTCCTGAGTGACTGGCGCTGGCAAAGAAGACTGGCATCGAGACGCTGTCATCTAAACTTTGATACTAACATATTATGGCGTGTGTTGGCTACGTGCGTGTATAGGCTGCACCAGCTATTTTTGAAGAAAAATTAGGAATAATTATTATTTTGAGTATAGGCCTCACAGAATTTTTGTATTGCTGTAAATATTGTTTAATCTCTATTGCATACAAACACTATTCGTTCAAACTTAATTTTTCCCATGCAAAACATTTGTGATGAGAAATTTTATTGTGTTTCAATGTTTACAAATTTACTTCGCGCAATTACTATTCCACAAATGGTAATGTGATTTGAGAATGCAAAACCATGGCAACATGTTACACAAAATGGCGTCTATCAATCTGCACTTGCGACAATGTGGCGCTCGCGTGAACTACATAAGATATCTTTCTCTTGTACAGCTGTGAAATTATTTTCTCATGTACGTCTTGAATATTGTGTTAATAAGGTGCAGTGAATAGTGTTACCTTAATTTTGCGTTGCCTTTTTCTAACTTTCCAGGAATATTTATTAGTGTTACATTTTCATAGATTTTTAAGTGAAAAATTGCAAGTGGTGTTGGCAGCGTCACAACGGGAATGAATATCTCGAAAATATGGTCCGCTGCTCTAGCTCGTTGTTATTAACATGGCTGCTGCTGAAAATATTGCAATATTGTTTGCTAAACATTTAATAAAATTCTGCAGGACATATACTGTATTCCCACATTTTTTCAGTGTTTTTTTATTTATATTCTTTCTCTGTAAATACACAATGTTTAGTCTGAGACATCTATTGTTATTATTTGTTTTTGCTATACAGAACGTGTTCATGACAAAATCAACAAGAGGTTATTTTGGAATTGGTAAATTACATAAGTAGAACTAAATGCATGGCAGTGAGATGTAAGCAAAAAAAAAAAGTGTGTTCCATAAGTATTTGATTTATGTTATCTATTAGTATTACTGGTGCATGCATGTCATACTTACACCTTTTGTTAATTATTTGTTGTTTAATGATCGGAGCATGTAATTTTCAGCAATGCTACAGAAATTTTTGTTTGATCAATGCAGTAAAAATTGAATTTTTTGTTCTGCAAACAGTTCCTTTTTAGTATTGTTTACAAAGGGATTTTGTCTCGCGACCACAAAAAAAATGCTCAGGACACTGACTTTCGGTCAGAGTTAGGTGGTTCGAGTTTAGTCTGTATATGCTATATATATAATCACTTAATGCGGAATTTTTGGAGGTACAAATTTCATGGCTTTTGGTATGGAGGGTATAAATTTACGCTAAGCATACATGTAAAAAAAATTGTTTTTGCATTAAGTCAGTAACAGGTTACTGTCCTGTTCTCTCGTCTCAGTAAACACCAATGGACTAGCTCAGTGTGAGTTGGAGACATTGACTACGTAATAATGAAAGTTTGTTGATACTAGGATTGCCAATAAATAAAAGAAGTTAAATGTTTACTGGAGATTTATTGTCTCGGCAAAACAATTGACACTCGCAGCTGACAAACAAAAAAAAAGACAGAATTTCAGCCTTTACAAAACAAAGCTTCTCACTTTGAGAGTTACGACGACGGCAGAGAATCGTTACTTTTTCTCCTGGCGCCGTATTGACTCCTCGCATCGATGAAAAATAAATTTAATAGATATTGGAAATGTCGGAAATACAAAAGAAGGTTAAAGTCGTGGGCGCTGGTCGTGCGAGTTACGTGATTACACGTTGCAGACTGACAGCTGACAAACGATCGTGCTTTGACGAACTGTTGTGATACCCGAGAAAGGTCACTGTTCCTTATATACTGGTAGAAAGTTTCCTCATTTAAAACACATTGTTTTCAAGCAGTCTGTCACGTCAGCTAAAGGTGACCTCTGTTATTTTCCTCATTTCACCATGTTGTGCCTTGCGGTGGCTATGTTTTTAGTATACTAACCCACTGAAAAGGAAAGGATGTGCTATCATTGTTGACGACGCTATCGTTGTCGACTATGTCTGTTACTACTGATGAAATGAGGAAAGAAAAATAAATTTGGAAACACTAAAATATATGAAATACAAATAAGTTTACATTGCCACAACCTTTCATATATTACATGAATTACTATCCTTGACTGAAATATAGACAATTGAAATACTTCCCAAAAATACGAATTATATATATCCAGCTGCAATGCTACAAGTCTACTACATAAGATACCACTTGAAAATAAATATTTGCTGAAGGTTGTTTAAAACAAAATATTTTGAGTTATTTTAAATTTTCAAAAAAAAAATTAACTTCTTGACATGCGCAGAGAGAAGGACTTCTCGACGAGCTGTGACTACATTGCCACGTGTGAGAAAATTCTCTCACTTGTAACCTGTGTTGCAGGAATGGGTAGGTAATGCCTTGCAACCTTGACAAGTTGAGGGAATAGTTCGCTGTGATTCCTCCACCATTCTAAAGGGTTGTTGTGCCTGGAAATTATGACAACTCTTTTTGTATGCAAAAATAAATTTTGGTTGCGATTAGTGATTAGTGCTAAGCGGATAAAGGTTTTTACTGATACAAGTACAAATCGATACTTCCTGCAGATACAACCGATATCCAATAATGATACAATGGACATATGAGTAATGAACTGAAAGACTTCTACTAGCACTAAATGTATTCTGGGAAGCTGATAAAAATTTGGTGTAAAGTCTGTGTCGCACAATGTTTTATTAGTTGTTTTAAGTAAACATACAAAACATTAGGAAAATTAATTTCACATTAATTCTTCAAAATCAGATATTAAAAGCAGCACAAAAATATGATTTAGTCATTTATTTTTATATTTAGGTCATGGCAATTTAAATTCTAAACAAATAAAATTAAAAATATTAAATCTACAAGGTCATGCATCACAGTTGTCAGCATAATTCAACTTTGTTCATATTCAGAAAATTAAAAATTATTGTTATGTATAGTTTTTAAATTCAACATTCCGTATTTTGCTTAGAGTAAAATTGAAGCACTGCCAGTACCCAGGTAATGAATGTCAGAATCATTGCTTTTAAAAGATTTTAAATACTGATATGACAAGGGTAAAGGAAGTGTGGTGCCTGCAAAGCTGGTAATTCAGTGACTCCAGTACAAGCTGTAGATAATTATCTCCTAAAGTGCCTGTCACAGCAGGCAGCCACAGTGCAGTGGGGGGAGCATTTCTCTCTCTTCCTCACTCTTTCTTCTTCCTGTAGATGATTATCTCACAACAGGGAGGCATGTCCCTTCTCCCTCTGGGGTCCTGGAGTGACAATCTGTCAGTTTAATACTTGGAATAAGAACAGCAACTGCAGACTGAAAATGCAGCAGTTGAGCCTCTCTTACTCGAAATTGCCACCATATCGTCCTCTGGTTTAATGGAAAATATCGGGTCTCAATATCAGCTAAAAAATAAAATTGTTTTCAGGCCGGCAATATTACTAATATCAGCTGATAGTTGACATTGTGTATCTGGCTTAGTACTAGTTACGATTCACTGAAGTGTTAAAAAAATTTTGTGAGGTTCGTACACATAACTTTTTGTGAGGTTCGTACACATATAACTGAGTATAGGCAGAGATTTATGTAACAAGTAGGTTAAAATTCAGTATTCGAAATTGCTCGAATGCTTCGAAATTTCAACATCTGGCATTTGTTTATCGAATATGAATAATAATAATCATTCGAAAATAATCAAAATTTTGATTGTTCACACACCCCTACCCATATGACGAACTCCCGTACCTTGAACCAAGTACTCCTGTACTTGGGACATTGTAAGGTAGAGTACCAACCGCTAGGAATACATGGGACAAAGCCGTTAGGCCACCCAGGACAGCTATCACACACCATCCACTTCATTGAACTTTGTTGCTTGGAGTGACAGAACTGACACTCTGTGACCTAAGCTCTTCTGGTTACACTTTAACCAGAGAAGTTGTCACCTGTTCGTGCACTTCACCCACAGAGGCGATGCCAAATGGGCAAGTTAGAAGGTAGCTGCTGCACCTTATCAGTTGCTATTATGCAACCCTTTGCCTTCTGCCTTCAGCAGCCTCTCCCCACAGGAACAAGCTCATGCCACCCACCAACTGGAGAGGTACTGCCGGAGTACCACACCCGTTCGTAGTCCATTCATGTCAAGGCCTACCGGTTGTGCTGGGCATTACCAGCCAGTACCTTCCGCAGCCGGCCATTTCGACCTCTGAGACGTCCAGCGTTCCTGGGTTTCAGCTCCAGGACGAACAGCATGCCAGCTGCCCTGGGACAGGGAGCAGTCACCAGGCACCAACATCCAGGCACAGTTCTAGCCTGGGTGATACTAACCACAGGTAAACCAGCACCAGTGAATTATTAGTCCTAACGTAAGACTGTCAGTGTCTTACCCGACTACGTACCTTTCCGATGGCATACCCATCCAACCTTGTTCTGAGGCCAGATCATAGCCAAGTGCATCATTATTCAAACTCCCCCGCAGTGACTTTGTCTAGTCACTGTTACTGACTGACACCAAATGAACCCTTGTTGAAGCATGATGTACTTGCAGCCTATAGGTGTCATGCATCAAGTTCTTTGTTTAGTGGGTGTTTTTTCCCTGTAGTTGTGGGAATCATGCTAGTGATATATCTATGACATTGCTCTTAATTTATACATCAATGTCAACCACTTCTTTTATATGAACGTACTGTACTGTTTAAATTGACCTAAGTATTTTTTTCCCCCCCACTGAACTGGTAAATTTTAGCCATTAAAATAATATATTTACATTTCCTAAAGTTAAATTTATTGTTTATGTATTTTTTAGAAATATTGTATTACGTGGTAGAAATCACCAAATTTTTTTACTAAATTACCAAAATATTGCGAAAAAATATACCAAAATCACTGCATGAAAACTGACTAAATCATGGAAATATTTTCACTGAAAACATGTGTGTCTGCCTATAGTTTGAATTTAAAGGAGGAACTTTAGTAAAAGGAACTGAGAAATTTTGTGAGCTGGATCTCACTCTTTAATAAGTGATCTTGTTATACAGTACAAATAAATGTGGAATTTATATAAATATAATAAATGATATATCATCACTATGCTAAAAATGATGGTAATGAAATTATTGCAACATAGTTTTGTAAGTTTGGGAATTTGATTTGGAATGATGCCATTTACATACATATGTTTTGTTGTGTAGTTTATTAACACAGTAATAGATCCACTTTATTCTATAGTACATAATTTTAAGTGACTTCTGCAATTGGTTATTAATATAGTTTTATAATAGTACATAGTCACAGTGTTTTACAGGTGCTGTAAAGATGTTCCATAAATTGAAATTTTGCTTTAATAATTGGCATTAATTAGTTTTTTGTTGTCTATATTCGCCATGTAGGCCATTTTAAAGGTGTGGGTGAGTGTATGTATGTGTGCATTCATGCATGTAAAGCATGTGTTTATATCCAGAGGGTGGTATGGTTCATAGTCACATTAGTCACACCACACAAGTAAAATAAGTTTTTTGCATATAGTGTGTGCAGACAAGTGATAGAAAAACAAAGAGTGAAAGAGAGTGAGAGTTCATTAGAGGATGTTGCCAGTTGTGTAGTGTTGTTGTGTGTGTGGCTTAGTGGGGGAACCGGCGGCCAATGGTAGTAGTATTGACTGTGTGTGTTGTGCGCTTGTGCCTGCAGCAAAAGCAGCAGGAGGAGCTGCAGAAAAAGCTGCTGGAGGAGACAGAGCCTCAGACTCTCCAGCAGCAGGAGAACATGTCCATCAAGGGGCAGAGCGCCCGCCACTTGGTCATGCAGAAGTTGATGAGAAAAGTTGAGGTGTGTGAACCCTTGCTGTATATTCTTTTCCCATTTCATACAGTGTCTTGCAGCTCTTTAAAATGTGTGCCGTCTTTTAAATTATAATTACATGCTGTTATATGTGTTTTGAATGGTAAGATTATTTAGGGTGGAAGGTTTTGGATTTGCATGTATCATAAATCCTTCCAGTTGACAGCTGCTCATTTTTGACGGGTTTTTCAATATTCCTGATAGGACTAATTTCAGGTACTTGCATAACACTAAGACATGTTCTGTGTGAGTCTGTCAGCACTTTTCATTCCAGGATTGTTTGCTTTGTCTTACATGTGATTAGACATCACAATAATTGTAGCTTGCCGATATTTCTTGGCAGGAATCCTATGTAAATATGTGCAATATTTGCCACAATTGTTTCAAGTAAAAATATGGTTTGTTGCACCTTGGCATTAGCTACTTGTTAACATAACTTGTCAGGTAAACAAGACTTCCTACACCATTGCTTACTTATTTGAGTAATTAAGGTTTGATAAAATGCAGTACGGTGTTTCCCTGTACACTGTGATATTATTTTGTATCTTGCATCTATTAGTAGCTGCTGTAACAGAAAGTGTTTAAATGTAAAACAACCTGTAAAATATAATTTTTGGTTTTAGAATTGTTATGCGTGATGGCCAGGGAAGTAGGACATCTCTTCATATGGTTTTGTTTTGTGCGGAGTCATCAAGCACAGGCTAAAGGCAGGGTCTACTAAGGAGGCATGTGAATATGGGTCGATGAACTCTCGCTGGTCCCTTCAAGAGTGTAGGGGGGTAGGCCGCCTGGTGGCTACTAAATTGGTTGTGGCGAGGTGCTGCTTCCGGGTGGTTGGGGTAAGGGTTATTGCTGGCTTACCACTGCTGTGTTGAGAGCTCTGCTCTGTCTGCTGCCATTGTGCTGGCTTCTGCAAGAGCTGTTTGGTTGGGGTAGTACCCCGCATCAAGTCCTGGGGCAGTCAATCGGACGTGCCAGCAGGAATGGTACCATCTTTCTTCGGCGCAGCAATTCCATCGCAGGGTGGTAAGCTCCAGGATCCTAATAAGGGGGTCAAAAAAATTGGCGAGAAGGGTAGTGAATTGAGGCTTCACTAGTTGGCGGATGGCCTGTTTCCCCATGGGGACAAACAGCTGAGGGCTGATGTGGGTTGAATTTGAAAGGGTTGGTTAGTTGCGAGGACAGCAACGATCTTCCTCATATTTTAGCAAACGGCATCAGCTGGAAGGTTCTAATATTCACCCCTAAGGAGGGCAGTAGGCAAAAACCCAGTAGCTATCGTGGTATCCACAAATGCCTGTGTTGGTCCTTGTCATGCCTGGCACCCTCTTCAGGCAGTTTATATACTCTGGTGGGAGTGGGTTAGCTGAAATGGGTGGCCCAGAAGCTTCGTCATGTGAATTTCTTGTGGTTGTGGCTCTACCGTATGTTTGTCCCAAGCACTGGGGTACCTAGTTCACAGTATGGGTTGCCGTTAATCAGTAGTGTGTGCAATGTATGTGCAGTCCTTGTTAGGGTCTGCCCACAGTCCTACTCTAGGTGAGTAAAACAGTTGCCTGCTGCTCCCTTACATGACGACACATCCAGGTTAGGGAAAGTGTATACGTCAACTGTAGAGCAAGAAAATAGAAGTAAGATAATTAAATGTTTTTTTTATTTAAAGTATTACCGTAATTTACTCTCGTATAACGCGCCTTCATGTATAGTGTGCACCATGTTTTTAAATAAACGTGCACCAACAATTTGTGAGGTCTTGTTTGTAAGTATGTAACAAATAGTTCTATCTTTTCATTAATGTGTGATGGGGATTGTGATATGTTTGGAAAATACTTCAAATAACTTGTTGAAATTTTGAAGTATTCAAGCATTTCAAATACTGAATTATAACCAACTTGTTACATAATTCTCTGCCTATACTCGGTTATATGTGTACGAGCCTTACAAAATTTTTAACACTTCAGTTAATCGTAACCGAAATTTATTTGAGTTGTCATAATCTCCAGAAGTATTTTTCAGCGGCACTGCTAATGGCATCAACCAAAACAATGCTAGGAGGTTAAGGAAGTTACTCCAATTAGATGAAAACTGAACTCTTACTGTGAATAACAAACATTTATTATTTGCCCGTGAGTTAACTCTTGAATTCATTATTTGTACTGCTAAACTGTTATTTTTTTGTATTTGTACATTATACATTTGCGTTGTCATGTTCAGAACGTCTTCATTACATCTGTAGGTCTGTGTTCGTTGACATTCAACTACACATACTACACCGACAATATACCCGCAAGAATACTGCATAACCGTGGGTTTTTTCAACCCTGGTGTACTTATCCCAGCAGCTAAATTTACACCTGTTTTCAATTAGGGGTTACATGGTGTAGTTTAGTTGTTTCTTTCAACCTTGTTAGTGTACTTAATTGACAAGGTATTCGGTGTAGCTGCTAGCTGCACTACACGAGCTACACTGATAAGGTTGAAAGAAATAAACATAATATCTTAGTGATTAAAATCATTTCTGTGCTCATTTGTCTGGAGTTTTTGTGCGGTGGTTACTGCACTCTGATCATTAGTTCCAGTGATCTAGATAAAATGGTATTATGGTCACAAACATTCGTTCCTAGTGCGATGACCATAGCTGCGAGGGTATCTCGTGCATTGTAAAGATTGAAGCTATAGTGAATTATACTATTTGGTTTAGTAAAGCTTGCTGTAATGAGGCACGCCTCTGGCGGCTCCCAATACCACCGTGTTGCTTGCGCATGGATAAATGAAATATAGCATAATAAAATAGAGGGGTCTTCAACAGGGGTTGCGGACAGCAGTCCAGGGCAGGGCGAAATCTACAGTCACTTCTGCGGACCTACCATTCATAATGGCAACCCAAGTAAAAGAACCTTGTGTCAAGTTATCGGTAGTGGGTGCACTGGAATCTCAGGAATTAGTCCAATTTCTATCCTTTCCTCCTGAGGGATTCAGCACACTACACGACCAGATAAAGACATGAACTAAGTTAGAATTTAAATGCGCACTGAATGGATCACAACACTGAATTAATAAGCAACAATAATAAGAGTGGTACAGGTTCTAAAAGTAAAGAGAACAGTAAGTGACATATAAGAAATTAAGTTTGTTACGTAATATTTTATTACGATAAAAAAATAAGAGTTAGCAGAGACCCAGCTAAATAGTTACACTCTATAAGCTAGGTAAGATATTATATTAAATTGACGCGTGTCCGATTAGTCAGGCTGGACACAGTAGTTACAGATTTTACTCGCTAGACCAAAAGTGACTTAGGTAGCGGGGATGAGGTGAGGAGTGTTGGCTAGTTCTGATACACACTCACCTCTAGTTAGGTAGTTGAGGTAAGTTTAGTCTTAAATGGGGTGAATGCCTGCACGAATGTTCCAAAATCGTACTTCTTTCGTCCAGAAGGCCAAGTTGTGCCAACCTAGGCGCAACTTCCACTCCTGTTAAGAAGCCGTAGACAACAGGGCGATACTTGTAGCTGGTACGGACACATGGTGGAACCTCAATTAATATAACTGGTGCTGGCGCAACTGCTTCACGTCTGAGTTTGGCTGCACGGACCCGTTCCGCCTGTCTATCCTAGGCCAGGCAGCAGGGTGAGCCAAGTGTTGCTCTCTACGTCTCCTACCACTCCTTCTCATGAGTCATCATAGGTAGGGTAACAGTTCTATGAATCATGCAGTGCACTGAAACTGAAATACTAACAGTGTACCCCAATAGTGATTTGTCGGCCGGCAGGACAAGAGTCGTCACTGATCCTCTGCCATAGGCGAACTGATAAGGGACGTGAGCCAGAGTCGCGCCAAACCTCTACTGGTTGTGTGTCCATCCAGAATACCCGGCAGCACTGCAGGTCACAGTCACCACGCACTAATAGTGTGAGTGGTGCAAAGCAACCCAATTGTGTCATGTCTCCTGGTGTGAAGGTGATACTAGTGGTTGGGGCATTACTGATTCTTCCCCATGAGCACTAAAAGTGCTGTGTGTTTGATGGGAAGAAACAGGTAGCCATTTTATGTTTGTCTTAGTTCAATTTAATAAATTCCCCGGATTTGTTGGCAGTGCATGGCGTACTATTCCTTCAACTTTGACTACAGATATATACCCTGGAAAGAAAAGTAGCAAAGTAGAAAGCAGCATGTGTTTATTAAAAGTTCAATAGACACGTAACCTGTGCTACCTCCTACCAAGTCGAGGATAGCTGAAGGTAAGTGCGTGGTTCCAGGTGTAGGTGACCTGGTTCTAAATAGATGAGAAAAGCTGATTCTAGATGAAAATAAGAGTTACAGTTAATCTACTAATTAAAGGGGTCTAGAAGAGGCAAATGAAGTTAAAAGAAAAAGTTCGTATTTGTATGTCGCTAGGTTGACTGGTCGTCGACGTACGAAGTTGGTTTGCCATGAAGGCGTATTTGTAGGCTTCGAACTTCTCTAGAGCTCCCAGGCACTAAGAGTGCTGTGGGTGGTGCAAGAGATGCAAAAGAATGACTCCAGAGCTCTGTGCTGCGGCCGGACTTATATAGTGGTAGCTTGTAGGCTGCCGGAGCGGGGCAGGCGTGACATCCTCCGGCCCTGGGTAGCCGGAGAATTATCTCTTTAGGGGTTCTAGCTTCGTGCCTCGTCGGGTCTGCTCGGCCGTGCCCGAGGTTTGGCCAGCTTGTATGCGTCGAGCACGGGGAGGGGTGCAGCATGCCTGCTGAGATGTGTGCCTTCCAGGTGAAAAGGAAAAACACAGAAGTTCCCATTGCCTCTAGGGGTAGGCAACTTGTAGCTCACTTCTGTAGAGATGGAAGCAGTACTCCTAGGTGATGACTCAGTCAGATTATAATAGGTGTAGAAGTGGCACACTTCAAAATATTAAATCAGCAGGTGAAGGCAAGCCTGGGGAAAATTAATAAAAAGGAATAATTAACTCCTATGAAGATTCCTAATTAAATTACCAAATTCATTATATACGAAATTTACAGCATGACCCTTAAACAAGTAGGCTCTATCCAGGGGCCGGGGGGGTGGCATAAATTGTGCAACGACCTGTTACAGTGGAGTCGACTGAGGTATGGGTATGTGGGTACAGGTGTGGGATTTGCCAGACTTGGAGCGTCGTCCCTGGGCAGTCAGCTCAAGGAAGCTGTGCTGGCGGCCTTCTGTAAGCTGCCGCCTGGAGGTGGTGGTTCGAGCCCTGCGTCTGGCTGCTGCAGTGATGGGGTTAAACCCTGTTTGGGCTACAGAGGAGAGGAGAGAGAGTCTTCCGCAGACTGTAGGTGAGCTAGCGAGCCTTATGGCTGGCGAGCTCCGGCGTCTCTGCTGGACCACGGGGTTGGACTTCTGTTTATCCAAAAATGGCCTTGTGTGAATGATTCTCCAGAGGCGGGGGGTAACGTAGCCTTCCAAAACAGGGGCTGGGATATCTGCTGCTGGACCGCCGCTCAAATTCTTATCTCCCCTAGTGAAGGCGATGACAATTTCTTGCATCCCGGCCTGAGGCAGGTAGACCGTGACTTCAGAAGGTCACGGGATGCTGCTATCTTGAGGGTGGAGTGTAACTTCTTGGCCAGGTAGGGTTGCGTAGTATAATTCAAATAAATTATATCTTTGTCGTAGTTGCTCTGGCACGTTCCTCCTTGATTGAATGTGGAAGAATATAAATTCAAATGTGAAGTTCAGTTCTTAATTGACTAAAGCCTGGTGTAATTTCAATTTTTAATTTCCAAGTCTCAGCAGCCAGTGATTTTGAATTCGCTACGCTTGGTGCACTCAAATGGGGCGAATTCGGATCTAGAGTGCGCAGCTCTGTAGCGCAGAAAGCTGACATGCATCATAATATAGCCTACTAGCAGCCTAAATGGTCAATTTGAACATGGTGTAAGAGTAGTTCAAACATTATTGATTACCTTTGCCATGTTTTGTAGCGAGAATCTAGTTGCTGTTGCCATAATGTAGAACTTGTTGTTTTTAATGTCACAAAATCTCACATTGGGTGACGTTTGAATGTCTTTTGCTATACAGCTCAAACCTGGAACTGTGACGAAATTCTGTGGGGCACATTCTAAGCGCTTTACAATTGGTATAACATTGCCAACTGTTGCCTTTGATGAGCTCAGAGAATTTGTTGCATCATAAAACAGCTTCAGAATTTCACTATGTTCTCTGCAAGATTTCAGTCGCTGTTCGTCAGTTCTACATTTAAATTAGTAGAAGCAGTGGCCACTGTTATTGCAGTGCTTTGTTCACCGAGGTTGGGGAGCATGTGGAAGGTTGAGTTCCACCGTGTGGGTTCGTCTTAAATAAGTTCATGCTCAGGGACTCCTAATGTTGCTTGGGTTTTCCGCAGAACTTTAGACGAGTTGACTGAGTGGTAAAAATGGGCAATTATTTTTGTACCTGCCGATATCAGGTTAGACACCGAACTCTTAATAAAACAGCTGTCCTTTAACACAACTTGCAGGTTATGGATGCTGCACATTAACCCTTGAATACTTGTCAATAAGAGAGCACATTTCATGTTGGCAGTACCATATGTTACTATAGCTATGACCTTGTTGTTCAGTCCCCACTTTTCAAAAACTGTACACCAGTTTTCTGCTATCAATGCAGCAGTGTATGTAGCTCCTTCAAAAAGTATTACCTCAAAGGTTAGCTCGGCAGGTTCTTAATCAGCATTAATGAAATGGATGGATGGTGGTGGTGCTTAAGTAATCATGGCCATGAAGAGATGTCCAAATATCACTGGTCACTGCCACATTTTCACATTTATCTACAACATTTATTACTTACTGCTTCAGTTTTTCATACATCTCAGGTATTAAATTATTTGCTTCTACACTTGAAAATGGTTGGTCGTCAGTACAAACCATTTCTGAAATTTTTTTTAGTAATTTCTTTACTTCTCGGATAATCACTTCCAAGCTTTTTTGTTTCATTGATATCAGCTTCAATTTTGGCTGCAGTGTGTGCAGACTGAATCTGTGCTTCGAACATCCTGTGGCAAACATCCCGTGGAAGTTGAGGGAGATTCAGTATAAGTACTGTCAATGCTACAGACGTTACTGTCCGCATCCGCAATGGACTGTTGTGGGTCATCCTTACAATTGGCTTTTACGCTTAATGTGGGTATCCCATGCATGTGACTGTGGCACAACACGATTCTTTACTATAATGATGGGATGTTTCCTTCAGAAGTGGTTGTGGAGGTTAGTCATTTGCATGAATTACACACAGCAAAACTCTCGCCATATGCCTTAACACTGAATTAATTCCACGCCACACTTTTAGACATCAAAATCCGTTAAACTTAAAAATTAGGCGATTCTAAACGTATATACATCACATTCAATATAATTAAGCCAAATAATTATCAAACATACATCGTATCCACGGTAATAATAAGCAAATCAATTACAGAAAAACCCCTCTATTACGACCCAATCCTGAGGAACCATGAAGAGTTTGGGTTCCAGAAAGTCTAAAATTTGAGGCTCGTCTAAAAATAGTTACAGTAATCCCCCGCCAACCGCGGTATCTTCAAATGTGGTTTCAGTTATGCACTGATTTTTTTTTGTAGACCTATTCTTCAACTGTGGTATAAGTTTCTATTATCCACGGTTTTCAGTCTATGGAAAACTGGCCTTTACTGATGTTAGGGGTCACCCATTTCTCCAAACTTTGAAAATTGTTGTTCCAAGCAGCGTGAAGCAATAAATGACTCATGTCAGAAGGGGACTGTGGTATTTGGAGGGCAGGAGGGTGGTTTGCAGGCCTGGTTGAAAATTCTTTGTGTAGTCCCGTACTGTACCTTACCACCGCCTCTGCCTTACCCCTCCCACTCATTTTTTACTTCTGCTAACCCTTCTCCGCCCATATACCTACATAAGGTGATAATTTTTTATGGTGAGAAATTTATTTTGGCAAGTTAGGCCGGGTGCGTGTATATGCCACGTCAGAATTTTTTCATGTTAAATTTGTGTTAATTGTAATTTCAGTTAGCCCACACTAAATTTTTGTATTCCTGTAAACATTACTGGGCCTCATTGTACCAATACAGAGGCCAACACGCCGCCTAAATTTCGTAGAAATTCAACATATTGACGTGAATAGCATCTATCAGCATGTTTTCCCAACACCAGCAGTGTAATGACGGCACTGGTGCTGGCTATCCGCCACCCACGAGTAATCTTGTAGCCACAAAGCAAGTAAGGAGACAAGAGCGGTCACTTCCATGTTGTAACAATCTTCTTATTTTGAAGTCTATTTCAGGGGTGTTGGGTGCCTGGATTAATACCAACAACAGACATGCATTACAAAAAATAACCACCTAGTTGAATAAAACAAAAATAAGAGTTTTAATGATTATTTTGTGATAAACACTCTTCATTGAAGTAGTTAATAATCATGATGTGTTCAATGTTTAATAGAATTACTTATTTACAAAACAAAATTTTATTGATTTATATATATATATATACACACACACACACATAATATTCTTTTTTAGGCTTGCCTGGTAGCATTTACAGTATGTCAGCTTGCATTATTCTTGATAGGTTTTAGAATTGCTTAATTAGAACCTACTTGACTTATGCCATTTATTTGCAGAATTTTGTTTTCTGCAATAATAAAATATATACCTTTGCTATTTGTGTTAGCTCTGTGTTTGAATTATTTACGTTACCTTTGATTGTGACCAATAGAATAAAATAAATCTGGTGCAAGCAGTGCAAAAAACTGATTAAATATTTGTAATAGTTTTAATAAGTAACTAAATCAACACCTGAAATATATCTATGTTAAATCAGTATGTTTAAGCAACAAAACCCTCGTAGTTTTGACTCAAAACCGATCTGTTCCATAAAATCATGAATTATAGTGATAAATTGTCTATGTTGGTGTTTCCACAGGCACTTAATTCAAGTAATGCGATTGTAAGCCCTATCTAGTGTCACTCCCCTGCGTGTAGCGATCAGTAGACAGCTGCGTGAGGCAGTCGGCCCGGGTGTGATGCTCATGCCAGGGCCGCCTACTTCACAGCCTAGCCTTACACAATTGAAAACTTTAACATTTGACTTTACGTTTGCTTTCCAACATGGTGTTTCTTATGGAGCTTGACACAATGGAACTGTCAACAGTAAAGTCAAGCACTCTTGACATTGCGATTTTGAAAAGTTGAAATGTAAAGTCAAATCAAGCAGCCATTTTGTAGAGAATCTAACGGAGGTTATGCGGAAACTGCATTATTTTATTGTAGGGTGATTTTAATGTCTGTATATTTAACTAAGCTCGTCTTAAATTAAAGAAATGCCAAACAAATATAATGTGAAGAGGAAATATATGAATTGACATTTTTTAATAATGTAAACAAATGAGGTTTTTGTTTTGAAATAAACTTTTAATGTAAATTTTTAGCCTATTTTTAAAAAGGTATTTAAAATGCATTCTTGGATAATATAATTATTTCCATAACAAGATACACATTTTTGCGAAGCTTGCAGATCCAATGTTCAATTGTCTGAACTTTGACTTTACAATATTGTATTGTGTATTGGTGGTTTCATCAGAGGAAAGGAAATGTAAAGTCAAATGCTAAAGATTTCTATTGTGCACGAAGCTGTAAGCTGCCGTGCCCGGCTGCACTGCAAAGGATCTAGGCGTTCACCCAGCTACATTCATGCCACAATGTATTTGCTTCTAGCCGCATCACACGAGTGATTTAATCTAAATAATGTATCTTCATATCTATTTTCAATAAATAAAGTGCTGATTTACTTCAAATGTAAGTCTTCTCTAACAGTGTTTTTAGTTACTGCTTTGTGCGTAATGTCAGATTTTTTAAGAAATGAAACACTAAATAGTAGGCCGACTTAACCTATCCCCCACGTTGGCGAGGAATTACTGTACCGCCCCTTCTAGGCTGTCAGCACCAACCAATGCATACCTCCTTCCCCTCAAGCATTGGAATGCTTTCCGTGGTGGCAGCCATCTGTTTTGTCATTGTTATCTCTCGCTTTTTCGTGGATACGGTACTCTCTCTCTCTCTCAGGGGCGTATTCTCCATGAATGCAATACCTGCAGTGCATGCTTTAATAAAATTCAAAAACGAACATGTTTCTTAACCATATACTTCCATTTTTCTTTTAAATAATAAGTTTTCCTTTCTTCACTACACATGGGACTGAGATGCCCGTGTCTTTTCGTCTTTCTTTTATTAATATTTACTCAAAATGTTGTGGCAAGGTGCTGAGGGGTAGCAGCGCGGTGCATATTTCGATAATCGATTGTAATAGTTCCCTGAAACACCGAGGTATTTGTTCAGCTGGTGTGATGTCGCAGCTCGCTCGCGCGAAATGTGGGCGAATGCATGCACAAAGCGGCATTGCATTCAGTGTGCTAGCGGGCGTGTGTATATACCTTTATTCAATTTTTAGCGACTGATGGGTTGTGTATTCTACTTTACATTTGAATTAGTATTTTGAACAGTAGTTTCGCAAGATAAATGATAACTGTAAAAGTGACAGTTTAACAAGTGTATTTAATAAATTGTTTCAGTTATGTTGATTTAGTGAGAAATTCGATGTTAATTGGAGACCTACGGCCGCTCTCAACAATTTAAAGACTGGGAACACTCAGAAACTTTGTATGAACATTTAATCGTGACCTTTACAAAAATTATAAATGATTACTTGTAAACAAATGGTGAATGTTACACTGGAAATAATTCTTGGAAACTTAAAACCTAAACGTAAATTATGTTTTGTGAACTTTCAGAAGTAATTTTACTTTTTCATTAAGTTATTTGACAAGCAAATATTAACGTTTTTAAAAGACAAATATAACTTTGCCATAGCCCTAATTCAAGCTATTTACTACTAGCGAATTTAAGTGGTTTGCGAGTTTTGGGTGTTTAAATGATTAAATAAATAAATAATAAAAATGTAAAATTATTTGATTTGACCAGTGAATCTCGCTCCTGGATTTATGATTTGAAACATGAAAATGATTTTCTTGATAAATTGGCTACAATACTTTTTTAATTGGTGCCTGCACTAACACTACTTGTTATCCTATGGATTAGGTTTTGTTCTTCTCTTCATCTTAGATGCTGAAGTGTATCTATGATTTGTCTTAATTTAAAGTGTCGCTATTGATTTTATTTAGTGTTTAATTATGTTCAGTAATATGTGTCGAAGTGTTTGAGTGTTATGATTTAGCTATTTTTGTATTGCTTCGATACTTTAATTTTCTTCGGGATTGAATGTTTACATGTTCTTGCATTTCTAAATCTGGAGAATCTTTTGAGCTTTATATGGGCGTATTTTAAGGTTAGTGGTTCTCTCGTTTCAAAGCGAAGGTAAGAGTTAGAGGAAAAGCAACCTCTTATTTTCATTTAGTTATTATTAATATTTACTTCTTCTGTGCAAAGTGAAGTGCCGAAGTAAGTTTCATGTTGCATGCCTTACCAAAATTTTCAGGATATGCCCCAGCTCTCTCTTTGTTTGTCTTATTACAAATTGGATTTGTGCATGGTGTTTGGATGATTTCTCTTAGTTTTTATTATGGTTTGTTGACGACCCATGCAGACTTGCCAACTTTATGATTTTTCCATCAAAGTACGGATTTTATGGAAAAGCCTTGATTTTTTTTCAGAATTCCGACACCGGAAAAAATTTTTGAGTGAATATTTACTAGAGCCGGGACATTATACTTCGATACCTCAATATGGGGAAGTATCGAAAATATTGAGTATTGTGTTGTGCATATCGATACATTTGTTTGATGCGTGAAATATTATATTATCGACATGGAATGGCTTTGTCCATTATTTTCCCAATTGTCTTGAAATGGCTTTGTCCATTATTTTCCCAATTGTCTCGAAGAAATAGTGTTTTTGCTCTGAAGTTGAGTTTACTAGTTTTGGAAAACCGGTGAAATGTCATATTTATTTAATGAATCAGCTAATTTAGTTGCATCGATGGCAGGTTATATAATAATTTGAGGCTGTGATGTATTTAGTAATTTGGTATTTTATATTCAGTGGATGTGAGCAAAAATACAGAATGACAAAATCAGTGCCATGTTTGTTTTTACTTTAAAAACGTGCAAATGCATAAATAAAATAATTTTTAATAATAATAGGCCTAGGCCTAACTATACATAAAATTCACTGGGCATGTTTTAAAAAGCAAGTAAGCATTGTGCTTTGTTTACATACTCTGCAACTACATTTTTTAAGAGTCGTTATTACATAATTTTTTATTTTCTTCTTTATTAACGTATTTGTAGCATTAGTGATAATTGTAGAAATATTACGTTTAAGCATTAAATTTAGATAACAATATATTTCACTTTTAACGCAATAATGCAATGGCGCGAGTGCTAAACAAGTGACAGTTGATGGCAACCAAATCAAATTTACAAAATAACGCAAATTTACGACTCTTCCATTTAAACAATGTGTGATTAAAAATTATAGTCTCATAAGAAGAGGTGCAAAAGACGATGTCTCATGAAAGACGTTAAACTAACGTCTCTCCCAACCCCATCCAATCCGCTGTCAATAAAATCAACAAGGTTGGTTGGAATGGTAACCTACTTTGATTACAGCGTTTGTTTACACTAGGGTTGTGCGAATATACATTTCTTATAATGAAACGATTATGAAACGATAGTTGTAAATTTTCGCGTAATTGAAACGATAATGAATATTTGGTAAAAGTATCCTATTTTGCCGTAGATTAAGAAAAACTGTACATTAATTTATTTTATTACATTTTTTTTATTTCTAGTGTTTTAAGGATCTTAGCACTGTATTACGAAACCATGTACATGACAAATAAAACAAATCAAGAAAATATATACATTTTTTACATAATGCAGTACACTTATGCCTTCGCTTGCAAACTCGTGTCAATCTGTGAATCCAAAACTGTCCTTACGCTGCTATGTATGTGTGTGTGTATACATATATAAAGTACTCACTTTGAGGTTTGAGTAACATGAAAAGCTTTCTTCATAAAAAAAACACTGCACTCTTTTTAAAAACTGCACTAAATTCAGAAAGTTTGGTTGGAAAATTCTTTTCTTGCTGAAACAAGTTAGACTGTAATACAGGTTTATGAAAAAAAGAAAATCACTCTTACCTTGCAACTTGTATTTACTAATGTTATTTGAGGTTGTCATGCAAGAAGGATAGTTGCTCAATGTGTTCTGGGCTGAAAAGTGTTCGCCTGAACGTAACAGTGTTGTCTGCGGAGGAGAACAGTTGTTCTCTAGCAACAGAAGTGGCTGGAACCGGCAGATATTTTGCACCTACTCTTGCAATGTTAGGGTACTTGTATTTACCAGTCGTTCTGTACCAATCATAGATATTTGATTTTCGGTTTAGAAGTGGTTCTTGCATATATGAATCATATTCAACTACCACATTTGCTGTTGGTTTTCTGTGTGCTGGTTGAGCCATTTTTAGCTCAGCGGACCACAATGACATTTCTTCCGGTTCTGCCTTTTCATCTTCAGCTTTCTCTTCTTGTGTTTCTAAAACCTTGTTCATCTTGCGGTTTGAAATTTTTTTCTCGTGATTATTTTTGCAGTCTGCTGCTCAGCAGGATTTAGAAGTGTCGTCTTGAAACATGGATCCAGCACCATGCAGACCATTTTCACCGTATCTTCCTTGTAAAGTGTAAATCTAGATTTGAATGATTTCATGAGGTTTATTTTTTGCAAAAACTTTGCCATTTACACTGCTCGCAATACAATTTTGGAGAGATGATTCTATGTAATGGAGGAATGGAGTCACTAAACATCGTGACTCATATCTGTCTCCACTTAGATCATTTGTGGCTTGTGCAACAGGTCTGAGAATGTCTATAAGTCACTCTGCTAACATCCACTCATGTATATTGAGACACTCAACGGGTGAATTTGAGGACGCTAGTTCAGCTGCAGCATATTCTCTGAGATGGACTAAGCGTTCTAACATCTGAAATTCAAGAGTTCCAGCAGGTTTCAACATCTTTGACTACATTCAGAGGTGTCTGCCTCTGCTGTAATCGTAAATTGGCTACACTACTCCGCCTGTACCTGCCTACATTGGCTCTTGTTTTGGTTAGCATTCTTTTAATGCCTGGTGTTTCTTGTTTTACATCTTTGATGCACAGCTGCAATGTATGTGCATGACATTGCAAATTAGTCCAGCCACTAGTTGATGACACTGCAGATACAAAATTCCGGGCATTGTCAGTCACATAAAATATAATTAAGCTACCATTGTTTGGAATTCCCCATTCACCCATCAGTGATTTCAGAACATCTTGAATGTTACGTGCTGTGTATGAACTGGGAAAATGACGAATATTCAGTGTGTAGCTTTTGTATACCCACTCACTGTTAATTAAATGGATAGTGAGAGATATATATAATTTTGGTTGGACCTTGAAGTCCCCGTGTCGCAAGTGAAAGAAACTGAGCGCTCTCCATTTGTTATGTCTTCAGCAAATTCTGTTTTTATTTTACTGACACTTCTGGAAAATGTTGTTCGGGAAGGAATCTTGTACTGAGGTTGGCAGTCATTTAACAGTTCAACAAAGGCTGACTCTTCGACTGTATATGAATGAAACCCTTTTACAATAAAATTGGCAACTTTTTCATTCAAATTTCTGGTGGCAATTCTGTTCGAATCCCACATCTCTTTCGTTTTAAAAACTTCCATATTAGTGACTTGTTTACTGGAGGATGGCTTGAGTTTTGCAGCTTTCCCAATTTTTTTTTTCTTCATTGAGTGATTTAAATTCCATCTCTGGGTGTTGTGTTAAATGGGCAACTAATTCTGAAATTCTCCCTGTCAACACACAAATGCACACATGGTGGTGAAAATAATCAGGTACATGTGCACATTTTACTGAGTTAATCCTGTGCTGAAACATACCATGATTTTGAGCCTCTAGAACTGGAAAAACATAAATCTCATGTACAGGCAGTAGAATTTTTTAAAGCCTGAGATTTGTTCATGTACGTTAACAACTGACATTTGGCAATTACACACTCCCGTAAAGCGATCGCAAACATCCTTGGCAAAAGCACAGTTGTGGACATAGAAAAGAGAAGGGGATAGTTGTTCGTGGATGCACGTGACCAACATACTGTAAATGCAACTACAAAGGTGCACGACCTTACCAGGCAAAATGTACTGCCTTGGTCTAGGAGACCTTGTCTGTTATTTAATTGGGGTCAGAAACATTTTTACACTACCCGTTTTGTTCCCCAAAAATTTTTGTGTGCATGCGACACTCCATATTTTGCCATGAAAAATTAGCATAAAATGTGTGGACTATAATGCCAAAATATGACAGATTTTGTTGACAAAATGATCAGGTGACCCAATTTTGTATACAATAATGGTGACGTATTTGGTAATTTGGCATTTCGTATTTTGTATCAAGCAAATGTTCGCAAAAATGCAAATGACGTAATCAGCACCATGTTGGTTTTGATCCTCAAAATATATATGCGATTGTGTAACTAAAGCATCTTTAAAAAACTAATAGTGTTGTGCTTTGCTTATATTTTTCGCATCATTTTTTTTTTTTAAGATATTGCATTAATAATTATTTTCTTATTTATTAACATATTACCAGCATTCCAGTGATTGTAGAAATATCACGTCCTTTTTTGGCATTTAATTTTGATAAAAATAATTTTCTCTGTAAATGTAAAAATCCATAGTGGCAAGTGCTACACAATTGACCGTTGAAAACGTCCAAATTGAAACTTATGAAATAACAAATTTACAAAATACTGAGTTTTTCATTTCAGACACGGTGTAAGACAACCATTATAAAACGTAAGCATGGACTCCAACCTGTTGGCGTACAAATACTTTTTTTGCAGGTATTGCATTTTGCGCCCTCGCCACTTTCTTCTTGTGTATAAAAATTCCAAACAACGCTTGTTTTCTTTCTTTTGTACGTGAATTGAATGGCTACTGACTGGTCATCATTAATTTCTTCCGCATTTTCCATTTTTGTACTTGTACCAAATACTACGGTAAACGTAACCACAGCACAATGTGAATTATAAACAAATGTAGCGTTGATAAAATGAATGTCGCAGAAATATAATCGCAGGACACATACGTACCAACAACAAAAATAATATCCGTTTGTTACTGCTTCAAGTGGTAAAAATAACTTAATTTGATTTGTAATTTAGCTTGTGCCATTGGTGAAGATTTGTTAATTACTAGTTTGTCGTTTCAAAAATATAATGCGATCATCTATATTATTTTTTACGTCAATTATGGTCATATTATTTTCATGGAAAGTTGTAAGTACCATAGTTGCAGACATCGCGCATGTATGAAGTATCGATTGTACGTGCGAGTGCGAGATTTCACTCACTCCTTCAAGTGCACAATATCAATAACGGCAGTTACGTAAACATACAAAACTTTACTTACTAGTATTATGTTCTAAAGTGAAGTAAAAAATATTCAATTGAAGTGAATTGTTATTACGGGATAGTACCTTCTCTATTTACTTTTATTTTGGGTTTATGAAATATTTATGCCTGCATTAGTATAACATGAGGTTAGAGCAATAAAGCATTTGGGTAATCTTGCGGTGGTAAACTGTGTTTTATTTTGGCTACGTCCAACACATCTAGTAACTAAAAAAGTGCTTTGTAAATTAAAATAAAAAGCACACAGTGATATGGTGTGTGCTTCAAATTTAATTATTTTATTCCATGTACTGATAAGCTATTAGGTTAGAATTGTTACTGGATTGCATAGCAGATAATCACAAAGTAATTGAATATTCATTTGGAAAATTTCTTAGCGATAACGATAATGAAAGGCAGCAATTACCGATTGTATTTTCAATATATTGAATATTCTCACAACCATAGTTTACACTCACTACTTTCTTCATAGACAGAGCAGCTGTTTAAGAAGGATGTATTGTGGCCGCGGTACGTTTCTAAAACTGTCAAAATTTAGTGATCTTGTGTTCGGTATTCTGAATGCAGGTACATATTTCGATTTTTTACGTGCCATTTGTGTTCACAACCAGTATTTCATATTTATTTTAATGTTTTGTGTGTGTACAATATGTGGAAATGACAAACACAAAACTACAAACTTCAAGTAGCGATAGAATTGCTATTGTTGTTTTTCATCTTTTTAAATTAAAATCATTGCCTAATATGGATTTTGAGTATTACAAAGTGAATTCTCAATACTTTTATGGTAAGCATATTAATATTATAAATGTGAAAATAAATACGGCATGGAAGTTATCTTAAATTAATGTATATTTCAGCCAAGGCAAGGAATAAGTATATTTTTACTTTGCATGTCATACTAAGCACACACATTTTGTTGATGTATAAGTCTTGTCTAGGAGAAATCATAGGTCCCGGCCTAAAACACTGAACAAATGTTAGATTATATTAAATTTTCATTGTGAAATTATGGAAATTTTGTTACTTGAAATTACACTTGAATGATAAGAAAATTAGTGTATGTGAAATTGCTACAGGCAGTTTACGCGTGTTTTAATAGTTTTTATCCATTGTAATGATTGGAAACTTTAAAAGTTGGCAAGTCCCACGTATTTATTTTGGATTTTGATTTGGTTGTTATTGGCTTGATTTTATGAACGATTGTTGACTACCCACGCAATTATTGTCAGCACAAAATTCTCCAAATTTTTTATTACGACCCCCCTCTATTATGACCCTATTCTCGGGAACCATGAGGGGTCGTATTAGAGAAGTTCTACTGTACCTTCAAAAAAAAACTTACGCATCTGCCAAATTACGCACTTCCAAATTTTTTATACAACTATGAAAGTTAATGTTTTGTGAAATATCTTGTAGAAAATCGAAAGCCAAAATGTGTTGTTTGCAAATGATGAAACAGTAACGTAAGATTTTAAATTACGTTTTGTTAAACCTTTTCAGTAATAACTTGAATTTTATGACAATCAATGCTTGGAGTTGGGGTTTTGCTGTCTGTTATGGTTTAATTGGCTATTGTGTAAGATTACACAATGGCGGCCGGTGTGCTGTTTGCTTTCGTTGGACCGTTAAAAGTTATAAATTCCAACCAAATGATGAAGCCAAATATTGCGTGATGTAAATTTTTTTAATGAAAAATATGTTTTTAATACGTGTTATATTATAATTTCTCTTTTACAGCTTGTGTTATGTACTAGTGATATTATCCTACCAGCTCTTTTCCCATAGTTTACCAAATAAAATACAGATGACACATTTTTAGGCCAAGTGATAATTTTGACTGTTGAAAACAATGAAATAACTGTGAATTTATAATATACTAAGTGAGGCTATAAGTGATTTTACCGGCTTTATTCCAAGGCCAAGTGAAGTCTCTGAGTTTATTTTGTTTGTGAACAACATAGTCAAGTCAAAGTTTTAGGTTAGAGACGTTACAAAAATAGTCTCGCATGCTGCTGAATATTCTATGGCACTGACGCCTGCCCGGTTATAGATTGTAATGGCACTGACGTTGAGGTTTATTGCGCTACACCAACTGCGTGGTTTTAGGTAGCTGATGGGCGGGTGTTAGTAATCTGACTTACTCTGAAGGTCTTCAGTCGGTTGGTAATGTGGGTTTGCTGACTGAGCGAAGCTGGTGCTACAGTCATTGCATTAGGTTACGTTGTACGTAATTGTCTCACACCATACTCGAAGATTCAGGCCTCTGAATATTGACTCCAGAAGTTAGGATTGTCTAGTCCGTACGTAGCTTCAGTCCGGTAGACTAGACCCCTCAACACCGGGTGGTAGTCGGGACTGGTTCGGATGAGGGGTTTTGGAAATATATATATATATATATATTGTATCACATGAACAGTCGAGACTGCCCATAATCTCTGTAAGGTGCCTGTCTCTCCTGCGTAGGCGGGGCTAAGGTACTCCGTTGCTTAGCAGCTAGATGAGCAATCTTTTGTTCCCTATGCCATCGGCTGTGCCTTATGTTGTAAGTCATAGAGTTTGGTTCGCCGCTGAACAAGATACATTATGCACTAGCTGATTCGTGGCACAAGCTTGGTAAGAGTCCCCACTGACCCCCACGTTAACAGGCAGATCAGACACGTTGAGGCGTGTGGGCCACCAATGCTATTACTGGATGTGATATCCAGCCAAGATCAGGCCGTAATACCCAGGCCAACACCTAGGTGCTCTGGTAGGTGATATAACCTAGGTTTGCTGTCTCTCCTTGGTGGAAGGTATTCCTAGTGGTTGTGGCTCCTCTGTTTCTTCCCTCCGGCACCTGGGTACTCGGGGTGCAGAAAGAACAAGCATGGGTATGTTACTGATTGGTGGTCCCCAGAAGGGGGGCCTCAGTCAAGCTAGTTCGGATTTATAAAAGTTCCCGGTTTCTGTTGGTAGTTCACAGTCCAACTTATTCCTAGCAGGCGAAGTAGATGTTACTCTAGAAATAAAAACTTTTGGATAGAGAACAAAGCTGTATTTATTGAGGACTCTATAAATACAGTGACTTGTACTATCTCCTACCAAGCAGACGGAGTGCTGAAGGAAAAGTACGTTAGTTAGGTGTAGGCGACCTGCTCTTAGGCTAGAGGGAAAGTGAACTAGAAAACTGAATATATAATTTGACGCGTGTCCGATTAGACTTACTGGACACAATAGTCGAGGATTTTATCCGCTAGACCAAAAGCGGCTTAGTTAGCTGGAATGAGACGAGGGGGTGTTGGCTAGTTCTTATACACTCTTACTTCTAGTTGTGTATTTTAGGTAGATATGCCTTTAGGCGGGATGAATTATGTCGATGCCAGAATGGATGTTCCACAGATGAGCTTCTTTAGACCAGATGATGTGGCGTAGGCACACTTCAGTACCGGTCAGAAGTCTGGTGACAATCGGGTGACACTGGGTGTGGATGATGACACCCGGTGGAAAGTTAATAAACACAACCGGAGCAGGCACGACTTCTCGTCATCTGAGTTCGGCGGCGAAGTCCCTGTCTAGCCTGCGTAAAATGGAGTGATGCTATCCTCGGCCTGAGAACAGGGTGAGCCAGGTGATACTCCCTACGTTTTCTGCCACTCCTCTCGTGAGGTATAGGGTTAAAAGCTCTATAGTTCATGCAGAGCACTGAGACAGAAATACTAACAGTGTAACTCAATAGTGACTTGCCGGCTCGAGCTCGATAAGAGTCCCCACTGATCCCCCACCGTAGACGGGCTGATCAGGGGCATGGAGCCGTGTGGACAGCCAAGGCTCTACTGGTTTTGTGTTCGCACTAGGATGCCTGGCAACACTGCAGGCCACAGTCACAGCACAAGAACCAGTGCGGATGGTGAGAAGCAACCTAAGTCTGTCGTGTCTCCTGGTGTGAAGGTGTTGCTAGTGGTTGTGGCATCGCTGTTCTCCCACACGAGCACTCACAGTGCTGATGTGTAGCTGAGAAGAAATAGGTAGTCGTCTAATATGTATGTCTTAATTCGTTTTAGTAAAATTCCCGGTTTCCATCGACAGTGCACAACAAAATCTACCTTCAACTGTGGATAGAAATAAATACACAGGAAATTAAAACAGAAAGGTATAGAGCAATGTGTGTTTATTGAGACCTTAATAATCACGTGACCTGTGCTACCTCCCACCAAGTCGAGGATAGATGTGGGTAACTGCGTGTTTCCAGGTGTAGGTGACCGGGTTCTAAGTAGAGGGGAAATACTGGTTCTAGATGAAAAATAGATAAAGTTAAGCTGCTAAATAAAGGTGTCTAGAGGAGACAAAGCAAAATTAAAAGAAAATGTTTGTGTTCATATGTCATCTGGTTGACTGGTAATTGATGTACGTAGTAAGTAGCAACCAGGGCGTACTCAGAGGTTGGTAACTTCTCAGAAGATCCAGAGCACTGGCTGTGCTGTGGGAGGTTGCTAGAAATGCGAAAGCATTACTCCTGAGCTCGGCTGCGGCCGGACTTATATGGTGGTAGCTTGGTGGCTGCCGGTGCGGGGGAGGTGTGACGTCCTCCAGCCCTGGGTGGCGTGAGAATCCTTTCATCAGCGATTCTGGCTTCGTGCCTCATCGGGTGTGCTCGGCCTTGCCAGAGGTTTGGGCAGCTTGTAGGCGTCAAGCGCTGGGAAGAGAAGTCGCGTGCCTGCCGAGTTTTGTATCCTCCAGGTAAGAAGAAAACCACATAAGTTTCCGTTGCCTGTAGGGTAGCCAACATGTTCATCCCTGTAGAGATGGAAGAGGTGCTCTAGGCGATGAGTCGTAATTGTATTTGAATAGATGTAGAAGCGGCACACGTCAATCCCATCTCCTGTTAAGATGTAAACTCATTGTGGAAAAGATGGCGGAGAAAGGCGTAGGCCCCCTCTCTGGAAGGTCTAGAGGGTCTGGGTAGACGTGCAGAGGTAGGTAGCACAAAAAAATGTTTCGTAGACAGGTAGGTGGGACGCTTAAGGTATGGGTGCTTGATTGCTGTAGCGGTGCGTGTTGTGCTCAGGGTGCCAAGCCGGCGAAGCGAAACATGTGATACGTGGAATGGTGTTGGCCAGCTGGTGACCTTGATTCTTTCGCTCTCTCTTGTGGATGGCAGGGGGGGGCATCCTCTGCCGCTCGCCCTGGTTGTCGGGCTTTGCTGATGCGGCAAGAGCGTTTATAACCCCCGTGTGCAAAGATTACTGGGTTTGGAAGCCGCGTGTGTCTGGTGTCCCACTGGCCGACTTTTCATAATAACTGCCATTCACAAAAACCAGCATAGCGCTCATGGATATTACAATAGAATCGTACATAAAACCTGAAAGTAAAATAATAAAAAGAATGGCATGTCAAAATGGGGGGTCTAAAGTTAGAATAATTAGAATATGTACAAGCCATACTCGCGGAAGGTGGGGAAACACCATTACTATCCTGGAGCTTGCTGCAGTGAGTTAAGAAAGAAAAGGAAAATCTTTCCAGGGAACCTTTATGTCTGTCAACAAGCTTAAACAGTTACATGTAACATATTGCAAAGTGGCCAACCACAGGCCCTTCAATAGTACCTGGCTTGACCGTCTAGACACATACAAAGCGATTACACTACATGCATAATTAACATTGGAAAAATGTGTACACATATGTCACTAAATACAATACATATACCTTTAAAAATTTAAGTTGAAATATCTTGCACCATATTAAGGGAGCTTTAACGCTCAAAGTATTACTGAGTAGGTGTACAAGATATTGCAAACAAAACACATATATTACAAGCATATACGTAAAAATACTCGCCTACAAAACTGCATTCTTTCTTGTAGGTGAATTTCACATATACCCTTGGGAAATGTAATCTCATATTTAAAAGTGTGTCTACATATTTAGTGCTAAAAATCATTTAAAAAAATTTAAAAAAACTAACCTAGCTATCCCTTGTGGGAGTCCATCTTATATCGTAGGTCTAATATCTAATATGTACACAGTGTATCTTCATTGGAATGTTCAAGGTTAGTTCCTAAGGAATGTTTACTTTTGTCCATGCTGAACACACATTCTTACATAACGGCATTCTTTGTGTAAGCGATCTTCACATAAACACTTTCAAAACGTATTCCATATTTAAGGATTTGCCTACACATCATGTCAAATTTACGGATAATTGTTATAAAAAAGCTAAATGTCTTTGTGATGTTAAAGTCTCTTAATCACTGGCACTGTGGTGAGCATCTTTACACAGTTTAATTACAGTAACCATTACTGTCACTGTGGAGAGCATCTGTTCGTAATGCTACTTATTTAAGTGGACTTGTCAGCCACGGAAACACTTGAACCATAAGGTGTGAAATGTCTATCCGAAAGTTACTGATGTACAACTTTTTACGGTTGTATATAAAAGGTTAATTATTACGTTGTCGAGTGATTAATTACTGGTTCATTTACCTCATTGGTTCTTTTCACTGGAACTCTACCGGATACTTTTAATATAGCCTGTTCTGCTTACGTCATTGTCTTTCGGATTGCGGCTAAACAAAATATAGTGCATGTAATTGGTCTATAATGAGTCTTTTTGTCACGTGCGCACGTAGTGGTTCACGACTACTTAACAGTTTATCAACTTTGCGCACTTATGGGCGATCTTCGTTATCTGATACTTCCTTTGGACGAAGGACAGCGTGCACAGGGTATGACCATATATACCTAGTTGTGGATCTCCATGGCGATTCCCTGTACCGGCCAAGCATGTGAGCGGCCTTGGCAGTACATAGGGGCATCAGGAGTCGTGGAGCAGCCTGGGGCATCATGGTGTCTGCTTCTGCCTCAACAAAGTGAGAGGACACTTGTTTAAGGGACGTTGAAGCAGTGCGGGGAGGGTCAACCCTTCCACCCCGACTGCACAGATTCCTCCCCTTAGAGCAAGATGTTTCTCTGATGGGACAGTGCGGAGGAGAAAGATCTCCACCCCGACTGGGGGTAGCACAGCTCGTCGTAGTTCCAGGTCGTGGGTGGTCTCGGTGGCCAGGTCCTGGGGCAAGGCGGTGGATGAGAGGTTCACGTCGACCCTCACTGCGGGTGATGTGCCTGTTGAGGGGTAGTAGGTGGCATCGATGCTCTCGACGGGAGCAGCCTCTCGTGTAGCAAGATGGCAGGGCAGAGCACTTCCAATGTGGTAGCTCGACGTCCGGTTCTGTGGGTATTTCTGCGTCGCAGCTTGACGCCCCGGGTAGCAGAGTTTCTTGTATAACAGGAGACGGACGGAGCACTCTTGTCCAAGCTGGCAGGAGTTCCTGCGTGGCAGGATCTTGAAGCAGAGCAATTGGGGCGTGGCAGCTCGAAGCCTTGGTAGGCAGGAGATCCTGCTTAGCAGGTTCTTGAGGTGGAGCACTTCGGGCATTGCAGCTCGACGTCCCGATAAGCAGGTCTATCTGCATGCCAGGTGATTGAGGCGGAGCACTCTCGTTTGAGCTCGGCGTCTCGGGCTCCTGTGGTCTAGTTACATCTTGTACTTCTTTGTCTGGATACGACCTTACTGAAGTTGGGGTGGCTTCGACTTCCTGTTCCGTAGTTGTACCAGGTGGAGAGGTAGGTGCGTATGTGATTCCTACCCCTCTCATCGAGGGTACTTCTGATCGCTCGCTGATGCTGCTTGATCGGTGGGGTGTTTGACAGGGTGCTCTGCCACGGTGGCTCCGCCAGGATAACTCAGAGCAGTCAGTTCTTGGTTTGGCTGCTGTCTTATCAGCGTAGCTTAGTGGCGTAGAGGGCATTTATCTCACGGAGAATGCACCTTGGCATTGTTCTACATTGGATTTCCATGGTGAGATGTATCTGGGTGCCCTGTCAACCACAATGGGCTTTGGTTCGGGTCTCATTGAAGGTCCTGGCTCTGTATCAGGTTCTACCCTTTTAGATGAAGGTTCATCCTAATCCTCCAATTGGCCAGGTATGTCTTCTTCAGCGTCGTCAGCCCCAAGTATTGGCATGTCCTCTGGGTATGGTGATATCTGACCTCTGGTGGCCTTACGAATCTGTCCACGTATATCCTCGGCCTAGTAGACGTCTCGTTTGCCTACGATACGGTACGATCCATCCCATTTGTCAGCAAGTCCAGCGTTGAATTGATTGCTGGTTTCGCTTAGTGGGTGACTTCGCAGGACAGCTTCCCCTAAGTTGAATTCTCTTACCCCTGTCTTCGGTTGGAGATATTTCTTCAAAGTATGTGTTCTGAGCTTTCTGGGCATGTGTGGTATGCACTAGGACTGCTAACCCGATGTCCTCAGGTTGAGGCATGTCTGTGGGTCGCTTTCCTACTGCCAGTTGCCTGGTCGGCGTAAGGGTTGTCCCAGGAGTAGGATGCTCGGCCTCGTTTGTACGGCTGTCGTAGGGCAGACATTATGGTAGGGATGTTCTTATCCCAATTCTTATGATCGTTGCCTACACTGATACGGAGGAACTTCTTAATCTCCTGGTTCCTCCGTTCAGTGGGGTTGGCTAGTGGATGGGAGGGAGGAGTATTCCAGGTTTCTACCCCCCCCTCTTGAGAGGCAGTTTACCATTGACGGCTAATGAACTGGGTGCCATTGTCCGTCAGTATGGCTTTCGGATAGCCCCATTGTGCGAAAATCTCTGCTTCCATATTCCACACGATTGGGGTGGTCTCTTGGCTGGACAAAGGAAGTGCCTCTACCCATCCAAAAAATTGGTCTGTCACTACAAGGAGGTAGCGATTTCCTTTCGGGGTATGTGGATATGAGCCCATCAGATTGGCGGCGATATGGGTCCAGGCCACCTTGGGTCTCCGTGGTTTTGCAGTGGGAGAAGGAACCAGGTATTCTTTGCCACGGCAGCATGTGACACAGTTACTAACGGACTGCCAGACATCAATGCTTATTCTGTTCCAATTATAACTGGTTTTAATGTCCAATAGGGTGACCAGCTTGGGGATGGTCGTGATGGTGTCTGCATATATCCGCTCGTAGCTGCGGTGGAACCCAGATCTTCCACTGTGTATTGGGTTGTCCACTGCTTGTTCATGCGGCAGCTATGTCATTTTGGAATGCTTTTCATTGGGGCTGTTCCTGTAGTAGGCATCGGATATCTGGATTTTCCTGTTGGCTTAAAGTAATTTGTTGATGGTTGATCTGTAGTTGGAGCCGGATTTGCTCTTCCGGATCTCTTTCTGGCGGGGGAGGGGACATTTACTCCTGCTCCTCCTCAGTTTTCTCCTCCAATGTTGGGGAACGAGACAGGGCGTCTGGCAGGTCGTTTAACTTCCCTGGCCAATGTTGGACCTTGAAGTCGAACTCAGTGAGGGTCATGTCCCACCGGACAAGCTTGGCCTTCGATTTCCGTGACTTGTGTAGCAATTGGGGGCTGTAGAGTCGGTTCGCAGAATGAAGTGTTGCCCTTCGAGATAATACTGATATTTCTTCACGGCCCATATAACGGCCAGACACTCCTGCTCATTAATGTGGTAGCGCTGCTCGATTTTCTTTAAGCGGGTTGATGCATAGGCTATCACATGGGGCTGTCCTTCTATGGCTTGCTGGTATAATACAGCGCCCAGGCCGTTTTTACACGCTTCTGTTTGCGTGGTTTGTCTCCTTGTGGCTGATGGAGTTGGTGGATATTGTTGAAGCTGTTCTTCAAGTCGGAAAATGCTCATTGTTCCGGGCCCATCACCAACGATGTCATTCTCGAGAAGTGGGTGTAGAGGAGCCATGTATTCCGCAGTGTTTGGAACGAAGCCTCATAGCCAATTACACAGACCCAGGTACCGTTGTAGAGCCAGCTTATTTGAAGGTTCTTCCGCTTCTTTGATTGTTCGTATTGAACTGTGTTGCGGGAAATTCCCTTAGGGTGATACGTGTCCCAGATAATCAATTGATGTCTTGTCGAAAAAGCTTTGTCATAACTTACAAGTCATCCCATGTAATTCCTGCCTTTCCAATACTCGTTGCAGATGGTCTTGATGCTCCTCCCAACTGTTGGAATTTATCACATCGTCGAGATAAGCGAAACAGAATTCATCAATGTAACCTGTTAGTACTTCCGATGACATTAATCGTTGGAACGTTGGATGGGCGTTTTTCAAGCCAAAAGGCATGACTCGAAATTGTAGGGTTTCGCCCTTGGGTGTTGTAAAAGCAGTATACTTTTGATTGTCCAACTGGACGGCAATCTGCCAGTATCCAGACTCCATGTCGAGAGTACTGGATATTTTGGCGTTGCCAATATCTCATAAGGTATGAGACAAGTCTATAGCTGGGGGAATAGTTGGGTGGGTGACTTCATTTAGTGATTTGTAATTCACGCAAAATCGCAATTTGCCATCCTTTTTAGGTACCAGTACCACGTGCGAGTTATATGGCGAATTCGATGATTCTACTATCCCCTGGTCCTTCATGTCGTTGACATGTTCCATGATGAGGTTATGGCAGCAGGCTGACACTATGGCCAGTTGTAGACTGGTACGTCAGTGGTAAGCCATGTTACATGTTGTATGGACTATGTTTGTCTTGTAGCCCTCCTTGTCCGAAGGTGCGGGCGTGCTCATCTAGTATGGCTTTTAATTGCCGAAACTCTGGTTCTTAGAGTTCATGAGTACTGCTCATTGGATCAATGAGCATTGGTTGGATGTTGTCTGGGTTTTGATACCGGTTTACACCGTGATCGAGAATACATTGATGACGGATAAGCCAAGGACATCCCAGTATTACGGATTCGGACATGGTTGGTGATACAATACATTTGGTTGTGGTTTCAATGTTTTTAATTTTTGTAGTCAGTGTAATTCTGCCTGTTACTTCAAGGGTGGCATCGGGTTGCGCCATTGGAAGTAAATAATTGCAAACTATATTGAAGAGATTACAATGTTTGTATACTAATTTTATGTAAACCGTCATAGAAATCTCGTGGACTCACCATAACTTTATAAACATAGTATACCAGAGCTACTATTTTAAAGATATGTATTAGTTACTATCATTGTATATAAATTAAAGTTCTACTAAACTGCTGTTTTAATCACTTTGAGCGCGAAACCTAGGTTATATTTGCATATTACTTGTTCTCATGTATACTAGGATTTCTGTTTAGTGTTTAGTTTTCACTACTTTATTGCAAGTGCTAAATACTGAATACAGTGGATTCTCGAACGTTAGTTCCCTTTATGCATGTTTTACCGTATTCCTCATTCCTTTATTTTGGTCCAGCCAAAATTCCTATATAAACAGTGCTAATTAGTAACCGCTTCAATGATCGGCATTTGTTTTTCCTCTAATGTCCGTTGAAAAGAGATTATACTTTCGCCACAGATTGTGCACATCAATCGTTTTTAATAGGCATGTGCGAGCACTTTTTTGGTTCAAGGCGAGATTGAGACGAAAAAAGAAAATCTACATTCGAGACGAGATCGAGAATTTTTATAACTACGTTTTGTCATTACACAATATTATTATTTTTTCTGTGAAATGCATTTCCTTTGTTATACACATAAAGCACACACAAATTCCAAGAAAGCAATCCATGCAATTTTCGTAGTCGCCAAATGGAACTATCAAACTGAAGTCTAACAATAATAAAGTGTCAGGTTTTTAAAATTCCTAAACACACATTTAGATACATACAGGTAGTGAAAAACAAGTCAGTTACCGTGATAAAAATGTTATCTGTGTGTTTATGGCAGTTACAATAAGTACTAAGTAATATACTATTAAAATATAATTTTTAATGCTTTAGCACACAATGGTGTGCATTTTTAGTTTTTCACACATTCGCAATAAATTGTACCATATTTTATATTAAGAAAGACTGGTGAAAAATTCAGCAATAATAGTATTGTAAAAGGTTAGTTACTTGGACAATCTTCCATGCAGAAACAAGCTTTTCCACATGTTCAGCAAGCAGGCATTTTTGTCTAATTGAAACTGTTGTCAGTACTGTTGACATGTACGTCAATAAAATATAACTTCTGATTTCTTTTTTTTATTTTGAGTATAATGAGAGCTTTACATTATCTGTGAATAAAATTTAGCAAATAAACAAAAAAATGGGGAATTTAGAAAAAGTATTACTGTATTAGTATTGATGAAAATAATACATTAAAAACATTTCACCTAAGCTCATGTAAATAAAGAATATAACATGTCAAAATAACATATATAATTTTTTTATAATCCAGCACCAAATGCAAGCTGACCTAAAACTTTCAAATTCAAACCTTCTGAAAATGAAAACAATATGAAACCAAATGCAGGTCAAATTTGAATGTCCTAAGTGCACCCGGATCAGCTGAGAACACGCCGAGACATTATTGATTCAGCAGTATGTTCACTGCAGCTGGTCGTGATGGGGAAACGACAGCGGGAGGATTACTCCTCTCGCCCTACATATTGCAGACACCTTGCACGCATGGCAAACATCTGTCTCTTAAAGTAGTAAAACTCTGTAAAGAGTTTTTAAAAAAAATTGACAAAATTAGGCTTATCAAGCAGGAAAACTTATTAAAAGGGTACTTATCACAATGGTGTTCCAAATGAAGCATTCAATATGTAGGAAAAAAAATATTTTAGGGACATAATATGATTTGATGTAATTTTAATTAATATAAAACCATATTTTTTTTAATTTTACACCTCTACAAGCACCTTCTTAAGGCCAAGGGTTTGAGTTCTTCCCACTGAGCAATATATGGGGAGTGGAAGTAATTACTCAAACCAGCACCATGTAGCATGTTGGTAGGGTCCGCTGGGAGCAGCACCGATGGTCTGTATCGTCCAGGATCTAGGTTTAGCCCGTGGTGGGAAGACACGACAAATGTAACCAAAACGTGGGACGGGATGGAGGAAGAGAATAGGGTGACGAAACAACAGGAGGAAAGGGGAAGACTCTACCTGCTTGTTGGATGTATAACGGTTCTGTTCTCCCTGACACACACTGCTAGTCAGCCAGAAAGAAACCTGTTTCTGCATACTCTTGTGTCTGCATTTTGAATAGATCCATTTTCACGTAAAATAAGCATGTAAAATTTTCTTAATTGTTTCTGCAGTTTTGAATTCAGTAATTCGTATAAATTTATTTTTTATTATTTTAAGGCTTATTTATGGAGTTAACAACTGATCAGTGAAACACACAGACCCAATGTTTTTTGTGTATAAACGACATCCAAGAGTACATACACAAAGAATTAAAATCATCTCAATGCACTGTGTTTTATATATATATATAGACACACACACTACGTTGCGTGGATATTATAACTGAGCATAGTATAATTGTACGCATTGACTTTTTTACAGTTAAAAAGGCAATTAATTCTTGTAAACTTACTTAATTCAACTATGTATTGAAAACTGTTTAGTTTAAAATTAAATATGAACACTAGTGCAAAGTACATTCAGATACCATGCAGTACTTTTGTGAGCTTTTTTATGTTACAGTTGGGATGTAATCAGGAGATTGCGAAGACATTAAGACACGCCTAAGCATTTTGTGAACAACCTATTAGAGCTCGATTTATTTCGGCAACAAGAATTTACTAAAATTTATGTCAATTTCATTAATCAAGAAAACTATTTATAATATTTGCAGATAACCATTTCTTAGATTCCGATAAATGAACAGCGAGCCGGGTATCAGTATTGTGATTTCATTTATGTACTTTTTTTATATATATTCTGACATACCAAATCTCAATTAAAGTTCTGTATTAAAAAAGCTTTAAATTCTTATGCCACATAGGTTTATTATACATTAATATAAATATTGTCTTCCTATTCTGGTATAAGTGAATGAAGTATCCATGGCAAGGTTTTAAGCTCTTCACTGTAAGCCTGGTTATTTTTTCCTTTGAGCCATTTTATCCTTTAAACACATTTTAAAGTAACTATTTAAAGTAACTATTGCCATGTAAGTAATAATAAACACAGTGTGTATATTCCACCGCACTCGGAAGTTGACTACTAGGGCTAAAGTAAATCATACTTGTTGACTATTATTCCGAATGATAGGGCTTTCAAAAGAGCTCACTTTACTGTGAATGAGCTTTATTAATGCTTTGCTTTGGTATTGATAAAACTGGGAAAATGTAAGCGAAAGCACAAGGTATTCATGGTAACCAGCAATTTATTTCAATTTTAAGCCAAGCGTAACCTTTCAGTATGTTTTTCTAGTGTTTATCTTTACGTTTGCTTTACATGGCGATGGTGAATATCATACTTGCACACATATGCATACTTTGTGTCTGACAGTTACAATAACTTATGTGTACTTCATGAAAGCAAATAGAAGCATCCAAATTTGAAATAACATCTATATGACTTGATATGTACCAAAATGGTGTGATTACAATGTCAACCTGTCTGTGTGTGTCATTGTGTGTTCTAAAAAAAAAATTTTGAGCCACTGCAAAAAAATTTACGGAATTTGTACATACACAATTGCTAGTAAGGAAACCTGACTTATTATTTTCACTAATCGATTTTTTGATCTATGAGTAGTGGCGTAAGAAATTAGCATCTCTTTAAGTAGATATTAGCATCATTTTTTTTAGATGTAAGAATTATTCAAAAAGTATGTCTCATTACTTCTGGCGACAGAAAAAAACACACTTTAAAATGTACATATTAAAACACAATTGACATACCTTGTGGTGACACCTGCAATGCAAGGCTAAATATGTAACATAGTACAGAAATAATAAACAAAATTTAAAGTATTTAAATTTAAGGTAGCTAATTCTCAACATGTGTGAAATTATTTATTTTCAGTAGAATAAAATAATTTTTCAGTTAAACACCATTAAAAGACATCATCACACTTAATATAAAAACTACACCACAAGTACATTTACTTAGGCCTAGTACAGATAGAATTGTAGTGTCCCTAAAAATTAAAGTAAAACCTACAGCTTTGTCAGTGAAAATTACTACATCCAAAAGAAAGAGCTGTGAAAAGTTCAGCATTGCTCTCTTTCAGTTTCGTTCTTTGGTCTGTCACAACATTGTTGTAGTGAGACAGAAGTCTTCCACTATCCCCATTGTTTGTGGGTGTCCACAGAACTCTGGAGCAACACTCTGCGAATTCTGGAGACTGCAGATACAGCATGTAGTATTCCTTCCACTTCAACTTTTTCACTTTTTTTTTTATCTGGAGCTCGGCAAGTCGTTTTATTTCTTTGTACCCTCTAGAAATATCTGTCTGAGTTAGCTCAGAAAAACAAGAGACATTTTTCGCCCAGTCTCCTCCCATCACTGTTGAATACTATCATTGTTGGACTGAATACCTTGGCTGTCCTCTGAAAGTGTACTTTAGCTGGGTCAGTTTGTATCGTGCAGAACACGCAGCTTTCCTGAAAATATTTTCAGTGGAAACTTTTTACATGGCATTCACTTCAGATAAGGCTGCTCTTGTTTTCGAGAGTAGCTTTCCTTGCTCAACCTCCTCCATAGCTGTACTGAGCGTATCCAATTTAGGGTACAGATGATATGTCATATATTTTGAACCCTCAGGAAAGATGCCAGCTGCACTAAATCTTGTGCATGCTCCTTTACAAATATAGCTTGAGCATGACGACTGCCAACTTGTTTATTTGTCAATTGAGACAAGTAGTTTATTCCACTGTTGCAGATTCCCAACAATTCTGGCAACTTGAAAAACTCGATAACATCAGTGAAATAGTCAGATAAATAGAAAACTGCATTAAACCAGCTGTTCCATCTTGTAAGCACTGGTGCTGGAAATAACTTTGCTGGTTTCTTGCCAGCATGTTTATTTTCCAGGTAGTTCAAATACCTACTTTTACGTTTTTGAGTGTTCAGGAAAGCAGACTTCACAGCTGTTATGACTTTATTTAACTCATTCATTTCCAGTGTCCAAGAATTTCCAAGTAAGTTGAGTTTATGTGCCCAGCATTGAACATGTAGCAAATGATCACCCACCACAACTTTCAAAGTTTCAAAACATAATGTCATGTAACAGGCACCATCACTTACAAACCCAAGAATGTTATCGTAACTGATATTGTACTTCTTTATTGCATCCAACACTGCTCGGAACAACTGGTGGCATTACAAGCATCAAGATATGTAACACTTGCCAGCACTCAGGAGCATAAAAAATTACAACAAAAACACAATTCCCAACTCTGTCTGCTGTCTCACCACATAGTATGTGAATAGTTTAGTTTTTCCTTCCAAAACGGCAATGGTGGAGGATACATAAGCCGTTGCAATTTCTGAAAAGCAAGAAACAATTGAGCTTTGATTATTGTATATTGGAATGGCTAAGATTAGTAAACAAATTAATTTAAATTCAGCAACTAAGCTTAAGAACCACTAAGTGCCTAGTCCTTTCCAGTGTGTGTATTTGAGGAAATAAAAAAAGGGGGGGAAAGAGATTTGATAATCATAATTTAGCAACACAACACTGTTCATATTTCAAGTTTAACAAGTTTTTTGTTTAATTAAAACGAATAGCTAAAACACTAAGCAAAGCATTTTTCAGAACATTACAGGTCATATATTTGCACCTTCAAAAAACTTCTATCTTTACTTAGGCCTACCTGGAACATATTTCTCTCGTAGAGTTTTAACGCAAGCCAAATCACAGCCACTGTGTGTGAATTCATTTATCCACTCTCGCGGGGCTGAATTTTCTAACTTTTCTAGTGGGATATTTGCCTTTGCAAAAGCTTCCACAGGTTTTTTTTTATATTAAAAATAATCACTGTCCAATTTTCGGCACTTCGTTGAGTACAGAATTCTTTTTCTTTAGCACATGTTGTTGTTGGTTTTTTTTTTTTTTTCTTCTTCTTCTTCTCCCAAGCTGCAGTTACAGAACTTACATAATATTGTGTTTCCATCGCTGTAGCATGTAACCCATGAATTTTATATTGTTCTACCCTTTCCTGCGCTGATACTCTGTTCCTTCCCATTTTACTTATTTGTAGTGTGCCGTTAGATACATAACTTAAAATAAAAACATTGCAGAGACACGTAAACAATAACAAAAGGTGGGTGGTACAACAGCAGGAACGCCAACTGAATTACTTAAATACATCGGAGTAAATAATGAAACCACAAAAAAAATATAGTCTCCACATCAATGTTACAAAATACGTGCATTTGCTTATTTGGTAACAAAAAAATTGTGTGAACAAATGTGTTCATTCTAAATCGCGATTAGTTTTTTATGACTGTATGCAAGCATTTTACATCTTGTTATTTTGAATATTTAGAGTTTTCACTGTTTATTTGTTCCGTTAATCTATGGTACATATCTGGTAAATATGGCGACCAGTAGTTTGTTTACAATATATCCGGCGTCGCAATCCTTTTCTTTTAAGTACTTGGCACTAGAAAAATGTAAAAATTAAATGAGTAAAAATAGTGATTAAAATGTATTGGCACCCAAAGTAAAATAAATACTGTAATGCTTTCAAAATTTCACTTTGTTAGGCCTGCTTTTTGCACTGGTATGTATTGATTCCACACGTTTATGAATGTTCTAAAATAAATATACAGGAGTGATTGAATTGAAATAACTGTTACTTGGTATTTATGTGCAATTTTTTTGCAACTATTTTGGAGTTTTAAACAAAAATCGCCAAAATTACATTTTGAAAGAAATGTAGCAAAAAATCACATGCATACTTGAAATTCGCAAATAAATCACTTGCGAATTTTTCTGGCCCCTACCTATGAGAGAGTGGTTAATTTATGTACCTGAACTGTAAATAAATTCACTGGTAATCCAAAGTTCCAGTTAAGATCCTTTATATAAATTTGCGACAAGTAGTTAACACTGTCTGGTTTATTATAAACAAGTTTCTGTGACAAAATTTCAATGTTTTATCACTTTAATAATTCCTAAATGTGACATACCTGTGTTACGACCTATTCAAGGGGGAAAAAAGTAGTAATCATACATCGATAATTTGTCAGTGCAGACTCACTGCAAGCAGTTCTCATCTGCCCGTTACAATAAACATAAAATTATTGCCTCAAATTATGTTCAGAACATTTTACATACAATCACAGTATAAATATGAGATGGTAAAGTTAATAATTTTATTCATAAATTTTCACATGATTGACATTAGCACTTTCAAAAAAATATTTACAGAAATTTGCAACTCGTGGAGTGCTACATTTTTTTAGTCGTTTCCTATCCGTGCCATTGCATGCATAAACATCCGAAAAAATTATATCTACATGACATTACAATTGTGTTGCACCATGACGAACTTCAAACAGCATTATATACATAACCATTTATACACAACAATGCATATATAACCATACATATTTTACATTACCAATCACATGAATGAAAGAAAAAGTAACTATATTCAAAACATTTTCCAAGTGAAATACAAAAGAAGACACATTTTTATAGTCTATACTTGGAGCTGGATAATATTTTATATTGCAAGTTTCATTTTTTTTTAATACATATTCTGTTCTTTTAAAATTTGTACGGTACGATGCACTACGAAAATACACAAGTTTAGAAATCGAGTTAATAAATGTGTGTGAATAGTTATTTAAAATTCAGCGACTAAAAATCTTTCATGCAATCGCCAATGACAGCAAGACATTGTACGTGTTGCCACATCGTACATGTTACCAAAGGAGTCGAAGACAGGATACTAATGGGAGAACTCGAAAGTCATTCTGTGCTAGAAACGAGCCGCCGATTGCTTGGAATTTCATCAAAAACAGTCGCAAAATAAATAGCGATAAATTATGTATGTGAATATTTGGAGTGTGATGCATTTGGTGGGAAAATGTATATATCTTAGGCAAACGTTTGTTAGTAAACATGTTAAGTTTGTGTGCGGGTTTTTAGTAGACAACATTGACATATTCAAAAATTCATTTCATTTCTTAGAAGGTATGTTAATGTTACAGTGGAATTAATTTTTGTTTGGTCAATAAACAACGAATAGTATTGACTCCACCAAAACATTGAGGTTACATTGCTCGCCTGCATGTGTAGACCAAAACCACGAATGCAGTTGTAATAGTACATACGGCCACGTGTTATTATAATTGCTACAAATAGGTAATTATTGATTGTAGAAGACTTTTACAGTTCTAATTAACTATTTCTGTGTATGATTTAACTGGCCTAACTCATATTAATTTTGTTCACTGCCTAAATGTGATTTTTTTTTTTTTTTTTTTAAGGTTCTGATGACAATGCCTTTACACAGAACTCCAGCAGATTTTGGTTTTTTCATCGTTCATTTTACTGCTCGGTTGTGAATTAATTGTGTTTTTTTTTTTCTGACGCTCACATCAGCTAACAATGTGAGATTCACATTCTTTTTTTAATGAATTCGTTAAATTTTTCGAGAGGCGTATAAAGAAGGCAATTCTGATCATACCTCGGATTAGGTAAGTTTTTGTATTCTCCTTTAAATTGTTTAACATGTGTGATTTAATTTTTATTACAGTGTTAATTGTAACCATCATCAATGTCTTTTTATCTTGCCTCAAATATTTTCCTGTTGTGAGAGTTGCAAACTTGCAAGTCCAATAAAATTTCTTGATTTAAAATATATTTTTTTGGGTTTCTGATTATTGATTTGATGGTCATTAATAATATCTGTTTAATTAATTGTAAGAATATGAATATATTTTATTGATAGTATTTTGATAACACAATGTAGATGTTACCATCAGATATAAAATTAATATCTTCATAATCAAATATTTTCCTCAATTATAGTTAACATGATTGAATTGTCAAGCAAAAATTCCCATGATGTTGACATGTTTTGACAGTCACATGGTGATGGAAGGATACGTATTCAGTTTGTTTACAAGGTACTACTTTCATATAATCTGTCAAAATCTGGAAACCTTACACGAGACAGACTATATGTGTAAAAATAATTCACCGATAATTATAGGACTGCTAGAATAATTATTAGCACATTAAATACCATCATTTTTGTCACATACTGTCATGTTGCAGCAAAGTGACGAAAAATAAGAGACTTTGTGAAAAATCCTTATTCATATTTTTATAAAAATGTGTTATGTAAGTTATGTTGCATTAAACAGTTACAGTTAAAATGTGACATAGTTTTGGCCCAGAAAGCTACTATAACCTTGTTCAAACACTAAAATAATGTGAACAAATATGGCGTATGGTCAGAGAGTGTGTCAACGAGCATACAAATTCGTGCTTTCGCTCTTTCGCGTGCTCTCCAACGAATTGAGACAACCAGAAAATGTTCTCTCTGACGTCGATGACGTGGTCATGAGAGTAAGAGCACGGGAGAGCGCTCTCCGAGCCAATTGAGACACGGTCTAAGCATCGCCACCAATAATACATATGGTGTAAACTGCCAACATTTTAGTGAAGTGCCCAAAACCAAACATTAAAAACGAGGGAACAGCTTGAAGTCCTTTAAATGTTTTTCTACGTATTCAAAAATTACATTTGGCTGCAGTAAAATACAGAGTACTAACAAAAAATTCTTCCTACATTATTTACAAATGGTAACTTGACGAATTAGGTTAGGTAGTTTTCCTAAAATCATAGCCGCAGCCGCCTCCAATATACATTCTAATTTACGTGTAAATTTAGTGTATGTTTATAATGCAAAATTATGCGTTCAGCATGACAAATTTATTTGTGGAAAATAGAAAAAATGTCAGGATTTCATGTTACATACATTTGGTTCAAAATGCACAGCATATTTATATAATGTTCAGAGATAGAGGAAAACTAGATAATAATAGGTGAGAGTAATTTTGGTTATGCAAATCAGAGGGGCGTGAACATAAGCTGTAAAGAGCCAATGCGGACATAAAAAGAAAAGTAAATGACGCAGAGAATTTAAGGGCGAAGACGGACAGAGGTAGGGACGCCTGGGAAACAAAGTGATGGCGCGGAGCAGGAAAACCAAAGTTCTGAGCGAATGAATACCTGCAGCTATCAAGAGCAAACCAAAATATTTGCTCAGTCTTGTATTATAAACACGGTTAATTGTTCTTGACGCAGCTATGAACAAGTTCTAATGGTAATTGTGGTAGGCCGAATACTTGGTATCTTTTGATACTAAAAAAATGATAGAGAAAAACACTCATATGCTTTATTGTTATGTGTAAGTGGCATAAAAGCTTTAGGATTTACAAAAACTATTTGTATGTAAAACATATAGCATTTTATTGGCACGGGCCTAATTGTAGCATTATCATCTCATTCCTCTGAAAGCGACGGATTGTATTTAATACATAATTATTTACTTTCCTAACAGCCACGTTCAACAAAATCTGCTGACAATTGCATAAATTTTAATTACGGCCTGGAAATAGTTTTGAATCAAGTTGTAGTGAGCTGTGGCTCAATCGGAGTGCGGAACGTATTTTACTGTTTTACAGGCAGCACTCCGGCTTCCTCTTTATTTTTGACCCTGTCAATCATCTCCCCCCCCCGCCCCTCGTAGGCTTTGCCTGTTCTTCCTCCTTTTCCATAACCGGCCTTTGGCAGCACATGACCTAGATCCTTTTTCTTCAGACGCTGAGCCATACAGCTCTAACTGTGTTCCCTCGCCAAAGAGCGGAACTACCAGAATTAGCTTCTCTAGCAGAAGATGGCTGAAATTGCCTTGGCGGATGAGTTAAACCGAATGTTAGTTGATGTTTCCACTTAACTTCATGTCCAAATGATTTTTAAAAAATGATGAGAATGCACAATTATATTTTGCATGATTCTATTATTACATTTTGTGAAATCCTGTCTTCATTTGCTCTAAATAAATTCTTACTGCAGTGAACCACGCTATTGTCCCATGAGAAAAGCATTGTGGAAAAACATTTCTGCTGTTGGAGTCAAAATTTTTAATATTCCTGTACTGTCTACTGTTACAAAAAAATTCAGGCGCAAAGGTGAATCCATATATGGCAAAAGTATGGTTGGATTTCATTATCCACGAAGTGTTTTCATCGTAAAAAATTATATTTTAAAAGAGCGAAGGAAAATGCACCCATGGCCTTAAGGATGTTACATTTTACTTCAGTTACACCTAATACAATATATCAAGGCACGGTAATGTTTGGTCTACACACATTTAGCAAGAAGAAACAGCAGCACTTGACATAAACAATCATCCTCCTATTCATCAAATATTTATGTGACTTAAATCATCTTAACCAGAAAGTACAACACTATCTTATATCTGTTGAGTGTTGTTTGCTATTTTTAAAAAAAACACTGGATATGCATATCAGTACTGACGGGTGCCCGGATAGGCTACTAGGCATGATGGTAGAGGATTTTGTCAGCTAGACCAAAAGCGGGGTGATTTAAATTAAATAGGCATCGAGAGACAAGGGGTGTTGGTTAGTACGTATTTACTACTGCTTCCTGGGTGCCGTGGTCAAGGTGGGTTTTACCCAGATGTAGCGAGCTTGGCCCATGCCGAGCTGACAATTTCACAGGTGAGCTTCATCGGTCCAGAAGTGGATGTTATCCCAGCCGAATCCCCTAGCAGTGCTGGTTAAAAACTCTTTGACCACAGGATGACATGAGGGATAAATTCGTAGACACGGAGATACAAATAAAATAGTTACCGGAGCAGTCGATACTGACTCGTGCCTGAGTTGGACTGCGCTGTCCCGTTCCGCCTGTCACTTAACTGTCTGGCGGCAAGGAACGCTACGTTTCATTCCCTACATTTACGGCAGTACCTATGGTCATAAGGCATCGAGTGTCTCTCTGCTCACAGTATGCTAGGCACACCCTGACGTGAACAAACTAAGCACAGTTTATAGTGTCAGTCCGGTTTTGGCTTGCTGACCAGGCTCTGTTAAGTCTCCACTGATCCCCCACTCTATGTGGGCTGATCAGAGACAAGGAGCTGTTTGGGTCACCAATGCCGCCACTGGAGCTGCATCCACACAGGAATGGACGGCAGGTCTCAAGCTACAAGATATTCCAGCACTAACAATGCTGTGGGATAAGGCAATAACTCGAGACTGTCACTTCTCCTTGGGTGAAGGTGTTACTAGTGTTTGTGGCTCCTCTGTTCCTCTCCGCCAACACTGGTACAGTGCTGTGGCAGTTAGAAAGCAACAGATGGCCTTCTAATGGGTGTGTAGAAAATATGACGGATCCCTGAAGGGAGCCCGTTCTTGAAGTTAAATCGGTTATATCAATTACCCGGTTCTTGTCAATGGTGTACGTAGCAACCTGTGTCTAGCAGGCAAACAGGCAGATACTCTAATAATAAAGGCTGTAAGGTAGGAAACGAAAGTATGTTTATTGATGGTTCAATAAACATGCGACGTATACTACCTCCTACCAGGCAATTGAGTGCTGAAGGTTACTAAGCTGGCCAGGTGTAGACGACCTGGCTCTAATGGAAAAGCGGGAAAGATATCTAAACGAGAAAAGATATAATACTTCTAAACTGTTCTAAGAAAGGTGTCTTGAGGAGACAAAGTGAATTTAAAATGTCTTAGTGAGCGTGTTGGCTGGTTGTTGGGTTGATCTATCGTCCGATGGTGAAGTAGCCACTGGGGACGTACTCAAAGCTTCGAAGATCTCTGGAGGTCCCAGTTCTGAGCAGTGCTGTGGGATGTCGCGAGAGAACAACACGAATGTCTCTCGAACTCTGCAGCGTCATGACTAGATATGGGCACTGAGTGAGTGATTCAAAACACTGAGACTCACCAACATGAAAGAGTGATTTGAAACAATCATCTGCCAGTGACTCGATACTTTCGCCAAGGCTTTGAGTAGCGAGTTGCTATACATGTGCTATCTGTTCCGTACATTTTGAAACGAGCCGAAGTTTTTTCGATTTATTCTCAATGGTTCAATGGCTCTAACTAGATGGCGGTGATGTCAGACACTGAGTTGTGAATAGTTTTTAAGGAATAATTATTACACAAGGGCGTACTTAGCTGTCACACATAAAAACATCTAAAATGGTTTTTCTAAATTCCAATTTACAGTGAGTCGAACTAACACTGTATTATGCTTTGCTTTTATTCTATTTTAGAATTGTTACTTAAAACAATTTTTTAATACTTATTGCTTGCTTTTGTCATAAAGTATGGTATTAAGGATATTTTTTATAAAAGAGCAATGTTTTGTAACCCTTTTTTTTTCTTTCTTTTCTTCCTTGCTATTTATGGCATTTTTTCATGTAGGAACATTTTTTTTTTAATACTTTTTATTTATTTTTATTAGTGTTATTGATGTTTTGCTATGTAAGAGTTTATTCTAGAGTATTTTTAAATGCATTATCCATTGTTTAATACAAAACGTTGAATGAAAGCACCATTTTCTAAGTACTTCCTCATAACATATACCTGTATTTTTTTAGGTTTTATTTCCAAGAATTCAAAAAATTAGTCAAATGTTCATCCATATGGCAGCCATTATTTTAATACGAGTATATATGACAAAATAAGCATTTTGAATCTCGTTAAATCTTGTGTTATTACATTTTAATTTCCCACTTTATTCGTGTTTTTTCTCTCTCGTCTATTACATGTCACTGCAACACAGCTTTTCGGCAACAATCAATGATTTTATGTGACCAGTGGTGAGCCAAACCTACTGTTTCGAGTTGAAACAGCTATGTAAAGAGGTGTGTGTGTTTTGATTCAATACAGTTCAGAGCCCTGGAGATGTTTTGATTCTTGAGAGTTAAATCAGTAAGTCGACTCATCTAGCAGAGTTGATCCAATTGTTTTGAATCAATAAAATGACTCTCTTTGCCCACGTCTAGTCTTGACTTATATAATGGAAGCTTGTTGGGTGCAGGGCAGGCGTATGTCCTTCTGCCCTGGTTGGTGTGGAAAAACTCTGGTCAGTGTTTCTGCTTAATACCTCGTCTGTGGCGCCTCGGCCTTGCCAGAGGTCTGGCCAGCTTGTGGGCTCTCAGCGTTGGGAAGGGGAGGGGGGGGCATGCCTGCCGGGTTGCTTATCTTCCTGGTGAAGAAAATTTGCGTATAAGTTCCTGCTGCCTGTAGGGTAGGCAACGTGTCACGTCTGTAGTGATGGAAGAAGTACTCTTGGTGATGAGTCGTAATCGTATTAGATTAGTTGTATAAGCGGCATGCGTCAACACATGTTAAAATTTAAAAAAACTAAAGTTGTAATTCACATCGCTACAATTGCTAGTGGAAGTTGACCACATAGTGCTAAAGTGATCAAATCTAAACACTATGCATTAAGGCCAAGAACCTTCATTTCTACAGTTTTTGCGTGAATTAATTTTTTGTACCCAAATGTGAGCCAATATTGTAAATTCTTACAATTATTGTTTTGTTATGTAGTCAAATTTTTCCAACACAAGAAAGTGTATACTTTTATCCTATTAATTAAATAATGAAAATGTTGTTTATTTAATAATTAGTTAAAATTATATAAATTTTTTTGTTTAGAAATTAAGACTACGTAATAAAAACAATTTGTAACAAAATAGTAAGCGGTTACAATATTGGCTCCCGTTTGGGTAGAAAAAATTAATTCTTGCAAAAGCTGTAGAAATGAAGGATCGTGGCCTTAATGTATGGCTGTGATGGCTAAAATGGAACAGTCAGCTTCTATTGTTTACACAACTACTGTAGTAGGGGAGGAATGAGGCACAAGTTTGAAGAGATGAAATAGCTAGTGCCACACTGTCGGCATGGAAGATGGAGGGAGGGAGATTAGGACAAAGAAAAGGGAGCTGCTTTTGCAAAGGATGGGATGTGTCAACAACAGTTAGTGTGGGGGAGGGTGGTTAAGTGAAGGGCAAGAATGAATGCTGATGATGAATAAGGCTTTGGAGGGGGAGGGAGAAAGAGAGATGAAAGAGTGAGAGGTTGAGGAAGGGAGCTTGGAGTAGTGTGGGCATGTCTAGACTGCAGGTATGTATAGAGAAGGGAGTAGAGAGGTGTGGGTGTGGCTACAGGGTTGTTGGGTTGAAGGTAGCAGTGGTATGGTCCTGACCGCGAGGAAGGGAGAAAGCAGTAGAGAGGCTTTAAAAGGCGGACAGTGTGTGACAGGCAGCAGAGGGGGTGTGAGCAGGGCTGGCTGCGGGAGGGCGGCCTGGCCACCGTGACTTTGTTATAGGTCATACCCTGCCAAAGTCGGCTTACAATGCGGTAAATATGATAGTTTACTGCAGCACCCATTAAGAAAATGTTTTAAATGAGTTGAAATTTTAATTTATTGTGATAATGCTTTTGTTTCATAGGCAGGAACCTTTTCACATGGCAAACATATTAAAAGGGTGCGCTATAGGTTAAGAAAAGCTTACATTCTCTAAATTTCTCTAGAGTTAAAAAAAGTTTGATTCGAGATCATAATTTTTTCTCGATTCGATCTTGAAAGTTCAAGTCTCTCACACGCCTAGTTGTTAACACTACACGAATGTAAAACAATGTGATGATCGATAACTGGTGATATTGATCGTATTTTTTACCTCCCACAGCAGTTTTTAATGTTCTATTTTCTACACTTATTTTTCTTCCGTGTTTACTGCACTCGTAGGTTGGTGACAGTGTAAAGCATCTCACATTATTCTTCTTCTTATGCATATACGGCACCCTTGGGTTGGCAACAATGATGAGAACGTATTGCACAATCTCCCGCTATTTGTTCAATGATGATGATATTCTTGTTGTGGCAATATTTTGACGGGCATTATTATTATTGAAAGCAATTCGTTGCAGGTTTGTTTACTATTGTACAGGTTTAAAATTTGTTCAGCAAGTACATAATGGTTGGCAAAAATTGTCATCAGTAAATAAATTTTGGCAATATTCATCACTGGATTGAATGTAGCTCGGCCGACAAAAGGAAGTCAGAACACTGGATGAGAAAATAAAAAACTTATTTAAAGAGGTCTGAATGCACTTTGTATATGCAGAAATAACACTTGTTTTTTAACCCTGCCTTTTTTTTTTTTTTTTTTTTTTTTTTTTTACTACCATTGTAAACAAGGGCATGTCCGCCTATGTCACATTTTCCCCACTGGTTCTGAACCTTTTCCAAATGTTTAATGGGTACGTGCGTAACTATGTAAAATGTCAGTTGAATAATTAATAGTAATATAAGACACTAAACCTCATTAAGATTATAGCATTTGTTAACTTTCTACAGATTTTGGGCCTTAAAAAATACATATTATTTGCGGTAGCGCCGGCATGTAAATTGAACAGCGAGAATATTGGATCATCTTGCAGCGTGCTGTTCAGGGTTTCACAAGATGGCTGTTATAGTGGCACACTGGATTAATACAAGCGCTAGCAGATGATTGGTTGAACATGCGTGGAACATTCTTTGATGCATGGCTCAGGTTTCGTTATCACTAAAAGTGTAGAAATTGCTGGTTTACGTGCACACACACACACACAACAGTGTAGGCGATGCACGTTTATCATCATCATTATTATAGCTTTGATTAATTAATCTGAACTTCACATATACTTTTGGATGAAATGCAACTTTGAATTATATAAACTGCGAATTTCAAATTAATCGACGTCTAATTAACTAGGTTTTACTGTATTTGAGCTGTTGGTTCAATGAAATATGCATTTTGAGGTTATGTATGCTTTTCTCAGATCTAAAATTTAAGTTTGCATCCATTGTTTTCCCCCATGCCATGTTTTTATCTCTTTGTCCACTGAAAAACGTATTTTTGAGAATCCACTGTACTAATCACCACATATAACATTTTAGTTCATAAAACTTGGTCACGTGGCTATTTACTTACTTATATAAAACTGCACGTTGTAACTAGAGTTGTTCCAATACGATACTAAGTATCAGTATCGGCCGATACTTTGCCTTTTCCCGATGTATCTGTATTGGATATGGTATCGGGCCGATTCTTTAGTATCGGTTGTTAAAGTCAGGTTATTACTTTCTTTAGGCACAAAAACTACCATATTTCGGTTTGTATACACTGCACATTAACATAAAAATAAAAAAAAGAACAAATACAATATTTACTCTTGAATAGTGCATCCTTTTTTCCCCAAAATAAAGGGAAAAAAATTTGGGGTGTGTGTTATACACAGAAAAAAGAGAGGAAGGGGAGTTGTTAGCCATAAATTGTCCGAGGATGTTGAGGGAAGTAGCCGCGGAAATGTCTCTTGTCTCATATCTCTCTCTAATCGTCACTCCTCTCCCTTCTCTCTTTCTCACTCAGTGGCCCGTCAATTGTATGTAGGTAGGAAACACCGCCCCCCCCCCCCTTACCATTTAATGGCTCTTGTCATGGCAAAACCAGAGCTGCCATGTGTTTACGCCCCCCCACCCGCTTGTAATAACACCCAGATGGTTACTGGTTGATAATTCTGCCATCCCTCTTTGTTACCATGGCAGAGGCTAGCCAGCCATAATTGCGGGTGGGGAGGAGGATACTTTTTTTTTTTTAGATAAGGGTAGTACGACATTCTAGCACAGCAAAAAAAGAAGAGTGCCGGTCACTGCTAAAAAGAGAAAGGAGAAAAAAGAAAAATGAAGCAGAAATGTTGAGTAGTAGGAGTTGCAGATTTCCGGAATTTTTTTTATTTTGCCTTTTTGCACCCTTTATTTAATTAAAGTATTTCCCAGACATAACACAATCACCACACATTAATGTAAATAAGAATAATTTGCATGCAAAAACCATGGTTCTTACTATACACAAGTAAATACGGTATGCGTCACTCAAAATAGTTGCACCTAACATTACTTGTATTTCAAAGAAAATGGTTTTACCTGAAAATGTTATGCAAAACATTTTAACGAGCAATTATTATTTGTAAAGATGTTTTATTTTGTGTTTAAAGGTTGTTTTATCCGGTAAGGTTGGTATTTCATTGTATCTGGCGTAAAATTAACATGACCTTAAAATTTAATATTTATTTAACTCAAACAGCATCTTTGCGAATAAATTGTATCCCCAAAAGCATATACTCTACCACTTGTCAGCATAAAATTGTTTGAACATCGAGCGACTTGTGCTATAAGTGTTCATTTTCAGTAACTTTTTGCAGGAAATCAAAAAATTTATATTAATTTATTTCAACAGACATGCATCTTTGAATAAACTGATAATATGTAAGTGCTTATTTGACACCCTTTGCCATCTAATAATGGGTAGGTAAGCACCGAGCCGAGTGCAGTGTAACTCATGACAGGATTATCAGAGGACATGGTTTTGAATGATTAATTATTAAAGACAGTGAAGAAATCAACTACAATTGCCTCATTTGTGTCTCAAAATTACAAGTTTTCTTTGAAGTAAAATAGGATTAATTACTTTAAAAGACAGAAATTTGCCACTCGAGCAAGGTGTCACCAGCAGGTAGCTGCGTGGAGAGGTCATCCCCCCGTCCCCTTCGTAAACCAACAGGCATGACACTGCCCATCGATAACTTCTTAGTGCACTCTTAGCTGATAGTGCACACGGGATATTTAAAATTTGACTTGCATTTGATGTCATATTATTTGTATTTTCAGAGGGTTTGAAAGGTTTTGGTCAGCTTGCATTTTGTGGTGGATTACAATAAATTATACGCAGTATTTTAAGACAGTATTTATTTAAATTTGTTTAGGAATAATGTTTTTAATGTATTATTAACAGTAATACTTTTTCTAAAATACTGCGTGAGTGGCATTGGTGTCAGTTTTTGGTATTGGGGTATAGGCAGTGGTATCGGTGTATCGGTATCTGAAAATATGGTATCGAAACTACTCAAATTTTAACCCGGCCTTTGTAGTACTGGCAGAAAGACAAATGTCACATAATTTGCATATGCTCGTATGTACTTTATGTTTACTATAATGTTACATGTTGGTTTCAATATAAACAGTGTTCATCATGTTTTCTCTCGTTATCATTGAAATATACAGTGGAACCTTGCAAGTGCAAGCCTTAACGAGGCCTTCATAGTTGCGAGCGTTTTGTAATGCACCGCCAGTTTGTATATGCTATTTATAGTAAAAGTGTTTGATATTTTAGTGATATTTTCATGTGTACATTCGCAGATATAAGTGATTTGCCTTGGAAAAATTAAAAGTTATAGTAAATATGCTACATGAAGATGCGTGTAATAATTGCCGTAATTATTGTACCATGATTACACATTTATTTAGCGGGCGGGCGGTTACATTGTGTCGAAACAGATGATTTGACAACGGTGGAGTGGCCGCTGCATCTGGTAACCCTGCCATGAGCTTGCTTCTCCCTCTCTCTCCTGCCGACTGTCCACGTATGTTCAGCCAGTCATCTGCTCGCGCTCATATTGATCCAGTCACGCTGTTCTAACTAAATGCCAATGCGCCTATATTATAATGGCCATCTTATGAAACCTATGTTCAACTAATCATTGGTTCGCACTTGTATTCATCCAGTGTCGCCATTCTAACTAAATCCCAGTGTCCCAATATTATAACGGCCATCTTATGAAACCTGAACAGCACGCCGCAAGCTGATCCAATACTCTGGCTGTTCACTTTACCTGCCGGCGCAAGTGCAAATAATACGTGTTTTTTCAGGTGCAAAATCTGTAGAAAGCTAACAAATGCTGTAGTCTTAAGGGTTTGATATCTTATATTACTATTAATTATTCAACGGACGTTTTTCAGAGTTTTGCACCTATGCATGTGGAAAAGGTTTAGAACAGTGGGAGAAAGTGATGTAGGCAGACGTGCCACTCTCTCATGCCGCTCTCTATCATTCATTGGCTCCTGCCCTTGTTTATATTGGCAGTTGTTTCAGTAGAAAAAAAAACTAGGGTTAGGAAGCACGTGCATAATTTATTTTTATATACCTATAATAAATTCTTATTGATAATTTGCATACAAAATTTTGTTACAGTTTTGCCGATTTTGTGATTGATAGTCAAACTGCATTGTACTGTACATGAAAGTTGTTTCCACCCTGCAGATAAGAAGTTTTTAGCATCCAGTCCTTTGAAAAATTTCTTGTGGAGTTCTACTGTACGTCATAATTTTTGTATACTAAAACGAGTCCTGCAACCATTTAGCTAACTAAAATTGTGAATTGGAACACAGCCATAAACAGTGTACACACATATAAAAATATCACAAGAGATGGGTGGATGGCTGTGCTGTTTACTCATTCATTGCGGCCTGCCATTTTTTTTTTCCGCTGTGTTTTGTGGTGACGTGTGAAAATGGTGGAATCCAGAGCTCACAAATAACTTGCAAAGCAATTACATATCACATTCCTCATAATAAACACAAACCTGTCATCCTACTTGCGTAGTGTACTTCTTAATGCCAGAAATATCATCAAAGGTACGCCGTAATACACTTTCTGCCCTTCTAGTAACTTGTGGTGTTAGTTTCTTAGAATTTAATTTTAATGCAAAAATTTGTTTACTATGAGTACTCGTAGATACGAGGTTTTTTTTGTACTGTTATCAAGCCTCGTAATTTTGAGGATCCACTGTATTTACATACAGGTATCCAAACTGTGCTGTTTTGTGCATGGTTGTACAATGTGTGGTCTTACACCTAAATTGTTGTCATGGACTTAGCATTCTCCTTTTTTACATCACATAATATATTCATACATAAAATTCTCGTTCATGCCATTCATATTATGCACTTATATATATTACGCAACTTTAGTTTTTCTCATCGAAGCCATCACTAAATTGTTGGCAGATGTCAATCCATGCACATAGTTTTTTAGTACGGTCATGGAATTCTTCTGCAGCAACATTCCAAATTTCTGGATTTTTTCACCTCTGCTATAACCAGTTCTATGTCCAACACGTCTTCACATCCAGTTCCCCCCATGTTGCTGCGCGACGGAATACCGTACTTGTCTGCCCATTGACTCCAATGTACTAGGAGGACGTGGGTGTATACTCGGTGCCGCTGTGGCACCGCCACGTACCTGTGGTGAATGGCGGCCGAAACTGTACACTTAGTGGATGCGCAGTACTGCAGCGGCACTGCAGCTATGTGTGCACTGATACATAAAAGCCAAGCCTTCGTGGAACGCATTTGCGGTGCAGCGTGGACATTGTCAGCACGTGTGCACCGAGCCGTAAACACCCTGTGGCGCACAACAACTTGTAGCCATGTCATGTCGGACTCCGATCAAAGTCAACATGATGCCATTGAGGCCTCGAGGTCTGATGATAATCACCTCGATATAATTGAGCGATGCTCAATGAGTACATGCCTAGACACCGTCTGCAGGTCATTCATTGCGCTCACTGTCAGGATCAATTTCAGTACGCCTGTTTAGATGGACTGGAATACCGCTGTGTAGCATGTCAGCAAAGGCAAGCCGCCCATTGCAATTGGCCAGAGTGCAAAGGAAGAGGCACACACACACACCATCCGCTAAATTACCTTTGCGGCAGAATATCATCACATATGTATAGTCTGGCAGGACTAGAGGGTCACTCATCCTGGTCAGGTATATCAATGTGAGGTGTGCCAGCGAAACCTCATGCGCTGACCGTCAAACCGAGGCCTAGCTTCGTGACGTCGACTCCGCTGGTGAATTTCGACTTCATCTTAGATCCATTTATTAAAACTGTTCTCATGCCGTACTGTAGGAAAGGCTGTAACAAACAAAAGTTTAAATTATTAGTACAAGCACTAATACAAGAGATAGCCAATTTTCCTTCTTCTGAGGCAGAGAACAACAGTCCTTTATTTCTGCCGCCTAAAGTAGGACCAGGCAGTTTACATTTTGAGCATCAATTCAAGTTTTCAATATGCAGACACACTCCTAGATCTCGGAAGACCAGTGGTTAAAGAATCCCTTTTTAGCAATCCTCCTCCCACACACCAGGGACTCCCCAGCAGCCATTGTAACCAGCGTTGGCTGCTATTCAACTGCCAACCGCCTCAACAAACCAGCTGGCGAGGAGAAGTGTACAGCTACCCCGCATTCAAAAGGTAAAATCTCTGAGCAAATGATAAGTGTGATACCTGACTTTACCCCCTCACATAAACCCACTAGATGTACACTCTATATATACATAGAGTTACTGTTAATTCACATGCCCCTCGCAACACTAGCAATCGCGATTGTTGAAGTCTGTTGCGTGTGTCAAAACTAGGTCATCCCATTGCAAGGCATATAATATGAAATTAATCATAGAGATAGAAATCCCCAGTTTCCAGCCTCAGAAGGATGTCTCGGAGTCCCATAATGCACTTGCCCAGTGTGGAGAACCCCACCTTCTCCAGTGCTTGTCGATATTTAAATTAGTTACCTTAACCTCCCACTGAGGATAATAATGTTTCTGTAAGTAAGGGCTTATGTTTTGACCTCCGACTGTATTAGGATTGCAATTTATCCCCAACTCTCTTCCTGCAGGATGATCATTGATTATGAATTTTCATTCCTCATCTTTCCCCAAACACCACCGAGCCAATAGCACCGTGGTGAGGCTTCAATGAGTGATGCCCAACGTGGGGCGTAGACTACAAATAGTTCAGCCTTGGTAGTTTCGAACAAGCCATCCATGGCCTTACCATGAAGTCACTTGGTCTCCTGTGGAGCACGCGCTTTAGACAAATTGTAAACGTTCAGTTCACGACTGTTGAAATAAATTGACACATGTTGCTTAGACTAGTCAATGTAACTTTGGCGTACGCTTGGTCAGACATGTTCTGGTACACAATTTTTTATTCTGAGTGGACTTTCTGCCAGAGACTAATACTGGTCGGGTTGGTTGACAACTCAGTAAATATCAGCTGTGGGTGGTACCGCAATATGTCTGACTACAACCTTTGCCCGTTGAGGTAGGGCTGACTTACCAGGGTACTCACACACCTTTTTTCCTGGGCTCTGGTGTAGAGGCATGTTGACTGGGACCAACAGTCGCCTTAGTGGTGCTGGCTGATGAGTTTCCGTACATAGAGTTGCGGTATTTCTTGCTCTACTTGACGGCTGCACTTCTTCCAAAGTAGGAGCTGGATATGCCCAAGCTGGTATCACTCCCAAGTGACCAGGACACGAACAGCAGGATACCTCTCGATGCCAAGCCTTCTGTGTGTAGGGTAGTAAACAGGGATGCTGGCTGAAGAGGAAGGTGTCTCCATATGATGGGTGGCTTGTGCTTGTTCCTGTGGAATGTGTCTGCCAAGTGCAGATGGGTTATCGGTGCACACTCACTTAGCAGTAAGGAACTTCTCCTTTTCTGCTCCCTTTGAGCACCGTACCTATGCCCAAATGGCATAGAGGCAGTATTGACATTTAACTTACTCTGTCTGCCGCAAGAAGTTGACAGTACCCTAAGTAAGTATAGAGCCTAACAGCAGTTGACGGTGTGAACCCTGTGCTCCTACAGTTCTGCACCTTGGCACACAAACCTAGAGCGGTGGGTCGTGTGGGCCACCTTCCTACTACTGTCGGGGTGTGGTCCAGCACAGTCGGGCCTCCAGTCCCAGGCAAAATACCCCTGCCAGCACCGGCGGCACTCCGGCAGCGATACAACCTGAGGTGGTTGTCCTGCTCCTGTTGGATGAGTACCTAGTGGTTGGGGCTCTACCGTTTTGTTCACCATAATGTACAGAACGTGTGGGCGTTGAAAAGTGGCCTATGTCCAGATTCCTGAAGGGGATCTGCAGTCCTACACTATGGTTTGTACAGTTATAAAAACCCGGTCTCCTGCTTGCTCCATCTAATGGTTGAGTACCTAGTAGTCGGAACGTACTTACCTCTATAGCAGATTTACTCTCAGGATAGGATTAAACTGTATTTATTGTGAATAATAAATACTGGTTACACGTACACTTACTACTAAGCAAAGTGCGAACAGAAGTAAGCTACGCTTTACAGGTGGATGTGACCTGCTCCTAGGATATTCAAGTTTAGAATAATTTTGACAGTTATGAAAATAACTCAGACACAGTTACTCTACCCTGGTGTTCTTTCGTTGAGACTTTACAAAAAGGGATACTACCAAAAGGGCAGTGGTTGTAGTTGCCACTTACCAGCAAGTAGCGGCGGCTGTTGAACCAGGAGGGTCAACAGCGGAAGTGTAGAGTGAAGTCTTGTAGGCTTCTGGTGTTGAAGATCTTCTGGAAGCTGCTGGTGCTTAAGCTTCTGGTAGGAAGTGATAGAAGCCTCTGGAGCTTGTGGTCGTTGGTGGCGGCAGCAACTGCTGGCTGCTGAAGATCTCTGAAGTTCTTGTAGACGTCCGTGAGGGTTTAGGATTCAGTAGAGTGTCCAAGCACAGAAGTGTTTATGCGAGCTACTGGAGAACACAACCAGCATCTTCGGCCGTGCACTGCCTTATATTGTGCACTCGGCCGAGCCTTGCCTGGGCTAGAGAGGGAGGTGTGACGTCTGCCTGGAGCGAGCGGGGTGGGAGAATCTACCCCTGTGCTCAGCTATATGGCCTCGGGCACTCTGCGGCGCTTGGCCCTCTTCTGTAAGCTTCGCTAGAGTGGCGACACTGTCTGCCAGGTTGCATCGGGGAGGCTGACGTGTTACTGTGGCCATTTGGAAAAAATGCTTATTTCACATGCTAGAACTGCTCACCAAGCTGGGAGCGATTCGGTTGCACTCATGAAAGTGTTGGGTTTGACCCTTCCTCGGGATATGGAGATACTACGTGAGTAGTGTGAGAAAGTTGGGTCTGGAACATCAAGAAATACCACGTGTCTGTAGCTGTCACTCCATGGAAAACTTTCCTGTAGCCATCTATGTTGTAGTTTCTGGTATAATATTAACACGTTAGGGCAAGTTGCAGTCGTTTGGTATTACTCATATAAGTGGAACGTGTCAATATTTTGTCAAATCGGTGTAGAAATCTTTGAAAAATACTCTGTGACAGATGTGTGGTCTCTTAAATTAATTTGAGTCATGCACGTGGCAACATTGGCAATCACTAGCTACAGCCTATGAAGATGAGACAAATTAAGCTTAACTATGACAATGGTTTAAGTTCCGTTTATTTTAAACACCAACACATTATTCTAGAACTAAGTCTAGTTCGTTACGCTAATAACAGCGGCTTGGTAACTTATGCACTCTCTTTTGCTTCTGTTTCTTGAAAAGGAATTAAGTGATATGAGATCTTGCCTTGCTAAAACCTCAACTCACTGATGGTGAACTAATACGTTCAGTTACAGATAGTTAACCTACGTACTCTATGGTTACCTATTGTTCCTACTCTCTCCGGTCGAGTAGCTAAAAATAAACTTGGTGAATGAGAGTGCTGATTCCCTCCTGTATGTAATGGGTTACCCTTCATCAGTGTGGTTTAGTCCTGGAAGTGTTTTGCCTGGTGGGTCGGGGATCTGCCCATGTTGGGAGATCTAGCGGAACACTGACTTGTTGATGGGTTGAATGATTAAGGAATGGAATCAAACTCCAGGGTGAGCTTGATCGCGCAGCGACTTCCCACCCAGGGAGCTTGCCAACCGTAAAGGTGGCCAAAATTCATGATGCCAGCTGTCACAATTAAATAATTAAATGGGGATGTTGGATTTACAAAATGAAGGTGTACTATACTGATCTTGGTAGTTCCTATTCCGTATCTCGTACGCTACCGGGTCGTTTATATGGTGCCGGCCTTGTTGGTTTTCGTACTGGGACAAAATCTGCTGAGGATGCAACCACCTTGCATCATTCCCCCCTTAGGGGGAATGACTGAGGTGATTACCTTTCCGGCGGCGGTACGCACTTGACATGTAGGGACTGCATTACAAACTGGTCATGTTCGGGGGGAGGGGGGATGGCTATATTCTGACTTAGGTTCAGAGAGCACTAAATTACTCATGTGCTCTTGATCTGGCCACGGCCAACAAATCCCTAGCAAGGAGTCCAAGACAGAACTACAATTGTCCGTAATCTGTAATTCCATAACTGTATTAAACAAGGGTTTGATAGTTGGTGGGGGCTTACTGGCCTGGTCGAATGCTGTAGTAACTGAGGTCTCGTTTAATTCTCGTTGCCATGCCCATTGGGCTAGTCATCTCAATTGACTGTTATGCCCACCTCCTTTCTTAGGCATTTGAATTATTCTTAAAATAGCAAACATAGCAGGTATTTGATTGGTTTGCAATAATTGCTTACAATTAAAATGGCGTGCTCCCAATCTCTCAGTGTAGCTCAAGCCTTCCTAGGTTCTGTCTTATTCAGACGAACCGAGATGATGAGCAAGTTAGAGAGATTGAGCAGACGTGAGCATTTCTCTAGGCAGGCTCGGGTGTTTTCGATACTTCTCGGGAGTTTCCCGGTCTTGTGCAGACTATAGGCTTATTCATGCGCCAGGAGTCCCACAATAGTTCTGTTCTGCCCACTCGTTTATAACGTTGAGCGGTTGCTTGGTTTTCAAAGAGCCACAAGATTTACTGATTCAAAGTAATTGTACACTTGATAAAATGATAGAGGTGAATATTAATTTACTAGAACTCTATTGTGCCATACTTGTATTTATTACAGTACTTGTGAAAACAAGGGGATAGACTCTGTACAATAATTTTAAGAAAGGTAAAATATGTACTTTGTATATTACAGCAGGTGAAGGTGAACTTCCGAATTAAAGAAAAATTAAATAAATCCAAATTTCTAAGTCGCATTTGCTTTTGCATAGTGAGAGGTGGTTGTCCAAAAGGGATGACGTTTTAAGACCTGCTACCGCGGATTACAGTGGATTGACTTTGGAAATGAGGAGACAAGGTGTAGGGTCATTGAGATACCAGGACTTGGCATTATGACTTCATCGTAAAAAATTTGTCTAAATCTCAGATAGGTTTTCTCTGCCTGCTGCAGTAGTTAAGTTGGAGCTTCTTGGAGCTGGATAGAGAGCCTTGTGCAGACTGTTGGTGAGCCTTTGCGGGCTGCAGTGTCTTCTCAGACTGTTAAAGAGTCTTTGCTAAGTGGAGAGCCTTCGCAGGCTAGGAGAGACTTCTGCAGACTGGAGAGTGCCCTCCAACCTGACTCAGGTCGGTGGGCTGATGAAGACTGGTGATAGTGGTATCACTTCTCCTTATATGCAGAAAATTTCAGTTCGGCGGCTGCGCTAGGGGTGTGGGGGTTCCTAGCCTCGTTTTGCAGGGGTTGTTTAATGTAGGGTAGTGAGCCGTGTCACAATTTAGTCTCTCCCTGTCTGGAGGCTATTGGCATATTTATCGCCTTTCCATGAGGCTGGGGCAGCAGTGACATTGCAGGGTGCTGCTCTCTTTCATCATCCCTGCCAACTAGCTTTTTATTCTTGGCCATGTTGATGGCTCGGTGGGTAATACAATTTCCTCTTCGAGGGTGGTGACCACATATCCGCTTATTAGTGGACAGTACAATTTCAGTTAATTAACCGTTTGTCTGTAGTTGTCCATAATGCTTGTATCAGCCCTGTAGGCACGAGAATCATTGCCTAACCTGCATATGACTTGCCATGAATTACTATCAACACGTGGTGATGGGGTGAAGTCGTAGAGTATGGAGCCCATGTGCGATGCGTAGGAGTGTGGCATGCATCATAACAAGATAGAATAAAATACATAAACATTTTCTCTACAAATGCCTTCCTGTCCATGTATTTCTCCCATTGTTGAGCAAATGTAATCTCTTGCACTCGTTCATGCATCAGCTGATACATAATTTTGTCTATGAGGTGGTGTTAATTCCATTTATGAAATTTTGCCACACATAGGCGTAAAAAAATTAAATTTTAATATGAATTTACATTATATCCCATTTATTTTGACCACCCACATTAACTGCATAACATGGCCCTAAATAAAGAAAGTATTTCATACAAAAATTGAATAACAAAGAGGTAAATAATACTGCTGGGGAGTCAGCCTTATGGCATTATTTACCTTATTTACCCGAAAGTAAGATGACCCTGAATTTAAGACAATCCATTCCTAAAAAAATATTTTTTAAGGGAAAATGTTTAAACCGGAATTCAAGACTACCCCTTAGAAGTGCTGGAAAAATTATTTAAGTTGAAAGTGTGTTTGCATGAATTTATGACAAAAAAAACCTTCAAGAAGAAATCCTATTGTATGAATAATATGACATTTTATTTATTTTAAAGAATATCTAATCACAATTAAATAGGTGTGTCTAACCTGGCTGTATGATAGCAGTATCTTTCTTACACTGTTAAACTTTTTTGGGTTTTATATTCATGACTTGAGCCATTTTGCTTCCCAGCAAAGCACTTACCTGCAAAGAGCTTCCTCTTAATGGCCAGGCAATGGATAAGGGGATCCTTGTCAAAGTTGACAGGTACAGTCTCAGAACTACACAAATATGTACAACCCTAGGACACACAGTATTTAAGCATGAAAAGCCTTTGTCAAAATCCTATGTCTCATGGCATGTCAATTTTGGATGACTAACTTCTACCCGAGTAAAAATTATGAATAGAAGCTGGTAGTTATTTGTTTCATGTAACACAAACTTAAATACTGAACTAGCAGTGTTGCACGTTTATGGTATTTGTGCCTAGGTTTTGAATTGAAGAGGACCCCTTATTTTTTCTATTCCTTTTCCGCCAAAAAAAACCTAGCCTTCCTTTCTAATAAATACGTTAATGTTCATGTTATGAAAGTGTACATTGTGCTACAAGTTTAAATAGGTTGTAACGAGCTTCATTGCCATTTTGACTAATAGATACATGGTACCATTTAAAAAACAGATGTTAGTACTCGTATCCCACTAATGTTTTAGCTGGGAAAACGTCTTATTTGGGAATGTCTTAAACTAGTTTTACTGTAATAGGGATGGAATGTATTGCGCTTAATAATGTGATGTGCACTCGGTTTCGGAATGGCAATTTCGGCTTCAAGTTGGCGTGTGCTGATGAGTGGATTAACTGCTACAGCAGTGAGAACAACCACCTTGGCAGCTTTATCTATTTAAGTTCTACGACAGTTGCATTGCTTGGGGTTCAAATTGCTCGTTTCTCAAAGCTTCTCAATGAGAGGGGGAAATATCTATCTTGGACAGTGGGGTCTACACAGAGTATCGCTTTTTGTAGAGTTGCTCAGCCCTACTAGCATTATGCCGACTGTTAGGGAATTTGTTTTCGGTATGTTGGTGCACAGGAGTTAAAAGAACATACACGATCGTGTATGATAAACTGTCTCTCCGTGAGACTTTTGGTCGGTGTATCCCGTGGATGGTCTGGTTCATGTTTGTAACCAACGTATGGTTACTGGTCCTCCGAATTCAAGGTGTGTGTATCAACATTTTGGTCCTCCGGGCTGGATCCAGCGCGAAATGTCTATAGGAGTTGTGCCAGGACCTCTGAAAATTAACTGTGATACTTTATTGATACATGCGTTTACGATACGAGGGTCGACTGTAATGTGAGAGTTTGTATTAACTGCAATGGTAGGCAGTTGACTATTGTTTTGTTTACAGTTGTATTATTAACGTTGATTTAAATATTAATCTTTAATAATTTACTATGGCAGTAATTTTGAGTAATAAGCTCTTTGTAATATTTTACTGGTACCTAAGTCTCCTCCTCCTCCCCCCCCCTCCCCCCTTTTTCTCATCATTACCTCCAACTATGGTTTTCACTGATTGTATTTACAAGCAAATCTCTGGTGTATGTTAATTGATTTTGAAAAGTACTATATAATTGGTTTCACGATTGCATAATGCCATGCGGAATAATAAGATGTAACCAGAAATAACTTTTTTTTTTCTCTGGGTATGGTCTAAACGTCCATCTCCTTGCCAGTAGTGATGTAGTCACTCTAATTTATAAGGCAGCATGTTCTGAGATTACCTTTGTCGCTAGCCAAGTGTTGCTTTATCGTAAAACCACATAAAATTGCATTGGATGTGTCACATTGCATTGTCTCTTTGTATTGTGGAACTAGTTTTAAGTACAACAGAAACTTTCACAGATAAGCTTTATAACATTTATTCTACTTAATAGTAGAGTTGTTCTGATACCATGTTTTCCAAAACTGATACAGATACCACTGCCGATACCCTGATACCAATGACCTTCACACTGAATTTTAGAAAAAGTATTAATACATTAAAAACATCTTTCCTAGACTCATTTACATAAAGAAAATAATGTCTTTAAATAATGTACATAATTTATTGTAATCTGACACAAATTGCAAGCTGACCTAAAGCTTTCAAACCCTCTGAAAATGCAAATAATATGACACCAAATGCAAGTAAAATTTTAAATCTCCTGCATGTACTATCAGCTAAGAGTGCACAGAGAAGTTATCGATCGGGCAGTGTCATGTCTGTTGGTTTATGAGGCGGGGCGGATGACCTCTCCACGCCGCTACCGTTTGGTGACACCTTGCTCGCGTTGCAAATTTCTGTCTTTTAAAGCAATGAATCGTATTTTACTGCAAAGAAAACTTGTAATTTTGAGACACAAATGAGGCGATTGTAGTTGATTTCTTCACTGTCTTTAATAATTAATCATTCAAAACCATGTCCTCTGATAATCCTGTCATGAGTTACACTGCACTCGGCTCGGTGCTTACCTACCCATTATTAGATGGCAAAGGGTGTCAAATAAGCACTTACATATTATCAGTTTATTCAAAGATGCATGTCTGTTGAAATAAATTAATATAAATTCTTTGATTTCCTGCAAAAAGTTACTGAAAATGAACACTTATAGTACAAGTCGCTCGATGTTCAAACAATTTTATGCTGACAAGTGGTAGAGTATATGCTTTTGGGGATACAATTTATTCGCAAAGATGCTGTTTGAGTTAAATAAATATTAAATTTTAAGGTCATGTTAATTTTACGCCAGATACAATGAATACCTTACCTTACCGGATAAAACAACCTTTAAACACAAAATAAAACATCTTTACAAATAATAATTCCTCATTAAAATGTTTTGCATAACATTTTCAAGTGAAACCATTTGCTTTGAAATAAAAGTGATGGTAGGTGCAACTATTTTGAGCGATGCTTATCATATTTTACTCTTCTATAGCGCACACCATGATTTTCACAACAAGTTCCAAGGAAAACATTTTTTAAAATAAAATTGCACCAAAAAGTTGTGGCACCCTGTTACTAAGTATGGAACAAATTATTATTTTTTACATTAATGTAAGGTGATTGTGATATTTTTGGAAAATACTTTAATTAAATAACTTGAGTGCAAAAAACCAAAATAAAAAATATTCCAGAAATCTGCTACTCCTAGTCAATATTTCCTGCTTCTTTTTTCTCCTATCTTGCAGTGACCGACTTTTTTTTTTTTTTTGCAGTGTTAGAATGTCATACTACCCTTATAAAAAAGGGACTCCTTGGCCCTTCTCTCCCCCCCCCCCCCCCCCCGTGGGAACGTCGCTCACTAGCCTCTCTGCCTTGGAAACAAAGAGGGCTTGGCAGAATTATCGACCAGCAACATCTGGTTGTCATTTGAGGGGGGGGGGGGGGGGGCTGTGACAGGATGTTGTTAGAAGGGGAAGGGGGGGGAGTTAGTGGCTTTTCGACCTACACATAACTGATGGGTCGCTAAGAGAGAAAGGGAGAGGAGTGATGTAAGAGATGATCCGACACTTCCCTCTACATCCCCGGACAATTTATGGCTACCACTCCCCCTTCCTCTTTTTTTCTGTGTATAGCGCATACCCCAGAAATTTTTTCCTTTATTTTGGGAAAAAAGGATGCGCTATACACGAGTAAATACAGTATTTGTTCTTACTTTTCTTTTTGTTTTAATGTGCGGTGTATTCAAACCGAAATACTATAATTTGTGTGCCTAAAGAAAGTAATAACCTGACTTCATTGTCTACAACCGATACCATACCCAATACCGATACCTCAGGAAAAGGCAAAGTATCGGCCGATACAGATACTTAGTATCGGTATTGGAACAACTCTACTTAATAGTTTTGTACAATTTTTTTGGTGTAATGGAATTCCGAGCGAAAAGTTGGAAATGTACTTAAAATTATATTTACATTCTTGCTGGAAGTCCTGTTCAGTTTTTTAATGTTTTATGTATTGTTGCATTTGCCATCTTAACTTTGTGACATGCAAATTGGTGCCTAATGGAATTTGTTTGTAGTTTTATACCAAATAGATAAGCAGTTTTAATATAAGAAATGTGTTTAATTTTCTGACATAAATTTATTAGAATGTAGTATTCATGAGTGGTTGCTAGTGATTATATAAGTGCTGGTGCCATACCTGACAACTGTTATGGTTTGTCCGTAAAATGTACTGAATTTATAATGTGTGTTTACTGGGTTCATATAACATTTTTGTTTTGTTTGTTTACGTATTTTTTAGGGATGTCAAATTCGATTCCTCGATACTGTCGATTTGTAAGCGATTAAAGGTATTGAGAATCTAATCATGTCAGTTTTGGTACATGCCGATTCTCTGGAGATTTTTTACTTTTATTAACAACAAATCAACAGGGATATGTATATTGGTTCTCTAAAATACGTTTGTTTTTGGGGGGGGGAGGACAGTTGCAGACAGAAAATAATGGGTGCAGACATGGAGACCTAGATTTTGGACCTCGGAAATGATGAACATAGCCTCAAAATGCACGTTAACCTAACGCATAAAATGAAACTTATTTATGTACAGCAATTTTTGCTAACAATTACTTGTCGAGTTGTTTTGAAACCCATACACTAACCAAACACGCAAGTGATAGTTACGATTTCATAAAACGTATTAATTTCTGGCTTAATTTCACCCATAAAAACATTTGTGACAGAAAAAAAGTATTATCTTGTAATGTTTACAGAAATATACATGGCACGAGGTATGGTCAATTACTATTCCACAGATGGCAATGGCTTGAGAAAGCAAAACCATGGCAACATGTTTCACAAAATTATGTCAATCATTGTGCACTTGTTGCTCGGCAGCGGGCGTATGAACTACGTAAAATATATCCCATGTACAGTAGCGAAGTTATTTTCTAATGTACAATTTGAATATTGTGATTGATGAAGTGCAGTGATTAAGGTTTCCTTAATAAACAAAATACTTCACTCTGAACATCTAATAAAACTCTACAGAACATATTTCATATAAATATGTACTGTATTTATGCATTTTTTGTTTTGTTTTTGTATTGCGTGCTCTCTAAATACATGATTGTAGTCTGAGATATCTATTATTGTTAATACTTCGTTGTTTAGTGATCAGTTCATGTATTTTCCGGCGATGCTACGATCATGTAATATTGTTTTTTCTGCTCATAGGAAACATCATCAGGAATGTGCATTATTAAACACCATTTTCCCGAAAATTTCGGGAGTCAGCTAATTCTTGCCCGGCATTTCGGGAAAGCCATTTTCCCTACTTTTTTCCCCGAAGGTTCGGGATCCTGCACATCCCTAGTAAAAACACTAATCTGTTGGTAAATTTGCATTTTATTTTACTTTGGGGACAGATATTTACGTTGCATTTCACTATTAGCTTTGCCCGATATTGAAACTTTCAGCTTTGTATCTACTCAAATACACAGTGGCAAGCGCACAACAGCAAGCACGCAATGTAGCATAGTCAAGTGCTGGTGCTGGCCTGGGCACCACGGCAGGCAAGCTGTGCGGCGTTGCTAAGTCTGCGCGCAGCCAACTGGTAGCAGCAATGTTGCCATGTTTCCGGACTAGGCGTAACCTTTGAAGTTTATGCATGGAAATCAGACACTTTTCTTACTTTTTTTTTTGTGCAATCATTTCTTCTTGCATTGTTTTTGAAGGAAACCGCCGAGTACTGTTATTTAAGCTATCGTTATAACGAAAATTAGCTCACACTGCATTCGTTATTACAGACTTCTTTTCCCACTGAGTGTAAGGGCAATTGACGGTGCCGATAAAAGTAATTGTTATAGCGGACTTTTTGTTATAAAGTATACTTGTTACATTGGACTTTCACTGTAGAAGAGATTTAACTGTGAATGACTATGCGATTTTGTGTGTTTAAAGTCCTATCAGTTGTAAATCATAGGAATTGAGAATTGGAAAAGAATCGAGAATCAACAGAGCCTCTATAATCGGTATCTGCATCGAAGAATTGGAATTGTGCCATCTCTAGTCTTAATGTTTATTTTTTTCCATTGGGTATACTAGTATTACTTCTCATTATACACTAAGCGGAAAGTTTTTAAAATTGAAAGAAAACATATTATTCAAAAGGATTTATTAACTAATTTTACCATTTTTCACTTTGTTTGCAAAGAAATTTCTTTTGAACTTCAGGTTGGCGTACACCCATTCTCACAGAGTTAATCTATAATTGTGAAAACTGCATTTTCTTCAAGTTTAAAGAAGTCTTGACCATGAGAATTTTTAACTTCTGCTTTGTATTTATTTTGTAATGTAGGGTTAAAATGTTAAATTAAAATGTAAGAAAATAGACCTGTGTAGAAGAAATTTTCTTTAAAGTACTGTAGGTGTTTGGGAAAATGATGTGTCCAGTTTACGTTAAAATTTACATTTTCAAAATGTTTTATTGATTGAGGATTTTGAAATTTGCCAGGCATGCGAGGATTTGGAAAGTTGCCAGGTGTGCGGTGCTTGTTTGACATTTAGGAGGACATGCCTGAAAAAGGAACAAAGAGGGGAATGTGTTTACATAATCATCGCCCAGCTGTAGTGGAACGTGTTTGTGTTTATAACATGTGTGTTTGCTTGTTGTGTTGCAGAGTCGTGTAGTTATACTGCGAAACATGGTGGAGCCAGACGATGTGGATGAGTCTCTCCAAGAAGAAATACAAGACGAGTGTAGCAAGTAAGGGTCAAGTTTTCTCTCTGAATTTCTGTAATATTTTTTATGGTTTTGTTTGTGCACATAATTAGTTTTTGCTGCCTTCTAGGTATGGCATTGTTGAGAGAGTTATTATTTATAACGAAAAACAATCCGAAGATGATGACGACGATGCCGAAGTCATTGTGAAAATATTTGTGGAATTCTCACAGATGAGTGGTAAGTCTTTCACTGTATGTTATTATAAGTTCAGTTACAGTTCTTAATTAGTGACATTATTTGTAACTCTCCAGAATATTTCATGTTTGCCAGAATATATTGCTATCTTAAATAGAAGACTACCTTTTCTATTTCACATTCGTCTGGGGCAGGTGTTGCTTGCGTGCACCCGATTGCTCTTTGAAGGTGAAAAAGTGCTTGATTAGTTAGGTCGAAAAATTTTTGCAATCACCCTTAGGCCTTATCCACAGTAGCTCGTTCATAGACCTACTTTGTCCGTGGACGTATGTCTACAATAACAATGTCTGAAGTTAAGCTTTCAGACACTGAAATTAGAGTGCACTCAAACCGGCACGTCGATAAATTGTATGCAATTACTGGTAAATATTGATATTTGTAGCTTATTTTATTATTTTCTAATTTGAGTTATGCCAGTGAGTACGCTTTGATTTTGTTTTAATTTAACTTCACTTGGATTTTGTTCTCTAGTCAGTACATTTCTGTATTTGTATTAATGGAAGTTTAGTTTTTGTGACCATGAGGTTGAAGGGTATACTTTTGAACAAATACAGTTGAATCTCGTATTGTAAACACATGTATCTATAAACCATATCCACAGTTAATTTTCAGTTGTCCTGGCAAAACTTCTAAGTAAATAATGATAAAGCTAACCACTTGGTATAATTTATCTGATGTTGCGTTGAGCGAATTATATTTTAGGTCCCGTCACCTAAGATTTCCTGCAGCAATCATTTTTAAGCAGGCTTATACAAACATCCAGTTACCGGATATGAATTATGTGCCACTATTTATCACTGCTCTGAGGCACTTAGTCTGTCTTCCCAACACATCTGTTTGACACTAAGTGGTAGTGTGACATACGAGTCTGGCTTGCTACTTCCCCTTACATGCCTGACAAGAGGGAAAGTGGTTACCTAGAAACAAACTTGATGTAGCATCCTCTCTCATCCTTTTATCTCTCTCTCTCTCTCTCAGCCGTGCATCTTCTGTGCTCCCTTTACATGCATTCGAGAGGGGAAGCTCTTCTCTAGCAAAAGCAAGTTCTCTCTCTCTCTCTTTGTTGTGCACGCTTTCCTTCACACGCCGACCACATAGCAAATGTGTGCCTGGCGAACGTAGAAATTTTACCGAGATTATCCGTTGCTCATAATATAGTAAAGCTCATAATAAAGATAAACAACTGTTTTGCAAGTTATTCATTATGTCAAATTTGTTCCAAAATCAAACCAAAGAAATGTTGAATGTTTATCACAGTGAGTCTTTCTACATTTAAATTTTATTTTTATGTAGTTATTTCAGTTATAAAATAATTAAAACAAATGAGATGGTTTACAAGATAAATATTTTTTTGCTGGTGCACTAAATGAACATTCATTAAACACTGTGAAATTCATCAAAATCGAGAATTTTTGTTTTGTTACAATTTTCTGTAATTATTACCGAAGCTAAAATGAAATACAAAATTTTTCTTTTTCGTTTCGGTATACAGAGTATTCACACAACCTTAATCACTAGTATTTCTAAGAAAATGTTTATGCCTGAAAATGTTTCTCAGTACATTTTAAGGAGGAATTATTATTTCCAAAGATGTTTTCTTTGGTTATTATGAAGGTCATTTTTTCACATGATGTTAGTGTTTTATTGTATCTGGCGTAAAAGCAACATGATTTTAAAACATAATATCTGACGAAGTGAAAATTTCTTACACCCCCTTTTTAATTTGTTATGGCGCGTAATGTACCGGGAATTTGTACTCGCGTGGATCAGTTGATTCTGTGGCAGGTGCTAATTTTTTTGCGAAGAGCTGGCCGGTATCTCTTTAAGTGGGTTCCGTTTTGCGAGGGTGCAAGGGCTTTGCCAGTATACAGAACTGGCCTTGTGGCTACTCGGCAGGGCACGAAATCTTCACTTATTAGAGCAAGTTTACGTTTGGCAGGTATGCCAGATGTAAGGCTACCTGGGTGATGTTTCAGCAGAGCGAAAGTGTTCTGGGGTGCAGGTGTAAGTGGAGCTGTTGGTGCAGGCTGAATTTCCTAGGTCTGTAGGTAGATGGAGGAAGAATCACAATTGGTGTTAGGTGAGGGATCGCAGGAGTAGGTGGCAAGTGTGGCTTTCTCAAATACTCGACGATGCACTCTGGGTATGCTGCAGGTCTGTAGCATGTAGGAGGTGCAAACAGATGCTGTAGCACAGGAACTTTTTTGGCTTTTGTTGCAAGTATCTGAGAGCTTGCGCCTGTGTTCTGGGTGGAAGGTTAGTTCTAGTGTATGAACTGTGCTCAAAATAAGTGCAAAGTTCGTTTGAGTAAATCCCCCATGAATTCCTCGACACCGTCTGGTGAGACATGAGACGAACGATGACAGAAATACGTACTGGTAATATGGGCGCCAGTGGTGCTTCCTAATCACAGCACTATTGAGACTCAGGGTTCTCTGGAATGCAGTGGGTTGTGTGTGTCCCATCTCACCCGTGCGTACTTACAAACACCTAGGCAATATGTACTAAACTTTTACTAAACATCACTTTGAAAATAAGCCCTTAATAAAATACATGTGGCTAGGACACTGTCACTACTGAATAAAAGAGGTAGGTTCACAGTAGACTTGCTTTTATTATTATTATTGCTTGTACAGATCAACATGCCAATGGAATTATGATACTCTAGGTCGTGACTAACCAATTCCATTTGGGTTCTCCCCAGCCCGCAATCAATCTAATGCACACCTAGATAGATCACCGAGGTGTATGAAAACACAATCTTCACAATGGAAGAGGGCCAACAGCCGCTAGGGTGGACTGACGGTTTTTCCCTGACGAGAGGACACTGTGAATTACAAATGAAACCCTTGATGAAAACATTAACACATGTGATTACTTGGCATCACTAACGCAAACTCATCTGGGCTCGCCCGCCAGCACATGGGTAACTGTGGTGACGGCCTGTACACACAGCCGGCTAGGACGGAAGTAATATCACCATACACATATTACAAAATTACATAAATAATCTTAAAAGATGATTAGACACAAAATTAGTAGTCACAATAAACACGTGTGAAAATAAGTTTATATGGCGCTGATGCCGCTGGATAATGTTCATAGTGGACAACGTGGTGCAGGTGAAATTGCAATATTTCTTTGTGTTTTGCGGGTCACGTGACCTCTCTGACATATTTCTCCTCCTCAATTAAGTTGAAAATGCCACAAGGGTGAAGTAAATTAGTTAAGGGGAATCATAATGCTGGGGAAATGTCTGGCAGCATGTACGCAAGCAAAGGTTGACGGCTATTGAAATCTACATCAGTGCTCAAAAGTGTAGTACGTACGTGATAGTGTCTTACCTTGCCAGCTCTCCTCGACAGACTGTCCAGAGGCAAGCGTTGTATGGACCTACCATGGCTGCCTATGGGGTTCACATAAGCGGAAGAGCTATGCACGCCGAGTAAAATACTTTATTGAAATAAAAGTAGCACGAATTAAATGAAATGTTGTTTTACATTTGATATATTTCCTGTGAATTTTTCATATTATTTTTGTCTCTCTTTATGACTGCGTTCACGCCGGAATATTAGTGTTCTTAATCTCGGTACCGCGGGCACTTTGAATTTCATAACCAAGCATTTTCAAAACAAGAATAAACACTTTAAAACATTTCAAACCCTGAAAAATAAAAAAATACAACACACATTTTACTGTGCAAAATAATATTTATGTGAAAGTTCAAAATTATTGGCCCCTTTGCACGTGCGGGTACACGTGACACGTGCGTGGTGAACGCTGTCATAAGCTCTAGCACTGCTGGCGGTTAGCCGGCGTCAACCTGCAAGTACATGACAAGAGTAACTACAAACTACTAAGATTACACGAATGGTACTCAAGTTAAAGGTCACACACATTTTATTTTCAAGAAAATTAACACGTGGTGATAGCATTTTAGCCTCGGGCCAGCTGCGCGATCTTCAAACCTCGAAAGCTATTGTTTGGTGTGGTTGGCATAGGCATCCAACTCAAAAAAGGGTGTGTCGAGAATTTTTTGTTACGGAATAATCTTGCGTGACCTGTACGTGTTGTAGGAAACGATGCAACAACACTGCTGGCACTCTCTTGGGAAATTACACCACCGCAGTCACAAGTGATGACAGGAGGGATGTAGGTTGCGGTTACGTAGCGGAATATCTCCTAACTGATGTAGACCTATCCTACCACAAGTTTTGCGCATACTGGAACGACTGCAACAATACAATACTCGATGTGGTAACTCTGGCATGGGCCTGAACAACGCGTGCTACGTGCAATGGCGATTAAGATAAGCTTAAGAATGGGGAAGATATGTTCCGAGCAACGAATGCTGGAACAGACTTGATCATTTAATTGGCTCCAAGCAGCATGTGCTGGAAACAAAAATTGGCTGACAATCTAATGAGTTCCCAAGTGGCGGACGCTGGGAAAGAAGACTGAACTAGAGACGCGGGCCGTCTCAGCTTATATACTCGTCGTGGGCAGGTGCCCAATGCTCATTGGCTGGTGCCACTAGAGCGAGGAGTGGTCAATGAGCGGGGGATGCGAAAGCATAACTTATCTTTGTAACATCGCCAATCGCCAGCTGGCTGGAAGGGGATGCAAAACAAAAGACAAGCGATATTACTACTAGTGCTATCTAGCGGGACTTAATAAACTCGCGTGTCCTCCTGCGTGATTACGGTGGACTAGTGAATTATAAAATCTGCAAAGCAGACAGTACAGTCTCACTTTTTAACGTAGTAATTTTAAGCTTCAAACTCCATACAAAATACCTGAGGGATAGAGCTGAAGTCGTTAAAAACTATATCTCCAAAAGCATCATGCGTCAATTACCATGTTTTGGCGTGTACAGGCTACACCAGAAATTTTTGATGAAAAATTAGGGATTACTAATATTTCAAGTATAGGCCTTACCGACTTTTTGTATTCCTATAAATATTGTTAAATCATGATTGCATACAAATATAATAAATTCAGATGTATTTTCTTCCCTACAAAACATTTGTGACAGAAAATTTATATTTTGTTGCCATGTTTACATATATACATTGCGCGGCGCTATTACTATTCCACAGGTGGTAACATGGCTAAGAGAAAGCAAAACTGCCAACATGTTGCACAAAATGGCGTCTATCAATTTGCACTTGCGGCATGGCGGCGAGCATGCAAACTATATAAGATATCTTTCTCTTGTACAGCATCAAAATTGTTTTTCTCATGTGCATCTTGAATATTGTGGTTGATAAAATGCAGTGAATAGGGTTGCCGTAATGGGAACATTTATTAAAGGTATATTTATATGGATAATACATTCGTTATTTTCATGAAAAAATATTCAAGGGAAAATTTGCAAGTGTTGTTTTGGTAACGTCGCATCGCGAATCGATATCTCGAAAATATGGCACCACTGCTTCTAATTTGTCGTTATCAACATGGCTGGCACCAAAAACATTGCTATTTTGTTTGCTAAAACATTAATAAAATTCTACAGTACATATTTAATATATATATATATTGTATTTCAATTTTTTTCTTTCTTTCTCTCTATATACATAATGTGTAGTCTAAGAAGTCTGTTATTATTATTTATTAGTTTTTGCGACAAAGAACGAGTTTGTGACCAAATCAACAAGAGGTTATTTTGGAAGTGGTAAATTACATAGAGAGAACTAAATGCAGGGCAGTGAGCCGTAAGCAAAAATGTGTGTGTTAAAAATGTACTTTATTTGTGTTATCTATTATTATTACTGGTGTATATGTACATAATATACTGTATTCCGACTTTTTATGCATTGGTGAGTACAGATTATACTTACACTTTTTTGTTAATAATTTGTTGTTTAATGATCAGAGCCTGTAATTGTCGCCGATACTACTGAAATTTTTTTGTTTGATCTATACGGTAAAAATTGAATTTTGAGTTCGGCAAAAATTGAATTTTTTTAGCATTGTTTACATTGAGATTTTGTCAAACAGAGTTATGTGGTTCGAGTTTACACTATATATGGTTGTAAATAATTGCTTAATAGAATTTTTTGGGGGGAAAAATTTGTTGCGTACCCCACTTTTTGTGATTTTTTTTTTTTTTGTATGAAAGTGCAGCCTATACACTCCAAAATACAGTAATTGGCCCCCTCTCCTTTGTGACTGAAGCTCATCCTTGAGGTCTAGGAAGTCTAGTATCCGCAGAGTACCAGCTCGTTCCTCTAGCCTTGTGCAGATCAGAATTGGAAGACGATTTGACGGGGAAAGGTACACCATTTCGCCCAGAATTCATGACTACAAAGGGATGCAAAAGCCCACCAGCCAATTTCAAGTGTACCGGTGCTTGCAGGCAAGCCTGTCTTACGATTCCCGGCACTTCACCAACTAGCAATCTGCAAGATAGGGCAGGTTAGAAAACCCCCTCCTTGGAGAGGTAGGGTGCGTCTCTACTAGTTTCCTTATCAGTGGCTCTACCTGACTCATTATGCCGAACAAAACATATTCCCTTTCCTGCGATAATAAAGGCAGCGAAGCAAGAATAGTATTCTGCCCAACTTTTGCTCATTTCCAGCCTGATTCAAAAGTTCATTACCAGGTTTAATCAACATTCCTCTCAGGCCATCACCTTCAGAGGGATGCAGTGAACAAGTGAAAATTCCTTTGCAGAAATGCGGTGCTGTTTCTAGAAGTGCAATTTACCCTCATCCGCTTCTGTAATGCACACGGCTTTGTGCGTGCCACGCTCGCTTGCTTCCCCTCGTTCATGAACTTCACCCTTCTCCTATCAGCTGGTAAGGTGGGGTGAAGGTCATTCACCTTGCATCTGGCTCTAAAACACCTATTACGTGCCTGCCAAAAAATATCACAACGTTAAAAAAGAATACTCACTCTTGCTCGGACCCATACTCTAATGCTAGTGCGCTCTCTCTCTCTCTCTTCTCTCTCTCTCTCTCTCTCTCTCTCTCTTCTCTCTCTCTCTCTCTCTCCCCTCTCTCTCTGTCTCTCTCTCTCTCTCCTATCAGGGTAAAAGATGGGAAGGAATTGCTTTTCCCAGGCTGGTGTCAGACACATGCCACCGCATTTCTTTCTTATTGACTTACGTGGTGTGACTTTCCCCCCCCCCCCCCTCCCGCACCAGGGGACCTGACTGTGTCTCGCGGCCTCTGTTTATTTATGCATGCAATCACATTGACGCGTGCCTGGGTTAATGGAAATGGTACAGTCACAGAGGTTTCAGATTACGCAGGTCAGCTTACGCATTCGGTTAGTGACTTTACTCAAGTGGTCATTTCCTACTAGAAATCTTTACTGGACATGTCGCTTTACGTGCAGGGATGAAGTTTGTGTTTGATGGGTTGAGTCTGGGTCAATCAATCACATTCTTAGTTACAGTAGGTCGAATCACAGCGGTAGTTTGGCGGGAGGTGTTGGAGGTACTTGGCTTACCAAGAGAGTCTTCAGCCGACTGGAGGGTAGTGGTCATCTGCTGGCTGGATCCGCTGGTGCAGTCAGGTGCAGTGGAGTTCAGAGCACCGTGTCGGCTAACATGGTACTGTAGGTTTCAGCTGGTCACTTCCATACTCCAAAACCTAGGATTGGCAATTCTTAGGTGTTGCTCGTTCCCGAGATGGGGTGGTACTCTGGGTGTGTACGGGTTGGTGGTGACGTGAATAGAAACTTTTTGTACAAGGGAGAAGTCTATCTGTCGTTTTGCCTAATTAAGGCTGCGCAGTCACGTTCTGCCTGCCGTTCTGTTGTGGGATGAACTACTACAATCCGCCGCTTGGTAGCAAGGTGGGCAATCCTTTGCTCCTCCCTCATTGAGCCCTGCCTTACCTTACAACGGCATAGAGTGGCAACTGCTGCTGAAGGGAACGGGTTGAGCACTACAGAGGTGAGAGAAAAACCTAGATTAGTGTATGCTCAGTAGAGACTGGTAGCACGAGCCCGGTGCCTCAGAAGGTCCCCCACCTTCGCAGGCGAACCAGAGGTGTTGTAGCCGTAGGGGCCACCACTGCTTCTACTGGGTGAGAGTTCTCAACCAAGGCCAGGCTGTGTCACCCAAGCAAATACCCCTGCCAGCACCTAGGTGCTCCGGTAGGGCTACAACTCAGATGTACTGTTTCTTCAAGGTTGGATGTATTCCTAGTGGTTGTGATTCCTCTGTTTTATCCATCCAGCACCTAGGTGCTCTGGTTAGGAAGCAACAAGCGGCCGTCTAATGGGTGTGTTAAAAGACTGGAGCCTCCTGAATGGGTCGCCAGTCGTAGCTAATCCGTAGTAAAATACCCTATCTCAGTCGATAGTGCACAACTCGTATTTTCGTAGCAGGCGTACTCAAGATAACGCTGGAATAAGACTTGCGGCTTGGAAGACCAAATATGTGTTTATTGAAGTTGCAGTAAACACACATGACTCGAACTAACTACTATCAAGTAGTCTGGTTGCTGGAAGTAAACCTACATATTCCAGGTGTAGGTGACCTGGTTCTAGGCTAGTCAGGAACTTAATGTAAAAGACTGGTCAATTATAAAAACAACAAACTAGCTAACTAGTAAATGGGGTGCCTATATAAGACGGTTGAAGTCGAAGACCACTGTTCTAGTAGCAGCTTCTGATAACCGGTGGTGGTTGATGTCAAGAGAGCCTCTGGTAGCTGTGGCTGCAGAAGCCTCTAGTGATTGCAATGGAAGCAGACGCTGGTGGCTGCTTGTGGTGGTTGATGTCAATGACTGCAGCCTTTGGTAGCTGCTGCAGGCTGTTGGAAGTCACTGGTGGTGGCAGCCTCTGGTAACTGCCGAAGAGTTTTCAGTTGTAGAAGGCCCCAGCACGTAAGTGATGGGAGCGAGCTCGGAGACTGGGAGGATAAGACTCGCGAGCCCGGCCGCGCAGTGACTTATTTTGTTAGAAGTGTGGGGGGCGGACGTGTGACGTCCCTCTGTTGTGAGGCCTGTGTGGGAGGACAAAATCAACTAGTCATCACTTTGCTTCGGGAATGATTAGCGGCACTTGGTCGTGCTCCGAGGTGGCTGACAGCTTGTAGGCCCTCAGCGGGGCAGGAGAGTGGAGGCGGCGTGCTCGCTGGGTTACGTAACCTTGAAAGCCACGTGTTCGGGGCGCCCTCTGAGATTGTGGCAGCACGCAAGGTCTGTGTTCAGGTTTGCGGGATTGACTCTCACATGGGTTGAAGCAGGAATACTTGACGTGATTATCAATGAGTCATAATATTATTTAATAGTGGTTTAAGCGGCACACTGCAACATTAACGTTTATTTTAACACATAGGTGACAAGGCACGTGATTTTAACGCAAAAAATAGTTGACTTGGGTATGATACACCATTTACAGGCAGTCCTAATGGTCACCATTGTTAAACACTTCGCTCTCTACCTTTCATTATTCTCTGCAGCAATGCTGTGACCGGCTACGCAGAAGATTTGCAAATCCTATTGTCGCACAGTTTGCTTGATTTACGTCTTTGCTACTTCTCACAATATACATTTTTTGCAAGTTTAATGCACAAAGTGAAACAATCTTACTGTTTTATTTCTTTTTCTGCCTTTTTCACCTACTGGAGCTTATCCTTGGCAGTAATTTCCTAGCTTTTTTGTGACATACTTAAGCTTTTAGCTTTCAAAAATGTCTCGCCTGTAAGAGAAACATAGCACTTGAGAAATAAATACAATACTGAATACTTACATGTCTTCTTCTCGCAACTGGCTCTCAATTCACTGTAAGTCCATAGTTGCTCGTAGCCTTTCCTATGTATTTTTTAATTTACTTTAACATCACGTTCTTTCAGCAAACAAAAATGAAAAAGCTAAAATATTATTTATGCACAAGTTGACCTAGGGTGTGGGAGTGCCTACTGTTTTTACCACTTCTTGATGTAACTTGACACACCAACCTGTATGAAAACATCGCTTGTGAGAGCTCTTGACGGTTACACAGTTTTCTTTTACGGGCTCTCAACAAGCACATACCCCTAAGGACAATTCAATTTCTCACATACACATCACGTAATAGTGGGAGGGCAGCTATCTAAACTGAATTTAGGACGAGAACTGTACGTTCCCATCTGCTTGTCTGCAAAGGGGCGTTGACCGGATCAGGCATCCTGCAGCATACAGTGGCCCCGCCTACTCGGACGCCCCCGTTTCTTTGGAAAAGCGTGCAAGAAGCATGGCCACTGATATGACGTAGGCTGCCTCCAGGGTGTCTCTTTGTAGTGACCTGGTGCGATGACAGCTTGGCAGGCACGTGTAGGCTCTACATGTGTAGGCAGCTTGCTGTCTGAGCTGTTGGTGTCTCTCGGTTGTGGTCTGCAGATGTCAGTACCCAACTGACAGGTCACACTACCAGCTGCGAGCTGTAGGGTTTGGGTGGCTCGGCCTGAAGGAGAAGTGGTCCGTACCACCATGCCAGGCTTAGTGGACTGGCTGCAGGGCGTGCCCAGTAAAGCGCCACCAGCTGATGTCAGGTCCTCAGTGACGGCAGGGTCAGCATTCTCCTCTCGGGCTGTAGTTGTAAGGTGGCCTGCTGTGGTTGCAGGCTTAGACTCTCGCTGCTGTTGTAGTTAAGTCTCAGGCTCTCCAGTTGGGCTGGTAGATTCTCGACTGCAGGTCTGTAAGAGGGAGGTGCCGCATCCTCCGGCAGTGTCCCATGACGCTCATCACTGCAGGCTTCCTCATATCTGTCAGAACTACACAAACTCCGGTTATTTACAAGTACACTTTGACTAATTACAGGAACATGAATATCAAAATCCCTAGGAGTGTCCCCCCTCGGGTTAACCTGATTTTACAAATGGGACTATGCCATTTACCAGTGGTAACTCCAGGTACTCAAGCAGTACAGCATCCTCACTGGGTGTGGGCTGCATTGTCGGAGCGGCGGCAAGCAGGTCTGTCAAAAGCGGCAGGTCCTCGTGGGCGCTGGCTGCTCTGGGCGTCCTAGACTGAGACGGTGGTCGCTCTGCAGGTGGTGATCTGTCGATGTTCATCGCTGAAGATTCCTTGCAGGCGTGATGTGGCCCATAGCAGTTCGTTATGATGCAGGAGTGGCTGTTGATCAGGTGGACCTTGGTAGCACACAATTCTTGGTACAGGTGGTTGATCGTAGTCGCTTCTGGCTGCTCTTCCTGTCTTCCTAACTTCTCCAAGATACTTTCGTTAACGAAGGTGTCTTCCTGTCCATAAGGCGAACAAACTTCCTACGAAACACTGTGGGTGTGGGCGGTACAGTCCGTATCGAGATTCCTCCTCGTATCGCACATGGGTTGCCGTATTCCCAATTGATTCTAAGGAGTAGTCCTGTGTTACCTTGGGTTCATCGTCGACTATACTGACCGCAGGGGATTGTGGTTCATCCTGAACAGTAGCCTTATCAGATTTTCTCATCAGCTTCAGAGGCTTCTGAAGGTAACGCAGGTGGTGTATACTGAGTGAAGACTGGGGCATTATCGTGGTACGTAGTAATTGGCCTCTGGTGGCTTTCCTTATTCTTAGTCATGCGTCTTTCACCAAATACAGTGGAAACTATCCATCGAATGTCAGGGGACTTACATGAAAATTCTATAGGTGCAGACATTCTGTAGCTGTGGACTTGACATATTAGTCACCCAAAAAAAATCAACCTCATTGGCCTATGTTAGGTATTTGTTAAGTTTAATCAAAATAAATCAGTGTAAATAGGAATATCAACAAAAAAAATTCAATTACACTCACACTAAAACTTAATAAACCCCGTATTTAATTTGAAATCACTTGCTCAGAAATCCGTATTTTACTGTGTATAGGCCACGCTGAATTTTTGTATTCCTGTAAATAATTGTTAAGTTACGATCCCATGGAAATATAATAAATTCCAACAAAATTTCTCCACTGCAAAAAATTTGAGACAAAAAACTTGTATTATGTTTACAATTAAACATTGCGCTATTACTATTCCACAGATTGTAGTGTGACTTGAGAGACTTGAGAAAGCAAAAACACTGCAAAATGTTGCACAAAATGGCTTCTATCTATGTGTACTTGTAGCGCTGCAGTGGCGGGCTTGCGGACTACATAAGATATCTTTTTCTTTGTACAGCAGCAAAATTATTTTCTCATGTATGACTTCAATATTGTTATTGATAGAGTGCAGTGAATAGGGATTCCTTAATTTTGAGTTGCATTTTTCTTACTTTCCAGGTATATTTACAATTTAAGTTACATTTTTATACATAATCCATTCGTAATTTTCATGAATAAATATTCACGTGAAAAACGATGGTTAAAGAGTGTTGGCAACGCCACATGGCGAATTGATATATTGAAAATATGGCACCTTTTTTTTTTTGTATTTCGTACTCTCTAAATACACAATGTGTAGTTTGAGACATCTGTTATTATTTTTTGTTACACAGTTCGAGTTAGGTACGACATCACAACTCAACAAGTTATTTCGGAATTTATAAACTACATAAAATGGACTAAATGCAAGGCAGTGTGATGTAAGGGAAACAATGCGTGTTGAAAATTTATTTTGTGATTTCTATTAGTACACTGGAAGCCCAGAATACCGCGGCCCAGTATACTGCAGATTCGGTTATACTGCGGGGCAATTTATGTCTCCCGACCTCGATAAATAAATAAGTGGAAAGAAGGTGGTCGTGAGTCAGGGACGATAATGTATGAAGTGATGGGAGCGGCCACGCGTTCTCCCTCCTTCCAGCGCAGAGATCTATTTTACTGGTTCATCACAGCCAATATTGTATGGTTTTCTGTACATGCAAATAAAATGTAGTCTTGTATTACCATACTGGCGAGTAAGGCGGTGTACGTGTATATGTCACGTCAGAAGTTTTTGATGAAAAATTCAGCATAATTAATATTTCAAGTAGAGAGCACCAAATTTTTATATTCCTGTAAAAAATTTCCGAGCCTCATCATGCCAGTGCAGTAGCAAACGTGCCTCCAAAATTTCATAGAAATTCAAAATATTGATGTGAATCGCATCAATCAGCATGTTTTCCCAATACCGGGCCGCTGTTACGAATTGAACCAGTCCTGTAATGTCGGCAGCGGCTGTCTGGCCACTGCCCGCCAGAATAATCTTGTAGCCACAGACTGACAGCTGCCCAGCCCCGAAGATCTATTCACAAGCGACAACAGCAAGCTGCGGCATCAATCTCCTATGGGGTATAGCTATACGTAATCATTATAATTATGATTTAAGACACTTTGATTATAATGTATATATACCAGCTATAAGGTATGTCTTCTGATTTTTGAGAAAAAAATCCAAGCAGACATCTATTGTAGACAAGGCTTAATGCAGAAAAGCCATCTTTCTTTGCATGCCACAAATAATTAACTTTTTTTTGTTTAAATTTTCCTTTTTAAAATGCAAATCAGACAAACAAGTGACATGTTTCACAACACGGGAGGCACTGATAGATCCCATCTGCGGTGCAAGCATGCAGTCGACCTTTGGATGTGAGCTTCTTTTCTCCTTCTCACTATCTCCCATACCGGCTCAGCAGGTTGCATGGGGGGGGGGGGGGGGGCTTCTTCAACCCGCGTGACAAACAACTCACAGCTAACAGTGCCCTTGGTGGAATACGTGCATCCTTTGCCTGGAAAATGCAGTATTTTTTAGTTATTCTTACTTGAATGCATGTAGCCCTTCATCACAGTGTGTTTCTCTTCTGTATCTCTCCCTTGGGTGCTGTCAAGTCCAGTGATGCAGATAAAAAAAATTAAGTTCTGATAGCAAGGGGCTAAACGTTTCACGAGTTACTGCGGTAAATAACCAAACTTGCTCCGTGTTTGACAGATAGGTGCCACGCCACATTAGAACACTGGTTTTTTTTTGCTACTGTACTTAGTCACTCCCAGAATAGCACGGAAAGCTATAACGCGTGTCTGAGTTATGTCCCCCAACAGCCACGTTATATCTGGCTTTTACTGTATTACTTTTGCATGTTTACATAATGTACTATGTACCAAATTCGTGTGCGTCGAGTACAGTTGACTTACACTTTTTTTTAATGCTTCGTTGTTTAATGATCGGAGCATGTAATTTTTGGCGATGCTACAGAGATTTTTGTTCGATTGATGCAAATTAAATTAAATTTTGAGTTTGACAAAAAACATACTTTTTTAGTATTGTTTACACAGGAATTTGGTTGGGACCACAGAAAATGCTCGTTCGACACGGACTTTCAAGCTGGTTCAATGGTTTTAGTTATTCTTGACGCCCGATGACTTAATATGGGCCTTCCCACTGGCCCGCCAATCCTGCGCTGAACTTGTTTCTGCTTTTGCCCAGTGGATGACTTCATAGTAGGAAGGTTTCTCCCGTGGTAAAAGTTCATACGCCGGTGCGAGGAGGTGGATATTTCTGTTTAACGTAGGCGTTCTTGTTTCTTCCTTGCTTTGCCAAAGTGTCTTTTGGCAGTTTGATGAACTTCTTCGGATGTTGGCATTGATGTGGAAGAGTACTCCCACTGCCATTCCACTGGTTGTCTTAACGTGTGTCTGAAAAGTAGCTGACTGTCTGCAAACAGTAGCCTCATTGTTTCTTCGACGTAGGGCAAAGAGTATTTTTTGGTAGATGGTGGTCCCATTAGTGGTGGTCCTCTTCAAGATGGAAGCGCATGCACTTCTTGAGTTCCTTGTTCCGGCGCTCCATATGATTGGCCTGTGGGTAGTAGGGTGACATCGTACAGGTTTCTACTCCCCAATCTTGATGGGCTTTGTACCACGAGATGCTTGAGAACTGAGAAAGATTAGTGCTTGTACCGAAGAAAGGCACTTCTGCGTAACTCATTAAGAACTGAATAATATTGCCCACCCTATTGTCTCCCCCCAACCATTAACAGTATTGAGAAAATGATCTCTTACTGTGTACAAGAGGTCCGCCATTTGCAACCTTTTTCAGTTTTTGTACCTAAGTGACTTTACTTTGCAAAATGTTGTATCTTCTGCAACATGATATGCTTAAACAATTAAATATAAACAAAAAGCTTTTTCACACATTGGCAACACACTGGTGAATTGGCACAGCACTTAGAAGGCATCAATTAATTTTTATTTGATATTGCTTTTTGTTTGGTATATATGTCATTTCTGGTTATTGTTTGGGATTTGTCATTTCAAATGGGACAACCTATGTTATGATGCATCCAGAGTGGTGGACTATACTGATGAGGCAATTTTTTGAGTATGTCAGCTCAATGTTTGGTGGCAGACTTGTAATGATGGATTAAATGTTGGTAACTGAAAATTAAATCTATTATAGCATCTTCCAATTACTGCACTGGACTGCGCTCAGTGTGCAATGGCCAACTGCAGCATCTTCCAGTTGCTGGAAGTTGCAAGTGCAATTGTTGCTAGCAAATAAGTAGTTGCTTTCGGCAGTTATGTAATAATTGTACATTTTTTCTTTCAGTGCGCACGCAGTGTAGTAAATTTGAAGATGCCATGAGTATATGCAACTTGTTTTTATGACTAATGGTAGATGATGGTATTTGTTTTTCAGAAGCAGAGAAAGCACGGGATGCATTGAATGGCAGGTATTTTGGTGGCCGACTGGTGAAAGGCGAACTGTACGACCAAGCTTTATTTGATCACAGTGATTTCTCGGGTTGAACACCACTGTGAAAGTATGATGGATTTCTCCTATGGAAGAAATAATGTGGTGGATGGCTAATAGCCATCGGTAATACTACTGGTTCGTATGGACTGGTCGTAATTGATTAATTGCATTCTAGTTACACCCATGTGGACTGGTTTTTCTACAACATAAATGTGTATAAATATAAAATAATGCATTGCCAAGCACATTGTACATGTCCAGAATCAATAAACTATAAGAAAAAATGATGCATATTTTATTCTATTCACAGTTAACTGTTTACTACATTTTAAGTGCTGTTGTGTAATGTTACAATATGTTTTCTATTTGATGTAAGCAAGGGGTGAGAAATCTTCTGAACCTTTTTTGTGAATGGCATTAAGACTGGTTACACATCAGAAAGGAGGACAGTAAATATATTGCAATTTATATTTTTAACGAGCTAAGTATTGGCTAAAATTGTAACTTCTTCAGTGAAAAAAAAAATGGACATGACATGATGGTGAGGTTATGGCCTTCATAAGAGGGGGAGGGGGTAGATAAACTACAGTAGTATATTGTTTGATTGTTGCACAGTTTATACTATAAAAAAAAATTTTTCCCATATTTTGTGTATTATTAATTACTTAATAATTACAGCAAAACCCCATATTTACATTCTCATTATTTATGTTTTCCCACAGTTTGCACTATTTCTTCAAGTCCTGTTTTTGTGTCATAAATAGTAATATTACACTTTCCCTCAAATTGCATCACAAAATTTGTTATATTATTGCTTTTAGCGCAGGGCAACACACGTACCAACAGTTTATTTACATATTTATTTCTCCGTCTCGGATAACAACCACAAGTTCGTAAAACTTAGTGCTAAAATTAATTTTCCAGCCCGGTGAAAGCCGTTGTGCATGTGCTTTTTTTCTCATTGTGTTTGTACGAGTATCTTTTTTGTTGTCAGAATATTTTATGGCTAGTAAGTTATTTTTTTTATTTGCTTTCTTTAAGCATAGTGGGTTGTAGACCCGTTGTGCATTTTCTTGAGTGAAATGTAATATTAATAGCATGTGTTTACCGCTTCGTAAAATAGCTAGTTCCGCCATTTACCTTAATCGCCGTCCACAATGAAGCGATATGAATATAATTTACATATCTGTTAAGGTTGGGGTTTTTTTTTTTTTTCTTTTTTTTTCTTTTTTTTTTCTGCGAATAAATTATTTAATGCTAGTGATGAAGAAATGAGATTTTAGTGAAGTAAACTTGCAAGGATTTCCATTTGAAAACATGTTGAAGAAGGTGTGAATTTTACTAACTGTAAGCTTGGGTGTTTTATAAATATATAACGTATTTGTAAGCAGTTAAATTATGGAAATGCACATGGCCTGACAAAGCTGTACTTTCAACACTTTTGTAGTGTGTAAAAAATGTTTATTTGCCTATATCGTAAATTCGACGTGTGTAAGGTTAACTTCGGTCAAAGTGTGCGTATGTGTGTATTGCGGCATCTCTACGAATACAAAGAGTGGCCATGTATCACGTTTTGTTTTTTCGTTGAAATTAAAATTTTCAAAGTTACAATAATTTTAATGTTATTTCAGACTTGCCAACTTTTACAATTTTTCCATAAAAATGTATGGAAATCATACGCTTTTTACGATTTTACCTCTATTTTTTTTTCCAAATTCCAATACTGGAAATAATTTTAGAGTAAGAATTTACTAGAGATGGGACAATTGATACTTTGATGCCTCAATATCTCTCATTACTAGTACGTATTGAATGTAAGGAGTACCGTGATGAGCATATCTATACATTTGTTCTGTGCGTGAAATGTAATATTATCCATACATGATGGCTTAGAAGAAAATAGTACCCAGAACTAAAAGTTGTCATTTAAAATTTTAATTATGCTTACAACATTTACGGTTTAAATTATGTTTTAAAGTAATATTTCATATATATATATATAATATAAACTTTTTTCTGTTAGCGAATTGACTTTAAAAGCATGTTTAACAATTATGACAGAGAATGTGCACTGAAACGGAAATGCTAACTAACAGTGTACCCCAATATTGACTTGTCGGCTGGCTCGATAGGCGGACTGATCAGGGACGTTGAGCCGGAGTCGCGCCAAGCCTCTACTTACTGGTTGTGTGTCCATCCAGAATACCTGGCAGCACTGCAGGTCACCGTGCGCTAATAGTGCGAGTGGTTCATAGCAACCCGAGTGTATCGTGTCTCCTGGTGTGAAGGTGTTACTAGTGGTTGTGGCATTACTGTTTCTCCCCCACAAGCACTAATGGTGCTGTGTGATTGATGGGAAGAAACAGGTAGCCGTCTAATGTGTATGTCTTAGTTAGGTTTAGTAACTTCCCCGGATTCTGTTGGTAGTGCACAGCGTAATCTTCCTCCAACTGTGAATACAGATATATACCCTGGAAATAAAAGTAGCAAAGTAGAAAGCAATATATGTTTATTAAAAGTTCAATAGACACGTGACCTGTCCTAACTCCTACCAAGTCGAGGATAGCTAGCTGAAGGTAACTGTGTGGTTCCAGGTGTAATTGACCTGGTTCTAAATAAACAGGAAAAGCTGATTATAGACGAAAATAAGAGTTACACTTAAACTACTAATTAAAGGTGCCTAGAGGAGACAAGTGAAGTTAAAAGAAGAAAGTTCATGTTTGTATGTCGCCAGGTTGACTGGTCGTCGATGTACGTAGTTGGATTTGTAGGCTTCGAACTTTTCTAGAGCTCCCGAGCACTAAGAGTGCTGTGGGTGGTGCAAGAGATGCAAAAGAATGACTCCAGAGCTCGGTGCTACGGCCAGACTTATATAGGGGTAGCTTGTTGGCTGCCGGAGCGTGGGAGGCGTGACGTCCTCCGGCCCTGAGTAGCCGAAGAATTATCTCTTTAACGGTTCTGGCTTCATGCCTCATGTCGGGTGTGCTTGGCGGTGCCCGAGGTCAGGGCAGCTTGTAGGCGTCGAGCGCGGGGACGGGCGGCGTGCCTGCTGGGATGCGTGCCTTCCAGGTTAGTAGGAAAAATACAGAAGTTCCTGTTGCCTGTAGGGGTAGGCAACATGTTGCTCATGTCTGTAAAGATGGAAGCATTACTCGTAGGCTATGAGTCGTAGTCCTATTATAATAGGTGTAGAAGCGGCACGCGTCAGTTTATATGCTTTCTTTAAGCATAGCTGATTGCAGGTACTGTTGTAGTGGGTTTTCTTCAGTGAAATGTGATATTAAACGGCACGTGTTTATCGTTGGATAGATCTGCTCGTTCCGACATTTTCCTGAACAGCTGTCAGCAATGTTGCGACACAAATATAATTTATGTGGTTCAAGTTTGTTGATTTCAAAAATAGTGCGCGTGTTGATCTTACAGAATGATTCTGGAAATAAATTATTTAATGCTAGTGACGAACAAACTTGATATTAGTTAAGTAAACTTGCATGCATTTCCATGGATAAACAGTACTCTAGAGGTTGCGAATTTTACAAACTGTAAGTTTGCATGTTTTGTAAATAATGTATTTGTAAACCATTTATGTAATTATTGAAAAGCGCGTGGCCTGAAAAATTAGCACTGTTGACACTATTGTAATGTGTGATGACGCACTTACTCTCCTTTTCCTTGTTCTCCCCCCCTTCTCGCTCCCTGGCGATTCAACCCCCTATTCATCCCCTTCTTACCTTGGGGGGGGGGGGGGCTCTAAAATTGAATTGAAAGTGTTGACTTCCCTCCAGTTGGATGTAAGGAACCCTTCTGCTGTGAATTCAATTTTAATGGATGTTTTGCCTCGCGGGTCGGGGTCCTTGCTGCGGTAGCGCCTAACAGAAGGGTGATGAGAAATCAGGGGGGAATCAGATCCCAGGATGAGCTTGACTCTGAATGTCTTCCTCCCAGGGAGAGTACAACATTGCTCATCGTGAAGGCTGCCAAAATCCAGGATGCTAGCTTTCCAAAATAAATGAAACAATGTAATGAGTTGATCCTCCTTCAGATGCGTCCTACTCTGCATCCTGTTTGCAATATAAGCGCCCAAGGGGAGATGGTCTCATGGGCTTGCACAATGGGATGTACGTGTAGGGTGCAGCAGCTATCTGGCATTTCGGTACAGTTGGGGGTGGAATCGTGATTCTAACTACCTTCCCGGTGCTGTGTGGATGGTAAACTTAGTTACAGGTGGGCGATCGACGGCCTACGTTGAGGTAGGTGGTTTTGCTACAGGCATAGGTTTCATAAGGTAGTAGTATTTTACAAATTCGTAACTAGGCCATGGCCAGCAGATGCCCAGCCCGGAGTCGAGTTCGAACACCCGAATGCAAGCTATTAGGGGTGATATGCTTGGTACTGGTGCAGTGGCCTCCGGCACTGGCATTGGGGGTGAATTTTCTGGGGCTGTGTTGTCTAACTGGGGGTTGTCGGAAAAAGATACTTCTATTTGAAGGGCTTATCTACATAGTCAGCTAGGTCGTCCATCTCCCTTCTAAGTCATGAGGATACTGAGTCAGGAATGCTAACAAAACTCTCTTATGATAAAATATACTAGGATCTCTCACTATGTCACAAAACTCACGCCTCTTCTAGCCATCAAATGGTAGTCCTCGGGGGAATTACTTCTCATCACTCAGAGGCCCACCGATGAGAACGACAGGCTAGAGTTGGAGTGCATCTGCAGGCAAGCGTGGGTGATCCGGACTCGTTCAGGTATCAGAGTATGTCTTTGCAGACCCAATGATACGGATCTCAGCCCACTTGCACGTGTTCTGCACAGAAAAATTTTTTATTTATGTTGAGCCAAATTATTTAAAGTATTTTTATGTAGCGTTTATGTATGCTTTATGAAAACACTGGGGAACCCGATTATTTTATAAAATAGCTAAATTATTATCTAATCCACTTTACACCAAGTAAAGGCAAACCTTATTATTAGTTTCCCAACGTTTGGTCTAGAATCCAAAATTCTATCGCTTTATACAGCGAAGTACTTAAGACTGAGGGGTGAGTTAGGATGTCGCGATGGCCTGCTACCGCAGAGTCAAGGAAGACAGGGTAGTGGGTGCAGGGTGCGGACGTCATGATTATTTCTGAAGTACTTGGTGCTGAAGCTGGAGTGAGCTTTTGCAAGCTGCAGGTTGGGACAGGTGATGGTCTTCTCAGACCCAGAAAAGCCCACTGACTATTACGGTTGGAGGGCAGACGGATTCTCTAGGTTGAGCATTTTGAAGGTTCCATATATAGTCCACATTTCATCTTGGTGGCTCTCCCAGGAGTGCGGTGGTTGTAATCCTCTCAACACACGGGCTGGTTATCTTCAGTAGTGGGTGGCATTACACATTTCTTGTCGCCCTGGGTGGAGGCTGACGACAAGTTTATCCTCTGCCAGAGGCTCTGCTGCTGTGACGTCACTTGGCGCATTAATAATATCCATGCCTGTAGTTGTCCAGCGCTTAGAATCAACTGTGTAGCCACTTGGAAATATATATGTCGCTTTGGGCTTGCCCATGCTTCTCAGTGCTTGCTGATGGGGCAAAGTTGGTCCGTAGAGTACGCAGTCTCGCTGCGCAACAGTGTGGTGTGTGTCAGTAAATTTTTTTTTTTTTTTTCTTCCCTGATGCTGCATCTGTATGAATACGGACAATGGCATATGTATCTAGTTCTGTTTTTGCATTGAAGTAAAAACATTTCAGTAATAATTTGAATGTTATTTCCATACGACCAAAATTTTCCACTGCTCCATCAAACAATATGCAACTCAAAATTTCACAACACTCGTAAGAACCTCAAAACAATGCCATCTCACAAAAGATGTTAAACTAAAGACCTTCTGTTTCCTTGGAAATAAAATTACCAGAACCCCAACAAACTTTACTTGGCAATTACAAAAATGAAACAGGTTGGAATGCCAACCTTGTGTGATATCCTATGTTGATTGCTGAATGAGTCGAATCATTTTAAAGTGCTATGTGGATTTTTTTCCCCGAGGTACGAAAAACTAATGGTACCTACCCACAGTCAAGAAATTAAAAGCACTTCCTAACTAGTGAACTTAATCTCGTGAATAAAGTTTAAATTACTTTAAACAAAGAACACATTGTTTGGTTGTATTTATCTGCAGGAAAATCTCAAATATTCCATTTCATCTATGTATTTTGTAATTAGTTACTCACGTATAATATATGGTAGAATTTTGACAATTTCAGCACAAAATTTACCTAATTTTGATACAAACATATTACACTTAACCATATCCAACAAGGCTTTACTTACACACAAATTTAAAAATATCTTTGCGTAAGTAACTTAGATCTGTGCTATTATTAACAGGGAAAGAAAGAACGTAGAATTATCGGATAGTGATGATATTAAGATGTAGATAATTTTGGATAACATTTAGTTGGTTTTAAGGATTTTCATTTCCTATTTGACATTGTCTGTCACTGATTTAAATGCCTCGTATCGTAAGAACAGACACCAAAATAATAATTACTTTCTGTCAAGGTCTGCCGAACGGCTACAGTTGTATTTGATTACGGCCTTGTGTCAAGTTTGTAAACAATTGAATGTTAAGGTATGTCGTGACACTTATTATATTTCATTTTAAAAATTGATGACATATTCTTGCTGTTTATTTAGTAATTGAAGTACTAGGTATATTACAGGAAATTTTAATTATCGTATTTACCTGAAAGGAAGACAACACATTCCTAATAAAAATATTTTGAGGGAAAAGTATTTCAACCAGAATTTAAGACTTTCCCTGTGAAGTGCTGAAAAAATTATAGAGGTATGAGGTAATTTTGCATGAATTTATGACAAACCCTTCAAGAAGAAATGCTATTAATAATATGATATATTTGATTTGCTTATAAAGAAAAACCAATCACAATGAAATAGCTGTGTCTAACCTGGCTGTCTGGTGGTAGCATTTTTCTTACACTGTAAAACTTTTGTGGGTGTTATATACCTATTAGTGACCTGGGCCATTTTGCTTCCTAGCAAAGCGCTTCCTCTTTGTGGCCAACAGCTAGGGGACATCAGATAAGGGAACCATTGTTAAAGTTGACAGGTACAGTATTAACCATAGGACACATGGTATTTAAGCATGAAAAGCCTTTTTCAAAATCGCCTAGGTTTTGAATTGAGGAATATTCCTGAATTGTAGGCGACCCCTCATTTTATCTATTCCTTTCCTGTCAAAAACCTCATCTTCCTTTCTGGTAAATATGGTACGTTGTTTAAATTACATGATGTAGGAAGTAAAATATGACTACCAGTGCAAAAGAATGCTTATTTGGTAAACAAATCTTTTTAATGACAGATTCAATTAGTTCAATTGAATCAAACCATAAAAGATTCAATTCGAGATTCATTAATTTCGAAGCTTCACAGAATCCTAGTTATGACAGGAAATACGAGGAAAATGCTCAAACTCACTTTGTTTACAAACGTCTTTTTCTTCTCCGACAAAACATCTGCGGTGGAAGGATACATTTGTCCGTGCTAGAACTGTCGGAAGTTATCCCCACCATGAAATGGACAATACAATCATTCGCCCGCCCATAATACAATTGATTATAAAGTGTTGGTAAAGCTTTTTGACTTGTTTGTGAGATGTTAGCACAATTTTTTTAATTTCCAGCAGCGATTGTTTTTCTATGAGTTTGAAGTGAAATGTGTTGTGCTATGCAAACAAAATCACAGGAAAAACCAGCTTGCGGTGCGAAGTGCATGTTCACTTCTTTTGTCATCGAACATGATCTCCCTTTCCATTGCGCTGACCATGCTGGGCCATTGTTTAGGAAAATAATATGGGTGTGCCAGAGCAAAAACAGTGTCAAAAGTATCTGCAGACCTGCCAACTTTTACGGTTCTGCCGTAATTTTTACGGGTAAATGCAGTTCTTATGGAAGCAGTGCAAATTTTATGTTTCTGCCGGCTTGAAATTTCTATTTGTCATGCAGGCCATCTTTGTTGTCAGTCACGAATACCTTTACTGATTTTAGTGGTTGCGCTTTTCTCAAGCTGCCATTTGTTGTCCCAAGCAGTGTGAAGCAATGCATTCCTTAATGCCATAAGGGGACTGTGGCGGTGGGGGGGGGGGGGAAGTTGCAGGCCGTGTCAGTGAGAATTTTTTGTCCTAGTCACATCGCAGCCTCTGCCTTACCTTCCCTGTTGTATTTTACTTCCCTCTTCTCGCCTCTTTTGCTGTAAAAACAATGGCACATTACAGACACAACAGTCTGTAGTGTGTGCAAATAAAATGTGTTTTTGACGAAAAATTCGGGATATTTATATATCAAACAGTCCGCATTAAAGTTTTGTATTCCCGTAAACATTGCTACGGAGTGTCGCAGTGGAGTTTTAATTGGTTCTTAGTCTGTTGAGATTGTAGGTTGAAAGTAGTGGGAGCGTAAGGATCTTGGGTCTTTCTTTGCGAGATGAACTGTTACAGACAGTATCACATAAACTGTTTAGGTCTGTCTGCAAGAAGCTATCAAGCCGTAGGGAATAGTTAATTTCCATATACGTGTGTTGGTTGCCAAAAATCTGGACGCCTGCTGTCCAAGGGTGAGTTAACAATAATTTTAAGATGTAATGAACTAAGTAATTTAGAAATGATGTAGAGTTGAGGGTGAGATGGAGATATGGTAACCTTGACGATCCCTATTCTGAATTAGGTTGGTAATGGCATCTCCTGAGATGTGATGGCTTGGTAGGTCGTCGCACAAGGGGCGTAAGTGGGAAGTAGAGTAGCGACCCAACGCCTTTGAAAGGGTGGTAGGATTACCACCTTATTACTTTCCTGGCAGCGGTGTGTAGGGTACACGTCTTGGTACTCGGCTTTCCTACAGTCTGGGATGAAGCAAGCGGTTTTCTAATCGGGGTAGGTGGGGGTGCATATAAGTAACTTTACCATTGCCAACAAATCCCTAACCAAGAATAGAGTTCTGATTCGTGTAAGGGGATCACCACTGGTGAGATCAGTCGTAGCAGGGGTGGGGTGATCTCGGGTGCGATCGTCAGAGGCGGTGTTATCCAAAGGGATGTCGTTTGCCGGAGGGGTAGCTGATCATTCTAATTTGTGCCGCGATGCAAGTCGGGCGTTGCGACACAGTTACTAGGAAGGCCACCGCCCTTTCTGGTCATCAGAATTTAATACTCGTAAATGATTATTATTGACCCTCAGATAATTTTAATTACTCTCCAACTGTCGTCCAGTATTCCTGTTTGAGTGTCTTTTCAATCACTCGGAGGCATTATTGAATAACCACGGTCAGAGTTGGTATGAGTCTGTGGGGAGGCGTGGGAGTTCCGGGCTTGCCCAGATCCCAGAGTATGTCTTTGCAGACTAGAAATCCCATTAGGCACTCTCCAACACTAGGAAACTCAGTTCGTTTACACTTGTCCAGCAGAGATGATTTTAGAATTATGTTTGAGCCGAATTGTGCAACAACGTAACCAACTTAATTTTATGTGAACAGGGTGCAAATAATAACGGTTTCAATTAAAGCGTTTTCATTTGCGCTATTTCGAAAGTCTGGGGAAATCCAATTTGTACACACTATTAAGTGATTCTAGTTTCCCCTCGTAAGGTGAAGGCGAACCTGGGAACTACCAAAACTAAGCAAGAATTCTAACTTACAACATCTAGGTCGCACTTTACAGCGATGGCTTCTGAGGGAGGTCTTACAGTGTTGCAACAGCCTGCTACTGTGCAGGGTGCAGTCCTAGAGGTTACCTCGGAAGAGCTGCAGGAGCCGGTGTTGGAGTAGAATCTGGTGTATGTTGCTGGTGGTTGGACGTTGAGCCTTGAGCAGGCTGCTGGAGAGAGAGCCTTCTTCAAGCTGTTGGGAGAGGAGGAGGAGTCCTTCAGGACCCTAGGAGAGCTCGCTGACCAGTGCGGTTGGTGAGACGACAAGCTCTGGCAAGGGCGGTTTGACGCTTCCTTATATAGTCCCCGCTTCCGTTTCTAGGCCCTCCAAGGGGTGCGTGGGTTGCAAGCCTCTTGCTGGGGTTGGTTATCTCTGATAGCGGGCTGCATAGTGTATTTTCTTATCGCCCTTGATTGAGACTGATGACAGTTTTACCTCCTCGAGGCTCACCATCTGTGACGTCACTAGCTGCAGGGTGCTGCGATCTTGTGGGTATCTTTCCAACTTTTTTTTTATGTAAGTTGGTGGGTCCGCAGCTCGGCGGGTAAATGTAGATGTTTAATTTTAGTCATAAGACTCTCGCAAAACATATCAAGGTTTTCTGTAGAAACTGTGTACTCTAAAGTATTTACTGTCATTTTTCTTTATCATTTCATGTTTCATTATATAGTGAGCCTTCCAGTACTGCTCTGGTGCAAATATTTAAAATATGATGTTTAGTATTACAGTCGACTCTCGGCCTAGCGTTATTCGAGGGACAGCCAAAAATTGTCCATACATGCAGGATTTCAGTAAATGAAGGTTCTGAGATGTACATCAATAAAATACAACTTCCAATGTTATAAAACTTATAAACATTTATGGTGAGTATAGTAAGAGCTGTACATTATGTGTGAATAAAGTTAAGCTAATAAACACACTAAAAATGGGAATGTTAAAAAAGCTTTATTGTAAATAATACATTAAAAAAACATTTAATCTAAACTCGTTTAAAGAAAATAACATCTCAAAATACTGTTTATATTTTATTGTAATCAGACACCAAATGCAAGCTCACTTTACAAAACTTTCAAACCCTCTGAAAATGAAAATAATATGACACAGAATGTAAGTAAAATTTTTAATTTCCTATGCAGTTTATTTTTTTGGGGGGGGGGGGGGCAGGAGGATTACCTCTCAACGCTGCTACTTGGCGACATGTTGCATGCGTGGTAAATTTCTGTCTTAATTAATTATATTTCACTGCAAAAAATTTGAAATTTTGATACAGAAATGAATAAATAAGGTGATTTATAGTTTATTTCTTCTCTGTCTGCAATAATTAGTAATATTTCAAAACCATGTCCTCAGACTTTCCCTGCTGTGAGTTACACTGCACCCGGCTTGGTGCTTACCTATCCATTATTAGACTGCAATAGGTGTCAAATAGACCCATACATCTTAACAGTTTATTCAAAAGAAGCATCTCGATTGAAATTAATTAATATAAATCCTCCGATTTCCCCACAAGAAGTTAGTGAAAATTAACTTTATACTTATAATGCAAGTCGCTCTATGTACACTTTTTGCTGATAAGGGGTGGTCAAGTATATGCTTCTGGGCATATAGTTTTGTTCCCAAAGATGCTGCCCCTGGAGTTAAATAAATATTATGTTTTGAAGTTACATTCATTTTATGCCAGATACAATGAAACACCAACCTTATGGGAAAACTGACCTTTATTTACAAAAGAAAACATCTTTGCATATAGTAATTCCTCGTTAAAATGTTTTGCATAACATTTTCAAGAGAAACTTTGAAATACAAGTGATGATAGGTGCAACTATTTTGAGCTACGCATAATCTTGATCAAATATCTACGTTCTTCAGGCACACCTTTGTTCTAGGCTGGCATGTTTGCACTTCACAGCTGAGACACTTTTCTTTTTCGTTTTGCTAGACACCAGCTTCTCCGCTCGAGGCTTGTGAGGGGCGGGAGGAAGGTGCGCCGCTGTGAAAGACAGAAAGAATGGTGAGAGAGAGAGAACTTTTAGGTCGTCATGCTCGTTGCTATAGGTAACCACTTCCCCTCTCGGAGGCGTGTAGGGGAAGTAGCAAGCCAGACTCGCACACGCACCACACCACAGTGTCAGACACACGTATTGGGAAGACACTAGACAAAGCACCGTGCCGCAGAGCACTTATAAGTGGCGCGCGCACCAAGTATTTCACATCCAGTTACTAGATATTTGCATAAACAACCAGCTTAAAAATGATAGTTGGGGGAAATCTTAGGTGAAGGGACCAGAAACACATCTGATTGACGCACCATGAGATAAATGATACAAGCTGTTTGTGTTAACATTATTAAAGTAGGAATTTTGTCGGGACCACAAAAAATTGTTGGTCAATGCAGTTTATCGATTCATGCGATAATACATCGAGATTTGACTGTACATAAACTAAATGCTTAAGGTAACTAACATAGAATTAATACTGTGTTGTTTAAAAAAATCTTCCTAATTGCACTTTAAAAGACAAAAATGGTTACTGTGGGGGTCATCCTTAAATGATAAACATATGCTGTCGCAGACTTTTTTGTAGAGCTTTTTGGGATTTAATTTGGTGCATCTCTTATGGTTTAGTCAGCATAAGCCGTGTAAACCCCCCGAAAAGTAGCTTTTTCAGATTTGATTAGAAACAGTCGACATTCCTCTACTATCCTTACGTTAAATATTATTAGTGTATTGTGCAGTTAATTCCCTCAATTAGACCCCATTTATTATGACTCAATCCCGATGAACCATGAAAATTTGTGTTAATACTTATTTCAAGTAGGCCACACTAAATTTTTGTATTCCTGTCAACATTGCTGGGCCTCATCGTACCAATACAGAGGCCAACCTGCCGCCTAAATTTTGTAGAAATTTAACATATTGACATAAAAAGCATCTATCAACATGTTTTTCCAACACCAGCAGTAACGATGGCAGTGGTGCTGGCTAGCCACCGCTGCACACAAGTAATCTTGTAGCGATTGATCGACAGCTGTACGAGGCAGTCGGCCCTGGTATAAGCAACAGCTGAGCGGCATTCGAGCCACGTACTTCACAGCCCAGCCAGAGGATCTAGGCCCAAGCTGCCGCACCCGATCACGCTGCAGAGTATCTAGGTGCTCGCCCAACTACGTACACACGACAATATATTCGCTCCTAGCTGCAGCGCACGAGTTAAATAATGGATCTTCATATATATATTATCAATAAATAAAGTGCTGTGTTTTACTTCAAACGTAACGCATCTCCAACAGTGTGATCGCTACGTGCCTCATAGCAATGTATGACCCATGAGACCTGCGTAGTAGCTTTAATAATACATAGTCTAATCTTTTCATACACTTTCAACGGCCATGTCGTACTGTGATTAAGGGCTTCTTTTTTTACAAGGAGTGGTACAATATGCCTTTCTTGGGTATCAAATTAATCAGGAGACGTTCAGCTATTAAAATATTTGTATGTATTTATATTTAATTTAAAAAGTGGTTTTTATGCTCTAGAGACGATTGAACATGAACTAAATGCAAAGAATGGCAAGTTTGGTGGCATGGGGGTTAGGGATGGGTCACAATCAGGCCAAACATTTTCAAATTTTTTATTAAGACACCCCCCTCTTTTATGACCCTATTCTCTAGGTCGTAATAGAGGTTCTACTGTATACCTAAACCTTCAAGAAATTCCCTAAATGATTGTGAAAACTGCATAAAAATCCATCAAGTAATTTAAACCATGTGATAGTGCTGTAGGTGCACTAAAATAAGTTAATATAACAGACAGTACAGGTAGGCAAGAAGAGACAAGTGTTGGATTTTGATCATGGAAAATCAAAATAAAGTTTGTCTCCTGCCGTGCAGCCAGTTTAGTTAACATGTTATGGGTACTGCACCAATTGATATGTTCTCAAAGACAAGTGCTAAAAAAATTAAGGAAACAACTTGAATTTTCAAGAAATATACTATTTCCTTTTATTTTGATTTCTGTACTCCACTCCTGGCACATTCACCGGACAAGATGTCAACCATCGGATATTGGCGTCATTGCTCCTGTCAAGAAAATGTGGCTTAAGATTAAAAGGGAACAGAGTTGCAAGAAATCTTCAAAACTATATTTTAAAAAGATATTTTCCACACTTAATGAAGAAACTGTAAGACAGAGGAGCTTTCAAATAAGCAAAACATAAGAATAGGATAAGTTCAGTGCAATATGACTTGTTGAGCTATAAAAGGCACTGGATAAATTGCCACCGACCCCTGAAGTTACTGAACCTCACCAAGAGGGACTTGTTGCAGCATAACAGCCTACGTCACTGTTAGGACAGAAGAATCTGAAGAGTACAATCTTTTAGACCTAACACAAGAAATTTACGTGTGTCTCTTACTGGACATCAAGACAAAAACCTCTTGTGCTTAGATCCTAACAATCCTCCAGAGTCTCAATAGAGATTTAACTGCGCAATCCATTACATTGTCAGCCATGATACTAGAAGGCTCAAGCCAGCATTACCTCTCAAAATTCAGGGAAATAGTGGTAAAGGCAGAATACCCAAAAGAAGGTGAAGTAAAATAAAATAAAAGAAAAAAAATTGTCCAAGAATATGGCTCTGAGGATAATGTTCTAAAACAGATACAGGCATGAGAAAAAAGTGAAGCAATACAGGAGGAGAGAAAGCTAATGACAATAAAACAATAAAAAGGAATTAATAAGTTGGAAAAGGAAGTGTTTGGAAGTTATACATAGTTTGAAGAGTTGAGAAAAATAGCCCTGAAAGAAAAACTTGAGAATTGTAAGCTTAAGAAATAAAAATTTTGTGAACTGAGTTGAACCAAGAAAGATAGTGACAAATCCTTTTTTCTGATTCAACTGACGACTATTTTGAATCCCTGTTGTTTAGTGGTGATATAGATTTGATTATAACAAACTGGAACCATTTGGTCAACAGCACAAATATTCTGAATCAGGTTTACAAACAATTTTGACGTTGCTGTTTAGCAAGGGGAATGGTACATAGAAAGAGTTTTTGGTATCGGTGATATTGGGACATATCTAGTTGGAACTTGTGACTATTATCTCAATGGAAATTTATCTGACATAGTAAGACAATAACAATAAATCTCCTCTTCTATAGGACATTTTGTGTCATTAACCAACCGATTCCACTCAGCTGAGTTTGTTGAATATTTAAGAAACGCACTGTAAGAGTATTCTATTTATTTAAGGTATAAAATAATTGGATGAATAAGATTTTTTTGCTTCCTTAAAATAGTTATTCATTTTTCCTGAAATATATTTTTTTTTAATTTTTATTAATGTGTTAATGTTTACAAGTAGATTGCTATGCTACCAAAAATATATAAAAGGGCAGAAACTCAAGTCCTCGCAGTCTAATACTTGTTAAAAAAAAACACACTCACAGAGGACACATTTTTCACGCAGTTGCAGGGGCCGCTGTGGCTGAGCGACTAGTCTTACTCGCCTCCCACCAAGACGATCCGGGTTCAATCCCTAGCCGGTTTACCGGATTTTTGCACGTGGGAATTGTGCCCGACGATGCTGTTGGTTGGCTGGTTTTCTCGGGGATCTCCTATTTTCCCCGCCCTTTCATTCTGGTTCTGCTCCATACTCACCGTAATTATCCTCATTGGCTCTCAAGACCACGCTAAGAGCAGCCCAAATCTCTTCACTCACTGACTCGCGCAGTTGTAATGTTTTGTTGGCTAGAGCAGCTTCTTCAGGTGGTAGATTGTAAAGCACTACAATATGGTGGAAGGGTGCTGTTGGTAGTAAACCTAGTGGTTAGGTGGCAATCTAGGGTATGGTGGGGAAATGAAAATTTGCCAGTATAGCTGATAACTATGGTTTGGAGCTGGGATTATCTTATGTTGAGGCCCGAGAGCTGCCTAAATTTTTAATGTACACAAATAAACAAGGAAACAGTTTGGGCAATTGCATTATTATTTATATAATTCTCAATATACAATATCCACAAAAATGGTATAAGCATATCTCACAAAATTAACATTGACTAGAAAGAATTCTTAAAAATTGCAACACAAGTGGTCCCTTAAAAATATTGTAAAATTGCCTTCAACATTACTGGTGCACATGCACTAAAAAAATCAATTTTACGTTAATTTTTTTTAACCACACTTCTAGTAACCATGAATTATAACATAACTTAGTGTATGATATGAACAACTCATCCAAAATGTGATTTATTATTTGCGTTACCACAAGTTGAAACCAGACTAGAAACTCTATTCAAGAGCAACAGAGACTAAATTGTTTAAGGTGTGGGTTCTATTCACATAATTACTAGTTACTAGGGATGGGACGAACCCAGATTTTGGAAAAGAACCGAACTAAAACTTAACCCAGAATATTTTTATCGACCCAAACCTTTAAATTTGTACTCGAACCGAACTATGCTAGAAGTCGTCGAACTTGAACCGAACTTTAAAAAATGCATTATCCTCGCACATATGCCTGCATAGTTCAGCCCTAAATTTGTGTGTGTGTGTGTGTGTTTTGTGTGTGTGTGTGTGTGTGTGTGTGTGTGTGTGTGTGTGTGTGTGTGTGTGTGTGTGTGTGTGTGTGTGTGTGTGTGTGTGTGTGTGTGTGTGTGTGTGTGTGTGTGTGTGTGTGTGTGTGTGTGGTGTGTGTGTGTGTGTGTGTGTGTGTGTGTGTGTGTGTGTGTGTGTGTGGTGTGTGTGTGTGTGTGTGTGTGTGTGTGTGTGTATATATATATATATATACACACACAAATTTGTAAAACCACCTTGAAAATACAGTGGATTATGTATACTAAATAGTAATCAATGTGTACACATATCTTCAAATTAACTACTTAACGTCAATTACAATGTTCCCTTGGATAATTTTAGCAGTGTTGACCACTCAAGTAATGAGAGTTATGTTACTGGACCTCTGGACTTGGCTACGAGGTGCAAAGTGAAGACAACATATATGTATACAGCCTTCATAGTCAGCCACTATTTGTTCAAGTATAAAACCCAAACAAATACAACCACATTCACAATTTCATGTCTAATTCTTTAAACATATGGGCCTAAAATAAAGAGTACACACACACACACACAACCTGCGCAGTTTCACCACTTACAGTTCCTAAATGTAACGGCCAAATTTTTTCTGGAGTGAAGAAAAGGTACAAAATTATCATAGTACCTTTTGGATTTTATAGATTTGGTCAATATGATAATTTATCATAACACTGAGAAATGTATCTTACTGGTCGTTTTAGACGTGGTTTGTAAAAACTACAAATTAGCAGCACAAAAAAATGTTAATTGAAAATGTAATTTCCCAAAAACTCAAGCAAATCACCTATTTTGTATATAATCATTTAAATAAAGAATAATACCTGGTTTTACATACTACAAAAACAATAATCAAATATGAATTGTTCGGTAATTTTTGTGGTGTTGCATTGTTATTTTTCAACTTCTTTGGAGTGAAATACCATATTTACTCCTGTATAGTGTGCACACCATGATTTTTGTAACAAGTTCCAGGAAAAACTTATTTTTTATACTAAAATTGCATCAGCAATTTGTGGGGCCTTGTTTGTAAGTATGTGACAAATTATTCTTTTATTTTAAATTAATTTGTGGTGATTGCAGTATATTTGGAACATATTTTAATTACATAACTCGTGGGGTAAAAGCCAAAATATTGTGGCATTCTATAAGTTCATGGTAACCTTATGGTCATTACAAGAAGAATATCAACAACTGAGGTGGGTGGCTGGGTTCTTTTTTTTTTCTTTTATGCAGTGTCAGTCGTTAAAAGAGAAACATCCAGTCACCAGCAGTGGGCGGCCTGCATTTTTTTTTTTTTTGCTTTTAGGCAGTGGCATGCTGGTTTTTTTTTTTTTTACCTGGTGGAATGTGACACTGCCCTTCATTAAAAAAAAAAAAAAAGTGTTGCCTCTTCCCTTTTCACCCAGGTAGCAATCCTCTAGACTCTTCCACTACACTTCCCTTTAAACATCACAGGACAGTTTAGGAGTGGATAATTTACGACTACCACTCAACATAAATGTTTTCCTTTATTTTGGGGGAAAAAAGGGCATACTGTACATTAGTAAATACTTGAATTTGTTTTAAATTTCGGGTTTGGTTCGAAATTCAAAGGTTGGAACCATCTCTACTAGTTACCATTTGTTTAATGAGCCTAAGAATATAAGTCTCCTCACTATACAACACTGAAGGTGCAATTCGAAACATGGACTTCATTCACGTAACCATTAGTTACCAGAAATTTAATGAAACCAGTTTATTAATCTTCATCAAAATATATGATACTTATATAATACCGACAATTTCATTTATGATGTAATAGCAAGTTACCATTTGTTATAAAATTAATCCCCAAATCTGGTGACCAATCATTTATACATTCGCTATATCAGAACTCACCAAAATTTACCACAGTACATGAATTATTACACACTTGCAACTCCTTCAAACTAAAATTGACATAAACACATAATAACAAACGGCTGAAATGGTAACTAACAATTCATGTTAAACATGATTAAAATCTCCGCTTACTCGGAATGTTTCCATACATTCTGGTTACCACTTTTAGTTTCCACCAAAAAAAAAACCATTTAACACAATAATCGAAAAATGGTGAATGAAAATCTTTACAGGTCACTAAGGAGTTAATTACCACTCTCATATTGAACAGGTACAGGTTTCAGCCAACTTAAAGAAAAAGAGAGCTGCAACATGTGCCCTTCCATAGCCTCTTCTCATTAAGAACATTATAAAAAACAATTAAAATCTTTCATTAAAAAAATAACTGATAGTTGCTCAAGGTTAGGGGCCGTCCATAAATCACGGGAGGTGATTTTGTGATGTTGATCCCCTAGTCCTAGTGAGATTTGGCTCGACCCCCCCCCCCCCCCCTCCCTCGTCCGTTTTACCACTCTAAACAAACGTCAGATTGTTCAAAATGTGTATTTTCAGTGTAAATACGTTAACCTATGCTTAATTGTGTTGGATTTATTTTTTTTAAAAACATAATTTGTTCAATTATTTTTATTTAGGACTAGTTAAGACTAGTATTTAAGACTACTAAGACCGTAGTCTAGAATCACAGTGAAAAAATCGAACAATAAAATACTTAAATGAGATCTGCTAAAATTGGTAAAAGAATATTCATTCTAATTCAGTCCACGGAGATTCATGTACGGTCTCAAGAGTGACTACTGGAACCAACATGTCCATGTGATTTTCAGTAAAATCATCTGCTCCTTCAACCTCGTTCCGATTTAGCCACTACCATTGTCGCTTGCACACAGAAGGTCAGTAGCTCGACGTGTGACAATCCGTGAGGGTCGCACTTTGCACGCTAGTGCAGCTGGTGCACAGTGGACTGCGCGCCGGTGCTCTGCAGCTCTTGTGATGGATGAAAAGTAGATACCGCATGTACTGCAGCATCTCTCTTCTAGATCACGACGTACGCTGGGGCAATAGAGGTTATAGGGCATGCCGATGAAAGCATGCAAAGGTTGAATCTGTAAGCAGTGGCTAATCAAGAAGGGAGCAAATGACTTTCCGTCATGCTCTTCAGGGTCTGGGATCGTCAGATATCCATCAACCTGAGTGATAGGGTATGGAGGTAACAGAAAACGGTCGTGAAGAATCATATGCAGAACAATCCAGTGTGGGCTGCAGTAGTCCCGGTCATCGCATTTCACAACCTAAAATAATAATTATAAACAATTCATTATTTTGACCTCTAAATAACAATCCATTTGTTAGCGCTCGCACTAGTTAAAAAATTTCAAAAAAATATAAAAAAGCACGCATCAAATCGTGGTAAAAGGTCAACTACTTTGAAAATTCATCTGGAAAAAAACAATAATTATTAGATGTCAACAAATTACCACGTACCTGAAGTAAATATTGGCTCTCTCTAACGTGCGCAGCGTACCATTCTTCGGATGGCAAGTCTGGGACGTTGGAAGTATCATTGTTTGGGTCAATGTATTTAGCAACTACTTCGTGTCCGTCAATGCACACTGCAGACCATATTTCAGCCAAAATTTCGCCTGCCTTTTTGAAATTATCCTTTTCCATGCTAACGTCTACTGTTCTGCCGTTGGAGTCAAGATGTGTCCCAAAAGAATCATGGGGAAGAACAACACCCGTTAGCTCCCGGCTGAGTGGAGCCATGCGCCTCTGTACTCTATTAAAAGCGCTTCTGCCAGGGACATTAGTCACAATGAATATTGCGCCCAGATCATATTTTTTGAAATGCTCTATGGCGTGTGCGATCACTTTGCGATATCGTGGGTTCTCATCGGGACCGCCATCGCTCGAAATGATGACAGGCTTAACTTTACCATCTCCGTTCTTCATAAAATTGTAAAAAGGCTCAAGGGTTAAAAGCGTGTCCAAGTCTTGAGCGTGACTAGTTGCAGTTGACGAAGAGTGCTTGCCACTACTGATTGCTATATAAGTTGGTCCACTGTATGAGACGGCTTCTGGCCGTCTCATCTCATTGGGCTTCACTACACAAAAAGCATACATGCTCGGAATCAATTTGTGCCTAGAAGCAATTACAAAGTCGTGATCTGGCAGCGACACTTTGTATTCAACGTGCATTACCAAGGGCGCCTGCTTGTTTGCCCTCTATGAGCCCTATGGGAACACTGGCTTTATCATCCTGAGATAAAAAATTCACGGACTGAGGACCAAGTACTGAGGCTACTGTCTCCATCGACCTTATGGAGGCCACACAAAAGTATTGGTCTTGGTGTGCTTTATGATGATCAGCTTCATGACGGCTCAGCTTCACTGGGACAGTCACTATGTGGGCGCTCAGCCTCGTGCGTATCTATCCATCTAGGTAGCAGTCGAATGTAAGTAGCACTTCGTGAGATATTGAACCCCAGCTTAATTAGTTTATCAGTAAGCTCTGAAAGCGTATGGACAGTGCGAACTATCTCACAGCGACGCCGCTCCTCACCAGATGCACCAAACATAGCTAAATCAACTACTGCTTTCAGCAATTCAGACTCCTCTTCTTCGAGACGTGGACGTCCAGGGCCAGCACGAGGCGTTAATGACTTCACCGCATCGAGATTTTTTCGGACATAATTAAATTATTTTTTGCTTCTTATTTTCCCTGTGTTTCATAGTGTACACACTCTGTTTTTCCTTAAGCTTGAGCTTCTTTCCATAACCATCGATTTCCCGCCGCAACTTACATGCTTTCTCATGTTCGGTGCCGTCAGCAACAAGAGACATTTTGTATATTTCTGTCAAATCCAGCTCCACACGCAGTTTAGCAATCTTTTCTTTCATAATATCTTGAGCCGGAGTGGGACGCATAGCGGATAGTGTGGAGTTCGATGTGACTTCATCCTCATCGTCGCTAACCACAAGAGGCTGAGTTTTCCGTTTCGGAGCACCTGTGGAGCGAATAACGTTTTGATTTAGACAGAGAAAAAAGGAAGAAAACGTCACGCAATTATAAGAAGGCGAATATTAACCCGCCAGTTGAGGGTCGTCGTCGACTTGATCCCTTGACTGCTGATGAGTAGTCCCATCCTGATCCGCAGATTCCGTATTTTGAACATTCTGAGAGCTCGTCCCAGCCTGATCTGCACATTCCACGTTTTGAACTCTCCGAGCGCTCGTCTCAGCCTGGGCCGAAGCATCGTTGGAGGTCTTAGTGTTTCCCTGGAATCAGAACATCGCGATGAAGACATGAAACTGATAAATTATGAAAATAGTTCGTTTTAGTAATTTTGTGTGAGGCAAATATAGCATTAAAAAAACTAATAGCGCTCTTCATTAAATGCATGCAAAATATAACATTCACTTTTGTTGCATTAGAGCGTGTGATGTACATAACATTTACATCAAAAAAGAAAGGAAAAAGAGACGCATCTAAATAATTGGCTTGAGTATTTCCCCTCCATATTGCGATCTCGAGATGTCGTGTGTATAAATAGAAAGAAAAGTGTTTAGCCTACCTTATTAAGGAATGCCAGAGTAGTCCGGGCTTTTCTCTCCGCCGCTTCTCTGAGGAGTTGTTCAATCTCATGCTGAACGTGCAGCACTAATTCTTCTTTTTTTTGGGAACCTCTGTTTTGCTGCGTTCCATAACTTTGTAACTTCTTCCTGGCAGCACTTCTTTGTCTTGTAGACGTGTCTTTTCACGTATGCTTCATAATAATTATGATATAAATTCATTTTAAATAAATGACAGCGTTGACTGAGCCGTCGAGTAACTAAACGTGTACGGGCGTAAACACAACAGGTCGAGACCTGTCCATGCGTCGCTGTCAAGCGGCTCGTACGTCGCAGCCTTCGTCGAATCGCGTGTTCGGCCAGCCGGTGGCTAAACAATCGAAGGGCTACTGTGTTACTTGGTGGCGTACGCATAACCGCGATAAATTTTATTGTGTAGAATTTAGTCATATTTTAGTAGAGAAACACGTTTTACTCAATTTAACCCAGTTTTCTCGCAATTTTACACTGTTTCTTGCGAAAAAAAATTTACGTGATACTTGCTAGGACCCCCCCTCTCCGCCATGTGAGATTGGGTGAGATTCGGCTCGACCCTCTCCCTTCCTAAATGCCTCACGTAATTTATGGACGCCCCCTTACTTATAATCCTACCAAAGCTTAACAAACCTAGAAAGTTATGAGTCGTGGCTGCTTCAAACCACCATTTGACCGTAAAATTCACGGGCAGCAAACAAACTCAGCATTACCAAAACAGCACAATCACAGAAACACAGTTTAGTTAACCTAAAGGGAATTTAGAATGGCAAGCAAAAACACAATTTAGAAAAACATGGCAAACATTAAGGCCCATTACGCCACACATTACTTTGAAATCAAACAAGCCCAATATCATAGGCAGCCACAACTCATCATGAGTATGCGAAAATCTCGAGGTGAAAACCATTTTCGTCTCCAAATATTTACGACTGACAATTTTAATTTTATACAATCATGGCAACCCTTCATTCAGCGGCATCGTTTTCCCTCCTGATGTCCATCAGGCCGAGTACTAAGGTAGAAATAGCGGGCCAGCCACTCGTGCAACCCTTTAAACCAATGGTCTTGGTCAGAGAAGGGGAAGAAGGGGATCCAAGCCTGCCAAGAAGCTTGCCGAGAGTTCTGAGAATAACCACAGGCAGCACCATCACAATATATTGATTAGCTAATTTCCAGTATCAGAGTTATAAGCTATTACTTGAAGGTGGTAGGTCTCTCACAACTCTCGTGCTGTAGCAGGAATCAAAATCTTTGTTGTGTGATACTGCACGTGCTGCAATTGGTTTGTCTTGTAGATTATGGGTGTGACCAGCTATGGCCTGTTAGTATTTGATCTGTGGCCATTCATCCTCTGTCTGAGTGTGTTAGTGGTGAGGCCGATGAATTCTGCATTAGTGTTGTCACTGTAGCTGATACATCAGATTTTCTGTTGCACAGTTGTAGTTGCCTTGGATGCGGTATGTGCCGCTAGTGCACCTGCTATTGAAAGAAGTTGAGGATTGGTGGATGGTACAGAACCCACAGTGTGAGCTATTGCAGGGGTAGGATCCTCTATGAGTGATAAGACTGGTTGGCATAAGTCGTAGGCTGCATCTTTGGACAAACCAGTTTGTTGTGGAGGTTGGGTGGCCTTTTTAAGATTAATCTGGGTGGTTTGGAGAGCAGGTCTTGTGTTTGTGGTGAGGAAGCCAGAAATTTTTTTTATCAAGAGTGGAGAATAGTGCTCAGTTTCCTTTGGTCTTCATATGGGATCACTAGGGGTTATATCCGAGTTGTTGACCTTGCTTTGTGTTCCTGTATTTGTGATGTCTTGCTAAATCTGTTTGTAGACGAGGGGCCTGAATTGTGCCATTGTGGAGTCAGTTCAGCATCCAGGAATATGGCATGTGTTTTGGAGTAAGATCAGATGAACTAGAGCGAACTCTGTGTGTTTAAGTTGTTCAGAAAGTGAATTAGGTTGTCTCAGTGGAAGTCCATACCATGAAGATGATGATGAAACACGTCCATCAGTGTGGTTGGGTTGGTTGGTGACTGAGGAAGTTTTCTTCCAACCTGCCCATATAAACCGATTGGCATAAGATGGGGCCATGAGTGTACCCATCGCTGGGCCTTTGACCTAAAGGTAGTGTATACCTTGAAATCTGAAGTTGTTGTTGCTGAGGGATAACTTTGCAAGTTCGAACAGGATTGCTGTATAAGGTTCACTATGTGGGGTCTTTGCTTATTCTATGGCATATAGTCCAGATGAGTGGGGAATGTTGCTATAGAGAGATGTAACATCTATGGTCTCCATGTATGCATCTTGGAGAATGGTGTCCAGGTGTCTCATGCATTTGAGAAAGTAGCCAGTGTCTTTGACGTAGGATGAGAGTTGCTGTACCCAAAGGTAAACGTGGGCACTTACAAGTGCTGAGATTTTCTCAGTGGGGCTGAGAGAATCTCGAGATACATACATGGTCAACAATGATGTAATGTCTCTCAATACCAACATTCCCCACTCATCTGGACTATCTACCATAGAATATTACCTCAAGATAATTTCCTCTTACAGCAAACTTTCTACAGAATTCCTTGTCGAACTTGCCAAGTTAACCCTCAACAACAACTTTAGATTTCAACAAAACACTACCATCAGGTCAAAGGGACAGTGATGGGTACTGTGAGAGATTGTTTTTAAACTTCACTGTGTTCGTTGGTATTCAGTGTTGGTGACATTCCCTTGGTGTGTGATACGGTAACAAATGACATACACAAAACAGTAACATTTAAATTGTGACGTTAACACATAAAATATTATAAACACGTCATAGAAAAAATGTACATGGTGGAATACACTAATTACTGCAGAATCAATGAAAAATAGTAATAGGTTTCACTTGAATTGATTAAATAAATGTCTTGAGTTGAAAATTTAAAATTATGTTAATGAAAAGTATTAAAGTGCTGACTTTCTGTATAAAAATTTAAAATCAAAGTTAAAATTCAAGTTTTTAGATTAGGAGTTTAATTACTTCAAAATACCTCCACCCTAACAGTATGTACTTACACCAAACAAATTTCAGATCCAGATCGTATCCCGACAAGCATGGGATGGCTGTAGTGGTATTCTAAAACCCTGCCACCACATGGATTTGAGTATGGTTGGTTTACATTACTATTAAAAGAGTTACGTTAATACAAATTAAAACTAACTCCTTGGGGCAATAAATAAAATTACAAAAAAATCCAAACATTACAAGAAAATTGCAATCAAAACAAAACTTTAAATCAATATTTACAGTAAAGATAGAATTTAATAAAATACCCTACAATGCACCTATTATAATATGCAGTATCACACTACAAAGATTCTGATTCCTGCTGCAGCACCAGAGTTGTTAGAGCCCTACCACCTTCAAGCAATGGCTCAGAACTCAAGACACTGTAAATTAGCCTATCAATTTATTAAAAAAATTAAGGCAGCTCCCAGGCCCCAATATAAGATAACCACAGCTTCAAAACCATATTCAACTATACTAGCAACATTTTGATTTTCTCACCACATCATAGTTTGCTACCTGGCTTCTCGGTTTATTACCAACAGCATCCTTCCATCATATTGCAGTGTCCTACGACTTGCCAATGATGAAGTTGGCTTAGCCAGCGAAACATTGCTATCACGCAACTATGTGTGTATGTATGTTGACAAGTACTAAACTGTGAGTACAACGATTTTCTGTCCTTTTATATGCATTAAAGTGTTAATTATTCTAAAAATTGAAAATAAGTTTAGGATTTGTTTGGTTATGTAAGACATAATTGTAGCTTTTTTTGTATATAAGCTGTCTACAATGTAGCAGTAATAACTTTTTCTTGCAAAGTTTTCATCCATAACAGAAAATTTTTCAAATGAAGTTAGAAAATCAAACGCTGCTTTTTCATTCACTTCGATATGACAACAAAATAATTTAACAGTTACAAATTTTAGCTAAACTGTTTTCATCTAGTCTTTAATTTCTTTTAAACCAAGCAAGTTTCCAAAAATATTTTTGAAGAAGTTCCTATTCTACAAGAAAAATTCTCTGTGTGGTGGTAAGAAGGGCACAAGTCAAAAAGTACAATTTTTCAGGAGAGCATAAACAAGTTTTAAAAATTCTCCAAAATCTGAATGCTATGGTAATGCCCCAGTTCCTAGCGATATAGTTATCTTGTAATCATTGTTAAAGAAAGAGTATTGAATAATCTTCCTTAATATATATTTCAATAGTTTTATTAATAATTTATTCACTTAAGTCCTTTTTCTCATCAACTAAATCAGGAATTCTCCAACTTATTACGTTTTAATCTTCCACTGAAATATACAATTTGTTTTAAATAATATTTATTTCATCATCTGGTATAAATAATATGTAGAGGTATAGGTGTTTATAGTCCACCTGTTATAGCATTTGAAAATTGACCGCTACGCAGAAATCCTTAAGTTAGATATAGTTAAGGGCAATGAAAAACAAGAGACCGATGTGTACACAAAACAAAGCAACTTTTGCCTCAAAACCATGAAAAAAGAATGTTAACAGCATAAAGTACCATTACAAATAATAGTGTTTGCCAAAATAAGTGAAATATAATGAAAATAAAATAATCCTATTAATACATCAAAATTAAATAGCATTTTCATGCATTTTATAATATTTCTTCACTTTACGAAGCTACCCTCAAATTGTTTATACTGTCCACAGTGTATTATTAATCCATATTTACATCCAACGGGTCAGGATCCCGATCACACACATCACCTGACGCGACTATGTTCAAATAAAAGGTGTGAAAAATTGGTGACACGAGAGGCAACAAGTCTACAAGATCCTTCTTCTTTTCAGCCGATTTGGGAACCATGGAATTATATAGCTGTTGGATTTATGTGAAAGGAGCTTTCCCTCTTCTTTAGAAGCTCATTGTCTTGAATGGTGCAACGGCATGACTGTACTTGTTTTTTTACAAGTCCCAAATCCTTTCGATACTGGAGCCACTGAACATCATGCCACAAAAATTGTTCGTCATCAATATTCTTTTCCCGAACTACCAAGCCTGTTCGAAAGAGGCCAGAGGCTTCATCTTGTGAACTTCAAGTGGTATTTTTTCCACAGAGTTCCTCTCACAAGTTGGAACCAATCATGTGGATGATAAACTGGAATCATGAGTTTCTTCTGTTTCTCGATCATGGAATGGTCTACACCACACTTTATGTGTGTACGGCCAGGAACCAAAAACTTATTATTTATTATGTTAACATTTGAGAAATCATTGATGGCCTTCATTAACATGGCAGAGACATGGGAGTTTTGTTCTGCCCTCCACATGTGCCTGAATAAAATGTTACTTCTGTAACACAAGTTGGAAGTTTGTCTAAATGCTGATATAAGGAAGAAGCTTTTTCATTGGCCTTTCTCCCTGCCATGGCCTCATGCTACATGTAATTGGTGGACTGTCCTGTGTCATCATCATGGACTGTTAAGTTGTAGGTCCACAATTTTAGAACTGTCACTCTTAGCATCTTCTTTGTCTTTCCTCTTAAGAGGTATATGCCAGATCAGCATTTTCTTAATGGCTTTGCAAAGCCATGTTCGCTTCTGCTCCATTCTTGTTTCCCATTTCCTTAGACACTTTAATCTGCATGTACAACATATCACATTTGTGGCACGTGTCAATACTCAGCTTCTTAAAAGAAAGTTTCATGGAATGAAATTCTCTGTCATAAATTTATCGTGAAACAGTATTTATATAAATCATACATGATTAGTAGATTTAAGTGAGAAAGCAAATATCTCCGATTATTTGTTGCCCTGGTGTAGTGGCTTTCGTATGACGGGAATGACTGAACGTGGGCTCTTAAGGCATTAATGTCTTTATTTGTCTTTTTGTGTTTTGGTGGTTGTTTTCCAAGTCTATCTTCCTGTGGTATACCTGTAGTAGTCGTTTGTTTGTTTTGAATGGAAATCCTAACAAATTTTTCATTTTCATCTAGGGTTCTAAGAAAACAATCTTTGCACACAGGCTTCCTTGCTCCGTTGTCCTCAAAATAATATTAATATGTTACAACTACGGATGTGCGGGGATCCCAAACTTTCGGGAAAATGGCTTTCCCGAAATGTCGGACAAGAATTACCTGACTCCCAAGATTTTCGGGAAAATGGTGTCTAATGCACATTCCTAATGATGATGTTTCCTATGAACAGAAAAGAACAATATTTCTTTTCCTGCCAAGCTTAAACTAATTCTGGTGTGTATTCTCCGAAACTTTAATTAGTATTTTCCATCGCATTACTATCTTATAAAATTATTATTTACCTATTTGTATAATTATATTTTCTTTGAGGAATTTTTATTCTAAATTGTTTGCACATGTTAATTTAACACCATCTTTCGGTTGATATATTTTTATAAACTTTACGTAACTTTTTATTATTCACAAGCATGCTATTTAAGATCGCGCTAACCGAAAGTCAGTATTACGATTGATAATTTAACATTGATGAATGATCATATGATGTGATAAAAAACACGAAGGAATTCTCCACTTTATCAAATCAATTACACACATTTATTAAATACAATGGTAAATAAATTAGTTTTGCTCTCGTCAAAATTGAATACAGCCTTAAAACAAATGCCATTAATGGAATATTTACGTTTTGGTTAGTCAAAGATGTTAAACATACTGTGTTGCATCCCGTGCCGTACATTTTCAACTATGGTTATTCTGAAAAACCATACAACAAATTAAAGAAGCCCTTACACTTTGAGGCGTAAATTTTTTTCACTTGTCTTTAAGCCAAGCATACTTGTTTAACTTTTCTATGGCGAAAAATTTATTTTCGTCTTTTTCTGGCATATTGTTTACTTGAAGTTACTTTCTTTACGTTGTTATTGCAGTAGTTCGGTTTTAAATGGAAAACTCAGATAAGTCGGTTAAAAAAAAAAAAAAAAGTGTGTGGAAATTCTACAAACGTCTGCTAGAGAGCAAATCATTGGCTAGATGTGCATCTTGCAGGAAAGTGTTCAGATGTGATCATGGGAGCACGTCTGGGCTGCTGAGACACTTGAAGCAACATCCTGCATAATTTTTTTTTTTTTTTTTTTAATGAATTGTCAATATACCTAGTTATCATCTTGACACACGTGATATTTTTCCCCTCTTGAAAATTCCTGAACACAAAATATCCATTCCCGCACACCCCTGGTTAGAACCCGTTTTTCTTTTTACTGTTAGGTTGTCTTGGTCTGCTTGATTTTTTTTTATGTTACTAACAAGCTTAGCTACAAATGTAACACATTTGTCATGCGACCCAAGGTGCCAGTACTCTTTAAAAATAGTTTTACGTGTACCATTTCCAAGAAAGAGAGCACATTTCTTCCTATACTGTTTAAGAGGTTTCATTTTATATTTCCGTTTATATTTACATAGGATTGTCCCCTGTTAAGACAAGATTGTATTTCATTGGGAATTGCTCTGGACTGCTGCGCTGAGATCGTTATTGATTTGTCTCCAAGTACGTAGAATGTTTAACGTATGACCCAGAAACTTTCCGTTTCTGGGACATACACTGAATCTTTATCAGTGTCATCATTTAATATGTATTGTACATTGCCTTCCCAAGTTGCATATGAAACCAGCTTATGTTCTTGATTTACATTTCCTTTAGGTGGTAGTAATTCATCACTAACTTCCATTAGTTCAGGATCCAATCCAGGAGAAGGGGATGACGGCGATAAATCAGTGTCACCTAAAAGGAGAATGTAACTCTTTTCATTTGTTTATTTCTGGAAATAGGCTCTGTTATTCTACATTACCACTAAACACCAAATAACAAGTAAAGTAGGGTGACAAGACCTGTAATCTTCAATAAATGCCGCCAAACATATAAATGAATAGCAGTCGATTATTTCACTAAAACATTCTGTACTTATATTACATAAACATTTGTGGCAACTGATTATAATAAAGTTGTCCTAATTCAAGAACAGCTGTCACGATTTGTTGAACTTATTTTATTATTTTATTTGTTACAAATTCCATATTAATACAAGTTCTCCATAAAACTGCTTTCATCTATTGTATCATGCCTTGCCTGCTCGTATTACAATAGGAATATATAATTCTGTGGTGTCTTTATAAACGTTTAAGAACTTGGGGTATATGCATGACTTTTGAACAATTTGATAACAATCAGTTATTTAGTACAGGATACTGTGGAGTAATAAATAAAAGCAACGTCTGTTTTATAAGCTGTATCTCAAATTACTTACACCTACATAGCATTGTGGTTCTCGACAATCTTAAATTTCTACACACCATGCAAATAAAACACGTTAACAAGTAATTAATTTTATTAAAGTTTGTGCTTGAAATACTTAGCACATCCAAGCAACATTAAAACCAACAAGAAATGTCCAGTAACAATAAAACAAAACGACATATTGTATAGCTACATGACAGTCCAGATACCATTATGGTTTGGTTTTACGTATTTATAATATAATTTATTTTAATTTTATTGTGCAAAACAATTGTGTTACATTAATATGTAAGAATAATAAATGGAAACATCATTACGTATATTTACTGCAATTGGATATTATTCGTTGTATTGCATTATAATTGTTTGCAATGTTGAGGTTATGTCAAATTACACTCACATGATGTGGGAGCATTGTATTCTTCCATTGTCATCCGCAATATCTTTTTAACTCTTTCACTCATTATATATTCCTAAGCACACTTTATTTGTACCGCTTTAGTTTATAGCACCAAGAAAAACATTATGTTATGCTTAGCACAGCAACAGTGAAGAATTTTGTTTTACTTTCCCTCGCCAGATACACATCACTGCCAACATAACTAACTGTATGGAATGACTATGTGCTGTCAATCATGCAACCTTTGATCAAAGTGCAGGAATATTTTGTGATGTATCGTGAGATGAGATGTATTAGGTATATTACTGAACATTCATAATGTAGTTTTAAGGTATGTAGTTCACTTAAGGCTTTAGTACAAACACTGCCAACAACTCTATTGCAATATTACTTTGGGCACACATTGACTTAAGCCTTTAGTGCACATTTTATAAACACAGGTTCTGCGATATTATGGGCACAAGTTGACTTATGCCTTTACAGACACACATTGTATACCTGGCACAAAGTGGTAGTAAGGCCTTCTCATGACTTACACCCTTACAACAGCTCATAAAACATTTTACATGACTTCAGCCCTTACTGTTAGCAGCTGCCAGATACGTAATAATTTGCTCTGAGTTATGTCCTTTATACCATCGGATAGCAGACTTTTTTTTTGTATAACACCACGGACATAAGTCAAAGTGATGAAATGTTACTTCAGCCCTTCTGTCAGCACACCAAAGAATTAGTCTGAAATAAAACATAATGTGGAAAAAATTACTGGGGGGGTACAATACTTTTATTTTTTTGGTACATGAAAAACAAAAGCTAAAAAAATGTAATCTATGTTAAATTACAATTTGCCCTACAAAAACCAGCAAGTACTCTGCTTTTCAAAATTGAAATAAATTTTGTCCTGTAGAATTGAATTTAAAACACTTACGTCCAAACCCCCCCCCCCCCCCTCGACCAAACTTACCATATACTACATGTATTTTACACACTTATCTAACATTTCTGGCATTTAAGTTACATTTAGTAATTAAGGTGTCCTGTTTTACAAACTTCTATTTACAAAAACAACTATGTTATGCTCAGGGATGTGGTCTTAAATTTAACAGTCCTGGAATGCGTTGACCTTGTCTATAGTTTCGCATGATGGCAAAAGGGGGGGGGGGAGGTGCTGGTTCATATTTTGTTATGCATGTGGGTAAAATAAACTAATGAGATAAATTTATTGCAAAACTTATCTTACTTAAATATACATTATTTTATTACTATTAAAAATTTGATATTTAATATTTTTCTTTAATGACCAAATAAATTAAATGAACCAAAAAACTAACAAAATTAGCTTGACCTTGTACGCAGACAGGGGCCGGAACAGAGAACCAGGTTGGAGTGGAGGTCTGAAGTGTGTGATGCAATGATGCCAGTTGTGACAAGTTAGGTGGGTTTACGTTTCAACTGTATTGCAAATTATGCCATGATAGTAGTCTATTGTCCGAAAAAATGACATGTAAACATTAATCCCACCCATCTTTAAAATAATGTGTAACTTCTATGCAAAGCATATACCACATTGGAAAATTGTAAATTTTCTGTCATTGTGGTTCTTTTTTCATAAGTTCAATTTTAAGAAAAGTAATTTATACACCTACTTTCCTCTACACAAGTAAAAATAATTTTTAATAATGTTCTTGAAAGTTTACTGGGTAGGTAGGCGTCATCATTTCACTAACAACAATATTATTAGAAATAGAACCAGAAACATATGCAACAGCAGTGAGACAATTACAAAGACACTCATGTCTTACCCAAGACTCAAAACCCAATAAACCACAAACCTACCATAATCTCGCATGAAATCAACTGCATTACTAAGGTAAGGTTCAGAGCATTAACTTGGCTGGAATCAGTTTAATGTTTTGAATGATTGGGTTCACTAACATGAAAATTTACATGACTGTCATTTTGAAAATAAAAGTCTGAATCTCTTACAACACTTAAGTTTACATGGTCTACTGTAACAATACTTGTGTGAACAGTATTGTGGAAATGAGTTGATTGGTTCCTGATAGATGGCACAAAAATTCAATTTTCCTATTTGGTGTATCTTACAAAAGTGCCTAATACAGGGGCTCTGCACACTAGCATCTAAAGATACTGCCAGCATACAAAAATAGAGATGAAAATATTATCTAAATTTTTTATGGCTGCTATTTTGAAAATCATTGTCTAAACCCACTTAAAACATATCAGTTTACATGCTCTAGTTTAGCACTACTGGTGAGCAAAATTAGGTAGACATTGGCACTTGGGACAAAACCTCAATTTTTTTCATGTGGTGGTGATCTTACATGGAGTACAAAAGGTTATGTATTAACATAATCAACGATTGTCATAGATATGGCATTACATAAAGTTAAGTTACAATTGGTTACAAAGTTTTATAGATATATCATACCTGGACTGAGCTAAATATTTACATAGCCACCATTGTGAAAACAAGTGTCTGGTACACTTAAAACACAAATTAATTTGATCTGCCATAGTACAACTTCTCTGCTAAATTTGGTTGATTGTTTCCCAAGAAATGGCAAAATAATATAGTTTTTTTTTTTTTCATGTAGGAGGCTATCTTACGAAGTGATGGAAAAATAAGGATCTCTGGGTTGCCATTTTTTAAATTTCAACTGAAAAATTCTCTGATATTTCCCGTATTACCAGACAAATATAATCTTGTAGCCCTGTTTGTTAAAAAAAAATTTCTGTAAGGACTGAGGGCTTTGCATTATAACACACTTTAACATCAAAATACTTCTGTGGCCTTACATTAGTGCTCCGTACATAAATTGCAAAGAAAAATACCTACTCATTTTGTCTACAACTATCAAAACAGTTTTGATGATAGAACTGCCAAACAGGGACAGCTCTTGTCAATAGGCGCAGCGGCACGTGCCCTCCCAAATAAAATTTAACATGCCATAGCAAATAAGTGCATTTTTATAGACGTTCCTTTCATATTTTAAGTGTAAAATAGCATATTTGAACATTAAGTTCTGTACCACGTGGCTGCAAATAGTCTCTCCTTACTTTAGACGTGGACAAAATTTTCCCTCACAACTTTGGGGCACAGGCGATCCGTGCCCAAACTGCTGTATACTTTTTCCTTGTCAAAGGTACATGAGACGTCTCGGAAATAGCCAAAATGCAGTATATTCGGGACACAAGCCGCCTGTGCCCATGCGGTTCAGGCAGTTCTGTAACAACTTGATAGATGGCTGGTGCGCCTGACCTGCGATACGTTTTCTGACTACATAACACATTATGTACTGTTACTGTTGCAGTATTATTCATGAGACTTGACAAATATATCACTCGCACAGCCGTTTATCACTCCTCTTCGGCGCTTGTCTAGTGTCTTCCCAACATGTATGTCTGACACTGCAGGTAGGTACTATCTATCTCTCTCAGCCACTCACCTTCCTTCTACCCATCACACGCGATCGAGAGGGGAAGCTTTGTTTGGCAAAATAATAAAACAAGTCCTCTGCTGTACGCAATTGCCTTCACACGTCAGTCATAGACAAAATGCGCCTGGCGAACATACAGATCTTATCAAGATTATCTGTCGCTCAAAATAGTTGCATCTATCATCAATTGTATTTCAAAGTAAATGGGTTCGCCTGAAAATGTTACGCAAAACATTTTAACTAGGAATTATTGTTTGTGAAGACGTTTTATTTTGTGATTAAATGTATTTTTTCCCCCATAAGGTTGGTGTTTCATTGTATCTGGATTAAAATTAACATGATTTAAAAATGTAATAGTTATTTAACTCAAGGGGCAGCATCTTTGCGAATAAAATTATATGCCCAGAAGCATATACTTAACGTCTCCTTGTCACCAAAAATTGTTTGAATATAGAGCGAAAGTTCATTTTCAGTAATTTCTTGTGGGGAAATCAGAAGATTTATATTGATTTATTTCAGTAGACATCTGTCTTTTGAATAAACTGATAAAATGTATTCGGCACCTTTAGCCTTCTAATAATGGGTAGGTAAGCATCAGAGTGCAGGGTAACTTACTACCGGAAAAATCAGAAGATGTAGTTTTGAATGATTAATTATTAAAGACAGTGAATAAATCAATTATAATCGCCTCATTTGTGTCTCAAAATTACAAGTTTTCTATGCAGTGAAATATTATTAATTACTTAAAAAGACATTTGCCACACGTGCAAGGTGTCAGCAACACGGAGCGGTGTGGAGGGGCAATTTTCCTCTCCTCCAATAGCCGCCGTGAACACGCTGCCAGATCGATAACTTCTCTGTGTGCTCTCAGCTAATCGATTGCGCACAGGGCATTCAAAATTTGACTTGCATTAGGTGTCATATTATTTTCATTTTCAGAGGATTTGCAAGTTTTCGGTTAGGTTGCACTTTGTGTCTGATTAGAATCAGTTATATACAGTATTTTGAGACACAATTTTCCTTATTCAAACGAGTTTAGGGGAAATTTTTTTTTTTAATGCATTATGTACAGTAATACTTTTTCAAAAATTCCCATGCATTTTTATTGTTTAATAGCTAAATTTTATTCACAGATAATGTACCACTCTTACCTCATCTACTGAAATCCCGGATGTATATAAATTTTTTGGCAGTCCCCTGAGTAACGATATATCGAGAGTCGGTGTAGAAGAAATAATAGGTACACAATTTCTACAATAAAAGAATGCAATATATTTTGAGGATTTTTTAAAGTCAAGTTTCTGAGATCATGATGAAACTACTAAATGTGAAAACCTAATGTGTTTAGAGGTTTGTTAGTTCGTTGAATCTCCAATAAAGTATTATACATATTGATTTTTAACTTTGTACCCCCCTTCAAAATTGTTTCTGGAGCCACCACTGAAGCCAAGTATGGCATGTATATTATATAATTCCCAACATTTAGCTAACTTGGTCGAAATTCCCTGACATTTCCGCGCTTTCCAGATGAGTGGCAACTATGGGATTTGTACACACGCATTTCCTAGTTATAATGTGTAGCGCCAGCATAGAAAGTTAAGTTGAAGTTTGTTTCATAGTTTTGTTGACGTAGCATCATACTTGCCAACTTTTCAAAATGGAAACATTTTCGAAATACGAATTTTAGCATAAATTGCTGCAATTCTAATATTTGTAAGGAATCTGAGAAATTACACGCGGCAATTCTAATTTTATTAGAAATGTGATATTTCCTACATTTTAGATTCCTTAAGAAAATATCACATCAAGATAGGAAATAGGTTTAAAAATTAGTTTACAGTAAAATATCAAAACCCGCACACCTAACACAGTCAGACATTGGAAAAAGAATAAATTTTCTCCTCTTACCTCAAAATTTCATGTCAGCTCTCTAAAAGACATATGTTCACACTTAAAACTGTTCTCTGTAAAAAAAATAAAGTACAGACTAGAAAAATCAGTTGCAGCTTTTATTTAAAACATTTGAATTTATTTAATTCTTCTTGAGAACTTGTGCAGTGGCATGCTTTGCTCGCTTCAAAAATCTGTCACTAAAACTTTGCTCATAGCACTTTCCCCTTATGGCTTGCATTTAACAAGAGACATGTTTTCAAGAACTGAGTTCGGTTCTTCTTTACAAGACTGAAAACTCTCACACATTCAGCACTGCTATGAGGCATAGTTAAAACGGACTGTAGGACACCGAACACCCTGTCAAATTTTGGTTTCCCAACAAGTATCTAAAATATGAGATATGTTGGCCCATTTATGAACAATTTAATCTTCTGTCTTGACAATAGAAGATATATATTCGACCTGAAGTACAGAAAACTGACTCTGAAGCTCATCTAAGGCCTGATCTTTAGTTTCATTCTCATATGCAGGTAAAATAATAGGGAACTTTTCCACAAAGAAACTGACATCATTCAAACTTTCAATATTTTCAAGTTTTGCAACACTAGCATTCTTTAAACGGAAATTTATGAATTATGTAATCACATGACGTTACAAAATACTTCCTCACTGATGGGTAAGATACCTTCTTATCAGCTTCTTTCAGTGAACTAACAATCTGTGAGGTTGCATTGCCAATCAACAAATCTGTGTCCAATCGCTGATTTGCAACAGAATGAAACTTGATTTCAAGTAATGCACCACTTTTCATAGTATTTGGTTGAACAAATGTTAACATCAATTCCTTCAACAAACCATGCAACATTTTATCCAATCTATGAACTAGTGGAGATGACTGCAAAATGGTATTAAACTTATCAAGTAATGGAATGACACTAAGTAAAAATAAACAGAACGCCTTATTAACAGGAGATTACAAAGTCATGAATAGCATTTCTTCACGAGTTGCATTGCACATACTGCAGGCTTTGACACCCTTGTACTCTCAGAATTCAAAAACAATTTCTTACCAGATCCAGCTGAAGATGACTCGCTATCAGCAATTGGCTTTATTTTCTTTGAGGCACCTCGTCTTTTCAGTACACTTTTCAGGTTTACTGCTCAGTTTCTGAATATTCTTTTTGAGTTCCAAGCTGCAACTTGCTTCGACATCAAGTTTTTTTTTTTAATCATATAAGAAGACAGGCTAGAAGAGTGTGGTTTCTGCACACTCAGTTGGTATTTGAAAAAAACTTATCAAGGGGTTCTATTCTTCAACAAACCTCTTCAAACATTTGCCAAGAGACAACCATCTGGTACACACATGTTTTAGATTTTTCTTTGTTACTTCGCCATGTAGAGTTTGACATTTTTTCAGGTTGTCTTTGCATTTCGAACTCTTTTCCAGGTAATGTCTGCTAATAGTCTGTCTACTAATAGTTCGTCAATTTTGACTGGCAGGCACGCAGAGCCTCTTTTTGCAGTCAAATTAATTAAATGACATACGCAACCCACAACGACGAGTCCCTTCTGTTTCTCTATCAAAAGTCACTACGCCATTTCTATTGCCAATCATAACTGCCGCATTGTCAGAATAAAATCCTTATCATACGACTTAGAGGAACGTTCAAGGATTCCAATTCACTGACAAGTAGATTTCCAATATTCCTACTAGTTGTATCAACTTGTAATTCTGGTAGCGAGAGAACAATTGTCACGATATTTTTTTACATCTTTGTCAAAATACGCTACCACAATAGGATATATTTTCGAATCGGCATAATTTGTTCCACCCGTTGCCACGGAATATGGTCCACTCTGTAAATGAAGAATAATGCCTTCTCTCATTGCCTGAGCCATTTCTGCCACGACCGCTGTAGTCTTTGTTCTTCCGCAAGCATATTTGTCTACTATTTCTGAATCAGGAAACATTCTGCGAAACAGTGGTGTTGCATGATTAGATACACTAAGCAGAATGATGTGCTCGACCAAGAACGATGTGAACAAACCCTCTGCTTTAATAACGTTACCAACTCCTGACTCGGCACAGACAAAAAACTGTTAATTTTACGGTTAGCTTCAACATTTTTCGCATACGTTGTATGTTTGCTGAACTTCACATGGTTTGATATGCCATTTTTACCGCCATGGGAAATATTTAAGTCACGCCTGTAAATGCTACAGAACGCAAACTTGTTGCCCCTTTCAGACTTAATAAAGAACTGAAATTCTTTGGTATAATCTTCTCGAAAAGACTGCCAATACTGTTTTTTTCCTGCACAACTAATTTCTGTATTACAATTTCATGTACCATTAAAAAATAAAACTAACACGCGCACACTCGAAACCGAGTGCACTTTTTGTTACTGTCGCTCGAAGACTTCCGTACATGCCGACGATCAAGCAAACCACAACACACTCGTCATCTTAACTAAATGCATCATGGGAACAGCAAAGCCAAACCACAAGACGGAAGGAACCCGACTGTTTGTTCGTGTATCTTCGCTAGTCGTAACGCTAGACTCGTGAAAAACAAAGTCTGTGTATGGCGGCATGAAATACGACACGCAAAAATATAATATTTTTAATAGCGATTGAGAACAAAAGTTATTTTGTGGACTAGTAAATCTGTCGAACGATCCTAGATCCTCGGAGCTGGGCAGCTGTCGTCGGTCACTACAAGCTGGCGGCTAGGCCGCCCGCTACAAGATTATTCTGGCGGGCAGGGGCCAGTGCCATCGTTACAGGGCCGGTTCGCTTCGTAACCGCGGTCCGGTGTTGATTAAACGTGCTGATATAGGCTGCTCACGGTAAAGTGAGCATTTTTTAAGGCCCTTATATATTCATCCTTTCATCCAATTTCCATTTTCCTACTGCTTTTTAATATAAACATTGCAATGTGACCAATAAACACAATATAAACATTTCACCCCGCCATCAAAATGTAATGCCTGAGGCTGCAATAAGATATATTTATTAGCGGTTAATGCCCGTTGCGAGGGCCTTAAAAAGTGCTCACCTTATCGTGAACAGCCTATAGATGCGATTAACGTCAATGTGTTGAAAACGTAGGCGGTGTGTTGGCCTCTGCACTGGTACGATGAGGCCCGGCAATGATTACGGGAATATAAAAATTTAGCGGTCAACTTGAAATACTAATTATCCCGAATTTTTCATCAAAAACTTCTGACGTGGCCTATACATACACATGGCCTTGCTCGCCAAAATAAGGTAACATAACATATTTTATTTGCACAGTTACCTATAGGCTATTCACGGTAAAGTTGGCATTTTTGGAAGCTTTCTCATTTGGAATAAGTCAATAATTTGATTTTAGCCTTAAGCGTTAACTTCCGAGTGTGGTGAAATATTATGTTTACTACCTTCATGGCAATATTTATGTTTAAAAGTTGGTTAAAGGGTAACCATTGGCTGAAAGGAAAAAGTAACTAGGGCTTCAAAAGTGCTCATTTTACCGCGAACAGCGTATACCTATATTCATTTTAAATACAAATAAAATTGACTTCACAAAAAATGCCCACCAAAAAAACTGACTTAAAAAAAAAAAATGAATTTAATGTGAAGTTATACATACACTGGTTTAAGAAACTAGTCTGTAATGTGCCGCTGTTTTTCAGCAAAAAAAAAAAAGGGGGGGTAAATGGAAGCGAAAAAAAAAAGGGAGGGTAAGGCGTGGGCAGCTGCTTGTGACTTGGTGTAAACCCCCCCCCCCCCCCCACACCCCAAAACCACACGAGAAAACCACACATCCTCAACGGACAATACACCGGCGTCCCCGTATAGCATGAAGTAATTTATTGCTTCACGCTGCTTGGGACAACAAAAGTCAATGTCTATGACAGCAGCTTAAGAAATGCGCGACCACTAACATCAGTAAAGACTAGTTTCCCACAGACTGAAAATCGTGGATAATAGAATCTTGTACCAGGTTGGAGAAAAGGTCTACACACTACACAAACAAATCCGCGCACAGCTGAAACCGCGGTTCAAGACACAGCGGTTGGCGACGGATTACTGTATCTATTTTTAGATGTGCCTCAAATTTTCGACTTTTTCGACCCAAACTATTCACGGTTCCTTGGGATTGGATCTTAATAGAGAGGTGGCCGTAAACAATGGGGTCGTAATGGAGGGGTTTGGACAATATAGCATAATTGGCTAAAATAGCTATATGGTCACCATTTTTAAAATAAGTGTCTGACTTACTTAAAACATACCAGTTTACATAATCTGCCACAGTACAACTTATTTGCCAAATTTGGTAGGAATCTGTAAATTATTTCCTGTGATACAACATTAAAACTTTATTGCTTTATGCTATTATTTGTTGGCATATATAATGCTTAAAATAGATACTTTAAGCACAGAAAGTTTGGTTTACATTGACCAAATTGTATGGTAGATATAGTAACTCTAAAATATCTGTATGGCAACCATTTTGAAAATAAATGCATGATCAATTTCAATCACATATGTTTACATAGCTTGCTATAGTACTACTTACATGGCAAATTTAGTGAGAATCGGTTTAGTAATTTTCGAGATATAATGTAAAAGCTTTATTTTATAAAGTGGTGTCATCTTCCAAAATGGCAGGCCAACAACAACAAACATCCTTTAATTGAATTCTTACATAATCCACTGTCGACATACAAAATTTGGTTAGCATCGGTTTGACGGTTCCTGAATAACATACCACCATACATTTTTAACGGCTGCCGTTTAGAATGTAAGCACTCAGTGTGGTTGAAAACTATAATAGTCGGATGTCCTTACCAAGTACTATATGTTTACCAAATTTGGGAATTTCATTCATTCAAAAGTTTTGTGGGACACGCACGCACACCGGAAAATGAACTCTTTAGACCTTTCTTTCCTTCGGAAAGTAGGCTAAATAAAAACTGATTGAAAATACAGTAGAAAGTTGATTACCCAGACTAATAGGGGCCAAAGATAATATGGATAACCAAAAATCCAGATAATGGAAATATGTTGAAAATGAAGATAAAAGAATTTGCAAAAAATAGTTTTCACACAACGTAAAATTTATTACACATGCATAGAACATAGTAGGCTTATCCAAAACAGAAACTGTACTTAAAATAAAAAATTACATCAGTTAACAAGTAACCACCCTCCTCCCGGACATGTTTACTGCGAACACGTGAAAGGGCACATCACAAGAGCCGACAAGTACTTGTCTCTCCCCGGCGGGTAAGAGAAACACTGTGATAAAGGAGACTAGCGGTTTTTATTTTATTTTCTTAATTTTAAAATTAGTCTTGGATAACTGGTCATCCATATAACTGATGTTAGGATAATCAACTTTATGCTGTACATTAAACATAAAAATTTGTCATAAAGTAGTGCCAGGATGACGTTCCGGCTCAGCTAAACCCCTGGTTATGTCATAAACAACTGTTCTCTGTGAAAATGGCTTCACAACAGTTTAAACTGAATGTTTCCTGAAATAAATGGAACAGGTACAATATGTGCCTTCCAATGAAAACTATTTTGCATGAACTTTACACAAAATGATGCATATTCAAAATACAATTTCAAAAATCAAGCCTCTTTTGTAAGACACCAACTGGCACTCAACAGCACATGTAACCAATCACACTCAATAAAGATTTTATTAAAAAATCTGATTGTAAATACTGAAAAGAACATAGCTTACTTTAACTTTGTATGTGTTCTTTCACAAATTTTAATTACAAACTATAAAAATGATGTCACTTTGTGCTGGCAGAAGTAATTTCCACCAAAAATTTATTTACAAACAAAATTGAAGGAATTCATATTACCAACCAAAATCCACAACACTCAATGTTTTAAGGGGAACCCCTATTAAAGAATATTGAAACGCCTTAGTTGCATCCCACCAAAAGGAAGCATTGATGGAACATATAAACAAGCTATGTGTGTTTTCTGTTGCCACACAATTTTAAGTGGCCACTATAAGTTTTATTACAGCAATCTGTTCAGAAAAGATACAGCATTGTCGCTGTTTGAAAACGCTGGTTTACAGAACATTCAATATCATAAACAGAGGGCTATTTACACAGCAATTTTGGTAGACAGAAACTTTTCAACAGACCGATCATATGTGTGTTTCACTAACCAAAAATATGAATGGGCGACATAATACTGACTTTCATTTCTGTCCTGAAAAAAATGTGCATTAAAATATCACATAGTCTTTTAGGATAACGTTACTCTCTGTCTCGTGTAACTTGGTAAGATTTTGAGGGTTCAACGAAAATAGTGTAATGCTTACGTTTAGTTTATGTATCCTTTCACCATCAGCTGGTACATCAAGCGGCAGCTGTATATTTGACTAACAAGCTGTCAGCTACTCCACTTGCCACGGTAATGTTAAACTGATTTTAAGGTATTTATAGACTGATATCTGTCAAATATTTGTATGTTATAAAAGTAAAAATTGAACACCATGCAAAAATGAAATATTAGTTAAGTATTTTTTAATTTATTACAAACTGCAAATTTTGGTTAACATTTGCAAGATGGTAATTGTAGTTCTTATCACACTTTGGACGTTACAGCTAATATGTTAAGACTGGAAATAAAAGTCATTCGAGAAACTTGCTTGACAACGCACTATCGTTAGCCAACAAACTCCTCACTAACTTTTTGTGCAAAAAGCAGTTATTCTGCTATTACCGATACTAAACAGCTCAAGTTATAAATATGTGGCATGGAATAATGTAACAATTCCTTAAAAACTACCCATGTGCATCCCACACTTTTGTTAATAAAGTACAGTAACAAAACACTAAAAGAACAAGGAGATGGGTTTGCGGGAAAAGAAACATGGCATGTAAATGGACGTAGGCATTATGATTACAGGCCCAATATAAATTATTAGTAATCAAAATAGCTGTACACAGAAATACATGTTACTTTAAAACATATACAGAGCGTGCAGGATAATAAAGCTATTGGTATCCATCAATAAATTTGTTATTTTACACAGGAAAACTATTTTTTTTGGATGGGAGCTGTTTTGGGAGCTTGCTAACAGATGCTGAGGCAGGACGTGTTCATCAAAAGGCACATTGGCCTCTTGATCCTGTCTTTTAAAAATTCACTTTTCTACTATTACTAGTTCGCAACACGATTTTGAAATACATTTTGTCAAATTATTTAAAAAATAATTCAACAATACCCTGCGATATTTCTGTAAGTTTTATGAATTAATATCAACACTGTATCATAGTGAGTTGGGATACGATGTAAAAATAACTCCCAATATTTAAAGTTGCATTTCATTTAGATATGAACAGTTTTAATTTGCATTTCAATTTGAACACCTATACATTACTACTATAGCAGAAAGTTTAGTTTGTAACACTAACAACAGCTGTTTTGCAACCCCATAAAATAAAATGTATTAATTAATCTAGGAACTCTTTCTTACCCACGTAATTTCTGCATATCTTGTGTGTGTCTTCAGTGCAGTCAGAATAGCCAACGTAATATTAATTTTCATTCGTTCACACGTCAGCTGATACAGGAATGGCACACTGTTTATTTTGTATACATCAAGTTGCCACTCAATTTCAAAATTTGGCCAAGTTATATGAGACAGAGAGTACTAGGCCACCAAAAATATAATAAAGGACAAAAATTCAAGTAGTCGCAGTCTAGTACTTGCCAACAGGCGTGCACACACACACACAAACACAAAGTTGGATGACACATTTTTCATGTGGTTGCACAATCACAATATTTCCCTTGCCAGGCGAACTTCGTTAAGGCAAGCTGATGAAGCTGGTGAAGCCTGTCTAGCCAGCGATCACACAACCGCATAAAAAAATGTGTCTTCCTACTTTGCATGTGTACCTGTTAATAAGTATTAGACTGTGAGTACTTGAATTTCTGTCCTTTTATATACTATTTCTAGTCTCTTTCAAAAATGAGAACAGGCACAACTGCTGACAATGAGACGACCCATATGACAGACGACTATAGGCTGGGCTCATAATGTAAATAGTTTACGCATAAGATTTTCTTCCTTTTAAATACTGTACTGATTGCATTTTGAAGATTTTTATGTCCATGAGTATCGTGATTTCAAAGGAGTCTGGAATCCACACCATAAAAAGAGAGTGATCTTAACTCGTTTATAAGAACAGGGGCTATTCTGAGATTTAACCTATAACCTTAGGAAACTGGTACTTTTCAGCACAACTGATCATGCTGGAACATAATTGCTTAGGTATATCGTTATATTTCACAGCATATATTAATAAACGTGATAGTGAGGAATGCTATTATGCTCAGAAATAATGCTGTCAAAACTACAAAAAAAAATATTGTGACAAGTGTAAAGAACATGAAAATGATAAATACATCCACAAATAGCTGTAGGAGAGTGAAACCATACAAATGTGCCCAAATGTGTTTCTTAGAGATCAAGTGCATCAAGCATGGAGAGTCATACAGATTTACCTGTTTCACACATTATTACCAAGTACCTTAGCAGGTGAAAATGTACAAAGCTGGTACACTAATACAGCCTTACATGCTCGCTTTGCTCACAGTCTAGGAAGCAATAGTGGTGCAAATTTGAGTGAACTCACTTCTCGAGCTAGTTCATAGTCTGTATAAATTTCCAGCAACTGATGTAAACAAACAAAAAAAGATACAACCATCACCAAGTTAAATAATAACAATACCCAGTACTTCTTTGAGACAGAAAGCAAGATGAATCAGTGCAGAAAAACACAACTAACTCATCCCAAATACTAACATGGATGCAGCATAAGTAAACAACCATATGTCAACTTACAAAGAATGGCACCAGTAAAAAAACTAATTAGGCTTCTTTCAAATAACATATTTTGGCAAAAAAAATTGTAACTCGTATTTCTTATTACTTGTGTGTGTCCCAAAAATTTATCGTCCACACCCAATTCAATTACTGTTAACACAGTGATCTACTAAATACTAGAAAAATAAGGAAAAATTGGTCATAAATCTAAATTTTGACACCCCTCAAACCTTGAAACACAAACTTTTGAACACCATTCACAAATAAATACTTATATAGTCAAATTTCAAAAGGAGCATGAACTCCACTTGCCTGGGACCACACTATACAAAATATGCTGTTATACTACCGGAAAAAGTAATGAAAAATTCCTGTACAAATGTGTGCGTTTCACTTCACTTTTGAACATGAGAGTTTGGCATTATCAGGTATAAAAGAATATGAGGGATCATGTAAACAACAGGTGTCCACACCCGCTACAATTTGACATTTTTACTACGTAAACCATAAGACAGCACTCTGAACTTACCTTCAGAAAGCTGCATCTCTGCATAGTTACCATATGCATGTTTCAGGGTACCTACGTATTTCAGTGAGCAAAGACTCAAGTTAGCTGCCTGTACACAACTCCAAACATTTGTTCTGTCTCACTGTTATGGCACTAGCTATAAAAATATTACCTTCAACTTATAGAAAATTTATTTAAATACAAGATGATCCTGAATTACAAATACAAATGCTGTGAGGCAATTTCCTATGCAAAATGAGATAAAAAAAAAAAAACCCAACCTATGTCCTACAGTAATTTGTAAGGAAAGTAGATAACCTTGAAAATCAGTATTTCAAATGGTTTTAATTCAAAATAATAAAATCTACTTCAGCTGAGGCACAATTCTGTGAATACTGTTGTCTTGAATCGAGATCTGAAATCTGTGAATGGTTGATGGATAATATCCTCCCTCCCAATTCATTGTGAAAATGGGGGGTGCTGTGTTATTATCCAACAAATGTACAAAAAATGTTGTATTGGTACAACTCTCTCCGGAGAATGGTTGTCGAGAAAACAGCAAAGTTTGTGCGGGTACCTGGCAGGCAAACTACATGTACCCTTACAAACTTTGTTTTCTTGACAACCTTTCACCTGAGAGAGTTGCAATAAGGCTACAGTTTTTGTACAATAACGTACACATGATTATGAAATCATTAAAAAAGTGATAAACACCCCAGGGTTACCACACATTTGTTGGATAACAACATGGCACCCTTTCTTTTCTCAAAGAATGGAGGTGACATTACACAACAACCGTCCACAGACTTCGGATCTCGATTCAAGACAAAAGTATTTACAAAATTATTTCTTCATCTCAACTTGTGCATGTATGCGCACACACACACACACATCACACACTAAGAGAGGCAATTCCTTATGAAAAATAAAGTTGAAAACATGTAGGACACAGTATACTTAAACAGAATATTAAAGGAGATATGAGCCTGTGAATATTGGGTTGTAAAAACATATAGCAGAATGCCTTGTACAACGCCTATAAAGACTGCAGCCGAAAGAATACTTTTCTTTCCATCCATGTTGCAGAGACACAGGCATAATGCTGGCCGTCCCCGGTCCATATGCACTATTCGGTTTGAGGAAGCGGTAAGTAAGCCATAGATGACGTGCCCTCCAAGATCACATGCTCCATAGCGTGCCAAATGGGGTTGTCCCATTTGACAGTGTGGGACATACTGCACGTAAATTGCCACCATCTCTACTGCTGGCAGAAAGTACAGGGCATTCGGACAAGTTCATATCTCCTTTAATATTCCATTTAGGTATACAGTGTCCTGTATATAACATCCTGTTAATTTCATTATAAGTTGTTTCAATATCCTACTTTCATATGTGAATGTGGAGTTAGTGACCTTGTTGTTCATCCTAATTAATTCACAACAAAATGTTATGTTATGAGTGAAGTGGTATTTTATCTGCACGTACACAATGGGTTTTGCTAGGAAGCAGTTGCAGGGAGTTGTGAACAACTAGAACTCATTAATATACACAAGTGACAATGACACAGCTACAGGTACTTTCTCACCAGCCACTTACAAGAAATAATACACAGTTGCCCAGCTTATAAAAACATCTTGAGATAACACGTTGCAGTACGTGCACTTCCAACCCTAAATTCCCCAATCCAAGACCTCATGGAACTCTCCACTTAGCTTATGCTAAATTAAGGTTGGACACAGTTTTGCTAATGCATGGAAAAGTTAACGATGGCACAAAATTTCAAGCATAGTGGGCTTCGAACCATATGGTACTGACTACAATGTCATCAATTACAAATCATGCTGGTGGTTCAGCTAAAAATTGCATCAGTTTGACTCTCTCACCAAACAAATCTGGCAAGCAAGAAATTGGATGAGAGAGTGCAGGTATATTTCTACCACTGGTATATGGACAATGTTAAAATACTGCCTAATTTACATGTGCCACTACACATGTGATTCATAAATTTTGCAAGCACAGCTAACAATTAAAATTTCTGTTTCTTCAATAAAAATGGTAACTACTATGTAGGTCGAATTATGGAGGCAAAGCCTATAAAAACATAGGCTCTTTTCAGTTGACCCAGACAAATAGTACGCACTAGCTTTCACTGAAATCAGAAATGGTACTCTTAGGCCTTCAATAATTAGAAAGAAATGATTAAAAAAAAAAAAATATTTACACCAGTTCCAACACCTTTATGATTCCTTGGCTGTTTGCTGCAACAACAACATTGGAATGCTGACGCCAGCAAACTGCTGACACAAACTCATTCACATCATCTTCTTTTCTTTCAACCTCCACAACACTCCTCACTGGTTCAAACTTGAAGTTGAAAAGCTGCTTGGTCAGTCCCTTGTAGTACACATACAGCGCATTATTTTCCGACCCGCACGCAATGTAGTCCCCGTCTGTTGCCAGACCCACGAAGTTCTTCTCATTGATGTGACCAACGAAAGAACGTAAACAGTGTGGATTGTTGATGTTCCACATCTTGAGCTGGCTGTCCGTTGAGGCAGACACTATCTCCTCCTTGTTGAGGAACTTAACGTATGACACGGCCTTGCGGTGACCCTTGAATATCGACAGGGCCTCTTTCATAATGCGCAGGTCATAGTAGTGCACGCAGTGATCTGCCGATCCAAATGCTAGATGGCACGAGCTTCGAGGGTTGAATTTGACGCAGCACACATTTGCCTTCACCTCCAATGTTGCAATGGAGTGATCGATGTTGAGGGACCATAATTTAACACGGGCATCGTCAGACCCAGAGGCTATGAGCCGTGTGTCAACGTCATTGAAATCTACACTCCAACAACGTTTCTCATGTTCCTGAAAAGTCTTGGTCCTCTGGCCAGTGACGGCATCCCACACTGTGATAGTACCCTCGTAGTCACTACTGGCTAATGTGCCCTTGTGATAAGAGTTCCAGCTTATACATGATATTTTGGAATTTGAAGTCATCTCTACGCATGGGTAATGGATGTCCACAGCATCCCGAATCACTATCCCGTAGTCAAACACTTTGATACGCTTCGTAACACCTGCAATCGCAAAAAATTCATTGTCCTTGTCAAACTCTATGCTGGATACAATGGTGGAACTGTTGAATATGTCGCTCGAATAGTTGAGTGTTGCTAGTGGTCGCAAAGTGTTGTAACGAGAGAATTTAACCAGATTTTCACGAAACATGTCAAGTCCTGAACCAGTAGAGAACCTGCTACTGTCTGCTGTTTTGTCTACACATCCAAACACCAATTCTTTGGAGCGGGTTGAAAAATAGCACTGTACAAAGTCATCAAAGTGAGCATGCATACGTTTCCTTCTCATGGAGAATGATGCAATAATTTCATTCTTCTGAACATCAGAGCCATCACTAACTGCAGCTCCATCACCACTACCAATCACCTCCTTTGGCTGACCATCACTGCTACCAGCAACGGCCTCCTTTTTCACATTTTCGCTTACCAAGGTGGGCCCAAGTGCCTCGTCTAGCTTGGGGCATTTGTTCTGCACGTCTCGCAGTATTCCCTCTACTTCCTCCATGTCTCGCTTGATCAACTCCACTTCTTTCGTAAGCTGTGTCAATTGCTCCTCCTTCTGCTGCAGCAAATGCTTCAAGAATTCATATAGGAGCTTATTCTGGGCTACACATGATTCTGCCTCCAAAAGATGCTTTCTCTGTGTTAATACTTCTAATATCAAGTTAATATCAGGTAATGATAAATTCTGAGACTTTGAAGCTACTAAGTTCCTAAGGCCATCTGCTGGACCTTGTATCTGGTCACCGATTTTACCTTTTAACTTGAGGTCTCTAATGCCTAGAATACGTGACTTGTAGTCCGAGATCAATTGATTAAGCAAAACATTAGGATAAACATGTTCCATACCTTCGACAGCAACGCTGCACTTAGGGCAATGGCCGTTTGTCTCCAGAGACTTGGTAATACAACCATAGCAGAATGTATGTCCACATTCAGTCATGTGAGCCGCCTCGATTACATCCAAACAAATGGGACACAGGAAATATTTATCCTCGGATGCAAAGTCTACACCATTCATGACGGTTGAATGCTGTCTCTTCAATGGCCTGACTCGCTGAGGAGTTGTTGAAGTTGATGCAGTTCCACTGCTCTGGCCATGCCCAGAAGCCATATTCAACTGAGCATGGATACCAACTGAAGCTTTAGGGCATCCTGAAAAAAAAAAAAATAACATGAGCAAATATTTAAAAGAACTCAAGTTACAAAAACAGCCACTAAGTCCAAACCAGGGATACTGTAAATATAAATGCCTAGAATTCAACATAAAACTCATTGCACTCCATAAAATTGATGAGTAAAAGTACAGTGAATTTAGCTATATTCCAGCTCTATCATGCATTACCTTCCAAACCCAGCCTATATTAGGATTTGTGATTATTCAAAAGGTAAAAGAAATGAATGAATAACTATAAGATTGTGGTGGCACATGGCAGTATTGAAGCCTACAAGAGAGACTTCCTTTTTCTCGAAGTTGTCTTTGGTGTATGAGTTGTAACAGTGTGTAAGGTATTGGGCACAATGTGAATTAAATATTAGTTAACAAGATGTTGCAGCCTAATTGAATTGTGCATTGCATGTCCACATCTAATAACCCAATATAATCAAAGAAAAAACAATATTTCACAGAACAATTGTGACATTTTATGAGTGAATGGACATACATGCATCTCTATATTCAATGCAGCACGAAACGAGCGAACCAGCAAACCGTCACCCAGAAACCCCATTTACACCAGTTTTTTTCAAGAATACTTTACTGCAATGACAGACCCTGGAGACGAAGTTAATCCATCAAGAGAAGTGTCACGTGTGTCGTCGTAAAAATGTCAGCCTTTTGGTAGAAAAACATCAATGTTTAGTTTCTCTAGTTGAATCACAATTTGTAATAGCAAACATAACCTGCGAAATTACAAAATACCACTATGTCTTGGAGTCCTTTGAAAGTGGACTGGCAGAGATGATTTCAGATATGATAGCCAATCTTCTCTCATAAGTGCCTTACACAGATCTCAAAAGGTGTTTAGTCAGTGAGTTTTCAGAGTTGGAACAATGCATGGTTAGGCACTTACTGACCAAGACTGATCTGGGGGGCAAAATTCCTTCATCCGTCTTACGTGAAATGTGACTATTCGCAGGGGAAAACATAAAGGACAAGGCTCTGGAAATGAGAACACCGGCTTTTGCATTTTCTTGCGACAGCAAACCACCTGATAACTCTACATGTAGGGACAGTACATCCAGTGCAACTCATAATTTTGGTGAGGCAATTGTTCACCTCGAGCAACACGTAGCATACCTATCCTCATCCATTCAGGTACTAACAACCAGTAAGCATTTTAAGAGACAGGTCCCGTTCTAACGACAATCAACTAGAGATTGACACTTGCTGGTACCATTATAAATTCCAGGAAAATGCTCAAAAGTGTGTCAAACCATGCAACTTCAAACTACAGAGGGAAACGCTTAGGCCGGCAGCAGCAGGTGGTGTGGGCCTGGACTCGTGCAGCTTGTTTATTACTGATACTGTGTCTGGGTACAGGTTTTTAATAGATTCTGGTGCGGCCATTTCAGTACTTCCTCCGTCAGATCAAGAAAGAAACAATATCTCAACCAAAGAACTTTATGTGGGAAATGGCACAGTCATCAGGATGTACGTACAGTGAGTACTTACTTACGCTGGTTCTGAGTCTGCGAAGATCATTTTGTTGGCCTTTTTTACTAGCTGATGTCCAAATGCCGATAATAGGTGCTAACTTCTTGAAACACTTCAATCCGCTTGTTGACATCACAAATGGCCAGTTGCTAGATGATGTTACTTCCTTGACAATATTTGGTATTTTTACTGCAGATGTAAGCATTAGTGCTATGCACACACTTCCACCTGGGCGGCACAAATATGCCAGCCTCCTCAAGGACTTTCCTAATCTACTCCATGCTAACCCAACCTTTGTAGCTCCTTCCTGTGAGGTCATTCGTAATATTGAAACAATGGGCTTCCAGGCTCGTGCAATCCCAGACATCTACAACCAAGAAAATTTGCAGCTGTCAAACAGGTATTCCACAAAATTTTCAACATGGGTGTTTGTCAGTCATTAAAAAGTTGCTGGGCAAGTCCACTGTGCCTTGCCAACAAAACAGATGGTTCGTGACGTCCATATCGTGATTACAGCAATCTCAAAATCATCATGAAACTAGACAGATGCTCTCTGTCTCATATAACTTGGCAAGATCTTGACAGTGAGAGGCAACATGACATATACGAAACAAACAACGTATCATTTACAAAATTCTGCATCAGCTGATGCATGAATGAATGAAAATGAACATTAGTTGGCTATTCTGACTGCACTGCAGACGCACATCAGACAAGCAGAAAATATGTGGAAAAGAAAGAGTTCCTAAATTAATTAATACATTTTATTTTACGCGGTCACAAAAGAGCTGTTATGTTATAAACTACACTTCATGCTAAAAATAGTAAATGAAAATGAAATGCAAATTAAAATGATCCATATCAAAATGAACACAACTTCAAACATTGGGAGTTCTTTTTACATTGTATCCCCACTCACCATGCCATCCTTACATGCTTGATATTAATTCCAAAAGCCTACAGAAATATCATAGGGTATTGTTGAATTATTTTTCAAATAATTTGACAAAATATATTTCAAACTCGTGTAATTTTGAGTCAGTATTAGGAGAAAAGTGATACTTTTAAAAATACAGGATCAAGAGGCCAATGTGCTGCTACATGTTGATGAACACACTTGGCTCACAACACGCCCTGCCACACCATCTGTTAGAAGGCACCTGAAACACTATCAGCCAGAAAATTTAGCATTCTTGTGTACAAAAATACAAATTTATGAACGGATACCAATGGCTTTATTTTTCCGCAAGCTCTGTATAATTTTTAAAGTAACACATGTATTTCAGTGTTCAGCGATCTTGATTACTAGTAATTTATATCGGGCTGGTAATCGTTATGCCTACATCCATTACACACCATGTTCATCTATTCTCGCAAACCCATCTCCTTGTTTTCGTGTTCTTTCCATACTGTATTAATAAAACAAAGCACATGGGAAACACACTTGTAGTCTTAAAGCAATTCTTACATTATTCCAAGCCACATATTTCCAGCTGAATAACTGCTCTGCAAGTCATCAGTGAGTTGTTTGCTGGCGAATGAAAGTGCATTGTCAAGAAAGTTCCCCGAATTACTATTATTCCCAGTCTTAATATGTAACGTCCAAAGTGTGATAAGAACTACAGTTACTGTCCTGCATATGTTAACCCAGATTCACTGCCTGTAATAAATTAAAAAAAGAGTTAGCAAATATTTCATTTTTTGAAGCGTTTTCTATATTCACTTTTATAAGCTACAATTTTTTTAGACAGATGTCAGTCTTACCTTTAAATTTGTTTAGCATTACAATGGCAAGTAGATTAGCTGAAAGCATATTAATAAAATATGCAACCCCCACTTGATGCACCAGCAGATGGTGAAAGGATACATAAACAAAAAGTAAACATTGGTGCTACTTATGTCGAACTATCAAAATCTTGCCAAGTTATATGAGACACGGAGTACCGTATCATGTTCCTCATTTGCAGATTTCAAATAGGTGCCTTAAATGGTAAACATGTTTTCTCCAAGATCAACCTAGTTTGCACATTCCACCATATCTCTGTTGACCCAGCAGATATGCCAAAAACAGCAATCACTACTCCATTCAGGCAGTTTGAATTATTACAGATATTTGGATTGCACAGTGCAGCCCAGTCATTTCAAAGATTCATTGATTCCATTATTAGAGACCTGCAATTTGTATTCTCCTACATAGATATTCTCATTGCCTCAGTCAATGAAAAGGAACATCTGCGTACAGTGTTCCAACCCATTAGTAACATAAAGCTCAGAAAATTTAGTTTTGGTGCTGTGGAAGTGCCATTCCTAGGTTTCACCGTAAGGACTAAGGGCATCGTTCCACTACTTGAATAAGTGGAAGCAATTGTGAGTTACTCATTACCAAAAACTGTCTTTGAGTTACGTTTCTTCCTCTGGCTCATCAACTTCTACCGACGTTGCTTGCCAAAGACTGCCAAAACTCAGTCTGTACTCTTTGAATTCATGAAAGATGCTATCAAGAAGGATTAGCGGGAAATACAGTGGACAGCTACCAGTAAAGAGGCATTTGAAAACCTCAAATCAAGTTTAGTAAATGCAACACTGCTTGCACACCCATCTGACGATGCTCCACTGGTGCTTCTGACTTTGCAATGGGTGTCTCCCTTCACCAGCCCTGTAATGGCGTACCTACCTAGCTCATCCAGGTATCAAAGGCTCGGATGACCTCATTTGAAGGCGGTTTGTATGAAGCATTGGGCTATGGGTCAAATCATGCATCCCATGCCAATGTGCCAAGGTCTGGAGGCACATCATCAGTGCAGTTGGACTATGATCCAGATGAAAGTCACTTCTCTCATGTCAACGTTGATATCACCGTCACTTTACATCATAGATTCTTGGTCACAATGTTGGATGACACAAGCGCACAATCCATCGCTGAAACCATACTTTCAGTACGCTAGCCTGTTTTGATGCCCCCAGTTTCATCACAACTGACTGAGGTGCCAGTTTGATTGTGACTTATTTGCCCATCTCACTAAAACCCTGGGTGTTCAATGCATCAAGACTACTGCATATCACCCTGCGGCCAATGGGAAAGTGGAACAATGGCACTATCAGTTAATGTCAGCTTTCAAAGCCCACCTCACAAAAGACTGGGTACCCAAACTGCTGATAATCCTCATGGGCTTTAGGTCTTATGTCATTTTGCAGAACAACACTACGTCTGTGGAGATTATGTATGGTGAATCATTCCACCTCCCTGCTGACATGTTTGACAGTACTACAGTTCAACACGCTATCCCTTTACAGTTCTGTCAAACCTCAGGGAACACAAAAGACAACTGAGGCCAGTTTGACGAGAGCACCAAACGCGAAGGAAGATTTTTGTGCACCCTGAACTTATGGCATCACCACTAGATTTTGCACATCATGACGTTATCCATACGCCACTATAACCGGTGAGTGATGAACCATTTCGCGTTTTACTACATGCAGACAAACATTTTGTTATTGACACTCAGCGAGGAGAACAGATTATCTCAATTAATAGGTTGAAGTCAGAATTTGCCCTGAAACACTTTATGCCAGTGCCTGGTATAATCCCAGCTCCTGCTCAACCTCTGCCTGTAATTCCAGTGATGGAACTGGAGTATGTGGCATCACATGACATTGAACTAATTTATGTATCAATTAATAAAAGCTTACACGACGGACTTCCTGACTAAGTTGTCTTTGCAGAGCTTCCAGCAACTTTTCCAATCCAAAAAAGTAGAACTTTTTGATTAAAAAGTAGACGTGAAACTTTTTCACATAATTTGTCAAAAGTGCACGCTATCTTAGTGTTCAGCAATATCATAATACAAGTGGCATCATTTTACAACAAATGAAGATCAGAGTTAAATATTTTTATGGAAATATTGTTATAATTTTTTTTAATATCCCCAACCAAATGGCCAGTTAAGCTGAACACAACTTCTGAACCCATTATGTGATGAAGTACTTCTTCAGAGCTGGCCACTGGCTTATGACTCTCTCTGTGCAGCAGGAACCAAAGTCAACCATAGTGTTTCAACATGTTTTAAGACAGATAATTCATGTAGCTCAAGATTAACTTGAATCCATTGATCTCCTCTTTCCTCACAAGAGACAACTTAAAGATGTGTATATCAATAATTAAATTAACTATCTCTTGCATAAATTCTATGATAACTTTCCCAAAAGTAACATGAGCCAAATGCAAAGAACATGTTCCAATGTCTAAAAGAGAGAGAGGCCTAAGGATTTCTTACTTTCACAAATTGCAGCAAAAACAGCTTTATTTACATTTGGGCTATCACTCCCCAGTGCTATAAGATCTTTGAGCATCAAACTGTTTTCATTCATAAATTTCACGCTGTCTGTATGTGACCATAATGAAATTGATGACGTGGGACCAGATAATCACTTAGCACAATCACTTTACACAACTGTTTTTGTGTTCCACTAAAAATGTCTCTAGTTTGAAATAAATGAGGTTTTGTTTCAGAATGAAAAAGCAGCTGGCTCAATCCCCTATTATTACATTTCACCGATATCTCGCAGAACTTACAAACCAGAACATTAAATCCCTTATCATAAGGTATAGCAGTATTGTTGAGTAAAGAGCAAACTAATTTTATGAGTATTATTCCAAAATATTTTCTGCACAACCACTGCTGCGAAACTTTCCTAATAGTGGTGCTTAAACAGCCTGAGGCTGGAACACCAAGAAAAGTGCCCCTCAGTTACTTTTCATTGGGGCAGGTATGGAAATAAGTAACTTACTTCCATACTGTTTATAATGTTGGAAAACACTTCAACTGGCTGCACTTCACTTTTTATCAATATGTAGTAAATCTTGAAAAATTATACTTCTACCACCATTACAAGGTGGTAAAAAAGTAGGGAAAGTTGGAAAAGTAGGCCAACTTGAAGGTCTGTCTTTGATGTAAGAGTTGTAATGTTATTGTTGCTTTTCATGTGTAAAGTATTTGGCGCAATGTGTGTACACATAGGTAAAATTCCAGAATACGGGCTTTTGTGATAAAATGAAAAAATCTGTGAAAGAGGTATAATTCCACAAAACACATTTGACCAATAAAAACCCCAAAAACATGATTCTTAAGATTAGGGGTTTATCCGAAAATAGAAAAAATAATACCTGGATATGTTAGATATGATTATTAGTATTCATAATTACTAGGAATTTTGGAGGGGCTTCAAGTAGTTTTCTGTAAAAATAATAAAATGTGATAGGGTGGACTGGATAAGAATTGCTATATTTATGCTATAAAATACGTATAATTTACGTAGAATATGTTTATATATAGTGTCGCTGAATGTTTTACATGTCAGAATACAGTTTGCAATGAATATTTAATGCATAAAACATCATTTAAGTGGAGTGTGTCTATTTTATATATATAGCATGATGCTGAGGTTATACAAGTAAACAACACAGGTATGGAGCAGTATTGGGACATTATGTAATTCTGGTTAATTACTCAAGGCTTACCTGGTCTATATTGATAAGAGGATAAAACGTATTACTAGTAAAATAAATGTAGATATTGTAGATGATACAGAGCCACGTTCAGAGACTGGAGGTGATGTATACCACCATGTTATTTTCAATACACTGCACGTCCATGATGGTTGATGTCAGATGGATTGTGGCAGATTGCAGGACATTGGTTTGCACTGGTCCTGTTGGAGGTTGTCATTAAATGTGTGTTTTATTGCAATTCATGTTGTTTGAAGTAGTAAATCTAATAATTGTGTGAAATTATGAGTGCTTCTATGCTATTATAGCAAGGGAAAAGGTAACTTATAATATATTTGCTGTGGTTAGTATGTCTCTGTAGTGTGGTCAAGTGGACCAACGTTGTAGTGTGCATATTCGTATACACTGTACGAATGGTGAGTGATTTGGTGAGTATTAACTAAATTAAAATAGTTTTTTGGAAAAAATAATCTTGGAATGTGGTATAATTCCATTGTACTAACTACACAGAACACGAATTTACTAGGTACATCAACATTTGACCAATAGAAATTTCAAAAATGATAGTGGGGAGGGTTATGAAGATCAGGGAAATTGTGGGGTAGTAAAACGAGTGAAACATATGTACATAATTAAATATTAATTAACGAAAATATGTTAAATTGCAAAAATACTGCATAAGCGAAGTCTTACATTATGCAACGAGCCTGAGTCCCAGCGCTAGCAAGGAAGAAAATCCCCAAAACAGCGATTCAAGGTACGCTGGCAATTTATTTCAGGTGGTGACGCGAAGCGTCATGCATCAGCAAAGCTTGGAGTTTCCTCACAAATGATATAATTACTGTACAAGCATAGCCAAACATTGTGCATTGAGCCAGAGTCCCAGCACCAGCAGGGGAGTAAATCCCCAAAACAATGATTCAAGGTGCTCCAGCAATTTTTTTTGGGTGGTGACGCGAAGCATCACGCATCAGCGAAACATGGAGTTTACCCATAAATGATTGTCATGTGTAGCCTATTTGCACTGGAAAATAATGTGTGTGTGTGTTTTGCAATTTAACATATTTTTGTACTATTTGTAATATTACTGTAATATTGCCTTATGAAAATATGTTTAATTGCAGAAAGATTGAACTGAATATTACCTAAATTGACAGTGTTACCAATACAATTTAGAAACACGACAGTGGGGAGGGCTATGAACTGGAGAAAAATTGAGGGGTGAAAGTTTGTAATGAAAATGTAGATATTTTGTATATTTTTTGGACAACACTTCTCCTGAACTTCATAGCCCTCCTCACTATCGTATTTGTAGCTTGTATTGGTAATATTGTCAATTTAGTTACTGTTTGGTTCAGTTTTTTTTTTTTTTTTTTATTGTCATGAATAAATATTTCATTATTTACATATTTTTCACCCATTTTACCCCACAACACAGCCCTCACCACTATCGGTTTTGGGGTTTCTATTGGTCAAATGTCGATGCCCCTAGTAAATTTGTGTTCTGTGTAATTAGTAAGATTGGAATTATACTACTTTCAGAGATTTCTATTTTTTTCCTTCTGATAAACCCCTATTCTTAAGAATTACCCCCAAAAATGATATTGGGGAGGGCTATGAAGATCAGGGAAATTGTGGGGTAAAACGAGTGAAAAATATGTACTGTACATTGACGCCGTCGGGTGAGATACAAGATGAACTATGACACATTACATACTGATGATATTGGCGCCAGTGGTGCTTCCCAATCACCGCACTGTTGAGACTCAGGGTTCTCAGGGATGCTGTGGGTTCTGTGTGTTTGTCTCACCCGAGCGTACTTACCATACATGTTTGCAATACTAAAACATTTTTAACACTTTGAAAAACACAGGTGGCAAGGACACTGTCACTACAAAATAAAAGAATTAGTCACTGTGAGACTTGTTCTATTTATACAGTGCATACAAATCAACGTGCCATGGAATAAATGATACACTCAGTCGTGTCTAGCTAACTCCACTTGGGTGCTTCCCCCTGCGCAATTACTCTAGCACACGCCTAGATGATTAATCTCACCGTGGTGTATGAAAACACAATCTTCACAAAGGGAGAGAGTCGACAGCCGCTAGGGTGGACTGATGATTTTTCTCTGGAGACAGGACACGGTGAATTACAAAATGAAACACTGATGATACTTTAACAAGTGTGATTATTTGGCATCACTAACACAAACTCGAATGGGCTCGCCCTCCAACACGTGAGAAGTGTGGTGACGGCCTATACACAGAGCCGGCTAGGGCGTAAGTAATGTCACCGCACACAAAATACACTTTGAATTTCATTACCGAACATTTTCAAATTGACAACAAACACTTTAAAACATTTTAAACCCTGAAAATAAAATAACAATACACATTTTATACTGCAAAAATAATATTCCGTAGCGAAAGTTCAGATTTGAGCCTCTTTGTGCTCGTGCATGAACACGTGACACGTGCGTGGTGAGCGCCAACAGGGGCTCTAGCGCCGCTGGCTGTTAGCCAGCATCAAACAACCCCTCCCTCGAAGGCCAAGACGGTGCGAACAACGCACCATTACTCTGATGGGCTCTGCCTGTCTGGTTGCCAGTTGAGGACAAATAAAACATGGCTTCGGAGGTCTTCTGTTTCTGCAGCGTTTGCAGAGAGTGGGGGTGTAGGCAGGAACAACATTGCGGGTACGTGGTGGTGACTCGCCTCGCCTTTTGCGAGTGCTGTGTTGCGATTTGTTGATACTTGACGTCACACTCACTGCCCTACTATTCTCCCCGAACCCTTTAAAACTCTCTTGCCTTACTAGGCTCTCCCCTGCAGGAACTGAAAAGCCTCTTAAAGGCGTCTCACCTTCACTTGTGGTTTCAGAGTTTACATTTTCACTATTGTTACAACCAAATTCAGCTGTGCATTGGGGAAACCCATTAAAACTTCTTTCACTGGCACTGGTTGTGTTTACATTTACGTGTGCACTTGTGTTACCACTTTCTTCGTGTACACTGGGAAACCCCTTAAAATCACTCAGATTTGTTGTCTCATTACATGCATTAACAGAAAAACCCAGAAATGATGTTCTGCTACTACTTGCTCCTACTACCTCACTACTAGGTGTTGAGTGTTCTGTCGGTGCAAAACCCCTAAATGATAGTTCATTACTTCGGCTGGGCGTCCCCGTGTTAGTGTTGTTTACAGTAGTGCACGTGTTGACATTTCCCTGTGTACTCCTTGGTATACTGTACCACGCTCATCGAGATACTGGGCGTAATGTTGTCTCCTTGCCGCTCTTCCCTACAGGTGGTCAAACTATAAGCAGGTCATCACGGTGCCGTTTCGTGACACGTCTTGGTCCTAACTTCACTAAATATGTGGAACTCCCCATCTTCTCTAATACTCTTACTGGCCCTGTCCATCTAGGTGCCAGCCCAGCACAGTACTTTTTCATCCCGGCCGATAGCGGGTTCTCCCTCACATAAACATACAATCCGAGTACGAGTTCTGGTGGCGGCCTCTTGCTCTACGGTACCCACACACTGCAATAGTTTACTTAATTGGCTCTCGCTTCCTCGTGGAATTATGTCTGGTGTTCTACAATTTGCTCAAGTGGTATTGGCAGGTTTTCGCGGGGTGCTCAAGGGGCATGGAGTTCGCGACCTCGTACCATCTCTGCTGGTGTCTTCCCAGTTGCTGCATTTACTTTGTTTCTTAGGCAAAACATTACCTCCAGAATTAACTTCGCCCACCTGGCATGGTCTTCTCCAAGTGGACGCGTAACTGGATTTTGACGTCTTGGTTACGTCGTTCAGTTGGGTTCGCCCTGGGATGGCACTGTGTTCTGTTCCTCACCTGGTACAGTATTCTCTCCACTTTTGAGCTACAAATTGCATGCTATTATTGGTTAGCAAATACTCGGGATATCTCCATCTCGGAAAGAACTCGTTTTGCATCACCTGTGCGACCATGTGCACACGAACATTGCTGACGGGAAATGCCTCTGTTCAATGGGTAAACAAATCCGTCGTGACAATGAGAAACCTTTTGCCAGTTTTGGTGCATGGGTACGGGTCCATGATGTCAATCGCTACTGTCTTAAATGGCTCAGTTGGCAGCCTAGGTTGCTGTGGAGCATCACCTTCTGTTCTACGTGGCTTCTGGGTATTGCACGTGATACAGCTCTGCACACGTTTTCTTACCTGTCCCTGAACCCCTGGCCAGTGAAAAAATTTGTGTGATTTTTCGGATCCTGGGTGTCCATGCTCTAAACTGTCGTGTGCATAATTAAGTACAAGTTCCCATTTCTCCCTTGGCAAATACGTTCTCCATAGCGCACAATTACCAGGTGGTTTGGTTTGTATTTCCCGGCCCAATACCTTCCAGTGTTCTGTGTACCGAGTGGCACAATGTTGGCGGCGTTGCGCAGCATCTGGGGAATTTTCTTGCGCAGTGTGTACCTCTCTTAACATGTCAAGTACATTCAATGAAACAAGTTAGCCCAGGTGGTGTGGTAACAATGTTTTGTATAACGAGAGTTTGTGTGTCTGCAGTTGGTACTGCACGGCAAGGTGGCGGTGCCTCTTCCCACTCCGCATCGTCAGTTACTATTGGATTCGGGCAAGGATTCCTGAACAAAGCATCTGCAAGCTCGTTGGTTTTTCCCGCCACGTGTTCTACCTTGAAGTCAAACTCCTGGAGTAACAGTGGCCAGCGGGCAAGTTTGATCTTCCTGTTATGCATGGCCTCTAACCACACAAGACATACATTGTCAGTTTTGAGAGTAAACTGTTTTCCTAACAGGTACGGTCGGTACTTCCGCAATGCATGTACAATTGTTAAACATTCCTGCTCATTGGCATGGTACTTGTGTTCTGTCTCCCCAAACTTCCTGTTGTGGTAACTGATTATGTATTTTTCCTCGTGTTCCCTCCTGATACAACATGGCCCCGATGCCTTCCCGACTGGCATCTGTTTGCACAACAATGGGTAACTCTGGGTTGAACCTGGATAGCGGATTACAGTTCTGAAATGCAAGTTTTATTTCTTTAAATGCTTTATCGGCTTGAGGTGTCCATACAAATTTACGTTTCTCACACAACAAAGCAGTTGCTGGTGCGGTAATCACAGAAAAGTAGGGGACGAACTCCCTTAACCAATTAATTAAACACAAGAATTTCCTGACTTATTTACGTGATATGGGTGTGGGTTTGTTTTGAATCTCCTGTACGTGTTGCTGTTCTGGTTCGTGTCCATTCCCTGTTACATAGTGTCTCAAAAACTCCATCATACTCATACCCAACTTTGCACGTATGTATGTTACATTCTAGCCGTTCAACACAAGGCTCAAATGGTGCAAATGCTCTTCCCAGATGTTAGACCAAACAAGTACATCATCCAAATATGCCATCGCAAAGTCTCCTATGTATCTATCCAGTACATTAACCATTAAGTTCTGAAACATTGCAGGGGCACACTTTAAACCAAACAGCATGGCAACAAATTGAAATCTACGTCCATCTGGTGTGGTAAAAGCGGTTTTCTTTCTGTCCTGTGGGCCAATATCAGGACTTTAAATCAAGTGAGGTGAAAACGGTGGCTGGACTTAATGTTGACAAAGTGTCTTTCATATTAATGACTGGCAGTGGCATGTTTACAGTGATCTTGTTCAAAGGGTGAAAATCAACAGAAAATCGCCATTCACCAACTTTCTTAGGGGCGTGATACCTGAATTATAGAGACTCTGCATAGGTTCAATCACATTGTCATGTAACATTTCACATACCTGCTAGTTGATGATGCTGCAAAAGAAAATACCTGGGTCTCGTTGCTTGGAGTACACCGGGTCCTTGTGTGTTGTGATGATCGCATACTCTGTGACGTCGGTTCGCTGCAGCTTCCCCTCAATGTGGGACACACTGGCATACTGGTCCAGCAGATGTTGATGTGAAGCGGGCACCTCGTGCTCGAAGTCAGCAAGCGGCATGGCAGTTGTTGTCGACGGCGTTGCTTCCACGGCACATGCGGTCCACCTGCCACGTGTCCCCACGTGCAGATGATCAAGATGTGGCTCTATCATGGCATGGTTGTCAATAATCCATGGCAGTCCCAGAATCATTTCTTCGCATAGGTCCGGCACAATGTAAACATTGCACTTGGTACGCAGCTCTCGGATCCATACAGTGACGTGCATGACACTTCTCGCTGTTGGTGTGTGGTAGCGAATTGCAGATGTCACGGTGGCACTCTAGTTGTTATGGCTTGTATCAAACCCTCACAAACAAAATTGTGACCGGCGGCAGTGTTAATTACGGCTGTGACATTTTCCCCTTCAAGTTCAACACAGACCCTTAAAGCTTTCATAGTATTGTCAGCCTCTTGCAACACTCTTGCGCGCGTAGCGAACAGGTTTTCCTGCTGCGATGGCAACTCTGTAATCTGCCTGACAGGCGGCGCTGATCACATGACACCAATAGCTAGCGCAGGGGTCACAGGCGGCGAGGGTTCACTGTGTCGGTCAGGCACTTGTTCTCTTTGTTCCGCCTGCTTATCTCGTTCGTAGGCACGTGCCTCCCGGGTAAACAGTTCCACATTCTCCCGGCTGGCTCCACACAACAACGGCCTAATGTCAGGTGTTGATAATGCCACACGCTCCCTCTGTTGTTCGTGATACAGCCACACTTGTGCCTGGATAGCATCTGCATCAGTGTCAAACCGACCTAGTAATCCCTCGCAGAACTCTTCCCACGTAACTATAGTCCCTGACCAAGTTCCACCACGTGGCAGCAGTTCCCCTTAACCTGTCGGCAGTTACTTCGGTCCAATCGTATCTATGTACACAGTGCCTATGCAATTATTCCTCACAAACAGCTAGGAATGTGCCCAGGTCTTCTGAATGATGCCCTGCAAAAGTTGGCAGTAATACGTTGCGATCTGGCGCGGTTAAGCCCTGTGGCATGTAAGTAACGACAATTGGCGGTGGCGTGGGTTTCACCTCTGGTGTTTGCAGTGGCGCAATCTCAGCACAGTTCATCTTACGGCACTCGTCAAAGTTTATAACACTGTCGCGGTAGGTGGTAAACTCCACAGGCCCTATGCATCGTAAATACGAGTCCTTACACATTTGGCACTGCATCCACTTCGTTCCCGCCCCTTCACATCCGGTATACGGGCACAGGCGTGCTTCTGATGGCGTAGAAACGTTGTCGGACGTGCATTGACACAAGGGTTGTTCCCACATACTTCCCTCAAACAAGCTAATCTCACTCAATCTCCCACATTGCACGCATCGATTGATGGGCATGTCCAAGTAACTGGCGTTCGCGGGTGCCACGGTTGCTGACGTGGATGTCTTGAGGGCTTCTCGCAGTTGTTCATGCGTGGTGTCTGCCATCTTCTTGTGGTTGACGTGGATGATGCGACGCGGATGAACACACTTGGCCCCACTTGGGAACGCCAATTGACACCGTTGGGTGAGACACGCGACGAAGTATGACACAAATTACTTACTGATGATATTGGTGCCAGCGGTGCTTCCCAATCACCGCACTGTTGAGACTCAGGGTTCTCAGGGATGCTGTGGGTTCTGTGTGTTTGTCTCACCCGAGCGTACTTACCATACATGTTTGCAATACTAAAACATTTTTAACACTTTGAAAAACACAGGTGGCAAGGACACTGTCACTACAAAATAAAAGAATTAGTCACTGTGAGACTTGTTCTATTTATACAGTGCATACAAATCAACGTGCCATGGAATACATGATACACTCAGTCGTGTCCAGCTAACTCCACTTGGGTGCTTACCCCCGCGCAATTACTCTAGCACACGCCTAGATGATTAATCTCACCGTGGTGTATGAAAACACAATCTTCACAAAGGGAGAGAGTCGACAGCCGCTAGGGTGGACTGACGATTTTTCTCTGGAGACAGGACACGGTGAATTACAAAATGAAACACTGATGATACATTAACAAGTGTGATTATTTGGCATCACTAACACAAACTCGCCTGGGCTCGCCCTCCAAAACGTGGGAAGTGTGGTGACGGCCAATACACAGAGCCGGCTAGGACGTAAGTAATGTCACCGCACACAAAATACACTTAGAATTTCATTACCGAACATTATCAAATTGACAACGAACACATTAAAACAATTTAAGACATTTTAAACACTGAAAATTAAATAACAAGACACATTTAATGCTGAAAAAATAATATTCCATAGGAAAGTTCAGAATTGTGTACGTGCATGTACACGTGACACATGTGTGGTGAACGCCATCATGGGTTCTAGCACCACTGGCTGTTAGCTGGCGTCAACATAATGTAATATTTATTCACGAATATACATTAAATTGCAAAAAGATATAACCAAATATTATTTAAATTGACAATATTACCAATACATGTTACAAATATGCTAGTGGGGAGGGATATGAAAATCAGGGAAATTGCACAATTTCTCTCAGGTTCATAGTCCTCCCCACAATCGTATTTGTAAATTGTATGGGTAACATTATCAATTTAGGTAATGTTCAGTTTGATCTATTTGCAGTTAGACTAAACATTTTTTCATGATACAATATTACAAAAATATTACAAACACCATGAAAATGTTAAATTGCTTTTGCAATTTAACATTTTTTGTCATATACCTGATATAATTGTAATATTTTATCATGAAAGCACGTTTAGTTGCAAGAAGATCTAACCGAAAAATTCCTAAATTGACATTATTACTAATACAAGTCACAAATTCAATAGTGGAGAGGACTATGAACTGGAAGTAATTTGTGGGGTAATATTTTATCATGAAAAAGTACTTATTTCACACTCGTCATAACCCGCAATTTCCCTGAGCTTCATCGCTCTCCCCACTATCGTAAAGTTACATTTGATTACTACTCACCGAATCAATCACCATATATACGGGGCACATGATTAGGCACAATACGTCAATCCATTTGATGACACTACACACACACACACACACACTAATCGCCACACAAATATTATAATTAAACGTTTCCCTTGCTATAATGGCATAAAAAAACTCTCGTCATTGCACACTATTATTAGATTTAACACATCAAACAACATACATTCCAATAAAACACACATTAAAGCACTCGTAATTCATAAACCTCCGACAGGACAAAAATCAAACCGTAACTAATGTCCGGCAATTTCCCGCAATCCACCTGACGTCAACCAACTTCGATGCACATTGATTTCCTGTATCATTGGTAACAGTGTATTGAAAAGTAACAGCGTTACAGACCACCTCTTTGTAAACACTGTCTCTGAACGGGGTTCTGTATCATCTACGATATGTATATTTATTCTACTAGTAATACATTACGTAGTATTATCCTCTCATGAATAAACACCAGGTAAGCCTTGAGTAATTCACCAGAATTACATAATGTCCCGGCACTGCCCAAAATTAGTGTTGTTTACCTGTACAACCTCAGCGCTGTGCTATAAGTATACCCCGTGAATGACATCTTCTCTTGAGTAATTAAATATGAGATTTGACCTGCCCAATTAATTATTTAATGGCCGCGGTATTTTTCCCGTGCAAAGGTTTACACATCAAAAATTTGTTTCAAAAGGTATTCTTAGATGTAATATAATTCAGCGACCTCATATAAATATACTGGATGTAAATTATACGTCTTCCACTGCATAAACACTGCAATCTTGACAACCATCATCACTATCACATTTTATCTTTTTCCCAGCAAACTACATGGAACCCCTCCTAAATTTCTAGTAATTATGATTAGTAATCATCATATCTAACATATCCAGCCATTATTTTCACAATTTTGGAAAAAAATATACTCAATAATGCTGTAATTTTATGAGTACGTGTAATCTGACATATATTTGTGTGTTTACAATGTCCAGTGTATAAACATTGCATAACGTAATTTGATTTGTCCAATATCTTTGTAAAGCTATGTATTGGAAAAATATCTCACGATTGCAATAAAAGAAAACAAATGAAAAATAACGCATGATACACCCTAACCTAAAAACAGAGACCACACTCAATCACAAACCAAAGTGCACTCAGAACGTTATGAGAAACTATTTTAAAGTATATAATTTGGCTATGTATTACACATAACCACAAAAATTTTAAAGCAACAAACCTTTTCATAATTCAAATGGGGTAATTTTTCGATTTGGTGCCGCTTGACAGTATCTATCACATCATAGCTCGTAATTATGAAAACACAGAATAGCATGTTCAGTCCACAGATTTATTGGTGCTATTACTATCCATTTCGGATAAATATACAAATTTTTTAAATATACTAGCTAAACGAACTACACATCAGATAACACTAGCTAGCATCATAGATAAGACTGAAAGTAAACAAAAAGTAGTTAAACAACGAAACACCACACAACAGAGTCGAAGGCAGGCGACATCATAATAACAAATTTACATTTTACATGTTGGCCACGCACAGTTGGTTTGAATAATTAAGGGTCATTTCGCACAATCAAACGTCCCTTCACATTACCATAGATTTTTATAAAATTCAATTCATTGATTGCTATATCACGTCAAATAAAAGTCATAATCACGGCAATTTTCTCTTTCAATTTCTTGAAATTCTTTTTTCCATTCAATATTTTCAACTCGAACATGTTCTATAATTTTTTTAAAATACAAAATTTCAGTCTCCGATAACATCTTTTCTGACAATACTAATGGCAGTAAACGCATTGTACTATCGTTCTGTGGAAATATTTAAAGATGATGCTAAATATGACACAATAAAAAAAACTGTAAAATTAACAAAAAAATGTTTTAGCAAATTATTCTTGTGTCGTGCATGAGAAGCAAATAATACTAAACTGTACGATTGTTTTTTTTTTTTTTATTGTATCATTTAAAGTTTGTGATAAATCCTCGTGTGGAGAATTGAAAGTATATTGAATGGATTCACTGTAAGACAAATTAAGCGATGTTATGTTTCAATAAATTTAATCCAATTAATTAAATTCAATATTATTTTGAACGTGTGAAAGAGCCTTTACAGTTGATCATTGAGTTGTTATGGATATTATGTTCGATCGGCTACTGCTATCGTTTTTCTTTGATGATAAGATGCGTACAATAAAAAATATTAAACATTAAATTGTGTGTTAGTTCGTGTGCAGGGGGCAGATTAAATACACGTTTTAATAGCTGCAAATCTTAATTTGCATATTCATAGCAACAAAATGAAAAGAAAAAAATGTCAAAATTCAAGGGTGCCAAACGTTGAAATCCGACACAAAATGCAATGAAATACACACCCAGGCAAATATCCTCGGCACAAATGCAATTGCTCTCGCTGCGCATGCGCAGTAGACACATGTAGCTAAAGATCAACATGACAATCGAGGGTTTACGATTAAAAGTTGATGAATTAAGAATTGTACTTAACGACTCGATAAGCACATGGAAAATTACAATAAGAAGGTTTGCAGATTATGATTGAATAACAAACCGTTAATTTTAGCCAATCAAAAAATGAAGGAAATGAAATAAACCGAATTAACTTTTAAAAATGGACAATTTATATAAATTCTTTTTATCTGTGATTACTGTATGGGAATAGTAAAAAAAAAAAAAAAAACTCGTGCAGTATTATAGAAAGGAAAGAAGATGCCAATAATAGGCATTTACATCAATAAATCTGAAAAGGTTAATTAAGACGAATTCAATTACCTCTTTCGCGAAAGAAAAAAACCATGAACTATTCTTTAAACTCGGAGGATACTGTCTCTCTATTAAAATTATTACTTTCATAAGATTTCACAATACGACATAACCTAAACACAAGTTTTAAATACAACTTCCCGCTAACAACAACTGTCGCCGTGCTCTGATTCGCAATTTCTTCTTGACTTTCACTTAAGATATAAAATATTACGATATCTTAATTCATGCCAATAACGCACACGACCCGTCACGACAAGCACATAACAATCATAAAATAATACCCTAGAATACATAAAATCATATCTTAAGCACACTGCGAACTTGTTCATTAAAGTCAATCGTAAATCCACCTTTAATTGTCAAAACAACATTTAGGTTAAATATTGTCGGTGAAAAAATTGTGCAAATTACTAATTAAAGTGATTTCAATAACAAAATGAAGTGGGTAGAATGGCGAAAGGGTATTTTCTGACGGTTGTACTGCCTTACATACTTTTATTTTCATGAAAACAGTCCCAAAAACAACTTTTTATTGAAATGCTTAAAAATTTTGCATCATATTTTAGAGGGGTTTGTTATGGAACACAAAAGAATCATGTTTCGTTAACTGTCCAAGGGCGAGGCGACGATTGGTGATAAAAATGATTACTGCACGACATTCAAAATTAAAATAGTTAGAAGTCTGCGAATGTAACATAAACTACAAACACCTTACATAAACCTAAATATATAACTTGAACACCCTACCGATTGTATTTGTGGAAAAAATACCAGCCATATGGAAATTCGTAATCAGCTAAAAGAAAAATGACATGAAGAATAACCTGTTTTCTAAACAAAAAAGTAGTAAACACAATATTAAATTGATTACATTTCGAACACAATCACAAATCGTATTAATGCTTATTATATACAATTTCACATCACTTCTTTAAACAAAGAACATCAAAAACGCAATCTTAAGCATTTCTGATATTATGTTGCATCACTGAAATTTTAATTTCTTGTCTGGCAAAAATGTAGTTGGCCATGTCTTAATAACCAATCGTCACACTTCATCAAGTAGTGAAATACGCGGCTCTCCAAGTCAAAAGGTTGCAGTATAAATATAACACCTGCCAGTTGTCATTTAGGTTACATCTACTACACAATATCTACAACTTTTAGGTGAAAAAAAATTTATTCATGGCCACTTAAAAACACAGTAGTGCATTTAAAATCTTTTGCAACGTATGTATCTGTGTGGCCGTGAAGAACTTGTACCAAATTATTTCATTGGCCACTGTATTTAGAGCAATGGGAGTGAATTAATGTGGCTAAAAGAGCATTCGGTGAATTTAATTGCACCTGTGGATATGGGTGCAAGTGAAGTGGAATTTTAAATGTGTTGTGTTGCACCAGTGCAACTGTAAGGTATCGTACTTATATTTCATCGACCCCCAAAAGAGCTAAAAATGTTTTATCTGAAATATTCATGTTTTTGTTGCCTTCCAAACACAGCACAGTACCCACAAAAATAACCATTTTAGAGGGTTGACGTGAATAGCACCTTGACCACAGGCCATTCACCATGTCATGCCAGGCAACACATCACAATGAGCAGCAACGCCATGGAGTAGCACCTGTATCACCGAGCCAGTATCCCATGTGCTTGTGTATATGTGAGACGTAGGGTAACAAAGTGTAGAAATTATTTTTAATGGCCTCTTTAAATTGTTATTAAAGTGTAAAAGAGTGTACTGTGACGTATGTCATGTGTCCCATCCGAAACTTGTTTGACAGTCGTGGCGTCACGAAGCTGCACAATTGGGATGCACACTCGACGAACAGAGTAGCAAATGCAGTGCAGTGCTAGTGTGGACTCAACGCAATGCAAACTTGAGCATATGTAGTCAGAGCACCTGCTGTAGCATAATAATATAAAATAGATCTTGTTTTACGGTGATATCACTGGAACCATTGTTCTTTAGCTGCCCGAGACAGCACCCCCTCTTCACCAGTGGTTGCATCGCCTGTGGAAGCTTAAAACCTTGCTCATATTTTATCGACTTTGCGCAATTTTTGCAGTGTGACTTCACCGGCAGGTTGAAGCCATGAAGTGTGATTATATGTGTGGAGTATAGACGCGAGAGACTTGGTAAATAAGTGGTATAATTTACGTATTGAAAAGTGTTAATATGGACATTATTTTGTGGCCTTCGGGCTCATGAGGGCACGTGACCTTAGAATACCCACACATTTTTCACCCATTGTCTTAATATGTATTTTCTTTATTCGTTAATGTGCAAGAATCGTGTGTGTAAATGTAGGCGTGTGACTAGCAGATAAGTCACTGCGTCAACTGAATCGACGAGCTTTTGTTTGTCGCAATATTATGTAACATGGGTCTGTGAGCTAACCCGAACAGGCCACTGCGCACTACGCATTTGGAATAAATGGATAGCACATTTATATGGAGCAGCAGTCCAGGATTTCATTGGTCGTCGGCGCCGAACGACCCTGGAGGAAACCTCGTCTGTACCGACTCACACTACATTGTCCACAATGTCTGGCAGCCCGATTAAAATTGCCTTTAAAATGTCACCGCCCTTTAAATCCTGCCTCTAACCACTGAGGCATCATGGTGCTACATCAAAATGTCCCCCAACTTAGTTGATCATCTTGGAAAGCACTGCATCACAGATATTAGTTTTCCAAAATTTGCTCAAATCTATCCAGAATTTAAATTCCTAAATTTACCAGGAACAAGGGAGCTGTACGGTCAACTCGGCGACCGATACAGCAAGGAACAACATCGCGATGCCTTCAGGACACCTGCACAATGCCAGAAAAAGTTGCATGTGGTCAGCGGGAAAAGCATGCCAAAACAACAAGCAATCGCCATTTCTCTGGCGAGGGCAAACAAGGGCTGTGAGGCAGCCTTCTTGGGGCAGCAGAAGTGACATCATCTGCAAGACACCCTGCCTCCGACCAGCAGTAAAAATGACCAGGGGAGCGTAACTGCGCTACCCCTCTGCCGCCTGAAGTCATGCCTGCGTGCTGCTGCCTGCCAAGAAGTAGATGAGGAAAACGAACAGAGGAGAAAGGGGACGGAACCAGTCCCTCTCTTCCATGCTATCTGTTGACTGCACTCCAGCAGTCAGTTGTGCGCCCACACCATCCATTGACCCCTGCACCATGCCGTGTAGTGCAGGTATGCTGCTATTACCCATGCTTAAACTTCCACACCATGCATACGTCTTCACACTTACTGTTCTGTGCTCGGTTGTGTGTTATCAAGTAGAACACACAATGGCTGGCCAGACAGACGAGAGTGCATCGGCGCTTCTCTGCCGGCATCACCAGCGAGAGATTCCGACCAATCTAATCACCAAATATGAACGCGACACAACCTGCTTCCATTGTAAGTGTAAGACGAGCCCATAAATTAACTGCGCTGCGATAAACCGCATTGAAGTGCAAATTGTGGAGGAAATAACTGAACATTTGGAACAACCCACCAAAATTACAGAACCTAATCAAAATTCAGCACACATCATTTGGTGTTAAAAAAATTTTGTGCACCGGGCAAGGGACACTATTACTCAAATGTGGGAAGGGCCACACCACTTTTCACAAAGAGTGCCTTAGTGCAACGGAGACCGGCACGCGGTCGGATATGAAATTTACCTGTGGTAATTGCAACCAGAACTTAGGTCCACAACCATCCACAAGTAACTGGAATAAGTTTATAGCAGATCAGCAATACATTATTTTGGAGCTGCAGAACATGGGAAAGGTGTACGACAAATGGGCATAGAAGCGGCAAAACCGGGCAAGCAAGATCACGTGGACTGCTCAAGCGAGGAGGGAGTTAAACAGTGCAACAGTGATTCAGTCAGCTCTGCCTATGCCAACCTTGTCCATGGTTACCCTACCTATGCAACCATTCACGCCTTATCTAACCCCATTACCCGCCTACTACCAACAACATCTCTACCAACCACCGCTGTTAACAACTCCTTTTCCAACCGCAAAACCAGTAAACGAAACGGGACGCAGGAAAACTGCAGGCTGGAAGTACCGCCCCGGAACAGCAAGAGAGGGAAGATGTGCAAGTACTAGGAGGAGCAAATGTGCATGCAAGGGAGCAATAGAGAAATGTATGAGGGAGGAAGCATCGCCGTGATGCTTGAATGTGAAGCACTGACAAGCGTCACCGCTTCAGATTCAGTGCAACTACCGGGACCTGCAGGGCCAACAGCAGCTCCGACAACGGATGAAGAAACACCAGTCGAAGAGATACTGGTGGGAGTCTGGGGAACTGTAGCGCAAGAGACAGGAAGAGTAGCGAAGGTAGCGGAAGAGCCGCACAGGTTGGGCAACCCCTCCTGGAAGCCAGTGACAGAAAAAGGCAGAATGTCTGCTGGCTCTACTACCACCCCCCACCTAACCAAAAGACGAATCGTATCGGCAGTGGAGACTGCCAGCGGCTTGTGCAGCTTGTAAGGGTGGGGACACATCCCATAATGAGCAGCACCGAAGGAGGGTACTGCAGCGAGCACTTCGAGACTTGGAAGCAGAGAGGAGTTCCTACCAGCTGCGACCCAGGGAACAGTCGGGGAGGCAGTGCCACTTCTGCGTGTGATGTCGTGTGGCCACAAACGCGATCAGTAAGAGGAGAGGGGGCATATGACGTGTGTCACGTGTCCCATCCAAAGCCCGTTTGACAGCCAAGGTGCCACAAAGCTGCACAATTGGGATGCGCACTCATTGAGCGGAGTAGCAAGTGCAGTGCAATGCAAGTGTGGATGCAATGCTATGCAAACTTGAGCACATATAGTCAGACCACCCAATGTAGCATAGTAATATAAAATAGATCTTGTTTTTCAGTGATATCTTTTATGTAGAGTTTTGCATGAAATATGCAAACACTGGCATTCAGATGTTTATATTATTTATGCAGGGGAAAAAATCTCCATGAATTTCGGAGTAAGTAAAGTTTTTTTTCCAGTGTTCCATTATGTATCATTCACAACATGTGCCATCCTCATCTCATTCACCAAAATTACGACAGTGTTCCATATGAAATGTTAGTTTTAAGAATTATTTATGCATGTTCCAGCATATTTTGCAATCTTAAGAAAGTAGATTTATGTTGCACGCTGGCCCGCTGAACTCGGCCGGCGTGCCACTGTGTGCAAGTCATTCAGCCACGAGCATCTCACAGCTCGGGTTTAGCGCGCTCGGGCAGCCTTCAACTTTTGTTTTTCAATCATTCAATCTCCATAGTTTTAATTCACCAGATACGTTGTTCTTAGCTGCCCGAGACACCACTCCCCTCTTCATCTATGTTTGCATCGCCTTGGGAAGCTTAAAACCCTGCACATATGTACCGACTTCGCACAATTTTTGCAACGTGACTTCATCGGCAGGTTTAAGCCATGAAGTGTGATTATTTGTTGTCAAGTGTAGGCCTGAGAACCTTGGTAAATAAACTGCATAATATACGCATTGAAAACTGTTCATGTGGATATAATTTTGTGGCCTTAGGGCTCTTCAGGAAATGGGCCCTTAGAATACCCGTACCTTTTTCACCCACTGTGTTAATATGTATTTTCTTTATTCGTTAATGTACGAATATCATGTGTGTAAATTAAAGCGTGTAACTAGCCAGTAAGTCGCTGCATCTACTTAACCGGCGAGCATTTGTTTGTTGCAATATTACATAACATGGGTTTGTAACCTGACCCCAGCAGGCCACTGCGCACTATGCATTTGGAATAATTGTACTGCACATTTATAAGGAGCAGCAGTCCAGGATGGCATTGGCCAAACGATCATGGAGGAAATCACGTCTCTACCGACTCACATGACATTGTCCAGGATGTCTGGCGCCCTTGGTAAAATAACCTTTAAAATTTCACCGCTCCTTAAATCTTGTCTCTACCCATTGAGGCACCATGGCACCACGTCAACTGTGTTCACCATGTTTATTTACTTGTGTATTTTTTTCTGCAATGCTACCTTGTTTGTTTGGATTAGCAATATTATTCAGTACAACATATTAAGTGTACCATGTCTTGTGTTCCATTAGGCATCGTACACAAGTGAACACATTTAAAATGCCATGTGCAAAATTAGGATAGGTATGTAATAACATAACCAAACATACCTCACACACGTCAGAGACACACACCACACAACGCTTGGCCCAGTGAGCTTAATGCATCTTTCGCACTAATGAAGGGTGGAAGCACACTACAGGTGTTTTGGTTCAAGGGGCGGAAGACAACGTAAAAACCTCCATGTGCCATATTTTTTAGAACTAGTCTTATTTCTGATTTGTATAGGCTGTCATATGGCTCTATGACCCAATCATTTAACATTTACTGAATATGCCCCTTAATCATGCGTGTTTGATGGGGCAAGTATCCCCCCGGATTAGTAAATATAAGTCGGTCCACAGTTATTGGATTTTCATGTTCGGTCACTGTAGTATGTTTTAAGGCGTCGGGCTTTCCAAACACATCTCTACGTTCGTTTAAAACACGTTGAAATGCCGCCTGATGTTCTGGCAGAACCTGGTTGTTAAAGACTCTGTTGGAGTCCCCACAAAAGTCTTCAGTGTGTTGAACTTGGCCAGTATCTTTGCTGTAGCCGATCTTGGCGGTATGTCGATTGAGTCAACCCCTGTAGTTACTCTCCATGAGACATTCTCTACAAGTATCTGATGTTGTGCCAGCACTTCCATGTAATTGTTTGGACATGGTGTCACTGGCAGGAAATTTTGAAAGGGTGTTTACATTGTTGGTAGAATGGAAATGATGCATTGGTTATGGTTGGTGCGTGCAGTGTGGGTAACGTGGGTTTGTTTACCTCAGTCACGTGTGTTAAGTGAGCGCATGGCGGCTCCTTCCCCTGCTTTGTTGCCTCCATACACTGATGCCACCCTACTCCTGCACTGGGCGTGACTGTATCTGCTATGTTGTATCCGTCCCATGCGACCATAACATTTGAACCATGATTGTTGACAATGACTTGCATTTTGTGATCCCACTGATCCAGTAATTTTACCATGTGTGTTCGCTGTTCTTCTTCAATCAATGCCGTTTGTGTTCGGTTTGTGCCCAGCTTTTTGTTTTTTGAGTTACACCCCAGAAATGTGAACGAAAGTCCCACTGCAGTGTTCAACTACCTTGCATTTAAACATTCTCTATGAACATTGATTTTGCACTCTGTATACTGCAGCATAATAATTCTTTAACCACTGCATAATATATTACCTCATTAATTCGGGTGGTCATAATTTGGACTCTGAGTTTCCAATTTTTGTTTGCACTAATGTGCTTCTCGAAATGTCATTGTCTGTGTCTCTCTTGCAGTTGATCGCGACACGGCTGATTGTTGGGCTGGGCTAATGATGGCATTGACAATTGTTGTTGCCTCCCTTATGTTTGGCAATGAAGTCCTAGGAGATAGGGCGTACACACTAAGGACACCACAGAACCAGTGCGCTGTTGGTGATCCTGCCAGCCATGCTTTGTTTGTCAACAAAGCCAAGTGCGTGGTGCTTCTACTGGCTTGCAGATGTGTGGGGTCAGGGAATGGACCACCCTCCTGTCTCACTGCATGGCTGTCCCTGCTCGACGCGATGTGGCATAAGGGTCAACGACCTGCCATGCTCAGCTGACATGCAACATGGCACAGGTCATCAGCTGGCCGGCGGCAGCATATGAAAAGTGTAGAGTCGTTTCTCCTTCTCTTCATTTCACCCAGCTCCTCCTTTAGGCGGTGTGGTATGGGTCACATTGTGGTGCACTTTCCCCATTGTTAACATGTGACACACCTCCTGGAGTCTGGGCGCCATCCAGAAGGAGTCACGACTCCTTCTGGATGGCTGCTATTGCTGGTGCGTCGGACCTGTTTCCGCCAGGGGCAACCCAGGCAGGCAACGATCTAGGGGTGATGACCACGTCGCTAAGTCACCCTGCCAGTGATGACAATCTTTATGCTTTGATGATGGAGATTGCCACCTTCTCGCCAGCAGTGCACAGCCCGAGTAGTCGCCCTAACACAGTCGAAATTGCGGCAGTGGGGCCCCGGGATGTCATCTGGTGTGGGCGATGTCAGGGAGGTTGTCATCTCTGGAGTTATGGGCATCGTGGCGACAGACATCGCGACATCTGCAGGTGTTTCCACCAGTGGAACTGCTCGCGCCGGTGATGTTGGGGGTGGCTGAGCAGTGGTAAGCACCACTGCTCAGCTGTGTCATTAGCTGCAACTGGGTCAACTGTGGCACGCGCCCTGCATGGCACCAGTGTGCCAGGCGACATCGGATTTTCTATGCCAGCTGGTGGCATGTCTTCTGGAGGTGCTTGCACATCTTCCACTGTGGTACCCCCCTGTGAATGCTTGAAAGTGAGAACGCTTGAAAGTGGCATCGCAGTCATGGGTCACCAAGGGTGGTACCTCCTTCACTTCTTACGGTGCTTCATGGGTTGCTGATCCTTCTGCTGGAGTTTCTGATGCACCTTCCTCCTCTGTTGCTACCTGGGGTAACTTAGCATTTGTATCGCCATTGTGTGGCCTCACAGTGCATGCTGCCACTTCGTCGGCGATATCTGGATGTCGTCATGATGCACCCTGACCTTTCACCTCCCAAGTCGAACTTAGTAGGTAGTGGTCTACAGCTAGTGATGACCCTGTTCGGCCTGCTCCATTATCTCTCTTGATGCTGGCATGTCCCACATTGCCATTGATGGCGACATTCTCGTCGAGTGTCAGTGCTGTCTGTACTTCTGCTGTCCCCCACCTGTTAGCAGTTGGCCTCGTATGGCAGATGAAGATTGTATCCTAGCAGCATGTTTGCAGGTATTTTGCAGGTGGCGATGTTGACCTGTCGGCAAAGGGGAAACAGGACATGGGCAGGTAATCAGTCCTCGTGGCAAGCTGGTCACCGACACAGAGCTGCAATTGAACCTTGAGATCTTGATTGTGGTGCTCTGTGGTGTTTACCTGTTTATGGTAAATCGCCATCTTTATGTCTCTTACCCCCATGGGGTACAAAACTTTTGCCACTTTTTCCCCACAAACTGGGTATCATTAACTGTTAGTAGATTTTTAGGCTAACCTCACCTCGGAAAAAAAAGCTTCACTCAACACTTTCGCTATGTTTGATGTACTGGTGCTGCTTGCCGAGTATGCATCCACCCATTTTGAGAAATTATCCATAACCACTTTTATAAACCATTTTTCCCCCTTCTCTCCTGGGGTATGGTCCCATAAGGTCTCAACAAACAGTTTAAATGATGTCTGTGGTAAGCATGGCTGTCGTTGTTTTCCATCTGTATGCCTCATTGTGAACAAGTTACACATTGTGCACTGTTTCACGTGCTGGCATGCGTGCTTTGTGTGGCCGGGCCATAAAAATTGTTTCCTAACTTTTCATATGGGTAGATCCATTCCTGGGTGTCCGCTGCATCACTGCTATGTGCGTAAGCTAGCAATTTATCTCTTGCAGTTGGGGAGACGAACAATTGCCATTTCTGAGAATCGCTGGGCGAACAGGTTTCCAGGCTAATATCAATTATGTGCCAACACTCAATGTTTGACTGTGTATACGTGTCTTTCTTTGCGTGCATTATTGAACATCCTAGCTGCACCTGCTCTACTTCGCGATACAGTTCACTAATCAGGACTTCCTTGTTTACCGCATTCAGCTGTTGCATCATCAGTTCCTGGATTGGCTCCTGCATATCTGATGGCATAACTTCGTCCCACTCTGCATAATCTTGCATGATTATGTCAGTACTGGCAAAACACGACTGTGCATCTACCAGCTGATTCTCTTTTCCCAGAATATGTTCATGGTTAAGTCATAGGCCTTCATAGTAGTGCCCACCTAGTTAGTTTACTTCTCGCCTCGCATACACTGTGCAGTCACACTAGGCACTGGTTATCAGTATGTAATGTGAACCTCTGGTATTCCAGATAAGCCTTGTACTTACTAAAGGCCAAGACAATGGCCACACATTCCCTCTTGTTTACATCATATCGACGTTCAGTGGGGCAGAGTTTGGCACTGGCGAAATCGATAACATGGCAGTTTCCGTGGTTGTCATATTGGTACAATGTGGCACCTAGGCCTTCCTGACTGACATCAGTTCGCAGGTATAGATATCGGATAGCATCATACCTGTCTGGTGTCAGACACACTGTGAATTTCTGTTTTATTTCTGCAAATGCTTTTTCCATGTCACTAGTCTACTGGAAATGCAGTTGCAGTAATAATAAATCCATCAGCAGGGCTGTCATTATTGCAAAATTCTCAACATATTCTTGGAGCCAGTTGATTAGTCAGAAAAATTTTCTGAGTTGCTTTCACATGTTGGGTGGCAAATATTCCTCAAGTAGCCTAAGCTAGTCTGGATGTGTTTTATTTCCTGTGTCATTCATAATGTGGCCAAGTAAATCTAATCTTGTTTTCCCCAAATGGCATTTTCACATTACACACGTTAAGTTATATATGGTTAGCCTCTCCAAGACAACGAACATGCGGTGCAGATGTTCTTCCCATGTGGTTGACCACACGACCACATCATCCAGGTATGCGAGCATACAGTAGATAATGAGGCTATCTGGTATCCTAACCATCATCGCCTGGAAGGCAGCAGGTACGCACTTAATTCCGAATGGCATTGCGTAAATTTGAAATGTTCCACTTTCCAGAATCGTGAAAGTTGTCTTCCCTCGGTCCTTTAATTTAACGGGGACTGGCCATTCAAGTCTAGTGAGGTTAGAATTTTGGTTTGTCCAAGCGAATTAACTGTGTCCTTCACACTAATATAAGGTGGGATTTCGCTACATGTCACCCGATTGTCCGGCCTGAAGTTCATTCATAACCTCCAGGTACCATCCTTTTCCAGTGCTAGCGTAATTGCTGAGTTGAACTTGCTATCAGTGTGTTCAATTACAAAGTCATTCAACATTTCCTGGATTTGCTGTCGAATAATGCATGCCTGGTGCTGTAGATAGCTCTGCAGAGTTAATAAGATAGGCCCTACTTATGTTAATGAGATCTCGTTTTCCGTAACTCTCCTACAACGCAGGGCATCATGCGTGGCAAAAATGTCTCTATGTTCATTTAACAACAGCTGGAAAGTAACATGGTGTTCGGGTGGTTCATCATTATCGATTTCCACTAAGGAGAGTGTGGGCAGGCTATCAGCTGTGCGCCAGTCTAAGTTGTAGACTGTGCGCTACTCTTTCGCACCAAAATGTATCCAGCATGCTGCAGGCTCTATGATAATGTTTTGCTCCATTAGCCACGACACACCCAGAATTGCATCCTCTCTGATTTTCGGCATAATTATTACTGTTGTTAAGGTCTCCATATCACACACTCTTGCAGTAACCGCTGCTTGTCTTAGCATCATGCTACTATACTGGTTAATGGCTAGTCTAATCACTTAGTGGCATTACATCTTTATCATTCACAAAATGTGGCTGCAAGAAGTTGTGGAAAACTGCAATATCGACCAGCACATGACAATGTTGACTGTTGTCAGTAACATGTATGTGGATAAATTGTGATTTACTGCTACTTACCTGGTTCATGAGGGCTTGGTGGTGTTATGTCAAGTCCTGTTCTTGTTGTTGCTGGACTGGGGTGTCAGGAGTGTCCGGCCCCCTTACCTCTTCTTACTATTTCCCTGCTGCTTGCATTTTCTTGTGAACAGTTCAGATGCGGGTTATTGGACATTAGCTATGCAAATGATACACGTCACCATCACAGTACCAGCACAGTCATAGTGATGATTGACTTTTATCCCACAGTGCAGTAAGTAAAGGCCACAGCCTTTACTTACTGCACTGTTTCTGTCATTTTTTCTTTTGTTTGTTATTTTCCCAGTCTGGATTGTTAGTGGACTCTGAATTGGTTTGCAAATTTTTGTCATAATGTTAACCAAAATGTTTAGAATACTGATTAATTTGTTTTGCACTGTGTCCTCTCCTGTTTACGATTGCATTCTCTTAGCACTTGGGTCGCTGCGCTGTTGCCACGGGTTGCACTCGAGAATTATTGCATCATGCTTGAACTCGTCCTATATTCAGTTTAACAGTGGTATCAACAGAGCACGAGGCGAACATTTCAAGCCCAAAAATAAAGGTGAGGGTTTCTTTCTCATAAACCCTAAGACGACATTCAGGTTCCTTCAAGCTTCGGCTAGCAAACACTACAAATGCCAACCCCTTCTCTGTTCGCCGGCTCAGCACAGCGCTAAGAGCCGATGAAAAGACATCCACCTGAACGATGAACCTCCGCTCAAATTCAGGTAGATGGAGCACTGGTGGAGAGGAGAGAATTTCTTTAAGCTGGTTAGAGGCACTTTCGTGATCGGGACCCCAGACAAAATCGACCCCTTTCTTCTTCAAGAATTCAGGGGGACGGCAATCTCCAAAAATCCGCCGATAAAATATGCATAATAGCCAAGTATTCTCAAGAACTTTTGGACTCCCTTGATGTTCTTGGGATGTAGGAAGTTCAGAACTGGGGCAACACGCTCCGGGTCAATCATTAAAGTACCTTCATAAAGGAGGTATCCCAAAAACCTCACATGGTTAGACCCAAGGGTCACCTTCTCGGGGTTCACCATTAATCCCACTTCTCGCATTTTGAGAAGGACCTGTCGCAAATGATCAACATGATCTTCAAGGGTTTCGCTGTACACGAGTAGTTATAAAACACAGATCCTAGTGCATCACACTAAATAATCTAAAAATCAAACAAATTTTAGTCAAAATCAAGTAAATTTCTCGTTTTCAAGCAAGTTTTTGATGTTTTCTAGATAGCTCTTTCCCCGCTTCACTCCGATTTTAAATAACACACATATTTACGCCAAAATAAAGTAAATTTAAGTCAAAAATCAAGAAGAATTTCCATTTTATTTTTCAAAAATTTTCGAGCAGAGTTTTTTTTTTACTACCCTGCTAATTTAAGCTAAAATCCAATACTAACATTTTTTTGTGTAATAAAATTTCAACAACATTTTTTTCCTCCTCTTAATAGATTGATTTCTTTACAAATAAAAATGGAATTTCTGCTCAGCAAGTTAATCAATTCATATGAATTCACTAAACTACAAGATCTCGAAAATAATAGAAAGTATGCAGCCACAGAATTTCAAATTTACTAATCTAATTTTGGTAACAAAAATCAATTATATTCTAGATGGGAAATATAAAATTACATTACCAGATAATTATGAAAAAAATATGTGATAAAAAATGTTTGAAATTAATAATTGAGAACATTTTTTATAACATATAAAGGTCTAAAAGAAATGAAAAATGGAAAATCTATCCATGATATAGAATTCTCTTAAGGATTTGTTTTTTTTTTCTTTGAATTTTCTTGATTTTTTATCGTCAAATTTTCATATCATTTTTGTGATACATTATTGGTTGGTTGATTTTAGCTTTAATTTGATTGATTTTGGTAAAAAAATTTAGCGAGGTAACTAACTACCTTAAAAAAAACCCTGCTGTGAAATTTTAGAGAAATTGAAAATTTCTTCAATTTTGACATAAATGTGCTTATCTGGCTTAAATTTGCTTGTTATTGAGAAGTGAGTTGAGATAAATTATGTCTCCAGAAAACATGAAAAAGTTGGTTTAAAACAAGAAATTTACTTGATTTTGACTATAATTTGCTTGAATTTTATCTCATTCAGTGTCCTGCACTAGGATCGGTGTTTTATAACTACTGAGATTTTTGAAAAAATTAAACTTAGTTTGATTTTGGCATTTTATTTTTTTATTTTAATAAATACAAAGTTTCTTGTGTTACCTTGTAGTCTGACTACCATTTTAAAATTGGATTGTGTTTCAACTAGCCCTACTTTATTTTAGATATTGCATCTGACGATCTCGGAGAAGTAGTTTTCAAATTTCACCAAAAGCTATAAAACTCACTGTTATTGCTCTTGGAAAGTATTCACAATAAGATTGACCATCAGAAATAGGTGACGATCTTGAGCAGATAGAAGAATTGTTTGGAAATGTAGCATAGTTTAAAAAAATAAACAGCCTCATTTTGTTTGTGTCAATTTTATTTGTGCCAATATTATTTATGATAATTTTATTTCAATATAAATCTATTTGGAACACTTTATTTTTCATTTGTGTTTGTTTAGTAATTTTTTTCGTTTTCTTATTATATTTTTTCTTTATAAATAAAAAATGGAATCGCTGTCCTCTTATGAAATTAAAAATAATGACATATATAAGCATTGTAAAAAGTGTGGTGAATTATTACACATAGAAAGTTTTTACTCAAATAAAGACATAAAAGATAAGTAGTTTAAAACCTTTAAAAATGTTTAATTGAATATGCTAGAAGTCGCGCTATGAGATTTAAAAAAAGGAGAATGTACTATGTGAATGTGGAAGATATGTTTAAATTGTATTTTTCAAAAAGCATACAAATATTAAATTACACAAAACGAATGAAATTCGGAATGGCGACTATTCAACTAAGACATGTGTAGCATGTAATGGGAATAAATCTTTCCATTCTTTGTACTCAAATAAACCCACAAAAGATAAGCATATTAAAACCTGTAAAAATGTTTCATGACATATGTCAGAAATCATTATGGGTTAAATAATGAGAAAATATTGTGTGAATTTGGAAAATACGTAAATAAAGTACTTCTCATAAGGCATAAAAATACTAAATCACACAATACAGCTGTACATTCTAAATGAAATAGCATGTAATGAGAATAAATATATAACATTAGTTTCTCCTAATAAAAATACTAAGACAAACATAAACCAATATATAAAAAATGTTTCAATTGAAATAAGTCATAACAAGAAGTTAAATAGTTAAAAACTATTTTATTATTATCAATAATTTAAACACTTTTCGATTTTTATTACTTTATATTTTATCTTTATATTTCATAATTTACTATTAAATTTATTTCTTATTATATAACAAAGCAATAATGTCATCAACCAGTCTAACAGGTGAGTTGAGTGAAAAGAGATTGCGGGAGTTGAACGCTATCGGTAGGTATTTGAAAATTAAACATTGGTAGAAGCTAATAAAAGCTGAAATAATTACAGCTCTTATACCAATAATTATAAATGAACAAAAAAAAAGCAACCTTGGAAATTTACCTTATATATATGCCGATGTCGAAGAAATATCTAAAAAAAACATAAAAAGGAATTAAAAGCAATATTTCCATTTTCTAATAATTTATGTATTTGTAAACTCTAGAAATATAAGTAATCGAATAACAAAATGGGATTTTGAAAAATTACCTTTTTCAGATCCTAATGTCAAAGAATTATATGAAGAAGAACAAATAATCTAAAAGAAGAATTTCCTTTTTCTCATAATGTATTTATAAACAAAAGAAATAGAATAGCCAATAATACTTACATAGTTAATAAAGCTTTTAAATGTAGGTTATCAACATATAACATTGAAAATAACTTTAATTTAGTACAAAATTAACATTTTATAATTTCAGCAAAAGCTAAGTTATTCGAGATAATATGCGACAAGCTTAGGAACCTTAGAGGGCTGAAAGCTAACATTACATTTTTTTTGCCATTTATCGCAAGCAAGAGAATAACCAAGTACAGGTATTTCCCTTTCAATCATCTACCTATACAATATAGAACGAAGGAGAAGCTAAAGGATTTACAAAACTATAAAAAAATAAATACTTACAAATATATCTGAATTTCAAAGAAGAGGTCTAGGGTGGGCTTTAGAGAGAGTAATTGGATCACAGTTAGCTATAAACAAGTATAATCCATGAAAGGTATTATCATATATTCATCTACCAGAATATTATAAAAATAAAAAAAGCATATATTAATGTAAAAAATGAAGATCAAAATGTTTTCTTTGGGCAGTCAAGTCTGTAAGGTTTCGAGCAGACCAAGACCCACAAAGAGTAACTAAATATAAAAGTTTGGGGCTTGATATTGATAAAGTAATAGATAGATATGAATATTCTATTAAAATTGACGATGTACCTAAAATAGAAAATAAAATTGATGCCTCGATAAATGTATATTCTATTTATGATTGGTCCAATGTATATCCACTAAAAGTTACAAAAAGCGAAAAGGATAAACAGATAAATTTACTTTATTTCAAAGATGATAGTAACTCACATTACTGTTGGATAAAAGATTTATCTAAGTTGCTTTCTGCACAAAAAATAATCACCAACATAAAACATATATATCTGATGTTTGTCTTCAACTCTTTTACTCTCAAGAAAGATTAAATAAACATGTAAACGGCTGTTCTAAAAATAAATCTGTAAGATGCAGTATTCCTTTCAAAGGTGAGCAATTATCTTTCGAAAACTACTGGCATAAAATGAAAGTTACTTTTACAATAGCAGCGGATTTTGAATCATATTAAAGAAAATATCAACTGCTAAGTATAATCCAAGGGAAATAAATACATTTAAATTAATCAAGGAGTATCCAGTTTTAACAAAGGATAATATTGATAAAGGATTTTTATAGGGAGGTACCTAAAGAAAGATATTAACATGCTAATGAGCAAATAAATATAGTTGATTTAAAGTTGAAAGGTGAATCATTTACAATGAAATATCAGCTACATGAAGCTTCTAGTTTTTGTTATTATATTGTATGTAGTTATGGAGATTATAAACTCCCAGTTGTATAAAGAGGTCCAAATGCACTTTAGATGTTTGTACAATCAATGAAAAGGAAAGTAGAAGAGATTGGGGAAATATGTTCACAAATTGAATCAATGCACCCACTACCAAAAGAAGAAAGAGCAATATATTATATATTTAAAAAAAATGTGTTGTATGCGAATGCAATGATATATGAGGGGAAATAAAAAAGTACATCACAATAATCATTTAACTAGAAAATTCACTAACCCAGTAATGTAATGATTGTAACCTAATATTAAAACTACACAATTTTTTTCCAATTAATTTTCATAGCTTATCTGGGTATGATGCTCATTTATTAATTAAAGGGATAGGAAATGATGAAAGAGATATAGATTTAATTGCAAACAATGAAGAAAAGTATATTAATTCTGGGAAAGAAACAGAAAATTTGAAAATGAGGTTTATAGCCACCAAAAATGTATGTCTAGTACTTTAGGTAAATTAGCATCTTATTTAAGTAAGGAACGAAGGAACCATATGCAAAGGAGTTTCCCAGAAAATCAAGTATATTTAGTTATTAGGACAGTTGGAAGAATTTCAAAGAAGCTGAACTTCTACCAAAGTGTGAATTATACAATAAGCTAAATGAATCTGACATAACTGACTATGACTATAAACATGCAAAAGTGTATGGCAGCAATTTAAAATAAAGAACCTTGGAGAATACCATGACTTATACTTAAAAAGTGGCAAATTACTGTTGGCAGATATATTTGAAAACTTTAGAGACACTTGTATCAACACATACAGTTTAGATCCGGTGTGGTATTTTAAAGCACCAGTATTATCATGGGCTGCTATATTAAAAATAACTAAACAACCTTTGGATTTATTACATAATTATGATATGATTTTAATGGAGAGAAGGGTATTACAGGTGGCCTATCACAATGTTGTAAGCGATATGTTAAAGCAAATAATAAATATTTAGATGATTTTAATCCTAATCAAGAGTCCAACTATTTAGCCTACCGCGGTACTAATAATCTTTATGGTTGGGCAATGTCTCAGTATTTGCCATATGGAGGTTTCCAATGGGTTAATTATCGAGTATTTAGATTAAATTTCTGCGAATATATATATATATATATATATATATATATATATATATATATATATATATATATATATATATAATTTGAAGGGTGATTCACTTAAGGGGTACACATTCGAAGTTAATGTAGAATATCCTCAAGAACTTCATAATTCACAAAAAAGTTCTTCAATTTTATCCAGAAAATAAGGTAGTTCAAGGAACAAATTAATTTAAATTGTTAACAACTTTACATAACAAACAAAAGTATGTAATACATTATTGTAATTTGAAACAGTGACTAAATAATGGATTAAAACTTACTAAAATACATAGAATATTGAACTTTAATCAGTCTGATTGGTTAAAGAAGTATATGGATTTAAATATGGTAATGATTTTTATAAACTGATGGATAATGATGTATTTGGTAAAACAATGTAAAATATAAGGGACTGGATAGATATAAGACTGATATCAAATTAAAAAGACTGCGATAAATTAGTAGCAAAACCAAATTGAAAAAAGTACTATCTTTAATGAGAATCTTGCAGGTATACATATGAATCAAATATGCGTAAGATTTAATAAGCCGATTAATATGGGCACATCAATTTTAGACATATCAAAGAGTTGATTAACGATTTTAATTATAAAGTGATGAAAACAAAATATGGAGATAAAATTGAATTATGCTATCAAGATACTGATCTTACATTTATGACATAAAAACAGAATATCTTTACTAAGGTATGAAGACAATGTTAGAAAAATTTGATACAAGTGATTATCCAAAGGACAATATCTATAACATGCCTCAAATAAATATGGTGTTAGGTAAAATGAAAGATTACTGAAATAGTAAAATAATGAAAGAATTTGCCTGCTTAAGAGCGAAAAATGTATGCATAAAGAATTTATAATAAAGAGAATAAATGATCTAAAGGAGTAAATAAGTGTGCAGTTAGTAAAAGAAACACATTTGACGAAGAAATGTTTGTTAATGATAAAATACAATATGGAACAATGACTTTAATAAGAAGTGAAAAGCATGTAATATACAGGGCGAGTCATCAGCTCTGCAACAATGGCGAGAGGCCATTCCTTGCAAAATTTCAGTTAGAAAATATCTGACAACAAATGCCAGGAAACCACTCCTGACAGCAGGAAAACCTTGTTAAGATGGTGTTGCAATTATGAACTTTATTTAATTATACTGAAACCATGTGATATTAAGGGGTGAATTTCTGTAGGCATGCCAAACAATTCAGTCACTGCAAATACCCATGTTGACCTACCACATACCCTAGATACTAAAATGGGGGTTGCCACATCAGTGAAAAAAAGGTCGTCGTACATAATTTTGTAAATTATGAACCCGGCCTATGAATTACCATTGCGAGACTTGAAAACAATACATCTTGATAAGGAAACCTCCTATGCATAGTTTACAAGAAAACAGACCTCCGAGATATTAAATACCACATAATGCTTATGAGGCATTTAATATCTTGGAGGTATGTTTTCTCACAAACCATTCATCAGAGGTTTTCTTACCAAGATGACATTTTTTATGTCTTGCAGTGGTAATTCATAGGACATGATCATAATGTACATAACAATGTATGAATACCCTTTTTTCACTATTTGAAGGGGTGGCAACCCCCAATTCGCTATGTAGGGTATGCAGTAGGTCAACATGGGTACTTGCATGTTACAGTGACTGAATTGTTTGGCATTCCTACTTAAAGTCATCCCTTAATATCACATGGTTTCAGTGTAAGTAAATAAAGTTCATAATTGCAACCCCATATTCACAAGGGTTTCCTGCCCTTAGGAGTGGTTTCCTGGAGTTCGTTGTCAAACATTTTCTAACCGAAATTTTGCAAGGAATGTCCTCTCGCCATTTGTCACAGAGCTGATGACTCATCCTGTATACAGCCGAAGTTAATAAATTATCTTTAAGTCATCGTCATGACAAAAGGATTATACTAGAAAATAAAATAGATACATTGACATAAGTGTATAAAAATGTCTAATTTTAATTCATTTTCTAATATATTATCTTCTATATCTACATTTTATGGACTCAAACTTCTGTAATATTTAAACGAATATTTTTTAACGACTTTAGTTCCCAAAAATCTCTAATTTCCAAAACAATATGATTAAACAATTCATTATTAATTTTATAAAAAAATTGGGTATGTAGGTACACAAATAATAGAATCTCTGAAACCGAACATTGTTTTCGATGGAAAACTGCCGATTGTACCTGTTTCTAAAACGTTGAATTCAACATATTTCATAAACATACCATATGTCAAGATACAATTAACATTTATTGTTTTAAATGGGTCAAAATTAGGTAATTTAGTACATATAGCAATTTTTTTAAATAATCATATTATTTTTTTTCAAAACCAAGGATAGCAGATAACTGATAGTAAAATTTAATACCAAACTTACATTTAACCAATATTCTATTTTACGCATTGTCTGATGTTAGTTCAATGTTATTAGTTTAAAATGGTTAAATTGAATTTATAGTTTCCTTTAATGATTCAATATTGTATTGGCCCCCTAGGGATATTTATAACTTCACTGTTATCAATCAATGGTATATTATAATCATTTATAATAGGTGTTACAAATTTTGTATGAAAACTAATCACAACAATGGATTGATCTTTATAGATTATATCATAATGAAATTTCTTATTTAGTATGGAACTCTTATTTGTTAACTTAAATACTTTACTAACCATTTAATACACAAACAATTATTTTATTAAATTAAAAAAGTTGATTGGGGCGTTGGTGTTTTAATTTCTGAAGGAAAATCTGAAAGTACAAGAATGGAGAAATATTGCCAGACAACATGAGGCTCATAATAGCATGCCCAAGTAATCGTGAAGAAACTAATTTGATTATAAATTTTGTCTATATGAAAGGATAGATATATTTTAATAAATTTTATGTTTGCTTAAAAAGGTTAAATCAATCTAAATATGTTCAGTTACAAAATTATATTGATTTTTTTTATCCAAAAAGCTAAAGGCGAAAAAAAATTGAGGTACTATTTAAATAATAATGATGAAATGATTCTTTAGACCAATATGAAAATAATTATCTGATTATATTTGACAAAGTTATTTTAGACTAACAAGACAAAATTCATGAATATATCACTAGAGGAAGGCATAAAAATATAGATGCATTTTATTTAGCTCAAACTTACTCGAAAGTACCTAAGCAAATGGTAAGAGATATAACCATTTTTCTGTGAGTATTTAAAATAGATGATACTAACTTAAAAGCATATTTATCATGATTTTGTTTGTGGAGATATGTCTCATGAAAAATTCAAAGAGATTTGTGTAAAGTGCTGGGTTGAAGCCTATGGTTTTATCACATTAGATACTCATTCCATTTATGGATGTGGCATTTGAATATGATGATGAACATGAGCATTAAAATATATTGTGCTTGAAATGATTAGCCTTCTTACAACCTGTTAAAAAATTTTTGTATATAAATGAAAGTTTACATAATCATGCTCGCTATCTTAAAAATAAATTCAGCACTATCCATAAACGAGAATTGGACATAATGTGTTTAAAATGTTTTAAATGAATATGAATATTTATAAGGTAGCCCAACTTCACTTTCAAATGTTGATAAAGAAAAGTTTTAAAATTCTTTTAAAACATTTCAAGAATATCAACATTTCTTCATTCGATGGTAAACTCAATGAAGAAACAATTAATTTAATTTATCGACCAAGATGTACTGATAAGGATGGTATATTTGGTAGCTATTCATTAACCATAAAATTGAATAAATAATCTTAAAGTGGCTTTTTGCATTTGCAAATAATTCAGTTAGGAAGTTAACTGAAGAGGCTTTAAGCATTTAGCAAAAGCATACAAATTTAAAATTTGTTTAAGATGTAAAGTTTCCAGACATAGTTAAATCTTACAAATAAAGTCAACATAAAAATCAGAGATCACATTGGTTTTCTCCAAATAAATTATTTCCATGTGGTAGTGAACTAACTTATTCTTTTCCTTCAAATCAACAAACTAGTCTTGTTGAAATTCATATCAATGAGCAGTAATATTAGTCTAATGATGGGATAAACACTCCCAAAAATAAAGTTAACTTACTGGCAGTTTTGATCCATGAAATTGGTCATGCATTATGTCTGCAACATACAAATGATAAAAATTTGGTCATGTATCAATTTTTAATGATGATTTGTTTGATTTGCAACCAGACAACATTCAAAACATTTAAAACTCTTATGTGGCACACCCACAAAATTATTTTGAAGATAATGGTAATGAATCTACAGATTTATTTAAAAGCAAATATACAAAAATATTTTAAATTATTGGTGGTTTGTATATTTTTTACAAAATAAACCTTGTAATAAAAAGTTTTCAATAATTTTTTTATGTACCACACACCTTTGGGTGTGTTAATTCTGTTTGTTGATGACAAAATTTGCGTTGTTGATACCCTAGTTATAAAGTTATTAACAGATATCCAAAATTATTTTCTTTGTTTGGAATATGTGATGAATATAAAATAAATGCTGTTTTTCAATCCTATCCAGGACAAACTTTTATCTTCTTTGAAAAGGTGTGTTATGCCGAAATAGACTAATGCTGTTTCCAGATAAAAGAGAATGGTCAAATTAGGGATAAATTTCCTCATTTGTCAAATATAGTCAGATTTTAGATATATGAATTGTTTACTGTATTTCTTTATTAATGAAACTTTCACAAAATATAATAAATTTACATAATATTGACTAGAGTTGGTAAAAATAACATTGCCTTGTGTGGTATAAAGTGTGACTCATATAACAAAATTATAAATAAAATTAAATATATTGTTAATGATTTATAAATGTTAACCCTTTAATGACTATAGATAATTACAGAAAAATATTTAAAAATTACAAAACATCTGTTTTATTAATCTAAGAGTTATGAGAATTTACAAAACATGACCATTTGATATAAACTTTATTACCTTTAGATTTTAAGACTTTTTAAATCAAATATTCATCAGGGTAGTTAGTTTTCATAAAAATTGCATGTATGTTTATTCTTCTCCTTTGATAGCTTTCATTTTGTAAGTAGGTACATCATTATATTTAACCTTAAAATAAGTAAATAATTCTGTTGACCAGTTAGGGGTATAACCTTTTTAAATAATTAATTTAAGTTTGCTAACATGGACACATCACCAACTTTGTATTTCGGTTTAGTAAACATATTCACAACATCTGGTTGCCTTAAATTCTTTCCATTTTTCTTATTAACTTCAACAAGTTCCATGCATATAGTTCTATGTTTTATAATGTTGCATTCCTTCTCTAAATCCTCTGATATATTTACCCATTTATAATTATCATTCAAAGCAAATTTCTTCCACATTTATTTTTCATTGTGTGATTAAATATTTCTACAATAATAGCTTTCAGTTCACTGAATGTAGAATAATGATTGATGTAATATTTTTGCATAAGTTCTTTAAATTACTTAATATAAAATTCAGAGCCATTGTCACTTTGTATATTATGTGGTTTACTTTTCATCAATATACATTGTAAACCTTTTTTCTACATTTCTAGCTGTTTTATCTTTAATATGTATAGCAAATGTATGCTTTGAAAAAACATCAATAATTGTTATAATATACTTGTATTTATTATTTATATCTGATATGATTTCAAATTACCAGTATCGATCTCAACAAAATCAATCTGCCATAAATCATCAATTCATGAAGATGTTACTTTTATTCTGGGCAAATTATTTCTTGCAGGTTTATATAATTCATTGATTATTCCTTCTCTTACCTCGAGCATTTTTTTTAAAGAATGTTGATTTATTGGAATTACATATCGAAAATTTACTTTTCGGAACTAATTGGCCATTTTGTATATTTTAAATTTTCACAACATTATTTTAGTAACCTTTTTACACTTTAAGCACCAAGTGTTCTCCATTTAATAGTAAAAACAATAATTATTATATATATTTCACAAATATTCTTATCATAGTCATCAATCCATCGCGATTAATATGCACATCTTTAATTCTAAAAATTGAAATATAGCCCCATTTAACATCAAAATACTTACTGTAATCTATTTTTATATTATGATTAATATAAACTTCCAAATCATTTTCTAAGTGAAAAGCATAATTCCTTTCATTCTATTTTGCATGTAAATAAAATATGTAAAAATTTTCTTCCTCTCATTTTTCAATTTTTGCATTAACAAGTGTATCACAATAATTCAAAATGGATTGGTTTAAATTTTGTAATTTATCAGCTATTCCTTTATCAAAAAAATTTTTATTGGCTGCCTATTTTTCCTCCATAGGGTCAGCTAAATTATTAATTCTACGATTTTGAAGAGAAACATAATCTTTTGTATAAACAAAAACATTACTTAGTTGATCTCGTAAAGCAGAAACAATAGTATTGTATCTTGATTCTACATATGTTTTTAAAGAAAAAATAACAGTATGGGTACTTGAATCTACATCTGTTTTTTTGGCATAAGCAGAAGCTATAGATGTAGTAGCAGATAAAATAGTATTGTATCCTGTATCTACATCTGTTTTAATGCAAAATAAGAAGTAATAGTATGGAATCTTGAATCTAGATCAATTTTTAATGCATAATCAGAAGCGCTAGATAGTACGGAATCTTGAATTTACATTGTTTTTTAAAGCGTAAGCAGAATCAATACTATCGAATCTTGAATTTACACCTTTTCTTAAAGCATAAGCAGAAATATTACTGACTCTTGAATTTATATAGTTTTTGAAGCATAAGCAGAAACAATAGTTTTGTATCTTGAATCTACAATTTTTTTTTAAAGCATGAGCATTAGCATCAAAGTTTTTATTTAAAGATGTGTTTAATGGTTTTCCAAATATATCCATAATTTAATTACAAAGAAATTATATCGTAAAATATAAATCCTCTTTAAAAAAGATACAATACAGTTAAGCATAGATGTCAGCAGATAAACGGATTAAAATTCTGAACTGGATTATTAATGTAATAAACATTTATCTTTTTGAAAAATTAATTAAGTTACTAGGAATATTACCTCCAAATAAATCAAAGTAGTAAACATCATTATTTTCTTTAAAATAACAAATTCAGTGACTGCCAGGTTTTGATGAGGTGTCAAAATTAACCATACCACATTAATTTTTGTGCATTCAATTAGGTAATTTATCAAACATATAAATGTTTCTGAAGTGCTTAATATTTAGTGTATTTACACATTTTTTCAATATCAAAATTAGATAATAGTGATCAACTCAAATTTTTTCTGGTCTCCCCCTCTTTGTAAATAAGACATTTCCTGATTTATTTTCCATTACTAAGTTATGTCTCTGTTGTTCTTCTAATTTTTTTTTCTCATTTGTTCAACTGAATTTTGAAAATTTCGCTAGCTCCTCCAGCTAAAGCACCTAAAATTGGAATTAAAATTGATATAAATCCTTCATGATATGAACCACTTCCAGATTTTTCTTTGAGTATCATTTTGATATTTGGGAGTGGCAAAGTTAATTTGAAACCTTTGCCTTCTTTCAGTTATTTATATTTTCTCTCAACTAATCTCTTGTTAAAAATTTATCCATACCCAATTCTCTGAGCTCGAAAGTTATGTTTGTTATCTTCCTTTATAGAGGAAAATATATGTAATTAATTAATAAATTTTAATACCCCGACCTTATTTACTTTTTGTAAACATGGTTGAAGCAACATTTGCAGAAGCAATTTTTTCACCAATTTGAGTATCTTTATCTAACATAATCTCCTTAGCTTCTTTTTGTAAAATTCTGTCTGCTGCATGTATAGATTCTAAATCTGTATGGCCCCTCTAAGTAATGTACTGATGTTTGCATGCTTCATCTAGTTTATCTATTTCTATGGTGCTTATGTCCAGTCTTTCATTCAATTTTGTAAATGGTCCACAATAATTATAGCCTGACAAATGCATTTAAGGCAGATTTAAGTTTTTTAGTGCCCGATTTATTATTCCTTTATCATGGTGTTTGGAATTCCAAAATTAATGGGGAATTACATTTAAAACTCTTATAAGATATTGCATTCCTTTATGATTATAACAACAAATTCAGAGAACTTATTGTTCAACATATTTATTATGCTTACTTTTTCATTGGAATAATGGCTATTTCTTGCATTTTCTTCACCATGAATGACTAACAACCTATTAATCAATTTTCTTACATCATCCATCCAAATGTATTATTTTGGTAATCTGCTGTATTTTCAATACCTTTTCCAGATCTAGGAGTTCTTGGGGAAATTATTCTTTCAGGTGTGTTTGGCACTGATCTTGAATCTGATTTTTTATACAGGAACTGATCATAAATTAGTTAACATATATTTATATACTTCCAACTTCTATTCTAGTTTATTTGCTTATTAGGATTATAGTCTTGAAATGCAGCATTGGTTAATAAAACAATTCGTATGTAGTTTTCATAGCTGTTATCGGTGAATTTACCTTCAAGTTCTGATTGTGTGTTTTTTTTTTGTTTTAACAAATTAGAAAGCCCTTCTATTAATTTATATTCTGTATCCTTAACAAATAATTTATCATCATCTATCACTACTTTTGTTTCCCCAATGTAAAAGTTATATCCAACACCTCGTAAAACATATTTTATATTAATAACATTAATGCTTCCAGCAATTTCTTTTGCAAGTTTTATATTTGAATCTTTTAAGGGTATGATTGTCAATTGCTCTTCCAAACTCGTAGATTTATGTTCTGGGAATAATTCTCACTCAAATTATATTTCTTCTGGCACTGGTGGATATTCTAGATTCTTTCATGCTACGGGAACTAGTACTGTTATTAAATTTTTATTTTCTTTACTTAATGTTCTACTGTAGTGTCTATGTGACAATACTTTGAGGTGTGTGTGTTATATGTGCGGAGTAAGGTTACCCAGCTGCTGTTAAGTGGTGTCATTATAAATATTATATAGATCTGAATGTATCCACACTGTATATTCACCACATAAATTACATAAATATAGATGTGTATATCTTACTGAGTCGAGTATCAATTTGGTTATAGTACAAGTATCAATGAAGTAAAACGAACTATCAATGCCAGAAGAATTTGCCCTATTTTCTAGTTGTCTTCCACATATCAATACACTTTACAGCAGAGGTGCATAAATTTCCTTATGCAATAAGTAGATTAGATCACCTGAACAAAATTTGTTCTTAACTCCATCAAATACCTTTCGAGAAAGATCATTTACTAGAACTTCATGTAATGCAGATGATATAGACCAACGATAAACATGAGACAAAATACCCTCGAAATAACAAGACACAAATTATAATTAATAGGAATAGCACACTTTAAATTACATATAGAACATTGAGTTTTCTTGACTTCTCCACAGAACATGGACATTTAGAACAGAACATCATTGCAAAATTTAAATCGTCGTTGCACTCACTCTATTCTTACGATTTAGTTATAGTTCATGCCAGACTTGACTATTCAGTTGATAGAGCTAGATATCTTTAAGATCCCTATCTCTGGGTTTAAATCATTAAGATTGAACAAACATCCAAAGTTCAGTGCAGAAATAGCTTGACATGCCATTAAAATAAAATACTTTTCAAATTATGGTTAACATGGTGAATTCAAGATTAATGAAATTCATCTTACAGTTTGTTGCTGCCAATGGCTTACGAGCCATTGCTGGAAAGTCTTACAGTTCACCATCAGGAAACTAACAAACAAGAGCTAAGAAGGCCTCTTCATACATGCCTGCTCTTACTTACTCACAGTTCTCTCTCCTCAAACTATCTAGCCTTAAGTAGGACTAGTAATGTCTGTGACACTATACAAATTCAAGGCACTGAATTAATTTGTACTTAGCCATTATGCCTGTGTCAGAGAGAGGAAGAAAGAGTCCTCTTTCCTCTGTTACAAAGTCATTATTAATACCAAAATTTAAAACTTTTCTGTCACTTAGACTGTTTGACACATTTATGATTAACTCTTATGGAAATTAAGGTAAACTTATTTGAAATTTCTCCAAGCATTAACACAAATGTGATTTCTTTGCTAAGAGAAAACATCTGTGATTTTGTGGTTAAAATTAAACATAGGGGTCATGTAGTCCTACTACACTACCTTTTTACAGATATTTTGTTATTCATGAATTAAAGGTAGATCTCTCTTCTTATTTCTTTCTAACCTGCTTAATAATTATTTTTTACAATCTTTAAATTTTTCAATGAGTAATTTAATTCGAAAAACTTCCTTTGGTGAATATTTCATTTATATATGAATTTTTTTCTTATAAATAAGTGATAAAAGTACTGAGAGTTTTGAAAGGCATACTTTTCCTCCAATAGATCAAACAAGGGGGAATCTAAATGTTTACAATAATATAATTAAATTTGATGTTCCTATAGGTGGCGGATTTTCTTTCCCAAATGATAATTTTGTTTTGGAACAATATAGATTACTAAAGAGAGAGAAAATTGGAGATGAGGCAAAATATGAAAAATTATATAATATTGATGTTTGTTCTAACTTTTTTCCTTTTCAGTTTTCTAGAGAAGAAATCTCAAAACATGAAAATGTTATTGAGGCTGTTGATAATCCTGGAATAACTTTAACAAAGATGAATGCTTTGTTAAGATCTACAAGTGAACAAAATTATTTAGAGCTTGTTGCTGTTGATAATAAATATCGAGTAAAATCTGTTCATGTTATTCCTTGGAATAGGAAGCAGGTAGGAGCTGGAATTTGGCTTGGCGGTAAGTTAAATTGTTCGTTGCCATGAGAAGTTTTATGCCCAATTCTAGGGTCCACAGCCTACTGTGGTCTCTATCTGTGGCACTTTGTGGGCCTGAACAGTTAAGGCAATGATAAACTGGTGCAGAGCAATCTGTCAGAGAGCGTTCTTCCCCACATCATGACAACTCAGTTTAATACTAAGGAATATTTGATCGGAGTGTTCAAAATGACAACATTTAGCGCACTGGATGACCATTTGAACTTTGGGTTTCACATCAAAATAATATTTGTAGATAAGGATACTATCAGGAAGTAGCTGCCCTTTAAGTAATATATTTCAGTTCAGTAGGTTTATAAACGACCTGTCCCTCTTCAACAAACCTCTTATTCACGCGTTGAATTTTAATTATCGGAAAAGGTGACTCTATGCCATGCACAATGTCTTCGTCCGAAACATTCAAAGGAATTCCATAGACTAACCCCTGTTTTTGTATTAGTGAAGTCAGAATGTAAGCCTTTAACTTGTGTTCAGACAAAATGCTGGACGATACCAAAGCATTCGCAGCGCCAGGCATTTAAAATAAAACTTTGAGATGATTCGATCCCGCCTGGAGTATTTCTACACCCTCCTCTGTCATATGAAAGCAATTTCCCTATCTGTGTGGGGTGTAAGTTTGCCACATATTTATCTTGACCTTCGATAAAGACGACAAAAGACCCTGATGATGTATTCAAATATTTATTCGCAGGTGTTGGCCACGAAGTGGCTGTATCGTCAACATTGGCAGGAACATTAGACTGAGTGTTATGATTAGTGTTCATACTGGGCAGCGATTTAGGAACAACTTCCAGGTCGCCAGTCGAAATAGATAGCAAAACAGCTTCACTTACCTCCATTTCCACTTCGTTGCCTTTGTCCTGCTTGTTTGTGGACATATTGCAGATATGTTTAGTAACATACTTGCATTCTGTCATCTTGTGACAGCACAAACGTTGCATTACCATCACAAATACATGGCAGACATATGTAATAATAATGACCAATATGTCCAAATGCACGACGTGTGAGCAGCAGAAGCAACACCGAAAGAGTGCCTTTTACAACAATAGGCTTCTTTTTGCGGTTTAATTGGTAACAGGCTGATTATCAGCATTCGCAACTAAATGATCACATCGCGAAAATGCTTATCGTAAACACAGATGGTGAACCTCAATTGAAGAGAACTTCAAAACTGTGCAATCGTTGTAATTATGTCAGAAATAGACGTGCAATACATGGATGTGTTAATGTAATGGAATGCAGAGACTAACATGTAGGACCTTTTTCTCACTTGAAAATAATACCACTTACATGTCAGAAATGCAGTTCGAGTTACAGCGACGAAAAGCATATAATAAAACTTCACTAAGCCTCGAAATATCATAACTACATCAAAAGTACGTGCATTGAGTACAGATTAAGGTTATCCACGTTTGTACTGCTTACCTACGAACCCATTAAAAAAACTTACTAAATTTCGTCAAGAAATAAGGCACCATTTTCATTTTAAACTACCGAATATTCATCCATTTTGAACATTAAAAGGCAAGCATGTGGTAATGCAAGTTGCAAATGCAATAGCCAAACCCGGAATCCAAAACTATGAGCAGCAAGCATCAACATCCGGTTAACAATTATTTTAACGTGCTCCCAACCAGCATTATCCCTATAGAAAGAGAGGACACTCAATGTTATAAATGGGGCAGATATCAGGTTCGTTAAAAAAATCATAGTTTAAAAACTGATTGAAAAAAATCGAACACCCCTCAATACCGGTCGTGGGTTTCCATTTGGAGCAGCATTTCCTTGATTGCCATACTTTTCTTTGCATTTCCACTCCTTGTAAAACTACAAGCCTTTTATCGCGGGAAGAAGAGATAAGAGAGGAGGAGGTTTTACCCAATTTCAAGACTTTGGGTGAGCTGTTCATATTTTCACAGATATTCCGATATTGGGCCAGTTATTTATTCTTGTATCGGCCGCATTGTATTTCACAAAGAGTTTCAGGATGCACAATTCTTGCAAGTTGACTGAAAAGTCCACATAGAGGAAAATGAAACCTGTTTTTAAAATCGAATATGTTAGAGTGAGCAGGAACAGGTGTATGTGGTTGGCCTTATTCGTTCAAATGTTGCCAATATTATTTTGAATGTTGTTGAGCGATTCGTCCACGATGGCGTTTCGTTGAAAATACTGCTGCTGCAACACAACCGATCCAAATTATTGCGGATTAAATAGATTATAGGAATGATATCCTACAGTATCTCGTCGCGGATGTCGTTGGACCATTTGGATTTTACAATTCTACTCGAAAAGATAGTCTCGGGACGATGATGTGTCCAGGGAATGGTGAATGGAGATTTTCAGAAGGATGTGAGGCAAGCAAGTGAGAGAACTGTGCAGTAACTGCACAGCCCCATCCACATCAATGTTGAAAACTAATATCTGGTAGCTCAAATAAGGCATGGTTACAAATCTGCTCGTTATATACCCTTCGAATTGTATATGATTGAAATTATCCTAGTCAAATCATTGTAAGTTTCCACCGTATCGTTTTCTTGTTTGATATTCAAACACTGTTCAGGAGCATCTTGCGAAAAAACAAATGGAGTGTTCAAAGTCGGTGAAAAGTTGGACGCGAATGAAGCTGCATTTACGAAGGTTGCAATTTTTTTATTACTCATAGATAGAATTTGCATGCAATTCGGGATATTCTATATGTTTTTTTCGTATGTTAGCCATTTACTTATAATAATATTGGTCAATATTTTCAAAATGGTAAGATATGCCAATACTAATAAGACTTGAAAAAAAAAAAAAACAAAAAAAAAACAAATGTTTCCTTTTCCATTTCATAGTATCTTATGAGTCAAGTGATAAGTAATAAATGGGTTAATGTAAACAGTTATCACTTAAAAAAAAAATTAATACGAAAATACTGGCGATGTTTTTGACAAGTCTACTAATTTTATGATTTTATGCAACGCGATTAATAAAACTATACAAAATGTAGGTGATGTAAAAAAAAGTGTCAATTTGTTACAGACTTCGCAACAAATGCTTGAATTTTTTAAATAAGTTGGTAAACAATTTAAATAATTTCGAAATTAGACAGATACACTAGTTTCAATTCAACTATGTAGCTGCAAATGATCCCATTTATTTAATAGATTTGCCTGTAGATGGTAACCCTGACAAACTGGAGAAAAAAGTATGGGGAAAAACAACTGCAATTGTATATACACAACCGGACATCTGGGAAGCCATTAATATTTTATTATCCACACCCTTCTCCCAACAATCGTATATTGGATCTTTAGATCAAGCTATAAATACAATGCATAACAGGCAAATTAATGTAGCATCTCCTTGATATAGCATGAGTAAATTTCGTTCTCACAACAGAAAATGTGTTTCATGAGAAACTTGTTAGTTTGATGAACAAATAAGAAGAGCTCAAACATGAGAACCAAGATGGTGGATAATTGAAAAAAAGATAGGGAAAGGACACCTAAAACCCTTTTAAACATTTGTTTATTTATTTGGTAATTTACAAACAACATAATGCTGTTGACTTTTAGCAAATCATTTAATTTTTTTTTTCAAATGCGATAGTGGATTCCTTGTCTGCATTCGCATTTATGGAAATTGACACCATATATACTAAACTGAAAGAAGGGAAAGGGAGGGGAAGTGAAATGCTGCAACATGATTGGTTGTTGAAATCAGGAGTGGGGGGAATCAACAACTAATCAGAATACACAATTTCCCCTCCCCCCTAATTCTTTCAGTTTGATTATAAGACGGAGAAATCTGGAAAAAATTTTCAGTCGACGGCGAGAGATGGACAGATAAACATCAACCTTCCTCCACTCCAGAGCAAAAGGAATAAAGCATATATAATAGTAGCAAATATACCTTTAAAATATTAATATTATATATCGAAAATAGTATATAATATATAGTATATAGCATATTATATATATTAAATAACTTACCTTTTTTTTCTGGGAGAGGAGGAAGCTTGATGTTTCTCTGTCTATCTCTCGCCGTCGACTGACATCTTTTTTTCCAGATCTCTCCACCATAAAGGTAAACTGAAAGAATGGGGGGGGGGGAGGGGAATTTAAACAGTGTTCTCTGATTGGTTTTTGAAAGTTGGAGTGGAGTGGGGAGATATCGAACGTGGAACATTCCGATTAGTTCTTGAATTTAGAGCTGAGGGGAATATAATGTAAATTGAGCAAGGAACAAATTTCAATTTTGGACAGGTTTGTTTGGTACCGAGATAAACTTAACTGTGTGTGTTGCAATACCCTCCCCCCCCTTTCACAAACTGTATTCAACAACCAATTAGATTACACCATTTCATTTCTCCTTCCTTTAACTAATTTTGTTTATGACGATGCACTCATTCGTCGACTTAGATTATGACTTCATCGTCTTTATGTCATTTTAGGCTACCCCCGCATCATTTTAGACCACCATTATGTCATTGTAGATTGCAATCGCATTTAATTGATGTTGACATAATTAACTTCACATTGTTTTAGGCGGCCATCACAGTAGACTGATGCTGACATCAGGTTTGCATTACATAATAATCGGTATCCTCTGTTAGTTTAACACATATAATCAAACAAAAATTCATCTAGACCCGAGATTTTCCTATATGTTTGCGAGTCGAGAGCTTGACAGTGATATTTACCGTCCAGTATATCCAAAACATCCTTTACCTCGTTTGCTTGGAGCCGAAACTAAATCCCTACTTTTGACACTGCTTCGATCAGTTGTTTAGTTATATTGAAGAATATTGTTTACTCTACATTTATATTGCAGCAATTTATAGTTTTTTATTTTTATTTTACAGGTTTTTTTTATATTTTACCAATAATAGTTTTTTTGTATTGTTTTATTCTACCAGCCTTTTTAATTTGACAAGTTTCACACCTTATAAAAATAGAGAGTAATTTAAAAAAATTGTTTTATTACAAAAAATTTTAAATACAGAAAGTAAACATTTATCACACCCAAAACTAACGGTACGAATTTGTTTCTTCGCATTTACATGTTGGTAGAGTGTATTTTCCTTCACTCTCGACAGTCATTGCAGCGATCTTGGAAGCTACATGTGGAACGAATCTCTGTAATTGGGGCACGAATATATTGTTTATGGCCTCGGTAAATTTTCGTTTTCTATCTTTATCCAAGTAAATTTCTATCTCCCAAATGGTTTGTTTCATTTTTTTCGGCAATGCCTTCTTTGATTGTAGGAAACGATAATAATTCAATTGTTGTTGCAAATAAAAATGTTGCATTTTGGTTATTGTTTCTTCAGACGTGTATCCCATTCTCATACTTATGTATCCCCACAAACAAACCAAAAAAATGCTGATCGCTAAAGTAGATCAACTTCTTTTCTTCATCAACCACAATGCTTTTCTTGGAAATATCAAGATTTCTTTGTAATGTGATTGCGCAACCACCCCTGCTCCATTTTTTATTTCAAACATACATTGTTGAACAAATGGGTATAGCTGATTATAATGTGCCAGATTTTCAAAACATTTTTCATATCCTAAATTTCCATACAGTTTTCGAAATCAACCACTTTTATGTATAACCTTGATCCGAAACATACTGTTGCATCATAATAGGTATCCACTGTAGGTCGAAACACACCATTACATCATAATTGGTATCCTCTGTAAGTTTAACAATTATATAATCAAACAAAAATACATTTCTACCCTACATTTTCCTATGGGTTTTCGAGTCGAAAGCTTGATAGTGAGATTTACCATCCAGTAGATCCTAAATGCCCTTCACTGTGTTCGCTCGGAGCCGAGGCTAACTCACGACTTTCGAAAATAACAGGTCGTGTATATGGAAGAATTAATAATTGCACGATGCGGTCTCCTTTGTCGATGGTCAGTTCATTCGACACAACGTTCCAGACGCAGATTTGTAGTTATCTGTGATAATCGAGATCGCACACTCTGTCATAAAGTTGAAGTCCTGGTTTTCCAGTCGATGTACGAGGAATCATGTACCCTAAATGACCCAGATGTAGTGAACATCATTCTCCCGGAGCTAATGTGATATCTACAATGGCATATAAATCACAAGCTCCTGATCCCAGAGTTCAATATTTTGGAACTCTTGCTTCTGGATGAATCTTCTCATAACATAGAAGAGGGCAGTTGTAAGCTAATGCTTGGATCGGTAGTTTGTCCGTACTGAATAACATTAGTTACTCGACTTATTATTATATATACAAATTTCTAGTCTTCTTTTCTTTGTTTTGATTTATTAACTTTTTTTAAATTTATTTCTATTCAATGATTTTTTTTAAATTTGTTTTAGTCGACCAACCTTTGTTCGTTTTTGTTAGCCAAATATAATCCAGATTCGTGGAAATGTCGTGAATACAAGCATCGACGAAATTAATCAACTCTGTGTCTGTGATACCAACACTATCTTCTCGATCGAGCAACAACATACACGTGTTGCCTGTAACATCAAGTACACAGCATCGACTGTTGAAGTGATTATGATTCGATCTTAGTTTATCCTTGATGATGTTGTTGATGTTGATGCCACTGCCCACATCGTTGAACACCTCCAATTTCTACAAAAAAAAGGCTATCTTTTTTTTTGCAATGTTTTCTCCAGTTTTGTAACTGTCGATTTGACGCCACATGAAATACCAACTGATAACGACTCGATTTATCAAACAGTCGACTTGCTTTTTTTTTGCTTTTCATTTTTGAACACGATTATATGTAATGTCGATTTGAACACAGCTTTGTCTCCAGTTTGCTATCGAAACGGTACACACCGATAGGATTCAGCTTACATGGAGCTTTAGGTCGTGGTAAAATCAACAGTCACCATTTCGACCAACATTCTGTTGCTGGTGTGTAAAATGTTGGCAGTTGTGCATTCTTGTCCATGAGTATTTTTATGTTCCTGTTCCGCTTAGCTTTTCAAATTTGAGTGCGAGTAATCATTCCTGTTCTGCTTTCCGATGTTCCTGTTCGGCCTTTCTTCCTTATTATAAAGGCATGTGTTGAAACAAAAAAGAAAAACATTTGCAAATCGAGAAAAAATGATAGTATAATCATAAGTTTTTTTGGAAAATATTGCAAAGAAAAGATAAACCTATATTAAAATTTTTTTATTTGCTTTCATACTATTCATTGTTCAATTTTCCATTCGCATATCTTTGGTGTACAGGCGATCCAATTTCTCGTAAAAATACCTAGAATCGGATATGAATTACATACACGGGTTGACTGGTTTCGAAAAACTACCGACCGTCGCGTTGGAAGAGAATGTGAGGGCAGATGATGGCGAAAATGGCGAGTTGCTTCTACAAAATAAATGCCGATTCGGCCATTACCTAGGCGAGAAAAACGAGCTGGTATCTTGCACCTCGATTTGTAACGACAACAATGGCGAATTCCAATACAAGTTTTTTTCGACTGAAACAATCATCAATCACATTTCGTATCTAGGTGCCTACTGTATGCCTTCGGAAGCAGCTGCTTGTAATCCCCATCTTGGAAACATAAATTACGTAGATGACAAATATATTTGTCTTCTGCGCCATCCACAATTGTTTGGAGGGATCGGTTCCAACCTGATTGTCGGTTGTAATGTATCGATAGTGGATAGAGCGACGAATACAGTGTACACTAATATGGTACCCAGCACATTTAGGAAAGACGATGTGGCCGAAAAGTTGGATGATGGTTATATTACCGGATCATGTTCACCCGCAAATTTTAAACTTGAATTCCGACCCCAAACTTTCATGTACGAAATGCGTTTCGAAATGGGCTGTAAGTGACTCGACCATAGGGGAAGCCCAATATGCATTCAGTATAGCACGCCCGTACATAATCCTAAATACCTATAATTATTTGTACGAGAAATTAAAAATACCTTGCTCTTTCGACACAATTAAGCACCCTGTAAAAAATTCATGCCAACGTGCACTTTTACTCGCGACTAATACCTATAGTCCATTGGCTTTAGAAAAAAATACTAAAACTAAAATATAAAGAGAACGAAAAATATTGAAATGAATACATAAAAAATAAAAAAGAACTAAAAATTTTGAAATAAAAAAATAGAAATATAAAAAAATTTGCTCGAGATAGCATCTATAAAAGAGGAGGTTAGTTGTTGTTACTTTACCAGTCGCTCAGAAGAATCTCGTCATGGTGGATACCCCTAGTAACACTACTTAACAGCAACAGCAGCAACCCGAACCACAGCAGTGTCAACTCGACAATAGCACTAATACTTTTACTAATCTTATGGCAGAAGATCGCAAATCAGTTAAACTACAGAATTACGAATGTTATGACGATGGCGAAGAAGCTCAAGACATTGAATCATTTATTCAAGCACAAATCATCCAAAAACCAGAGGCGAAACCAGCAGCGAAATAGCAACAGGTCGAGAACAAAAAAAACTTCTACTGTGCCTGTTGTGGATAATTCCGAAGTAAAGTTTGTTTCAATGTTGGGTGAAATTGATGGCAACTACTTCAAGTTTTATTGCAACGAACAAATAAAGGTGAAGCGAATAATTATCGCTTCGAAGATGATGGAATTACCACCTTTATCCCACTGTTGGCGAAATACCTTCAGTTGTTTAACCTACTCGGTTCAAACATTAACCTCGTCAATTTGAACGACGAGATAAAGATAAACTCTTAAATTCCGTTTGTGGGAAACGAACCGTTGAGAAAATATGCCTTTTTCATGATAGATCGCAATTACTGAAAAAGATTGTTCGCAAAAATCATAGAGGGGGAAGATTCAATTCGTGGTACTTGATCACAGACAAGGTGATCCAATACACTCTTTCGACCATGGAAGAAGAATATATGGAACGTGTTGACCAAATGGTTGAAATAAAACAAAGATCTCCCTTCCTGCTACTCCAGAACAAAAATAGCAATTTTTTGAATTATAAAATCACGGATCCTGCAGGTTTAGAAACACTATGTAAATGCCCAGGAAGAAATCCCAACACTATTTGCCATTTTTCGTTATCTATACAGCAGTAATGTGCAGTATTCAAAGTTTGAGCTCGCTGCATTGTGTATAAATCTAAAAGATATAGAACATTAAATGTGAAGTTTCTTTTTCAATTTATTTATTTATATATGTGTAAATAATTAAAAAAAAAATGATATATAGACCTATCTGTGTATATTTTTTTTTAATGCACTTTCTACAAAGGTGATTGTTAACCAAATAAAGACATTTTTCTCCTTCGAGCACATTTTTTAAACAGGCATTTTAAGAGTGCCATATACAAACCTAGAATTGTGCCCCAAATAACCAAACACACACTTTGAACAATAGCTTCAATTTTTATGCGATAAAAAGAGAGAGACACTTGGCTTCACGCCAGAATTTGAAACATTTTCACGTTCAATAGAATTGTACGAGTTTGTATCCGCATCTCACCCTAATAAATCATCATTATAGTCACTGTCCTCATTTCTCTCTATCAGTGTATTAAAAGGTGTTGGACTTTTCTGATTTAAACTAGAAAACTCATTAAGTTCTGTATTATTGGATTCGGGTAGTAAAGGTAATAAAAAGGCACGGTTGGTTATCATGCATAGAAATAAAATACAAGGTAGTTATTTTACAATCATTATATATATATATATATATATATATATATATATATATATATATATATATATATATATATATATATATATATATATATATATATATTCATTACTCAATTTCCTCTGTAATTTCATAAGATGTGTATATTTTCAACAATCTGATAAAAGTGATGACGTAAGAGATCTCTTTCTGTGCGGTTGTTTTCCCAATTCTGATGATTCCTTCAATTGTATCACCGGCAAACGTGTTTGCATCCCCTTATTGTCCCATAAAAGGTGTCGAATTTTTCTGATTTATACTAGAAAAATCATTAAGTTCTGTATTATTGGATATGGATAGTAGGGGTGATGAAAATACACTGTTGGTTACCGCGTAAGAAATAAAATAAAAGGCAGTTTTTTACAATCATTTTTAAAAAATGTTCTTACATAAACATATTCATTACTTAATTGCCATGGCGCAATGTTCAACTTGGATTCCGCTGAAAATGGGCGTGTTTAAGATTGTGGCCAAACCCGATGTGTTTGTCATCTGAACTTCTCGATTGGGTATACTCCCATCTGCCATGGACTTAATTACACTATCGCTGATGACGTTCATCAGAGGCACCTAAATTTTCGAAGATATGTGAAATAAATCAGTTTTTTTTTTTTATAATTTCATAAGGCATGTATGTTTTCAACAATCTGATAAAGATGATGATTCAAAACATATCTTCGTGTAAATCTTCTGGAAGGGGAATAATCTTGTAATTTTGCCCAAAGAGTAAAGCTAGGTGATTGTACAAGTACAAATCTTCGTGCGAATACAATAATTTTGTGTTGCTCGTGTATATCTCCTGAGCCTGTGGTCGTTTGGCCCAGACCGATTTCGGATTAGGCCACATGGATGGGATTTCCAACCATTTGTGTAGTATCTTGTACAATCTCGACTCGAGAAAACTCCGTACCTAAAAATGAACATAAAAAAAAAATTGGTCGCTGAAAAAAAGTAGTTGCGACAACAGAGAACTGAAGATGAATATTTCGAAAAATGTTCAATAATGCTTTTTCCGAAACGACAGAATACACATCCTTAACACTGCCATGTTTATAATTATATGTTAGGTGGTGCGATATAAACCTCTTTACAGTCGTTGTCTTTTCCGATTAATCGACGCATCTCTCATTGGCCTCATCTTTTTCTCGCATCTCGGACATATTTTCGAGTAATGCATAATTGCAGTCCTTGTGTATATAATTCACCGCCGACACCGAACTCGAAGAATGTTTCCGGTGCAACTCATAGGCCATGATATATTGCAGAAGGAGAATCTTTTTTATAACTCACAATTTAGAGGTTTGGGAAGTTTGACACCGACGAAGGTAATATAGACTGCCAAGATACTATTAAAAATAATCAACAACCCAGTGATTGGTTCCATACAAGTTTTAATCCTTGCTATAAACACGAGTATGTTGATGATTAGCATTACTACCAATATGCATATTATTAGCTGTTTACTATTATTACATTTCGTATTTACAAATATTTCAAAGCAAACATTATTCATTATTTACAAAAAAAAAATGTTCTTAGATACCCCCTCTAAAAAAAAAATCTATATAATAGTTATTGTATTATAATGTAAATCTTGATTTGGTGAAAGGAAATGTTAGTAAATGTATTCTAGTTTGGTTGTTTTTTCCAGCATCCGTATTTCCACACTATCGATCAACAGACCGCTCTTGTAAAAGTCTAAATTACACATACATTTGTCTATTTTGAACATGGTTTCGCATGGCAGAGATGATGGTAAATGTTTTGGTGAAGGGATTTTGGTCGAGGTAAAAAGGTATTCATGTTATTTATTGCTCTCCTAAGGTTGTCCATGCCTTCGTGTATCGTATGCAAGTGGTCTACAAAAAATATGTATGCCAATATCGTCATAGCTAACAATACACCAAAAATATGATTATACATTTTTTTCTATTTCCTTAGTTTTATTTATTTATTTTTGTTTTCACAATTCACATATAGTCGATAATATACACATCATATACAATGTTTTTATTATATATATATTAGAATACAAATATCGAAATAAAAAACCATAATACTCATTTATTGTAGTCATCAGCACCCGAAAACGACAAGAGCCCCATATTGAATTCTTATTTTATATTTTGTTTTCGCCGATTTAACTCTCTGTTGTCTTAGCAGTTCACTCAGGGGTAGTTGTTTTTAACGATGCACCACTAGTACCACAATGTGTAGTTATGAGGTTTTGAGTTTATCTTTAAATTTCCAAATCACAAAGGCCAGAACTCTTAATATTAAAATGGTGGCAATGGCCCATCCACAGATATATTTGGTTTTTATTATTCATCTTCTTATATATCTTTATGCACGGGATTACTGCAGTAAATCACACATTGCTGTCTCCACTTTTGTAATCCATCATTAATTAATTATCATTACTGTTCAACTGATGCATCGTAAAAGTGACAGGATAAGGAAATCTATAAACTTTACACAAATTCAAGAATTGAAAGGTACAAAAGACTGGCAAGTGAAACGTGTTTGAAATTATTATTTTTTATTTGTTCAGGTGTAAAAAGAAAACTTTTATTCAAATAATCGACATAACAGGGTTTTTCTTTCTACTTGATATCGTAACCAAAGATTTGATTAAGAATGTACTCATACAGGTCAATAAAGCAGATGCTTTAATGGTTTTCTGTAAAATCCCAGCTGCATTATTAGCATAGTATCGTACATCAACGTATTCATTGACTATTACGTTGGCGAAGTGAAAGTTCGTTGCGATAAAGGCCTATTTACGTATCGAGTAGAAATTTTGAAGGTGGTTCATACTGACTACAACTTGCTGAAGTTGTCTAGGTTACCGAGCAATTTCGTACTGAAGCATCGTTGCATCCATTGTCTTATTTTATCCATGAGTTAATCATGACAATTACAAACTTCACATTTAGCATCATGTATGAAGCTAAAGTAAAGTATTTTCCCTCGGAATAAATTCCATTCATAATTTTCGCACCAATGTCATGTTTTCGCCTAATCATCGAGCCATCAAATATCAAAATGGATAGAGGAGTGTCGGATTTCACACCAATCGATACTTTGTTTGCATTCACGTACTCGAGAAATAATTTGTCGTTTTAGAAATACAGAGTGTAATAATAGGTTTCGATTAAATTCTCCAAGATGTTTTGTACGTTGTCAGAATTATTGTGAACTGTGCTGAAGGCAACCACATCGGTAACACTTGGTGTGCACTGCAACAAATCGAAACTTTTGTTACCTTCCGTTCGAACTACTTTGGTCAATTCCAGAGTACCCACATGCACAGACGAATAGTTTTGATCAATTTGGTACTTTGGTATCGCATTGGACGAACGATTGGAATATGTGATGCATTTGCCCAAATTTAATTAAACATTTTATGGGATCGCAATTAGTCCACGAAGTAGACAGTACTTTATAGGCGATGGTGTAGCCTGTTTCATTCACAAAAATTAATTCAGTCACTTTTAGTTGTAAATTGTATATCGTCCAAGAATTATACATACAGATGATGGAATCCAAAAGTGCAATGCACGAAAGAGCACTTTTGGCATGAACATTGTCGTGGTTTCTGTCGTGGTTGGCATAGACACCAATATGTTGTTTATGCTAATGACTCCAGGATAATATATGCAAAACTCTTCCCAAATTTATTATACATTTGGTCGGATTCGTAAAAACAGAGTTTGGAGCATTGGTCGTTGAATTGAAACATCCACTTTTCTGTCTTGGCCATCACTGCTTTTGTCGAATCAATTACAAAGAAACCACAATCAGATCTGTCTCGATATATTAAACTCGGCGTCCTCATAAACATGGGAACGAAATGTAATGAGATTGTCGTATACTACAACATCCTTTTCACTTTATCAATCAGCGCCTAAGAATCCATATTGAAAAATTCTTACAGGGCGATAAAATCTCTAGACGAAGAATATATATAACTGTAGGCTCAGAGAGTTTCGTGAAACACGTACTCTCCGTCGGGATACAAAACTTTGTTCGAAGTAACCACTTGGAATTTCAATTCCGATAATATTTGTTCCATTGCTTTGGTGTCGATTTCATTTTTTAAACTACCCATCAAAATGTGGGCGCCAATGAATGGCACCACCATCATAACTGCATTTGGTACCAATCTAGGCCAACCTATTCTTATTGTAGGCCTGGGTTAATAATTTTTAATCTCACTAACCAGTTGATTTTGTACAGTTTAATCAATCTTGTCAAATTAATATGCATGGATAAAATTTGGAAAGATGAGAAACTGTGGAAAGGAAAATGAAAATTGATTCCAGTTTGTACCCCATGGCTGAGTATAGTCTGCCGGTGGCATCGGTAACTTGCTGTGAATGGTTTGTATGGCAAATTTCACGCAATTCCAGATGTCTGTTGATGTATAGTACTTTAAACATTCGTTCATTATAGTAATCATCAGTTTCTCCAAAACTTCAGTCATTTTACCAAACTGCTTGATGGCTTGTAGCCAGTTGCATCGAGGTAAAAGCATATAATTAGTTTCAAACGTTTTCCTTGCAAGATCGTTGCTATCATCAACATTTGTCAACAAAAATTGTTTGTTATAATGTATTATCTTTACAAAACAAACAATGTCGGTTTCTATTTTATTTATTTGGACAGTCACTTTTATGATGCATTTTAAGAGTAAAATTATGAAAACTCGCTAAAATAATTCCCAGACTTATAAATATAGGGGTACCAAACTTTTTTTGTGAAATTTTAAATGTAATGTACAGTTATGATACATGTCTTATTTATTTAATATAATATTTTCAAATATACTCACTGGATCAGCACTTTTTTTTTAAATTTACAATAGACAATTTCGCCACTCTCAGAACAAATTAGAATAAATTACATATAAGAATAAAAAATACAAGTAAAAACTAAATGAAAAAACATGTAAATTATACACATTTTAATTTACAAAATTATACAATACACACACAATTTTACATAGTTAATTTTTGTAAAATGCATCATCTCTGTAATCTAACTTTACAATAACAATAAATATTATAATAAACTAATACAATTAACCCATAGCACAAAAAAATAAATGTCAATATATCAAAAATATGAATCAAGTACCCAGATGCAAAAGCAAAAAATATTTCATTACTAATGGGTACTGCTATCAGACCATTTAACATCCAACAGTCAAAATATAATATTATCGAATGGACAAATAGTATTCCATTGGAAATGTAGTGATAAAGCATCATTGGTTTTTATATAACTTAAATATTTCAATATCGAAACATTAATGTGTTTGTCGATTGTGCACACTATTTCTTTTTTTTTTTTGTTGTTCCTCAATCTGGTCGGAGAATCTTTCCAGATTATTGTTGTCATACCAAACATGACAAAGCTTATGACTTGAATAAAGGAAATAACCCTCTTTTAGATAGAAGAGTTAAAAAAATAATAAAAACCTAAATAAATCTATTTACAAAAAACAACGGTGTATGAGTGTGAGGTCATGAGGCCAATCCTTCAGATCAGTAAGATAGGCATGATATCATGCAGTATTGGTTCCAAGTTGATGTAAAGTTTATGACATTACATCACCATAAATTACATTACTTTTCAATTTATAGTTACAAGACAAACTTTGAAAATTAATTAGTTTTATAGAAAATAATGAATGAGATTGTTTAGTTTACTGTGATTTTTTGAGAGCACTCCATGATTGGCATTTCTCTTCCCTCCTTTCTCCACCAACAACCAATCATGTTGCACCATTTCATTTCCCCTCAGTTCCCATCATTTCACTTTAGCCTATACGGAGGCTAGATCTGGAAAAAAGATGTCAGTTGTCGGCAATAGCTGGACAGAGAATCATTAACCTTCATCCTAGAGTAGAAGATTAATAAGGAATAAGTATAATAATATACCTTATAAAACATAAATGTTTTATATATACATATTATTATATATTATGTATAGTATATATAAAATAGAGTATGTGAAGTATATATGAAATAAAATATATATAGTGTATATAAAATTTAAATAATATATATTGTATGTCTAAAAAAGTATGTATATATATTCCTTAAAATATATACTATATATGATAAGGTATGTTTAATAATTTATATTATTGTACTTACTCATTGTTCCTCTTCTGCTCTGGAGTGGATAAGTGATGTTTCCATAATCAGTTCTCACCCCCGACTGACATCTTCTTTCCAGATTTCGCACCTATGTAGGCTAAATTTAGTAGTGTGTATGGAAGCAAGATCACGGCAAACTCTGGTTGGTTGTTGATTTTCTCCCACTCCTAATTTAAACAATCACTAACACTGCAGCATTTCACTTCTCCTCCTTTCTCCACTTTCATTTTGCCTATATTGAGAGAAATCTGGAAAAAATGACTTCAGTCGATGGCGAGAGCTGAACAGAGAAACATCAACTTTCCTTTTTGAGCAGAAGAGGAATAAGGAATATGTATAATAATACCTTATAAGATATAAATATTATATATACTTTATTTATATATACACTTTATTATATATAATATATAATAAAATATATATAATAAGGTGTATTTATTATTCTATATCATTATAACTACTCCTTGTTCCTATTCTGCGCTGGAGTGAAGGAGTGATGTTTCCATATTCAATTCTCATCCTCGATTGATGCCTTTTTTCCAGATTTCACTGACATATAGGCAATACCAAAAGCGGGGAAATGAAATGCTGTGATGTGGTTGGTTGTTGAAAGCAAGAGTGGGGGATGCCGATTGTGGAAAGCTCTAGTGATGTTTCATGGAACTAAACAAAAACACCCCCCTTGCCATTTTACTCTACATACCCTATAGTCCTTATATAAACTATTCAGAGTTCTTATGTTTTTTATATTTTTCAAATCAAATTTTTTTCCAAAGTTTGTATTCATGTGTTTGAGAACTCGATGTGGAAACAAACCGGATGTAAAAGGTATATTTTTCTGCGATTTTTTCGATCAACTGCTTCAATTTATTTTAAGTAAAAAATAACACATTTTGTTGATTGTAATTTTTTTTGTAATCATTTGTTTATACTTGCAAAGTGAAAGTGCTTAAACTTCAGTCTCGACAAAGTACAAACAACATTGCTCAAATTTCAGATTACCAGTTTTCGATATGTTGAAATTAGAAAATAAAATTGATGAACATACAAGTGAAATTTTGATCAAATGCGATTATAAATCACTCACTGCTTGCTTAAACTGTAAATACAGTTGATCCATGTGCCATCATTTCGATACAGATGTCATTTCAAGGATCTCAAACCAGTCTTATTAAAATCATTCCCCACAACAAAGAGCCCGGCAAGGGGTATTGCATGTATTTGGAAGATAATGGCCAACGAACTTGCATGTCCAATAATGGTGGACAATGGATGCTTACCTCGGATGGTAACGATAGGTAATTGTGGATTTGTGGTTGTCAATATCCAAAAATTATCATTTCTGCAAATTTGTACAATGATTGCACAATATTTTGTGGTTTCTGCCAACTTGTTTGAGGAAATTACCTGAAAATGTGATCCCCTGCACCAGTTTAAAGCCTTTTCTAATATCAGACCTTTATGCACAATACCAACACATTTCAAGGCTACACATGATGATTTCACCGATTTCATGACAATCATACTTGATTATCTAGATGCGAAATTCAGATCCTTATTCATAGATATTCGACAACAAAGAGTACCAGAATCTTGTAAAATTGATGCCTTTTTTAGCTAAAGGCTTCTGAGCTATAAGGTCGACTTGCAAAACTGGAAAGGTACAGTTGATAGTTACTGGTATGATTCACATTACATCCCTGTCACTTTTGAGCATGATTACCTCCTTAACAATAATGGTTGATTACCGAATGGAATCATTTATGTTTCAGATTCACAATCTTCTTTATTGGTTAGCAAAACACATACTGTTAAAAAATTATCATACAAACCTTTAAATGGTTATGCTTTCAAAGTTGAAGAGATGATCATATTGATTGATTTAGAGTTTTTAAGAATTTCTAGTTATCTTTTTGTCACTACAAGATCCTTATTGTCTCTGGTATTTTTCTACCATACTACTTCAAAATATCCCAAGTATCCACCCATCATTAAATTGCCTGCAACTGTGGATGTAAGACCTATATTCATCCACTACGAATTCTATAATTCAGTCAATACCACTGTACCCAATATTAATAGTTTATGTTTAGCATTTTGTGATATACTGCCATTTAGAACCATAAAAATTACTACATGGGGTGAAATTATTAACACATTAAATTCTCAAGATCTTGATTACATATTATGGGAAAATTTATCTCAATATTACCACATAAATGGCATTGAACAATTTAACTAAGAACATCTCAACAAATGTGAATTGAACCCATAATTCATACCCCCGATGTTGACATGCATCAATGGAGACAATCATCTAACATCAGAATTGCTAAATCCAATAAATACAGGAGTATTTATTCACGACCTAGCTAAAAATTTCGCCTACCCAATAGCTTTGAATGAGAATCTCATTAACAATTATCATTCATAAGTTCCTCAATATTCTCTCGAAACATTTCAGTTCTAATATACTCCCGATGTATATCTCAATTGTGACATTGTCTACAATGATATAGTAGAGCTCGATGAAGGATTTTTCCACGATATCAATGGACGATATCGGCTTTGACTGAAAAATCTCAATCCAACCCTTATGAAATTGTATCCCACATCAAAGTCAAGTACCACACGAATTTTGGTTTTTCATAAGCCAACCATTCTAGTCATGAACATTGAAAATTTGCTTATGTATGAATTTTTCAACTTGCAAAAAAACTTTACCATCGATCCCTTTGGTTACTTTAAAAAACGACAACTGGGACTATGTTTTACGAAAACATTCTCTTAAGTTCCACCAATTTATGAAAGAACAAAATTTTTTACAGTATCACATTATATAAAAAAAAAAAAATAAAAAAAACCCAGCTTTTATTAATTTCTGCACAATTCATGACTGCATAATCAAAAAATGAAATTAATAGAACAATCATGTTGTCAGTATCTCAAGACTGCATTCATGTGTTTGAGAACTCAATGCGGGAACAAACCGGATGTTGAAGTAAAAATTTTATTTCAATCAGTTTGCATACCTGGTAAATGATTGCTTTCTAATTTTTTAGAAGATATTTATTTTTGTTTGTTTGTAGAGAAAAGGAATCCTACCAAAGTGGAGTCTGATTTTCAAATATTGTTTTTGGTGGAAATTGAAAACAACGAAGATGACAATCGCCAACTATCAATCACTGCCAAAGAGTTTCTATCTGATTTGATCAGATGTGAATCGTTTTGGCAGTATTTTGCATATCCGATACATAAACCAAGAGAGACGTTAATGTCGCTGTTTAGAGCGATAGATACCCGATGTTGGTTTGGGACTTGTAGATCGAATATTGCACCGATTGAAAGCACATTGGTTGATTCGCATAAAATGAAAGAAATTGAATACTTTGTTTAGCATACACTTTTCAATTATAGTGTTACTTGAATAAATGCCATCTTTATTTTACAATCATTCGATGTCCTTTTATCGACATTCACTTGTCGGAAGTCGAACAATCGGTGATGACAAAGGGATATATTCCCAATATATTTCCTTTACAAAGGTGTTTTGTTAATGTAAAAATAGGTGATTAACCATGAGAAAATGGAACTTTGGTAATGTTTGAAATGCTGAACTTTTATATCGTTATGTTTCGTGTAGAACCCTTCAAAACCCAATTTGGAAGATTTGTTTTTTCCATTATTTTTTATTCAAGGCTAAGTGCCAAAGAAAAAAAACAACAATGGTGGAAGCGGGGATGGTAGTGACATAAGAATACTACGTGTTAATAATAAAACTTTATTGGATACAAGAGTGAGTTTCGTGTTTGCAAATGTGAATCTATGGTTTTACCATCACGATGATATAAAAAATTATGTGGAAAATGCTCTCGAACATGTCATTAGCTCGCCCATAAAGTAGTTGAAAAATCATTGCGATGTGAAATAATATTTGAACAAAATATTAAATATCAAAGTGGTACAAATACAAGTTTTCTCTCGCACAAAACTACACAATCTGATAGTCGCATCGACACTGTCTTATTTCCCAATTAAAATAGGTATGCTGATTGGCCATGACTTAAAATAAGAAGACAGACACGAACTGTTGTTGGTTTTGTATGATAATTACCCATTCCTGGTCGAATCCTCTAATATCACCACTGTTTCATTTGTGAAAACAGTAGCTAAAAAAAATACAAACATTTTAAAATTATTTTTATCATAATCATATTTTTTACATAAGATTCACAAAGGAATTCCAAATATCCGAGAGCAAGTGCACATCATGACGCGATGAATGTTATAATCTTCAGTACGTGTGGGTTTTTTCAAATATTGTCCGGATAATAATTCCTGGACTGAATTGTAACAAGGTTGGAATATACGAGAGTGTTAAATTTCTTCCTTTTATTCTTTTTCTGGTGTAAAGTGGGCATCCTTTTTCGAAACAAGATAACACCAATTTATGTTGCAAACAAAAACAAGGAGTTTGTTGTGTTGCAATTTTTTTGCACATTAGATTCGAGATCCAGGGTGCAATTTCCACACAGTTCTTCCATCTCGTTTCCACTACCATCATCGAGGATGTAGAACCGATGGATGTTAACATCTTTATCTTCATATCCATCTACTTTGTCGTGAACACAGTTATTTCTAAGTATACCCTTCATCAGTAGATAAATCATCAAGTGAGCATCGCCGTAAAATTCATCGTCTGTAAATTCAAAAGTAAGTTTGGGAAACTTACTCTGGTTCCTGTGGTAGGTTCGAATGTATGCTGGCTGGGAATTGTAGGTGCCTACCGCCTCAAAAACCACTAAGAAAGTGCTGTTGAAACCCATCGTTGTTGGCACCGAATAATACACAAACAACTGTCGATGTATATATATATATATACATATATATACATACTGTAAAAGATTTTTAAATTTTATTCTTGAAAAAAAAAAAACGAATAAACGTCTACATAAAAGATTTATTTTATTTTACTCTTGAAAAAAATATGAAATAAAAAAAACTCTCCCTCTATAAACACAACACATCCCTTTTAAAATATTTAAGTTGTTCTACGGCCATGCACAAAGATTTCTTCTTTTGCAGTTACTTGAATCAGTTCAACGATTGTGTCGAATACTTGGTTCGTAAACATAATGTGACTTTTGAGCCTTTTCTCAAAAATACAATTCTCAAATGCAAACTGATTGGCATTGTGGTATTCCACCATGTTCTCGTTTCAATCATGATTGTTTGGACTTGTGCCATTATCCCAACTTTAACTATACGACTTGTATAAACATGGAGGATCGTCATATCTGCAATATATTCTCCGTGATGCTGGTATCTGATTAGGATTTAAGATTACTCGATCATTATTGCAGTTATTGCAATGACATCAAAATTGCATCAATACCCTTGTCATCATCTTCACTACCGCCATTGTTGTGCATATGTGTGATGGAATACTGTATGTCGAAATACTCTAAAAAGAGGAGATTAAACATGGAAGATTACTCGATGCAAAATTCACAAATTCTCGTTTAGTGCGTCGAAAAAGGTCGTTTATGTTGGGTTCCCTATATATTGACGAATAATCGCTCATTACTGCACATTCGAGTGAGCCGAACACGCAGTCATCAGTTTTCATCAACAAATACAGTTACACCCAAAAAATAAAGGACATTGTTTCCAACCGATTTTGCCCATGTGTAAAGAACCGTATGACTTTGTTCACCGTAATCCTGAAGGCGAAAACTTTGAAAATGATCTTGATTTGTGTACGTTACACTCTTTTGAAGTAGATGATAAATACATTGTCTACGATAATCAACATTTTGTGTACATATTAAAACGATTTGTTGGCCATATCCGGCTCATTGGTGGTTTCTCCAATGAACTAATTTTCTCCACACTAATGTTGTTGATTCGGCTTGTCTTGTATGCATTCGACAATGTTGAAGAACAGGCAAAAAAGATTGTTGCGGCTGGCAATTGGTGCAAGCTCGTTTCCATGACGATTACGTACAAAATGAAAAAAAAAAAAAACAAATATTCCACTCTTGAACCGTAAACCATTTACTCCTCAGATCGGCGATCGAGATTTCTTTGGGCGCATCGTCACACCTGCATCGAAGAACACTGACACTTTCACGAAACCCACAGATTATTTGGGATTTTTGTGTCTTTTCGAAAAAAATGTCGCCGTCGAATCGTTCGATAGTGTTTACGCCCTGATCTCGGATGAGAGCATAGCCATGAGCACCAATTCGTGTAAGATCGACAAACTGATTTCCAAATTGATAGCTAAAGGATACTGGTTACTGCTTGACGAATGTGACTTTTACAGGTCACTTGTGAATGTTCACCTGGATATTTCCCTAGAATTACAAGTTGAATTCTAAAGTCGAATTGAATAAATTATGCTCAAAGATTCAACGCTGGTTTGGTTTCATCGAGGTGCTTGTGTTTGAAGGCATATTCAACTAGAATCATTTCCAAGGTATTTCGTTCAAGACATTTGTGGATGAGGTGATGGGAATAATCTGTACCAAATCCGCATTCTAATTGACAGTGGATGGTGATTCGGAGCGTGTTTTGACTCTGGATAATGGTTTCGGACAGCACATCACAGAGCAAATGCGATCCACGTTCCAATAAGCGAAAATGGCCAAGCTTTTCACCACGATGAACTACTTGAATATGAAACCAAATACAAAACCCCTTGTTCATTATTTCGAGCTCGATATAGAAAACGAGGGTATTTAACTGGACATTGTGAATATGAAATCACAGGATGGCGAAAGCGAACATTCAGAGTTAGAGAGTGATGATGTGAGGTTCCTGAAATTAAAAATGGTCTTTACCAGTCATCTACAACTCACCGAAGACGGGTATTCGATCAACGTCAATGAAGACATTCCGACCGTTGACTGTTGTCGTTCCTAGATGATTTTCAACCATGATTCAAATACCAGATTACATATTCGCTCGCGTAAGGACACATCCCCGTATTCCTACCATTTAATAAATCTGAGATGGTGTTTGTCCAAATGCGCGTGTACTGTGGCGAGGTTCTTTTAACTGATCCAATTGAATATTGCAATAACCCACACTTTAACATAAGCATGTCGACAAACACGTACAGAATATCATTGGCAGTTGACGATAACGACATTCTATCTTTGTGTATGAAAATTGAACAAGTAAAGATGAACGTGTATTTCGTGCATAATAATCTTCTCATTTTCGAGGTTGTTGTAAAATCCTGGCATCGATTCTACGATGGTGTAAAATTGAGCAATACATCATCGCAAAAGGGAATATCCGTGTCTATGCCCATGAAAGCAGATTATATCAATTCCATGCCTTCGATCTACTCAGTTATCAGTCGGTCGCCAGTTTTGAAAAACCTTGCATCTGATTGTAGGAGCATCGGTTTTATGAAATTCGACCATTTGTCGATAAACAACTTGCTTATGAATGGGTGTAATGCTGCAATTTTCAATAGTCTCCAGCGAGCCTATTCTTCAACAGAATGGTACAAGTGTTTGCTGACACCAAACAAGACACTACTTCAACTGTTTCTGATGTTGAAGAAGAATGTGGAATTTACCACTACACAAGATGCTTCTGGTAATACCAAGTTTGATTTATACGATAAAGATTTGACTTGTGCCAACATGAAAAATTGGACGAGTTCATTTCATTTTCGAAATTGTCATTTCAAAATAATGTATTTATATAATGTGTTGTTTTTTTTAAATTTTATTTAATACAAAATTTCAAAAGAGTTGGGATGTATACAGAACATTGGCTGATTTTTCTTTTGATGATTTGTATTTTTAGCCCATCCACCCCCATGTACTTCAAACGCATAATATTACTGTTTTTATGGAGTGGTTTGGAATTGATGATGACTTGGATGTCTTTTGGATACCGATTGTCCAGCTCGACATTTTGCATGTGGCCCAGATCGTGCCTGAGTCCAAATACTGTACCGTAAACCAAGTTTGAGTTGAAAATTTCGATGTTTGCCATGAATCCGAGTGCATTGACGTTGATATCGCATGAGGGTAGGTACCATAGGATTGTTAAAATGTCAAATACGGGAAACTGTGCCAAAGGAACTACATATTGTGTCATTTTTTTTGCCATCCTCCATAGCGACTTCTGTGTTTGGTAAAGAGGTCATTATATAATGGATCCATTAAGTTTGTTTGACCATGTCCATATCTAGATATTCCTGTTCGAAAAACATATTCATTATAGCCTTCTCGATACATGCTATATCCAAAACATAAGCCCACGTTAGTCCGTGATCGATCATTTGTTTGGTAAAAAGGTTGAGTTTATCGGTACTAGTGATGTTTTCGTGATATGTAGAGTACTCGAATAAAGCGGCCAATTTCGACTAATCGATCAATTTATGGTTGTTGTTGGAGAATAGATTCATGAATGCTTTAGCCGGGGTTTTCAATGGTTTCCTGACGAGGATGGGATAAGGGACAGTGGCGGACCGAAAGGCTCATCTTTGAGATGGGGCTTAGTATAGCTTTGTTGTATTTTCGAAATAAATTATATATGACATTGCAGGAATCTGACTTGTGAGTCTCGCACAATCCACCAATCAACAACTGTTCGCTAGCAGGTGTGTTTGCACCACATCGTTCGTTATTCAAGAAACAAATAGGTGTCAATTCCATGTTGACAGAACTGTTACAACCATTACTAAGGTTAAGTTTTTGATTAACGCAAATGAGTGGATATTATCGATTAATTGCAATTGATTGATTGAGATTAATGATATGATTTGATTGATGTGTAATGAGATTCGAAAATATATTCGAAATACCCTGAGTTTGAGGTTGACTATGTGATTGCATTTTTGTTATTTATATATATATATATACCTAAAAAAAATACATTAGATGACCATATTCACTGGACCAACAAAGTTGGATTATTCAACTGCTTTGAGAAATGTTTTTGAAAGACAAAAAATATTAACTTATAAAGAATACTTGCTGCGAGCGCCACAAATATTTTCTCATTTATACATAGAAATTTTTCAAGATGTAGAGTTACAAAAGGCAAACTTGGATTTTTCTGATTATTGCTATCAGGTTCATCTTAATGGTGGAAAGCGTTTCTGCGATGCATCTCGATTCAATCTGCACTATCCACGAGGAAAAATATGCACGCCTCGAGATGTCCCTAAAATATTCAACAGTGGTAATTCAGATGTGATTGCGTGCCAAGGAGCATGTTTTCCCACCAAAGTCTTCGAATCGAAATATCACAGATCAAACAACTATCGGAGCGACTGCTGCGATGCATGTATGTTGGTTCATCAAGAAGCCTACCTGTTGGGAATAGATTATTATTATCGTGTAAAATCAGGCACGATTATTCCGCATGTAAACACAATAGGAACTGGTTTCGATGTCGATTCTTCGCCGTATGTGACAGATATGGGTGATTAAACAATACACTTTCGTCTAAACTCTCATTATTGCGAAATGTTATCATGTCTCTGGTGGGTGACGAATGCACAGACCATTTAGATAGTAATATTATAGACTTTTTCATTGGAAATTACTTATACAAGATTATCGAATACAGCTTTGTGGAATTCGCTCATGGAATCTATCAGTACGATGTAAAGAGCCCACAAGTACCACCAATGGGACAAATGCCCGATTATGTCGCGGAATGGAATAACTTTCGTCAGTTCCGAGGCGTTTGCATAAATTCAGACATTAAACTCGGCGACATGGGCATCACAGAAAAAACACAGTCATTTATTTTGGACCACAGAATATGGAGGAGGGGATAGGCTTGTGGAGCCTTTGATACTGACCCACAATATCTAATCCATAGTTTCCGATAAGGATTCTCGGGTACGAATTGGACCGCAAGCCGATTTGGTGACATACCACTGACGTATACAGATAACAGTAAGTGTCTAATCGACGAATATCAAATGCTCGATTTAATGGGTTGTTTTCCGACCAAATAGCCCGATGATTTATCCACTACAGAAGATATTTCCGACATAGTTGCCGATATTATAATCTCTTGCATCCAAGGATTGGGTAGTAACAAGTTCCTACTGCAATTATTCTGTGAGGTCGGTCTGAATATAGTTCACAAGACCCTAGTCAATCACATCACTCGCGCAGTAATCGAAACGGGCGCTAAGACCTTGAATCATCGGTTGGGAATTTGTTTATTCAGAGCCTTGATGATAGAATTTGTTACGAGAGTTGTGATATCTACTGCTTTGAAAATGTTGGGATTTGCCATTAGAGCATTTGCTGCAGTCTCTCTTCCTTGGGTTCCAATACTTGATGTCTGCAGTCGCCGATGTGTTTTTGACCATATTCAATCCATTCAACTTGCAAAACCTACAATGTCAAGATTTCATAGATGATGTATCAAAGCTGGCATTGGAATTAAAACAAAAGATTTGGGGTTTTCAAACGATGGAATATACACCGGTCATGTTCGTGATGATTTGGAAGAACGCACACGAAGGAGTTGTCGATTTAGCAAATCATGTTTCCATCCAACCATCCTCTATTGATAATGATGCAGACACCGGTAAATTAACAGCCTTTTAAAAAAAGCCATATTTATCCCACCTATTATGGGTATTCATCCTACTAAAGTAGTAAAAGATAACGATTTTAAAACATTATTGCAATTTATTTTACAATACCTACTGGCCCTCAAAGTCAACTCGAATGGATCTCGTATCGATTGGAACAATATGGGCGGCTATGATGATGATACGATGTTGCCAATCAAATGAAAACTCTCGAATAAACATGATCGATAGAGGATTGTATTTGCGGGGGGTTCGATACTAATCTCGGGAATAACTGCATTTTTCACTTATAAAACAATACATTTATTTATTGTATCATTAATTTTATTAGTAATGGGGATTTTTGTACAAATGTTTACCTTTTATCGAAATTTATAATAGTTAAATTGAGAAACCTTCTTAAGCGGCTATTGTTATTCGCTCTGCGGGGGTAGAAATAACAAGTGAATGCAGTATGTGCTAAAAATACCAACATAATTTTGATTTTTATTATTGTCGTTATCTGCATTATTTGCATAAATACAATAGTCATGAGGGTCGGTGTAATCATATATTTAAAAAAATGTTACCAATCGAAGGTGTTTTGTAAATTTCGATTCCCAATTCCAGCTTCTCTTTATGTTCATCTTTTGTGTTTAAATTAGCAGTAGTAGTTTTAGTTTTCGACACATTTGCATTTACAATCAAATTGTTGAAAAAAGTATAACTTTTTTTTAGCAGCTGCTAATATCTCGGCAGAAACCATGTCTTACTGTTATTGAGTGCCTTCAAGCACTACACAACTTACCACCTCATCAAAAAGGTCGAAATAACGGTTTTCTTTTACCCGAAAATTGTTTTTAAAATGAAAGGTATTATTAGTAATACATAAAATATCTTTTAAATTTTTGTTGTTTTCATACACGTATAATTTGATGTGTACCGGGTGGTCATTAAGTCTTTTTTTTCTCACAGGTTGATGGATAAAAATTTTGTACCAAAATTTATTTTCATTATCTACATATTCTATACAGGATGCTAAAATTCTTTCTTTTTTTTTTTTACCAGAATGTACCAAATAGATAGAAGGGTATGTTTTTTTAAGTTTTTCTATTTGAGTTTCCTCTTGTATTTTTCGTATTGGATTTGTTTCTTTCAAATTAAAATATACTTTCGGGCGAATATTTTTATTGTTGTATTTCAATTTAGAAAACACACACACTGTAGAATGAGTATATTTTTCACAAATATTTACCCAAAGAATACCTACATGTGGTTCATATTTCTCAGACTCCCAATGTATGGCCACAATAGATGGTCTATCATCTACAATATTAAAATTGGGAAAGGGATTGAAGAAATTGTAACAAACACACATCTGACTCGTTTTTGCCGCCCTGATCAACTCTTGATTGGACGTGTCGAGATTACTATTTGCATATAAATTCGAAGGATATTTGATTATATATTGCGTGGTTAAAATAGTATATCCTTTTAAACATGCAAGCCAATCTGTACTGCAAAATCTTGTATGCGAAATAGAAATAACGTTTTCACCAGTAGGTAGTATGGGGTTCCTTACTGAATCCACATACACCATAATTTAATCATTTATACCATGGAAACCATTGTTGTAAATACTATCTGAACTACTTCCTCTATCAATATCTTTAATAATTATACTCGAACTAGATATGCATAATTAATTCAATATTTTATCATAATGGTGAATTTCGTCGTAATATGTGTTTAATTTACATTTCTTCAGATCGGTAATGCTGGCAATTACAACCTTTTCATACAGAGCAGTTGGATAAATTTCATAAATCGCAGTATGGTATTGAAGGAAGCTATCGAAATTTCAAGTATAAAGTAAATCATAACAGTTAGTATCTCATTGTCCAAATCTGCATTCAGCTGTAAATTAAACTGGTTCGAACTTTGTTGATCACCACAATATATGTATGCTTCATCCCCACGATTATTGTTATGGGTATTTGAGGTATTAAACTTGAACAACTCGCAATTCTCTTCGATAAATTGTAAATTATCTACATACGATTCAGCAGTAAATTTCAAATTTTCGGTATGTAAAACAAATTTGCCTTCTTCGGACGTGCTAAAGTTTTTGTGGAATAAAACTTTTGTGTTTGCACCATCCTTGAATTGAAAACAATCGTTTAGAACTTCAAGGGAAGCATTTGAAATGATAACGAGGTTCCTCTGAATATTTTCAACTACTTGGAAACCATTATTTTCGTTAAATAAATTGGCTAGTTTTTTTAAAAACGATATCGCTATCTCCCGTGAATGAATCGATAATCTTCACCACTAGTGTGTGTTTTATATTGGGCATGGCTTCCAAGTACTTGCTCTAATAATACAAATCAGATCAAATTGATTCGAATAGTACTATTCGAATAAAATAGTGCTCGTGATTGTCACGCCTGTTGTCAATGGTTATTTCTTCCGGATCTTTATCCTCGTAAATTGTATAAATCCCTGGAATACCAACAAAGGATGAGAGGTTTACGACATAATGTCGACCATTAATTGCACTATACATATATTTGGCATTTGATGGAAATTGTTCGTTCACCGAAGGTTTATATAAAGATGCAGTGACCATAAAATTATCATTGTTGTTGGTATTCACATATTTTTTAGGGTTTTCACTAATGACAAATCATAGTGTTTTATTCGACCTGATCGTTTGGGCAATCACTTCGTTTTTGTTTCTGTCGTAGAGCAGGGATGTGTTTAGATCTCCTATACAAATGAATTGATACATGAAACTATTGGATGTGGTGCGCATTTTATACGAAACACCAGTAAGTTGTGTATTTAGTTGGTTTTCCTGAAAATTATAATTTACCCTAGCAGTCATAACAAAAATAGGCGTGTATTTGGTCCATTGTCTTTTAAAAGTTGTCAAATTTCTCACCAAAATGCAGACAAATTGTTCGGTAACATTACGAAAAAAGATGAAAATTAGAGAATGCATGTGTCGCAAAGTAACTGATTAACGCATCATTCGAGTTTAACGAATTTCGCATTTTATTGATAGCTATTACATGAACTTTTCTACGATCCCCCAACTTTAATTCGTGGTTGTTTACTATGTGCCAATTAAAATCTACTTGTGAATAAATAGCTTCCCCCGAGGATATAAACATTCCCTCTTGGCTATTTTGCTTGTAGTTATTTGGTTCGAACGAAAAGATAATATTAGCCCTGCTGACATCCAAATCCAAAATGTATGCCTTGTTTAAAGTTAATTTGAAAAAACCAATCACGAATGTATCAGTGGAAGGAGTGGTGGCATAAGAGGAGGCAGGGGATGACAGGTAGGAAAACTGGAAACTTTGATCGTCGTTTTGTCGCTTAGTAACAGACATATTTTTTTATGACATTTCATAAAATGATGTGTGTTTGAAAGAACAAACATCTCGTGCTGATATTGCGCATTTGGAATGAACGTTGTGATCTTGGGATTGTCCATCAGAGATACTGAATTGCTTTCGACTTGAAACAAAAAGGTAATGTTGAACTGGTTGATCAATTCCATCGCCTCTCCTATAAAAAAAAACTCTGAAGTGGATCGAATGAATGCAAAGTACTGGTATTTTTATGTATTCAAATCAGTATACTCAATCTCGTAATTCACCATGATAGTTTTTGCATTTGATATTCGATTGTAATTTTGGGAATTTCAAAGAAGAATCTATAGCATACCTACGAGAGGAATAAATGTACGAATTGTTACCGGATGGAACATAAACAATTACGTGTTCTTCTTCTAACTGATCGAGAATGGGCGTCTGAGCTGCACTGAGCGCTAGCGTTGTAGATCTATCGATCACAACTTTGAACAAATCGTTATTTGGTGTCACCACTACACTATTCTTTAAGTTATTCGGCACGATGAAAACGAAATCATTTTGTAGCTCGAAATACTCGATGGGAAGGTTTATCAAATTAGTATCGGATTGATAAAACTGAGATGTGCATTTTATAACAAGTGTTTGTTTGACAGGTGTTGTAAAATATTAATTATTTGTACCACCAAACAATCATTGTCTTCATCGAGAACGAAAATTGGCAATTTTACCAATTCAGTATTCGGTAGTAAGCGAATCTCTTTATCCATGTACACAAACATATTCGCCACGATCGCTTCGATCGTAAATTTTGTTATTTGGTGTTCGAATTTACCCTTGAAATACGACGTGACCGCCGCCGTAGTTTGAGCATCCAACCCATACATAAAATCACTATCGATTTGGCTGATAGTAGACATCAATAATTGTAAAGTGACCGTGTCTTTAAATTTAATAATCGAATTATTTACATCCGTGTAGTTAATCACGAAAACTATATATCCTTTAAAATCGTGTTTTACGCATTTACCCGATTTAGAGCCAACATCCTGCATCAATCTGGTTAAATATACAGCCTCATGAGGTTATAAGTTTCTCGCAAGTATTAAGAATCCAGTTTTACTAGTATCGAGTACTTTGTCAAAACTATTCATTATTTTGGCAAGGTCTTTAAACATATTCGATTCCTCAACCATTATGTAATTATTGTATCTATCCAATATATTGGAATTATTAAATCTCAAACGATGTTGAGTAACTTTAAGTGATTTGAATTCGGGTGGATTTAGAAATATTTGTCTATTTTCTGGTTCGATTTCTGCCAAGTCGATAATATTCTCGAAAGAAACTGTATTCACATTATATAAAAAAATCAAATGGTTCAGCACACTTTTGGTTTAATGCACAAATAATGAGGCGTGGGTCGTTTGCCAATATGTCAATGTGCAAATGTTTAAAAGTCGCATAATTTGTTTCCAAATTATGTAAACAGTGTGAAATAATTAAAACATTTTGTTTAGTACGTTTAATTTTATATCCCATTTTTCCTGCCTCTTCTTGACATAAATTAACCAGAAGTTTTCCCTCGAAGTTTAGGAAAAATGTATAGTCATTCAATGATGGTAAATTTTGTAAACTGTAAATAAATTTTTTTATAATCTGTTGATTTTATCGTGTTAGTAAGAAAAAAATGTTTCGAATATTCATTTGTTAGACCTGCTGAAATTGTGAAAGTACCTTTTTTAAAAATTAGCACCACCTAAATTGTTATTGTTTTGTTTGAAAACTCTGCAAACTTCCCATGTATTAATTTAGACATATATATATATATATAAAGAAATACATTATATATATATATATAAAGAAATACATTATCTTTTTTTTGCGACAAACAAACTTTTTATTTACATTATATCGAACTAAAAAAATATTGGTTTGTATTTTTTATTGACAAAAAATCTCCTCTAAAAGGTTCAGTTTGTAAGTAACTTTGTTTATTATACCGGCAACATCCATGGTGAAAGATTTTAAATATGACAGTGGTCCATTAATTTTTTTGGCTGTTCCTCGAAAATCTCCTCAGCAAACCTTTTTAAAAAAAAAAAAAAAAAAAAAAAAAAAAAAGATTATATATATATTTGGAAAAATCGCCAAGTATAAATTATAAGGGAAGCATGGCCTTCCGGCTAAATGAGACTGGAATCCATGTTTTTGAGATGTGTTGAGTAACAATGAAATGGGTTTATGGGTGTAACATTTTCTGCGTGAAAATCTCGAGGAAAAATTAATTACCCTTGTATATTCATCGAATTCCGAACCGAAAGCCGTGGAAACAAAGACAAATTTTACATAAGCAAAGTTAACTCTTTCAATGGAACAATAATTTGTTAAAACAACTTTATTTACACGGCTCGATGAGAATGATGGTGAGTTGATTACACTTAAATACTTAACGTTAAATTGTCCTGCCGGCAGTGGGAAATCTAAATTATTGCATATTTTTATGAAGACAAAAATACAGAATTTTTTACACGATCCCGCAACACATTCTATTGCCAAATATTTGTCGACAGATGAAACTAGCAAATGGTTTGACATTATCAAGTCTCCTAATTAGGTTGAATAAATTCAGTTACTACGAATATTTGAAATTCATGCAGCTCTTGCCACTGATTGATCTTGACAAAATATCTACAGTGGTACAAAAATTGAGCAAGTTTTGTGATCTCGGATACAACACAGCTACATTTCTTGTGGAATGCAACAATGGCTATTCAATTTCCTTCGATGCACCTATGATTTTGTTTGTTGTCGAATACAGCATGATCAGCGCATGTCTAACAAAATTTACAGTTGAATTTTTGCAAATGATGAAGCATACAGTAAAATGTTGATTGTATTTAGTGGCGATAAGTATCAGCTAAAGCTGTTTATGACAAACAAACCCAATGACATATCGCCTATTCGCGAACTATGCTGTGATTAACTACCGTTCCGAATAGGAAGGAACTGCTTGCACGTCATTTGGGCGTACACAATTGTAACATCAGTTGGTAGCATGAGTTGTTTCACTCTGGATTTTGAGTATCCGGTAGAGTTGTTGGCAACTGTGATTGGACCAAAAATCAAAACGGCTTCACGTTTGGTACTGAACGCAAAAGAAATTATGAACTGGGCACAGGAAAACTTGGTAAAGTTTCCTTGATTTCTTTTCTTTGCCTTTACAAACATCGAATCACACTATTTCAATTTACTTATGTCGATTGCTGTTCCCGCTCAAATAAAAATGTTTGTGAAGGAATGTAACACTTTAATTATACTGCAATGGCAACATCAACTCAGTTAACTTTTTTAAAACTGCAACTGCAACAGTAACTCAATCTCGCTCGTGCCTGCAAATTAAAAACAACCGTAATAAACAGATACATTTCGAAATTGGGATAGCCTTCACTGCCATATCCTCTTCGCCGATTACGATGGTGCATGTCTACAGTATGAATCAGCAAAGCGTGTAATCGTTCTCAAGATTTTTTCCATCGGCCAAAGCAGGGAATGCTGTATGGCACAGAACACCAACTTCGCTCAATGTTTTGAGTGTGTACCCTCAACGTCTCGCCCCTCTTCATCTTTAGTGTATTTCGAGTGTTAACCATTCAGCTCTTTTCGCTGCACAAAATTCCCTCCTATGAATCACCTACATGTGACGGCAGCTGTGAAGGTCCAAGCTGCTATAACCGTGCTAGCAGTCTGAAATTATTGTTGTGCCTGGAGTAATCCAATCGCGAATGATTTTGGTCAGGGTCGCCACTTTCCTTTTTTCCACAGCCATCAGGAAGAATTTCGTCGGATCATCCCGCTGCACTCCCCCGAAAACCCACTGGCTGTGAACTTTACGTCCTTTGCGGTTCTTGTGTTTGCCCAATTTCGACTCGTCGATCTCGACCACTTTGCCCAGCCCGCCGATGTGTTTCCTGTGTATCAACACCCAGTCTCTGCACACTTGGCGGCAGAAACTCAGCCAGACGATGCCAATCTTTCCCGAGCACAAAAGTTTCATCACTATAGTCTGCTGTCGAGGGTATTTGATCAGGCACCAGAGTAAACACAACTCGATGATCTAGCCCAGAGACAAATTTGAATCTCCCACGAAACTGCCCTGTCTCGCCGACACTTTAAATTTGCATTTAGTAGCGTCCTCCATTCGCCGTCGGCACTAGTACAACAGGCCCCTGTTTTCCACCAATTTGGCTTTGCCTTCTCCACATTTTTCGCAACGCATCGTCAATTTGAGAATGTCGTGCTCGATGAGAAACATATTTATGTCTGGCGAGGAATGAATAACTTGCCTGGCATTCAACATTGTGATTTTACATCCTGCGGACACCATCATGCGATTTGCGAAAAAAAAAATTGCGAAAAAATTCCTTGTATACGTGATACGGAACAATAAAAGCCCAATTTTTATACGCTAAATGGAACTTTGCCGGATACGCAATGCAGCACTAGACTGCAAAGTGAACAACTGGGATGGATACTTTATAGTACCCACTGAATGTTTATATGATTTTCCCATTACGATACGCAATATGGAACAATTACCAGAAAAATTTTACTTTCAAAGGTATTCACACAAATGAGAAAAAAACTAAAAGCAGGTAAGCAAAATGCTTACTATGCCACTAAACGGCACACGTCATACATTATTTTGACTTAATAAATAAAAATATTATGTATCATTAAATCATAAATGAAACATTAAATACTTTGTAATTGATGGAAAATCTGGTCACTAGGTAAAGGTGACACCGCAAGGCTGGTTGAAACAGGATCAGTTGTTATAGGAAAGGCAGTAGGAATTCTGCCACATGTTCGGGCAAGCCAATTTAATGCTGTGTGGTTGGATAAATGGGGTTAACGTGTAATTTGAGGGGTGGTAAGATTTCAGGTTAGGATGGAATGATGATGTTATCCGGTAGGTGTCAGGCATCGCTCATTGAAACAGTGCCAAGAAGTTCTTGGAGAACAGTCTCTGTTGATCTCTGGGTAATGGGCCATTCACCCAGGACATAATTTCCCTTTAGTTGTGAAGGGTCCCCTCATGACTATGCTGTAGAATAAATACGTTGTGTCCTACATGGTAACCTTTTAGGGCAGATTACACACAGCATGTACTTGCAAAGTTATTTATGTACATACCAAAGGTTGCTAACCGGTAGCCTATTGTCTGACCACACACCCTTGATAACTGAATTACACATTGAACACACACAATGGTACCAGTAAAATTACACAAACACTTTCACAGTATGTGACACTGGAACAGGAATATAAGGCCATGTGCCCTGAAAAGCCTTGCAGCTACACACATAAATAAATTGCTCGGAGTTCATTCGGCATGTATATTTATTTCACTTGCTCTTACTTCTCTACTGGAAGCAATTTTACATTGGTGCCTCGCACAGCGTGTCAGCGAAGGCTACACGAATAAAAAGTGGTGCGAAGGTGAAATAATTATGCACCACTGGGCAATGCAAAACCACAGGGGGAGGAGGGCGGTGTCTCCGGTGGCAGAAAAATGGAACGGTTCCGGTATTACATTACACTATTGAAGACAAGATGATTGATGCGCAAAAGTTGCTGGCTACCAGAGCGCGATGAGTAATGCGACCTTGCCCTCATGAGTCCTGGACGCTACTGCTTGTTCTGGCTTGGTGCCTGTATCTCATGGTGGAGGTAAGCGCCCAAAGCAGGAACTGCTTTCTGTAACACTTGTTCAACACAATACCATACACATATTAAATTGCTTACCTGCTGATTCAAGACATGTACAAACTACCCTGCAATTGAATTTGACACAGAAATTGCCCTTGCAATGTAATGGGATAGAGTGGGGATTATATATGTGGTGATGAAAACAATAACATATACAATAAATGCTCTAAACATAATACTTCATAAAAAGGCTTTATTAGGGCGTCTGAGAGAGCTCTCTTATTTAGGATCAATATTGACCATCGCCATGAAGCCCTTTTTATCACTGGCCCTACTTTCTCTCTGCACTCAATTATTATGAAGTGCACTACCTTTCACTTGTAGGACACGAGTGTCCATGAATCCATGCACCTTATGCATTGCACTCTCGCACTCGCATGCGAGCCCATAACACATGCAACACTCGTAGAATGCTCACATTGGTTGCACTAACATCGTGCATGACCAGAAAATGGACTTATGAGATGAGGGACCCGAGCACACGCCAAATGCTGGTGACAGTTTGTTGGCCGGGTGCCGCTACCTGCAGCATGAGAGTTGCTTACCTCGCTACCTTGGCCGCAGGAATATGGGCACACTGCATGTGCTGCAGGTGGCTGTGGTGGCCATTGATGCTGATGTAGATGCTGGCCTGCTGCTATGCATGGCATTTGAATGACCTTACCTGTGATGCACACTGCCAGTGGCTGTCTCCACCGACGTGTCCGGTGGAGGTGTAACGAGCTGGCTGACTCGTCACTCCCACCCTCGCCATCACTGATTGCTTTTGCTCCACTGTCTGTATCGCATTTACCATGCTGTCACCGGGAGCGACCCAGGCTGACAATGACAAGATGAAAAAAGAAGGGGGAGGGGCTTGATCACTTGATGGTGAGCCCCCAGCCAGTGAGAGCACATTTGATGTTGACCTGCTTAGGACATCCATTTCCTAGCCGGTGGTACTCATTCCCAAGATTTTCCCTGATGCTATCTATATTGCGGCAGTGGGATCCAGGTTGTCATTTGATGGAGGCAATGTCGGGAATATGGCTGTCTCTGATGATGTTGGTGTCGCTACATCGGGCATTGTGACTCTAGCAGCTTGGTTCACCGCCAGTAGTTCTGGCATCCATGCAGGTGCTGGTGGTTGAGGGGGAGTGCTTGTAAGCTCTGCATCATCAATAACACCCAGGTCGGCCATCAGGGGCTCCCTGCAGGGCGCTGGTGCACTGGGCGATCCCGAAATTTCTGCCCCAGCTGCCAGAGTATTGCTGTGAGATACTGCTGTGCCTTCCTCATCAGTACCCACCCTGGGCTGCTTGGCAGAGGTGTTGCCATCTAGGCTCATCGGGGATGGTACTTCCTCCTCGTCGCGAGGTTGCTGGTCCACTGTAGACCCTCCTGCGGGAGGTGCTGACATACTTGCTTCTCCTCCTGCTGCTCGGGGAAGCTCAGCATTGCTGCTGCCATCATGAGGTTGCACGGGGTAAGGCGCGACTTTGTCTGTGACATCAACTATGCGAGCCGAATATCTTCCCAATGCACCCTGACCCTTCTCCTCCCAAGCCGAACCGAGTAGGTGGTTGGTCCATGGCTTCCGATGATCTGGTTTGACCAACTCCACTTTGCCGTAAATCCTGCACAGAAGTTCTTGTGGCCAGTGAATTGGGGGTGAGCCCGCACGTAGACCATCCGTCACGAAAGCAGGAGCACCCTGTGGAAACTTAAACTATGTGGCAAAGAGCACAGCTCTCACCAACTATCATACCAAGCTCCATATGTTCAGCAGAGTTATTCAAAATATGTTTAGCAGTGTTATAAAAGTTTTTTTCCAGTCTCATTGATACTTTTATAGGTTTTACCTTCCAAAATGGTGAGAAATGAACATACAATACACACACGCGTATGTGTCTATATATATATATATATATATATATATATATATATATATATATATATATATATATATATATATATACACACACACACACACACAATTTTGTACTGGGCTCAATAGTTCTATTTATTTTATTTACAACACCACAAAAATAATTGATATATGGTTAAATACAACTATGCCTGAATAAATCTTCCAAATCCAAAAATACAAAAAGGGCCAATAGGGGCATGTAGGTATAAAAGAGTTACAATATAACAAGTTTCCCAAAACGATTATATATAAAATTGCGTACAAGATTACATCACGAAATTGGATTATTACTTAACTTGCAAATAAATGCCCCAACTAGTGTTTTGACCTGTATTTAAAACCTAATTATGCCCATTAAAAAATTCTGATCAAAACATTGTAGGAAAATTCCTTCTGCCTGTATCCCTTACCCATTATAAAATTGGGCCCAGCCCGTAATTTTTTTTTGTGTTGTCACGTGCCTAAAACAGTTACGATGTTACAAATTTTTATCATACAAAGACTGAAAAAAAAAAAAGATGTGAAATTAATTCAACACTGGCTATAGTTCTATCCACTAAGCTACTGCGGACCCACTTGGAATCGTTCTATGCACTGAGTCACTAAGGCCCCACTTGGAATCGCTCTGTTTAATTGGCCACTGCGACCCTACTTGATATAGTTCTATCCACTAAGCCATTGCAGCCCCACTTGGAATCGCTCAATCCACTAAGCAATAGTGGCCCCACTTGGAAATTAACTCAATATTGAAGCAAGACATTTAAAGTAAACAAAAATAATATCCCATTGCCTTCATATCTTTATGCAATAATATCTGTTCATTATTTCAAACTTTCAAAGGAAAATAGTAATTAAAAAATTATTTTTAGGGTCATAAGTCATGTTTGTGAGTGTGGTGTGTGTTGTCCACCTTTCACGTGTCTAGTGCTATGTCCTATGGGGGTAGTAACACCATTCATTTATAGTCCAGGCATCGTGTTGTCGGGTGTGGAGGAACATTGCAGAACAGGGTGGAAAACTTGTCAGAATTACAGAATCAATTATTTCAAAAATCTTAATGAAGTGATAGCTGCATCGGGAAGTTGTGTAGCGTCAGCCAACTTCGATGAAGGGTGGTAACCATCGTGGCGGTGCGGAGAGGGGGAACACGTGCTGGCGACGCTGCTCATAGCAGAAACCGATGCCAAGGCGAGCATACATGCTGCCCAACAGCAACTCGTTCACTGCCGAAGGGGGCAGCATACTGGCAAGTCTTCATAACCCAAACAGCTGAACATTCTTAGGTGGCGGACAGCAGTTAGGTGGAATAAAATGCTGATGTCGGTACAGTGATTTTTTCTGCACCATTACATCTTCCCCTATTTCAAAGCGACAGTATGGTCGGCCACTTTCCACAGCCTACGATGTCAGGTGGCCAGTCCTAATCGTAGTCGGGTTGGCAGCATAAACCATGCATGCTAAACATTCTAGACTTCTTTAAACAGCATCCAGATTTCCTCAAACATACCATGATGACGACTATTAAAAAGGGCTCTCAATAACCATCTAAACACACATAAGCTCTCCTACTGGGCAAAAAATACAAGGGAAAAAATTCTTTAAAACTTGAATTAATTCTTGTCATCAATAAAATATTATTCATAGACTTTTTCTAACTTCATCATTTCTGAACTATTTTGGGCATATTTAGGGCACTTTCTTAAAATACATAGGGCCAGGACAAATTTATAGTTACATTTCCATGAAATATTTTGGTATGCGTAATGTCTACCTTATATTATTTATGTGGAAATTGTAGCTATGACACAGCAATTTAACAGGAGTCAAAAACACACAACTTTAAACTAAAAAAATTCAACTTTAGAACTGAGAAAATGAGTTTGAAGGGTAATTAAAATACCACTTAGAAATATTACTTCACTGTGCTGGCAATAAAATATTTCCTTAATTTTATTATGATGAACAATTAATTATGAGTGAATTATACCCACAGTTTATTCAAATCCTTGTTTGCTACATTTCCAACATACAAGGGTTGCAACGTCCAAGCATTAAAAAGGGTATGTAAGACGTCGAGTGTGTTCATGGGTACTATGAAATACATTATTCAAACACAACACCAGATTATATAAAATGGTGCCCCATTCTCTCAACGTGTCTAACTGAAAACAACACAAAGCTATGTTGATATTACGGTTTACTCATTTAATTATATTCGCCTGTGGAAAATAAGGTGACATATTAATCATCTTAACTCCCCACATAAACATTAAGTCACTAAATTCTTGTGACACAAAATATGATTCATTGTCAGTGACGACAAATACTGATGATGCAAAAAGAAAAAAAATAATAAAATAATATTTTTCAAATTTCCTAATGCTTTAATGGTGTGTAACAGGAAGAAAAAACAAGATTTACTAAAACTATCAATTGCTACCAACACATAGACATATACAGATTTACTACGCAATAAGAGACCCGTAATGTGGAAGTAGACCATTTCCCTCACAAACGTAGCGGGACGTACGGAATGCTTCCTTTCATATATACGATTTGTAGGTTTCTCCTGTTGACAGGTTACACATTCCCTAACATGAGTTTCAATGTCTTTCTGTACGTCTGGCCATGTAAAAGTCTCGGTAATACGCACTATGGTTATATTATGGCCAACATGCACTCCAAAAAAGGACTCCTGATACTATTTGTTCACCATAGGTCTTACATTTTCTGGACAAAAACACGAAATTTTCCTTTCTTTGACCAGTTTCCAATAAAACCTTTATAAATTAAATAACCAGATTGACCTAAGTTAGTAATTATTTTCTGACATTCTATGTCTTGTTTTTGGTGATCTTTTATGTCTACGAAAACTGTGGAAAATTTTTGTAAAGTATTTGAAAATTCTACTGACTCTTCATGATCTGGCACTATTTATTTTACTATGGGAATCTCCTGAATTTCAGCGGTATCACTAGCATGTACTTCAAATTCGTCACTACCAAACTCATGTGATATTTCCCTTGATATGGTTAACTTAAAAATTTAAAACGAGATATTCGCACTAACCTATGCACAAGACATCCAGCAGGTTTATTAGCTGTTAACAGCCAGCTGAAAGCTTCGTTGTCCATAAACACCTCAAAACTCACATGGTCTAAATAATCTACAAAATGTTTCATTCCCCATATACAAGATGAATATTATTTCTCAAATATGGTATATTTTCTTTCAGTAGCTGATAAAAGTTTACTAGCGTAAGCTACTGGGACAAGATCATTTCCTCTTTTCTGATTCAACACCGCTCCCCCAGCAACAGAACTCGCATTGCAACGCAAATAAAATTTTTCTTGAAAATTCGGCAAATACAATACTGGTGGTTGTGTCAAAATATCTTTTATTATTTGGAAAGCCTTTTGTTGTTCTGGGCCCCACAGAAACTCAGTGTTTTTCCTTTTTAAGAAATTAAGCAGTTCCAAAATATAAGAAAAATTTGAATAAATTTCCCGTAAAACACAGCCATACTTAAAAAACATGGGACTCCACACACGTTCTTCGGTACACAACCAACCATCTGAAATAATAAATCCTAAATAACGGACTGTTTTTCAGCCCAAATTATTTTCTCAGGATTAACTATTAATCCTACTTCCTACATGGATTTTAACACTAAATGAATGTGGTTAACGTGCTCTTTTAAAGTATTACTATTAATACATACGTCGTCTATGTACACAAATTAAAAATCATGAATCTACTGACCTAAAGTTTGATACAATACTTGTGCAATGGCTTGGGGCCCACAATTAATGCCCATCGGCAAACGCGTCCACTGATACAAACCCTAAGGGGTACAAAATTCCAGGGGTTCTCTGGAATTTGGGTGCAGTTCGCATTGTAAGAATGCAGAACTGAGATCCAAAATAGTGAAATATTTAGTTTTACTTAAATACAGAAACACTGTGTCTATCACTGGAATGGGATTTGGATCAATAAAAATGTTATTATTGACTAACGTATAGTCCTTTATCAAACTGTGTTTCTACTTTTACTTTTTAGGCATTAAAAACGAAGGGCTCTCATATGCACTAAATTAGTCTTCAATAATTCCTTCTTGTTTTAGTTCTGGCAATATTTGCTTAAAAATGAGGACCTTGGGTGGAGGAACTCGATACGGAACTGAAAACAGAGGCTCATTATCTCTCCATTTCAAAAGTACTGGGGTTTGGGTAGTTATCACATCTCTAAACTCGGTTCTCGTTTTTTCAATTACGGCCTCCAACTGCTCGTCTAATTGTACCATCTGCACTTTCCTACAGTACGACGGCTTATTCTGCAACTGAACAGGAGACTCTGGTGGGAAACCAAAAATGAAAGCATTTGTTTTTCCCATCCACACAGCTCTGTGTTTTCGCCAGAAAATCAATACCAAGTATATGAATGATCTTCAAACAATTGGAAATTAAACTTCCACGAAAAATTATCAACTTTAGTTTTCATGGTAGCAACTGCCTGTGAACAAATTAAACCACTATTACCAAGCGAAAATTCAGTACCATACTATGCATAATTTGCACCAATTTTACAATATTGTCACATATTATTTGGTTTTTTTCTAGAGGAGAACTGATTCACACTGCCTACACCCATAGGTTTCTTTTCTTATAAGGACAAGCAAATTGCAAATGGTCTTTATTTCCGCAAACATAGCATACACGTGGAGGCCTTTTAAACTTTTCCACTTCGCCTGTACTTGCCCCATATTACCGGCTCGGATGTGTATATACATCGCACTTGGATGTTAATACTTTCGCGTCTTTTTCAATGTGCTGTTTACCTCCCTTTTGTGCTAAACTAGTCACGTGTTCTTTCTGTTCCTTAACCTTGCTGTCTTTGAAGAAGCACTTTTCGTTCGGATGGTTAGTATGTGAACAATATTTGCATTGAGCTTTATACATGTTCACAACTACTTCACACCTTTGATGACAATCGCCGATTGTTAATTCAACTTTAGAACCCAAAGTTGACTATTCTTTAATTTTTGGGGTTTTTGTGCAAACAAAAAAACGAAGATTGCATAGCAAGAGATGATTAAAAATAACCTCAGTTAAATATGCCTCATCACAAGGGTAACCCGACACAGAAACTAACTGCATAATATGTTTCATGAACTCTAATATAGTCTATGCAGAATTCTGATATTTTTCTAAAATAGTCATACGGAAACAGGAAATAGCGACTGGGGTACCAACCATCTGTAATAAATTACGGCATAACACTTGAAAACCCAATTTGTTAGCATTTGCTCCACTAAATAATAACTGCAAATTAATCAGAATTTTGAGCAAACTAGCAGAAGAGATAATAGATGGCACACATAAATTTGTCTAAAATATTAGACTGTGCTACTAGAAAATCCACTACATGAACCAGACTACTGTTTTTCAAACTATGAATTTTTAAATCTATTCCAGGAGGATTCAGAACCTTGAACAAAAAAATAGCATGGACTTACTCTTTTCGCCCACGATAACATCGTCCTTATTCGTGACCGCACACATGAGCCCACAAAGCGGGTCCAAATTGTCCTCCTTAGTGAAGTCTACGTTCGCCTCACTTAACATGGATTGTAAAGTGGCCTTGGATAACGTCTGAATCCAGCTCGTACACACTCCACCTGGAAAAGCCATTTTGGTTAGCACAAAACACACATATACATATACTGAAATCCCCCCCCCCCCAAAAAAAACTTCTCTCAATTTTGATATTCATTTTAACATTTCAAAAATCAAACTACAAAGTACAGAGTTGGATGGCAGCAGAATAGCGCATTAATCTGCTGTCATGGATCCACGAGCACCTGGAAGAAACTCAAACTCCATGACAGAGACCACAGTTCTCACCAGCTGTCATACCAAGCTCCAGATGTTCAGCAGTCATTCGAAACTTCTTTAGCGGAGTTATTAAAGTTTTTTCCAATCCAATTGATACTTGAATAGGTTTTACCTCCAAAATTGTAAATCATTTTAATATATATATATATATATGGCTCAATATATTTATTTCTTATATTTATAAATTCCTTAAAATAATCGATACACACAATATACAAACTTGTTAACTACAATTATTCCTGAAAAACACCTTGAAAAAAAAAAAATGCCAATAGAGTTAGGTATGAAAGCGTTACATTTTCAAAAGTTTCCCAAAATGATCATATATATAATTGTGTACAAAATTACATCACAAAATTGGATTATTACTTAACTTGCACATCAATGCCCCAACTAGTGTTTTGCCCCATATTTAAAACCTAATTATGCCCATTAAAACATTCTGATCAAAACATGGCAGGAAAATACCTTCTGCCCGTTTCCCTTACGCATTATAAATGGGAGTGTAGTGTATGTTACCCCCCTTTCAAGTGTTTAGTGCTCTCTGTCCTCTGAGATAACAACACCACTCATTTATAGTCCAGGCATAGTGTTGTCGGGTGCGGAGGAACATTGCAGAACAGGGTGGAAAATTTGTCAGAAATACAAAAGCAGTTATTTCAAAATCTTAATTAAGTGCATCGCTGTGTTTGGATGTGTGGAGAGGGAGAGCACGTGCTGGAGACGCTGCATATTGCAGAAACCGATGTTGAGGCGAACAGACATGCTGCCCGACTTCTACTCGCTCACCATCGAATGAAGCAACATACTGGTAAGTCTTCATAACCCAATCAGCTGAACATTCTCAGGGGCAGATAGTGGTTATGTGGAATAAAATGCTGAAGTCGGTACAGTGATTTTCAGCACCGTTACACTACTTTCAAGGTTGGTGGTGGCCGGGTTGGTTTGCAGCCATTTGCCGGTATACCAAGCTTGGTACAGGCGTATATATAGCAGTCATTGCGGTCTACATCTCCGCTATATACTGCTAACTGGTGTCTCACTATTCTCTCGCACTCGTGGGATCTGTGTCTCGCCTGGCAACTGCAGGTTGTGCCTCAGTAGGATATCTGTTGGTGTCTTCCAGGTGACAACTTTCACATGTCGGTGGAGGGTATATAGGGCAGCCAGCAGCTGGTCTGTCTAGATGGTGCGCTGGTCGCTCACATGGAGTCGCAGCTGAACTTTTAATTCCTGGTTGCGACACTCCATGGGGTTTGCCCTAAGATGGTAGTTGGCCGTCTTGAGGTGTTTAACCCCCTACCAAGTGCACATGTCCCCCTATTTTATTTGTGTAAATTATGTGCCATTATCCATTAGAAGGTACTTGGGGTATCCCCACATTGCAAAGAAGTTGTCACATAACATCTTGGCATTGTTTGCCGCGAGAGCACAACTTACTGGATAGGCCTTACCCACTTCTAAAAATTATCTGTTATCTCTACTATGAAGCATTTCCCCTTAGCAGTCCTGGGGTAAGGTCCCATTAATACGAAACACACTGTTTCGAAGAAATTTTGTAGGGCCTGTGGTTGTTGTTGCTGGCACATGACACAGCACTGTACAAATATAAATGCATCTTTTGCCAGACCAGGCCAGAAAATACGTTCACTGTTGTTTTGCACTGCCTGGTCACACCGTGGATGCCCTTCCATGTTGCCACTGTCTGAATAGGCTAACACTCGTTCCTTCGAACACATGGGGACAAAAAGTTGCCATTTAGTGGAGTCAGTTGGTGAACATGTCTGTAACTGCTCATATACGACACACCAATTTTCTACACTTTGTTGTGTGCATACATTTTTTTTTGTTTTGAGTAAATGTGCATCCCTGTTGCGCATGTTACAATTCGCGGTATAGTTCATGAATGAGCGCATCTTAATTTTCCACGTAAAGTTGCTGTACAACGATTTCTTGAAATGCCTTTTGTGCCGCCAGGGGCACTTCTCCTTGTCGTCCTTGACAATGATGTCAGAGATAGTCGCACACTACATTGCATCTGCGAGCTGGTTCTCTTTCCTGGCACATGTTCTACGACAAAATCGTAAGCTTGCAAAATTAAGGCCCACCTTGTCAACTTGCTATGTATTTCGCTCATACTGTAGACCCATACTAAACACGTATTATCAGAACAGAGGGTGAATAGTAGGCACTATCACTCATTAACATTGTAGCAGTGATCTGTAGGGCCAAGTTTGGTGCTAGCGAAATCGATGACTTGTCGATTTCCAGTGTCATCATACTGATAAAGGACTGCTCCTAAGACTTCTTAACTTGAATCTGTTTGTAGGTACAAATGTCTGCTTGCATTATACCTTGCAAGCGTGGAGCAGGATTGGAATTTTTCCTTGATTTCCTCTTACTCTTTTTCTGCATTACTGGTCCACTGGAAACAATGTTGTAGTGACAGAAAGTCCATCAGTGGCACTGTTATCACTGCGGAATTTTGAATGTGTTCTCTCAGCCAATCAATCAACCCGAAAAATGTTCGTAGTTTTTTTTCGGATGCACGGTGGTTGGTAGTCTGCTATGCACTGAAGTTGTTCCAGGTGTGGCTTGTTTCCCATTTCATCCACTGCGCGTCCCAGGAAATCGAGGCTAGTTTTTCCCATGTGACAATTTCCAATTTGCACAGGTTATTTAATTTATAGCCAGTTGTTCCAACAAAACAGACAGGTGTTCCAAATACTTTTCCCAGCTGGTCGACCATACAATTATGTCGTCGAGGTACCCAAGTGTATACTCTCCGATGAGACCATCCAGTATTCTGACCATCATCGAATGGATAGATTCGGGGGTACATTTAATTCCAAATGGTATCACACAAAATTGAAACCGCTGCTCTTCTGGGGGCGGAATATATGTTTTCTCACAGTCTAATAATTTTACAGGTACTTGCCAATACAAACTTTCCAAGGCCACTGAGTTAATGATTTTGGCTCAGCCAAGTGAATTAAGTGCGTCTTTTATGCTGATGTATTGCAGGAGTGCACTGTGTGTCACCTGATTAAGCGGCCTGAAGTCCACAAAGAAGCTCAAGGTACAGTATTTCTTTGGTGCTAATGATATTGTCGAGTTGTATGGGCTATTCGTTGACTCAGTTATGCCTTCTTCTAACATTTTTTGGATCTGCTGGCAGATGATTTTTGAATGGTGTCGCAAATAACTCTGCAGCAGGGTGCGGAAAGGCCATTCTTTTTCCAATGGGATCTGATGTTCTGCCACTGTTGTGTGACATAATGAATCATGGGTGGCGAAAACATCCCGATTCTCATCCAACAGTTGTTGGAAGGCTGTCTGATGTTATAGCAATATGTCATTATCATTAACTCTGAGGGGGACAGAAGGGCCACTTTCTGCTCAGTGACGGTCTAAATTGTGGAATGTATAGTGTACACCACTCTCTCACAGCGAAATTAATTCTATGTGTCATGGGTTCTACTATGGTATTCTACTATGTCATCCACAGTATACCCTAATGCCCAGCAATATTATGGCTGTGGTGGTTGTTTCAATATCCTGCACACTCACAGAGGTTACTGCTTGCCCTATTGCTTAATGCTATGCTGATTCGTGGCTAGCCTAATTACATGATTTGTAGGCATAACATTGGTTTCACTCACGAAGTGTGGCTGGGTGAAGTTATGGGAGACTGCTGTATCAATAAGTGCATGACAATGGCGCCCATTTACTGTGACAAGAATGTGAATTAAATTTTGCCATAGTGCTACTAACCTGGTTGAAGAGGTTTTGTTGTGGTGCAATCTTTGTTGTTTACAATGCTGCTGGACCGGGGTGCCATGAGCATCTGGCTCCCACAGCCCCGCTTCTTGTTTCCCTGCTGCACGTTGTTGTGGTTTTACGATCACGTCAAATGCGGGTTGTTGGAGCATTAATTAGGACAGTGAAAAATTTCTCCTTCACAAAACCGACATGCATGTGGTAGCAGTTGACTTTTATCTCACCTTGCACTTGCACTTGCATTTCCTGTGCTCTTCATGCCATGATTTTTCTTAGGAGGAATTGGTCCCACTTTGCCTGATTATCAGTTCTCGGATGATTTTTGTGAATTTTGTCCTCGTATTTTCCAAAAGATATCTGCGTTTGACTATGTTGTTCGGTGCTTGATTCCTTCCTACTTCCGCTAATTTGATTGTGGCACAGTTGACATGGATTCCGTTCCAAGATGATGGCAGCTTACAGAAGTTCCTCCAACTTCCCATTACGGAATGAAATTAATGCAGTACAGTATTTCGAGCGAGCTGTTTCCACCACGACCTCAAGAACTTCGTGCTCCAGCAGATGTGGGTGAAACCACTCCACCAAGTATGGCTTACATGTTATGAATGCAGTCAAGGACTTGTTGGCTTATTGCTCTTCTAATTTAAGCTTGCTTTGTATTTGGAGTGATGCGAACATGCCCCCAAAATAGCACTGAAAACACAAGAGAAATTCTCCCCACTGCAGTCTGTAATGATCAGGAAAACCCCCACCAAGAACAGGCTTCTCCTTGAAGTTGCTCTCTTATGCAACTTGCTCATTCTTCCTCACACACGCCATATCTGGTAAGCCTCGATGTGCAGTAGTCTACGAAGTCAGTCGGATCCTTCATTGGTGTGCCGTTAAATGTTCGCAAAGTCTGAAATTTTTCCAGGGTCTTTATTGCAGTCTGCCTTGGTTGTTATGTTGTAGGGATAGGTACAATGGTTTAATTTCTACTTCCTCCTCTCTTAGCTGTTCGCTGACAGGTGGTGTTGCATAATTGCTTGCCGCTTATGGCATCACAGGCTGTATAGATGGATATGATGTGGCAACAGTGGGTGGCATTGGTTGGAATTGTAGGGTAGGATAGAGTGCCGGTAATTGTGGGTAGTATGGAGTGGGTGGCAGAAATGGAAGAGGAGTTGCGGTTGCAGTGGGATGCAATGGCGCAAACTGGGTGGGCGGTGGCAGTTTTGTTTCTGCTAGTCACGTGCATGCTGTGTGCGTGTGACAGCTGCGTGTTGTCGACCACCTCTACACAGTCTTACACATGGATCCCTCTCATTCGCTGTTTGCACACCTCTTATAGATCTTCATACCACAATTCTGACTTTGCTTAGTGTGGTTCCTCTTCTCCCAATTACATTACATGTTACTACGTGCATTAACAAGCTTTTCACACCCTGCCAGGAAATCTTGCACTATCTTATATTTATTTTATATACCTTCGCTGACATTACACTGTTGGCACATAAATTCTAGTCCATTGTAGTAACAAGTTCAGTTTTGGTTAAGTATTCCCGATGATATGACATGTGGTACTGCTTGATTTGAGTGTGATTATGCCTTGACCAGTGCATAGTAAATTGCTGCACCAGTTAGGTCACTGATAATTTAGAAACTGTGGCATTTCTAATGTTGCAGTGTTTGAATTTTTCACTGTTTGTTCCTGATGTGATTTTTCCACGTCACTGGGCTATGGTTGAAACTGCAGTATGAAGTGCCAAGTCCATATTGTGATATTGTTTGCCGTGGAATGGTACACAAGCACTGAAAACACAAAGGCACTGGCACGCCTGTCTGCCTCTTGCCAGCCATCGTTTACAAACAGAAAACCACGTGTGCGGGTGACTAGGGATGAATGGATGTGAGGCTTTGGGGGATGAAGCACCTTCCCCTCTTGCATCTGCACCCGAAAGGGGTCGACCAGCCAGTGTACGAGCGGGGTGTCAGGCACACTCATGAGGCCCGTGTTCTTGGTGATCTAAGCTTAACTCAGATGTACAGTGCGCAACAGTGGAAGGGGTACTGAAGCGCTCCTGCTCCTTTGTCTGCATGGTGGGCAGTGGGTGGCCGATGTCATGCTGCAGTCTCAAGATTACCCTTTCTTGCATGTGCCCGCCCTTGCCGAAGCAATGGTGACTGGCTGCCCTGTTGTTCTGGCGCACATCCCTAGTCAGACCACATGGCTTGTTTTCCAGCATCCCGACAGCATCTGAAAAGTGTCGGGGCTCTGATGTTGGCACTGGATCTTTGTTCCCTACAACCCTGTTACAGGTAGGTAGGAAATATGATAGGAATTATACTGACATGAAAATTTTAGCTGCAGGGAAATTTTGGCGGTAACCGTTTTTATTTTATGGTTCTGGAGCACTTGTTCAGAAATTAACGCGAAGCAAAATTATACCATACAGAAGGGTGATATTTGACACCATGAGGGTGGGTGAAACAGGGTCAATTGTCATAGGAGAGGTAGTAGGAATACTGCCACACATTCGGACAAGGCAATTTGATGCAATGTGGTTGGACGAATGGGGCTAAGGTGCATTTTGAGAGGCAGTAAGGTTTCAGGTTAGGATGGAATGATGATGTTACCTGGTAGGGGCCAGTCATCACTCGTTAAAGCGGTACCAATTAGTTTTTGGAGAGTAGACTCTGTTGATCTCTGGGTCATGGGTCATTCACCCAGGACATAATTTCCCTCTCGTGGTTGTGAAGTGTCCCCTCATGAAGATGCTGTAGAATAATTACATTGTGCACTACATGATAACATTTTAGGGCGGGTTCACATCACAGTTACTTGAAAGCTTATTTATGCAGATATCAATTGTTGCTAAGTGGTGGTCTATTGGCTGCCCACACGACCTTAATAAACGAATTACACATTGAACACACACAATGAAACCAGTAAAATAAAATGAATACTTGCAAAGTACATGACATTGGAACAGGGTTACAAGGGCCCATGTCCCAAAAAGCCTTATGGATACACATGTAAATAAAACACTTGGAGTTCATTTGACATGGATATTTAGTGCACTTTCTAATACTTCTCTAATGAAAGTAACTTTACATTGGTGCTGTGCCAGGCACAGCCCACTGGAGAAGGCTGTATGGATTAAAAGTGGAATGAAGCCATACAAATTATTAAGGTGAAATAATTATGCTACCTGGGTAATGCAAAACAACAGGGTTGGGGGCAGGCATCTCTGGTGGAAGAAAAACAAAATGGTTCCAGCATTACAGCACTTTTTAAAGTTAAGATGATTGGTGCACGAAAGTTGCTATACGCCAGAGCACAATGAGTAATGCAGCCATGCCCTCAAGTGTCCTGGATGCTACTGCTCATTCTGGCTTGGCACCTAACCCATCTCACGGTTGGCTTGGTAACGTGAGGGGGAGGGATGGTGGTGGTTGCGTTCCAAGCAGGAACTTCTTTCTGTGACACTTGACATGAGAGGACTTTTCAGGGATGATAAATATACCCCACATCTCACAGAAGGCTGGAATGAGTGGGTGGTTGTAGTGGCCAGTGCCAGTTCGGTAGAGCAATGATGTGGACCATGGGATAACAGCCTCGGGGATCCTTGTCGTTTCCGTCGATGCTAGTGATGCTGTAGTGTTGAAATGGACATGTGCTGACACTGATTCTATTACAACAGCTTTTGCCGTTGTGCAAATGTAAGGGTGTAGGCGCCCTTTACATGCCCTTTTAATGACACAGCTTTAACTCTGCTTAGGGACAGGATCAATAATGTATAACACTCCCAACACACTGATTTTATACTCCTGCATTTAGGGCGTCCTGCCCGAAGTTATCATGAAAAAAATATATAATAAACTGCAGGAATTAATCACACACAATTCTATTGCTACGAACGCGCACAACTCATGACATAGTACAACTAGTTGAAGCAGATCCAGTACTCTGGCCCACCAGTAGCCTAATCTGCAAAATGTACCATGTGCTACGAAATTAAGTTGCAATACAAGATGATGAAAGAACTGATGGATAATCCCCCGACACTTATATAATAAGATGGTTCTGGTTTACTACAGTGCTATTTACAAACTAAATTATTACTGCTTACAGTGATGGTGCCGGGGGACGCACTTACAGTGCGATTCCTGTGCAGTTTGCTGGACCGATAGCGGATTTCAGACTGCGATAGCATCCTCTGGCCGCTCAGAAGATGGCCGAGTGTGCTCTCAGAAATGCTCAATGGAGCTTTTCAAAGAAACTCAAAGATTGCATTCAGGACAATATTGAATGCTTAAAACTACTACATAATTATGCACTGTACAACCAAATATTTTGGCGATATTCCCTAGCTCCAAAACTTTTAACTACAGGCAAAAACCTGACATCATGGGAATGCCGCCACACTTGCAGGGTGATATTAATTAAATGGAAATGTGTGATAACAATTGCACAATGATTGAAAAATGTTGACAATTTGCCAATCTTCAATTACTTGCTAACAACTTTCCTGCGCCTTTATTATTTTTAAGTTGATGATTCGCTGCACTCTTGTTAACGTTGTTGACATGCATCATGCAGTTTTGGGAACATGCACGATTAGTAGTATCCTTGGACTATGTGATGCACTATGCAGCATGCCTTGGTGGAACACCAAGCTATGTGCAACTTCAGTTTGCACCTTAACAAAGGAATGTTTTTAATTCTCACTGCCAAGCGAGTGGCGTTTTAAAACAAGGTGGAGATTACTATGCCCTACATTTCTTAGTGATACACTTGAGGTCGTAGTACTGTATTTCAGCCAGTAGGCCTGCTGCTGTTGTACCAATTGAAGGGTGTAAATAGAACTTTTGCGCAAGCAGCACAGCTTAATCATTCCCTCCAATGGCTTGATCACCTGATGACCACGGCTTCGCAGGGATGTATTGCCAAACCGCTTGCCAATTTCCCCCAAGAGTAATATCTTGGAAGAAATAGGTTAAGTCGGCCATTTGTGAGATATGCGATTTGGGTCACTGGGTAAGTTACTTGCGATTTCCGGCGACCTGCACCAATGTATTATGGGCTGTTTTTTTCACCCTGGTATGCACTAATGGGATGACTGTGGCGGTACAAATGGTCAGGGAAACACATGTGAATGCTGCATTCATATCACATTTGCTCAAGATAATATCATACACATATTAACTTGTGCACCTGCTGATTCAAGACATGTACAAATTATCCTGCAATTGAATGTGACATAGAAATTACCCTAGGAATATAATGGGATGAAATGGGCAAGAAACATGTGGTGATGAAAACAATAACATAATAATTAATGCTCTGAACAAAACACTTCATAAAAAAACTTTATTAAGGTATCTGTGTGGTCTCTCTTATTTAAGATTTATATCGACCATCACCATTAAGCCCTTTTTATCACTGGCCCTACTTTCACTCTGCACTCACTCACTCTCAAGTACACTAATTGGCACTGGTAGGACATGAGTGTCATGCACATTATGCATTACATGGTAGAAGTGGCATATGGGCACATAACACACGATACACTCATAGATCGCTGACACTGGCTGCGTTTACTTGGTGCACAGCCAGGCAAATGGTCTTACGAGGCGAGGGACATGATCACACATGAAAGGAAGAAACTGTTTAAATCTATAGAAGTGACTTTTAAATGCATGTGTTGTCTCAAAGGTGACTTTCCTTTAGAAGTAAAGGTTTTATTTGAGACAAGAATCTGCAATGCACATGTGCAGTAAATCTGTCACCAGTGTACTTCGATTATCCTACGATTAAAATTAGTCTCACTTTAGTTGGGGTTTATGAATACGATATAGTTAATCGACCTTTAGTCTGGACTAACCTCAGACCAACTCTGAGGAAAATCATCCCTGTATAATTCTTGTACGAACCAGAGTGAACAATGTACTTGGATATGACAAAAACTATATCCCCCGAATCCATGTGCTTGTAAGGCCATATTCACAATACATAGTCGGTAGCTCACAGTCGGTAGTCAAAAATGAGTTGCGCAACTAAAATTCACATATTTAAAACATGCAGTTGGCAGTCGGATAATCAGCAGTCCAGCAGTCGGATTGGGGATCGAAAACTGAGATGATAAACTATTGTACAAGTACATATTTCTGAAACTGGATGTCAACAACTTTGTTCGATAATGCGAATGGTAAAATTCCAGAATAGAGATTAGAAAACAAGTTAATATAACCCTTGGAAAGTGGTATAATCCCACACTACTAATTGCACAGGACCCGAATTTACTAGACGCATCATGATATAAGCAATACAACCCCCCCCCCCCCCCCCAAAATAGTGGAGAGGGCTATGAAGATCAGGAATATTATGGTGTAAAACAAGTGAAAAATATGTACACAATTTTTAATATTGATTCACGAAAGTACGTGAAATCGCACAAAGACTTAGGGCCGATCTTACCATCTCTTGGTAAGGGTCTTGGGTAATTTATCTCCTAAGCAAATTACAAAATTCGTCTTACCATCTGTAGGTACCACTACCAAGAGGGCAAACTGTCATCTACTTTATTTGCATGATGAAGCTCTGGGTAAGGGTCTACCCTTGAGATAAATATGGCTATCCCACCAATCATTGTTTACATTTGAAATTGAGTTTATGAATGAGATAGGCGAGGTTACTGGAGACGAGGATGATAAAGCAATTGTTGGAATTATCATTGCTAGTGATGAACAAACATGATTTTAGAGAAGTAAACCTGCAAGGATTTCCATAGAAAAGTACATGTTCAAAAGGTTGCGAATTTTACAAACAGTAAGTTTGTGTGTTTTGTAAATAATGCATTAAACAGTTACTATAATTATTGAAATGCATTTGGCCTGAAAAAGCCTCACTTCCAACACTTTTGTAGTGTTTAAATATTATTTTTTTATTTGCCTGTATCGTAAAATCTACAAGTGTAACATTAACGTCGGTCGAAGTGTGTGTAGTGCTCCATCTGTACGAATACGAACAGTGACACATGTAACATGTTTTGTTTTTCATTGAAGTTAAATTTTTCAAAATTACCATAATGTGACATTAATTTCAATATGAGCGAAATTTTCCACTGTTGCATCAAAAAATATACTACTAAAAATTCCATATACTCGTATGAATGACATCTCACGAAGGATGTTAATCTTACCCCCCCCCCCCCGCCATCAACATCCTCTTTGTTTTCTTTTCCCCTTCAAAATAAAATAAACAGAACCCCAACCAAATTAACCTGGCAATTAAAAAAATTAAACAATTTGAATTGCCAACCTAGCTATAATAACCTACAGTCTTCCAGTGCATGCCATGAGTCAGAAAACATGAGAAACAAACAGGCACAGAAAACCAATAAAGAATAGTTTCCTACAGGTAGGAATACGTGAAGAACACAGAGAATTCCATGGAAGGAAATCAGGTGGTAACCAACAAATTATCAAAAAAATAAATAAAACTAATGATGGACACAATAATAACACACTAACACAGTAGTTTTCTTGCAACTAAATGATTCCTTTTGTAGAATTCTGTTTTATTATGTACCTGCTGACAACTATTCCTATTTGGTTTGTGTGTTTGTATGTTTAATTATAGTTTTCTGCAACAAAAACCCTGCTATAACTGCGCATATCCATAACAGTTTATTATTTGTTTTAAAATCGAGCACCTAGTTCTACGGCAAAAGTTTTCAATTGCCACTTCCGGGAATACAGGACTTCTATATGATTTTCTTTTTTGTATTTTTGTAAATCCTATGTCTTAATGCTACATGTATACATGTAAGTAGGTACATTGCAACCTATTTATTATATATGACTACTTCCAGTATGTACTGGTACCTAAGAAAAGAAACAACTAAGTATAATTATAGAAACATAAAATGCATATGTGTAAAATACTGTTACTACCATTCAGAAACCAGATCTATGATAAGCTGATAGGGAATTTTATTGATTGTTAAAATCATATATTTTTATTTCAACTTTGTAATTTACTTTTCCCAAATATAATAGAAGAAATAAAGTGCCTTTCGTCGCTTCCAAAGGGGAAAAAGGGGGGTGGGGCTATGGTGGGCATAGTGTAAGGCGCTTGCTTTCCACCAAAGTGATCCTAGTTTGTTTACCTGTGAGGTTACACACAGGGTTTCACATATAGGAATTTTGCTGAATAGTGCTGTTGGCTTGCATGTTTTCTCAAGGTCTTCCTCTTTTCCTTGCCCTTGCATTTCTGTGCTGCTCCATCTATGCCATATTGTGCCCTCATTGGCTCTCCAACACCTCGGTTGTTACAAACGACCTATACCTCTCAGTTCTTCTCTTTCTATGGTAATGGGGCGATGGTGGTGTAGTTGCTAGAGTACTCAATGTTTCACGAAGCACACCTGATTCTAAAAATAAACCCATGGTTCATCATCAATTTTTAAAACAAGCTTAATGTCAAATTAGCTGCCATCACAATTAAAATTTCACGAATCCTTAAGGAGGGTGAAATAGTGTTTAAAGAACATCATGTGACTTTCAATTTCGCAGACGGTGTAGTTACAGGAAAAGATCGGCTTTATTTATGTTTTATTTATTTTAACTATTGGAAAATGTTAAAATGTAAAAATTTGTCACTTACTGTAATTATTACAGTCTAGCATTAAATCATCACCATCGATACACGCGAGTAAACTTTATTTATTTAACTTAACATCTTGTCGACAGCAGGTTCATTAGAGAATGGTACACCAAAAACACAATGAAGGGAATACATGGAAGGAATTGGTCATTATCTTTTTAATATCACCCCAGTAATTACTTGGAGTGAGTTCGAGAAAATGTGGAAAATGCAAATGAGGTAGGCTAGAGTCATTATCTCTTAAAAATATCGGAACTGATTTTATTGTATATTCTTGTGTTGATAAATAGATGATTTCTTGTTTCTCACAATGGTAATTCTTAAGAATAAGAGCTTTTTCCTAAAATCGCAAAAATAATATCAGGATATGTTAGATATGTTTATTAGTAATCATAATTACTAAGAATTTTGGAGGGGCTTAATGTAGTTTTCTGTAAAAAAAAAAATTATAATAGCGAGGAGAGTTATCAAGATTGATGTGTTTATGCTATAAAACATGCATAATTTACATAGAATATATTTATATGGTCACTGAATTCTTTTATATGTAAGTTTCCCTTTTGAAACAGTGTTGGAAGATTATATAATTCTGGTGAGTTACTCAGGGCTTACCTTGTGTATTTTCACGAGAGGAATGTACTACGAAATCGATAACTAGTAGAATGAAATAAATACATATAGTTAGACATACGCGATAGTTTCCGAGATGGTGTTTATACACAATGTGCATCGCCATTGTATTCGGTGATCAATGGGTGAAGAACAATAGCATCTTTTACTCGTTGACTTTGTTGGAATTATCATAAGTAATGGCAGATATTAATGATCGTAAGGTGTTTTGAACAGTGTGTGAAAGCGAGTTTTGAATACAGATTATTCAGGTAGACATCTTAAATAAAATAATCGTGTGAAAATACGGGTGTATATTTGATAATATATACACGGAGTTACTTAAATTAAAATATTGGTGCGGCAATGTGAGTGTATGTAGGGCATTATTGAATAGGGTACCTACTATTTTTCACCCATTTCAACCCACAATTTCCCTGATCTTCATAATCCTCCCCACTATTGTTTTTGGGGTTTCTATTGGACAAATGTCGATACCCATAGTAAATTTGTATTCTGTGTAATTAGTAGAGTGGAATTATACCACTTTCCGAGATTATTTTTCCCAGTAAATACCTATTCTTAAGAATTACCACTTCCACAGATAACGTATCACTATACACATCATAATTGTGAGATATTTACCTTTTATGTATGCATCCACGATATATACGAATACACTAAACATTGTTACTTTCGGGAAAGTTCACGTCTAGCCTCGTATGTTTACATGCCAAATTCACATTTCACAAATGCAAGAATAAAAGAAATAGAACCTTCAGAACTAGTAACTTCGTATAGCACTCGCAAAGCTATCCAATGTAGACAAATTTAAAACTGACCTAAACTTTACATAAATCAAATAACGCAACTAGACTCAGTCATTTGACTTCAACAGCATTGCAAATACTATTTACAAATAATGAAATGGCCATCCGTACTCCGTCACAACCTTTAAACGAGATTAGATAATTAAGGATCAATCAGAATCCACCCAGAATGTCCAATTTAACACAAATAGACAGCAAGTTCCAAGTAGTTACTCATCCTTGCTAAGCAACAAGTGTTGGCTAAACTTGAACGTGGACATGGTGTTCCTAAGTTCAGTGTAGGTGACCTGATATTATGTAAAAATTTTGTACTGGCTCAACCAAATTGTTTGAAATTAAACTCTTTCAGGTGGAACATATCCTTGCTGACATGTCAAGGCACTTCAAAGAAGAAATTACAGGGTTTTTAAAAATGCTGCAAACATTTCTTGCTACCACAATGTCAGAATATTTTTCCAAAATTCGAAACTGCTATTTGCAAAGTTTGTGATGTACCGTCTCTAATCTAAAAATAATGTAATGAAAGTAATCGATAATGACGATTAACTAACGTAAAGTAATCGATTAAAAATAATTCATTACCTCTAATAATATAATCGAATAACTTACAAATCGTATTATAATCGAACAGCCCTTCGCTAAATATGAATGAGATCAATGGTGTTTTCAGATTCGGACAAAATGGCGCTAAAATGAATATGCTGCTATGGAAATGAAAGTTTAGAATTTCACTCTGGAAATGGCGACACAGAAACCCGTTGAGTGGGTTTCTTCTTTAATAATTCGCTTTGAAGAACAGGTAACGTATTAAGTTTCATTGTACTGTTACACATAATGTTCTAGTCTGGTTGGGTATCGTACCGTAAAAAAATCGATATTTTGATTATGAATGGGCAGTGTCTCACCTGACCGGACGTAGATAGAATGATTTAGTAGTGTTCTGTTACCCAATTTGACTTTTGAGCTTATTTCATGTTGTATTAGCTTTGATGGCGACCCATGTGTAATTTTGAGTTTCGTTAATAGAAGTTTACTGAAAGCTGCACGCGATGAAAGCGCTTGTACCCCGACAAGCCGTATTGTGTCTTATGCCATTTGATTTTATTTGCCTTCCGTAAGGAGAACTCGTTTAATGCGTTGTAAGAGCACGTTGTAAGAGCGTTAAATATCTTTGTAAACAATGCCGGCGAAAACATTTTGGGTGTTCAGGTATTTACCGGTTGGTTTTTAAATGAATGCAAAACAACATTTATAGTGGTAATTTTAGTTGATAGTGTATTAGTATCGAGAACCAGTTTATATAAATATTTGGTTTGTTTACATTTTCAAATTTCAATATTTTTGTTTGGACACTAATAGCATCATCTACACTCAATGTGCACCTGAGTTAAGTTAGATTTGAATCTCAGGCTGTCTCAGTTGGCCCAGAGAGTCCTCTTTTGTGTGTATTCTCATGCGAATGACATCACAGAGATAGCTCTCTCGTGAGTGACATCATAGAAATCTCTGGTTGTCTCAATTAGTCTGAGAGTGTGAAAGAGTGAGAGCACAGAGAGAGCAGGAAGTATTAATTCTTAAGAATAGGGGCTTTTCTGGGGGAAAAAAATCATTGCAAGTATTATAATTTCATTCTACTAACTACACAGTACACGAATTTAGTAGGGGCATCAACATTTGACCAATAGAAACCCCAAAAATGATAGTAGGGAGGGCAATGAAGATGAGGGAAATTGTGGGGTAAGAAAAATACAAAATATGTACATTTTCATTAAAAACTTTTACCCCTAAATTTTCCTCCAGTTCATAGCCCTCCTCACTATTGTATTTCAAAATTGTATTGGTAATGTCAAATTAAGTAATGTCCAGTTAAATATTTTTGCAATCAAACATGTCTTCATGAGACAAGCCTCTCCCATGCCGGACATCTGGGTAGATGACACAAAGATAAATCTCTCCTCGACTGTTGGAAACAATCATGGACAAACACATCAACTGGGTAGAGCATGTATCCAATATATGCAAAATAGTATACTATAGAATTCACTCCTTACGGTGCCTTCAAAAGTTTCTACTACAAAAAATGACGAGTATTCTGGTAAAAACATTAATAATGCCTATTTTTTACTATTGCAATGTTGTTTATAATGATTTATCCGAGCTCTCAGCTAGAAGATTGCACCGAATGCAAAATGCCTGTTTACCATTAATCTTTAATCTCAAGTTACGAGATTACGTCAGTTACTCCTTTACAGAAAAATCTTTACTCAAACTAGAAAATCTACGCACTCTTCATACCCTTGTTGTACTGTACAAAATATTCAACACTGGCACACCGACCTATCTCTACGACTGTTTCACGTTTTTGCACGTGGTGCACAAACAAAATACTTGTTCAAGGGATGATAGTCAGCTGGTGATCCCTAATCACAAAACAAATTTTTTCGCATAATCTTTCTCTGTTAATGCTGTGCGAGAATGGAACAAGTTGCTGAAAAGTATGAAAGACGTAACGAGCAGTTGCGCTTTCGAGAAACGCGTGAAAGCCCACTTGTTTTCTGTTGCAGCACACCCTTAGAATTAAAATTCTTAAGAGCACACGACCTAACTTAATTTATGTTAGTATTTATAATTTCACTCACTCAAAACACAAAGCTTTTAAGATAGTTCACTTGAACTGATCCCTCCTATTCTGTTACCTTAAAATTATTGTAATAGGTGAAATATATTTTCGTATCACTATTCACCTTTTGAAAATTATGTAAATTCATGTACAAAAGCAGCATCTAAGTCGTTAATATGTCAACAACCTATCTGTTAGCTTCACTAATGGTACAGTGTATGATTAAAATTAGTATTTTATACCATTTTATCTGTAAAACTGCCACCTGATTTCACTCATGTTCTTATACTGTGTGTGCAAATAGAATCTCTATCTTATATACGTACATATATGTGTGTCTATATATATATATATATATATATATATATATATATATATATATATATATATATATATATATATATATATATATATATATATATATATATATATATATATGTATATATATATATATATAAAAATAGAGTTTGTAAATGTAATTTTGTATAAGCTCGAGGGAATAATAGTGTAAATACTACTATTTTGTGTAACTTAGTATTTGTCAACTTAACGCGAAAATCATATCTCTCAAATTATCTGACGTATGTTACGTAGTTAATTTAGTACCTATATTTATTATTTTCTTGATACTTGATTCGTGAATACTACCATACCATTCTTAATATTGTACTTAATTATGTGGAATTGTTGGAATATTTGTAGTTAGATTAGTATTATGGATTGTTATATTAGTGTATTGTCATAACAGCTAGATATATTGATTTATGTAAATTTTTTTAATTTTAATTGTTTTTATGTGAAATGTATGTATGTGTACAATGGGTTCAGTAGTAGAGAAGGCAAGTATGCCTTAATTGTGCCCACAGAAAAATAAAGCAAAATAAATAAATAATATTACACATAGTACAATAATATGTTTAATTGCAAAACACACATACATTATTTCTCAGTGCAAATAGGCTACGCATGACAATCTTTGTGGGGAAACTCAGAGTTTCGCTGATGCGTGACGCTTCGCGTCGCCACCTAAAACAAATTACCGGCACACCTTGAATCACTGTTTTGGGGATTTACTCCCCTGCTGGCGCTAGGACTCTGGCTTGGTGCATAATGCTTGGCTACGCTCGTACAGTATTTTTCCCTGCGAGGGGGCTATGCATCATCAGCATTAATATTGCATCACAACAACTACTACAACCTATAATTAACTTAGGTTTAACTGTATTACATCCTACACATGTCACATCACTGGTGGCGAAATAATACAATATACATACAACCTATATAATATTCTACACACTAACACAGTACCAATGTACGTGTATTTACTCACCTAAGTAGGCTGTGCATACTATTCACTCGCGGCGAGCAGGAAGTGATGCATACACTCTCTTTGGTCGGAGTAGCACCGAAGAAACATGAACTCCGATAGGTACCCGATGAAGTGCGGCGTCCTCCGGCCATGCCAAGGAAGATCGTGCCTCACATCCCTCTACACACGCTCTATCCTTTGGGTATTCGCTCCTGTATCGGGATTAACAAAATTCATACTATGATTCACCCGAAGGTGCTCATAGTCGTGCTCTGAAAGACAAATATAGGTTTGCCAACAGTCACTTATAATTATTGTTCCAGGCTATATGAATTCCTTGATCACGGTCAAAAGTGTCTTGCTAGTACAATTTTCGACAGGAACAAGAAAAATACAACGCTTATAATACCGCCAAAAATCCACTGCCCCTGGACGATGCGACCCCTATTATGTTTACGTTTCCCAAATTTTGTCTCACCTATCTCAACGAAAGAGCCCCCCCCCCCCCCCCAACCCCCAATTTTACCACTTGCCTCACGCATACACCAGTTAACCTTCAGCTCGCAACGAAAGGAGAACCACTCCACGATGGTAGGTTGACTAATATGGCACATTCGATTTATAAACACGGTGTGAGGTGTATGAATAATTAAATAATATGTAATCTTACAAATAAGTTCAATACTTAATTTACCTTTTTGAAACCACTTGTGCCGAAAAGATTTTTTTAAATTGCAAAACACATTCTTATACTTTTTACTGAGACGTTTCCTAACTGACCATTAACAGCGAAAAAATTCACTGTCCCTGGTCAATTCAATTACCATGGCGTATGAGTTGCACCTTACCTCACTCGACATAACACAGTGATCTACTAAAAAAAAAAAAATCAAATAACAGAGTTAATTCAACAAATTCGCAAACGTCTGTCCAGGTAACACCCTCCACGTAGGCGATGGTCATGCGCAGAAGCACTCGTACTAGCACCCTCCATTTGTATATCACAAATCTTCCCACAGACAGATTCGAACGTCACAACTCACAAGCGCAGTAAAGTTGTATATAAACACCGAACCTATTGCAGCACATTAAAATTATCGAAAAACCAAGCGATTTAAATAAAAAAGCAAGTGATTTGATATATTTCAAGCAAATTGTGCACGTTTCTAGAAACATCAATTTCAATTCTCAAAAACATACAAATTTAAGCTGAAAACAAGCAAAATTTTAATTTTTCCAAAAAAAAGTTACAATGCAGGATTTGTGCTAACTCTAAAACAGCTAATTTTAAGCCAAAATCAAGCAAATTAAACTAAAATCAAATGAAATATTAAAAAAAGATGTTTGATATATTAAATTCGAAGTTCTACAAATTTTTTAAAATCTTCTTCTACCTATGTGTTCTAGATTTTCACCTATTTCTGTCATATTTATTTTCAATGTTTTCTAAGAGTGTTAATTGTAAGCGTTGTAAATTTGAATGAAATTTGTAAACTAATTCTTTCGTCAGTTGCTATATCTTATTTTATAGGAAGGTGGCTCACAACTGCTACCACCCTTAAAAATGTTAGTCAAACTGCAAGGTAGTAAAATGCTATTTTTTTATTTATAAAAAAATTTTATTTAGATTTAAGAAAACAATTTGCTTGGTTTTTGAATTATTTTAGTGTGTTGTCCTACGATCGGTGTTTATATACTACTCAGCAACACCTCCTGACCATGAACCACACCAGTGCAATGTTATAGTACACTAACACAACATTATGGTACATTTCATACCATTACTACTTCATTGTCATACAGTATGCCAAATACTGATGGATGTGCCATAAATGGTACGTCAAACATGTCGGCCGGCGTAAACACACTATGCGGACCACTCTTATATTAAAACTATTGTATTTGATACATTCTAGTTATTGTATACTCATGCTCCTGTACATATCAATCAGGTACGTGAATTTAGACAACATAAGCCTTGAGTAATTCACCAGAATTACATGATCTTCCAACATTGTTTAATAGTTGTGTGGTTTACGTGCACAACCTCAGTGCTGCTGTAAAACATCCTGTGAATGATGTTTTATATATTAAAGATTGGTTTCAAAACGTACTTCCACATTTAATACAATTTAGCAACCCTATAAAATATATATTGGATGTACATTTTACGTGTTTTACTGCCTAAACACCGCAATATCTATAGCCTTTTTCATTATTTCATTTTATGTTATATACTGCAAACTACATGAAACCCCTCTAAAATTCGTATTAAGTGTGATCTGTAATAATTGTGTATAACATTTCCAGGTATTTATCCACCTGATTTTTGGAAAAGCCCCTATTCTTAACAATTACAGTAAGAGTATAATTTAAATTGTTTTAAACAAGAAATAACATACGTAACACACAATTATGAAAATATAAATATGGATTTCTGACAGTCTCATTTTTTTGTTACTTTGCTGGAACATGACTAAAATATAAAACAACAATAATAGTATTTTATGCACTAATGATAATCTGTTAGTGCTATAATTATTTGTGACTTTTTTTTAATACATAAAATTACTTACAGTAACTATGATCACGATTTGAGCTTGACATGATTTCCCGCATTTTCGCATCAGCTGAGATTGCCTGATGTCTGGAGAAAGGAGAGAGTGATTGTCTCAATTCCACAGAGCAAGAACATGACAGAGCACGAAGCAGTACTCACCGGGTTGTGGAAAAGAGTGTTTTCTCGAAAGAGTATTCTATGAGTTGAGTCACGGCCTCAGATTCACTTCACAAGTACACTTAAAAACATAGTGACTACCAACCTTTGAAAATAATTACCAGAATAAATGTTATAAAATTTAAGTATGCTTGTTCCCATTTTTTTTAAATTTTGCACACTTGTACAAATATTTTTCTGTTCCACTTCCACAAGTATACTTAAAAACCTAGAGTATGCTGACTTTTGAAAAAATATCCATAATCAATGTAGTAAAAGCTGAATAGGCATACTCGTTTTTTTTTTTTTTTTTTTTTAATTTTGCACTCTTGTGCTAAGATTTTTTCTTACCTACAATAAGTAGGCCTACACTTAAAAACCTAGTGCATACCTAGTGCAACCTTTGGAAAAAGTAATCGGAATCAATGTCATAAAATGTGAGTATGCACATTTCCTTTATTTTTTTATTTTGATTACGTGTGTGAAAATTTTATGTTACACTTCCACAAGTGCACTTAAAAACTTAGTGTATACTAACCTTTGAAAAAACAAATAAGCAGAATAATTGTAATAAAAATCTGAATATGAATACTTTGCTAAAATTTTTTTGAAGTTTGCATACTTGTACTTAGTCTTTCTGCTGCTACACATTAAACCATTTGTATTGAGGACCATTCTATTCACTGAGATTGCCTTTTGCTTTTGGGACAGTAGGAATTCGAATTTGGAGTAGAGTGGAATTTTGGTAACACTTGACAGAAAAATATACGTATTTTCCTTGTAAATTAAAAAATGTACAGCATACTAGAATAAAGAAATTTCAATGCAAAATGAATGCTCTTTGCAGAGGAATATCAAATTCAGTGTGACATAATTTGGTTTTCAGACAGTAGGGTTCTGAACTCGGGCCATTTTTAAAAGGACGAGTTCAATGCACAAATTTAATTTTTTCTTGAAAATTTTCGTACTTGTGCTAAGATTTTCTGTTATGCATTAAACATTTTGTATTAAGGACAATTATATACAATGCGGCGGCATTTGGTTTTGGGACAGTAGGACCGTACTTAACTTGGAGTGGTGCGGAATTTGGGTAGTACTATGCGCAGCTTGTGTCTGCGCCGCTCGCGCTATTAAGCACGCTGATGTTGTGTAAGTGCTGCTCCACCTGCGATTGCCTTGGTTTCCTTTCCCCTTCTGATTTCCCACCTACCTCTTAGCAATCCCCTCCCCTTTCTGCACATGCGCGAGTAACTGTGTTCTCATTGGTTGTTGTAAATTCAGTCGGGACGGGCTTGGCTTTCGAGCAAAGCTCGTCCACTTCTACTCAGGTCAGCTCAGTTGAATTGGGACCACATTGACCTGCGCTATTTTGAGAGCTATGAATAACCCATTTGTAAGTGCATTTTTATTTGAGTGTGTCCGTGCTTGATTTGCTTATTAAGTTTTATTTTGTCTTTTTAAATGATTTATTTTTAATTCAAATGGACTTTGGATAGGCTATTACGCTCCATCTGACAGAAGATTTGTGTAATGTATTCAAAGTTGGGCTCTCTAAAATTTCTAAGCATCAATTTTTCCTTTTAAATTAATTAAATTTTGTTAGCGGTGCTTGAGAGTAAAGATTTTCTCTTATTGTAATTTAATTTATTCTAATTCAAAGGCAACACAGATTTTAAGATACTCGATTATTTAATCTCTTGTTGTTTTCAATTGAATATCGAGTGAGAACTTCTTATAATCATATATTCCTTTGTCTTGGAATCGTCTTTAGTCAATTTTCATTTATTAATGTGTTGTTTTAACATTTTATTTGAGTGCCCTGCTATGACGGCCATCTGGTGCCAGTGTTGCCCTTTTAAATATTTTTTAATGTAAAAAAAAAGGTATGATTATCACAACCAAAGTTGTGAACTGAGTTGAAAGAACAGAGAATTAAAATAAAATGGATTTTGTTAACCAATATTGTTTACGCTCTTGTGTTTTTGTCACAACTAGAAAAGAACCCCCTTCCTCACCATGGAGCCAGAATTAATGACCAAATGTAAAAAAAAAAATACTTGCAAATCCTTGACCTCCATAATTCCTGTTTCAATAAGTGTGTATATTACGCATTTCAGAGTCAGTATAACACAATTGAATGAGGTTCGAACAAAGAATGACAATGATAAAATTTTGTTGCACTTTCTTAAAATTCAGTGTGCTAAACCAGGTTTGTTTAGGGATGGAGGTCTTAATTAAATAAAAGAGTTAATTATAATTTCCTAATGTACTAAAAATAATTACGTAGAAAGTACTCTCATCACAATACCTCACATTAAATTGATATCTCTTGCTGTAATAAGTTCAATAAATTTAATTAGTACAGTATATAATTACTACAATTAAATTAATGTTATAAATTAAATAACTAAATCAGTCATAATAAACCAGTATATAACCTAATGAATTACTATTATAAATTATGTGTCTATATTTGACAGTTCCAATATTTACAATAAAGTTCATATCACATGTTTATACAGTCTCACCTCAGTTTAGTCTATATTCCACCAGTCCGCAATGTTCTAGAGTTATCAGAGTGCCCTCATGCACAGTAGCCTTTGCTTGTCGGGTTTCATGCCCTCTCATCCATTCACACCACAAACACCTTCTGCAGTTTCGCAATCTCCCACCGTCCACCCTCTTCACCAATGTCCCTCGCACTCAATTTCACTCTGTTACCGCACTCAGCAAGATACTTCTGCCATTAAACTGTCGACCGGCCAGCTGTGACTGTATTTATAGTTTTATCGGCTTAGCATATCTGTTCATGCTTTGTCATTACTGTTGTTCGGTGGCAGAATTTCTCTCAAAATTTCTATTTATTCCTTAAAATTTCTAGTTTTTCTCTAGATCACATAGATCCACTCATTTCCCAAAAAAGATCCCTCAAAAGGCATTTTTTGAGCCAATCGATGGATTTGGCTGGATAGTTTTCGAGGGCAGAGCAGTGGTAGCCCTATTGGTTTTATAGGCATAAGATATGCCAAATTGATACGTAGGGCCCGTAGTCAGAGTTGACCTTTGTTATCTTGGTAATGTCAGCCACCTTGGCAAACAATATTGGACACAGGTGACCATGACCTTTGACCTAGACCCTGTGACCTAAAATGGCCTTGAACACAAAAAATTCCAAAAAAATATTAAAACTTAAAAAGGAAGATTTATGCAAATATTTATTTTAGAAGGGGCATGACTAGAGCCGACCCACCTCCGTGTTATGACATCACCTGACCACCATATTGATTCTTGACATTGACTTATGAGCATGACGTTTTCCCTTTGGCCTCACCTCCAAAAAACCCTATAAAATTACCACAAATTTGTTTAAAAATTACAGAATTTTTTTAAATATGATAAAAAATTTATTTAAAAATCATTAAAACGTATAAAAAAATTACTTTAAAAACACATCTCCAGAGGTTCATCCTCCCTCCCCGCAACACTACGTCCAACAGATGACCAAACCCCCTCCAATCAATTATATTGTATTAACATTCCCCTCCCCAACCCCCTCATCTTAGCTCATTCTGTTGAATGCACTTCACCGGCCATATTATTTCTTTTGTTTTTCATTTTGTTTACGTTTTCAACACCTAGGTGTCGCTGATGACTCCGACCACCATTGGATGACCTTCATTTTATCCTCACATCTGTGACCATGACTTTGGATAAACTTGAACCCAAACAAATCCTAAAATATTCTAAAAGATTCCAGAAAAATATAAAAAACACTAACAATAATTAAAGACTTTACTTTTCATTAATCTTTCAATCAGTCTTGCAATCTTTTCATCAGTCCACACTGCAATATGCACTACAATTGGCACCGCAATCAGCATTTCACACACCACCATCCACACACCAATGATTCCCAATTGTTCTCCGCAGTCCACGCCAATCCTTTGATCGATTTAAATCCTATGATCGATCCTTCAGTTTGTCCCCCACATATATGTATAGAAATTACGCTCATTCGCTATCTTTCTCCAAATTTGTATATTTTGACAAAATTAATGCTCTGTATATAGTCCACTATACATGCCTTTTTATTCTTAGTCTTGATTAATATTCTGTATGCAAACATTTCCATTAATAGTGAGTGCTCATACCACCACTTTAAAGTTAAGAGAAATAAAAGGATACAACACAAAAAAATTAAAACACAATTATTATTTCAAAAAAATATCATTTTGTAATTACAATTTTAGAAGAAAGCAGTTCATCACATCTGGCTGTATAATCCCTAACTTCCAGTTCACTAACAATTGAAGAAAACACAAATAGATACCATTACATATGAAATAATATTATATTAATATTCTTGTAAGCATATGTATGTAAAAATAAATAAAATAAAATTTATTTTTAATTTATCATATACATAATTATGTATATTATTAATTCATATGTTAATATATTTACAAAAGTGATGGTATAGGCATGTTTTCTTCTGAGGTAAACGAGTACATGGGTTTTCTAAAAGTGCTCCAATATTTTTTTTTTTTGCATATGATAGAAGGTCTTTTGTGAGCACAAGCTAGGCTCTTTACCATAAAAAGAATCACATTTGTGTAGAAAAATTACAATTGCACCATGAGGTGAACATCTATTTGGAAGCGCTCTCTCGTCACACCATGAAAATGAATTGTGAATACGAAGGCCTGCCTTTGACCTCAACTATCATGACTTGCATCATCGCTTCCTGGTTTTCAGTGCTGATTCTGCAATTGAGTTTTAACCTACCGTTGAAATGCTCATCGGCGTGAGAATGGCTTGTATGAAGAGTCCTTTTCGCACGATGAAGCATTATGACATTGGTCCCACGCAGTTTATGCAAAGTGATACATTGAAAGAAAGTACCGCGATCTGCAAGCATTCGTTTACTGGGAGTCAGCAAATGTTGCCACCACTACCTCTTGCTGCATCAATGGGTACTGACTCAACAGTTAATCCTAAAGACGGAATGAGTCCAGTACAGTAGATTTGTGCGGAATTTACGCTTTGCAAGACTTTCACGTGAATTCACTACAAAGAAAAGCAAATTTAATATGGAATACAAAACAGGAGGTGAAGATGGCCATGAAGACAGCATTGATGAAAGTGAACATGAAAACAGTGATACTACTGAAGATGGTGATTTTTTCGTTGCACTTACACTCCCTTTTACCACAATTGCTGAAACAAGTGACATGAAGAAGGCAAAAGATGCTAAGAATATGGGCTGCCTATTTCCTGAAGACCCAAATTAACTTTTTGATAGACTCTTGACATTTGGTAAGTTTCCAACAAGGAGGAGATTTCTTGCACATTAATGTGATAGCTTCAATCATTACTGCACTGAAAGTTAGGGATTATACCGCAAGATTTGATGAACAGTTTTATTCTGAAATTGTATTTACTAAATAATATAAAAAAAAAAATAATAATTGTGTTTTAATTTTTTTGTGCTCTATCCTTTCATCCCTCTTAACCTTAAAGTGGTGCTGTGAGTACTCAACTATTAACGCAAAGATTCACATACTGAAAAGTAATCTAGATTTAAAGTATAAAAATGCATGGATAGTGGACTACGTACAAAACATTAATTTTGTCGACATGTACAAATTTAAAGATGGATGGCGAAAGAATGTAGTTTCTATTCATATTGTGGGGTAGGTACAAGCCAAAGGATTTATCAAGGGTGAGAGGTAGAGGAGGGGAATGTTAATACGATGTGATTGATTGGAGAGAGAGGGGGGGGGGGGTCAGTCTGCTGGAAGTGTAAATTTTTAAAATAAGTGTTTTAATAATTTATAATAACTTTTAGAATAAATTTTTTACATTTTTAAAATAATGTTTTGGGAATTTTGTTAGGAATTCTTGCAGATTTCAATGTCAAAGGTCATTGGGGACATGGTCAAGATCATGGGTAAAAGTCAAGATCACTTGAATCCAGTATGGTGCTCAGGTGATGTAACATGTTGGCTGGTCGGCTCAGGTCCCCTGCCCCCTCTAAGCCCAAACATTCAAATTTTTTATTTCATAAAATTTTCTAATAAATTTTTTACAAAATATTTTAAATTTATATTTAGGAGTTTTAATAATTTTTCTTAAAATTTTTGGAGAATTTTGCGGTTTTGTATTTAAGGTTATATACAGTTATGGGATCAAGGTCACCTGTATCTAATATTGTTTGCCAAGGTGGCTGACAGAACCAAGTGGACCCTGCGTATCGCTTTGGCATACTGTATGCCTATAAAAGCAATATGGCCACCACTGCTCTGCACTCAAAAACTACTTCCCAAATCCTTCCAATGGATGGAAAAATACCTTTTGGGGTACTTTTTTGCAAATGGGTGGATCTGTGTTTTTTAAGGAAAAACTAAAAATTTTGAGGGGGAAAAAGAGAAATTTTAAGGAAAGTAGATAAATCTTCTGGGAAAATGAATTAAGTTTGAGAGGAAATAGAGAAATTAAAAAAAAACTGCTGCCAAACTATTGAAATTACTTGGAACAGCTCCATGCTCCACTGCCTTCCAGTCCTTGCGCCAACTCATATTTTCCATTCTACTCTTATAATAAGATTTTCTCTTACACGTTTAATGCTAAACCAAAAGTCATTGTACAAGTATGTAAAATTTTCAAGCAAAAATTCAATTTGTGCATTGAACTCACCCTTTCAAAAATGACTGCATGATCAGAGCTGTACTGTCTGAGAACTAAATGAAATCACACCTATCTGACATTCCATGGCAAAGAGCATTCAGTGTGTAACAAAAACTCTTTATTGAAGTATGCTTTACAATTTCAAATTTTCAAGGAAAAAAATATTATTCTCAAGTGTCACCAAACTTCCGCGCCACTCCAAGTTTGGAGCCTACTGTCCCGAAACCAAACACACTGTGCTGTATCTAATTGCCCTTAATACAAATGACTTAATGTGTAATAGAAAATGTTTGCACAAGTATGCAAAATTATCAAGGAAAAATTCAATTTCTGCAATGTACTCTCCCTTTTAAAAATAACTCACGAGTTCGCAGTCCTACTGTTTGAAAACCAAATGATGTCGCACTGAATCTGATATTCCTCTGCAAAGAGTTTACATTATGTTAACAAAATTTCTTTATTGAAGTATGCAGTATATTTTAAAATTTACAAGTAAGAAATTTTTTTAATTTCGGTAAGTGTTACCGAACTGCTGCCTGTACCACTCCATGTTTATAGAGTCCTAATGTTCCAAAACCAAACGTCACCACACTGAATTAAATGGTCCTTAATACTGTTTAATGTGTAACAGAAAATCTTACAACAAGTATTCAAAACTCTTAAGTACACTCAGATTTTATTACATTTATTATGGTTATTTTTTCTTCAAAGGTTGTAGTGTATAAGTATGTACACTATGTTTTAAGTGTACTTGTGGAAGTTTAACAAAATATGTTAACACAATTATACAAAATGTAAAAGAAAAATGTAGAGGAGTATGCATACTCAGATTTAATTGTATTTATTCTGGTTATTTATTTATTTTTTTTAAAGTTATTATATACTAGGTTTTTAAGTTTACTTGTGGAAATGAAACAGAAAATCTTAGCACTTGTGTGCTATACCTGCTTAACTTTTATTACATTGATTCTGGATATTTTTTTTTTTTTTTAAATGTTACTATATTCTAGGTTTTTAAGGGTTCTTGTGAAAGTGTAACAGAAAATCTTAGCACAAGTATGCAAAATAAAATAAAGAATTTGAGTATGTCGACTGATATTTTATAACCTATATTTTAGTAATTTTTTTCAAGAGTTAGTAGTCACTAGGTTAATCGTACTTGTAAAGTGACTCTGAGATTTGAATCTAACTTGACTCAAGAGTGAGTGCCGCGTATTTATGTTGCCAAATCTCAAACTGAGTTCAGTTTTTTCCCAATGGCTATTACAATTTTGCCGTATTGTCTCCATAGTCAGTGTTGCAGTTTGATTGCAAATGTGGCCAAGGAATTTTTACCTATATATTTATAAATATGTATAATGTAAGTATTCTGTCGCATAAAACAGTTGTATTTATTCATTCCTGACCTTAAAGATAGGTGTATCATTGGAGTGGGAGGAAGGTACTCAGCTGCGCTATTGTGCATTAGAATAAGTACAATAAGGAGTAGTTATTTGGAACCACTGCTTAAAACATTTCAGGTAATTGTTTACTAGCCTATTAACATTACTGAATACAAATTTCACACTGAATACAAATTTCATTTGTGCATTACAGTAGTCACAATAAGCTAATTTACTATCAAACCCAATAGTGGAGAGGGCTATGATGATCAAGGAAGTTGTGGGGTAAAATACATGAAATTTTTGTAAAGTATGGTCATTTAATCTTGGGTCCTTAGTGTACTTATTCCTGTATTATACCCACTGAGATTTGCCTATTATGAAGTTTATGGTTCAATTCAATTAAGTCTTCTGCATTTTACACTGCTAGGCGCCAGCAGTACATATGTTCTTCAGTTCCCATGCTAACATGTTATACTACTCTGTACACTGAATATAATTTCCACGCTAAAACTCAACTATGTACAACCCATTAAACTGATTAACCCAATATCAATGTTTACATTATGAAAAGTAGACAGAATGCACAAGTACTTGCAGGGCGGTACTCGTAGATACACACACACATACAAAAGTCAGACATACACATTTTCCATGCACATGCGCGGTTGCGCAATGTTTCGCTGGCTAGACCAGTTTCATCAGGCTGCAAGCCTGGAACACAGAAAATATATTGCTAGTTTTTGTACTGGTGTCTGTACGAATACTTCTGTCCATGTCTCTATGATAGTATGCTCGTCTACTCCATGTACCGATAGCGTGCAATTTTGCATTAAAGAATAGGCTAATGTATTTATCTCATGCTATTTAACTGCAAGGCTTGAGAATTTCTTATGTTCTTTATAATTAATTAATTTACTATCCATTCTAATTTTAAGCAGAGGTGGTTTTAGCCCTGATAGGACATAACCACATGGCAAGGGTCATGGGATCAATCATATGTTTTATATGGCTTTGAGTGAATAACAGTGTCAGTGCCCAAGATGTTTGAAGCTCTTTCTAATCTTGTATGTTCCATCACCTTAAGCCTTTCTGTAACTATCTGTGGGATATAAAATCTTATTATTTTAATTTCTTTTGTACACTGACAGTTTGGTTAAAACTAAGTGAAAATGGGCAAGTGTCGTTTTCAAGCAGAGTGGTTGGAAATAACTGATAATTTAGAGCACAGGATTTATAAATGGGTACAAAAAGGAAGTAAAGATTATACATATTGTTTTGTACAATGTGTATCTGTTTATGACTCCCGGCATAACACAGAAAGAAGCACATAAGCTTGCAGTGTCATGTCATTGACCATGGAAATAGTTCTGGTTATGTACAACAGCCCTCCATTACCATTGGTGCTCGTGGAATCCAGTTGACTTAACACTTTTATAGACCTCATGTGCTTTGACTCCATTGGGGTTTCCATCATCCAAGAGTTATGTAACAGTAAGGTGGAGTATTTCTCCACCTTGACATGATGACAAAATTATAAGATTTTGTAACTTCATAAAAGCTGCCATTAAAGCAGAAATAATTTGGACTATGACAATAATAGTCAAAAAATTTCCTGCTCAAACATGACAAGATATTAGTAAAATTTTTGTACTATGTTTCCGGGGTTAGTGCCAGAAAGTTCTCTCTAAAGAGCTGTCGTAGTTGGTCACAGAAGCACTCTGCCCATATTTTTCTGTTCAGTACGATGAAACCATTAACAAAGGGAAGAAAGATCTTCCAATAAATGTTAGATATTGGTCACACTTTCATAATGAAGTAATGTGTCGCAATCTTCAGACAAGATTCATAGTGTTACAAGACGCCTGAGGGGCGTATCCGAGTTCGTGAGGGATGGAGGTCTTAATAAAAATTAAAAAATTAGATTTTGATTTATTCACAGGTATTATTTACAGCATAAATCATTTGTGTGTGTTTGGCTATAGTCAATTAACTCACACTCATCATTATTTAATTTTTATTCTTATGGGCATCATCTGAAGTGTCTCACTCAGATCCAGTCCAATAGTCCAACCTGCCAGTTGCACTCTTCACTGCCCCAGTGCTTGTAGTCGCAGATTTACCCCCTGCTGGTCACTTCTCCCACCACCACACATTTCTCAAATAGGGATAATTCATTGAATTCAAAAATGGAATTTAAGAGTTCATCCTGTTAAAAATATTGACTGTTGGTAATGATGGTCCTAAAGTGACTTTTAGGCCATTCACGGTAAAGTGAGCACTTTTGAAATCCCTCTCATTTGGATAATAGTCTATACATATATTTTATTTTTGCCTTACCCTTTAACTTCTATTACATACATACATATATACATACACTTGCAATTAGGCTACCGCCTGGTGGCGAGCTCTCTCACCTCTCCTTCACCCAACCAACTCCTTTTCCACTCCCTTCTTGAATTTACCAACCCCTCTTACAGATACCAATTTTCCTCCCTCAACACATTCCACTCTATCACAGACCTCACAAGCATGGACTGCCTACCCCGCTCCTCCACACCCTCTGAAGCCTCTCACTGTTGTTTCCTCTTCCCCTAAACACCCCCTTACTTAGCTTGCATTGTAGCCCTCCCCATCCTCCATCTTCATTCACCACCCTGTACATCCTGACTAACTGTTCAACTTTTCTCCCGCCCTTCAATGAGCTCCACCCCATTTCTTTCACCATCACTGATGGCCTATAGTTCCCTTCTTCCTCACCATCTTGCCCCTGCCTTCTCCACCTACCCTTCACCCAACTTGCGGCCTTTTCCAGTTCTCGCACCTCCACCTCCACATACGGGTCCCATACTGCTGCAGCATAATCAAACATTGGTCGTACCATTGTGCCATACGCCTTATCCTTCACCTCACAGCTGACTCCATTCAGCACCCTTCCCAGCATACCCAGAGCCCATCTTCCCTTTGCAACCACTCTATCTGTTTTTTCTACCTGAGGTCTCCCTGCAGTACAATCCCTAGATACTTATATTCTGCTGCTTCTTCTATCTCTTGTCCCTCCCATCTGTACATGTCCCTGCTTATCATCTTCTTCCTTGTGAACCTCACTACCTTAATTTTTCTTACATTTATCTTCATTTTATTTTTCCTGGTCCACAACCATATCTTATCAATGTCCGCCTGCAAATTTCCGCCCCCCCTCTCCCACCTCAGCATATACAACACAATTGTCTGCAAACAATCTGATTTTTCCCCTAATCCCCAAACCCATGTCATTTACCATTATGATAAATAACAAAGGACCCAGCACGCTTCCCTGTGGTACCCCTGATGTAACCTCCTCTTCCTCTGATATTGCCTCCCCCACTTTCACCCTCTGTCGTTGCCCCGTGAGAAAGTCCCCCATCCATTCCACTACCCTCCTGTCTGTTATCAGCACCTCCACTTTCCTCATCAATGTCCCATGGGGCACCCTATCAAATGCCTTCTCAAAATCTATGAAGCAGGCATCCAGTGCAGTGGAATATGCACACTTTGTTTATTACTTACATGGCAATATTTATTTAAAAATGTGGTTAAATGATTAGAAATGGCAGATAGAAAATAGTAACTAGGGCTTCGAAACTGCTCATTTTGCAGTGAACAGCCTATACAAGGTCTTTACAGTGCTAATTGAAGAAATAATGGTAGCAAGTGGGAAAAGTCTTCTTGATATAGGAACATGTAATCTCTTCATATTCATAATGCATTTCTGAAATGCTTTAAAAGCTTTTGAAGTATGTTTCAGAGTTGGTCATATCTGTGTGTTATTTGTTTCACGTTAGGCCTCCATGAAAAGGAGGTTATGTAAAACCTCAGAAAGAAATTTTGCACATATGCACATAAACATGCATAAACCAAATGGCTCACCTACAGAGAAGTTGCATGTCGTCTCTTTAAACAGTGTCCAACTCTGCTTTATTACTTCCATCAAGTTTCTGCTATTGAATAAAACAAACAAATAATTTAATTCTGCACTTTACAAGGGGTTTTGTGGCTTTTCAAAGAAAAGCCTAATGAAAGCTGAAATACTTTTTGTTTTATCTAGTTCCAAAATGTTCAGCACCTTTTGTACTATTTTCCTGAAAGAAGAACCCGTAATACATGCATTACAAACTGAATTAGACACACTGATCAGTAAATTGATGGGTTGTGTGTGTGTGTGAGAGCTTTCTAATGTAAAAGATATTCCAAAAAATGTGTGTGATAAAGAAAATCTCCAAAATGTTAGTGAGATTCAATGTGGAAACTCAGTTGAGGAAGTACTTTGAATTGTAAATGAAAGAAAGATTGGAAGTTAAAATGCAACAGCTGGAAAATATTTGCTGTGTAAGTATCAAAAGATGTTGAAACATTTCAGTTGTTTCCAGCCTATGCAGGTTTTAAATCCAGAAAATTCACAGTCCATAACAGACAGAAATTGCTGGTGTTTACCAGGTGAATTTAATGTTGACCTCCTTTGAGAGGAATGGAGACTGGAGGAGTGAAAGAGAGAGATGTAACGAACTAAAGTCCAGAACCCTATCCTGTAACTTTTTACTGTTGTGTAAAGACAATTACCGCTTAACTATCTTTATGAGGCGAAATTGTATTCTGTAACTCACTACGTTGCTATGATGGTCTTTGAATGCCTCGTGACTCTCATTATATTACGACAGGCCAACAAGATGTCTATATGAACAAAAGTGGAAAGAAAATGGCTGACATATTGAGGTTAATTCTAGAAAATTTGTTCCACAGAAATAAAGTTCTGAAAAATGCCCCAAAAATATGAAACATTATATTCTCTTAAATTTCCGCAGAAATAGATGGTGTCTGGAATATATTTAAGCAGTAGATTCTATAATTTGCTTGCGATATTCTCATGTTAACATAGTTAGAAATGACTGATTAGGCAACAGGTCAGGGCTGCTATCTTGTGATACTCAAAATTAACCAGTACCATCTGGAATTATTTATCCATAGAAAGAACTAAATTTATTTTAAAAAGTATTATTAAAAAATGTTTTAAGAAATATATTCACTTTTAGTTGAAAATTCACTACAATAACAACACGTGTGACACAAGACACTCTGTAATAATAATTAAACAGGCAGACCATTGATTTCAGAACACAGCCCGCTGTGTTGCCAAACGTATATTACTGCACAAAAATATCAATAAAAATATGGCTTACAGAATACCACATAAAGACGCTTACAAGCAATTAGAGTTTTTACCAACCTTTGAAAAATTGTCAGAATCAATGTAATAAAATTGGAGTATGCATACTTCCTTAATTTTTTTTAAAATTTTTATTACTTGTGCTAAGATTTTCTGTTTCACTTTTACAAGTACACTTAAAAATTTAGTATATACTAACCTTTAAACAAAAACAGAATCAATGTAATAAAAGCTTATGCATACTCCCCTTAATTTTTTATTTATTTTTTCAAATTTTCATTCTGGCGCTAAAAGAGTTTCTGTTATACTTGTACAAGTACACTTAAAAACCTAGTGCATACTAACGTTTGAAAAAAAAAAAAAAAAAAAAAAAAAAAATCAATAAGATCTTAAGCACACTACTCAAAATTTGTTAAATTTACATTTTTCATTCTTGAGCTTAGATTTTCTGTTACACTTCCACAAGTAAACTTAAAAACCTTAAAAATATTTACCAGAATCAGTGTAATAAAATCTGAGTATGTATACTTTCTTAAATTTTTTTAAAATTCTGTTTACTTGTCAGTGTTAAGAGTTTCTGTTACACATCCACAAGTACCTAAACTTAAAAAAAAAATATATATATATATATATATATTGTGTACTAACTTTTGAAAGTAAAAACCAGGACCACTGTCATAGAATATGCATACTACTCTTAATTTTTTTTTTACATTTTTCTTACTTGTGATAATGTTTTCTGTTATACTTCCACAAATACACTTAAAAACCTAGTGACTACTAACCTTTGAGAAAAATAACATTGACAACGTAATATGTAATAAAATTTGAGTATGCATACTTCTTTTTTTTTTTTTTGTGCCCAGATTTTCTGTTACATTTCTACAAGTACATGTGAAAAGGTAGTGACTATTAACCTTTCTCCAAACTTGGAGTGGTTCGGAAGTTCGGTAACACTAGATAGAATAATATTTTTTCCTTAAAAATTTTGAATTGTACAGCATACTTGATTAAAGAGCTTTTGTTACGTACTGACCACTCTTTGCAGAGGAATATCAGATTCAGTATGACATTACTTGGTTTTCAGACAGTAGGACTCCAAACTCAGTCATTTTTGAAAGGGGAGTGCACTGCACAAATTTAATTTTTTCTTGAAAATTTAGCATACTTGTGTTAAGATAGTATATAGTATAAAGTACCATTATATTCACTGTGGTGGCGTTTGGCTTTGGAACACTTGTCTGGGACTCTGAACGTGGAGTGGTGTGGAAGTTTGTTAACACTTTACAGAAAATATTTTTTCCCTTGAAAAAAATCGAAATTGTACTGCATAGGGCTACTTGAAGGAAGAAATTTGATTACATATGCAATGCTCTTTGCTGAGGAATATCAGATTCAGTGCGACATCATTTGGTTTCAGACAGTAGGACTGTGAACTCGGGAGTAATTTTTGAAAGGGTGAGTACAGAGCACAAATTAAATTTTTTCTTGAAAATATTGAATACTTGTGAATAGAATGAGAAAGATGAGCTGGGTAGAAGGGCGGGGGGGGGGGGGGGGGGCACGGAGTTTTTCGTGCTCGGTCATTCCGGTTGTCCAGCAGATATTTTTCTCAAGATTTCCTGTTTTTCTTTAATAATTTCCCGTTTCCATTAATATTCTTTTTTTTTTCCCCCTAAAAAAATCACCTAATCCCCATTTGTAAAAATTTATCTTCCGAAAGGTACTTTTCTATCCATTGGAAGGATTCTGGGGGATTGTTTTCTAGGGCAGAGGAGTAGTGGCCATATTGGTTTCATAGGCATAGGATATTCCAAACCTATGCACACAGACCAAGGTTTAGAGTCAGAATTGACCATCCACAATCTTGGTTGCCAGCTATCTTGGCAAACAATATTGGATACATGTGGTCTTGATACCATGACCTTGAACTAAAAACATAGCAAAATTTTCCAAAAAAATAAAAAAAAGTATAAAATGAAATTGAATAAGAATATTTAAAAAATTAATAAAATTAAAATTTTCAATGTTTTGGCTTAGAGGGGATGAGGGACTAGAGTTGACCAGCTACCATGTAATGATGTCACCTGATCACTATATTGGATCCAAGTGACCTTCGACCTTGAGACCTCAAAAGTTCAAAATTCCCTAAAAATGTATTTCAAAATTATTGAAAATACTTTATAAAAATTTATTTAAAAAATTAAAAAATCATTATTTAAAAACTTACATTTCCAGAGGCCCTCTCTCCAGCCCCACATCCAGCAGATGACTGACCACTCCTCCCATCAATTGTCAATTGTTTTCAATTTCAACAACTAGGTGGCACTGATGACTGACCAGTATGTTGGATCTGGGTGATCTCACATCTGTGACCTTGAGTACAAAAAATAAAAAAAAATGTTAAGACTTGTTTTTCCATTGACCTTTTGATCAATTTCGCAATCTTTCCATAAATCCGCACCACAATTAGCACTGCAGCCACCAATCCTTGCTATCCTCCTCCACAATCCACACCAATCTGTCGCAATCCTCCTCTACAATCTGCACCAATCCTTCGATCATTCCAAATTCTTTGATCAATCCGAATCCTTCAATCAATCCAAATCCTTCAATCAATCCAAATCCTTCAATCAATCTCACTCCTTCAATCAGTCCCAATCCTTCAATCAATCCCAATTCTTTGATCATTCCCAGAATATTAATAAAGACTTTATAAGTATAAAAAGGCATGGATAGTGGTCTACATACAAAACATTAATTTTGTTGACATGTACAAATTTGGAGACATTTGGCAAAGAAATTTAGTTTCTGTATGAATGGGTGGGGGATAAACCAAAGTATCGGTTGAAGGATTGGGTTTGGTCAAAGGATTGTGATTGATCGAAGTATTGGTGTGGATTGCTGATGGCGGTGTAGATTGCAGTGCTGATTGCAGACCATGCAGAGCCTATTGCAGTACTGATTGCAATGCTGACTGATAGAAAAATTGTTAGATTGATGGAAAGACAGGTTTTTAAATATTTTTATTTAAATTTTCTGTATATTCTTTTTTTAAATTTTTTGGATTTTTTAGAATTTTTTTGGATTTTTCTGGTTTATGTTATCCATGTAGTGGGCATGGGATTAAGGTCACAGATGTGAGGTCAAGGTGGTCACCCAGATTCAACGTAATGGTTGGAGTCATCACAGTCACCTCTTATGTGCTAAAAATGTATAAAAATATATATGAAAAAAATCATATGGCATCATTTGACAGAATGCGCACTGGGGAGGGGAATGTTAATACAATGTTATTTATTGATTGGTGGGTGTGCTGCTGGGGAGGTGAGGGGGGCACTGAAAATGTAAGTTTTTACAGTAATTATTTTATAACTTTTTCGGAAATTGTTGACTTTTTTTGAGTTTCAAGGTTAAAGGTTAATAGGGACAAGGTTGTTTGGATCCAATATGGTGGATGGGTTACATTCTAACATGGTGGCTGTTCAGCTCTGTTCCCCCGTCCCCTCTGCACCAAAGCAATAAAAATTCTAACGTTATTAATTTTTAAAATAAAATTTTCACAAGTTTATAGAAGTTTTTATAATAAAAAAAGTTATTTTTTTTAATATTATTTTTTGGTTCAAAGTCATGGGGTCAAGTCAAGGTAAAGGTCACGTGTATTATCCAATATTGTTTGCCAAAATGGCTGACAACCAAGATGGTGGTCGGTCAGCTCTGACACCGGACCCTGGACCCTGTGTGTTGATTTTGGCATATCCTATGCCTATAAAACCAATATGGCCACCACTGCTCTGTTGTAAAAAATATCCCCCAAATCCTTCCAATGGATACAAAAGTGACTTTTGGGGGATCGTTTTCTTGTGGAAGGGAGGGGAGGAAGGGGATTGGTGTTTTTTAGAGAGAAAAACAGGAAATTGTGGGGAGGGGGAAATTGCAAATTTTGAGGGGAGAAGGGACATTTGAAATAAAAAGGGGAAATTTTGAGGGAAAACTGGCTGATTTTGAAAACAAAACTGAAAATCTTGAGGTTAAAATGGCTGCCAGATTGCAATGACAGAGTATGAATAGCTCCGTGCTCCACCACCCTCCCCAGGCCTTGTGTGTGTCCAATTCATATTTTTATTCTACGCACAGGTATTCAACATTTTCAAGAAAAAATTAAATTTTGCAGTGTACTCACCTTTTCAAAAATGACTCCGAGTTTGGAGCCCTACTGTCTGAAAACTAAATGATTGTTGAATTGAATCTGATATTCCTCTCCAAAGAGCATTCAGTACGCAACAGAATTTCCTTATTCAAGTATGTGGTACAAATTTCAAATTTACAAGGGAAAGAAATATTTTTCTGTCAAGTGTTACCAAACTTTTGCACCATTCCCCGTTTGGAGTCCGATGTCCCAAAACCAAATGTCATCACACTGAATCTAATGGTCCTTAATACAAACTGCTTAATGTATAACAGTAAATTTTGGCAGAATTATGCAAAATTGAAAAAGAAATCAGAGGAATATGCATACTCATGTTTTATTACATTGAGTTATATTTTTTTCACCTGTGAGCATATTGTTCGGTTTTTAAGTGTATTTTTGGAATTGTAACGGGGAAAGCTAAGCACACGAATGAAAAATGTGAAAAAATGAGAATTAACTGATCTAGCTAATGAGCCTACTTTCCTCAACATCGGTGCAATTAATTTTTAAATTATTTCTTAAAAGCAGAGTTGTTAGGAAGGTCCTGAGTTATCTTGAACAGCAATAAATTAAAAAATGAAACCAGCAACAGTAGTGAGAATTACATATACACACATACCTTACCCAGGACTTAAACCCAGAAAACCTTGTACTATAAGCTAGCGTGCAATCCACTGCATTACAGAGGTCAGATTCAGAGCATCAACTTCGGATTTAATGAGTCAAGTGTTTTGAATGATAGGGTTTACTGACCTAAAATATTTACAGGGCCTTTATTTTGAAAATAAGTGACTGAGCCACATAAAACATGTAAGTTTACATGGCTACTGTAGCGCTACTTGTGTGAAGAATTTGATGGATATCTGTTGTTTGGTCACAGAGATATGACATAAAAACTTAGTTTTCGTATTTGATGATGTCGTACAAAGTTGCCAAAAAAAGACTATATACTATGCTTCTAATATATACTGCCAACATACAAATTTTGGTTGAATTTGGTGAAATTGTTTAATATAGTTGCCAAACTTACCTAGATGATTTCTGAAGCTGCCATTTTGAACATTGTTGTCTGACTTCTTTAAATCATGGACGTTTACATGCCTTCTGTAGTATTTATGGTGACGCCGTCGGGTGTGAGACACGAGACGAACAATGACACAAATTACTTATTTATGATATGGGCGCCAGCGGTGCTTCCCATTCACCGCACTGTTGAGACTCAGGGTTCTCAGGGATGCTGTGGGTTCTGTGTGTCCGTCTCATCTGAGCGTACTTACGATACTCTTTGCAATACTAAACTTTTTACTGAGAATTCAACACTTGAAAAATGCATGTGGCTAGGACACTGTCACTACAAATAAAAGAGTGGAACACTGTGATACTTGCTTTTATTGATACCGTTCGAAAAAATAACGTGCCAAGCAATTTAATGATGAAACTCTGTTGTGTCTAGCTAACTGCGTTTGGGTGCTCCCCAGTCAGCAATTACTCTAGCGCACGCCTATGACTTCACCGTGGTGCTTGAAAACACAATCTTCACAAGGGAAGGGAGTCTGCAGCCGCTAGGGTGGACTGGCGATTTTTCCCTGTAGATAGGACACGGAGAATTACAAGATGAATCAACAGATGATACATAAACACGTGTAATTATTTGGCATCACTAGCGTAGACTCGTCGGGGCTCGCCCTCCAGCATGTTGTTAGTGTGGTGACGGCCTATACACATAGCCACCTATACACATAGCCGGCTAGGACGGAAATAATATCACCATACACAAATTACAAAATTACATAAATATCAAGGGAACACGATGGGGCACGAGATGAGTAGTCGTAATAAACACGCTTATTCGTGAAAGAAAGTTTAGAGGGTGCGGATGCTGCTGGATAAAGTTCGTAGCGGACCACGTGGTGCAGGTGAAATTGCAATATTTCTTCATAGAGACGGCAAATTAAATTCAGACAAATTGTTATTTCTGTTGGGAAAATTATTCCCTTTACAACTAAAGTATTTAATTGTACATGGGGAGCAATTTGATTTACATGCCTCTGATGGCGGAAAAATTGCAAAATAATGAAAAAATTCGACAAAGCAGTGTCATACACTAAAAAGCATCAATTTATGGAAACTATTACATGGAACAACCTATAAATATTGACATAAAATAAATAAAATTACTGACACGATTTTACACAAATAAGCCTTAAAAGCATTGATGCAGATACAATTTGGCGATATCTGAAGCAGTGTCATATGTGATGTGTCCTAAAAGATCACATGAAAAATACCAATACATACATGAATTAAAGCTAATTTCACAGAATAATACAAGAAATTCAATGAATGCATAAGTACGATGGCGTGATTAATTGCTCTCTTAGACACTCTGTAAGTTTGAACTGCAGGGCCTATATTTAATAAGCAATAGTCGGAAATGTATGCAAAACAAGTAATGTAACTAACTATAAATCAGTCTAAATTATCGTATATGTTATAGTGATTATTTATGGTTACTAAAATGTAAAAATTTAATCACAAACTTACAGTAGCAGCTAATTGGTAATGTCCAGTACTATTCTGTGGCAGAGATCTCTGAAATTTCCAACAATTCGTGAAACTCCTCTTGTGTACCATTATTTATTTCAGGAGTTAGTGATGTTGTTTTTTTCAGTTCGGGTAGAACTATTATTTCTGTGTCATCGGACTCACGATTGGCGGAGGACGGTGGAAGTGATATTCTGATAGACATATTGTGCTGCAGATTTCTTCTGAATTGCTGAGCAGATGGATTAGAACCATGGCCATATCTCTGGTACACATTGAACAGTAATTTTCACGTAGATCTACATGACCATGAAATTTGCTCTCACAAACTGCTGTAGTAATACATTACATGTCAAGAAAAATCTCTTTTCCATAAACGGTTTGGGAATATTACCTCACAATTGTCGAGTAACTTTCCCCAAATTTTTACAATGTATGCTCTTGAGAAATAACTTTCAATGTTAAAATAACATAATGAAAGTATGAATAGCTTAAAACGCTCTTACAAAATTTTAAAGCAATAATACGGAATCATACTAGGTAAGTATTTGATACCAAAACCATTGAATATATTCAATGCCGAAATTGAACAGTGCTAAATTTGTATTGTATATTTGTCGTATTGCATAATATAGATCAGTTGGCAAGGGTGCTGGACTCCCGAAGCGTATCACCGTTGAATTGTAGTGCTCGGATCCCTATTTGGGTACAACTTTTTAATTTTTTTGGTATAATTTGTTTTTGCTGTTTATAATCCATTATTTAAATTTTGGCATTATTATATGAAATAATGGAAAGTTAATTGCACTGCTAAGTTGATTGGCCATGCTTACTTAGCTAAACTAAAGGAAGTTTAATTGTTACCGTAGTTACAAGCAAGACGTAAAAAATTTTACCTGTAAAAAAGTGTACAAATTAACTTGGTAACTATTAAAGCAAGTATTATATCATTAACCTACACATCAACGAACACCATAATAATTTGTCGTACAAATAGTGTAAACAATGTTTGCATGCTGTATATTTCTTAATGCATTTTAACCTGTCAGAAACGTACAAACGCATCGGTCATAAAAAAATTGAATTACTTAAATTTTCTTTGTATGCATCATAAATGTGATATGATTGTGTGGTGTTCAAACAGCAGAATTAAATATAGAAAAGATACAAGCATGGCAAATCCTTTACTTTTAATTTGTTAATTTCATTGCTGTTTCTCTAGAGAGAGAGCGGTAAAAGCGCATACACGCAACATGTCGCACTAGTGTAATATTGATCGACTGCAACTAATGTGCAATTGTCGCAGCATCGCACAATTGTAAAAAGGCAGCGGCCCTGACTCTAATAACAACCTTTGATCAGCAAAGATTAGGGAACAAGTCACGAGCCATATGCTGTCCGTACACAAGGTCTGTAAAAGAGGAGGTTGGCCCAAGAAGGGCCATATAGACAAGGGGTCTGGGGGCGAGGGGAAGAGCCGTGGCGTAACCTGCAGCCCGGTCTGCAGTAGTTCTTGTGCGAGCAAGCTATTTGTTGTTTTGACGATGACCACGTGTTTCCTGTTGTCTGAGTAGACTGTATAATGCCAGGTACCGGGTGTGCTGTTGCAGTTTGCAACAATAGTTTAGGTAAAACAAAATTGCACTGCCATTTCATTTCTTATCATAGATTTCCGAAGGATGCACGGGAAACGAAATGGATCTTTAAATGTAGAAGAGAGGCAAATTCAACGCAGATACATCGTACATCTGCTCTTAACACTTCAAAGAAAATGTGTTTTGAAACAAGTTTTTGAAAACAAATATATCCGGTGTCAATATCTAACAATTCCCAAATCATTTGGACAGATATAATAGAGAGTAAAATAACCTCCAGCAGCATTATAATTGTTATCATGAACTCCCGGCTCATAACGATGCTTCTTGCTATTGTTTTCTGCTTCTGGTTTTTAATTCCGAACTGACAGGGAACTGTTTTATTTCGAATTGAACAATGAAGTAATACTACCACATTGTTTGAAAAGTTTTCCGTAGAATTATGGAAAAGTACTGGTAAAAATGTATACAGAAACCTCTGTAATATTACGGACATACATTTTTTTTGGACTTTCCTTTATTTTATGGAACTTTCCATGTATCTTTTAAATTATTTTATAGTAACAGTTGCATAATTGTCATTATAGGCCGTTCACTATAAAGTGAGCACTTTTGAGGCCTTAGTTACTGGTACTTTTTCCTTTCAGCCATTTGTTATCCTTTAACAAACTTTTCAAATAAAAAACATTCATAACCTAGCACCCTGCTCAGCCACCATACTCATGCAGATACTTCACGAGTATTGTTAATATTTACAATAATAGACACGTTTTCAATCTTCCGTTTGGTTGAAGTGTTTGAAGCGATGCCGTCTGTTAGAAAGTGTTTGTGCTATCTTGTGATGTTTTAAATTATGCTGTTTGATACGCTAATGTTTAAAAAGGCACAGGAACAAACAATTTTCATTTTACGGTGGTTAAGAAGGCTTTGTGTTTCCTTAGCATTATTTGTTCCAAACACACAAAGCTATGACTATCACAGATAGCTTCGTATTTTGTTAAGTACAGAAATCGGTTCATTTTCTGTTGTAACGGATCTGATTGCGTACATAAACAATACATTTCTATAAAAATCTCCCTTGAATGATGGAAAATTTTAACAATGTCGTTCTGTAGAGATAAATTTTCAGCAAAGTTGCCTTAAATATAGTAACCGCTCTTGAATTACAAATGCAGAGGACAAGAATATTTCACGAAGTTGCTGTTTGACTATTCTTAGTCCATTTCAAAAGCAACTTTAAATAAATGTTATGAGTTAACTCAATTGTGTTTTATTATGTTGTGATAATTATTTTTTATGTAGGGGCTGGCAGGAACACAGGAACCATTCAGGTAGCAGTCTGGGTAATTATGCACCATGTATGGGCGACAATGTAATATTTCGGGGGTTCAGGGGTACACAGGTGAACATAGTAGGGAAAGGCTGGGTTACTTATATGGTACGTTTGCATACCAACAACCCCACTGTAATGACTCACTCAATGTAAGGACACAAAATGGCATACAGATGACTGGATATTAATTCACTTACCAGTCAATTAAAACAGTACTGCAGTACATTCACAAGGGAGAACATTCCCTTACTTATTCAGCTCCAACAAATATAGGCTATACAACTTGTAAAACTCATGGACACAACAGGAAGTAGGAGAAAACTAGCTATGAACATATTTATTTAATGAAAGCCTCCAATAGTGAAGTGAAATATTTAATTCTGAAAAGATTTATCCATATTCCAACTAGACTTTCACCTTAATGAACTGAAATAAAAAATGGGAGACTAAAACTAGTACGCAGGAGCTTTAAAAATTAAAAATGTTCACCTACTTATGTCTGTTGAAAATACCAGTTATGTGTCATGTGACTGGTAACCTTAGCAAAAATCTTTACTGTGCCTTTAGGTGAGAAAATATACAAAATGTTCTGCAGTGTAAAGTGATCAGTTGTCTAGTGTTCCAAAAAAAATGTTCTCACACACAACAAGTTAAAATATAAGTTCGTAAGCTTCCACATAAAATAATTTCCAGGCTAGCAAGTAATTAAATGTGGTAGAACATATTTAAGAGTTCTCAAGTGTCTCATGACAATTCAGAAGGGTCTATGTTATAGTGCAACTGCTTACATGTAGCTAGAACACTTCACCGTAGACCAATGGTCACTTAAGAAAAGTGGTGGAAATACTTTGCATATATTTGACAATATTGCAGATATTATGCTAATTAACCCTCTTCAGACAGTTTTCACATAGTCGTCTTTTCTAACTGTTTCTAGCATGATTTCCAAGGTCAATTCAAAATTATGCCGATTATCGGCAGAGCCTCAGCCTCCCTGGCTGACTACTTGTAGGACCTTTCGAGAACAAGATGGAGATGAGGTGATTCTATCGCCATCCATAATCGTGGCGGTTACAAAATTCAAATTTACCTGTGGAGTATAGGGTTTACCTGTGAGGTGTATTCCTTATGACTATAATACCAGTGACACCACAAGACGTTGCCAACATATGAGAATTAACATATTGCACAAAAACTTAACAATATAAAATATATAAAATAGAATTAAATATGTGGATCACAAAAATTTAGCTATTGCGTTTATCATACCACACATGTAAAATAAAATAAAATGTCTGAATAATTGACAGATATGGGTAACATTTAACAACATTAGCATTCCGTCAAAACATAAACAAATGTGTAAAAGTAATTATCATACAACTCGACTTGTTAATGTAATCAAATAATATGCACAGCGAACCAGATGTTATGTTTTTATTTAATTATGACATACATTCCTTGAGTGTGTCTGTTTTTCTGTGTATGTCTGTCTCTCTGCTTGAAAAAGCTACTTTTTAAATACACTATATTCTTAAAACATGTTAATATTTCCCTGGAAGGATGTTTGATTTCAACTGAAATTACCTCTTTGCATTCTGTTACAGTATATGAACATATTAAAAATAACACCCTTATAAAATGTATGGCCATAGTCGTTTTGGTTTCCAAATTTTTATTCTAGCTCATAACTTCTGTTGCAGAACTCTTGCATTATTTGGAAACAAAGAAGCTCGCTTGTTTTTACAAACGTTGAATCTACGACTGTTAAGTAACCAAAGAACTTCAATTTTAATATTTAGCTGCATTTCGTATGCTTACAAAACCTTACCTTATAATGTAAAAACATTTTAACTACAATAACATGGGCACACAAAACATTGCAATTATTAATTTTATTGCGAGAGGAGTGCATCAGATAAAATGAAACAAGACCTCCGATAGGTGTCCGGCAATGTTTCTTCCCAAACACTAAAAGTTTCGTGCCATTATCTTTAATGGTTTGGTTGTAATGACGAGTTTGTTTTTCCTTTATATTCAACTTGTGCGCCGTGCGCTCAGTTCAGGGCTGCACGCTACATCGCAAGCAGTCAGCCACTCAGCACACAGCAGGCAATTGAGCCAACCTCCCAGTTTACAAACCTTGGTCTGTACTGGCTAAAACTGGCAATGCTGTGTGGGACAGCAACCAGCAAAACAACTTGCGTTGTAATGTTTTTTTTTTTAAATTTACATTAATCATCATAACTTTACGTACAGCAACATATGACAAACATACAAAATTGCAAAGAAAGTACTAATGAATAAATTATTTTGCAGAATAAATGTATTTAAATGAAGCTACACAATAATTTGAATTTGCTGTTATATGGACGCACAGCAAATACACCAACCTTTTTACACTTTCACTGTGTGCTGAAATTTTACTAACTTTTGAGACCTGTGCACCATGTTCTGTGTGCAACAAATAGCTCGGGTATACCAGTAGATAGTTAAAATAAATGAAATATGAATGACGTTCACTACAATAGTTTGTTGACACATGAAGTATGCTCAAAAAAATGTATCGTAAAAAGTTTTAATTTTTTACTGTGATTAAATAATGCCCCGTTTAGAGTAGAATCGTAGATATGAACTGATTTGACACATTATGTTGCTGGAAATAAAATTGACGTAATTATTAGTATTTCCAGTTCATCTATTTTCTGTGCGGATGTAGCAGAGACGTCTGTGCTGTATATGTGTACGTGTGTTGTTGGATGTCGTCCGCATATTATTTTAAGGAAATCGTAATAACAGAATTTCTGTGACACTTACTGTACAATACATTAAAGTATTTACACATATTTAGCATTAAATTGAATCTTACATTATGAAGCTTTGCATTAACTATAGTAAAGGAGCCAAGTAAGATTGTTACTTTCCATTCTTTGTCCTTCACAGGAAAGCAAAACATTGAAAGTTTCGTATCACAGTGTAATTACACAGTAGAACAGCCCCTGTACGAGCAACTGTGCAATATTTTATCCATTATTTTATATCTTAATAAATACACTGAACATAAGCATCGTATGTTTCACCGCCCGTGCCGCCATGATCATTCTGCGTACAATTTTTTATTTGCGCAGTTGCGCTCGTGGAAACACATATCCTATAAAACTAAAAAAATGTGGTAAATGGCACGAAATGCACATGAAGTTACACAACTCACCGCTAGAGTATCCCACATCTGGGAGGAGGGATTGAAACGGCCCTGCTGGGGGTTAGGCCAACTACGTCAAGAACGCCAAAGAAAATTTTGGATTGGCATGTTCCTTGTAGACTACATATATAATCAATGCCAGTGCACTACAAAATAAACTGTAACACTGTTTGATCTAATTAAGACGTACAGAGACATAATTGAAAACAAGTAAATTGGTGCTGTTTTTAATTATAGCAAGAAAGAAGCGTGGAAGAAAATACACAGTATAAAGCCTGTTGTGATGTTTCATTTCGGGATGAATTTCACTGGAAAAGGTATTTTGAAGTGATTATTTGTGTTTTGTAGACATTTGACAAGTGGCAAAGGCAAATTGTATTTTTACATAGGATATTACGAGGTACATTTATTTACGTAAAGAGTGACAGAAACATTTTTTGGAAGTACTACAAAATTGTTAAATCAAGTTAATTTACATAAGATAGACATGATCAGTTTCAGATATGTCATGTTTACCCTTTTTGCTCTTATATTGGGGGCACTATAGTCCATTCCCGAATGGAACAGATTTATGAACCTTTGAAAAACACCCCAGCAATTAGCTGCATTCATATCTAGTAAAAAAATATGTTGGGTTCTGGTGCGGGTGCTGTACCCACACCAGAACCTGCAACTGATGTAGACACTTTGATTACAATGTATATATACTGGTTATAAAGTTTGTCTTCCGATTTTCGAAAAAAAAATTCAGAGTGGACGAGCTATTATGGACAAGTCTTAATGCAGAAAAGCCATCTTTCTTTGCATGCCACAAATAATTAGCTTTTTTTTTGTTTTAGTTTTCCTTTGTAAAATGCACATCAGACAAGCAAGCGACATGGTCACAACACGTGCGGCACTGATAGATGCCCCATCTGCAGTGCAAGCGTGCATTAAACCTTTGGATGTGAGCATTCTTTTCTCATTTTCACTTCTTTCCAACCAGGCCCAGCAGGAGGCGGGGGGTGAACCCCCTTCTTAAACCCGCGTGACAAACAACTCACAGCTAACACTGCCCTTGGTGGAATAAGTACATCCTTTGACTGGAAAATGTGGTATTTTTTAGTTATTCTTGCTTGAATGTATGTGACCCTTCATCACAGCACGTTTCTCTTCTTTTTCTCTCCTTTGGGTGCTGTCAAGTCCAGTGATGTAGATAAAAAAAAATAAAGTTCCGATAGCGAGGGGCTAAACGTTTTATGAGTTACGGCGGTAAATAACACCACTTGCCCCGTGTTTGACAGATAGGTGCCACACCCCATTAGAACACTGCCTTTTTTTGCTACTGTACTTGGTCACTCCCAGAATAGCGTGGAAAGCTATAATGTGGGTCTGCGTTATGTCCCCCTACAGTCGTGTTATATCAGGCTTTTACTGTTTTATGTATATATATACACACACACTCAGTAGAGTCCTGATTATCCGACCTAAATGGGCCACGGCCAGGTCGGATTGTTGGGAAGGTCGGATAGCGAGGAAAGTAAAAAATAAGACATTTAAAAGTTTATAGATACATTAATTATTTGAAATATTACATTAAAACTTGATAAAAGTACACTTGATACGTTGATATAACATTATAATACTTAAACTTGATGAAAGAAATTGGTAATTATCTTTTGTTTACCAGCTGTTTGACGTTTTCTACCTGCTATATCTGGTAGTCTCTGTCGAAGTAAGACCTCTGTTCATGAAGTTTCCTCCAGCTGTTCCACATATTTCGGTGCTATCTGTAGGCTTTGTGTCCTTCAGTGTGAAAAATTCTGTCCCCACTGTCTGCCACCACTACTTCTCCTTCATTCTCTTCTGTTTCTTTCTCGTTCATTACCATATTAATGATTTCTTCATCTGTCACTTCAAACTCTTGATCTTGAGAAAACCACGGATTAAGTACTCCACTGTTGTTTCATCATACCTTTCCAATTTTCTTAGCAAAGACAGCATGTTTTCCTGATTAGCATTCTCAAGTTGCTCACTATCCCGAGATTCTTCTTCTGGACCCATATATTCACTTAACAAAACTTTACAAGACTTTGCAATTGTTGTTGAGCTTACACTTTACCACGATTGGGCTATGTAATAAGCAATGTCCTTTAGATTTAAACTTCGCAATGTTTAAACCATATCTTCTCAATCAATAGAATCAACTACAGTTGAAAGAAGATTTCTGCGATAATTTCTTTTTAATGTCTCTAAAACTCTTTGATCCGTGGGCTGACAGATTGCTGTGACAGTTGGAGGCAAAAACATGGCTTTTGTTTCTCCCTCTTGAAAAGTTCTTCTTTATTCAGATGAGAAGGAGCATTATCCAGAAGCAGTATTGCTTTTCTTGGCAAATTATTCTTCTGCAAAAATTTATCAGCTTGTACAAATTCATTAAAAAATGATTCTTTGAAAATGTCGAACTTATCCACGCACTTTTTTGGTGGAAATATTTCACTGGTAGAGCATTTTTAGACATGTTCTGAATGCTCTTGGATTTTTTGATTTTGCTATAATAGTAAGTTTCATTTTAAGATTTGCTGTGGCAGCTGTAATATTGATCCAGATATCGGGCCACCTTTATCTCTGTGTTGAGTGAACCAAAGAAACAAAGCTTCGCTGACTTTTTCGTACTCACATTTTTTCATGGTTTTTCTTTCTTGTACAGCATTAGCTGTCACACTCTCGGAACCCCACTTTTCTATCTCGTTTCGGTTCCTCCTCCAGTCTCCCACTGTTGTTTTCCAGTATTATAATCCTGTGCCACTTTTAGTAATATTTCACAGTTGTCCAATCTCTTCAAAGCTTTGAGTTTTTCTTTAATTGAAACAGCCACTTTTTCCTTTATAACGCACCACAGAACACAATAAATAAAAACTGTACTACAGCAGTAAAAATCAACAACAGAAAGTCACGGGAACAGAATGCAGTCAACACGTCAATACATTGGCTAATACCACTCTGTACTGATAGCAAACGAATGGAGCAGTGTCGCGTTAAGACATTTCAAGGCATCGACTGGAGTTAGCACACTACTGTGAAGACCTGTCTGTGTACAATCGGGTCTTCACAACAGTGGCGGGCACATGCGAGCGCGGTATACTCGTTTATGCTCAGCAATGTGCAATATGCTAATGGATTTTTTTCCGGCGGCCAGGTCAGGGTTGGATAAAACAGGTCGGATTAGTAAAGGTCGGATGACCGGGACTACACACTCTACACACACACACACACATCTGTGTGTGTGTCTGTGTGTGGGGGGTACCCTGCTGCCCTGCATGTGTGTTTTTTAGCTTATACATATTAGAAAGTGTTCTATCACATATATTTGCAAGACCTTAGAGAATAACAGATTCAAGGTCGCTTGTAACAGGTACTATCCTGTTCTCTCGTCTCAGTAAACACCACCGGACTAGCTCAGTGGGAATTGGAGACTTCGACTACGTAATAATGAAAGTTTGTTGATACCAGGATTGCCGATAAATAAAAGAAGTAAAATGTGTACTGGAGATTTATTGTCGTCTCGGCAAAACAATTGACACTTGCAGCTGACAAACAAAAAAAAAAAAAAACAGAATTGCAGCAGTTACAAAACAAAGCTTCTCACTTCGAGAGTTACGAAGACGAGAGAGAATTATTACTTTTGTCTCCCGGCGCCCTATTGACTCCTCGCACAGATGGAAAATAAATTTAATATTTATTTGAAATCTCCGAAATAAAAAAGATGGTTAAAGTTGCGGGCGCTGGTCGGTGCGAGTTACGTGATCACACGCTGCAGGCTGTCCGACTGACAGCTGACAAACGATCGTGCTGCGACGAACTGTTGTGATACCCGAGAAAGGTTGCGCTTCCTTATATATTGGTAGAAAGTTTCCTCAATGAAAACATATTGTTTTCGAGCAGTCGGTCATGTCAGCCAAAGGTGACCTCTGTTATTTTCCTCGTTTCACCATGTTGTGCCGTGCGGTGGCGTCTGTTGTTGACGTCTGTTACTACTGATGAAATGAGGAAAGAAAAATAATAAATTTGGAAAAAACGAAAATAGATGAAATACAAACAAGTTGTCATTGTCACGACCTTTCAAATAGTACATGAATTACTATCCTTGACTGAAATATAGACAACTGAAATACTTCCCGAATATACCAATTATAGATATCTGGCTGCAATGTTACACACTGTTTACCTTAATTTATTTCTGACTTTTGGAACATCCTGTTATCTTTAGAATGTTTTCTCTCCTTCAAAGCCTGTTGGGTTTGTAGAATGTACAGTGTACAGGATCAGGGTCATCTAAATTTATTTCCCCTTTTACACCAATATTCACACGTAACACACACAGTCAAATACTTATGCATAATGTGAAGAAAAAATAGAAATAAATAAAAGTATGTCTCTTTGCTTGCTGAAACAATCTAGAATTCTGAATTACTGATTTACTCCTTATAAAGCAAATTACATAACTACAAGTATGCAGACATCTTTTCTTTAGAGTGCAACTGTAAAATTTTTAGTTTAATAAATACATCAAGAATAGTAAAGATTCACTGTCCATTCCCTATATAATCTTTCCAGTCCTCATCTAATTACAAGTCAACTTTCTGCTATTGAATTGTCGAAAAATATTCTATCCACAAATGCAGCATTTATAGCAAAAGAAGCCATTCCCAAAAATCTCTCATCACTTGCTGACTTTCTTAAGCAGTTCTTTGCCCTTCTCACACTTTAGAAGGAACATTCAGAACTTCCATTGGTAGACGGGATACACAGAAATATCTGGAGAAAGTCTATATTCTGATAAGTAGCAATTAAGCCCTTGCTTTTAATAGATTTTTAGTAATGTCCCAGGTGATTCTTCATCTAGTTTTATTTCTTTGAGGAATTCCTGGAAATGGACACACTCTTTAATTAATTCACTATCCACATCATCAGGATATGCTTCAACAGCTTTCCTGGCATATTATCTAATATCATGAAGTGGCATCGAAGATAATTTACTAAGAAAGCCAAATCTTAAGTGGAAATTTGGATATGCAGATATTCTGAGCAATAGCTCCACAATCAGTTTATAAATGGTATACAAATATAGTGTGTGTTTGTAATGATCTCTTTCCTGCAGTCAAAAATTGTCTCTCGCTCTCGCTATTGATCTCATCATACTGCAGTCTTTGCCTCTTTCCATCTCATACTCTTCACATCCAGATGATTTTTTTCCCTTCAGATTCATAGAAGCCAAATATGTCGTGAAGCTCTTCCACATAACTCTTTAATGAACCATACATCAGGACTACATAATTCAAATTAGTAGTAATATTTTGAAGATCTTTGCTCTTTGTCCAAAATTTGGTGGTTAATAGCCCTGTTTCGTGCTTTTCACAAGGGTTGTTGGCAATTTTTGTGGCAACTGAATGAAAAGCATAGTAAGATGTCAGTGCTCTGTATGAATCATGTCTTGCAGACCACCATTTTGTTGACAAAGTCTTTGGCATTAGTTTGATATCAGCAATACTTATTGAATTTTACTGTGGAGAATTTCCCATCTATCTGTCGACTCACTGAAGAAAACATACACTTTCAGCACGAACATAAAATAAGCAGTTATTTTTAAGCAGCGTGAAGTAGCTGATGTTCTGCGGTTCAAAGAATGTGCTGCACATTGTACGAAAAATGCCAGTTGATTGTGCAATTTGATTTTTTGTTTGTAGTCCATCGTAAGCATCTGTCATGTTAGAAGTGTTGTCATAAGAATGTTTACTGCAGTCTTTAATGTCAGTCTTATGATTTGAAAGAACTTTCAGTATTGGTGTTTCAAAGTTGTGAGCACTGTGGCCAGTTTGGGTTATAAATGTGACAAATTTTTCTACAGGTTCGCCACTATCTGAAACTATTCGTACAGTGAATGCAAGTTTATCACAATGAGTAATATCAGCAGAAGAATCTACAGAAATTGAATAATATTTACTGGCCTTCAAATCAGCAAATATTTCACTCTCCACTTGGTGTATCATTAACTGATTTAATTCATTACATACGTTTTTAGACACGTAACCAGCATGGCCTTTTCCTGGGTTACTTTATGCCACTAAATGATTCCTTAAAGAAGGATCATACTCTGAAATCAAATCCAGTGGTCCAGAGTATTTTAAATTCAGTTAATTTAAATTTTCTTGAGCGGGAATGTTCCTGATAAGATATACATTTTCTTAATTTAGGGAGGCCATTTAACTGGGTATGAGAAGTAAATTTCAGTGAGGTTACCACATCCAAAAACATATATAGACGTTGACTCTGCAGTTGATGGCTATGAGTTCTCCTCCATTAACAAATTTCCTGGAAACTGAGGAACTAGCGCTTACTATCTCAATAATACCAACTATGCTTTCAGCTAGTCGCTTAGAATACTCTGCGGAAGGTTGAGGATTAGTCCGTGGTTTAAAAAAAAAGTCCAATTTCAGTACTTGGTTGAAAACTACATAAGTATTTTTTAGGGATGTCAAAATATCAATTTTTCTTGATTCCGTTTCTTGATTCCAACTGCAAAACCTGTCACTCGATTCCGATACCATACATTAGGATATAGTGATTATCAACATGTGCGTACAGTCAATATATCCTTTTGAAATTTTGTTTTACAGGTCAAATTAGACAGTCACAAATATGAAGACAATTACAGGAAAGACTTTCTGATCTGCTAAGTGAAGTTAATTTCCCATATTTATGTAACATTCTGACTTATCTGATTATACCTAACAAGTTCATATTAGTATTTTTGATAAATCTATGATTTATTTGGAATTAATATAGACACAGTATTATACAAAAAAAAGTTAAACAAAAGTTCTCAACTTCTCAATGCAATATTTTAGGTCAACTTATGAAGGTAACCAATATGTACACAAATATTGATGCTATTCAGTAACGAAACTGAAATATTAGTAACCTTTCATTTAGCATTGCTAAATGAAAATACTCCTACTGGACATTTTAAGTTGAGGGGGCACTGAATGATTTGCTGCTACATGCATCTTTTCCCAAAAGATCTTCTGAAAAATCATTATTGGCAATTTTCTTGTACTTATTGTGTTTACTTAAGTGTTTTCTCAATTTACTAGTTGTGTGTATAACCCCACCATGTGAAATTTTTTTCGAGCACAAACTCCAAAATGCGTAATTTGGATCATTTACGTCAACGGAATAATAATTCCACACATCGCTACACATTTTCTTTACGTCTAAGTAAATAAAATCCTCAGTACATTGAAAACTTTAACACTACCCACTTTAAGAAAAAAGAGATTGTCATTTTTGGTAAGGGTAAACATGAAAAAAAAAAAAAACTTTAAATCTTGACTACCTCAAAAACGTAAATTTCACAAACAGGAAATATGTATGGTATGGAAAATATACCTTTTCTTTATCTAATATACCATTAAATCCGGTAATACCAGGAATCCTGGTATTATTAAGGATCCTGGTCCAGGATCCTTATGCTCCCACTACTAATAACTATTGCAACAGATTAAAAGCCAGTGCATTATCCGCGTCAGCGACCCGTAACTCTAAGAGCTTGCCGCTAGTGAGGGTTCTTATCTACAAACCACATCTGGTTGCAGACAGACACCAACTTACCGACTTCGACACCGCCTTACCGACTTCGGGCACCCGGCTTATCAACTAATGCTGATTGCAACACTTAGGAGCAACAAAGAACTATCTCCAACAATATCTGCATGTGTGGCTGTGGCCTTTCATCCGTGACTGACAGTTTGTTTTAGTAATTCGTCTACGCGGACATTTACAGATTTAGATATTGTGCCATAGATTTCTATGTGCATTTGTAGCATTCTTGCATATGTAGTAGTGAATCATGACAGAAAGTGCACAAAAATGAAAACTAATGCAGTTTTCCCATTAAAGCCGTGCCACACATAGAGTGACGTCAAAGTGAAATGAGGCAGCCAAATACTGATAATAGCGGTCTGCCACATGGCAGCCATCAATGCGAGTTTTGATTATACGACTATCTCTTTGCCTGTGCTATCGTGGATAATCGAGGTTGTACTGTATTATCTCAATTCTTTCATAGTCGAACCATCATTGAATGGTTAATTCCGGTCAACGCATGAAAGTTTGGTATAGGTTAAGCCTATTTGGAAAACCAAAGACCTTTTGCCTTGCAACATAACCTGAAAAATCATGTGAAGGTGGGCGAGGATTTATAAAAATTAGTCATTCGATGCTCGATTCTTTGATACCTGTAATAATCGAGGGTATAGAGGAATCGACTTTGACATCCCTAGTCTTTTTCCTTCTTTATCCCTGATGACTACCATTGAATTTCCCTAGTATTTACTCTACTCACGAACCTCAAACTCATGCCACAGGCCGCACATTTCACCAGCACTCATCGCCTGGCAACTACAGTGAAACTGAATTAACATCACCATCATGATGATTACTGCTGCAGTACATAGTGTTTGTGTACACTACCTGGCAATCTACAACTGACACCAGCACCAAACATTATTTTCCATTTATTTGTTCTTCCTGCCAAGGATCTGCATTAAGGAATCAAGTTACAGCTGGTAATCCCAGCCTGGCTGTTGGCAGATATGCAGGTGTTCATTGTAAGTAACATGTGAGGGAAACAACCCATCATTTGTTTACCACATTGCTTAAATGTAGACCTACTGAATGGGGTCACCTGAAATAAAGGTTGACCACAAGCCATCTCTGCAAAATTTTATGAAAATCTGAAAAATTCCAAAAAGTGAATTTTTATAAAGTGCTTGGTTTCAACATGCATCCCTTTAAAACAAGCACCTCTTGCAATTGCCCCGTTTTTCCCTTATGTTAAGATGTCCATGGATTCTAAAGTAACTGTAAAACTTTGGACGTTAATAAAAAAATTATTGGAAGAACTTAACAATGTTGATTCCAATGCATAAATGAAGCCAAGCAGAATACTTAAAGTATTATATACAAACATTGTTTATGGTTCACTGTGACTTCCATTGGTTATACGGCAGAGGTCCCATCTGATGTCTTCTTCCCACACATGATTTATCGCTTTTGCATGTAAGGGTGCCACGTATACTCAAAAGGCCATGGTGGTGTAGTGGTTAGACTACTCGCCTCCCACCTAGGCGAACTGGGTTCAATTCCTAGTGGGGTCGCTTCTGGATTTTCACATGGGGGAATTGTGCCGTACGATGCCGCTGGTTGATGAGTTCTCTTGAAGACCTTCTCTTTCCCTTTCCCTTTCATTGGGGTGCTGCTCCATACTCACCTCACTTCACACTCATCGGCTCTCAAGACCTCACTGTTAGGAGCCACCCAAATCTCTTCATTCATTCATGTACACTCAATTTTTAACGTAGCCCCACAAAAAAATCCAACAGTGTAAGGTTGAGGGACTGAGCTGGCCATGCTATTGGGTGCGGCCTGGCCATTCCATTGAACTGGATAAAGGTTGTTGAGGAACTCTCACACATCCCCAAGGTAATGGGGAGTGCACCATCTTTCTGGAAGTGAATGAATCTATCCTGGTCATTTTCAAGTTGAGGAATGAGAAACTCGTGGAACATGTCCAGGTACACAATGGCGATAATGGTCGTCTCTATTTATAAAAAGGACCCATACACTTTATCTTTGCTGAGAGTGCAAAACACATTCACTTTTGGAATGTCATGAACATGTTTCAAGTAGGCACAGGGATTTTCACTACCCCAAATCCTGCAGTTGTGGTGGTTGACTTTGCCAGTAACCATACTTCAGATTAACAATTAAAAAGTTAACTATTAAAATTAATTATTTAAAAAGTGTGTAATTTTTAAGTTAGTTAATTTTAAAACTAATTAACTTTAATCATTAAAAGATATTGTTAACGACTAAAACTAATGTTAGTTACTTTTGCAATCACCTGGAAGTTGAACACGACGACAAAATATATGCAAATTCCATTAATATCTTGACAGACTTTTTAATAATATGTAACGTATTTGATGGCAGACGAGTTGCACATCATGATATACAGTTCGATACACTGATGTTATGTACTGAATCAATCATCGTTAGTTACACACAACACGATCGTGAGGTAGGCGAAATGCCATCGTTGCAATCTATCTATACAATCTCACTAGGCAAAAATCACAGTTGCACAGTTGATGGTCATCGTGCAGCATGCTGCACATTTCAATTGGTTTTGTAGTCACTGCACTAGTCTGATTTCGTGCTAAGTTGTGCTACGTTTATTTTAAAATTTTATTTCAAATGGTTTTGTAGAAGATTGTTAATTCATCATTTTGAAATGTATGCTCCATCTGAGTCGACATCCAGCAACCAAGTTGTAATAATTTGATTTCTGGGACTGTAAATTGTGATTTTGTTATAATGTTTTGAATAAACATTGACAAAAAAATTTTTTCAGCCTGTATTTTAACTTAAAATTTTTGTTGTTCATTAACATGGATTTTAACTTCTAACTTTAATCATTTCACTGTTTCTTACTCCAACTTTAACTTTAATCAGTTAGATTATTTAATTAAGATTCCCAAGTATGCCGGTGACATGGAATGTGCTTTCGGCACTGAAAACAACTGAGTCCAAAAATTGTTTTGTCTTCATTCCGCTGCAATCTTTTTGTACAAAATTCCTTGCGTGCACATTTGTCACAATCTGAAATGGCCAGCACTGTTGATACTCAATACCGGGTTAGGTGTAAATGTCTTCGTAAAACATATCGCTCAGTTGTTGTGGAATCCCACTTTCCCAGGATGCACGTTTCGACTTGTGTGGACATCTAGCTATGCTTTCCCTAACCTGTTCCACGACGTCTTCAGAAACACTTCGCCTGCCAGTTTCCACGTTATGGGTGACAGAACATCCCGTATCAACAAAGTTCCTGTGCCAGGAGTGAATTGTTAGCCTACTGGGTGGTGTTTTGTAATACTGGGTGCCAAATTTCTTTTGCATTTGTATCGCTTTGTTTCTTCGTACCAGGCAACACAATGAGCAGGGCTGCCAGAGTAGCAAAGCCTGGTATATACTTTCTGTCTCGTGTAACGTGGCAAGATTTTGACAGTTCGACGAAAGAAGCGCCAAATGTTTACTTTTTGTTTATGTATCTTTTCACCATCAGCTGGTGCATCAAGTGGAGGCTCTATATTATATCAATACGCTGTCAGCCAATCCACTTGCCATTGTACTGCAATGCTAAACAAATTTTTAGTTATTAGGCTGACATCTGTCTAAAAGATTTGTAGGTTTTAAAAATAAAAATATAAAACATTGCAAAAAACTAAATATTACATAACTTTTTTTTAGGTTATCTGAGAAAGCAAATTTGGGTTAAAATTTGTGAGACAGTAATTGTAGTTCTTATCACACTTTGGAAATTACAGCTAAGATGTTAAGACGAATTAAAAGTAATTCTGGGAACTTGCTTGATAATGCACTTTCATTCACCAACTCACCAGTGACTATTGCAAAGCAGTAATCCTGCTATTACTGATACTAAATAGTTTGAGTTGGAAATATGTGGCGTGGAATAACGTAAAAATTGCTTTTAAATTACCTATGCTCATCCCAATTTCTTTTTTTTATTAATACAGTACAGTAACAACACAAAACGGTTTGCAGGAGAATAACATGGCGTGTAATGAACGTAGATGTAATGATTACTGGCCCAATAGAAATGACTAGTAATGAAAAAGTGCTGTAAATGGAAATACATGTTACTTAGTTTAAAAATTATACAGAGCTCGCAGAAAAATAAAACCATTGGTATGTGTTCATAAATTTGTTATTTTACACACAAAAGCTTTCTTTTTCTGGCTGGTAGTGCTTCAGGATACAGCTGATAGATGTGCATGCATAGCATGACAGAGAGAGCTGTGAGCCGAGCATGTTACTCAACAGGTAGCAGCATGTTGGCCTGCCTCTTAATCCCGTCTTTTAAAAGTTGACTTCTTTTTCTACTACTGGCTTGAAACGACACGCTTTTGAAGTATAATTTGTCAAATTATTTGAAAAAATTGACGCGTGTTGCTTTTTCCTACTATATACAATTGCAACATCTCGCATCACACCAAGTATTTCTACTTCAACCCATGTGAGAGTTGAATCCCGCCAACCTGTACATTGACGTTGCGAGCGTTCACAATCCTGTAGGGCGCCCAAATATGTGGATACGAGGGTTGCGCAAGCCAGCGGACATGTCGCTCTCCCCTCCCCTGTGCTGAAAGTTTACAAGCCGTCAGCTGCCTCAGGGCATGGCTGAGCACCACCGAACATTCACGAAGCAGAGAAATTAGTAGAGGGTTGCTATCTCCAGTCCAGCCTTGCACCAGAGGGATGTCACACACCCTCCCACCGCCCGTTGCCGCACCTGCAGTTATGACTATATAAGTCAGTGTGCGGCTGGGCTCGGGAGAGATTCCTTCCAGTTCTTCGAGCTCACTCCACCACTTCTAGTGTTGGGCCCTCCAACTACTGCGAACTCTTCAGCAACCTACCAGAGGCTGCTCCCAGTGGCGTCAACAGTCGTCAGCAGCCACCAGAGGCCGCCTACCTTGGACGTTGTTCAACAGTCTTCGGCAGCCACCAGAAAATGCTCCCATTGGCATCAACCATCTTCAACAGCCACCAGTGGCTGCTACCATTGCCGTCACCAGAGGCTTCTGCAGCAACAGTGACCAGAGGCTGCAGTGATGCCAATGCCTACCAGTTACCAGAAGCTTCTTCTGCAGTATCATTGACATTCTACACACCCTGCTACTAGAGCAGTGGCATTTAACTTCTCTGTCTCGTATAGACATCCCCTTAACTAGTTAGCTTCGTATAGTATTATCAATTAACAGTCAGTTAGTTACATTTCCTGAATAGCCTAGGACCAGGTCACCTACACCTGGATTACGTAGGTTACTTCCAGCATCCCATCTGCTTGGTAGGAGTTAGCACGAGTGACTGTGTTTATTACTGTATTAATAAACAAAGCTTTGTTCTTAGCCGAGGGTTTTATTTATAGAGTAATCTTTAATATGCCCGCTAGGAAGTTTACGAATTGTGCACTCCCGACTCCCGATTGGTGGACTCCAGAAGGGGTCCCCCCCCTTCTGGAGTCCACCAATTCCAAACACACACAGTCGACGGCAACCTGTTCTAGACCTCCGGGGATAGAACAGCAGAGCCCCAACCATTAGAAACTCCTCCAACCAGGAGATACAGTACGCTTGAGTTGTATCCCTACTGGAGCACCTAGGTGCTGGGGGTGGTATTTACTGAGGTGTTACAGCCTGGTCTTGGTTGCGATACCACACCCAGTAGTAGCAGGAAGGCGGCCCACATGGCATTAATGCTTCTGGTCTACCTGCCAGTGTGGGGGGGCTTTCTGGAGCGCCGAATTCGTGAAGCCATCTGCTACTGGAAGTACACTCTTATAGGGTGTTGTCTCGTGTCCGTGGTGCAAGACTCGTATCATTCAACGGTGGTTTACACTCTATGCCATACAAGGTAAGGCACGGCACCCGAAGAGAGGAGCATAGGATTGCTCACCTTGCTACCAAGCAGCGGGCTGTATTGGCTCCACCAATAGTGGACAGACAGGTGGAACGAGACAGTACCGCCTTAGAAAGGCTTTTAGGAGAGACCGGCCTCTCCTGTATCTGACTATATCGCTTTCCCTCTGCATATCCATACAAACCAGGACTATCATCCCATCCTGAGTATCTCTGGGATAGAACCAACCCATTCTTACCAAATTTGGCGAAGAAGTTGTTCTGTGGTAGATCATGATAATATATGTATTTTTTAAAGTGTGACACACTTATTTCCAGAACAGAGGTTATAAAATCATTTTTGCATCATGTGTTGTGTCTACAACACTTTGAAGTATATTTTAGCTTAACTTTGTTAACTGGCAGTGTACAATCATCGAATGTGGTAATACATAAATTTTTGCCCTCCATTTATAAAAATCATCACATGAAAAATATGAATAATTTACATCATATCTCTGGGACTAATCAACCAATTACCACCAAATGTGACCCCCAAGTAGCGCTACATAATGGTATGTAAACTGACATGTATCAGTTGCAGTAGTCCGTTTTCTTGATGCTGTTGAAAGTAAATAATTTAGTTTAGTATATTTGTGTCTGTGTAACAATTTAACAAATTCAATTAAATATTGTACTTTAACGGTATTCATTAAAAACATCAATTATACACACTGAGATTCAGTTTTTCCAGTTTATTTGCAAAATAATGCCATTTGGAAATTTGAATGTTTTGCCATATTTCTGGAAGATTTAAACTAATTTCCACCAAATTTTGCACACGTAAATGTTACAGAAGGCCATGTAAACTTGCATGTGTACCAGACAACAATGTTCAAAATTGCAACTTCATAAATAGATAATTTTGACATATATATATATATATAATAAAACAATTTTACCAAATTCAAACATATTTTTTTATGTTCACTGTATATAGTGTAAGCATTGTATACAGAGCCCTCTTATTTTTTTGGCAATTTTTTATGATAGAACCAATTAGGAAAATTTAAGTTTTTATGCCATATCTCGGCGACCAACCAATTTCCATCAAATTCTTCACATTAGTAACATTATAGTAGGACATGAAAACTTACATGATTTAAGTGTCTCAGTCACTTATTCTCAAAATGATGCCCGTAAATATTGTAGGTTAGTAAACCCTATCATTCGAAACAATAGACTGATTAAAACTGAAGTTGATGCTCTAAATCCGAACTTCATAAAGCAGTTGATTGCACACTAGCTTATGTCACAAGGTTTTCTGTGTTCAAGTCCTGGGTAAGGCACGTGTGTATTTGTAATTGTCTCACTACAATAGCATATGTTTCTGGTTTTGTCTCTAATGATATGGCTTTCAATGAGATGTGAAATCCTACCTACCAACTCAGCTTTTAAGAACTTAAAAATTAATTGCAGCTATGTTGGAGAAAGTAGGTTCATTAATTATATCAGTAACATATTGTTAAGCCATAACACAATTATGATACTGAAAAGTGTTAAAACGTGTTTGTGGGATTACTTGGTTTCTACAGAAGTTATTCTGAGAGCATTGCAAAAATCACTTTGTCATATTTTAATTAATAGAAGAAAAAGTAGTCTCAATTTGTAGTGAGCCAGAACAGAAGTCATTTGATCATTATCACTACAGTCTTAAAATACCATGTTATTTTTATTCAATACAAGGAAAGGAAGTATTACACACTCACTCACTATCTCACTCACCCACCCTCTCTCTCTCACTCACCCTCTCTCTCTCTCACCCTCTCTCTCTCTTCACCCTCTCTCTCTCACCCTCTCTCTCTCTCTCACTCTCTCTCTCTCTCTCACTCTCACCCCTCTCTCTCTCACCCTCACCCTCTCTCTCTCACCCTCTCTCTCTCCCACCCTCTCCTCTCTCTCACCCTCTCTCTCTCTCACCCTCTCTCTCTCTCACCCTCCCTCTCTCTCGCTCACCCTCCCTCTCTCTCTCACCCTCCCTCTCTCTCACCCTCCCTCTCTCTCTCACCCTCCCTCTCTCTCACCCTCCCTCTCTCTCTCACCCTCCCTCTCTCTCTCACCCTCCCTCTCTCTCTCACCCTCCCTCTCTCTCTCACCCTCCCTCTCTCTCTCACCCTCCCTCTCTCTCTCTCACCCTCCCTCTCTCTCTCTCACCCTCCCTCTCTCTCTCTCACCCTCCCCTCCCCTCCCCCTCTCTCACCCTCCCTCTCTCTCACCCTCCCTCTCTCTCACCTCCCTCCCTCTCTCTCTCTCTCGCGCGCTCTTGCTCTATCTCCCTCTCTCTCTCTCCCCTCCCTCTCTCTCCCTCCCTCCCTCCCTCTCCTCTCCTCCCTCCCTCTCTCTCCCTCCCTCTCTCTCCCCCTCTCTCTCCTCCCTCCCTCTCTCTCTCCCTCCCTCTCTCTCTCCCTCCCTCCCTCTCTCTCTCTCTCTCTCTCTACGATAGTAGCACCCATGTTTTACTTTTTATATAATAATCCTTTCGGCATCAGCTAATGTATCATGTGGTGGCTGTATATTTTACTAACACGCTGTCACCAAATCCACTTGCCATTGTTATGCTAAACAAATGTTAAGATATTTATAGACCGACATCTATGTAAAAAAAGTAACAGTTTTAAAAGTATAAATAGAGAACCTTGCAAAAAAGTTAAATTTTTGCTAACCCTTTTTAAATTGATTAGAGACAGCGAATTTGGCTTAACTTGTGATACAGTAATTGTAGTTCTTATCATACTTTGAACGTTACACCTAATATGAGTGGAAATAAAAGTAATTTTGGGGAACTTACTTGACAACATACTTTCATTCGTCAACGAACAATTCACCAGCGACCTTTGAAAAGCAATTATTCTGCTATTATTGATACTGAACTGCTCAAGTTGGAAATATGTGGCGTGAAATAACTTAAGAATTTCTTAAAAGCTACCCAATCATGTCCAACTTTCTTTGTTTTTTTAATACAGTATAGTAAGTAACAACACAGAAACAATGAGGAGTTGGGTTTGCGGGAAGAGAACATATTGTGTGATAGACATCGGTGTAACGATTACAGACTCAATCAAAATTACTAGTAATCGAAATCGCTGTACATGGAAATAAATGTTACTTTAAAAATTATACAGATCTGGCGGAAAAATAAAACAATTAGTATCTGTTTGTTAATTTGTTGTTTTACACAAAGCTATTTTTTTCTATCTGGTAGTGTTTCGGGGGCATGTTAACAGATGGCGTGGCAGGGCATGTTGTGAGCCGAATATGTTTATCAACAGGTAGCAGCACATTTGCCTGCTTCTTGATCCTGTCTTTTTAAAAGTTCACTTTTCTTCTATTGCTGGCTCAAAACAAAACACTTTTGAAATATATTTGGTCAATTTATTTGAAAGTATTTCAACAGTACCCTACGATATTTCTGTTGGCTTTTGGAATTCATATCAAGATGCATGCATTGGTAGTGTAGTCGAGATAGCCTATGTAATATTAATTTTCATTTGTTTATGCATCAGCTGATACAGATTTGTAAATGGTATGTTGTTTGCTTTATATACGTCAAGTTGCCACTCACTGACTGTCAAGATCTTACCAAGTTATGAGACAGTGAGTACTTAAGACTGCTTCAGTGTATGCTTAAGGCCTAAAACTGGTGCAACCTGATGTTTTTAGTGTAAATATATGACATAGTCGCTTTGGGCTGCTGTATGCTGAATTGTGAAGTGTGTGATTATAATGTTATTGAACATTAACCATTAATTTGATTTTGTGGGTACTTTAACCAGATCACAAGAATTTGACATGCTTAAAAACAGGAAACTTTTTTTTATGTTGACTAAGAGGCTGATGTTAAAACCTTTAAGAAATAAAAAAAATACATTATCTCTCAGGAGATTAACATTTTGTACCAGATTACCTGTGTAGAATTACTGATGTTATTTCCAAGAAAGCAAATCAAGATCAAGAGCCTCAAGAGTTTATTGTAGTTAAAATTGCCATGCTGCACTAGAAAGCTGTTTGCAGCTCACACCATTATTCAGTGATCTTGGTATACTATAAAACCAAGACTTCACTATTAAAGAAAATTTGCATACATTATATGGTATTTCAGAAAATTTATCTTTCATCATTATAAATATAAGTCAAATTTTGGAGAATACTGGAAGTCCATACTACTACAGCAAGTTACATATATGGTCATTTGGGAAATATATTGTTTCAAGATGTCAGGGGTGTATCAAAGTTCATGAGGGATGGAGGTCTAAATAAGAATAAATAAACTATAGTCTATTCACGGTAAAGTGTATTCTATTGCAGCCTCAGGCATAAAATTTTGAGAGTGACAAAATCTATATGCACGTTGACGCCGTTGGGTGAGACACGAGATGAACAATGACACAAATACTTACTGGTAATATGGGCGCCAGCATTATGAGCACCACACTATTGAGACTCAGGGTTCTCATGGATGCTGTGGGTTCTGTGTGTCCGTCTCACCCGAGCGTACTTACAAACACGTAGGCAATACTAAACTTTTACCAAATATCACTTTAAAATAAACACTTAATAAAATACATGTGGCTGGGACATTGTCACTACTGAATAAAAGAGGTAAGTTCACTGTAGATTGGTTTTTATTGTTACTATGCTTACACATCAACGTGCCAATGAAATTACGATTATCTCGGTCATGACTAGCCAATTCCGCTTGGGTGCTCCCCAGCCCTCAATTAATCTAGCTCACGCTTAGATGGATGATCTCACAGAGATGTGTTAAAGCATAGTCTTCACAAGGGAAGAGGGCAAACAGCCGCTACGGTGGACTGACGGTTTTTCCCGGAAGACAGGACACTGTGAATTAAAAATGAAAACATTTAATGAAACATATTAACACATGTGATTACATGGCATCACTAACGCAAACTCGTCGGGACTCGCCCTCCAGCACGTGGGTAGTATGGTGGTGGCGTATACACAGAGCCGGCTAGGACGGGAGTAATTGCACCGTACACAAATTATATAACATACATAAAAACCCTTAAAAGATGATTGGGCACGAGATGAGTAGTCACAATAAACACACACATTTGTGAAAACAAGTTCGTAGTGGACCATGTGGTGCAGGTGGAATTGCAATATTTCTTTGTGAAAACTGCAAATTAAATTCAGACAAAATATTATTCAGAGTGAGAAAATTATTCTCTTTACGATTTAAGTGATTGCAGGAGTGTAGCATGCCTGATGGCGGTAAAATCAAACATGAAAGTGACAGTGTGGTCAAACACAAAAGCATCAATTTACGTGAAAATTACACGGAACCCTGACAGAATTTAACATAGAACCCTGAATAAAATATTGCACGTACAATATTAAATAAATAAGCTCTCAACCGCAATGATGGCGTATACAAGCACTTGGTGTCGGTTAGCCAATTGTATATACATAATGTTGCCGTAAAATACTCAAACATGGAAAATATCCTCAAATACGTGAAAACAAAACCTTTAAAATTTGCACTAAGCAATAATGCAGAAATTACAATGAAATGCCACTAACGTAGGCGGATGGCACCTGATTCAAGTTGTGCGGGTCGCAATACCTTTCCTATATCTTTCTCCTCATTTAAGTTTAAAATACTACGAAATAAATTAGTTGAGTGGAAGCATAATGCTGGGGAAATGTCTGGCAAAACGTACGCAAGCAAAGGTTGACCGGTAAACTAAATTATCTATTGAAACCTACATCAGTGACCAAAAGTTGTAGTGCGTATGTGACAGTGTCTTAGCTCGCCAACATTTTAAGACATATTAAACCCTGAAAATACAAATACAAAACACATTTTACACTGAAAGATAGTATTTATGTGAAAGTTCAAAATATTGGCTTCTTTGCGCACGTGCAGGACACATGAAATGTGCATGGTGTACACCGTCATGGGCTCTATAGTGCCACTGGCTGTTAGTCGGCGTCAAACGACCCCTCCCTCGAACGCCAAGACAGTGCGATCAATGCAACATTGCTCTGGCGGGCTCTGTCTGGCTGGTTGCCGATTGAGGGCAAAGAAAACATGGCCTGGGAAGTTGTTGGTTTCTTCTGCGTTTGCAGGGGGTGGGGGTGCAGGAACAACAATGTGGGTATGTGGTGGTGACTCGGCTTGCCTCTTGCGAGTGCTGTGTTGCTCTATGTTGACACTTAACGTCACACTCACTGCCCTACTAGTTTCCCCAAACCCTTTTAAACTCTCTTGCCCTACTAGGCTCTCCCCTGAGGGAACTGGAAAGCCTCTGAAAGGCGTCTCGCCTTCACATGTGGTATCAAAATTTACTTTTACATTTTGGTTACAACCAAATTCAGCTGTGCCTTGGGGACTCTTAAAATTTACTTCACTGGCACTGGTTGTGTTGACATTTACGTGTGCACTTATGTTACCAGTTTCTTCGTGTACACTTGGAAACCCCTTAAAATCACTCTGATTTGTTGTGTCATTACAGGCATTAACAGAAAAGCCCACAAATGGTGTTTCGCTACTGCTTGCTTCTACCTCATCACTACTAGGTGTTGAGTGTTCTGTCTGTGTAAAACCCTTAAATGACAGTTCATTCCCTTGTCTGGGTGTTCCCATGTTAGTGCTATCTTCCTCCGTGTACGTGTTGACATTTCCCTGTGTACTCCCTGGTAAAACTCTCGGAGCTCGCTGAGGTAATGGGCGTAACATCGTCTCCTTGCCTCTTTTCTGTACAGGTGGTCTGGCTATATGCAGGTCGTCACGGTGCCATTTCGTGACACGTCTAGGTCCCAACTTCACTAGATATGAGGAGTTTCCCATCTTTTCCACCACTCTCACTGGCCCTGTCCATCTAGGTGCCAGTCCAGCACAGTACTTTTTTGCCCTGGCGGATAACTGGTTTTCTCTGACTTACACATATATTCCGGGTACAAGTTCTGGTGGCAGCTTCTTGCTCTCCAGTACCCACACATTACAGTAGTTGATTTGATTTGCTCTGGCTTCCTCATGTATTTACGTCTGGTGTTCAACAATTTTTTCAGGTGGTCTGGGCGGGTTTTTGCGGGGTGCTCCGGGGGCACGGAGTTCGCAACCTTGTACCATCTTGGCAGGTGTCTTCCCGTTTGCCTCATTTACTCTATTTCTTAAGCAAAACATTACCTCCGGGATCAATTCGGCACACCTAATGTGGTCTTCGCCTAACTGGACATGTAATTGAATTTTTACGTCTTGATTACGTCTCTCGGTTGGGTTAGCCCTGGGGTGGTATAGTGTTCTGTTCCCCACCTGGTACAATATTCTCTCCGCTTTCGCCCTACAAATTGTGTAACATTGTTCGTCAACAAATACTTGGGTGTCCCTACCTCGGAAAAATCTCATTCTGCATTACTTGCGCAACTGTGTGTGCACAGACGTTACTAACAGGGAATGCCTCTATCCAGTGGGTAAACAAATCTTTGGCAACAACAAGAAAGCTTTCACCAGTTTTTGTACGCGGGTACTGGTCCATGATGTTGATGGCTTCAGTTTTGAATTGCTCGGTTGGCAGCCTTGGCTGTTGTGGAGCGTCGCTGTCTGCTCTCCGCGGCTTCTGGGTGTTACACGTGATACAGCCCTGTACATGTTTCCTGACATCTCCCTGAATCCCTGGCCAGTGAAAGAATTTCTGCATGTTTCTTCGTGTTTGCTCGGATCCCGGATGCCCATTCTCCAAACTGTCGTGTGCATGCATAAGTACGAGTTCCTGTTTCTCTTTCGGCACATACGTCCATTGCGCACAATTACCAGGTGTTTTGGTTTGTATTTCTCTGCCCACTACCCTGCAGTGTTCTGTGTAACGTGTGGCGCAGTGTTGTCGGCGTTGCACAGCATCTGGGGAATTTTCTTTCGCAGTGTGTATCTCTCTTAACACATCACGTACATTCAATGAAACAAGTTCACTGGGTGGGTGTGGCAACAATGTTTTGTACAACGAGAGTTTGTGTTTCTGCAGTTGGTATTGCACGCAAGGTGGTAGCCCTTTTCCCACTCCGCGTCATCTGTTTCTGTTAGATTCTGACAAGGATTCCTGGACAAGGCCTCTGTGAACTCGTTGGTTTTTTCTCGCTACGTGTTCTACCTTGAAATCGTAATCTTGCAGTAACAGTGCCCTGCGGGCAAATTTGCTTTTCCCATTATGAATGCCCTCTAACTGTACAAGACATCGGTTGTCAGTTTTGAGCGTAAACTGCCTTCCTAGCAAGTACGGCCGGTACTTCCACAATGCATGTACAATGGCCAAACATTCTTGTTCGTTTACGTGATATTTACGTTCTGTATCCCCGAATTTTGCTCTGTGGTAACTGATTATGTGTTTTTCCCAGTGTGTTCCCTCCTGATACAACACGGCTTCGGTGCCTTCTTAACTGGCATTTGTTTATACAACAATGGGTAATTCTGGGTTGAACCTAGATAGTGGATGACAGTTCTGAAATGTAAGTTTGATGTTTTTAAACGCTTGATCAGCTTGAGGTGTCCGGACAAATGTACGTTTCTCACACAGCAAAGCAGTTAATGGTGCAGTGATTACGGAAAAGTTTGGGACTAATTCCCTTAACCAATTAATTAAGCCAAAGAATTTCCTGACTTGTTAATGTGATCTGGCTGTGGGATTTTTGAATTTCCTGTATGTGGTGTTCTGGTTCGTCTCCGTTTGCTGTTACATAGTGTCCTAGAAACTCCATTCTGCTCATACCCAACTTACACTTTTCCACTTTGCACGTAGTTTGTTATGTTTGAGCCGTTCAAACACAAGGCTCAAATGGTGCAAGTGCTCTTCACAGCTGTTAGACACCAAACAAGTATATCATCCAAATACGCCATTGCAAAGTCTCCAATGAATCCATCCAATACATTAACTATTAAGTTTTCAAACGTTGCAGGGGCACACTTGAAACCAAATGGCATGGCTACAAATTGAAATCTACGTGCATCTGGAGTAATAAAAGCGGTTTTCTTTCTGTCCTGTGGGCGGATAAGCACTTGCCAATATTCAGACTTTAAATCAGGTGAGGTGAAAAGGTAGCTGGTCCTAATGTTGACAAAGTGCCTTTCATGTTTATGACTGGAGGTGGCATGTTTACTTTTAATTTATTGAGGGGGTGGAAATCAACACAGAATCGTCATTTGCCATCTTTCTTTGGAGCAAGGGAAATACTTGAATTATATAGAATTTGTGTAGCTTCAACAACATTATCATTGAGCATCTCACATACCTGCTGGTTGATGATGCTGCGAAAGAAAATACCGGTTTATTGTGGCTTGGAATACACTGGATCCTCGTGTGTTGTGATGATCGCATGCTTCGTGACGTTGGTGCGCTGCAACTTCCCCTCAGTGTGGAACACACTGGCATACTGGTCCAGCATATGTTGCAGACGTTGCTGATGTGTGGCGGGCACCTCATGCTTGAAGTCAGCAAGCGACACAGCAGTTGTTGTTGGTGGTGTTGCTTCCACGGCGTAAACAGTCCATCGGCCATGTGTCCCCACGTGCAGGCGATTCAGGTAAGGTTCTATCAGGGCTTGGTATTCAATAAGCCATTGCAGTCCTAGAATCACTTTCTCGCACAAGTCCGGCACAATGTAGACATCGCACTTGGTACGCAGTTCTCAGATACCTGCCGTTATGTGCATAACCCTTTTTGCTTCTCAATGTTGGTGTGTGGTAGCGAATTGCAGACGTGGCGGCACTCTAGTTGTTATAGCTTGTATCAGTTATTTTTGTACAAAATTGTGGCTGACGGCAGTGTCAATAACAGCCGTGACATTTTTTCCCTCAATTTCCACACAGATTCTTAGCAATTTTACTGTACTGTCAGTCACTTGCAACACTACATGTCCCAAGAAAGAATTTTATTTTGGAATATGTGGTACTTCTTAGGAACTAGTTTAAAGTTGGCTGTGGCTACTTTCTGGAATATAGAATCTAAGCGTGATAGGTTCTCTTTAAATGTCCTTCCTGTCACAACAACGTCTTTAGGTAAACCTGACATATAATTAAAGGGATTACATTTTCCATCAAGCCGTAATCAAGTAACAATGTTCTATACTGTCATCGGGCGACGGCTAGAGGGAAGGCCCGAGGATGTCTGGTCTTACTGCTGTTATGGTCGCCCCAGTGTCAATGACTATCTGAGAGGAAATATCATTCAGGCTCCCCTCCACCAATATGGCATGCAAATACTGTTTCACAGAACATACCTGTAAGGACATTGGAGCCTTCTCTCTAGCAGTCACTGACCTTTGCCTCCCGAAGATCTGTCTTTACAAGTTTCCGGTATGTGTTGTACTTTCACCTGCCTCTTGCTGCCTATTTTCCCGCTGCTGCTTCTTTTGCTGCTGCTGTTGGGGTAGTAGGCTCAGTGGTGCCTCGGTTGTCCACATGACCAATACTAGTAGTTTGAGTGGGGGATAGCAAAGCTGTGTAGTGCAGATCCTGGAGGTGATGTCCCTCATGGTTGTCTGCATTTCCTTCAATGTCTTCTATATGCCTATGTTGTCATCTTCGTTCATCACTGCCCGTACGGGAAGTCGGGGTGCGGACCCCTGTCTGGGTCACCACCTGCAGTACTCAAGCCGGGGCATCCTGCATGGTGCAGCCAGTTGTATCACTTGCCATATCTCTTTGTTAGCGACGGCAGTGATGAAGAATCCAACTGCTATGATGTGCATATTCTTGGAGTACCCTTCAAAAGATAGGTTGGACAGCTATATAATGTCTTGCCATAACCCCTGCAGTGGTTCTCCTTGTTGGTGGGTCCAGCTTTACAGTTGGGTATGGTGGGCATGTCACAGGTATCTGTCACCGAAACATAGCTTCAAGGCGGACACCAGTGTGGGATACTCCAGTTGATGTCACTCTTGCAAAGATTGTTGTATTCTCAGTGCAGGGCCTTTCACTACAGTCAGAAGTTAGTATGCCTGCTGTTTGACTGACCAGCCATTCAGAGTGGCGACTTTTTCAAACTGGTGTTGGTACTGCTGCCAAGAAGTCTGGCCATCGTAAGTGGTAGGCTTAGTTCCGACCCCCTTCTACACTCCTCACTGCACAACCCTGAGCTGCTGGCTATCCTCCGGTTATGACTTGCATTGCTTCCCCACCTTTCTTGATTGCCAGTGTGATAGTGGAACACTGCTGCTTAAGAAATTCCTGCTATTCCTTCTTCATTGCATTTGTTTCGTTCTCGTCACAGTTCATCCTTCCACCGACACTGGCCACTACTTCAGTTACACTTTCCACATTTTCATTTTTACTTCAAATTTTATTGTATATGCCGTCTGTTCTTGTCTCTTCACTACCTCGCTAATATATTATAGTTTTGTATTTACATGATCTATTTCCTTGTCTGCTAAATCACTTACATTAGTTATGTGCGTATTTACATTCTTGTTTACACTTTCATTCACACTACTAATTTTTTTGTCAAGGCTCTCTTGGCTACGTAATTTCCCAATTAATGTTCACAGTGCTTGTATGTCTGCAGACATTTTTCTCAACATTCACTGCTACGATTACACCAAACAGTCATAATATTTTGGCTTACATTTATTACAATTAATTAGTTGGTTTTAATATCATCAATTAATAGCCTATTGCCCCTAACTTATTTACAATTGAATGCCTCCATTCCACTTCTTGAATGCCTCCATCCCACGTTGTATGCCAGCGTTACAAGACACTCAGGGCATATCTGAGTTAGTTAAGAATGGACGTTATAATACTAATTATAAAATAACTAAATATGTTTTTAATTTACTTATAATGGTATAAAATTACACACAGCTATTATTTACAACTTTTAAACTTCGTAACTCTATTATTATCTTTTCTTATTCTCTATGAACGCAGTATGTAATGTTTATCTCAAGTCTAATTAAAGTTCTCATCACTGTCTCTATATTGGTTACAGTCTCTTAATTCACACTCATTATTTACATGTATTAAATCTGTCTATTGCAATCATTACAAATATCTGTTACACATCCAGTTCAGTAATCCGCCCATCAGTCTCATTCTCCACTGTACTGAAGCTTGCAGTCTGCAGACTTCACTCCCGCTGGTCACTTTCATCACCTCTAGTATAGGCCATTCACCGTAAAGTGAGCACTTTGGAAAGTCCACATGTTTGGAATAATAGTTAAAATATGTTTTATTTTAGCTTTAGATGTTAACTTCGAGTGGAGTGAAACATACACAGTGTATTTATTACTTATACAGAAATATTTAATTTAAAGGGTGGTTAAAGCATAAAAAAGGGCTGAAAGGAAAATGTAACTAGGGCTTCAAAAGTGCTCACTTTACCGTAAATAGCCTATAGCCACTTGTGGCAATACTGTCTCATCGCTTCGCTGTATTCACACACCTGGCTCAAGGCAGTGTGATCCTCCAAACTCTAGACTTTTGTTAGGAAGCCTTTCATGGCTTACGTAATCTCACTGACCAGATCCAGAGAAGGTTCCCCGCACCCCAAGTTATACTGAGAGAGTCGCGAGCCTTTGTAAATCTCCATGCACTCTTCGGGTTACCACTTTCCCCGTGAGACAGCATTGTTTTGTGGCTTTTCTTATGAGATGAGAGATAGTATTGTTTTGAATTATGTATTGTTTTTGTGGAGCAGTGGAAAATTTTGCTCGTATGGAAGTTTAAATTATTATAACCTGGAAAATTTTAATGTCACTGAAAGAACAAAACCCAGTAAATATGTTGCTGTTCATATTGATGCAAACATATATAAAATGTAAATATTTTTAACAAAGTTAACCTTATAGTCCTTGGATTTTCCATATAGTAAACATATAATTTTTATATTACAGAGCAAAGAGTTGAAATAGTGGTTTTTAGGCCATGTATAGTTCAGACATTTTAATAACAGTATGTTTTGAAATACATTATTTACAAAACTCGCGGACTTACTATTTGTTTGTTCCTATTCACAACTCGTGAACACATGTTTTATGGTAATCCTTGGACACATTTGTCTGCCACTGATATGAAATAGTTTATTTGTAGAATCATTCAATAAATGTGACACTTCACCGGTTTCCCATAGCACTCCATAAGTGTATGGAAAATGGCAGACGAAGCAGTTGACGTGCAAGTAATATTACATTTCACTCAAGAAAACACGCTAAAAAGGCATGCCTACAACCAACTATGCTTAATAAAAGCAAGTACAAAAATAATTAAGTACAAATAAAATATTCCAATTACACCAACAAGGTACTAGCATTAACGTGACATAGGAGATCACGTTCACAATGGCTTTCACGGATGTGGAAACGCTTCACTGATTTTAAGTGTCTATGTGGTCTTTCTTACCTGCTAAGCATGTTTTTAAAATCAATATGCTAAACACAAAAATAGTTGTGTATTACTTTAAAAACATTATTTAAAACATAAATTATGTAAATAAAATAAAATTAATATTTTGAATTATAGCCTTTAGTTCAGAATACTATTTTCTTCCATAGTTATCATCATCGTGTTAATCATCACCGTCGCCAGTATAACATTATACATGCCGCAACAACTCACCAGTTGATACAATATTTTGCAAACAAGAATATTTATGGTTTACATTCTGTATAGGAGGGTCACATTGTCAAAGTAGTGTACTTATATGACAAGCAGTATAAAAGTATGTCCATGTAAATATTGATAATTGCTACTTAGCTATCAACACTGTGAATGTGGCAGAAGAAAGAAACAATTAATTTATGAGGAATTCCTTATATTTGTAGTTGAACTCAAGATGAATATAATTTGCAACTGACCAGCTTGTATTTTGAAACAAATCAACTCTACCCATACCTGCCAAGAACTTGATGCTTACGAACACAATTATGCGTTTTATTTTCAAATTTCAATAGAAACGTGTTTCAGCCCATAGGCTTGTATGTGTATATTAGACGAGAAAGACTTATCACACATAAAGAAACACATTGAAAAAAGACAGTTGTATGAATTTAAAACTTTAAACTGGTTTGGGGAACTGTAATAAATAAGGAAAACAATAAAGTATTGAACCACATAAATTTATTATATGTAGAATTTTATATATAATTAGTTAAACACAGCAAAGTGTGGTGTTAAAGCTGTATTATTTGTGACCTACTTGAAAACCAATTATATTTCGCAGGTAATCTTTGAAAACTTACCAATAACTCTGTCATAAGTCAATTGTTACTTAATTTTTCCAAGGCGTGCTTTCTGAACTTACGAAAGGGCTGATTATACAGTATTTCTTGTCCTGGAGCTGATGTGCAGAAATGAGCATCATCCAAACAATGTAGCAGGTGTGCTTAAAACAAGTTTAGTATGTCTGAATATCATGGAAATACCTAAGTACACGTTGTTGAAATGCATGAAATGCAGCAAATTTGAAATTACATTGTCTCTGAATAGAGATGATCTGTACATGACAATTCAGCCTTTAAGTAGACTACGTCCAGATGAGCCATAGGTTTTCCCCCAGAGATTTGGCTAGTATCTATTGTAACTTAAAGTCATTAATGACTAAATAATGTAGCATATTTCACACACTGTCCTGTACAAAGCAGTTTACATCCAACCTGTTAGAAGCAGGTTCCAACCTAAACAGTTTGCATGATGCCGACGAGCAGCTGCTGACTAGCAGTGATGGTCTTTGCTGAGAGCATCATTTTCCATATATTGCTTGTGTTCAGGCATTAGGGTGAGTCAAGATGGAGGTAGTGGGAAGGGAATTGCATGCATGTGAAACATTGCCATTACACAAACTACAAGAAGCTCCCACGAGTGAGCAATCATAAGTCTTCGTTGATGTGCACAGCATTCATGTAGGCTCTGCATGGACTCTGCTGTCTATAAATGAAAAGGGCATATATTAATCCACAAATATCTGTTATTTCTTTCTTAAAGAAACATTAGAATGTTATTTGAACTTAAAATTATAAGATTTTACTGCAAGTATAGGAAGCAGAAAATTCTCCACTGCTTTACTATCATACACTGTGAAAGGGATTAAAGTATATTTCCTAGTATTCTTATGATTCCTCCCACATATTCTTGTTCATAATTTGTGGTGTGAAACATATAAAGAGTACAGTATTATTTATATAATTTATAAATTACATGAGATGAAATATGAAGACCAGTACACTCCTGTTTATTCGCGCTTCGCTTAACTGGTTTTGGCTTATCCGTGCGGTGGTAAGGCGATTCTGTAAAGTGTGCAGTTTAACAAGCAGCGGTACTGTACGTCTATTGCTGTGCCGCGTGAGTTGATGTTTATCTTTTTAAACTAAGGCAGCCAACCGTCCCAGATTCTGCAGGACCGCCCCGCAATGGTAGTTGTAATCCTGCATTGGAATAATTACTAAAATAGTCCCGCAAAATGCTTAATACATCCCGCATGCCCTGCATTCCTATAATTGTAAAATTTGTAGTCTATGCGCATTAGAGATGGGCGTTATTTAACGTAACGGTTATAAAAACTGTTACAATTTGGTAACACGCTACACAAATAACACATTCCACAGTTTATACCGTTACTTTTGGAATTGCTTCGACGTCTGATTATTGCGCATGTGTAAAAGTTATTTTCTGGAACGTCTGATACCTGACTTCAGCACATGCGTAAAAGTTATTTTTTGGAACGGCTAGCAATGTTTACTTCTCATAACCTAACCTAGCATAGGATTATTAGTCAAGATCAAAAAGCGCCAGTAATGGCAATTGTTTATTGCACATGGTGACGTGGAATTGTTAACTTGTGTCTGTGGTGCCCAGTTTTGCTAGAGTATTTCTTTGTTTCAATTAGCAATGCCGCCAACTGCGAAAAAGCGAAGTTGTAAATTCACGGAGACTTGCAAAAAGAGTTACCTTTTTTGCAAAAGTGTTTTAACTCCTTCTGAATTACGATGCAGTATATGTAATGGGATATTTTCCGTTGCTCACAGCGGCAAACAAGATATACAAAGGTACTTACCCTCAATCCCCATCCACATCCAAAAGAATGTCCCGCATTTACTTTTCATAAAGTTGGCCACCTTACTTTAAACTGTTAGCATGTCAGAGAGACCTGCGTGAGACATCCATATCCGCCCGTTAAAGTGCGCATCTTATCACACTCGGGCTCATCTCAGGCCGTGTCCGAAGTGGTAGATTTTGTTGGCAAAATCACATGACCCGATTTTGTTTACTAAAATGGTGATATATAAGGTAATTCGGTATTTCATATTTTCTATCTAGTGGATGTTTAACAAAAATACAAAATTAACACGTGCGCAAATCTTTTTTAAAACAATTAATTGTTCATAAAATATACTAGGCATGTTTTAAAATCAAGTAACTGCTGTGCTTTGTTTATATATTTTGCAACAAATTTTTATGACTGAAAAGTTAGAAAAGAAAATTTGAGCATGTTGTGTTATAAACAAAAACATCAATCCCAGTGCCAAAGCTGGAGACATTTTCAAGAAACTTTTTTTTACATTTTTTTCATATCAAGTGTTAAAATGTTTACAAAAAACTTAACACACACAAACCATCCCCCCCCCCCCCCGTGCCACCCGCTTGTCGCAGGCTGCATGTACTTGATGCGCTGTGAAGAATTTCACAATACTCAAGAGTAACATAAATACCAGTTAAAGTATCATGTACTTCAAATCCTGCTCATACAGTGTGTGATTTGTGTTTGCTTTTAAATGTATAATAGGTGCTCGCAGTTCCATTAATAGTACAAATACGTAAATTTGATTATCCAGGTTTTTTAATACAAATTCGCTTATTCGTGTTTTCTCTGGCCCCGAGTAACATTGTTAATAGGGGGTTTACATATTAATGTGTTCATAGTGCATGCAGCAAATGAGTAAACTCAATGGAAGTGAATTCATAAGTTCTTCCAAGTCATAATTGCAGCAGCTTAACATTAATAGTAAGTTATTAATTAAAAGCATTTGAATTTTAAATTAAGGGAAAACAATTTAATTGAGTATATATGTGATTTAAGAAATTATTACTCCAAGCGATGCACTGAGGTGCAATTTACAGAGTGACTACATACAAGGAAAGCCTTGAAAACAGGGAAAAGTCATGGATTATAACCCTTTCATGCCCATTGTAAACAATCATCAACATGTTGCACAGTGAGGTTATATTTGATCAGCACTGTACTCTGCCCAATGAACTTCACTTGGTGGGGGGGGGGGGGGGGGTAACTGATTCCTAAATTATGTTACTGCATTACGTTATGATTGGTTTATATCACTCATCACCGAACACAAAGTCTTCAGCTTATTGGTTGTTGTAATGAAACAAGGTCTTTGCCAAGTACAGCATGTGTTAAAAATGTCTAATTTGCAACACAAGAAATTATAAGTTATCATGGGAATGAAAGGGTTAAAACAGTCAGGGAAAACAAGGAAATATGGGGGAATTTTATGAGAGGTCAAGGAATTTTTTGAGCTTATTTATGTGTTTTAATTACCTATTTATAGTTTTTCCTTTAAATGATGTTTTATATTCCTATTATTGGTGTCTTTGTGAGAGAGGAATTGCTGAATGTATTTGTTCTTTTTTACAGTGTTTGCTGTAGCATCTAAAATGCAGCTAATTAATTAGCTGTGTTGTATTGCTTGATGTGTCACCTTATGTTTGTCATTCATTTTGTAGGGGATGATTGCACATGTTTATCGTTGAGATGCCAGTAAAATTCTTTTTGAGAATATGCAAAATTTAGAAGATAGTAGTTTTTGCTGCAAGTAAATTATAAATAAATTTCTCATAAGCAAAATAATGTTTTGCAATGTATATAAGTATACGAATGTTGAAATAAGATTATTACAAAATAAAGAAAACATTATGTTACACTATGCCTTGACCCTATCCCCTACTACACTGCACTGGGTAGCCTTGAACATTGGCTGGTGATTTGTTGTGTTTGAGTTTTTGAAAGGCTCCATGTGGGTTACCACAACACTGATAATTTGCAAAACATGAAAACTTTTGTGGACTGTAGTAATAAGTGTGGGTGTATTATTTCCAAATATTTGCAATGCTTAATTTTATGCAGTTCAGTTGTATGTTAGTAATACCACACAAATATTTTAAATCCAGAGAAGCTACTTTGTATAACAAATGTTGTAACATTTACAGTGATAAAAAAATTACTAAAAAAAATATTGGTACAAGCCACCAGGGGTATCAGAGTTTGTGAACGAAGGAGGTATTAATAAAAATAAAAGACCTAAATACAAATTTTAATTTATTTACATTGTTATAAAATTAGACTCAACTATTATTTACAACATTAAACTTCTTATCTCTAGTAGAGACAAGTAGATAACACTTATTACCATTAATGAACTCTACTGATGCTTGCAGACTTGATTTGCTGATCACTGCTCCGATAGTACCACACACCTAGTTCTAATTGTGGTAGGAGATGCCAAAAACACACTACACAGTGTGGGTTATATAGCTCAGTTGGCCTGACTTAGAAGGTTCTTTGCACTTGGTCACACTGTGAGTCAGATGGGGTAATGACCAGGTGCTATCCCAAGACATTCAATCCTCTAAGCATTTATTCAATCCTCCAAGGATGGGAGCAACATGAGTCCTGATAGCCTTATCGCGGTACACGTCTAGTGTTGGGTGGTGGCTAATTTGTAAATGTGCACACTTCGTTGTTTGCAATTGTTGCCCGTGGAACACTGCATTGCATATGCTTGAAGTGAAGGGCAAGAGAAAGAATGCGGAGCAGTTGCGTGTAACTATACTTATTTTGCTCCATATGTTTGCTACATGTATGCACATATTACATGACTGTTATTTAAAATGTGTTTAAATAGACAGTCACGAGAATATAATTTCATATAAGCATAACTTTGGTTTTATTGCATTGGTATAGATCAAGGAAGAAAATGTGATGGAGACGAAAACGTGGAAAAATCAGGGAATGTAGTTTTACGTTATGTGTAGCCCATCCTGCACTTGCATGTGTTAAGCAAAGACTGTTGTGTTGTATGGCATGGGAAATACATGCGGAAGGAAAATAGTACTAGTAATTATTTCAGGATAATATTTTTTCTAGGCACTGTGTCTACTGGAATTTCGGTTTGAACTTGTGTGATATTTTCTAACATGAGTAAGTGTGACAGAGAATGTAGAGTACAATACATTTAAAATGAAGTGTGTTAATATTATTCTCTGTGTGAAAAAACAAGAGAGACTGGATGTCGACGTGAGCAAAAAATAGTTAATTCAAAACATCACTAGACATACCCATAGAAGTAACAAAACACTAAAAAGAAACGTACACATAGTACAACCTGTTTAAATGAAACAAAATTTTAACATCAGAACAGAAAAGACATCAGACCTTCTGAATTTCACTTCATTTGATGATTGTAACCACTGTAAGTGAGCAAAGGAATATACGTGGGGCTGCTTTTTATGTCTAGAAATTAATAATTTAATTTTAAAATAGGTGATTTAATATTTTTCCACTTGATAAATAACTTGTATAAATTTAAGTAGGAGTGTAATTGCTCTTAATGATTTAAACTTTCTTGGGTGTTATGTTTAAGTTAGAAAGTCAGTCTCTTCAGTTTGTTGCAAAATCAGTTATTTGAAAATATACATCTTCTATACTCAGAAATAATATTTTGAATTCTGTGACTGAAATTAAAAGAGAACATTGTGTAATGGAGTTCTGGGAATGTTATTTGTACTATTCCTAACACTGATTTCTAAAATGGGATGTAGCTTGCAGCAGATGTTTAATAACTAGTTAATAATTTGTAACTGCCATGCTGGGTCAAGAATCCAGTGGATGAAAACATAGATGGAATAGTACAATACCTCTAATGTGTATCAGCGATGCACTGGCTGTTATTGCTTTCATAGGGATGGGGGGGGGGGGGGGGGCATGTCAGTGGTTGTATATTGCTTGGAGGACACTCTTTAAAACTAAGATAGGTTTCAGGTTTCTTATACACACCCATATTTCCCAACACAAATTTGTCTTATTGATGCCATTCTAGCTGCCTGTTTTAAATGGAAGTGGCAAATTAAAACCTGAAACATTAGCAGCACTTCAAGATGCACCTTCCCCTTTAGAGTCTGGTTGGCGTACCAACTAGAGCACTCGCTTCCCACCAAGGTCCAGTGGGGCCACTCCCAGATTTTCGCATGTATGAATCATGTGCGACGATGCCGCTGGTTGGGGAGTTTCCTCAGGGATATCCTGTTTCCCTTGCCCTTGTATTTTGGTGCTCCAAATCCACCTTGTTTCATCCTCATCTGCTCTCACGACCTTGTTAAGAACTGCCCAAACCTTCCATTCTACTCCACTTCTCATTGACTGGCTGTTCAGCTTTCTTCCTGCTGTATGATTGACTTGGTATTCACTAGGCGTAGTATTAAAATACATAACTGTTGATACAATCGCTGATTGCAGGCCTATCTCTTCTATATACACTCCCTTCAACTAGCTGAGCACAAATTGAACAACTAAAATACTGAAACCTGATTGTTCTGCAGAACAATACATTTTTTATTTCATCTATTAAATCACAAACCTTTGGTGGTTTCCACCTTCTTCTCTGTTTGGTTCATGGAAATAATGGTAAGAAAGACTCTCGTAAACGGTAGCTGTCCGACAAGTAGTGAGCCATTTTGGCATTGTTATTGTACAAGAGCCATGCATTACTGCATTAATGAAAGTGAAAACATTACAGCATGGCTTATAATCCATAATTAAGAGAAAATAATCCATAATGAAGTGGAAATTTTGGTTCCCTTTTGAGACTCCTTCCCTAGTATTATTTTCTTCCAATGTGTGGTAATACTTTTGATATACCTACTTGTGCTAGGTAAATAAAAGGAGATGTTGTAATATGGATGTTGTTTCTTTTAGCTGCCCTGTCGTACGGGACCGCAGACCACACATTCCCGTGTAAATGAGGAGCAGAACAAGAAGTGTCTGATCCAGATTAGCCGATACAGGTTCTCACTGGTCATCTCGGGGCTTACCAAGATACTGCAGAGGGTGAATGAACTGGTAAGGATGTAAGGTGATAGTAATGGAGAAAGTATATTAGAGTGGGTGGATCAAAGCCACAGTTTGGGTTTTATTTTGCCTGTCTATGTTCGAAGAGGCCAAAGATAATGCAACCATAACCCTTTGAGGAGTATGCACGTATATACTTGGAAATTTCTTTGCTCTTGAAGACAAAACGTGACACTTTTTTAGTTTTACTGTTTTGCAGGTTTTATTTTCCCTGATTTTCGGAAAAGTCGCTGTTAATAACAATTACAGAAGGAGAGCGACAAGCTTTGCTCTGCCTATCGAATTTACTCCTTTCGATAAAAAGAAACACCATGTCACTAGGGCGTACGCACTGTAATTTGCGCTGGTATTTTTAACTGTAACAATGAAATATGTTTCCTTCAGTGGTACCTAAAAATTCAAATATATCAATTTGCAACATTTAATTTACAAATAGCATACAAAAAAACAGGTTAAAACAATATTTATCTGTGAACTATTTTTTACTAGCTGATGGCAACATATCGCTGCTCTCGCTGTTTTTAATTCATATTTAATACGAAATAAATATTGCAAGTTATAGAAGACACTAAGTTAAAGTTTCATTTATTCAAGAAGACAGTACTTCAAAGTTAATCACTCTGTTATATATTTGTTGTATACAAGTTATTGAAAACAAGGTTGACATGTTACGCCTGGGGTGATTTTTTTTTTTTATGGTTCATATCAAAACATCTGAAGAAACCGTGAATGGACCATATTTTGTGTATTTAAAGTGTGCTTCCACATAAATCAAACCTTTCACATCATATAGGTAGGGAATTATAATACTCTGTCTCATGTAACTTAGCATGATTTTGACAATTTGATGAAAGTAACATCATTGTTTACTTTTCGTTTATGTATCCTTTTGCCATAAGCTGGTGTATCAAGTGGCGGCTGTATATTTTACTAACACGTGCTCAGCTAATATGCTGAACAACTTTTAAGTTATTGACGCATGACACCATTTCAACAATGATTAAATGTCTTTGCCTTATCAGTGTACATGGCTTCGCTGCTCGATTCCACGGAGTTTAGTTGTTGCCATGCATCCCGAGACGTCAAGAAGTGTACTGTCTACCCAAGGCCAAAAGCGAATGTTCCAGCCTGATGATTGTATTTTTCACCGGCAGAGCCACCAAAGCTATGCATCGAGATCATCCGAGTACTTCAGCACGCTGCCAGATTGCCCTACTAGTATGGTCGCCGAACATGAACCCCGATCCAGCGCTGGCTGGTGACGTCACACCAAGAGGATCTACGCCATGCCTACCTCCTCTCCAACTCCAGCCTGGGTTCGACGTCCAGAGTATAAATAGTGGGCCGCATCCCTGGCAATGTCAGTCTGTTCTCTTCTTTCACCGCGTCTAACCGAAGGAACCATTGACTCCTCTTCTGGTCTTCACCACACTCCTGGTGCCAAATACTATTCCTCTACCCCATGTTTTCACTGCACCCCTGGTGCCGAAGATTGACTGCTCCAACCATCCTTTCAGTCAAACGTGTATGTCGTTGAACACTAGACACTGCTGGCCCCTTCAGGGCAACTTAGTAGAGTAGTTCATTTTAAGTTATTCTCATAATGTCCATCTACCTACCCATTGTTAGCCTAGGAACTGGTTGCCTTCACCTGTCTTACGTAGGGTTAAGCTTCCGTAATCTCCGACTGATAGGAGGTAGTACATCACCACCGCGGTTTATTTCCATCACTGGAGTAAACACAGTTTTATCCACTTATGGGTATCCCACCTGTAGCAATAGCACCCTCCCCTGTAAACGTTGGCCCTGTCTGAGGGACAGCAGGTGACCGGGAGATTTGTTATTACTACTACACAAGTTAATAAAGTACACACACGCATCTTGGATGGCCACCCTTTCTGCGCACCACAGTGCTAGAACAGTAGAGCCCCAACATTAGGTACTCTCTCCCTTGAGGTCAACTTGTCAGCTTGGTGCTTGCTCTCTCCACCATGCTTCTGGGACCGGAGGGGGCATTCCCTGAGTTGGGAAGACTGATCCTTAAGCGAGGCTCACCCACATATCGAGGCCATCAGCCAGTGTGACCTGGCACTTCATATCCACCATGCTTCTGGTGCCGAGTACTGGGATAAGGATCCTGCATTGGGTGCGGGGAGGGGGTACTTGGTTCGACACCTGAGTAGGACCACAGCGGCACCTGCGCCACTTCTACGAGGTTCAATATTGGTGCTTTCTATCTCAGCCTCATGCCATACTCCTTCTGCAGTGGTAGTTGTAAGAAGGTAAAATGGGCTGAGACAATCTCTAAATACCAGCCGTAGCTTAGTCCAATCCCCACCTGACTTGAGCACCTCAGTCCCCGGGACCAAGGTGCAGCACTTCGCCGCCTTGAGAGACCGACCATGCCTGACTAGGAACTGCGTCTCTTCGAGCCACCCACCCAGTTTTCCAGCTACCTGCACTCCTTATTAGTTGTCTACTTGATCTGACAAGACAGGTCACTCAGCCTTAACAATTTGTTGTTTTGGGCAACTCCATACCCTCAGCTTTCACCTGCGACAGCCTGCACTAACGAGCCTCTGCACCGCAACTCACCTGACACAGAAGCTCACCCTAGCATCGCATGGTCAGGAACCTCACAATCTGAAACTGTCAAATGTTGCCCAGGTACACAAGTCAAGGGAATTTCACCCAAGCGCAAAATTTTCCTTGCCACACCTGATTTCGTTCCCTGTAAAAAGACCACACGGCCTGTGTTATATTCTGGATGTGCACCAGTACCACGTAAGGACTAGAGTCCCAGATCCACTCCGGATGCACCTTGCCTAGCTGCAACCAAAAACAATGGCGTGTTGACGTACTTTCAGTAACTTCCGCAAAGCGTCACACATCAGTATTTATAGACTGACGTCTGCCCACAAAATTTGTAGGTTATAAAAGTAAAAAGAAAACCTTGCAAAAAACAAAATATTTGTAACTCTTTTTAAATTTATGAGAGACTGTGAATTTGGGTTAACATTTGCGAGATGGTAATTGTAGTTTATATCACACTTACAACTAATATGTTGAGACTGGAAAAAAGTAATTCGGGGAACTTGCTTGACAACGTACTTTCAGTTTCGTTTGCTAACAAACAACTCACCAACAACTTTTGCAAAGCAGTTATTCTGCTATTACTGATACTAAACAGCTCCAGTTGGAAATATGTGGGGTGGAATTAGGTAAGACTTGCTTAAAAACTACCCATGTGCATCTCACTTTCTTATTTTTATTAATACAGTACATCAACTTATGAGAAGAACACAATTAATTTGTTATTTTACACAAGAAAGCTATTTTTCTGGCTAGTAATGTTCGGGAACTCGCTGACAGATGGCGTGGCAGGACTGAGCATGTTCCTCAACAGGTAGCAGCACGTTGGCCTGCCTCTTGATCCCGTCTGTTTAAAAGTTTACTTTTCTCCTATTACTGGCCCGAAATGACACAAGTTTGAAATATATTTCGTCAAATTATTTGAAAAGTAATTCAGCAATACCGTAAGATGTTTCTATAGGCTTTTAGAATTAATATCAAGCATCCCTTAATGGAATGATGACTGGGGATACAATGCACTTCCAGTGTTTGAGTTGCGTTACATTTGAATACAAACTGTTTTAATTTGAATTAAATTTTTAACTCTTTTACATTACTACTATAGCATGAAATTTAGTTTGTAACACTAACAACAGCTGTTTTGTGACTATGTAAAATAAAATGTATTGATTTATCTAGGAACTCTTTCTTATCTGCGTATTTCCTGCTTGTCTGATGTGCATCGGCAGTGGAGTCAGAATAGCCAACGTAATATTAATTCTCATTTGTTCATGCATCAGCTGATACAGGAGTTAGTAAATGTTTTGTATACATCAAGTTGCCACTCACTGACTGCCACAATCTTGCCAAGTTATATGAGACGGAGAGTAGAGTTCTGTCTCAGTTATCATGAACGACTTCATAAAATTACTGATTTTGTAAACCCCCCATAACCAGAAAATTGTGGTAAAAGTATTGTTTGTCAACATGATAAAAACAAAACAATTCCATTTTATCAAGTTGTTTAATGTTGCATGCTTGAGCACTGGAACCTACAGTAACACACATGTCTGCTCACAATTGAGACTATTTGTACTGCTCTGTTGCATGTCAGCTCTGTTTTGGCGCCTTCCTTGCACTTATAACTTGCTGCTGCCTGAGCGCTAATGGAATTGGGCCTTCATGTTATTTATTGCCAAGGGTGGACACTTCTCTCGTCTGTTCCTTAGCATGAACAAGTATTTATTTGTGAAGTGTACATTTGATTGTCTCTGAAAATTTCTTATTTTTTTTTCAAATGAAACATTAATGTTATTCAATAGACAGATATTGTTTCAAATTAAATGAAACCCTACAATGGTACGTACAACTTCCGTTGTCACCAAAAAAAAATTTAAACCTTTGAGCAACTGTGAAGTCCATTTTTCTATTGTCTCCTTAGGAAAATCAGGGGTTTCATTAAAAATTTGTATAAGTTTATATCAATATTTAGATGTCTTCAGAATAAAATAATACTCCAGAAACTATGACCACGTGTTGGCGCTAAAAAATTAAGTACGGAATGCTGTGTAATTTTTAGCAAGCACAAAATCCATTTTCAATTGTTTCTCATGAGAAAATGTGTGGTTTCATTAATAATATGTGAATTAATTTTAATATTCAGATGTTTTTAGAATAAAACAAGAACCCAAATGGTTAAGTACAACCCCTTGTTGAGGCCAATAAAACAGTTCTGAAACTAAGGGTGATGTAACTTTTAGCAAACACAAAGCCCATTTTCAAATGTTAAGCAGTGCATGAATTCCACCCTTAGATTAAGATGAAATGGGAAAAAAAAACCTATTTTCTCTATTGAACAGGCAGAAGTGTTGCAGTTTGATACAATACCAGTGCTCAGAACTGAAAAATTAACCTTTATCAGTTAATTGACCACTTTTTGGTATTCTGTGATATCAGCTTTAAATTTGATCCAATTGGAACCTTCTGTGTTAAAGACAGACATTCACATACAAATATGTTGAGGGTGAGGGAAGAGCTTTTACAAGCACAGCTGACAATTTTTTTCATAAATTATAAACATATTTCAGTGGAACCATGCACATTTTGTACAAATAGTAATTTTTGAAACGTAGTGCAGTACTAAATGGCAAGCATTTGTGTAAAGCTGTAATAGAATGGAAACACTTGTGTAAAGCAGTTATGGCAAGCCTGCTATAAACCTTTGGCAAACAAATAACTTTGTAATGAAACTTGGTAATAATTTTTTCTTTTAATTAGAAACAGATATATTTGAATATTTTATAGAATGTTTTTTTAATGTGTGTTACAAAATTTTATTCATGGACGTAATTGAAATGTTTATAAAGGTAATAAAATTTCAATTAATTTACAAGTTCCCATTTTTTTTGCTGATAACAGGCTTTATTTGTACATTTGTTATTAATGCAGGACATGTCATTGTGGCAGTGTGTACTAGTGGAGAGATGTGCCATGATCTGGCTGCATGTTGTTGGCAGTTCCTCTCTGTGATGGCGGGACCCCGGCCACATGGTCCCGACATGGAGCGCAACTGCTACGAGTCGCTGCTTATTGTGCTGGACACTCTCGAGCGTTGCCTCAGCAATCAGCCCAAGGACACTGCCAAGTTCGACGAGGCCATGAACGTTAAGCTGCTGCTGCGCGAGATCTGCCAGTTCATTGGTGAGCCTCAACTAGCCTATCTCAGTTATTCTTTCACTTTGAAGAACATTTAGGGGTCGTTTTCGGGAGGAGTGAGGTTGGAATATCTGTTGTTTCGGCAAGCTGGAAAATTTTGTGCTGGGCTTAAGTTTATTATGAATTTTTGTACCTGAACATGTTATTTACATTATCAAAACACCATTAGAAGACAGGGCTACATAATTATCTGTGTTGGACATTTCAGAACTATTCAGTCAGTTAGAAAATTTTTCTTGTCAGTTTTATTAAAATATTTTAACCTTGGAAGACCATTTTAGAAAACCACTTTTCACAATCCTTGCAACAATTTTTTACAAACCTCTTCTTGGTGACTATTGTGAAACAATCTTCATGAAACTTAATACCAAGTGCCCACTGTAGTTTAAATTATCCCAGTCAGCTAGTTCACATATTGCAAATCAGATGGAAATGTATTGAAGGGTTGAGACTTTAGAATTGCACGGTCTGCTGCAACTGGTTTGTCTTGTAGATAGTGGATGTGACCAGCTATGGCTTGTTTGGTGTCTGCTCTGTGGCCATTCATTCTCTGCCTGAGTGCATTTGTGGTGAGGCTGATATGTAATTATACTGGTGTTGAAAGGAGTTTGGGCTTATTGCTCTTCTACACAGAAAAACTTTCAGTGTTTACAAAGGCAAAACTTATCAATTATATATTCGGAAGAATAACTCAGAACTACGGAAAATGCAACATTTTGTGCATTTTACTCGTTTGTCAAATCTGCAGAAAATTATTTGCAGTTACTACATTGGGGATTCGGCCAACATCAGCAAATTCGGCAGAAGTCTATTCGAATTGGTACAGCTTTAGTTAAAATGTACTTAGAAGTCACTATCAGAATATCTGGGTTCCTTGGCTGTAGTAAAGATGGACAAGGTCCATGCCGGGCCAGGAATGAAACCTCCACTTCCTGTTTTTCTTTGTTAGTATCACACATGCAAACTCCTACTGATCACTGTAGAGGCATGTCACAAATCCTATGATGGCTTTAAAATCATGATAGTCAGTGTTTGTGACTGCAGTATCCTCTTCTTTACATTGCCCAGAAAGTGAAAAAGGTTTGCAGACCATTCTACTTTTGCTTTTGGGAACCGTACAGTGAAGTTTCAATGTTCTAGGAACTTACTGTTTAAATCTCTCCCTCAGTACGCTAGTCCACTGCTCATGATCTAGGACTGTTGAGAATTCAAAATGCATTTGTGTGAATGTCAGACTTGGCCCACTTGTGCAGTTGCAGTGGGATCATTATTTGACTGTATGGCCGCTATCAACTATGCTTTGCTGTGAGTCGTTAACAAGGTAGAGGTAGGCCAGTGTTCATTACCAACAGGTAAAAATTGGTGCAGATGGGTGAAAGTCCACTGGACAACAAAAATGGCAAGAGATCTAGATACTGTATTATACTGTGCATAATTTTGTTCCATGGTGTAGTACATATCTGTTGGGAGATAGCTCATCTTTTGCGCAGTTTGTAACGATGACAGTCCCTTTTCACAATACAAACTCTTAATTTTGTTACTTCTTGACCTTTTTTGATTTTATGCTGACAGTGTGCTGAAAGGAACCACGTGTATCCTACACATAGTGCTACAATATACATGCAGGCTAAGTGCTGTACTGTACTGCATCACTTAGATTGAAAATTCGTAGCTTGTTTGGGACACAGCTCATGCCACCCTTGAAGAAACATACAATCCCCTTCTCCCAAGTGCCTTCTACTACTTCACGGCTGAAGTAAATAGAGCAATGCCAGATCCAGTCCCAGATAAACAGTGATGAGTATTGTGAGGAAAACTGTGATAAATAAGTTAAATTAAATTTCAAGTGTCAATTTTCTGTATATTGATTTAGTGTGTGACAACAATGTACAAAACCATGTTGATTAAAAAATTTTATTTTTGATCTTTATTATATTTTAGCCAGGCAGGTTGTAAAGTTTAACGGAGAGGCATAAGAGAATCTGAACCTGTCCGTTAGATAGGCACTAAAATTCCTTCGATAGACCTCTACATACAAGAACCTACTCTTAAGTCCTAAACAGACTGGGCTGAAGTGTAGAGTACATACCATATTTACTCATGAATAGCACTCACCATGATTTTTACAAGTTCCAGGGAAATATTTTTTAAAAATAAAAATGCACTAACTATTTGTTGCACCTTGTTAGTAAGTATGTAACAAATTATTCTGTCTTGACATTAATGCGTGGTGGTGATCGTGATATGTTTGGAAAATACATTAAATAAATAACTTGCTGAGCTAAAAGCCAAACATTGTGGGTGCTGTAGGATCATTGTAAACTGTGGTTGTTAAAATAAACCATCAACTTTCCTTTCCGTGGGTGGCTGGTAACTTCCTTTTTATTTTTGCTCCTTTTATGTGGATAGGTGTGGCCTGTTTTTTTTTTTTTTTTTTTTCCGCTTCTTTTATGTGGGCTTCCCCTTTTTTGTGTGCTTTTACACTGTGACAAGCTGTCTTTTTTGCCCTGCTGGAATGTGACACTCCTCAAAAAAAGTGTCACCACTTCCCTTCTCTGCCCCCTGATGTACTTGGTTATTATGTGCCTTACACAGAAACCAATTATGTTGGGGGGGGGGGGGGGGGGGGACAGAGAGAGAAAGAGAGGGAGAAGGTAGGGAAGTGATGTAAGAGGGCTGAAATGAGATGATAGTGCCCTGATACACTTCCTTCTAAACATCTCCGGACAATTTATGACTACTCCCACTTCCTTAATTTTTTTCCATGTATAGCACACCCCAGAAATCTTTTCCTTTATTTCGAGGGGGGGGGGGGGGGGGGTTTGCTATACACTGGTAAATACGGTGTGTAATTTTTAAAAATTAATTAAATGTGCCAAATTATGGCTTCATTTGGACTTGCAAGGTTTTCATGTTTGTTGCTGAACCGAAAATGTTTCTTTATGTTTGCTATTCCAGCATGCTGAGTTCAGCTTATCCAACATGTCATGAAATATGCTTGTATAGTTCAAATGATCCATTGATGTGGTTTCAGTGGTTTTTAACTGTTGCTCACACAGCTATTTTAAATTGTTACAGATGTTCCAAACGACAATCCAAACGTCCTGCAGCTTAAGAACTTGGCTTCCAAAGTTCTGTTTGCTTTAAGCTTAAACTTCTTCAATGCAGTATTCAATAGGATTTCAGCAAGGTACTTACTATGTTCTTTGTTCATTGTTTTTGCATTTATTTTTAAATGTAGTGTTTTACAAGTTAATCCATAATGAGTAGGCCAAAGGTCCCAGGTTCAATTCCTGGCTCATACTGCCCGTCCAACTTGCATCTTGCTCTTGTATACAGGACTGTCCTTGTGAAAGGCAAGCAAAATTAACTTTTCTATGGCCTTTTGTAGAAAAACTGGAGGATATTTTAATGAAACATTAATTTATATTAATAAACAGACATTTTACCATTAAAATGACACCAGAGAAAGGTATCTGCGAACTTCTTTGTCGCCAATCAATTACAACTACTGTAACATACGAGGTAAATTATTTTTGCAAGTGAAATTTCAATTTTGATGGCTTTTTGGAAAACACCAGATATTTCAACGAAATATTGATATTGATGAACAGACGTTTTCAGAATAAAATTGTTCTACAAAAGGGTATCTTCTGAGCGAGAGCATAGTGGCAGGGCAAAGATGTGATGTGACTATAGTCGTGTTGCACAGAAAGATACAACCGCCTGAGGGGTGGAAGGTTTGGCAGATTCAATACGTACTGTATAGCCCTGGGTGCCTAGGGGGTTGGTATCTACTTTTAGTTGTGCATTACATTCAGTGCTGGGCTTACATAAATGCAACATGTAGCGACCAAAAAAAGTGCAACAAATTTATTTTCATCTGATTTCCTTCAAATTTTTAACCTTTTTTACACCCATATTTTTATGGTTCTGTAAACCAGGGTTACTTTGCATCTGCTGGGGTAACTTTGCACCACTAAAAATGTTTGTTTTTCAGCCATTTTGTTAAGGGTTAGAAACAGTTACATGGGTAAATAACGTTAAAAATTAAAAATACGTATACCGATGCATGATGCGTATATAGGCTAAATTTTTTTTTTTGCTGCAACTATGCATCATCATGTGGGCACCACGTATCTATCAGTGATGCAACCCTGAACTGCAGCTACCCGAACTAACATTATGTCTCATATAGTAAGGTGGATGCTTGGAAACCGTAATGCACCCGAATTCTACGCTAGCTAGGGTGATGGTTGTCTGCTACCTTGTTGTGGAAGTGTCCCGTAGCACCTGATACCCTAGTAAATGCAGTTCACCCACAGGAGGGATAGTAAGTAGAGGAACAGGAGGGCAGCTGCTATCCTGTCTGGTAAACTGGCCCTGATTGGCTGTAACCCAGATTGACGTTGTGCCAAGCCGGTGGCCTACCCGCCCAATGCTCTATAATACCACCATAAAGGCTAAGCGCCATATCTTGTAGACCCTGTCGCATTAGGGTCTGTAAACCTCTTGTAATTGTACGCCTGATCTAGCACAAACTAAAAACCTCTATTGAGGTGTTGACGTCTTCCTGTCTCTAGACCATCATGCGTCAATAGTTAAGGGGCAGGGTTTTTAAGGGGTGCCCAGCATGGGGCCTCAGGCCAAATTAACCATGGTTAATTAGCCAGGATCAGATCAGCATGACCTAGAGCTAGCGAGAAGAGCTGGGACAATATCCCAGACAAACCGGACTTTGGGAAGTCGAGAACCCCATGGTGCCCAACCAAGTTATCCAGGACCATGTCGAAAGTGGGAAACAACACCGTTGCTGGTGAAACTTCCGCTGCCATGGCACAGTTCCATGACTGGTTAGCAACCCAGTTCTCTGTCGAAGAGGTCCTCGCCTGCCTGACCACCGAATTTCACACCCACACCCAAGGAATAGAAGAAGAGGCCGAAATATTAATACGCTGCAATGCAAAGTACAAACGTATGAGCGTATAATACCGTAAGGGAATGATGAGAGCTGGGTGACAACAGTTACATGCATGCTATTTCTCAACCTCCATAATTTCCTACAAATTCCATGCCTGTAAACCATTGAAGAGCTGGGGGAAAGAGCCAGGAAAATGGAGAGGAACTACAAAGAGCAGGCTGTGCTAGACCGGAGTTAGTGATAGAGAGGAAGGAAAAAGGGAAACTGACAGGCTGTGTGCCCTTCTCTATTCCTCCTTCACCCCGTGCTGTGACTCCCCCTCTTCCTCCTACTCCAAGTGGCGTTTGGGGAAAGAAGGAACCTTGGTGCGAAGTGAGCCACCACCTCTGGCCATGACCGGCCCCAGGAGTTCTCATTCGTATATGAATTGCCCGCCGCACTTAGTGAACTGCAGTTTTGGTATGCTTGAACAACAACTTGGTCTTTGTGTACGAGATTCATATACGAACTTTGTCCGTGTGGTCGAGAGCGAGCGAACTCCAGTAATTAAAGATTTAAATTTGTATGGGACTGCATATTCACTTGTTCCTATTAAAAGAATGTATTTATCTGTTAAGAGAATGTATTTATGGAACTGGGAACACTACATATATGATTATATTGCAATTTTTCATACAGTTTCGTATGGCAATAATATGTATTTTATATATAGCAGTAATAGTTGCATTGCAGTAACTAGATAGCGCTAAATGTAATACATTTTATTCATTAATATAGATTTTTAGTTGTTGTCGTATGTAAGTGTAAATTATTTAAATGTACATCCATCAGTTTATAAAACATAGAAAGGTTTATAGAATGTCTACACTTTAAAAAGAAAGTATTTATATGTAACATTACGTATATTACCAAAGTATAATTAAATTTTTCCAAAGGATATTTACAAAATCATGTTTCCTACAAAAATTTTTTAAATTTGTCGATTTCTTCAAACAGCACTAAAATAACTATACTCTTATAGTAATTAATGATTTCCTTTCTTTATAAATCCCTTGAAAAAATCTCATAATTATATTAGTGCGTGGTGCTTCTTTTCTAGGCATGTCCGTGCATACGGCCCTAAAATCTTTAAGAAAGACATGTTTATAAAATATCGTTAATTACGTTTTCGGCTCTGACGTAGGCATAACCTACTACTCAAGTTGATATTTCGTTCATTAAAAACAGTTATTATCTGTAATGTAGTTGAAAGTATTATTTACTCAACAATTTTAATATCTGAAACCTAAACTCTGCCACTGCCATGTTGGATTCAAAAAAGTTACCACCTATTTCATAACAGCATAAGCCACTTTTCTGATTGGCTAGTCACCATGAAAATTAAGTCAGATGGAAGATACAACTGTCAGCCGAAATGAACATGAATGGTAAATTCGTCTACGAATGATAGGCAGTGGAGCATACCATTTCTACTACACGTATGTTGGTATACGAAAATGGCCACTCGAAAATTCCTCATGTACAAACGCTTTAGTGTTTTTTCAAGCATAGGCTCCCAGGACACCCTTCAAACACTAACGACAAAAAAATACCCCCCTCCTCCTCAAGACCCTCACATTGAGGTTGGTGGATGTTCTTGAAGCTATTCTTTAAGTCAGAAAATGCTCTTTGCTCCGGACCCCATTGCCAACGAGTGTCTTTCTCGAGAAGTGGGTGCAGTGGAGCCATGCATTCCACAATTTTGGAACGAAGTCTCGTAGCCAATTACACAGACTCTGGTACCGCCGTAGTTGCTGCTTATTTGAAGGTTCTTCCGCTTCTTCGATTGCACGTATTGAACTGTGTTGCAGGAAATTCCCTTCGGGCGGTATGACATGTCTCAGATAATCAATTGATGTCTTGCTGAAGAAGTTTTTCGATAGCTTACAAGTCATCCCATGTAATTCGAGCCTTTCCAATACTCGTTGCAGATGGTTTAGATGCTCCTCCCAGCTGTTTGAGTATATTATTACATCGAGATAAGCAAAGCAGAACTCGCAGATGCAATCTGTTAGTACTTCCGACGACATTAATCATTGGAACATTGTGGGGGCGTTTTTCAAGCCAAAAGGCATGACTCAAAATTGTAGGGTTTCGCCCTCGTGTGTCATAAAAGCGGTATACTTTTGACTGTCCTGGTGGACGGCAATCTGCCAGTATCCAGACTCCATTTCGAGAGTACTGAATATTTTGGCCTTGCCAATATCTCGGGTGGGTAACGTCATTTGGCGATTTGTGATTCACGCAAAATCACAATTTACCATCCTTTTAAGGTACCAGTACCACGTGCGAGTTATATGGTGAATTCAATGATTCTTCTATCCCCTGGTCCTTCATGTCGTTGACATGTTCCATGATGTCACTGCGGGGGGACTGACACTGTATTGCCGGTTGTAGACTGGTACGTCAGTGGTAGGCCATATTTCATGTTGTATGGACCATGTTTGTTTTAATAACCCTCCTTGTCCGAAGGCGTGGGCGTGCTCATCTAGTATGGTTTTTAATTGGCGGAACTCTGGTTCTTCTAGTTCATGATTAATGTTCATTGGGTTGATGCACATTGGTTGGATGTTGCCTGGGTTTTGATCCCAGTTTACAGTAATACGGTTGGTTTCTCCCAAGTGGGCTCTATGTTGTCCGTGATCGAGAATACATTGATGGCAGATAAGCCAAGGGCATCCCAGTATTACGGATTCGGACATGGTTGGTGAAAAAGTAAATTCGGTTAGGGTTTCAATGTTTTGAATTTTTATAGTCAATGTAATTCTGCCCGTTACTACCAGGGTGGTATCGGGCTGTGCCATTCTTACCACTTTGTTTTTGTGGTCAGAGTTTGGCGAGCTGGTTTGATGTTAGCAAGTTTCGTCTAATGAAATTCCTGGTAGCCGTAGAGTCAAGTAAGGCTAGTACCCTGTCGTTGTTCACCTCCACCTCTATGTGTAGGGCTACGGGAACCGGTGTTTCCTCACTTAATCCATGGAGGATGGGCTGTTGTACACCGAGGGTGGTAGCCCACTTCGTACCCCGGCGTCAGCGTTTCCCGGCTTAGTTTCGGGAGCTGGTTTTCCAGCTGGTCGATGTGGGTTGTTTGTCGGCGTGGTGCCAACACGGTCAGGTGGAATGACAGCTCAGTCTAGCTTCTGCGGACAGCCCTTGTTCCAATGATTCTTCAGGCAGAACCAGCATTTGGGTACGAAGGCCATTCAAGGGGTTGTGTTTGGTACGCCTTTGGGAGGCACAACAGTGGCGTTTGTACCTCGGGTATCTTAGTGGAGACTGGTTTTTCGATTCTCGCCTGGGCTGCAAAGTTTTGCTCGGCTTCTCGAGCTCGATCGACTAATTCATTTAAGGTCGTGGGTCTTGCTGTCAGTGGTACGTTCTGGAGATTTGGTAGCAACATTCACCCGACTGAGCGAACTGCGGTAGCTTCATTGACTCCTGGGAATACCCGTTGAAACCTGGGTCTGGCTATAGATCTGTGTGGTTAGCCTAGCCAACACCTGCCCTCCTGTGAACTCTGCAGCTATATGGTTACTGAACTGTTTCCAGCCTGTTAAAAATTCCCCATACCTTTCCCACCATGTGAGGGCGAGGCCATTTAAGCGCGGTCAACCCATTGTTTCGTTGGTAGGTTAGTTTCTTTAAATTCCTTCTCACATTCCTGCGTGAATGCGACGGGGTCTTCGTGTGGGCGACCTGCAAAGTCAGTTATTTGTATGTCGTCGTCTCTGCCCGTAGCTGGGTGGCCAGGTGCCGTTCTGGGTTGGATATATATCCGGGAAGGCCTGGACCTGCGGGAGTGTGAGATGTGTTTCCTTCGGCATCTCTCACACTGGTATGCCATCCCGGGCATAGAGACGTGTTCGTCGGGCCCACCTATGCATAGGTGGTGATAGGGCTGACTGCACGTCGGGCACCTGATGTGGTTTATGCCCCGTCCGGGACATGTAACTTCATTACAAAGACCTGTTGACTGTTAATGGCACTCTGTACAGCGGTATTCTAACCCGTCTGTAACTCTAATATCTTCAGGCCAGCCTATGCAAGCATAATGGAAAAGTTTCGTGTAGTAAGTGTACTCTATTCTTAGTGTGCCATGGCCTGGGCAGTCGGCACGGCTACACTGTATATTAGATACATCAGGTTTGGTGTCAAGAGGTCTTGTCGGCGATGGCATGGACCTCAGCTTCTGACGTGGTTGTGGTTAAGGGTGCCACGGGGTGTTTCAAGGGCTCCCCGAAGTCAACTTGTCTGATTGTGTTTGCCCTTAGCTCTCGGGGTTGGTTGGTCTAATTCGTGCCTTTCACTGTGCACAGCTATTCGTCTGATGCCCCACGTTGGGTGCCAGAAAATCTCTTGACGCGTGTCCAATTAGACTGACTGGACACGTTAGTTGAGTATTTTATCCGCTAGACCAAAAAGGCTTAGGTAGCCGGGATGGGACGAGAGGTGTTGGCTAGTTCTTGTACACTCTTACTTCTAGTTGTGTACTCAAGACGTGGAAGATCTCTGAAGGTCCCAGCCCTGGGCAGTGCTCGAGATGTCGGGAGACAAGACACAAGAATGACTGCTGGAGTCCTGCTGCACACAAACTTATATAGTGCTGATGTCTAGGCTGCCGCCGCGGGGTGCAGGGAAGGCGTGTGATGTCCTTCTGCCTGGAGCTTGCTTGGGAGATGAGAACCCTCTTGTCAGGGTTCCTTGATTCATGCAGCTTTGGCGGCGCTCAGCTGCGCCCGAAGTAGCTGAAGATTGTAGGCACTTGGCACATGGGAAGGGGGGGGGGGGTGGTTTGCCTGCTGATTGCGTAACCTTGTAGCCATGTGCTCAACCACCCGGGAGATTTAAGCAGCAGAGAATTTATGTGCAAAGTGGTGCGTGCACAACTGTCCTGTGGGTGGTTGAAGTAGACAACTCTTACGTAAGTTGAAGTGAGGGTGTACTTCACGTAAAAAGCGATGAGTCGTTAGTGTAGTTGATTATTAGTACAAGCGGCACGCGTCAACGTAAACACAGACCTCAGCTATATCTTTTGAGCATCACACATTTTCACTTTCCTTGAAGTACTGCAGACACTCACGCAAAACCCCTGTTACTTCCTACACACAACACAGCACCCCAGGTGCCAAAGTCATTAGCACTGCACCTGCCAAGTGACATGAGTGGAGGAAAGAATTAGACAGAGCAATCAGTACACATGCACGCGTCAGTGCCGTGCGGAGTGCGCCCAGAAGGGCGGCCGAGACAAGAAGTGAAAGCCGCCCACATTAAAGTGACAGTCCATCACCACCTACCCACAAGAAGTGACGTGATAATTCTTTGTCGTTAAAAATTTAAAATAAGTATCTACCTATTCATGTCGCATATATAGACTTACTTTTTTTTGCTGCAAGTATGCATCATCACGTGTACACCACATGTCTACAAATGATGCAACCCTGAGCTGCAGCTTTGCAAAGTAACATTACGTCTCATATAATAAAGTGGGTGCCGGGAGACCGTAATGCACCCAGAAGAAGAATATATTAAATCACCCCTGCCTTATATGAAACCCAGTACAATGGGAAAAAACCAGTAAACCACGCCAGTGCAACTGCACCTGAGCTCGTACAGAAGATGCAACCCTGCATAGCTTGGAAGCTTGCTTCCCTGCCGTTGCGTGAGATGGCACCAGAGTACGGCTTTGCTTACAGACGGAGCAGCTGTCCCCGCCACCCCTAAGAGCAGGTGAATATGATCGACTCGAGATGTATTGTTATTCATGGGACTGCCAAAAAATTAAATACATGCAGGATTTCAGTAGATGAGGTTTCTGACATGTACATTAATAAAATAAAACTTCTAACCGTATAAAACTTTATGTTGAGTATAGTAAGACCTGTACATTATCTGTGAATATAGTTTAATTAATAAACACAAAATTGGTAATTTTAGAAAAAGTATTACTGTAAATAATACATTAAAAAACATTTCACCTAAACTCGTTTACATAATAAAAATAACGAGGGATGGGCCGTTGCCGATACAGATTAACCGGCAGATACTACGACCATCTGCATCAGTGGTATCGGAACATAATTTGCTGATTATTATTCACAGATTATTAGCAGTAATTTATTTAACACACTGTTAAATAGCATCTTGTAAAGTGTTAATTTACCATATTCATCAACCAGATATCCTGTCTGTAACCCAAAACATATTCGGAACAATTGTTTTCCAATGATTTGCTCCTTTTGTGTACATGTTACCGTATTTTATGTTAGTTCATTTGCCAAAAATTGTGTGCATCATTTGTTTTTCGACACTATGTGAATGCAAAACAATGCGACTTAGGGTCCCCAAAAAATTGTGAAGCATGAAAAACTTCGAAATTTGCAGTTTTTAAGTTTTACATGAATTTTCACTATTTGTTTTCAAAACACGAAGTTTTACCCGAAAAAAACATATCTTCCTGTTTGTTTACATCACATTTGAGACGTCACCTATAGAATGTTGTTAGAATCTATAGTAACCTTAATCGACAGTGCAAGTTATTTTCTCAAAGATCGAAAAGAGGCTTCGGGATCATAATGTTACGATGTGTGTGTGTGTGTGCCATGTGACATTCTCACGTGTTTAAAGGACCTCCGAATTTTGGATTCTACGAGTTTTGATGACTTTCTGCCATGTTTAATCATGTTTTTATAGTTTTCGACGTTTCTTGTATTATATTTTGATGGTTGTATGTACGGTAATGTTTTTTGAAATTAAATTGTGCGTTACGTAAAGCCGACAAAATGCCTAAGATTTTGTCAATTAAAACTTGTGAAAAGGAGTACAAAAGTGATGTATGTTACATTTTTTTTTTATAGAAAACACGAAATAATGATGTGTAGGTTTTGCAATGGAATAGACTGGATGTGTAAAAACATGTGGCCAATGATACACACAAACAAAACAAAGATAGTCAATCTATATCGTTTACGAAACAAGTTTCTATTGGTGAATCGCTTCAAAACGTAACCAGTTTGCAGAAAAACAAACAAAATCAGTGTGTGATTTTGTAGAAATTATGGTAGCATCCAGCATTCCCCTGGAAAAAGCAGACCATCTCAGCATGAGAAACTGGCTAGAAAAATAATTTCAAGCTGAGTTTAGCATAAAATTCTGGGCACGTTACCCACTGCGGTAAATATTTTGCTTTTCAGTGTAGTAGTCCTTGTGAATATACCTACAAGTTGCATTGAACCTAACCTCAAATAGCAGAAACGAACTTAGCAGCTTTTATTTTTTCCTTTGTTATTTGGTTTTTAGACCTATGTTGCACATCATGTCTGTTTTCCACTACTTGTGTAACATGACTAGGGCTGAGTTGTAATTATTTGCAAGCTGCATTTACATAATACAGCAAGGATATATTTATTTTCTAAGGACAGAGAAAAATAAACCGTTGTGGGCGGGGTAGTTAAAAATATTGAATAATTTCAAATAATAAATGAGAATTGTGTGTATTAAATTTTGCCAGATCTAATATCCAAGTCTTTAATGGACTCGGTTTGTAATTAATGCTGTATTGTCTGGTAGGTTTAACATTTTTTCCTTGACTACTTATTTGCCCAGTTAAATTGTCTATCTTCTCATTTTATTTTTAAAAATAGTGTTGTATTTCATTTCCATGCTGTAGACACCTAATACAAAGTGCTTAAAGTGTTCATTAAACTAAATACTTAATTTTAAGTAATAAAAAGTATTTCCAAATTTTGAGAATTGGGAATTACGTTTGTGCTCATAAAAACTGGTATTGGCATCGGTGTAATCGGCGGCATCGGCAGTTGATAATCAGTATCGTTGGTTTCGCAAAATGTGGTATTGGCCTATTCCTAAAAAATGTCTCAAAATACTGTATATAGCAAATTGTAATCCTGTCACCAAATTCAAGCTGACATGTAACTTTCAAACCCTCTGAAAATGAAAATAATATGACACAGAATGCAAGTGAAATTTTGAATCTCTTGGTGCACTCAAATCAGCTGAGAACGCACTGAGAAGTTATCGATCGGGTAGTGTGTTCATGCCAGATTGTGGAGTAGGGGTGGCTACGGGAGGATTACCTCTCCACGCTGCTACGTGTTGGTGTCACTTTGTGCACTTGGCAAATATCTGTCTTGACGCATGCCGCTTATATGAGTTACACCAAACGACTGTGACTCATCCTAATGTGTTAATATTATTATACCAGGAACCACAACCATAGTTGCCTACAGGATTGTTTCCTATGGAGGGATGATTACAGACACGTGGCATTTCCTGATGTTCCAGACCCAACTTTCTCACACTACTCACGTAGTATCTACGTATCCTGAGGAAGGGTCAAACACAACATGTTATTCATGAGTGCAACAGAATCGCTCCCTGACTAGAGGGCTATTCTAGCATGTGAAATATGCATTTATTCCAAGTGACTGCAGTAACACATCAGCCTCTCCGACGCACTTGGCAGACAGTGTGTCGCCACATTAGCAAAGGTAACTGAAGAGGGCCGAACGCCGTCGAGCACCTAAGGCCATATAGCCGAGCACAAGGGTAAATTCTCCCACCTTGCTTGCTTCAGGCAGATGTCACAGAACGACGTCACACCTCCCACTCCACCCCAGGCACTGGCCGGCCGAGCGCACAATATAAGGCGGTGTACAGTCGAAGATGCGAGTTGTTTTTTCTAGTAGCTTGCCTCAACACTTCTGTGCTGGGGATCTCAACTGCATCTTAGGCCCTCATGGACCTCACCAAGAACTCCAGAGATATTCAGAAGGTACCAGTGGCTGCCGCCACCAACGACCAGAAAATCCAGAGGCTTCTACCACTTCCTACCTGAAGCTCCAGAGGCTTCTACCACCACCAGCTCCCAGAACCTTTTCAACATCAGAAGCCTGCAAGACTTTCCACCCTTCCACTGCCCTTTTGGTAGTTGCCTGTTTTGTTAAATCTTGTTTACACAACCCCAGGGTAGAGTAACTGCATCTGAGTTATTTTCATAGCTGTCAAAGTCATTCTAATCTAGGATAGCCTAGGAGCGGGTAACCTCCATCTGTAAAGCGTAGCTTACTTCCGTTCGCACTTTGCTTAGTAGTAAGAGTATGTGTCACCAGTATTTATTATTCGTAATAAATACATTTTCATCCTATCCTGAAAGTGAATCTGTTATATAGGTAAATCCTTTCTGATTACTAGGTACACAATCCTTAGATGGAGTAAGCAAGCGACAGAGTTTTTATAACTGTACAATCCATAGTGTAGGTTTGCAGATCCCCTTCAGGAATCTGTACATCGGCAACACGCACCACTTTTGACGGCCACCCGTTCTGTACACCACTGTGTATAAAAAGGTAGAACCAACCACTAGGTATTCATCCAATAGGAGCAGGACAGCCACCTCAGGTTGTATCGCTGCTGGAGTGCTGCAGGGGTATTTTGCTGGTGACTGGAGGCCCGACTGTTACTGGACCACACCCTGACAATAGTAGGAAGACTGCTCACACGACCCACCGCTCTAGGTTTGTGTGCCAAGGTGCTGAACGGTAGGAGCATAGGGTTTGTACCGTCAACTGCTGTTGGGCTCTACACTTACATAGGGTACCGTCAACGTGTTGCGCCCGACTGAGATTAAGTTGAATGTCAATACTGCCTCTATGCCATTTGGGGAGAGGCACGGTGCTCGAAGGGAGGAGAAAAAGGAGAAGTTCCTTACTGCTAAGTGAGTGTGCACCGATAACCCCTCTGCACTTGGCAGACACACCCCATGGGAATGATCCCAAGCCGCCCGTCACCTGGTGAGGCCTTCCTCTTCAGCCAGCATCCCTGTTTACTTCCCTACACACATTAGGTGTGCCATTGAGAGGTATCCTGCAGTTCGTGCCCTGGTCACTGGGAGTGACACCAGGTTGTGCATTTCCAGCTTCTACATCGAAAGCAATGCAGATGCCGAGTGGAGCTCAGCATTTGCATTGCACAGAAACTCGTCAACTAGCACCAGCCAGGCAACTGCTGGTCCCAGTCGACCTGCCTCTACACCAGAGCCCAGGAAACTGGTGTGTGAGTACCCTGGGAAATTAGCTCTACCTCAATGGGCTATGCGATTGTCAGACATTGTTTTACCACCCACAGCTGATTTTTTACAGAGTTGTCAACCAATCCGACCAGTGTTAGTCTCTGGCAGAAAGTGTGCTCAGAACCAATAATCAGAGTGCGTCTGACGTAGCGCATGCCAAAGTCACATTGACTAGTCTAAGTGACATGCGTCAAGTACTCTTCTGGTGCCCAACGTGGGGCCAGCGTAATTACTGTTAATCGGAAAAACGTGACCAGGTCAGAATGACCCTAGAGAGTTAATATAGTAGCCGGGACTGATGATCCAGACTTCAGGGATTCTAAAAACACCCCGTGGCGCCAGTAAAATGTAGAATGGCGACTTTAGTCCGACCGAAATGTAGATGCCAACATTGTGGATGTAGCCCCAGAGGCAGGGGAGCTCGAAGAGCCTCTGCCTCTGACAGCCAAATACAGACCTTAACTCCCGAAATTGAGCCAAGGCCTACCAGGAGGCCCTAGGCAAGAACACCAGGCACCGACAGTGAGCCAATCTACTCTCAGCCTACGAGAGTAGACTTTCCAAAGCATTGAGAAGCAGTCTCCACAAGAACCCTGCCCTCGACGCCGATGAGCTACGCCTGCAAGGTCACAGCCACACGTGACCGGGCCACCCCTGAATAAGCGAAGTTTCATGGTGCAGCCCCCTGGACTGTCAAACCAGCCAGAAACTTCGCAGCTCTAGTATGATCTCTGAAAGATCCTAAAACACACAGGCGAAGGAGATGGAAGAACCACCTGCACCTTCTCCCCAGCCTACTGTTACTCCAGAGCCAAGAGTCGAACCTGAGAGGACGACGACGAAGTCGACCTTGGACCCGGAGATAGAACCGCCAATGGTAAGTGAGCCACTGAGCAACAGAGACACCGACAAGTCACTACCGTCGTCTGTACCAGAGGAGACATCAAATGTCAGCAAGGGAAAGGGACCTACCTTGTCTCCCCTCAGACATCCTCCGATGTGGTAGGTCCGGTAAGCAGCAGTGAAATCAATGGCCCCCCACACACCTTCGGAACGTACAGAAGTAAAACCCACTGGTATCCCTGAGGAAGAGGGGCCTGACAGCACCCCAGCTCAGGAGAGCACCAGTACATTAGGATGACTAGCGGCAGTGACACCGATGCCCTAATCCCATCCTCTGGACGAGCAGAAGCACCAACTAGTATCACTGAAGACGAGAGACCCGTGAGTGCCTCCGCTCAGGAGATCACAAACTATAGGAATGGTAAGCAGCAGCGACACTGACGCCCTACACCCACTTCTGAATGAGCCGAGGACACCACGAGAGCTGCCGAGGTTGATGGCCTTCAGGCCACCGATCCAGACAATGAGACCTTCTATGTCAAGAAACTCTCTGCATTCCGGGTAGGAACCTGAGCAGTCGAGGTGGAGGGCCATACCCTGCCACTCCCTCGCACTGCATCATCATCCTCAGTGTGCAATCAGTCCTTCCCAACGGTTGCAGCTGAAGAAAATGACCCAGCACCACATGCTGAACCTAAGAGAGTGATGCCCCCTCGTGCCACCAAAAACAGTAGCAGTGCCAGGCTGGTACAAGGAGTCTCCGTGTAGGCTCACATCACACTTCATGTGGCTGTTTCCTGTCCATGCAGAGCTGCAGCAGAGAGGAAGACCAGCGAAGAACAAGACAGTCGACAAGTAAGTCAGTGCTCTGTAAAAAGAGGCTTATGTAGGTAGCCGTAACTAAGCTCTCCCCCCACAGTGACTTTTAGTACTCGTTTTAGCCCTAAATCATAAAGCTGTAACCTACTGATAGCCCCCAGTTAATAGACAGTGAGAGTAATGCCAGGCATTACTGCTTTCAGACACTCACATTAGAGCTATCTGATATTTGGTTGTAAAAGTGCGTAGAAAGTAAAGATAGACTTGTAACGAGTTGTAATAATTAGTCTCTCATTCAAATTTGAACTGTATCCCGTGATGTATGGGAGCTTGTAAACCGCACTAGGAACTAACAAACAAATAATAGGCAACAGTCAATAAGTTGCCAGGTATCCCAAGATGTGTGAGAAATACGTGTATTGTAGACATTCAGTGCACTTTACGAAGTGAAACTAGACAGACTTAAACTAGGAATTAGCAGTTACGTAGCTATTCTTAGTAAGCCAGTAAACACACATAAATTCTCTCCACATCACATCTACAAATGTAAATGGCCAACAGCCCACTTCCTAAAACTGTAAAGCTTATAGACACTCTCCACAGTGCCAGTGATTACACGAAGAAAAGACTTCACCATTGTACATAGTAGTGATGTAGAAATGGACTCCCTAAACAAGAGAAAAGTTACCTTAGATTTTAATAATTATTTGATGTATAAGTACACAAATAAATGTAACTTTACATTTTTAAGGGTAATATGTGAAGATACAAGATCCTAAGGGATCGAAAGACTCCCTATCAAAGTGCCCAAGAAGATTTTTTCTTAAAGTTTTCTTCCCCTATATCTTTCATATGGTAATTGTAGTTGTCATTTTCGAGTGTTTTGCATGTGTTTTTAATATTTGTGCCTTTTTATATTGAGAGAGATTTGAACCAAGGACCAAGCCTCAGTGCTTTGCATGACGCTCATAACGTAACCAAATGTACTTATTGATATTCCAGGGTATATTTAGTGTGTTTGAGTGATCATGTTGTAGAATGTAAGGTGACCTCCGTACGCATATGTGTTTTTGTATTAGTTTCTTTTATTAAAGTGTACTCGTTTTGAGTTGGCGGCTAGTCAGCCTTAGGTGACGGAAGGCCTGGGGTTGGCAACCTGTTGTGATTGCGGTGAGACCCACAGGTTGTATAAAAGAGAATGTAGGGTTTCCTCCAAACTAATACACCACCTCAAGCAAAGTGATAGTTTGCTTCATCCCTGCCTTACGCCAGTAAGGCATTGTATATATATTTTATTCCCAATTGTTTTAAACTTATAGTTCTTTATGTAAATATTTTTCCATAGGTAATGTTGTATATAATGTTTATATTAAGTAACCATAGTGTCTATGCTAGCTTGTAAATGCCACGTATAATAACTGAGGCCTAGGGACACCTGGTACACCAGGTCACCCTTGACAGTAATCCCAAACCACGGGGGGGCAAATACATTAGCAGAGCTCCAACACCGTCCGGCCGGGTGAGGGGATGAGAGAGAACCAGCACGCCAGAGAGGGACAACTAGGACTACTGCCCCGCCCGGCACTGCATTTCTCAGACGAGCCACAGCACACAGAACGAGCATAAAGACAGATGTCAACCAATCCACAGTTAAGGGGTCCGGCAACGTGACAAAAAATTTTTTTTATAGGCTTCAACATGTCTAGACCTTCCCGGCCTTCCAGAGAAAGAGAGAGGGGGGATTAGTTCTGTTGTCCCCATCTCCTACTCCACCTTTAACGATGACGAATGGGCCTCCATCGCACCGAGCGGGGGGCGAATTGACGCATGCACTTTTATGAGTTATACCAAACGACTGCGGCTCATCCTAACGTGCTAATATTATACAAGGAACCACAACCATAGATGGTTACAGGATTGTTTCCCGCGGAGGTACAGTTACAGACACGTATTTCCTGATGTTCCAGACCCAACTTTCTGTCTCACACTTCTCTCGTAGTAACTACATATACTGAGGAAGGGTCAAACCCTACACGTTATTCATGAGTGCAACGGAATCGCTCCCAGCTTAGTGGGCGGTTCTAGCACGTGAAATAAGAGCATTGTTTCCAAGCAGCGCAGTAACACATCAGCCTCCCCGACGTACCTGGCCAACAGTGTCTCATCACCAGCGAAGCTTACCAAAGAGGTCCAAGCATCGCCGAGTGCCCGAGGCCATATAGCCAAGCGCAAGTGTGGATTCTCCATACTGCTCACTCCAGGCAGACATCACAGAGCTACGTCACACCTCCCACTCCAGTTTAGGCATGGGCTGGCCGAGCGTACAATATAAGGCAGTGCACGGCCGAAGACGTGAGTTGTGTTCTCCAGTAGCTTATCTCAACACTTGTGCTGGGGCTTTATACTGAATATTAGGCCCTCATATACCTCTCCAAGAACTACAGAGATCTTCAGCTGCCGCCGTCAACGACCAGCAACTCCAGAGGCTTCTACCACTTCCTACCAGAAGCTCCAGAGGCTTCAACCACTACCTACCAGAAACTCCAGAGGTTTCTACCTCCACCAGCTCCCAGAACATTTTCTACACCAGAAGCCTGCAAGACTTTCCACGCTTCCGCTGTTGACCCTTCTGGTTCAACAGCTGCCACTACTTGCTGATAAGTGGCAACTACACCCACTGCCCTTTGGTGGTAGTGGCCTCTTTTGTGAAGTCTCGTCTAGACAACCCCAGGGTAGAGTAACTGCGTCTGAGTTATTTTCATAGCCATCAAACTCATTCTAATCTTGGATAGCCTAGGAGCAGGTCACCTCCACCTGTAAAGCATAGCTTACTTCCATTTGCACTATGCTTAGTAGTAAGAGTACGTGTCACCAGTATTTATTATTTATAATAAAAACATTTTCATCCTATCCCAAGAGTGAATATGTTATAGAGGTAAATCCTTTCTGACGACTAGGTACTCAACCCTTAGGCAGAGCAAGCAAGCGACCAGTTTTTTATAACTGTTAAATGCGTAGTGTAGGACTGCAGATCTCCTTCAAGAATCTGTACATCGGCAACACACACCACTTTTGATGGCACCCCGTTCTGTACACCACTGTGTATAGAAAGGTAGAACCAACCACTAGGTACTCATCCAACAGGAGTAGTACAGCCACCTTGGGTTGTATTGCTGCTGGAGTACCGCAGGGACTGGCAGGGGTATTTTGTTGGTGACCGGAGGCCCGACTGTTACTGGACCACACCCTGACAATAGTAGGAAGACTGCTCACACGACCCACCACTCTAGGTTTGTGCACCAAGGTGCTGAACGGTAGGAGCATAGGGTTTATACCGTCAACTGCTGTTGGGCACTACACTTGCTTAGGATACCGTCAATGTCTTGCATCCGACTGAGAGTAAGTTGAATGTCAATACTGCCTCTATGTCATTTGGGGAGAGGCACGGTGCTCGAAGGGAGGAGAGAAAGGAAAAGTACCTTACTGCTAAGCGAGTGTGCACCGATAACCCCTCTGCACTTGGCGGAGACACCCCACGGGAACGAGCACAAGCCACCCATCACTTGGAGAGGCCTTCCTCTTCAGCCAGCATCCCTGTTTACTTCCCTACACACACTATACTTGGCATCGAAAGGTATCCTGCAGTTTGTGCCCTGGTCACTGGGAGTGATACCAGGTTGTGCATTTCCAGCTCCTACTTCGGAAGCAGTGTAGCTGCCGAGTGGAGCAAGAAATATCATTCCTCGCATTACAGAAACTCGTCAGCACCAGCCAGGCAACTGCTGGTCCCAGTCGACCTGCCTCTACACCAGAGCCCAGGAAACCGGTGTGTGAGTACCCTGGGAAATTAGCTCTACCTCAATGGGCTATGCTATTGTCAGACATTGTTTTACCACCCACAGCTGATTTTTTACAGATTTGTCAACCAATCCGACCAAGGTTAGTCTCTGGCAGAAAGTGTGCTTGGAACCAATAATCAGAGCGCGCCTGACGTAGCGAAAGCCAAAGTTACAATGACTCGTCTAAACGACACATGTCAATCTTTTAATGTGTTTATAAATATTTTACTGCAAAGAAAACATATAATTTTGACAAGTGAATAAATATTGCAAATATTATTTATTTCTTCCCTTTTTAAAATTATTAATTGTTTAAAACTACGTCCTCTAATTTTCGGTGTCGTGTGTTACACTGCACTCGGCTTGGTGTTAACCTACCCATTATTAGATGGCAATGTGTTGAATAGGCACTTATGTTTTATCAGTTTATTCAAAGAGACATGTATGTTGAAATAAATCAACTAAATACTTCGATTATTCTGCAAGAAATTTGATATATGACACTTTGGCAACAATGAAAGTTAACGACTTCAGCTCATCAGCATAGCACGTGTCGCATCTGTTCACAACGGAGTTTGTCATTGTTAGCCGCTACGTGACTTTGAAATTGTACTGTTTACCCTGGCAAAATTGGATGTTTCAGCCCAGCTGAATTGTATTTTTCACCGGACCACCGAATCTATGCGCCGAAGTCACCAAGTACTACTGTCCACCGCTAGATCGCTCCTGCAGTGTGCTTCGTCGCTGTCTTCCATCCTTCTCCAAGCCAGCTGGTGATGTCACATCATCAGAGAAGTTATGCTTTTGCCACCCCCCTCTCAGAGCAACCCCTTCTCCTCAACATGCCAGCCAGTGAATGCTGAAGCAGACACCCGGCAGAGCATGTAAAGAGAGTCAATATTCAACTCCGGACCAGTCTTCATTTCCTCGCCACGCTAGCCGCTAAGGAACTGACCAGCCTGACTCACCTTAAGCCTTCACTTACCAAGCTCCCCAGCTTATCTTCTGTCTTCACGGCACTTTCAGTGCTGAAGAGACTTCCACTCCTTGGTCTTCTTGTTAAGGTCATTCCTTCCACCACCTGCTTAGTAATCCAAGCACCAGTGCTGAAGAATAACGCCTAGTCGTATACACCTCTTAGGCGCTGTGGACTGCTCTGGGCAACAATGTGATAGGGAGTTAGATTCAGTTTTTAGTTTTTTTAACAGTGCTAATCCACCCCATCCTATTTAGCTCAGGCCAGGTCCTCTCTACCTGGATTTGCGTAGGCATTAGCTTCCCCATAGCTCTTGTATACGTAGGAGGTAGTCTGGCATGACATGTTTATTTCCCCTCTCGTGGAATAAACATTGTGTTTAACCCAACTGTTTAGTACCATGTTCCTGTAGACTTAGCACCTATCATAGTTAATCTCCTCCTTGAAGAAAATGCAGGTTTTCCCAGGAATATTACTCAAACGAGCCAAAATACATTATTAAACTCACAAGCACTCGCTATAGGCCGACCCTTCTGCATACCCTGGTTGGCAGAACTGTGGAGCCCGCTCATAGGTACTCAGTCTAGAGACCTAGCTTCTCTGTCCGGTGCTCGCCTTTCCACTGCACTTTTCAGTGTTAGAGGGGTCGTTCTCTGGATTGGGAAGATTTTGCGGAGGCAGACATAGTGCGTAGGAAACACATTCCCTTCATTTCGCCTCACGGTTGTAAGCGTTTCTTTGTGTGAAACCAAATGCCTTTCTCCAGATGCAGTGGGGTAAGGGAAAAAGTTTAGCACACGATCATTGCCTCCAGGTGCTTACAAGAACTCATCATCTCCCCTGTAGCATTTATCGAAAAGCTAGCGCCACGAGAGCAGGCACAGTCCCTAAGTCAGCTACTAATACCTGTTACACCAGCCATTCCAAAGGGACTGTTCATGGCCCCAGTTCGCTGCAACAGAGAGGTTTACCTGTGGGTCAGCGAGTTCCTCAACCGACCAGAACCGCAGCCAACCATCTCCATCGTCTACCTACGACTCAATGTTGTTGCTCTGCCCCCAATGCCACGTTCCAACGTACAGAGTCACCTAACTTGGATGCCTGCAGCGCACACATGTACCTCTTCTAAGTCTCCGACACACGCTAGCACAGTAGAGATGCATCGCCCAGGTATACTGCCTGCAGCACAAAACTTGATACGTAAAATCTTACTGCCCGAGCCAGACTTTGTGCTCTGCAGAAAAGCTACCAGGCCAGTCCTTTACACTGGACGCACTCCAGTTCCTCACAAGGACTAATTAACTCCAAACCCTCCGAGAATAGGTTGCGCCTGGCTTAGCATCCGACAAAACCTGTGCTGATTGATGTAGTGTTCTCCCAGACAGCCCGGGCATCATGCGTAAAGAAGTAGGATAAGAGATTAACTGGCACCCAACGTGTGGCGTAACTGCAGTAGTTTTGATGATGCGGTAGGAACAGGTCAGCCTAACTCATTCGAGAAGCAAACGGACTTTGGGTAGACCCTGAAACACCCTGTGGTGTCTATACCAACTATCAAAATGTCAGTTGCCTACATGAGCAAGCACGAGATTGACTGCACTGCTGCAGCTGCAACCGAACGCAGCCGCTGTTCAAAACCAAACTGCACTGGCACAGGTGTCCATAGGATACAATGCGCCCACTGTTAACAATGGAGCCATTATTCTGGCCTTGGTTGGGCAAACGAGCCACGTTACACAGATGGCATTGAATACTGATGTGAGAACTGTAGAACCAGTTAGACCATGTTCTGTAACTGTATCACATGCCCTGGCTGTGGGATCCACACAGTAAGGTGCATGCTGTGTGGTGAAACCTACCATCATACTTGCATCGGGTGACCGGATTAACATAAGTAAGCCCGGGATGGTTTACCAATGCGAGGTCTGCTGCCGTACCGCCAAGTACCGACCTTCGAATCCTAGATAGGCCTCACTCCGCAGTATGTCTTCACTGCTCAGGGGAACCACCTTATTTCGCAGGAAGACCCAACGAGGACCCGCTGTCATTTACTGCCAAATGCAAAAGGGAATTCCATACGCACAGGATACTTGAGAAGGAATGGGTCACTCACACTCAAAGCAAGCTGTAGGGCAAAGCCCTCGAATGGTGGAACAAATACAGCAAATTCATCGTAGACTGGAATCAATTGAGCAGCCGTATTACACAACACTTTACAGGCAAGGAAGTGTTAGCCCGGCTCACGACCAAGTTCTACAGCCATATGCAAACATCAGGAGAGGAATTGGAGTTCTTTGTCTGCAGAAAGTGTCAACTGTAGCATAGGATTTTTCCAGACGGGGATGAAGCCAGCTGCGTACGTCAGATAACATTCCTAATGCTACCACGTCTCTGGAATATCCTACTTATTCCCAAGCCACTCACGGTGGATGAACTCGTAGATTGTGCCTAAGAAGCCGAATGCAATTTCCAAGCACAGGCCTTATTGGATCGCTCGAAACCTACGAGGTATGCAGAACCAGACAAGCCATCTGTTCCATGTAACAAGACGGCACCATCCTCACCACCAACCCCATGCCTGCCCAGAAGTAGGTATTTTCCCGTATACCACTACAACAGAGACTGCCCGCAGCGGCCTGCGCCAAGCCAGGAGCAAGAGGAAGAAGGGGGCGCAAACCATACGTTGTGACCCACCACCGTTGAGTCAAATCCGAAGAATGCAACCCAGAAGGAAAACGCCATCGCCGGCAGGGCCACAGGGGCGACCCCGTTGGACAAGAAGAGCAACCCCTCCAGCTCTGATACGAGGAGGCTGATGTGCCAGAAGCCCCACACGTTGAGGTTCAAATTAACGGACGGAACATACTCACGCTGCTTGACACTGCTGTATCCGGAAATTTTTTTCAGGAGTGACATCCTCACGGTTGACCAGAGGGCCAATTTACGTCAGACAAAATCGGTGAGGATGGCAAATCCGGAGTCTACACTCACCGTCGATGGCCATACCACGTTAACCGTAGAACTACAGCAACTCAGGACACAAGCGGTGTTTTTTGTGTCACCCGACATCCAGGAGGAATTTATACTGCTACCCTTGCCTACAGCAGCAACAATGCATCATTGAACACGGGTAAAAGAAAGTACATCTGGGTGACAACCGCTGCATCACTGTGCAATGGGAGCATCGACCCGATTAGCAGAAGCCATTGGGAATCTGCAAAAATCTGCAAAGGGGAGATTTGCCATGAACTAATGGAAATGCAATTCCAACAATTGAAGGAAGGACTTGATGAGCACGCCGGAGCTTTTGGATCTGGGGGAACACTGCATCAGACCTGCACTATTCAGCACAAAATACTGCTAAATACCACGACACCCATCTTCAACCCGACCACTCAAGGTTTTCGCTAGGCACTAACGTCTGATAATGGAACAGCTGTAAGACATGAAGTGCAAGGGTATCGTTGAACCATCGAATTTACCTTATAACTCTGTCTTCACATTTGTACCCAAGAAGAACGGGCAGTTGAGGTTGACGCGATGTTACTGGTTCCACCACTCACCTTCGACCTTGCGCACAGACTCCGCAACATAGGCGAGGTGAAGATCTTCAGCAGCTTGGACTTGCAGTCTGTGTATTGGCAGATCGCCATTCATCCGGATAGTCGCTAATACACCACATTCATGTCACAGGAAGGAGAAATCCTGCAGTTTCAAGTTATGCCTTTCGGGCTCAAGAATGTACCAGCCACCTATCAGTGACTCATATCCACCAAAGTATTAACAGGCAACATCGGACAGTTCTGCTTCACGTACTTAGGTGATGTGATCATATATTCCAAGCCTTAGGAGGAACACCTCACTCACTGTAAGTGTGTATTGGATTGGCAGGAACTCATGGGCTCACCGCCAAACTTTCAAAGAGCCACTTTGGTAAAATGTTGATTGAGTACCTGGGTCACATCGTATCCACTGAAGGAAACTTCCCCCAACGGAAGTCCACCAGGGCTATTCAAGAGGCAGAGGAACCGCACACCAAAAAGCAGCTCCGTCGATACCTAGGACTGTGTAATTGACTATGCGACTTCGTACTGAACATCGCTGACCTCATGGTACTGCTGTTTCTGTTGTTGGAAAAAGAAGCATGATGGCGGTGGGTGCTGGAACACCGCGCTGCATTTTAGGCCCTCAAGAACATTTCCAACACATTAACTGTCTGCATTGACCACAAGGAGAGGGACCCCTTATTTTGCAGACAGATACATGCCAAAACGGCCTAGGTACCATATTGTTCCAGGAGGACCTGGACAGTAGGCCTCTAGTAATCGCATATGCCTGCACCCTGCTAAACGCGACAGAACAAAAATACCACATAAATGAGCAGGAATGCCTTGCTGTAATTTTGGCAATTCGGAAGTGCCGCTTCTACCTGGAGGGAACTTGCTTCATACTGAGAACCGACAGCAGAGCGATAAAATGGTTGCGGGAGCCGTCGCGCAACACTGAGGCCAAGTTTGGGAGATGGGACCTCCTACTCTCTGAGTTCGATTTTGATGTCCAGCACTGCCCTGTAAAGGACAATGACTTCACAGATGCTATATCCTGCCAACCAATCCTGGATGAGGAGGCCAAGCCAGATGAGGATGTAGACTGCATCTTGCTGCCTGAATCGCCGGAGACCAGCCCCGAAGAACATCTACGCTTCCTTCAGCTCAGAATCACCTGCAGCCAGATTGAACAGCACTAGCAACAGGATCCGGAGGTGAAGGATCTTCTACAGAATTACCTGCAATGGTTCAAGTTACGTGATGACATTGTGTTGTCTCCTAACAACCAGCCAGAAGTTAAATGGAGAATCTGAATTCCAAAGTAGTTGCGTGTCAAGTAGAGTTGTTCCGACACCAGTGCCAATACCAGTGACCTCTGCACTGAATTTTAGAAAATCTATTACTGTTAATAAAACATAAAAATAATTTTTTTCTGGACTCGTTTGAATAAAGAAAATAACGTCTTAAAATACCATATATAATTTATTGTAATCCGACACAAATTGCAAGCTTACTTAAAACGTTTAAAACCCTCTTCTGAAAACGAAAATAATATGTGATACCAAATGTAAGTCGAATTTTAAATGTCCCGCATGCACTATCAGCTAAGAGTGCACGGAGAAGTTATCAATTGGCAATGTCAAGGCTGTGGGTTAGGCTGGGTGTGTGGGGGGGGGGGGGGGGGAGAGGGGTGGCGGCAGGAGCATTACCGCTCCTCTCCATGCCGCTACTTGTTGGCGACACCTTGCAAGTGTGGCAAATGTCTGTCTTTTAAAGTAATTAATTATATTTTTTTCTGCAAAGAAAACTTGTAATTTTGAGACACAAAGGAGGCAGTTATAGTTGATTTCTTCACTGTCTTCAATAATTAATCCTTCAAAACTACGTCCTCTGATTTTCCCTGTCATGAGTTACACTGCACTCTACTTGGTGCTTACCTGCCATTATTAGACGGCAAAAGGTGTCAAATAGGCACTTACATATCAGTTTATTCAGAGATGCGTGTCTATTGAAATAAATTAATATAAATCCTTCTATTTCCCCACAAGAAGTTACTGAAAATAAACTGGACACTTATAATACAAGTCTGTCGATGTTCAAACAATTTTTGCTGACAAGTGGAAGAATATATGCTTTTGGGCATATAATGTTATTCGCGAAGATGCTACCCTTTGAGTTAAATAAATATGAAGTTTCAAGTCATGTTAATTTTATGTTAGATACAATGAAACATCAACCTTAGGGGGTAAAACGACCTTTAATCACAAAAGAAAACATCTTTCCAACAAATAATAATTCCTTGTTAAAATGTTTTGCGTAACATTTTCAAGCGAAACCATTTGATGATACAAGTGATGATAGGTGCAACTATTTCGAGCAACGCATAATCTTGATAAAATATCAACGTTTGTGAGGCACACTTTTGCTCTAGGCCGGCGTGGTAAGGTAAGGCAAGCAAAGCAGGCGTGACCGAGAGAGAGGACGTTCTTTATCTTTTGCTAGACAACTACTTCCCCTCTCTGTGGCATGTAAGGCACGCAGTTGAGAGAGACAGAAAAATGGGAGAGAGGAAGAGAGAGGATGCTAGGTCGCCACGCTCGTTGCTATAGGTAACCACTTCCCCTCTAGGAGGCATGTAGGGAAATTAGCAAGCCAGTCTTGCACCATGTCGCACGGCCGCAGTGTCAACAGACATGTTGAGAAAACGAGATGTTAGACAGCACGCGCAGAGCAGTTATAAATGGTGGTGTGCGTGACATATTTCACATCCAGTTACTAGCTGTTTGCATAAACAAGCTAAAAAAACTATAGTTGCAGGAAATCTTAGGTGACGGGACCAGAAATATACTTTGATTAGTGTAACATGCGATAAACGATAATATGTTATGTTGACTTTTTTAAAAAAGTAATTTCACCAGGACCACGAAAAATTGTTGGTGAATCCCATTTATTTGTTCTTATTTTTTTTCTAATGTGCGGCATATACACACTGAAATACGATAATTTTTATGTCTAAAGAAAGTTATAACCTAACTTCATTGTTTACAACTGATAATAATGTATCGGCCCGATACCATACCCGATATAGATTCATTGGGAAAAGGTGAAGTATCGGTTGACACCGATACTTAGTATTGGTATCGGAACAACTGTAGGTCGACATCCGCCAGCATTTCTACGACCATCCCGATGCAAGACACCCTGGAACTCAGGAGACCCTGGCCGATATCAGTACCAGGTACATCTGGGACGGCATGAGTCATGACATTTGCCAGCATGTCAGCGGCTGTACAACGTGCTGTAAGAACAAAGCATACCCAGCCACATGATCCATGGCCAAGCTAAGGAAACCTCACACACCCTGGATTCAAGTAGCCGCAGATTTGATGGGACTATATCCCCGTAGCACATTGTGACCAACTTATTTTCATGGTGGGTAGAAGCCTTTTCCCTACCAAGCCAGGAAACCCACCACCTCATAAGGAAGTTCAACAATGAGATTTTCCCATGCTGGGGTTACCTGCAGTGTATTCTGACAGACGAGACCCAGTTTGCTAGTCAGAAGGGGCTGCTAGCATGTCAAGAATGGGGAGTGGAGACCTGGACCACTCCACCATATGACTTGCAAGCCAGTGGTACTGAGTGCTGAAACCAGGAACTCAAAAAGAGCCATCGCTTCAGCATAGGAAAGGACCAACAATGTTGGGATCGCCATATCCCAAAGATTCTCTTTGCTCTGTGACATCCTACGAATGAAGCCATGGACTCGAGTCCAAGTCAGCTCCTCCTGGGCCAGACCCTCCGACCCCCCGGGGACTGGCAGTGTGAGTATGAGCCCACCGAAACACCTCGACCCAATGCTATATGTTTAGCCACCCTCCAAGTAATGACGTGGCCCTCACTACCCTGCTCAGGAGGCAGACCAATACTGCTCGCTGTGCATCAGCTACGCATGGCCGTGCGTGAAGTGCATGGGTCTTGAAGCTGTTCGTGCAGAACGGATCAAATGATCCGTCCTGTGACCCAAATGACCCGCCTTGCCAAGAGAGAACCGGTGCTTACGTGGTTATTATATGGTCAAGTGTTGTGATCCCCCAAAAGCAGAGTCCAAAGTAAATTTTATATATATATATATATATATATATATATATATATATATATATATATATATATAATCAGTGTATATGTATATATATTGTTTTCCCTCACGGAGTTGGCGGGAAATCTCCGTTTGGTAACGGCATCTCAACGCTATCCTCCTCAGTCTAGTTCAGTGGGCATAGTAGAGTGCACACGTTCGCGTCGCGGGAGATCATCATCGTTGTCTGACCAGTAGCTGAAATAGTTAGTGTGTATTTTAACCAGAACATTTCATTCTTTCTTTTTCCCCTGCGCATGCACACTCATCTCCATAGACTCGCAGCCCTGGAGAACTTACCACTTTAAATTCGACATGCTAACCTGTGCTTTTCACAGTGAATGCTGATGGCCTTGTACGTCAGGCCTGCAGTATTCGAGGGACTTTGCATTTGTAATTGTACGTGTAATCTCATTCAGTCAATATACGTAATTGCATAGTTCCTTGTCTTATTTCATTTTAATGTTAATTTCACCTCAGGTCGTTGCCCACTCCAGAGTGTAAGTCCACGTGCTCTAAAGGTATTGGAGACTTTTGTTATACTTTATTCATAAACGTGAGCTGTGAGAGGGATACACCACGTGGCTCTCAACCAACTACTGCCCTGAGAATGAGAGTACACGTGCTGACCCATGATATCGATGAGCTGGCACCATACCGGAACGTATAAGTATTCAGTGATATCTAGCCATGCATCTGGGTTTCTCTCAAATCCAGCATCTCTCACCCCTAGTAAGCTGCCAAGCCACATTATATGTCGCCCCAACTAGTGTGGCCTGAAGCCACGTATCATGAAAAAAATGAGCATCTGGCGGAAAAATTTTTGTTCTTGAAGTCCTCCATTGTTCAGGAAACCATGTGGAACAGTGAGTTGGTGGCCATCTTGTGTGCATATTGAACCCCTTCGTGTTTGGAGGGCGGAGATAACCATGACGTCACCGCACGTTGCAGAGTTTCCTATGACATCACTGCGTGCCTGATGCTTGGAGTGCGTGTGTGTATGGTACGGGCCGAACGCTGACCACTTACCCCACCAAGCCAGGTCTACCGGGTGGCTATCTGAAGCAACCCTTCGTGCGCATGGGTTTTCATATGACCGCGTACATCAGCGACATGGAATTTCTGACCAACATGTCGGACGTCAAAGAAACATGTGCATCATGTGGAAAGCCTATCTCATTAGACCCGTACGAGAAATACGACCTGCTAGCCAACTTCTGCTGCTGTGTACTGGAAGGAAGAAGTATGATATTCTCTCTGACAGTGACGTCCACCAACAGGGTAGCATGCTACTCACATCCTTCATGCGATGATCCCAGCAGTGACACAATACACTGTGAGCTGTGCCAGCAAGGAGCACACTGCCCACCTGACAATTGAAGAATTGCCATCTCTGTGACGTGACGTTTTCACATGACAGAACTGCACATCCAGGCAGGACTGTACCAACATCCAGACCAGCCAGTCCGCAGCAACACAGCTGATCACACCCAGTATATTCCTGCCTACAGCAGAACACCAATAAAGTCAGTTCATGGCTAGACTGTGCTGCGTAGGACGTGTTACTGTCACATGCAATCTGTGTGATAATAAATACCATGCAAAGTGTGTATTGGACCGTGACTGGAACGGTTTTCGCGAAGGAAAATTCTGCTGCGAAGAGTGTGTGCCGGTCCTTGTCTACAGTAACAATGCACATGTGAATGTCAACAACACTTGTGACGTAACACAGATGCCGCAGGAGTGGGCATGGCACACTTCTAAACCATGTGTGCCACCCATCCCAATGCTGAGACAGCCAAGGGAGCGAGTCAGAGTGCCAGTACAAGAAGTTCAGCCTGTAGTTAGCACACTAACCCGCTTTCAGACGCTTCCAACATTTTCAGGACAAGGAACAAAAGATTCCAGGGCATTTCTAGCAGAATGCACCGGCCATCTGCAGAGATATGGTGTTAGTGTCGAAGAGTGGCCGAAAGCCTTAGGGGCACAATGGTAGGAGATGCTAAGAACTGGTGGTGCTTGGTGACAGAATATTACATGACCTGGACACAGTTTGCAATGAAGTTCACCACCCGGTACGCCAGCACATACACAACGCTGAAGTAACAGCTGTCCCTGTTCACTGAGGAACAGAACCCGCAAGAGAGTCTGGAGGCATTTGTGGTCTGGAAAATCAGCTTGACCACTGTCATTACCAACACCTGTCCATGAGGATGTGCTGGAATCAATCGTCGAGACAGTGCTCCCAGATTATCGGCTGGCCTTATGACCGTTGGTTTACAGCAGATATCAGCGTTTCACAAGTGCTGCTGTGAGTATCGTGCATGACTCAGAACAAAGGCACAGTGCAGTTACTTTTTGGACTCTCTGGATTCAAAAAGTGGAGTGAAATCAAGTGGCAGTTCGGTGAGCATCATAAACACATCGCGCCAAGGGTTGAACGGCCCGGGCAGTTCGTCTGCCCACGTGACCAGCCGAGTGCAGGCAGACTGCACTACGACCGCAACAGGGAACAACGGTACAAGTGCCGCGCCCGCCCAGCCGCCCAGCACTGCCAACGCCGAGGTTTAGCGCCAGGTGTCACTGTGTCGGATATGCCATTATGAACAGTACCGTTGGCACAGACAGTGCCCCAACAGAGTAACTTCGGCTACAAGAAACGCACCGACGGGATAGGACCACACCAGGGGCCCGCCTACTCCATCAGCATGTCCGCTACAGCATCCCCTTCTGAGGCAAACAACCGGCCAGACGCCTACTTGGGACAAGTGAATACCACCATTGACAAATTACTGAGAGTGCCTGTGTATGTATTGTCAACTGTTGCTGTGATTGACACCACGGTTTCGCACAACTTTGTCCGCGAAATGCTTGTCAGGTTTTCAGACATCCAAGGTACCAACTTACAGTAGAGCTCGCTACACTGCATGGCAAGAGTAATATCATTGGTGTCACTCAGCTTGACGTAAGAATCAGGACTTTGAAATGAGTGTTCCCATCTGTAATTGTAGAGATTCCGAGGGACAGAATTCATTTCGGCATGCCTGTCAGACGCACTATTTACAACCTAGGCAGACTTGAAGTCAATTTACAGCTTATCAAACTAGATGACTTTGATTATCGTGTCCCGGCAAAATATCACTCTGTTTTCTAGGACATCTTAAATAAGAGAAAATATGTTTTCACGCCGGCCAATCCACTTAATGTACAACAGTCAGTGCCGCGATTGTAATGTTTACAAAACCCGCAGATCTGACGGAACCGCCCAACAACAATGCAGGTTACCACAACGCCCATTTCAAGCAATTGCATTTTGCTTAGTAGGCCCTTATCCACATTCATCAAGGGGAAAACTTTACATTCATGTAGTAACTGATTTATTTACACGTTGGTGTAAATTGTACACATTGCCAAGCGTGCATACGTCACATAGCCGCAGCATTAATAAAGGAGATTTTTCCTGTTGGGGATGCCCTGAAACGCTCCTTAGTGATAACGCCACCCAATTTTCCAGACCATGCTGGAGGGGATTGTGTACTGAATGGCATGTTGAACACCACACAACTGACATTTATCATGCACGTGCCAATCTAACGGAGGCCAAGGTCACCTGCATCAAATATGGCGGTAGTTGTCAGTAACTTTATATATTTGCTGACTATAAATTTTTTCTGGAGTTTTTGTTTTCAAGGTGATGGGTTCAAGGTCAAGGTTACCTACACCCAATATGTTGGCAGTAGTTTGTTACATAATATGCTAGTTGATTTCCATGCATTTTTCTTGAGTTTTTAGGGTCAAAGGTCAAGTTTTGGAGTTTACACCGGTCTGCTCTCCTAGCTCCGAATCACTGACCTGCCTCTCCTGAGTCCAGCTCTTCTGGCTCAGAGTCACAGATCCGCCTCTCCTGCTCTGGGTAAAAGGGAAATTTGTAGGGAAAAGGGAATTTTTTTTAGGGAAATTTAGTCAGTTTTAAGGGGAAAAGAAAAATTTTGAGGGGAAGAAAGGGAAATATAGGGGGAAAAAGGGAAATATCTATATGGCAGCCGATCTGCGCCTGGCTCCTGTGTCAAGTGCCGATGTGCCACACTTCGCTAAATCTTACTACTTACCAGTATTTTTAGAATGCCCCCTTCCTTCTCATTAGTCTCTCACGCTGTCTCTCCCTCTCCCTCCCTCCCTCCCTCCCCCTCCCGCCCGCCCTCCCTCCCTCCCTCACTCCCTCCCTCCCTCACTCCCTCCCTCCCTCCCTCCCTCCCTCCCTCCCTCTCTCTCTCTCTCTCTCCCCCTCTAGCCAAATAAGACAGCCAGCAGCAGCTCTGTGTGTGTGATGCTGCATGCACACATGCACCATTGCCTGCCCGGCAACAGCCGGCCAGGCTGGCAAGCTACGCACGGTGCACGTGGTCCGTAATTCATGTGCCTTGTTGAGGCATTTTGACATATCTAAATAAGTTTTATTGTCCTACGTAAGTTTTATTTAGGAAAAACAAACACAGTATAATTATTTGTATACATATTGTATTCCACTATAAAGTAAACTCTTTTGGCAAAAATGAAAAATCTACATAAGAGTTGTACCTCAATTTTTGGACACACAAAATCTGCATAAAATGTGCGCCCCATACTTGGTAAACATGGTAAGTCGTGTACCGTGTTCTTGTGTAGATAGTACAACTTTTACCTTGAAGTTCGCCCTGTAACAATTCTATCCTTTCCTATTTCCAGCTTTAAATACACATGTTAGTAATACAAGTACGTTATTGCACTACAGTATGACTCAAAACTCTCATTAACAATACTGGTATATGATTGAATACGGCAAACGGAAAGCTATACAAGGAGAGGAAGGGGAGGAAACAACTGATACGTGGGCGACACTGATAAGTAGGGATGGGCGAATAGTAACGATTCATTACTTTAGTATTCGTTACTATGCTGGATCCAAAGTAACGAGTACCAATTCTGGGAAATACTTGTTACTCTTGTATCTATTCACAAACCTGTCTTTGGTCATTTTTATACAGACTCGGTAGGATTTGTATTCAAAGAAAAGTAATGAGTTCCTCTCCTCCAGCCAGCTTGGTATGCCATATCACTTGTAGGAGTTGGAGGGGGATGATGTAGGGCGGTAACAGCCGTTATGTCTTTTGGAGGAATGGGTAAACCTTCGTTTTGTTCTAGCATTTCCAAATAGGTTCCTAGTTGTGTGCATCATGAAAGTATTGACATTGGCAATATTTTTATTTGGATTTATGCATTCTCTGAATATTATTAATTAGTACAAAAGTGTTTATGCATGTAACCTCGGGGATGAAAAGTAACTTTTAAAGTGTTACTTAAGTATGATGTAAACCAAAACTGTAAAAATGTTTACTTTCTCACAAAATAAATGTTATGATATAGTTGTTTATTAAGTTGTAGTTCAATATCAAATGATGTATAAATAAAAAAAAAATAGATTATAGGAATCCGATAAATATTATTTTAGATTTTGTTGTTATTTTTGCTAATTATGGGCTGTAACATCAATCCATGTGGCCATCTGTTAAAAATTAATGCACAATAAGAACAAATAACCTCCCTACTCTGTAAGTTCAACTATGCTACAAAAAAAAGAAAATACCCAATATACATTGTAAGTACAATAACGTACACAATGTATTATGTTAGGCAGAAATGATGAGTTGAGTTGAGTGTGCTAAGCATACATATTTTTATTCTTGTGAAAGAGGCTGCTAAGAGTATGAATTTTTTAGTAATGAGTAAGGAACTGGAGTAAGTGTTCTCTGTTCACAGCTCACCACTGTTTTCTGTAGGTTTGGTAAAATGTAACTAAGTAACTCATACATACAAAGTAACAAGTAGTAACGAATATCTGAATGTAACGAAACAGCCTAAACCTACAGATAAGTGAAATTGAAGTCAGTAGGATCAGGAGGGATTGAAGCGACAAATGGTGCCACAAGGTCAAAGTCACCTCCTCTGCAGCTACAGACACCCTTCGCTCTGTCCGGCGGAATACTGTGCTAATGCCACTTTTCAGCAGGTGGAGGCCAGTTGGCGCAGCAGCGACACACCCAACAGCAAACTAATTAGTGTGACATTGCTGTAGTTCTGTTGCTGTGCCAGCTGGCCTCCACACTAGCACGATGAGACCCGGCAATTTTTATAGGAATACGGAAATTCAGTGCGGCCTATTCTTTAAATATTAACTATCACTAATTTTTTATTTAAACTTTTGGTGCTGCCTCTATATGCACACGGCCTATACACACCAAAATACGGTATCTTAATTGGTTGGGTTTTGTATGTTTTGCGTTAGTTGTAATTTTATTGTATACATTGACTTTAACAAAAATTTTTCGCAAATGTTTTTTAATCTATGCAGTTTTTCTTGCAAGATGAAAATTTGAAGTCTAAATGTGCATGTCAGAGTACTTTTTTTTATAACATTGCTGCAGCACATTTGCACTTTCACACATTGTGCAGGTTTCAAGAACTGAGTGCATGCAATGAGGAGAACCCAGACTACAGTGATATTGAGTTGATACAGCACATAAATGTGGATGTTGTTCGCCTGACCAAGCTGCTAAGTGGTGAGTGTAGATAAGGAATTTCGTAAATGCTTTTCATAAAAAGTATTAGTTTTAAATGGTGATGTGTGTTGAAATCTGCTTGTGTATAAGGAAGTATGTTTAAAGGTACCTGTTTTTTGCAATGTGCAAAATAGTAACATTTTCCAGAAATTTTCTTTTGTTATTTGTAGAGTCAAGATTATATGGTGTTAGGCGAAAATGCAAATTTTTCTACGAAATTGAATTCAAATCACAAAAATAACAAATTTTCCATTCACCATGAAATAACACTGCCAACACACATGAACAGTAATCCAGTAGTCCGTAAATTCATTGATATTGTTGCGAAATGATTTTCCCTAGTTTAATTTTTTTTGTTAGGATGCCCTTGTTTTCTCTTGGAAGCTCTTTTTTTTGTTATGATACATTAGGTTTTTTTTGGGATGGGTTTAAATTATTTTTTAAAGTGAGGATATAAGGTTCAATTGTTTGTTGTAATTTTGGTTGTTTTATTCAGACGTGAGTCTTTTTTTCTTTTGGTAATGATTACATTTTTTTTCTTCAAGTTTTGATTATATAAATCAAAAGAGTCATTCCATTTTTGTTTTAGTGATAGTGTACTCAGGCCCTATTTGACCTTACCATAGTAGTGTCATTTTTTAATCTGGATTTTAACTTGTAGTGCCTTTAAAATTTTTTATTTTTTTTTATTATTAGGAAGCCTTTTATTTTATTTATTTTTTGTTATGTTGGGTTAAGGTCTTATAATTTATTTTTTTGGATGGTTTTAAATTATTTTGTAATGATGTTCAGTTTGTCTGCCCGGGAATTTTTCTTAGGCTGCTGTTTTCTGTAGAGGCTTCTAGAGAGCTGGTGCTCAAACTTTTTTTTTCAAACTTCCCAAGCTGAGCTCAGCCTCAGAACTTTTTCTGTGCCGCCTGCAGCTGTGCACGTTTGCATTCACCGCTTTGTCGCTAGTGTCTGCCATAATTTTATTTCCCCAACTCTTTTTGTGTCTCTGTGTGTTCTGGGAGCTTGCTTTACTGATGGTGACGTTTCGGTGTCGACAGCTGTGAGTTTGTAGGGGTTGTCATGCGAAGAGAGAAGGTTTCGTGCTGCGGGCAGCAGACAAAGCATAGGGCGCTCAGGGGGCAAGGGAAGTGAATTGGTGCTGAACATGTGTTTACGAGCTGTCGCAGGTGTGTGCGGACTGTTCTGAAATATTCTCTGACAATTCTGCAGCCCTCTGTTCACAATGATTTACTTTGGGTGGATATTCCTCCCTAATCTCGGTTGTTTTGACATTTATGTCCTTCAATTCTGAAACAACATTAATATCATCATCTAATGCGCTTTGCAGTTTAGTATAAATTTCAAATGATTAAATTCTGTAAAAATTTTTCCCTTAAATCTGTTTCAAAACTATCAAATTTTCTTGTTAAGTGTTTCAACTCGTTTTTTTTTCTCTGTCCTAAATTCTTGAAACTCTGCCCTTTGTTATGTCAGACTTATTTCATCACTTATTTCAGACATCTTTTTTCTCTGTTTTTCCCCCATTTGTTTTACCAAGACCAAAATCTGAACTGTTCACTTCAATACTAGGTAAGTCGAATTCTTATAGATTGCTACCAAAACCAAAAAAAAATTGTCACTTTCACTAGAGATGCTAGAGGAACACGAATAACAACTTGTGTTTCTTTCTGACTACTAGTAGTAATGCCAAAATAATGACAAATACGTAAGCTGTATCAATACACTATCACAATTACGTAGAAACAATATATCTGCATTTTTACCTTAATTCACGAGTGCATTTTTCCACAGAGGGTAACGCAAACAAAACAATTAAGGATACTTAACAGGAGAAAAACCACGACAAACTTTACAATGTTGATTACAATTGTTTACACTTGCGATTTTTCAGTGTGTTGTTTTCCACATTGTCCCACGATGTCAACATGTGGAATTTATATCTACCTGTTTATTGATCTTATCTCAGGGTCATACATTTTTCCACAGCCATAACAGAAGTTCTTTGCTACTACTTCTATTGACCCCCATGATGGGCGCCATGTTGTTACATTGCCGGTCTGTTACCATTGGCTAAAGCATGCAGTAAAAGCATCCCTGAAAGATTGTTGTACACAAAGTTTTATTACCACCACTTACCGTAGGGGAAAGGGAGCAGTATCGTCTGATGCAGCAAGCATGTTGATTTTTTATTACGACATATGCCCCACAGTTGATCATTTCGAAGTTACTGAAGTATAGATATGTATGTTTGCTATTATTGTTTCCAGAAACCATACAGAAGTTCCGCCTTCTCAAAAAGTCGGCCCACATTATCTTGATGATGTCATTAGAGAAGGCAATATGGAACTGGATGGATACTTACCCAAATGAATTTGCTGACATTCAGGTTGGTAGGAGGTTGGACAGTGTTCAGTATGGACCTACAGTGTTTCCTGAAGTTATTCATCTTCATTTTATTGTGTATGTAGAAAAAACCCAATGACGAGCTCTCAAAGTGTTGTGAGGGTCTGTTTGACATCCTGGACACATTTGCCGATAACAAGAAAGGCCGTGCAGCTGTGTGGCCTCTGCAGATCATGCTACTAGTGCTATCCCCGGTAAGTTGTGATGGTCTTGCTTTTTCAATTTGTTGGTTTATCTTATAGATTTTAACATTTCAAGAAGGTACGTTTACAATTGAAATGTTTATTTACACTCTTCATGTTTGTGATTTCTTTTTGCATGTATTGTATTAAGGTCTCTTTGATTGGTTATATCTCAAATCCCACAAATCTCAAAAGCCACGAAGTAAAATGCCACAGACAGTTGTGTCTCTAATACCACAAAGTAAAATGTTTAGCAAATGGGCTGAAATGCCACGGATATGAACACACACATATATAATCTCGAGAAATGTCTACCCCTCCCCTTCTTAACCTGTTAAGCGCGGATGATTTTGTTTTCAATTGTTCATTCCATGTGTTCGTTCTAGTCTGTGTTAATGAACTGTGAAAACGCACAGTTCATTACTATACAAAAAGGCAAACAGTGTTTATTGTTCAATGGCTATCAGTTTATAAACAACGTAAAAACAAGTCAGGTGAAGTTGTATGGTTCTGCCATAAAAGGAGACATTCCACGTTCCAATACCATAATAATTCCAAGCGACAATTACATGTTGAGCGAAACAGCCCACAAGAGTGTTCCTGATGAAGCCAGAATTGAAGTGTTCAAATCAGTCTGATAAACCTAAAACGAGTTCGTGAAGAATGTAAAATTTCAGGAACGCAGGTATGAAAATAATTTGTTTCTATTTAATTCATAATTTATTGTTTATGTAAGAGGAAATATATATTAATTATTTATATATTATTTATATAAATATTTTAGAATTGTTAATTTAGTTTTATCATAACTCTATCCTATTAACTGTCACGTACATGATCAGAAAGAGTTGAATTTTTGAACTTTTAATAGACATTAATCTGACGCATGACGTCTTTCAATACATATTAATAAACGTCTGCTACTCATCAGTGCAACCTTGTCACTAGCAGCTGTCAAAGGAGTTGATACTCCACCACTGCCTACAGGATTGTTATATCTACTGGGCTGGGACTGACGTTCCAATAATGGAATTTATTTTTGCCCTATGAGCCACCGGGACCATGCAAGAGGCCCATGGCGCATACAGCAGTGTGCCGTGGGATGCCGCTAGAAGTATGATGCCTAGATCCCACAGCTCTTCACTACGCCGCTCGTACCAAGGATCTAGGCGCTGGACTTGCACGTGCTAACTCCCTCTCCAGATGCTTTATGCCAGTGAAGGAATGAATGGCCGAGGACAAGGAGTATAAAAGGAAATGCACCCCGGCCTTCAGATTGTCAGTTCTGCTTCAGTTCTCGATCAAGTCTTCCGACTCCTCTCCTGAGCTCTCACCACATAAGCAGTTGGTGCAGAAGTCCGCACCTCTCTAGTTTACATCACAGCTTCCTCGTGGGACCGAAGCTCCTCTCCAACTTGCACCTAAGGGAGAACCAGCGGCGTCAACAGAACAGCACATTGAGACACATTTGGTCCCTTACGGACACCAGAGAGTAGAGCTTGCCCTGAGGAATAAACCTAACACATGGTAGTAAAAGCCTACACCTATAGCTTTGCACAGGATGCCTTCTGTAAGGTTTATTAGTTTTAGGCCCCTATCTGTTATACTTAATGTAAAATTATCCTAACTTTAATCTGGATTGTCTTATGCCTTATGGCCTAAAACTAAATGTTCGAGGCAGCGAGACTGACAGTATTAAGAGCTTATCAACAGAAATGGCGTAGCTTGAATCAAACACTTGTCATAGTGTGTAATCTCTATACAGATCTCTATCAACACAATTAACACAACTCTTACAAAAGGCTTTACTCTAAGGAGGGGAGTTGAATATATATAATTGATTCCAATTACTACTACTTTCAGCCATGGTAATCAATATCTAAAGTGCATCTGCTGATACCTACGGAACAATATACGTCGTGATTGATACCGAAGGTTGCTTGTAGGCTCTCTATATTGGCGGTCCCGGAACACCTTCGTGTCCGTTCTCAGGTGGCAGTTGTCTGGCATTAGGTTAGCGACAGGCCCTGCTTCAGTCCTCCGTGTGTGCTTAATACTTGTGCTGTGGCATGTTACAATTATCTGTTTTAATAACAACTCGCTGCTTGCAACCTTGCCCTGGATACTGTTGCGGTTGGGGTAGTATCCAGCCAAGCTCAGGGAACCGTTTGGCCACCCGCTACATCACCTCCTTGCTCATCGAGAGTTGGTCCCCAGCTCTGGGACAGGGGTGTGGCAATGTGGTATGACAGTCCGTTCCCTTAGTGTCCATGTCTTCTTCATGGCTGCTGGAATATGGACGTTTGACAATCTCTTCGCCACAGTGGGAAATTAGATGGAGGTTAGGAAGCAACAAGGAAATTTTGGGTTAGGGAACTCCCTAGCCTTCTTACTTGCCGGTTGTATATTATCTGCTTATTATAAGGTGTTAAATAAGACAGATAATGTGGTGGAATTCCTGATATTACAGATAATTACATTATTTCAATTGAATTTGGTATGCTCAATACTGGGTAAATATCTTGACTTCATTGGTACTGGTCATGACCTTAAACTTGCACTTCACTGGGCGTACTTCTTTCGCGGAAGCGTGGCTGATGCAAGCACCTCGCTTGCGGTTGCGGCAGCCTGCTTGATGTTCTATCTGACCTAACATGGCTTGATATCTTTTAAAGTCTTGTTAAAGTGAGAATTGTTTAACAAAGCAAGAAAATTGTACTACTTGTAAAAGTTGGAAACATTATAATCTACGCCCATTATAAAAACTGTTAAGTTAAATACATTATATAATAATTTTTATGAAAATGACATACATAGGGATAGGGATAATTTAAGTGTTGTTGAAAAGAAATTTGATCAGACATATCACATTATTACATTGAAAGAAAACGTGAATACATAGGCAGTAGATTACATTTCATTATATGTAGAACATAAATAATACCCATTAAAATATATCACTATGCACTTTTAAACTGTTAGTTTAGTTTCTATTTCCTATGTGATATATTGCTAAATACAGGAGTGGCACGGAGTTCGTAATAAAACATAGAGTTTATTGTTCCCTATGTTTATGTGTAAAAAAAAAATTGTTTCAAAAACTAAGGTCCCCTTTTCTACATTTTATTACTAAGGAACAAGGTGTTACAAGGATTACTTATCCTTACTTAAAATTATATCTTAACACCAACATCTATCAGTCTGCATTATTATTTATATTATTGATTTCATAAAGATGTGTAAGAATCCATTTGTAGGACTTTCATAAGAGCAAGTGCATTACTGTTGTATTTTTAAAACATACTCTTATCTATTCTGCTCAGAGTGATAATGCAGGGTGTGGCAAACATTTATTTTAACTCTCTGTTTTGTCAAAATGTAATTCGTATACTATTAGCAATGTGGCAGTTCAATTACTGTGTTGAGCAAAGTGTTGTATTAAATTCCTCTTAAATATTATAAAATGTAACACATAGTCATATATTCTATACATTACATATCAATTACTTTAAAAAAAATAGAATTTTGATATTAATAAGATATATTTAGTTTTCACATGTCTTGAGTCTTGGTTTAAGAAAATTATAATTAAAATGTTTATAATGAGACTCATTTTCATCATAAATTGTGTAATTGATTACAATCACAGTTTTCATAACTTATGCTATGTATAGTTAAAAATATTTTCTTTCATAATACCAGTGTTTGTTGCTGGAGTGACATGTCTTCCGGAGAAATTCTGAGCTTCTTCTTATTCATGTGCTTTGTTTGTAATTGTGTTCGTGTTTATCCCGGCCAGGGTGTGTAAGTGTAAATATGTATTGTAATAACTGGCTCGGTTTTACCTGAAACAAAACGTGCCCTGCCCACTTCAGAGCATCGCTGGTACTTGCACGTGATATATCACGTCGGCTTGCCTTAAGCCTGCCGCCACCGGAGCTGATGGTACAGGCGTCGTAGAGTAGTGCTATACTGGGTTGACTTCGGGGTCAGCTGTTCTCCCTTTGTCCACCTGTAACACTTGTTTGGTGTTAGAACTCAGACATATATCTTAAGTAATGTATTACTTTTGAACAAATTATTAATTAATTTAATTAAATTCATTTTAAATAGTGTGTATACTTATGAAATTATGTTGACTTTGATTAGCTTTGGTTTGTATAAGTAATTTAGTATAATATTAGCAATAATTGCCGTATCTTTCGTTGAGGCCCAGGGAATACCAAGGACACCACTCAAATATACAACTACAAAAACAAAGTATCTTTCAAAAGCAGGGTTTGATAAGGAAAGAGATATAGAGTATGCATGAAACGTAGTCATGAAGCAGAAAAATAAATATAGCACCCCTGTTTTAAGTTGCACAAGGTCTACACTACTAAATAGAGACATGAGTAAATTTCATATTTATTTTTAATATAGCAATATTCTTTCTTTTGGAAAAAGAACATGCAAAGATGCAAAGACCCAAATGGTCTCAACAAAATATTAGTTAAAAATTTTTTAGAAAGCTGATAATCCTTACAAAATATTTGTAGTAATATTTCATGAGGGGGGGGGGGGGGCTGGGGGGGGGAGGGGGAAGAAAAAAAACCTTTCCACAGGACTCTTTCAATCAAGTATTTTCTTTGGTTATCTCGCAAGAATGATTAAAAGATTCACCCTATTACCACTAGAATAAAACCTAGGTGTTGAGCCAAATGATTTTCAAAACTAGAATAACATATGCACGCACTTGTGCATTCCATGAATGACTCCAAAATTCTGGTAAAAACTTCCACAAAATTCCTTAAAAATGGATAACTTGTGACATATATTGTATTGTTATCTTTAAAAATTCCACCTGGCCATAACTTTGAAGAGCCGCTTAAAATTTTAGTTACTTTTTATAACAAATACAAAAAGTTTCTGTCTCCCAACGTGGCCACCTAAGATCTTCATCGCCATTGACAGGTATTTTTAGGTAATTATTTCTTACTTCATTTATGATATCAATTATTCAAAAATGTAAATCCACAACTATTGCAAAACTAAACTGGGAAAAATCTCTGGCTTCTAAGCCCTGGCAGAGGCCAATATAATTTTCCCAAACAGCCCGTTTCCAAAATGGTGGGCAAAACGAATCAATGAATGAAGTTATTCCATCAGCCCAAAAACAGCAGATAACTGACAACATACAAAAGTATCATCTTCAGTAAAATTTCAATTATTTTTAACAGGAAAAATTAAGGTTCCACCTCTTAACATTTACTAATAAATGTCTCATTAGAAATTAAGAAGCAATTCCTTATTAAGTTGTGCAGAAATACTTAAACTGCTTATTTTATCCATCACATAAATATCCTGACTGTAACTGAAAACTTGGAGCTTCAAAATGACATTCCTGCATCTCCTGAAGGGTTTTACATTTTTAACAACCTGTGATCAAATTGAATACCTGACCTGTTATCTATGAAAGACTTCCCTTGTAGCCAAGCATCTGACTCCGATGCCAGGTTTTGCCAGGGTTAAAATACAAAATACTAGCATTGCCTCACTAGGGGGGGGGGGGGGGGGGGTAGCTACAATCATCCACCAATAGCGAGCCATTGTCGTAAAATAATTCACGGAATTGAGCCCTATAGGGGTTACCAGAATTCACAAACGTTTGAGAACAATCCAATGAATATTCTCTTTGACATCACCTCCGTTACATTCAAACTAGCCATTCATAAGTGAGCGTGCTAGGCACGTCTTTCCGCCCCATTTCGAGGAAGGAACGCTGCTGAACTCTGGTGGCTGCAGCGTTAACTCCGGCCAGTTGAGCTGCGCCAGACAGTATGATAGCCGACTCCTGTGGACTGGTACGTGACATGTTGCCAGTCAACCAAGAAAACATAAATTTGTGCAATAACTATGCTACTATTAGCAATAAATCCACAAACGTGGGCTTCCATCACATACACGTAAGTGTTTATGGGTATTAACGTAAGTTTTTCGCATTATTTGTCCATGTTCTTGTTTTGTTCCACCACACTTCTTCCGACAATACTTTTCATGAGGCAGACAGGGGAAAATGGTGTTGCGTAAGAAATGGGCCAGGGCAGAGAGACAACAGTATGCGGATATCTAAGCATACTTGTCTCGTAATTGTGATAACATTTAAGTTAGTACTCGTAATTTGTGTTGTGAATTTAAAACACTTTCCCTTTTGTTTTACTCTATTAAAACATATTTCTATCAACCATAAAACCTTATTAAATTTAATTTATACCATAAGCACAATATTTTATATTTCACGTTAAATTCTTTTATAATATAGTGACTTATTGAATGCATTTACTTCTGCTGCATAAGTATTAACTTTATTAGTGTTTTATTATCATTAATTCTTGTAGGTTCTCAATGTTTTCACATGTTGAATGCAATATCATTGTGTATATAGGACTTGCCCATTGGGACACGTGTTTTTAAAACAAAGAAGCGCGGCTGAAACACGCTATTGATAGTTGTCGCCCGCGGGCAGCCTGGCTCGGCTGGGTCGAGCGGGGACGTCTGTAGAATGTGATGGCGTGACACTAAAATGGGGTCGCCGTGCCTGGTGCGTCCTTGAAGACCATGTTGGCTTTGCGCTACGCAATTTACTGTTTCGGATTTTGACGGTGTGCACACTGTACAAAATGTAGTTAACTTTACAATTTGTTCTACCCAACATTGTACTTTAATATTACTAGTACTCCAAATGTTCTTAAGGAATTCCCACTTTAGGGCCTGTGAAAATTATATAGTTAATGATTTAATGCTCTAAAACTTATTCTTTAGGCTACGAATTTGTTACTACTCTAATTGCAGCTTGTGAAGTTAATTATAAATTTGACTTTAGCATCTATATTCTCATGCTATTCTTTGTGAAAAGACTTGTTTATGCACGCTCCTGAAAAATATTCTTAATGAACAAACAGAAATTATTACGTTATTATGTTTACAACATTCAAATAGCTAACTTTGATACTTCATTACAAGATCTTAACATTTCTCATATACATACATATGTGTATTACTTTCACTCAGAAATTGAATTCTTTATATGAATACTTGTTTATACTATCAACTTTTAATTTTGTCTGATTCGTACTTACACTCATTCCAATACTGCTCCAGTTTGGTTAATGGCAACATTAATTTTATTAAACTTACTTAATTTTACTATGTTATACGTGATTGCTTTTGCTGTGCTTAAAACTTAATTATATCTTATATTCTAAAATTATGTTACCCTGTGAAACCTTATATATACTCTATATGGCTAGATCCAGTGATTTTCCACTTATTGGTGGCCCTGTTGCGATGTTGTAATTTAAATAACTTTATTGCTGCAATTCCTGGTCGTCACGAGCTGCGTTTGCACTGCTATTGCGACTTTGTGAGGTGCTCTGTGTTCCCTTTTCTCTTTTTTTGTACGAATTCCTTGTACTTCCATTATGCTTCGTGGTACTTGCCATATTGTCGGCGGCTCAAAGTGTTTTCTTTGCCTATTAATTACACCTTCGACATAATTGAAAAGTTTCCACGTTCAGGCGAGAAATGAATATCTAAGGAATATGCCCAATTAATTTAATGAAATGAACATCTGTAATCGGATATGTTTAGACGGCAGTATGGCAGCTTATGCATGTGCGTGCTGGTTGCACTCGCAAACTACTTGCTTAGCAAAGATGTTGCTACGTTTCAGCTGACGTAACTCCGTCGCCACCTGCCCGCTCGTGAACTTCTGTTAATGAGCTTTCTATGTGGCTGCAGTACAATATTTTAATGAAACCTCATTTTGTTAAGTGTACTTAAATAACTTATCCACGCATGGGATGGGTATCCAAATAATTGGGGGGAGGTGACTTTCTCTGATTCCTCGCAATAGGTTTTTAAATGATCTACTATTTAAACTTTATTAAAAATGTCTTATGTAATTAATAACCTAGTAAAAGCTACTAATATCTTTTGGTGGAGTTTGGCTGCAAAGAGGGAGGAAAACCCTAGCCTCCACCAGTAAAACGTTTAATAGTTTTAGGCCCTTATTGGTTATACCTAATATTGAATTATCCTAACTGTAGTGTGGATCGTCTTATGCCTTATGACCTAAACGTACAAGGCAGCGAGGCAGACGGTATTAAGAGCTTATTAACAGGAATGACGTAGCTTGAATCAAACTTTTGTCATTGTGTCTAATCTCTTTATGCAGACCTCTATCAACACAATTAACACAACTCTTACAAAAGGCTTTACTGTAAGCGGGGGAGTTGAATATATATAATTGATTTCAATTACTATCAGTCATGATAATCAATGTCTAAAGTGTGTGTGTGCAGAATCCTACGGAACAATATCACCTCGTGATTGATGCCGAAGGCTGCTTGTAAGCTCTCTATATTGGCGGTCCCGGAACGCCCTCACGTCTGTTCTCAGGTGGCAGCTGTTTGGCAGTAGGTTAGCAACAGGTTCTGCTTCAGTCCTCCGCACGTGCTAAATACTCGCGCTGCAGTATGTTACAATCATTTGTTTTAATAACAACTTGCTACTCGCAACCTCACCCTGGATACTGTCGCGGTGAGGGTGGTTTCCAGCCAAATGTAGGGAACCGCTTGGCCGCCCGCTACACTTCCCCTGTTTATGCTAGTGTGTTTACTTTCCACCAAACCCGTGTGGATAGGAGGTAGTACTTCCACCATATTTGTTTATTTCTTTCACGGTAAATAAACATTGATCTTGCCTAACCTGTTGAGTATCACTCAGATCTCCTACCTATTATCATTGGAGCTGACTGAGACAGCAGAAGACCGGATTTGCTCTTTCCGAATCTACACCAACAACATACCAAAACATCCTTGGAATTTCACCCATTCTCTGCCCTGTGCAGTGAGCAGTAGCGCTATGGCACTAGGATGCTGTCCCCTGGAGGGTGGCTTGCCGACTTGAACTCGCCCCGCCACACCGCTCATTTAGTGGTGAAGAGGAGGGGAACTTCTTCGAACCCGGGGAGACCAGTGACCCTGGGGCACTCACCTTACGAATATTGAAAGGCCACCCGTTCCTTGCATCCAGGTGGGAGGAACAGTAGAACCACCACACTAGGTACGCGCCTGGTGGGATCGGCTTGCCGGCTGAGGTGGACTTCTCTTGCCACTCACCTTGTGGCGCCGAGAGGGTTTACACTCTGATACAGGGGAGACCAACCCCATTGGGACAACACAGTGCAGTTCCTTTAACCAACATTTTGCAGATAAAGTCTTCCTCACCTCAAGTGGGGAAGTCAAGAGTGAGGTGCGGTGTTGGCGGTGGCAATTGGCACCTACACTTGAACTCTGACATTTCGAGTGTCTACCTCCTGCAGACCCAATTTTAAGTTAGAGCCTGATGCCTTACACCCATAGGGGTGGTGTTGAGAGGAAGGATAAGAAGGTGAGGGCTATCTCTAAGAATCCACAAGGGCTTAGCATCCTTCCCAGCAGGTTCGGGCTACTGAGTCCACATGAACAGGCTGCTTTGCTGCGATGGCTCACTGTTCCAGTACCAACTGTCACGTCTACCACCTTGTTTGAGCCGCCTACTCGTGTTACGGAAGGATACAATCCAGTGGTGCATGAGATCCAGTTCGGCGATGGGTCCACCCATGCTCCAATTGTACCTAGTAGCTCCATGCCAATAACAAACCCTAGCACCTCACCTTACATGTACACCCCACACTCCATCAAGTGCAATTAGAGTCTGGAGAACAGCGCCAGTAAAGTCATCTGCAGGACAGACACATCACCCCACTAGCGTTAACTTCATACAGCCACGTAAGCCTGCACCACACAGAGTAAAACTGCTAGAGCCGGACTTTGTGCCTAGCCGGTGGCCTAATAGGCCAGTGCTGTACTCCGGTCGGGCTCCAGTGCCCAGAGACGAATAGCCACCCAAAGATGCTACTCGCCTAATGTCAAAAAAGTAACCCAGAGACACAATCAGCCAGGACTGTCACGCGTCAAATCTTTTTTTTTATTGTCCTCGTAATTTTTTTTGTCCACAATGACTGTAAACCTGATGTATATTTATATTGGTGTGTTTTAGATTTATGCTGAAGAAATGGTACCCGTGCAGTAAAAATGATATGACCTTATCACTCTGGTACCATAAGTTTAGAATTTAAAAGTAACACTACAGACAGCTAAATGAAGTGAATGGAGTCCAACAAGAGCCTAGAAGTCGAGTTGGTATGAACTTACGTGAAGACACTCAACACATGACAAACTGTATAAGCTTTCTTTTTGGAGACAACAGCAAGGGGGCAAGTGTATTCATATTTTTGAGCTCTAAAGACAGAGAATGCCTGAAAATACATAGGAAATTTCTCGTGGATGGCACTTTCAAGTGCTGCAGCAGCCATTTCATTCAGCTGATCAACGCCAAGTCTTTATATACGCCATAGTTGCGTTTGAGAGCTTATTTATGTAATATCGTATGTGCAATAATTTATTTCAGGGTTCTATGTCAATTGTATTCAGGGTTCAATGTATTTTTCACATAAATTGATGCTTTTTGTACTTAAGCATGCTGTCACATTGTTTGATTTTACCGCCATCAGGCATGTTACATGCCTGTAACCACTGCAATCGTAAAGAGAATAACTTTGTCAGCAAGAATAACCTTTTGTCCGAATTTAGTATGCTGTTTCCATGCAGAAATATTGCAATTTCTCCTGCACCACGTGGTCCGCTACGAACTTCATCCAGCGCCATCCAAGCTTATTTTCACACGTGTGTGTTTATTGTGAATATTCATCTCGTGTCCCATCTTGTTTCATGTATCATTCAAGGGTTTATGTAATTTTGTAATTAGTGTACGGTGCAATTATTCCTATCCTAGCTGGCTCTTTGTATAGGCTGTCACCACACTACCCACGTGCTGGAGGGCGAGCCCCGTGTTAATGTGGCGTGTTAATATGTATTAAGGGTTTCATTTGTAATTCACAGTGTCCTGTCTTCAGGGAAAACAGTCAGTCCACTCTAGCGTTTGTCGGTGCTCTTCCCTTGTGAAGGCGGTGTTTTCACACACCTCGGTGAGATTATTCATCTAGGCATGCACTAGAGTAATTGTGGGCTGGGGAGCACCCAAGCGGAATTGGCTAGTCATGACCGAGATAATCTTTTCATTGGCATGTTGATATGTATGCATATTAACAATAAAAACAAGTCTAGAGTGAACTTAATTCTTTTATTCAGTAGTGACGGTGTCCTAGCCACATATATTTTATTATTAAGTGTTTATTTCAAGTGATGATTAGTAAAAGTTTAGTATTGCCTACGTGTTTGTAAGTATGCTTGGATGAGATGGACACACAGAACCCACAGCATCCCTGAGAACTCTCAATAGAGCTATGATTGGGAAGCACCGCTGGTGCCCATATTACCAGTAAGTATTTGTGTCCTTGTTCGTCTCGTGTCTCACCCAACTGCATCAATGTTGATCTCGGAAGTACTACTGAGGAGACCAATATCCTGTTGTATTTGCCCTTCTTCAAAATAAGACAGCAATCACATACACAAGATTGTTTAATATAATATGAAAAGAATGGAATCCAGCAGAAATAAATGTGGATTTTGAGGCAGCTGCTACTAAAGCGTTTAAAGAAGTATTTCCTGCAGTCAAAAGTGAAAGGATGGTTTTTTGACTTAGTCCAAAGTTTGGAGAATTGTTCAGGAAGTCGGCTACACTGAAACTTGTAAAACAAACCAGGAAGTACAATTAATAGTTAGAAAGAGTGCAACACTAACCTTTCTGCCACCTGAGGATGTTGAAGAAATTTGCGTTTACATGCACAGCAACACACCACATGGCAAAAAATTGATGTAGTTTTTTTACTACTTTGTATACCAATGGTTGGAAAATTCACACATATCCCTGGAAATGTGGAACTGTTTTAACAGAAGAGAGAGAACAAATAACTTAGTAGACAGGTGGCATCATCATATAAATTATGTTCTAGGAAGACCCCATCTCCGAGTAAATGACTTAATACTACAGTTGAAAAAAGAATAGGAAAAAACAAAGAAGATAGTGAGGATGGTGTTAAACTTTGACACATGGCGCATCCCCGCGCATTGGGCATGCACACACTATATTTCGACTTTGCCCCATCTTAGAGTTGCTGCACTCAAGTTGGCAAGTCTCACCACGGCAGTTCAATTAATCACGTGTTGACAGGGTCCAATAACGAGACACTTATTTTCAAAATGGCGACCATTTAACTACTTTTAGTTTGCTATATTATCAAAACTATGCAATTAATTCAAACTTTACTTAGTACGGTGGAGGTATATATACCAAATATTAAATGTGTTCACACAAAATTCCTTTTGTCTGCTATATTGTAAAGTAGTATCACATCACAAATTAAAATTTTTATGTCAAATCTCTGAATAAACCAACAGATTTCCACCAAATTCGGGAGATAAGTAGCACTATGGCAGACCATGCAAACTAATATGTTTTGAGTGGGTCGGACACTATTTTCCAAATTACGGCCCTGTAAATATTTCAGTTTAGCAAACCTTATTCTTAGACATTTTAATCTTAGACTGATTACATCTAACGTGGTTGCTTTGAATCTGACCTCCGTAATGCAGTTGATTGTACGCTATCTTATGGTACAAGGTTTTTCTGGGTTTGAGTCCCAGGTAAGGTACGTGTGTATATGTAATTGCCTTGTTACAGTTGCATATGTTTCTGGTTTCATTTCTAATGATGTTGCTGTCAACAAGATGTCAAGGCTTATGTATGATCTAAGCTTTTATGAACTTCATTAAAAATTATTTTTATTTATGTAGAGGAAAGTAGGCTCATTAGTTATACCAGTAACTTATTGTTGTATATCAGTCTGCTTGTGTCGTGAGTTATCAACTGACTGATGTGTAGGGATTGGAGTAGAGACTTAAAGAGGACATGTGGTCTGATCAAGGCGCAGATGTTGCCCTGTTCCATTCTGAGCTGACCTAGGGGCAAGCCGAGCTGAACAAATGTGTGCCCTGCTTTTTTTCAAGTAAATACTGTTTAGCTGGTGCCATATTTAATTTTGTAACAAATGTATATATAGCATGTGCAACACAGAGGTGCACTGAAACATTAGTGTTTAGAACTTAATTTTTTAAATTATTTTCTTCATGAAAGGATATTTAAAATTGGTTTTACATAGGGGGCTGTTCCTGTTAGTACATGAGTAAATACATAGTATCTGGAAGTGAACCTTTGTTGTCAGTGTACATGTGACAGAGTTTAGAGGAGACATGTGGATGAGCTGGCAGGTGGGTGTGTTGCCGTAGAAAGTCCTAGAGGAGATAGTGAATGCAGACTCGGGCGCACCTTGCTCCCCACGCCATTCCAAGAAGAAACAGTTTATAGACTCTGTGAAGAGAGCAGTGGGACCTCAGGGTACAAGCAAGCAGCTGACAGAAGCTGCGGCAGTCACCTGCGTGAAGCTCTGCAAGGCTTCCACGTACATCAACATCCTGGATTCCAACAACGTAGCCTTCACGCTGGTGCAGTCTGTAATCAACGACCTGAAGGTGAGGTTTGACCTTGTCTCTGTTACGGGGAGTGGAAGTGTCAAAAAGTGATAGTGAAACCGTGTTAAGAAGTTCCCACTTAAGAAGATTTCCTGCTCATTAAGTTGAATAATTTTGCACCTTGTCTATCTGCACATGTGTAATTTCACCCTTTTAAGAAGTTTTCCTAATTAATAAGCATTATTTTTTCAGTCCCTTCAGAAACGTCTTAACAGAGTTTTACTGTATTTAAAACTTGAGAAATAGTATTTATATGTCAGTATTTTCACTAAAGTAATAGGTATATTCAGTAATATCTTCAAGAAAACACTTGCAAGAGTTTATAAAAGAATTAAATTTTTAGGAACGATTTTTAACTGATATTACGAGATTAGAAGTTTTAAGGAAAATATGTGAAATATTTAAAACAGAAATTAAGGTGAAAATTGCCTACAAAATAATTTAATACATTAACTAGCTTACCCTAAGAATATACAATAATAGGATATTTGTGTATACCTTGGCTGGGTTGGTAAGTTTGAATTTTTTTCTCAACAAAACATACATTTTTAAAAATATTTTAAACTGAGGCTTTACCAGGGCATCTTTGTAGCTAAGGCTGCTCTTATTGCAAAAATAAAATATCTTTGAAAATCTAGTATATTCCCATTATATTTGTGAGAGAATAAAGTTTTCCTCCAAACCAAAGTTAAAATGAAGACAGACTTTTAAGAGCATGCATCACATACCAGTCAATAAGTGATGCAGTCTGTCAGGACTCGGAGGATTATGCAGACATTATTGCATGTGGATAGTTTCTGATTGAACAGTAAAGGAAGTAAAGTGTTAGTGAAGGATCGTAGTGTTCAACATTGTTGGAAAAGTGATTGATAATTCTATAACAACGTCATTAAAATGTGGTTTTTTGACAATTTTGAAATGGTTTCAAAGATAAACACTGTGCATAAATCTCGATTCCATCCTAATAGGACCAACCTTCTGTTATTAACAAGAAATGTTCTTGCAGTGTCTTCTTCCATCGTCACCATGGAAAATTTTGAATAATCATTTGAGAACGAGTGCACTGCACACACTTCTAGCATATTGGAGATGCACAGAAATGCTGTAAGCTGTTGACTCGAAACAATTTACTGCTTGGTATCATAAACTGTAGTGCAAAACTGATATTATTATTCCCTTTTTACTCCCATTGGTGTGAGTGCATGCACACACAAACGCGGATGTTATATGGTATCTTAGTTACACCTGTTGTGATGCATGCTCTTAATTTTTTGTAAAGCATTTTCTTATACGCACATAAATGTGGCAAATTCTTCATGGCAGTCGTCCACCCACAAAGATTTTTATTTAGGTAGTCTTTAATTCACCCAGAATAAATCCTTCAGTTTTTGGTGATCAGTTGCCCACCAGTTGTCTCAGCAGTCAGTAATGCTCAGCTGTGGGAGATACACGATAAGTAGATATCCACACCAAACAAAGCTAACCTATTGGTAAGTGGCATCTTAGGTTTTGTGGTAATAAACTAATTAACAGAATACAGGTTCTTATTGTTTGCTTAAAGAAAATAAAAGATACAATCATATTTGTCATCTTTAGTTTTGGGTTTGGGACCAGGCTACATTTTTCCTGTTCTGTCTGGCCTGCTTCACTATCACATGCCCTGTCAGGACTGTCTGTTATCTGGCCAACTACTTATGTTCCTTACCCACTTCATGATCCTTTAGTGAAAGGCAAGTCATACGAAGGTCCACGTATTCTCTACACTCAGCTGAAAAAGCTATCGTACTACTGTTATCAAACGTAGCGGGCTTGGCAAGGTGTTGACTGAGGGGCCCAGCCAACCAGACCACTGCTCAACAGCTTGTTTTCTCTCCTGCTACCACAGTTGTTACTGCAGGGCCTTGCAACTCTTTCCTCCCTACATATCACCAATGGCTCCCTTTGCCCAACAGATATTTTACTACACAACTAGGCAGCCAGTAATTGCACAAGCTGGAAAAATTGGTATCTATATATTTGGTGTTTTTTTTTTTTTTTTTTTTTTTTTTTTCCCCCAAATTAGCATCTATGATTTTGGAAGTTAGCATTATTTTTTGTGAAATTAGCATTTTTTTTACCCAAACAATTAAAATCAAGCATTGATGCAAAATGTCTTAAAATTGAACATACACAAAGTAACTTAAAGAAAACACTTTTTCGTTGAATAATATTTGAGTTCAATTGTGTGCCTGGGTTGAACCAGTCTCACAAAATTACACTTCTACATCATGGGTATCTTGAGAATCAAAAAATCAAAATAGGATCTATGGTGTGACAAAAAATGTTAAGCTACTTATACTACTACCTACTAACTCACTGGGTCCTAACTGTCACAAAAAATGTTTACAAAATAGTGTCATGATATTTCAAAATGACAAAAGTATTCAGTGGCAACTTTCACACTGAAATGAAAATGCTGTTACAATTTCAGCATTATTTTCCGTGAGTTGTGTTCTACCATCTTTTACAATATTATTGTAGTTTGAGAGAAGTCTGTCGCTGTCCACATTGTTAGTGGATGTCCACACTGCTTGTAGGCAGCGTTTTACAAACTCTTTATAGTTTGTGGAAACAGTATGCAAGATTCTTTCTACATCCATTTTTTCTTCTTTCGTTTACCACCTTTTTCAGCAAGGTTTTTTAATGTCATAGTATTCTCTTGAAATGTTGTCATAATTGTTGCAGATAGGAGCAGGAAAAAAGCAGGAAAAATTAGGATATATGTTAGTAGTAATTTGCATCAATTTTTTCAAAATCAGAATATATTTTTTTAGACACTGGAACTTTGTCAGATGTAAGAAAAATCAAGTAACCAGATCACATAATTCTTCTCCAGCATATGCGTTGATGAAGAAACTGTGTTTCTGTCAATAGCATGTAACCCATAGACTTCATATTGTTCAGCACTTTCCGGGCTAGTATTCTGTTTCTTCCCAGTACTATAACGTAAAAAGAAAACACCCACAAAGCAAGTCAACAATACCAGAAGGTCACCAGTACAGTATTGAAGAAGGGAACAAGGGAGCCAACAGAATGACACATACATGTCAAAGTACAGCAAGATACATTTTTTGTATTGTAGAGGGACTGTATCCTTCCATATGATTATTTATTTGTTTACATCTGAACTGAGTCAGTATTTTGAGTTTAAAAAAATTTTTGTATATAAATTTTTCAGTTAGTTTTGGTTAGTTTTGTTACTTTAGGACAACCTCTCTTGCATTTATTTATAATATTATTTTCTTGTATACAGTAAAACTCTGTTAAGATGTTTCTGAAGGGACTGAAAAAATAATGCTTATACTAATCAGGAAAACTTTTTAAAAGGGTCAAATTACACGTGTAGGTAGACAAGCTGCACAATTATTCAACTTATAAAGCAGGAAAATTTCTTAATTGGGAACTTTTTAACAGGGTTTCACATGTAAATATTCCTAAACAGTGCAGTTTATATTCAGTAGCAGAAGTACATGTTTGTGTGTACCCTGTGACTCTCAAACCAGACAAGATGAAAGGCAGTCCATCCTAATTTTAGTCGTGTAAATTTAGTGTTAAATTTTGCCATGATTGTACATCGTAAGCCTAGGGGGTGTGGAGAGGTGCCTCAAAGTTTAAGTAAATGTGTGTGAACAAAAAAAGAGTCCTGAAACGGCTGTATTAGACTTTCAAGTGTTTTATTTAATCTGATTCTGCCAACTGCACTTCATCCAGATGAGTATTTATAAGGGCTTACATGAATGTTCTAGCAGTAACTACCAATGAACTTTCTGGTTACATATTCTAGAGTCAAGTATTATTTTGGAACTTGCCTTTAATAATTTTGAAAATTTTACTTTATTGTCAGTGGTCTGGGGACTCAATAACTTTTTCATGCACTCTAGTATGTACATGTATTCTACAGCATTGTACGCACGAGCATTTTCAGATTTGCAAGGAGAAGGTGGTCTGGCAATAACCCCCTCTGTTTCAATCCTCCCTATTCCCCTTCCCCTCTTTTTTCCACTCTCCCTTCACCCTCTCTCTCTCCCTTCAACCCCTCTTTCCCCTCTCCCTTTCAACCCCTTTCACCCCTCTCCCCCTTCAGACCCCTCTTCATCCCCTCTCCCCTTCAGACCCCTCTTCCTCCTCTCTCCCCTTCAGACCCTCTTCCCCTCCCCCTTCAGACCTCTTCACCCTCTCCCCTTCAGACCCATCTTCCCCCTCCCCCCTTCAGACCCCTTCTCCCTCCTTCAGACCCCTCTTCCCCCTTCAGACCCCTCTTCCCCCTTCAGACCCCTCTCCCCTCCCTCTTCAGACCCCTCCCCCTTCAGACCCCTCTCCCCTCTTCAGACCCCTCTCCCCCCTCTTCAGACCCTTCTCCCCCCTCTTCAGACCCTTCTTCCCCCTTCAGACCCCTCTCCCCCCTCTTCAGACTCTTCTTCCCCCTTCAGACCCCTCTCCCCCCTCTTCCAAACCATTCTTCCCCCTTCAGACCCCTCTTCCCCCTCCCCCCTTCAGACCCCTCTTCCCCCCTTCAGACCCCTCCCCCCCTTCAGACCCCTCTTCCCCCTCCCCCTTCAGACCTCTCCCCCCTTCAGACCCCTCTTCCCCCTCCCCCTTCAGACCCCTCTTCCTCCTCTCTCCTCTTTCTCCTCTACCACTCCCCCTCCTTTCTCTCTTTCTCTCTCTCCCTCTCTTTCTCTCTCTCTCATGCAGAGCTCATTCCAATTCACGACACACTTTAAACAAGCCTTATCAGTGTCATTGAAAAAGAATTGTACAATTTTGAATAATCACAATTTTTAAACTATATAACCAATTTTGTTGGTTCTTGCTCCAAAATGTACAGGAAGAGTCAAAAGTTTTGCTTACCTTAAATGTTTATATGTGCGCTCCATTTGTAGTCTGCATATGTCCAGGCATTATTGGACCTCCATCCACATATTCCAGAGCATTGTCTGCGTTATTGTCTCCATGGCAGAAGTGATTCTCTGATACAAATGCTTCAGATCTCGAATCTTCGCAGCAAAGACATGTTCTTGACATATCTCCAAAGGAAAAAGTCTTAGAGGGATAAGATTGGGGCTTCTTTCTGTGTCCATTTCATTTAACATGAAAGCAGCGAATGCAAAATGTTTGGGACGATGATCTGGCTTAATTTCATGTCTCAATTGTAGGCATGCAGTCTCACAAGTTTATGGAGAACATTTTGCATGATAGTCTTTGGTATGCCAAGCTTCAAACTGCGGTAGACAATGACTTTTTAGAGCTCTGCACGCAATATAGCTTAAGATGTTTCTTGTTTTCTTCGGATGTTCTTGGCTATCCTGTTGATTGTTTTTTCTGTATGGTGCCTGTTTCGCAGAAACTTGTAACCCAACTACAAATAGCCCTCCGTTCTTGTACACATCCCTTATACTACGGTCTAAAATTACATTGCACAGTCACTACAGATTTGAACTCCGTGTACCACAAACACATTGTGCTTTTTGCTGTATGGTCAGACAGCTCACTGGAGGGGTCAGCGCGGATGCCAGATGGTGTGCTAGCCCCTGCCAAATTCTCAAGGTCGGCGTGTGACTATCGAACACCCTCCAGAAAAAAAAAACCTTTTGTCTTTCCAGTACAATTTGGCACAAGAATCAGCTAACTCCGTTAAATAGTTTCGTCGCTGTAAAGTAATGAAATTGTACCATTATTTTTCGATGACTATGAATTATACTTTTTCATAGCATGGTACTTGAACTGTAGTTATGAATTACTTGAATTTATTTATTTTACTGTAGGAAATTAAAACAAATAAGTAACAAAACTGAGGGGACATAATAATTATAGCAGCTTTATTATATAGGAGTTCTTTGTAATGGGGGGAAAAATTTGATTTTTATAAAAGCCAATATTCTTCAAATAATTTTATAGGAACTGGCAACAAATCGAAACCCCAACACTCATTTGTGTTATATAGGCATATCTTTCAAAATGTACTTTGACCATAATAAGTTAATTTTTATCACATTTGCCAATAGTAAAACAATTAGCACACAGAAATATTAACGTACTCATGATCAGGGTATAGGCCTACAGCAGCAAAGCTGATTTACTTAATATCATTTCTTCACCCTAACCTAAAACATACAAAATTATAATCATCAATTTAATTTCCGCCAAAATGAATTGAATTTCCTTTCATCCATTTGTGGATTAAATTTCATGTGTGACGTATTTCTGCGCTCTACTTTACGACTTCGCCCCATCATCGAGCACCAGCGCTCATATGACCCAGACATACTCCCAATGGTACAATAAATCACGTGCCTACAGGGTCCGTTGACTGCACGTCTTGACCGACTACAGATATGTGATTGGAGAAATTGTACTATTTACTCCAAAGCCGTCATGCTGTCGCCCTAACCCCAGCGTGGGATTTTACTGTTCAACACTGTATATAAGAAAAGGGTGTCACTGCCACCAAGCAAGAATAAACTATCCCTGCGGAGAGAGTCTAGCTATCCCCGCACCCCTCTGGAAGTCAACAAGCTGAAAAATTTAGTATAAATAGAAGGGGCCATCCCTGGCTCAGGGGTAAGTGGTCATCCACCTTCTCTTCCAGTTTGAAAAGGCTGAAGAACTTTCTGAAGGATAAACTGACCACTAGACTACACTTCGTATGTGTGTATTGGAAGACGTCACAGGAAGTCTACCGCTATCAGTGACCCCACAGATTCTGCCGCCATCGTCAACTTCATCTTCTAGAAGCTCCAGAAGACGTCACCCGCTCCTATCACACACCCACTGGTAATTTCTATCACACACCCACTGGTAATTTCTCCAGTTTCCTATTGGTAGCAGGTCGCGATGACGTCCCTTCTGGAAACCCTACAGCCCACCAGTCAGTGAGGCTACGTCATTTTCCCTCTTGACAAATGCAGCTTTGGTTGCTTCAGAACACTCCCCGTTAAGTCAGGCTTAGCATTTACAGCTGATCTGGTTCATTTTTACTTTGTAACACCTAGCTTTTGCCCAGGACGCCTTCACCTGGAATAATGTAGGATCAAGCTTCCCATTATTTTGTTACGTAAATATCTTGATTTTGGAGCTAGTGCGGACCATCCTGTATTTCCTTAAATATGTCCTTATAGCACGTATCGTGAATTCAATAGGAGAGTGTTATTATTTTGTCGTAGTTTGAACCCTGTATTACGTAGAAATCAGATATTTGACTTTAAAGTTATCACAGAGGAAGAGTTAGCTATCACATATAAACCACTAAGATAATTACAAAACACTTTTAGAAAGGCAAACTGAGGCCTGTCACTGGGTAGTTCATTGGCTGCGCCCTTATCACATTAGGTAATGTAATCCGCACAGAAGCTGGTCAGACCAGGTGTTCTACTTCTCCCTGCCAGTCTGCAAAGGCCAGAGGGAAAACTGAACACCTCTGCCACTGGTTAAATTTCTTGCGTGTGTCACACCCAGGATCCAGTCATTTGCGTCACTCCCAGTCAGTCTGAGCCCGCAAAGGCCAGACGATGGATACCAGGAGTGACGTCACTGTGTCCTAGAAGTACACTGCTGAACTCGCTTGCTTTTCCTCTGAGGATTCAAAAACAGTCTAGATGTTTTATGCCAAACACGGAAGTATAAATAAGCAACATAGAAAAGCTCTCAGGGAAATAATTAAGGAACTAAATAATCTCATTTCCTCAGAGACAGTCATTAATAATTCGCAAACTTCTAATTCACTCCAACTGACTACCCCTCTATTCGGGCCATTAATGAAACTACCCAGTAGAGCCCAGCTGGCTATAGCACTAATCTTGCAGGAAGGGGAAGCCCTAGGTATTTATCATCCCCAATCCAATACTCTCCTCCTTACCCCTGTCAGCCAGACTACTGAGTGAACTAACAAGTACAGTGCCCACCGAAATGACAAATTGTGAATGTAAGTGAGAATTTTGTCCCAGTTAGATGGCCCATGCGGCCAATGCTATATAACGGCCGGCTCCCAAAGAGGGATTAAGGACCTGGCCAGGTACTTAGGGTAGCTGCCCCTAATGCACCCCTTGAATCTGACATTGCAATTTTGGTTGAAGAATCTTTTTGCACAGAATCAGAATTTCCTGCTCAGAAGAACACCTGGTTCATAGTCACTTTAAGGTCCCCCCCCCCCCCCCCCTTTTCTCTTTGTCATAGATTAAGTAAGTAAACAGAAACCCAAACATTCTTCCCAACGTGGAGAACCTTTACCCTAGCCAGGCACCAATCCATGCACCCCACTTGTGTACTCCTATTAAGCAAAACTTGCGGAGCTGCAAGGAAGGTAGAGGGAGATAAGGATTTTATTATTAACATAATTAAACGTCCCATTACCAGCGGGCAAGCTTCAAATTTATACAACATTGCTTACATTATGACCATAATATATGAAATAGCTTCAAAACCGAACGTTAATAATACTGACCACATATGTTGTTATGCATCCGCAATGCATTAGTTTTGATCAAAATATCACAAAAGAATATCAAATTCACTTCGTTAGTTCGCCCTTAATGGCACATGAAAATACCAATCCTTGGAGACGACCTTCCATTTGACTGTTCTGGATGTGCACTCAGCAGTGGTGGCCAGCAGTTGAAACATGCCCCATGCTATTGATGTGGCCAGCTGAAAACCTCCCCCAGAAACAGGTTTTTTTTTCCACCTATGGGTAAGTAGAGTGAGTGAGTAGAGAGATTTGGGTGGCTCTTAACAGCGAGGTTTTGAAAGCCGATGAGGGTGATTGAAGGTAATGTGAAATGGCACTGGAATGAAGGGGCGGGGGAAACGGGAGATCCTCGAGAAAACCCGCCGACCAACGGCATCGTCCGCCATGATTTCCACTTGCGGAAATCCGGTGACCCGGCTGGGGATTGAACCCGGTTCGCCTTGGTGGGAGGCGAGTGTGCTAATCGCTCAGCCACCGTGGCCCCACATGGGTAAGTAGAGATCATGCCCTTACTCCCTCCGAAAAAATTTGAGAATTAGTGAGTTACTATGTGACCATCAACGTATATTTTGTGGAAAAGGTTCGCACATTCAACGGGCTTCTTAGTAAAACTACACGTATTAACCCAAAATCAATCTCATAAACTTTATGGTACCATTACAAAAATTATACTTTATTATTGAATGTCTAATCTTGTATCAGGTTTCATTTTGCAAAATCATTACCACTCTTAAGTTATTATTATAAAAAAACTACAGTGCAACACATTTTCGCTCATAACATTGACACTGATGCATGTTGCTTTCCTACCCATTGGGCATGCGCACACTACTTGTTGGCTTCGCCCCATCATCGAGCCAATAAACTCATATGAGCAAGTCACACGCCAGCAGACAATAAATCCCGTGCCTACAGAAGTGCTCCCAGCCTAATGAGCCATTATAGACTCGTGATGATTAAATTTAAATTGTACTGCCCACTCAAAAGTGACCATACCGGTACTTTTTTTCCTTCTGAAAAATTGTATTATCCGATGAACCACTGACACGCAGAATCCAGAGAAGCTAGTTTGAAGGGATGCTGCAGGAGGACAGCACCCTACACACAAGGTCATCACTGCCACCAGAGCCTCGTGGAGAGGCGATAGATGTGTCAACAGCCTCCTGCCGAGGAGATAAGAAATGTGTGGCATGGCCTACAACCATAATTTAAACTACCTGCGAGGCGAGACTAGCCAACCCCGCCCCCTTTGACAGCCTCAAGACAATCGTGTGCCCTCCATCTTGCATAAGACTGAGGGCACCAGCAGGGGAAATGACTGTCACCCTGACCTCACTGTCTGCAAAAGACTGAGCTGATCTAATCCAGGGTAGTTCATGAGTAGGCCTTATGCGCCGAAGTCATACTCTGCACTAGTCACTCACGACTGTCTCCAGTGACGCCAGCCAACACCATCCGCAACAGTGGATGCCATCACCACATCAGCAATAGGTATCTCGACATCCCACCTGTTTCCTCCCCGTCTAATTAATCTTTATAAACTCAGTGGTAGCAGGTCATGCCAACGTCTCTTCTGGCCTGCCCCCCCCCCCCCCCAATTCCATCAGGAGAATTTACGTAAATTAAAATCATTATACTTTCTTTTGTCAAAGCATGGTCGCCTTTCTCCAGCAGTAACAATTAAATTCATTTTAATTTATAAATTAAAGAGCTACGCATACCCTATTGAATTTCAAACGTATGAAATTAAATGTGTTTTGTAATTTAAATCCTTTTTATTTCAAACCACCTAGAAGTCATTTGTGCTAGTATAATTTTATAATTTGCTGTTTCTTTTAAGCAACCGCCTACTGACAGGAGTTGACAACTCTTAACATATTTGGTTATCCTCAACGTGAACAAAGCCAGGATTGTCTTCCTTAGTCTGCACAAGTCTCTGGGAATACACCAAATATTGTTCAAAGCACTGGAGGAGGGCTTGAGTGTACGCCTGGCGTTCAGGGGAGTTTGCTCCTGTGTATATATTACTATAGTGAGATGCCATTTAATTCAAAAGGGAAAGCTAGTCAGCTACACAGATTAGTCCATCGGGCATTACAAAAAAAGCTATACACTATAAATATTTCTGTAAACCCTCCAGACAACAGTAACGGGGTATAAAGTACCGGGACACCAAATAAACTGGCGGTAACACCAGAACTTGATTTAAGCCACTCCTATGAGATCTCAGAATGGAACGCCTTGCTTGGCATCGACTGGCCCTGTCATGACCTTGATTACATTGACACTTTAGATTCGCCAGTACCTCATTCTTAACCAACCCCGCCGCTTCCAGTGCAAGAATCTGCTTGCATAGTTCACACAGCCGTAGGAAAGATACTAAAAATATGTATCCCAACCAAACCTACTACTGTGTGTCAGATAGTGTTGGTCTTACCAGACTTCGTCTCTTGCGGAAGCCAACCCGACCTGAACCCTACTGGCACAAACTGATGTTAGAAACGCGTGAATAAGTCCGTACAAGGCTTTGCATAGACTTATTCTCTCCATTTATGCTGTGATAGCTGGCGTCATGACTTTTGACAGCCTTCATGGTGAGCTGGACCACATTCCTTGGGATGGAGACATTCGTGGTCAAGCTCACCCATTAAGATTCCTCCACCCAAACTGTGTCAACCCAGATCTTCCAACATGGGAAGTTCCACGATCCAGCCAGGCAATCCACTCAATAAAAATATTGACACTTAAAGGGGGAAACTAGCGTTTAGAAACCCATTTGGAGGGAATCAGTGCCTACCTATTTTAATAATCCAGCCTCACAGAGTTCCAAGTAAGGAGATAATAAGTAGACTAGCAGCAGCAGCGGCTGCTGCAGGAGGGTACATGCGTTAATTGGTGCCCAACATGGGGCGTAAGCGTCGGGTTGCTAAGCCTTGGGGGCTTACACCGAGCTAGTCACCCTCTCCCCTTTACGATTACGCTAACCACCCTTGACTGAAACGTCAAGCAACCGCATGAGTTGTAAATGTTGGCATCCCAAGTCTTGGTAGAATACACCAAGCTAATACCTCATATTTTGTCACCCAGACACCTCATGGCGCACAAACTTCTTATTGTATGTCATGTCCAAGTCTGAAGGAAGCTTCCATGATGCCCTCGAGGCATCGGCACATGCAGAGAAGCTCCTTAATTTAGAGACAGAATATCCGATGGAATGTTGTAACAGTACCTGTATACACCTGATACAATGCACGTATTGTCACAGACAATACCACTACTCTTGCCTGGGATGTGAAGATGTCTCCAGGTTTACCAATGGCCTGGAATATCGTTGCCAGACATGCCATAAAAATCAATTAATAACATGTAACTGGCCCGAATGTGATGGTAAAGGAAGATACGCCATATGGTGTATACTGTGCTCCGGAGTTATTCTATCACAGATGTATAGGCTGGCCGAACGAGAGAGGATCACTCGTCCTGGTCAAGTATATCAGTGCGAGGTGTGCAGACACAACCTTACACATAAACCATCCAGTCCTTGACTGGGGTTAAGCCTCACTGCCTCAGTCCACCCAGCAGAGACACAGCGTCCAGAATTCAGCGGTCGTCCTCATGAGACCCCATAATCTTCCTGAATGACTGCAAACGGGAATTTAAAGAAATTCAATCTCTATTAAACAGTGGGTAAGCAGGGCACACCACCAACTTTTTGGAAAAGCCAAGCAATAGTGGAATAAATATGGTGAATTTATCCTGCAATGGGGTCAGCTGAAAACCCGCCTCTCTGCTCATTTTACTGGGGACAAAGTGGTTTCGAATCTGATCTCAGATTTCCACACTTGAACCCAGTAACCCGAAGAAGAGGCTGAGATATTTATCCACAGGAAGGAGCAAATCCACAAGCGGATATATCCCGATGAAAATGAACAACAAAGAGTAAGGAGTATTACCCCTACCCTCCTACCCTCCTTACGCAACCTCCTGTTAAACCCTTTGCCACAAATGAGGACTAATTATCAGGGAGAGCAAAGAAATAGAACAAAAGAACCGGACCACTTCCGAGTCGTGCAGGATGGTGAAGAGAACCACAATGGTTAGTAACCAAAATAAATGGGAAAACTTTTTTTCAGTCTGTTTCCTTAACATGTTTTGATCATTTAACCATGTTTTTCATGATTCAGAGAAAAAAAGGTAATTTTTCTCAGGTTTACTGAATTGAGAGTTTACTATATTGTGTATGCAGTGTAAATTTTTGCTGTTGCATGTCCTGTGGAATATTTTTCAAGATATGTTTAGCATGTGCTTGGTAGGTATATGCAGATCCATATGATTAAAAGAACTGGCCTGTTTGTTGTGCATAGACGTTGCTGTTCAACCCCTGCAAGCCATTTTCACGAGGGCAGAACTACATCCTGCAGGACATTGATTTGATGATTGACTGCTTTGTGTCATGCTTCCGCATAAAGCCACATAACAATGAAGCCCTGAAGGTGTGCCTGAACCCTAACTTCCCTTCCACGTACCACTTTGTGCTCATCAGCTCTCTGTACAGGTGAGACTTAGTTTATGCACTTTAAGTGATTGTGTAGAATATTTCGAAATCACTTGGGTCTCAAAAGAAGTTTCAAAGAGTTGTTCCGATACTGATACTAAGTATCTGTATCTGCCGATACTTTGTTTTTTCTGACGTATCTGTATCGGGCCGATACTTTAGTATTGGTTGTAGAAAATGAAGTCAGGTTATTACTTTCTTTAGGCACAAAAATGACCGTATTTCTGTTTGTATACGTCGCACATTAAAAGTAAAATAAAAACAAAGTCCGTATTTACTCGTGAATAGCACACCCTTTTCCCCCAAAATAAAGGAAAAATATTCCGGGGTGCCCACTATAAACTGAAAAAAAAAAAGAGGAAGGGGAGTGTTAGTTATAAATTGTCCAGGGATGTTGAGGGAAGTGCCGGGGATGTTGAAGGAAGTAGCGGGGATGTTGAAGGAAGTAGCGGAACTGTCTGTTGTTTCATCTCTCCCTCTTACATCACTCCTCCCCCTTCTCTGTATGTCTCACTTAGCGACCCCTCAGTTACATGTAGGTGGAACCCCCCCCCCCCCCAACTCTAATGGCATCCTGTCATGCCACAAAACCAGAGTTGCCACTTGTTTACTCCGACCCCCTTGTAATAACACCCAGATGGTTGCCCCGGTCAATAATTCTGCCATCTTTCTTTGTTACCATGGCAGAGGCTAGCAAGCCATGATTCTTGTTTGGGGGGGGGGGGGGGGGGAGGAGACCCTTCTTTTTAGATAAGGGTAGTGCGATATTCTAGGATGGCAAAAAAATACAGTGGGTCACTGCTAAAAGGAGAAAGTAGAAAAAAGAAAAACGAAGCTGGAAATGTTGAGTAGTAGGAGTAGGAATGTTCCGGAATTTTTTTTAAATTTTGGCTTTATGAGCCCAAGTTATTTAATTAAAATATTTGCCATAAATAACACAATCACCACACATTAATGTAAAAAATAATAATTTGTTCCACACTTGCTAACAGGCGCCATACATTTTTGGTGCAATTTTTATTAAAACAATTTTTTTTTTCCGGAACTTGTTACAAAAATTATGGTGCTCACTATACATGAGTGCGCACTTTACTCAAGTAAATACGGTATGCATCGCTCAAATTAGTTGCACCTAACATCACTTGTATTTCAAAGCAAATGGTTTCCCCTGAAAATGTTATGCAAAACATTTTAACGAGGAATTATTATTTGTAAAGATTGTTTTCTTTTTAGTTTAAAGATTGTTTTATCTGGTAAGGTTGGTGTTTCATTGTATCTGGCGTAAAAGTAACATGACTTTAAAACTTAATATTTATTTAATTCAAAGGGCAGCATCTTCACGAATAAAATTATATGCCCAAAAGCATGTACTCTACCACTTGTCAGCAAAAGATTGTTTAAGCATCGAGCGACTTGTATTATAAGTGTTCATTTTCAGTACATTCTTGCTGGGAAATCGGAGGATTTATATTGATTTATTTCAATAGACACGCGTCTTTGAATAAACTGGTAATATTTGACACCTTTTGCTGTCTAATAAGAGGTAGGTAAGCACTGAGCTGAGTGCAGTGTAACTCGTAACAGGGAAAACCAGAGGATGTGGTTTTGAAAGATTAATTATTAAAAGCAGTGAAAAAATCAATTATAATCGCCTCATTTGTGTCTGAAAATTACAAGTTTCCTTTGTAGTAAAATATGATTAATTACTTTAAAAGACAGACATTTGCCACATATGCAAGGTGTTGCCAACATGTAACAGCATGGAGAGGTCATCCTCTTGCTGCCCCTCTCCCTCATTAAACCAACAGACGTGACATCTGCCCGATCGATAACTTCTCCGTGTGCTCTTAGCTGATAGTGCACGTGGGATATTTAAAATTTGGCTTTCATCTGGTGTCATATTAATTGCATTTTCAGAGGGTTTGAAAGTTTGAGGTCAGCTTGCATTTTGTGTCGGATTACAATAAATTGTATACCATTTTTAGACCTTATTTATTTAAATGAGTCTAGGAAAAATGTTTTTAATGTATTATTAACAGTAATACTTTTTCTAAAATTGAGTGTGAAGGGCATTGGTATCGGGGTATCGGCAGTGGTATTGGGGTATCGGTATTGGAAAACATGGTATTGGAACAACTCTATTTCAAAGTAATAAGAAATGTTCACAAAGTCTTTAAAAGATTCTACAGTAAAATGCTGTATGTTTTCACCTACAGAATGTACTAATGTTTCAGTTCCACAATTTTCTGTCTTAGATAAGTTTTTTTTTTCACTCCTGTAATTAGTAGATATGAAATTAATTTACTTAATTTTATTATTCGTTAGGTCAAAATACAGTCAGACCTCAATAAATTTGTCAATATGACTTAAGTGGTCGGGATGAACCAATGTGGTCAAATTTTTACCCATGTACCCCACTTCCCCCCCCTCCAAATATGAAAATGGCAACCAAACAGCAATATTTTGTAACTGGGTACATACAGTCATGTTCACACGTCTCTGAAAGAAGACGTGTTTTTTTTTAAATTTATATACATTAAAATTCCATTATAACATACTTCATGTTAACATATATTTCACTTTAAGGTAAGATTTTCAATTCCCATCCAAATATCCTATGTAAACTAAGTAAAAATATTCCACTTTAACGTACAAAATTTAGGTTAACCTTCAGTACAAGGAATATTATTTTACCTCGTGTCTTCCAAAATGGTATAAATTAAATGTCAATACACAGACATTGCATAAAAGTACTGATATTTTAATAATTTCCAACCTAAATTGGTTTTTGTTTAGTAATGTTACACATAAAAAATTATACCAATTTGCCCGAGTTGTGTTTACTTTATTGTTAATGTTTAGGCTGCAAGCACCAGATTCTCACTGTCAACTCGCAATGCTGTCCGTCCTTGTCTGTTGATCTAGATTGGTGGTGTTGACGTGAAGCGCCATCTACAATTGTTATATACATCAAAACGTTAATGTATAAATGGGAAGCATCTCATAACATACAGTATATGCCCTTACTGGAATTACTTGTAATGTCGCAGACGTCAGAATTGGTGACTGGAAATCACAGCTCGGTTTTACTCACTCGGTAGAGACATGAACCTTAAATAAAGGTGCCGTATTAAAAATAAAATATAGAATTTGAATTGATGTCTCAAATTATTTCCTCTGTATTTTTATTTCGAGTTCAAACACACAGTTCACAATCTTTCATTAATGCAGAGTCAGGAACAGTCAGTTTAATTAGACAGTAGAACAAAGAACAGCACCACAATAGTTAAATTATTATTGACGCCACTCAAAACTTACATCGCGAAAGAAATTTACGGAGGCAGGAGGGACATCAGTTCCTTCCTAGCACCCTAGCGACCTCCCACACTGGCGGAAATAATTTAGTAGTGTAAAGTTTGTCAAAAAATTGAAGTAATAAAAAAGAAGTGAAGGTCACGGGTGCTTGCCGGTATGGGGGAAATTTGCCATGCTCAATGCATCTTCTGCTAGAGTTGGTTGTCGACTGTTAGTGGGTGTGAGGTGCTCGAGCCTAAAGACACCATGGGATCTACTCCCACTCCTCAAACCAGGGTGCAAAAACCTAACCAAATAAGGGCATCGCGTGGTACGGAATCTCTTCGGAATACCGTGCGACACCTATTGCAACCACTTCCCCATGCCATGTTGAACTGTGTTGTTGTAAAATAATATAATTTCGAGAACTTCCTTGAAAGAAAAAAAGTCTACGAAAGTGGTAAAATCTTTTTATCTCCAATTGCTGACACAACCTAAACTACGATTTTACAAAAAAAGCAAATGCATGACAAATATTCTAACATGGCCAAAACTTCAAATACTGATAAGTAATTTTAATTCCTCATAAAACAGATAAGCAGTTATAATTCCTCAAAAACGAAATAAAATTAACCAAATGTCCTGATAAAATTAATATGAATTGCATCATTACAGACTTTGTAAAATGTTGACCCTTGTAAATATCTTAAGTAACCAATTTTAACCCAAAAAAATCCGAAAATTGTGTGTCACAGTGCATTTTCCTCATAGAGACAGTGTATAATCATCTCGTGCATAACATGAAAATTATATTTATATGAAATGTAGATTTAAATAAATATTATGTAATGGTGACAAGTAGGCCACTGGGCTACCAATAATATATAAAAGGACTTTAGCACAAGTACACAGGTACACAGTCTAGTACTAGTCAACAGGTACACACATACAAAGGAGGACAACACATTTTTCATGCAATTGTGTGGTCACAACGTTTCGCTGGCTAGGTCAGCTTCATCGGGCAGCAAGTTCTAGGGCACTGCCGTATGGTAAATGGGCAATGTTGGTAATGAACCTGGCGGTTCAGTGGCAAACTAGGGTACAGCGGGAAAATTGAAATGTTGCTGGTTTATGTTTAAAATATGGTTTTGGAGCTCTGATTGTCGTATATTGAAGCCCAGGGATTGCGTGGCATTTGTTATAAATTAATGAGATAATTTCCGGCATCTGAGTTTTGAGCTATTGCTTGAAGGTGGTAAGGCTCTTACAACTCTGGTAATGTAGCAGAAGCCAAAATATTTGTTCCATGATGTTGCATGCGCTGCAACTGGTTTATCTTGTAGGTTGTGGATGTGACTTACTATGACTTGTTTAGAGTCTTTTCTTTGGTCATTCATTCTCTGCTTGAGTGTGTTGGTGGTAAGGCCAATGTATTCTGACATTATAATGTTGATACTGTAGTTCATAAATCAGATTTTCTGTGGCACAGTTATTGTTGCTTTGGATAGGGTATGTACAGCTAGTGAGTCTGTTATTAAAGATGTTGAGGGTTGGTGGATGGCATAGGAGCCACAACGTGGGCTATTGCAGGGGTGGGATCCTCTGGGGGTGATAGTCAAGTTGGCATTTGTGGTAGGCTGTTATGTATCTTGGGGGACGGTGCCCAGGTGTCTCAATCATTCAATGAAGTACTCAGTGTCTTTGATGTAGAGCAGAAGCTGCTGTGCCCAAAGTTGAAGGTGGGCATCTACAATTGCTGTGATTCTCTCTGTGAGGCTGTTGATTTCTGAAACAGTGGGATATTCATGGTTCCTTGTGTATGTTTGAAAGCATGTATATAACTGGTATGATGTGTTTTTGGTGTGTGAGTAGTTTGATTGAAGCCTCAGATATGTGTTGAAGGGAGCCATGGGACACAAGGAATTGGTTCATTTGGTTGCAGAATTTGGTGGTTGCGTCTTCTCGTAGACGTTTGTATGTAGATGTGTCCTTAAGTATGTTCTCTGCTTCCAGAATGTAATTTGTTTTGTTAAAGGTAGATTGGAAGAAAATATCCTCAGTCACCATACAAACCAACCACACGGCTGGATGCATTTAATCAATGACATATTCATAATATGGACTTCCACTGAGGACTGTATAATTCACTTCTTGAACAATTTAACACAAAGTTGATGCAAGTTCACCTAAACATACGTACTCCAAAACACAAGCCATAGTCTTGGATGTTGAACTGACTGTCCATAATGGCACAATTCAAACTGCTGCATGCAAGAAACCAATGAACAACCTCCGGTACTTACATTTCGACAGTTACTACCCATACTATGCTAAAAAATCCCTACCCTACAGTCTTGCCACCAGAGCCAATCATATCTGCTCCACTAACAGTGACCTCAACAAATAATAAGAACAAACAGCCAGAGCATTCCTTGAAGACAGGGGCTAGCTCCCTTGTCCACAAACAGATTCAACAAGCCATCTCCAATGCTGGAAATCAAACCATGGTCAATAACTTGAATATAATTCTGGTGGTCCCATGTCATTAAGGCCTAAGTAAACTCAGAACAATTTTCCACTTTGGATACAAAATTCTGGCCTGTTCACCAGACACATGACCTTTTCTCCAAACTGCCGAGATTAGTTTTAAAAAGGCCACCTAACATCCGCCACAAACTAATTTGTCCAAATCTGCAGCCCACCACAAATGGCAACCGTTTTACCCCCAGAGGATCCCATCCTTGCGATAGCCTACGTTGTGGCTCCTGTGCCATCCACCAACACTCAAATTCTTTTAATAACAGACTCACTAGCTGTACATATGCCATCCAAGGCTACTATAATTGTGCTACAGAAAATTTGATGTATCAGCTACAGTGCCAACATTATAAAGCAGAATACATTGGCCTCACCACCATCACACTCAGGCAGAGAATGAATAACCAGAAAGCAGACACTATATAAGCCATAGCTGGTCACATTCACAACTTAAAAGACAAACCATTTGCAGCACACACAGCATCACACAACAAGATTTTGATTCCTGCTATGATACGAGAGTTGTGAGAGTCCTACCACATTCTAGCAATAGCTCAGAACTCAGATGCTTGGAATCAGCTCATTAATTTATAACAAAATCCGCAACCTCCAGGCCTCAATATAAGATATGTAATCACAGATCCAAAACCATACTCAACAACTATGTTGGTAACATTTTAGTTTTCCCGCTGTACACTAGTTGGTCACCTGGCCGCTAGGTTTACTATCAACAGTGCATATCCACCATACTTTAGTGCTTTACGCTGCCCGATGAAGCTTGTTTAGCCAGTGAAACGCTGTGACCGCACAACTGTGTGAAAAAGTCTTGTTATTCTTTGTGCGTGTGCCTGCGTTGACAAGTAGTAGACTGTGAGTACTTCCACTTCTGTATTTTTATATTTTATTTAAATCAATTGGTTCACATTTTACGAATAAAATTATATCCCAGAAGTGTAAACTTTATTCCCACTTGTCATCGAAAATGTTTATTAAATAGAGCAGCCATATTACTGAGTGCAATGCCAATTTTCAAGTGCTTGGTTTAAGAAAAATAAATATGTTTTTCATTCTGAATTTATGATTTATTTGAAAAGATAAACATCTTTTGGATAAATTTCCTACTGTGTTATTTGTTAAAGGTAAGTGGTGTGGTTTTTTTCAAAGAAAACTTCACCAATAGGTAAGCTGTGTACTATTTGCAAATTATGCATAGCATTACGTCATGTTTGCAGGATGTAGTTTGTGTATTTTCATATTTTAGAAAGTACTATTTTTGTCCTCGCTTTTTTAAAATTATTTCTTTGTATATAATTACATATTAATCTTATTTACTTAAATTACTAATTTTGCCATAATTTCATGAAGCCCTTGTTTTGAAGGTTTAAAAATTAGAATTTCAGTATAAAGTACTCTCATTACTAAATAAAAAAGTTGAGGCTTTATTCATGTATACTACTCTATCAACCAAAAAGTAATTGGGCACCCGTGAAGATAGGTAATGCAGTACGTCAGTTGACTAGTGGGGCCGTCATACGCTGCGGGTTGATGAAGAACCAGCTAAGGAGATGGCACAAGGTACAGAGCTATCGGACTTTGATAAGGGCGTGATTGTGGGCGTCTAGCCAGACGATTGAACGGAAGGTAAACAGGCCCAAATCAATGGTTGCATTCATCCTGCGTAAGTGGAAGGTCGATGGGCATTGTGCCAATGCTGCACGTTCTGGGTGACCTCCAATCGTGACCGACAGAAATCGCAGTACCCTGAAATGTGAAATAGTCAAAAATAGGGCACCACCCATGGCTACCATCTGACAGGAGTTTCATGCAGCAAAAGGAGTATCGGTTTCCATTGGAACATTGCATACAGAGGCCCACCGACTTGGATATTTTGGAAGAGCAGCTGCACATAAGCCCCATATAATGACAAGCAATAAAGCTCCGCTGCGCAGGTGGTGTTTGGACCATCACAACTGGACACTGGAGCAGTGGAAATCGGTTCTGTGGAGTGATGAGTCGAGGTTTACATTATTCCGGTCCGATGGACATGTATGGGTGTGGCGTCTACCCGGGGAACGTCTTCTGCCGGAGTGTATAGTGCCAACTAGGAAATTCGGTGGTGGTGGAGTGGTGGTGTGGGGCTGTTTCGTGACCTTCGGCGTAGGACCGCTGGTGTTTGTCCGTGGTAGCATGAACACATAGGCCTATTGTAACATTCTGGATAGTGAAATGCTCCCAACATTGTAGCATTTATCAAATGGAAACGTGTTACTTCCATGATGACAAAGCCAGATGCCATGTATCAAGGGCTACTATGCAGTGGTACGCCGACAACAATGTTCGCAGATTGGACTGGCTTGCCCCAGAGCCCTGACCTCAACCCTATAGAACATCATTGGGACGAATTGAATCGCCGGGTGAGGGATCGTCAAGTGTGGCCAAAATCCATTGCTCAACTCATGGAATGGTTGCAAGAGGAATGGTAACGAATCCCCATGGATGTTCTGCAAACACTCGTAGAGAGCATGCCAGAGAGGGTAGCTGCTGTTATAGTCTTAAGAGATGGCCCTACGAGATTCGAAGGGGGTGACAACCACTGAGCAAACATTGTGGACAGGTGCCCAATTGCTTTTTGGTCGATAGTGTATATTTCATACAACTTCAGTAAATTTTGACATTTTGGCCAACCTACACAGCATGTAAACAGTAAACGCCCTCATTTGCAAAGTATTATGTCAACTGATGGTTGTTGCGGTATGTATATTATGTTGGCGATCCTTGCCATGCTTATGAATATTAATAGTACTCTGCATTTCAAATTTTAATTTAGAAGATAGACAGGCATTGCGTATAGGCACGGACTTTTTTCGCGATCGCGAATAAATGATGATAAATGTGAAATCATCACAAAATTTAAGTTTTTGTGCAAAATACTGTATATTGGACTATAATAAGCTAAAAAAGACATATTTTCTAGTAAAACTTTGTTTATAATATTAAAAAGCAAACACGCACTCATGTTTTAAAACGAGCACTGATTTTTTTTTGTATGCCTGTAAATATTGTTAATTCATGATTCCGTACAAACAAAACAAATTCAGACATAATTTCTCCCCTACAAAGCATTTTGGACAGGAAATTTGTATTATTTTTCAGTGTTTACAAATATGCATCATGTGATTACTATTCCACAGATGGTAATGTGACTTGAGGAAGCTAAACCACTGCAACATGTTATACAAAATGGCGTGTATCAATGTGCAATTGTGGCGTGGCGGCGGCGGGTGTACGAACTACATATAATATCTTTCTCTTTTACAGGAGCGAAATTATTTTCTCATGTACCTCTACTATGGTCGAGCTCCATGTTTACATCGTGTGGGATGGAGGTTATTTTGTTCACAAATGTGAGTGAACAAATTATTGCACGAGTGAAAAGCTATTCATTATGCTGTATTCCGTTACCTTCACAATGCGAAATATGCGCAGCGAATTAGTTCCGATCCCCTTGCGAATTTGGAGGTTAGCATCGGCGGCGACCCACCAAAGGGCAAGTTTGTTGTTTTTGGAAACATGCGCAGTGACGATTTTACTGAATCATTCTGCAAATAAATTATATAACGTGATTTTGGTGAAGTAAATTTGTAAGGTTTTCCATAGGAAAACAGTTGTTCCCAGAGATTGCGAATTCAACTAACAGTAAGTTCGCATGTTCTGTAAATAATGTATTTGCAAACCGTTACTATAATTATTGAAATGCCCGTGGTCTAAAAAAAGTCACGCTTTCAACATTTTTGTTGTTAAAGTAATACTTGTTTTTTTGCCTGCCCATATCGTGAATTCAACGAGTGTAAGGTTAACTTCGGCCAAAGTATGTTTGTGTATTGCCACATCTGTGCGTATACGAACAGTGACGTATATATCACGTTTTGTTTTTTCATTGAAGTTAAAATTTTTGAAGATTAAATAATTTGAATGTTATTTTCATACAAGCAAAATTTTGCACTGCTCCACAATATGCAACTCAGAATGCCACACAATCTGTAAGAACATCAAAATAATGCCGTCTCATGAAAGACGTTGAACTTAAGCACTCCTCCCCTCCGTATTTACTTCTCCCCGTTTCCTTTTTTCCCCTCACAATAAAGTAAACAGAACCCAAACAAACTTAACTAGGCTAAAATAAAACATGTTGGAATGCCAACCTAGCTATAATATACTACATTTTTATGGCATGTTAATCTTCTGTGTATACGACTGTGGGGTTAATGTGTGATTGTGGTGGCTGTTAAATATTTTATATTCAATTAATTTTATTATGCCTTGTTTACATATTTGACAAATGTAAACTCGTCCTGTCAAATTGTACGATAGGATCACAGGTTTATTACATTGTATATCTAAAGGTCTTGTAGATATAAAAAAAAAAAAATAGTTCCTGGTGCTTCTTAATTCTTTGCTTGAATTCGTTCAGAGGACAGAAGCTGAGTGTAGTGCTGCAAACTATATCAGCAACTTAACGTATCACCGAGCGTGACACTGTGAAGTGCTATTCACATTTTGGAACTTGATGACTCACAGTACATTCTATGTCACAAATTACACTCCTTATCAGAGCTAGAGATCACATTTTTGTTAGTTCGCAGAGGCACATTTAGAGAAAAAACATATTTTGGTATTTATTAATTTAACACTTGTTTCTGTAGTGCAAAAATGTTATATTTTTCTGTACTGTTTCATTACATTTTGTAGTCTGTGTCAAAATGTAACCATCAGATAATATTTTTGATGGGAATTAATATAAAATTTTCAGTGGCCAGTAACATGATTGTGAAATTCTGCATTTTATTGAATTATTTCCAGAATAATTACCTACAAGACATAATTTCATTGTTTTTAAGTGAGTTTTCCCACCAGATTTTAAAACATTCATGATGAACGGTAAAGTTTTTATATACACTACCGCGTAAGTGTTTTTAAGGGAATTTTTGCACCGCTTTTAGCAGTTTTTTATGACGAGATTTAGAAATTTTATTTACCACTTTCAGGGGGCCCTAGTAATTTGTACTGACATATTTATTAAATATGACTTCTTCCTCACCTTCACGTGTCATGTCACCCCAGGTGGGTTTCAAGCCCTGGAAAACTTGCTACCAGAGGCAATCAGTATGTCCCTAGGCAAGGCAGCCAATTTGTATACCCTAGGCAAGGCCACCCATGGACACGGCAGTCAAGACCCTCTTCAACGTTATCATCAGACATCATGCCACCCACGCTTGTGATAGAAGCCAGCCAAGCCGGCCAGCACTGCCCTTAAGCTCGCGGGAGCAATGCAACCTAGATGTGAGAAAAACTACACTTCCAGTCTGCCCCAAAACATAGCAGCATTCGCTGTTAAGGGAGGAGCTCTAGTCCGACCAGTTGAAGGAAGACATATAGGTGAGGACACAGCCCCCGAAATGCCAGTTGATACTCTGTAGCTCGCTGCACCACCTCGTGTGCTGGAGCTGTGTGTTTATATCACATTCCTCACCGTTACCTTCAAGACATCTTCCAGACCTTCACCCAGCGACTCCCGAAGAAGTCTTCAGCTCCCTTTACAATCACTACGATGCAAGTTCCTTCTGGACAACAGTATTAGAGTTAGTTATGGTCAGTATCGTAGCTACCTAGCCGCATCTACTGTTGTCTATTTTAGACTTGGGTCCCATTCACCTGGTATTAGCGTAGTTTACTGATGTTAGAGTTCATTGATATATAGGAGTTAGTACAGTTCACCATGTGTATTCCTCTGGGAATAAACATGTAACCTTACCTATCTTCTGAGTACTTATTTGTAGGGTGACTGTGACTTTAATCCCAAGTAGATATCCAACTACTAAGGAAAAGCAGGTGATTAATCTTGTAACTCTTTTTGCTAAAACTAGAGTAGGACTGTGGGCTCCCTTAACCGGGTGCACGTATGTCTCAAATCACACACATTAGATGGCCATCCATACCGTGGACCAGGTACACCAAGGTACTTGGTGCGCACATACGGTAAAGCCACAACCACTAGAAACTCAATCCACAAGGATGCTAGTCATCCAGCCCAGCCGATTCACTCCATCCACCTCTGCTTGGTGTGATAAGACTGGTTCTGGCGGTCTGACCCCTTCTGAACCAACCCATGATGCGATGAACATCCTGATCAGCCCAGTGCTCCATCCACCGCTTTGTTATTTTTGCTAGTTGGAGTATAGAACTGAGTCTAGGTAGCCTAGCCATGACTGACTGCACACACATCCAAGGGTTTTTTGTCTCTTGCTCTTCCTCAGCGTAGTAGGCTTTAGTTCATTCCTCTGTGCTCTTCACCCATAGGAGTGCTGCAAAGGGGAGAGCTAAGAGGGTTGCTGCTGCTTCTGAGCCTAGCCGATTGAACCACAACTCAGTGCCGACTGCTCTTAGCAGTCTATCCACTCGGGAATGAGCTTAAGCCCCCCTCCAACTGGAGAGGCCTCACCTCTCAGTTCCTACAAGTTCCCCCTTTCAGCTACTCCACAAGACCGCCGGTGAACCACATCCAATCGTCGAGAAACTTTGTCAAGGACTTCCAATACTTCTTTGGTAATCTATTATTGCCCTTATGTGGACAAGGAAGTCCTTTTCGACTATTGTGGCATACGGGCAATTCTCTATGACAGGGAAGGTAAACGGCGCACTACTGATTTTACATATAATACTATAGTCCCCCTAGTCTCCATGGCCATATGTGATATACCCTTTAAGGTGTATTTAACACTGCTATCCACTCTCTGTGGTGTATCCTCGTTTACCATTCCCCCTTTCAGCAGACTAATTTTGGAACCCGTGTCTACCAGTAATTTGTCATTTATTCCCTGCTTACTTGTCTTCAACTCCATTCGTAAGAATCCCAATGTACCGCCTACTTGATGACCTACGCTAGCCTGAGAGCAACCAATTCTCTTTTCCCATTTTTCTAGGGGGAAGGAGGTGTTGCTTCTTCCTCCCTCGGTTTAGTTTCCCTGATCATTATTGTCAACTATCTTCTCTATTGCCCTCGGATTCCTAAGCACCCTCTCTTGTACACAGCATTTCTTTATATTTCCAGCTTCACCGCAGTTATAGATAGAGTATTATATACATCAACACCTGTCTTTCACCTCTGTCTTAAAAAAAAAAATTGTTGGTTCTATGCCCTAGTTTGTGGCACTCGTCACACTTCACACTAGAAGTAACATAATGTTTATTAGTTTTGTCCAGCCATCACTTACTCCTAACCTCTTGCACCCGGAGTGTAAATTACTTTCTTCTTCGAGGGTAACTTCCCATGCATCCCCTATTGCGAATCACTAATTGTACACATTCATCTCCCAAGCTCTGTATAAAGCATGCCGTCGCCAAATGATTTGACTATGAATGCTTGTGCCCCTCTCAATTCATCCTAACAGCTGCCTCCTTCAACTCTGACATCATAGAGTCCATTTCAGCACTTCGTTCCGACTATAATAATTGGGTGCTAATTGCCTAGCTTCATTCACTGCCATTATAGTGGTTTATGTAATAATATACTTAGGCATACAACAACCACATGTCACGAACTGAGTGTGACTCACCACTTAGAAGTCTTGTCTTGGTGTGTCGTCTCAATGTCCCCTTCTATGGTTCGGTTTTAGCCAAACTACTGGCCTCCGTCGCTTCGCTGATCCTCTCGTGATCTGTGTCATGCAGTGTGGTCCTCTTCCTTCCAGCTATGCACAGGACCTCGGTCACGCTGACGCTTCTCCCTGGCTTCGGCTTGCACTCTCCTTCCCTTGTTTCCATGCTGCATGTCAATCCTCCTCTCATATAGGCTTTCAGGTGTGAAGTTATTTAATAGAATATTTGGACTGTAGTAAATATTTGGTTGCAATGATTGTGTTTACGCATTGTGAAAGTTGTCCCAAGATACACTGCAAACAAATTATCTATTTTGGTGGCAATTTGCAGGTGACTTTGTCCTCAAATCTTCAAGATAATCCTGGTTTTATAATGTGCTGCTTACTTGTGAAAAGATATTTTAATATATTGATAATTTGTAACTAGACTTTTACAGAAAATTTTAATTCTTTCCATGCAAACATCCATCCTTCTTTTGGCAGGATAATCACACAGCCAAGGTTGCCGTGGTGGCCGCAGATTGACCTGGTTTATAGCAAGTCCTCGGAGCTGCGTTCCATGTTTACAGATACCCTTAACAAAGTCACTCAGGGGTACATCTCGCACACTCCACTTCGCATGATCACGGTAAGTAATGTTGCCTTTTGCCAACCTGAAGTCATCACACTTTGTATATCAAGATTGAAATTTACACATCCAGTAAATGTTTACTGTAATTTTAATCTTTGTAGATTACTGTTTCAGAAAATACACTTGTGGGGGCTTCTTTTTGCTATAGTTATTTTTGTGATTGAAGACTTTTGCATACAGAATAATTTTGTTATTTTATTTTAAATGTTATAAAAATTACTGTTTATTTTCTGTCTGCTTTTGTGAATAACTTTTTGTTTAGTTTATGCTACTGTGCCGCACTTTGGCAATGTTATATTTTTGAGCATCAATATAATTTTTTTAAATTGCAATTAAGTGGCAAAAAAATTTAATCTATGGAATTTTAACTTAAGGGATTCAAAACTTTTCACCCGGGAATTTTTTTTACATTAAAGTACTTGTTTGAAACTTTGCAGCTCTGCCAGCTGGAGCTGTTTACAGGCAAAGCAGCCTTTCCAGCCCCATACTACATTTCAGACATGTTATCTCTCTGCTGTGTCTGTCTGTGCACTCACCATCATGTCCAACACATTCCAACTATGCAGATACATATATTGCACATCTTCCTTACTCCTCTTCCCTTCTACTAACATAATTTTTCCAAATTATCTGCCGTGGTGGTGTAGTGGTCAGACTAATCGCCTTCCACCTAGGTGAACCGGGTTCACTCCCAGATTTTCGCACTTGGGAATCGTGCCAGATGATGCTGCTGGGATGCTATAAGTTAAATTTGTCCACAGCTATGCCTTAGGGGTTCCTCCCAGCACTGCCAGTGGCCAACTTCTTTACTACACTTTATTTTCCCTTCCACAATACTGCCCGTTGCAGCTAGTATTATACACAAATGCACATTCTGCTATTTTGCAATATTGCGTTCTCTTTTTCTTACTGGTGTGGGGAACTTTTTAATAAGTTCAGTGGCACTTGATTTAGTTGCCATACTCAATAACCAAGGGCATGTAGTCACATAAAGTGTTTTCTTATTTAAATTTAGATTGACAGACACGTTGGTCGAGGATTTTCTGCTAGACCAAAAGCGAGGTGATTGGCTTGGGTTACAAGGCGGGAGGCGAGGAGTGTTGGTTAAAACTTACTTATGCTGTCGTCTTGGGTGTTGTGGTTGAGCTGGGTTTCACCCAGTAGTGGCGACCTCAATTCACTCTGAAGCAGCGATTCCAGTTGAAGGCTTCATGGCTCCAGAAGTTCGGATTTGCCCAGCCGTACTCTGTCTCAGTATGGTTTAACAACCCTCTTACCACAGGGTGGTACGAAGGATGGATGCGCAAGCAAGGTGACAAATATATTACAAGTACCGGAGCAGGTCCCGCTCCACCTGCCTTTCCTCAGTAGGATGAGGTAGTACACTGAACTGTATGACAGCAAGAATTGCTGCGTTTTGTTCCGTACACTTTTTGCCGTGCCTCACTTGGTAGGGCATAGAGTCGTTGCTTACAATATACGGGGTGCACCCTATCGAAGAACAACCTTACAGTATATGTCCGGTTTTGGCTTGTTGACACAGGCTCGGTAATATTCTCCACTGATCCCGCACGCTATGCAGGCTGATCAGAGACGAGGAGTTATGTGGGTCACCAATGCCTCCACTGGATGTGTGTTCATACACGAACTAGTGGCAGGTTACAGTTACTCCAGCCCTAACAGTGCTCTGGTGTAAAGAAGTAACCTGAATTTTTCGCCCTTCCTTGAATGAAGGTGTTTCTAATGGTTGTGGCTCCTCTGTTCCTCTCAGCCAGCACTAGACAGTGCTCTGACAGTTGGAAAGCAACAGATGGCCGTCTAATGGGTGTGTGAGAAAACTGAAAGGCTCCTGAAGGGCGCCCGTAGTAAAAGCTAATTCGGTTATATAAAAAGTCCCGGTTCCTGTCAGTGGTGCATGTTGTAAACTGTTCTAGTGGGCGAAGAATAAGAATTGGTATGAAAGAAAAAGCTGAAGTATAGGAAACAAACTATGTTTATTGAGGGGTCAATAAACATGTGACGCTTGCTACCTCCTACCATGTAGTAGAGTGCTGAAGGAATCTGTGCTGGCCAGATGTAGACAACCTGGTTCTAGGTTGTAAAGGGGAAAGTTAAATCTTAAAATATATATATACTACTGAACTGTTCTAGTAAAGGTTTCTAGAGGAGACAAAGTAAATTTAATACGTGTTAGTGAGCGTGTTCGCTGGTTGTCGGGTTGACTGTCGATGGTGAAGTAGCCGCTGGGGGCCTACTCAAAGCTTAGAAGTTCTGTGGAGGTCCCAGCACTAGGCAGTGCTCGGGGATGTTGCGAGAGAAGAAACAATAATGATTGCCCGAGTCCGGCAGCGTCCAGACTTAAATAGGTGAAGCTTGTAGGCTGCCGGCGCGGGCTTCAGGGAGGGCGAGCATTTTGCTCTGGTTGGCATGGGAGTCGAAAAACTCTGGTCAGCAGTAGTCAGCATTTCTGCTTCGTGCCTCGTCGGTAGCACTCGGTCTTGTCTGAGGTCTGGGCAGCTTGTTGGCTCTCAGCGTTACGAAGGGGGAAGGGGGGGTGCCAGCTGGGTCGCTTAAACTTCAGGTGATGAGAATTCACTTATAAGTTCCTGTTGCCTGGTAGAGTAGGCAGCTGAGAATTCATGTGGAAAATTCTATCTACATATATCTTACGTCCGTAGCAGTGGAACCTTAGCGATGAGTCATAATCACAGTTGATTAGTAGTAGGAGCGGCATATGTCAATATAGTGGTTATCTATATACCGAAAATGCATGTACTGAAAAACTACATTCACCAAAAATTTCCAATGGCCTCAATAAAATTCCTATATAAATAATAATATAATGTTCTGTTTTTATTTATAGTGTATTGAACACAGTATTGCATCAATTAAAATATCTTATGGTCCCGTCACTTGAGATTTCATGCAGCATTCGTTTTTGAAGCTGGTGGTTTATACAAACATCCAATAACAGGATATGAAATACATTGACGATTCTCCCCCAGTTCAGCTGATGGAATCGGCAAGTCAGGCAAGTTGTGACCTTGCTTCCTCCCCTTACATGCCCAGCGAGAGGGGAATCGGTAGAGTACACAAAACATTAATAAAACTAATCATGTAATTTTAGTTTAAAAATGCATTGTTGTCCTGCCAGTTGCATTGCACCATAGAGCAGTCAAGTGCTCTGCAGAGTATGACCTCTAACAAGGTCACAGCAGCCATGAGTATGCAACAGTAATCCACTACGGCACTGTGTCGTTCTCAAACGTTTCAAACTTTAGATCCCAGACATTTTGTAAGATTATTAGTTTGCTGAAAAGAGTTGCACGTATGATAACTCATGAAATACAAAGTTTTGAGGAACTTGGAAATACTGTGTAATTAATATACATGTTTATGGAAATAATACTTGAACAACACATGAAAATACCCTAATGTACAGTAAAACTTAACCCTTAACAGTAATTTTCATATTTTGAAAAATTTTTGACAGAGTTATTGTACATTTTTGCGCAATGACTTACATACCTTTTAAAAAAAAACATACAAATCATTACTGTCACATATACAACACATGAAAATGGTACTAATTTACAGTCACAATGAGCCTTAACAATGACTTATGTACTTGTTAACATTTCCGATAGCATAATACGTACATGTACAATTCTACATATTTATGCAATGACTTACATAAACAATGCATATAATTACTATCACATACACATCTAATCGTTATCATGGAATAATAATAGCTGAGTATTCACAAGTAGCATAAATGAAATAAAAATGAATGTTCCAAGGAAAACGATAGTATACTTCGTCTGCATCAGGATCAACATTTTCCACTCGACAACGTCCCCATAAAAATCAATGTGTGTTTCAGGAAAATATGTACTGTAATAGTTGTTTAATATCGACCATCCTCTTTGCATTAATAGGTTAGCCTTCACTATGAGAGAGATACTCCACACATTACTCAGCTGAATTCATAGCTCATTGTGTAGTGGTCAAACAACAAGCAGGATTTGTTGTGATGAGTGTTTAATTAAGGAAGCTTTGCCCAGTCCACTTTGTCAGAAGAACATGGGTGTCTGTTGTGCAGTTGTTGTCTTGAGACTGTCTAAGGTCTGTTGGTTTGATGTCTGTGTTGTTGCAGTCACTGACCTTGAAGAGTAAGGATTCAACCTCCAAGTTCAAGGAGCGAGGGGAGGAGGGCCCTGGCTACAAGAACCTGCTGCTGTGGATGGTTCGCCTCATTCATGCTGACCCCATGCTCATGCTCAATGTAATTCTCACTGACATGTGACATTAAGTTTTAGTGACCTGCAGAATAGTAGTTTTGTAACCAATTTAGTGACAATGATAATTTCCACTTCAAAGTCATCAAAAATTATGTTTAAGGTGCTTTTTTTTTTCTTCTGGTTACGTCTACATATAATCATCTGTGGTATTGTTACAGCGGGGGGAAGGAAGTAAAATATATAAATATATATATCAAAATATTATATAAATTAAAAAAAAGGGGGGGGGGGGTCCACCATTGGATTATTCAAGAAGAACTTGGGCTATCCAGAACCCTAAAATATATATATATATATTTATTTATATAAAACAAAACTAGCTGACCTGTTGCTCAGATTCAAAAATAACCCTGAATCAACTCAATAGAATAATCTAGGTAGTCACTGAAAGACACTGCAGGATAGAGCACTATTATCTTTGCCAAATCAAGAGGTGTACACTGGAAACGCTTCATGTCAGTTAAGTCAGCGGTGAGGTGTGTTCAGAGTATGGCAGAGTACTCTATGAACTAGTTTTACCATTGGGTTTACTGTAGTAGCCCTTAACACCGAGTGAACAAAACCTTTTACTTAAAACTGATCCACTTTATATGTGCTACTCTATCACAGAGGGGAGAGGTTACTACTAATCTGGGCTTCAGTATGATGGAAATGTAGGAATAATTTACCAAAATTAAATAATTGAAATACCAGAAGTTATATTAACACTGAATATTTATTCACAATTAAAGCAAAGTTAATAACAGTGCCACTAAACAATTTCAACAAAAAAAATTAAGTAAATCATTAATAAACAATGACAATCAACATGTTAAATGAAGCTATGCAAATAGTTAACTCTAACTTACATGTGTTGCATAGAGAAAATAATTGTTTTATCAAAGTATTGCTTATTTTAGCATTTCAGCATAATTTTAAAACAAACCAGGTATTTTATACTATAAGGCATTAAAACTGGAAATGCATGTTACAGTTAGCTTACACAGCTCACTGCTGCAAGGAAATTTCCACCGGCACAAATATAAATATTAGTAAACCAGAATATTCAACAATAGCACATAAATTAAGTAAAGAATTGACAATATGGAGAAAAATAGAGTATTAATGCACAATAGGTGTTACAAATGCCAGTTACAAAAAAAAAAATTATTAAAATAAATTATTACTGTAGCTGTTTTGAGTACTATCATCTGTACTGGTCTTGCTAACTTACGGTAGGTATAACCTCAAAAGTGAAATGTTCAATAGCTGAACAAAGTCTAGAGGTTTGAGTATTACGCAAAGACAAATTCCATTTATCTATGCCTGGTTGATTTGTTTAATCTCTTAGAGCTACGAGAATGAGTATTCTCCAGGTAACACAACAATAAACAACTGTAACTAAACTAATAATAAAACAGCAATAAAAGAAATTAATAATAGTTGAGTGTAGACTACACCAAAATTAATGTAGAGCCTTCAGAGTTTCACAACTGTGTACTAATAAGGATTTACAATAATTTGCCTGTACTTTCTGTTAAAACATCTGAATATACAGCCGCACAGTTTTTAAGGCTAGTAATCTAAGTTACAATTTCTCTAGTGGTTTTCTGTGCTTAGTGAGCTTGTATGAATAACCATGGGATCTCTTTCTCCCGAAAACTACGTGTCATAAGCTACAACGTACACCGGGCAACCAGCAGCTTAAACAAAATATGGCTCCTTTATTCAACAGGGTGAATTAGGTTTTTTTTACTAACCAATTATAGAAATTGCATATCTTATGAAACATTGATAATAATAACTTTAGTTGGTACTAGAATGGGACTTATACCAGAATATATTGTATTTCTAAAATGAAAGGATGAAATCAAATTGTTTGCAAACAGGATGCATAAAAGGGCAAAACGTGCAAAACGCCTCAGTTTAGCCAATCTACTGATGCCCATCCATGCCTATCTTTTAGGTCATCAACATAAATTCCCTTCATATGTCATGTTTAATCATCTGTCCCTTAAACTATCACTTTAATTTTAACAACAAAAAAAAACTGGCCAATTAAATGTACGCAATGCAAGCTATCTCAGGTCATAACTATTTACACGCCTACTGACCTCCATACCTCTACAGTTCCACTCTCTCTCTCTCGGTGGTCTTATGACTATGGACTCTCCCACTCTACTACTTCTCTCTACTCCACTAAAACAAGTATTTAAAACTTCTGGGCTGGAACATTTTTCCTTCCAAGCAGAAAAAAATGCCCTGACCTAGCATAATTCCCTACAGTTTACATGGTGCTGGAATCTCCCGGTCTCCTCCAGACCGACGTTCAATGCATGTACGGTCTCGGCAGCAGGTGGGCTACAACCCCTTGCCATACATCTGCTTACTTTTGATGTCACCTCGACTATGCCACTGAGTCGGCCAATCAGCGTCCGCCACTCGGGCGTGGTGGTTGTTTCTGCGACCCGGCTGTTCCCGCTACCGTTCCCCCTCTTCCCTGAAGATCGAGCTGAGTAACTCATTCGTACTCCCTGTCCCCTGAAAGAGCCTACAAGCTTAGAGTTTACCCCACCCACTCCAAGAAGTACTGATCCCATGTGTGCTGCACTACAGATTGGGTGAGAGGGAGTGTGGGAAGGGGGGAGAGGGACACACACACACACTCTCTCTCTTTCTGGTTGCTGGATAAAAAAATAATCTATATAATAGATATATATATATTACATATATATATCCCTAATATATATTAGGGATGTCAAATTCGATCCTCGATACTGTAGATTCTTAAGCGATTAAAGGTATTTTTTTATTTTTACTAACAACAAATAAACAGGGATGGGTACAGTGGTTCTGTAAAACATGTTTGTTAGTGGGCAAACTAAAAAAACTGTTGCATACGGGAAAATAATGGATGCAGACATGTAGACCTAGATTTTAGACCTCAGAAGTGTTTTACATAACCCCAAAATGCATGTTAACATAATGCATAAAATTAAACGTATTTATTTACGACAATTTTTGCTAACAGTTACTTGTCAAGCTGTTTTGAAACCCATACACTAACCAAACACGCAAATGATAGTTACGATTCCATAATAAAATTCCGGGTTAATTTCACCTATAAAAACGTTTGTGACAGAAAAAAAGTATTATTTTGTAATGTTTACAGAAATATATATGGCACTAGGTACGATCAATTACTATTCCACAGATGGTAATGTGACTTGAGAAAGCAAAACCACGGCAACATGTTTCACAAAATTGTGTCAAACATTGTGCACTTGTTGCTTGGGGGCGGGCCTATGAACTACGTAATATATATCTCATATACAGTAGCGAAATTATTTTCTAATGTACAATTTGAATATTGTGATTGATAAAGTGCAGCGAATAGGGTTTCCTTAGTTTAGCTGTGCCTTTTTCTAACTTTCTAAAGTATTCATGGGTAAACTTGCAGTGTTGGCTATGTCGCATCATGAATCAATATCAGAAATATGGCACCACTTTTGTCGCTGCTTCATTACCAATATGGCTGCCATGGTAAGCAAAATAGTTTGCTCTGAACATCTAATAATACTATACAGAACATATTTCATATAAATATGTACTGTATTTCCACGTTTTATTTTTTTCCAAGTTTTGTATTTCGAGCTCTCTAAATACATGATTTGTTGTCTGAGATAGATTTGAAAGTGTGAGATCGCAACTTAATTAACTACAGGTTATTTCGGAAGTTGTAAATTTCATAAACAGACTAAATGCAGGGCAGTGAGACGTAAGCAAAAACAATGTGTGTTAAAAATTTATTTTATTTGTGTTATTTATTAGTATTACTTCTGCATGTTTTCATAATGTACCGTTTACGGACTTTGTATGGCTTTGTGAGTACAGTCAATACTATACACTTTTGTTAATACTTCGTTGTTTAGTGATCAGATCATGTATTTTCCGGCGAAGCTACAGAAAGTTTTGGTCATGCGATGCGGTAAAAATTAGGCTTAAATTTTGAGTTTGGTAAAATCAGACATTTTTAGTATTATTTACATAGGAATTTTGTCGGGATCACAGAAAATGCTCGTTTCACACGGACTTTCGGTTCAAGGGGGTTCGGTGGTTCAAGTTTAGAACTATCATGTAAAAGAGAAAAATTTTGTTGAAAACTGTTTATAAGCAGAAAATATATTGTTTGCATTCAGTGTAATTGAAATACTATTAATTTATTTCCTTGTGGAATTGAGAATTGGAATTGAGCCAAGAATCGAGTCAGGAATTGAAGTAGGAATCGGAATCAAGGATTTTTTGGTATTTTGATATCCCTAATATATAAATAAATGTAATAGGTTGTGAGAAGAAATTGTTATTGTAGTAAATAACTTCAATTTTATTTCAAATGTACTGCAACAACACTGTTTTGCCAACTTTTAGCAGTGGGGGCTGAGTCTGGAAGCGCTCAGTTCACTATTTCCGTTAGCTTTTTTTAATTACAAAAGTTGTTTAGCCTGCTGTGGGACACTTAGGAGGCTAGGGTAGAGCCAACTGATATTCCCGCACAGACGGCCATAGCAGAGCTCTAGCTGACACAAACCGAACAAGTGCGGTTCTTGCGTGGCAACTTTTGCTTTTATTAATTGCATAATAATCATATTTTTATGATTACTCAAGGGTCGTACTATTCTGCGTGCAGCCACTATGTGTTTTGCTTGCTTTTCCACAGCCTAGCTGTGCCTTTTTGTTAGTACCCAAACGTTAAGTTCATTATGTCATACTGCATACTTTAATGAAAAGAGGTCCGTGGTACGCAGCTCTGTTTCCCCATGCAAGTTCAAATACTAACAAAATAAATAAAGTAATCTAACATGAAGAGCTCATGCAAAAGTAAAGAGATGACAAAACGCTGCATCCTGGCACACCTTTAACCCTACCCTTTGAAGCGCGAAGAGAAAAAGAATGCTAGCCATGCAACAGAGAGAGATGGAGGATGTCTGCCGCCACTGAATCTAAATAACCACATAAAAGAGTGTCACCACTGCACCTGCTCCCAGCCATCGACCTTCCAGCCAGCTGATTCTTCATACCAAGGTCTAGTACATTCACGAGGGGAGTGGTGCACAAAGCAGAGAATGTACATTCTACAGAAGCGCAACCAGGAGAAAAAAAAATTGCTGTTGAGAGGACAGTGCGATATTCTTTCATAGGAATTTCTTTCTCTACCCAAGTCATCCGCCTGAGATGGCACTAGCCGAGAGAAATACAGATTGTTCCTGCGAGAACACTCCCACATCCTGCTCAGGAGGAATTTGCATCCATGTCTCCTCAGGGATGAGCTTTAATCTCATCCTGTTAAAAAGGGGCTAGTCAAGAAGGAGACCGATTGTTGTTGCGAGGACACTCCTACATACCTCAAGAGGAATTTGTTTCTCATCTCCCTTAAGGTTGAGCTTTTGTCACAGAGGAGAGGGGGCGAATTGACACGTGATGCATTTTCAACAATGGTAATTAGATGACTTCAGCTCATCAGCATAGTCTGCAGCACATCTGATTTATGTGGAGTTTTGATTACCGTTGGCCATCTGACGTCAGAAGATTGTACTGTCTACCCTGCAAGAATAGATGTTCCACCCTCCGGAGATTGTATTATTCACCGGCCCAGTGAAGCTATGCACGTTAAGGCAATGAGTATTACTAACCACCGCTAGATGTCACCATTAGTATGCATCGTCATTTGTCTTTCATTCTCCCAGCCGGTCGGTGACATCACGCCAGAGAGCTATGTTTTTCGAATTTCCCTGCTCAGCGACCACCCCTTGCCCTCAAGGCGCCAGCCAATGAGCACCAAGGTAGCCGCCCAGCAGATTATAAATACGGAGTCAGAATTAGACTCAGGACCAGTCTTAATTTTCCCACCATGTTAGCCGCCGGGGATCTGACCAGCTACTGACGTCAAGCCTGACAGTTTTCACCACGCTAGCCACCAAAGTACTCACCAGCTTCATCCCCTGCTAGAGCTTCTTTCCTTCACCACACCTTTGTGCCAGAAGGAAAACATTTCCTCAAGTTTCATTGTTGGAACTTACTGTATTTCTCGTGTATAGCGTGCACTTGTGTATAGTACGCACCATGAATTTTGCAAGTTCCAGGGGAATTTTTTTTTTTTTTTTTTTTTATAAAATTCCACCAAAAATTTGTGGCACCCTATTAGTAAGTATGGAACAAATTATTCTTTTTTACATTAATGTTTGGTGATTGTGACATGTTTGAAAAATACTTGAATTAAATAACTTGGGTGCAAAAACAAAAAAGAATTCCGGAAACGTCATGCTCCTACTACTCAGTATTTCCAGCTTGGTTTTTTTGCCTTTCCCTATTTAGCAGTGACCGGCTCTCATTTTTTGCAGTTTTAGAATGTCACACTACTACATATAACTGAAGAGTCGCTGAGAGAGCGAAGGGAGAAGAGTGATGTAAGAGCGAGAGATTTGACAACAAACAGTCCCGCCGCTTCCCTCAACATCCCCTGACAATTTACAGCTACCACTCCCCTTCCTCTTTTTCTTCCTTGTATAGGGTGCACCCCAGAAATTTTTTCCTTTATTTTAGGAAAAAAGGGCACGCTATACAAGAGTAAATTCGGTATCCTATTACGTCCTGCGTAGTCATCCAAGCGTCATGCCTATCGTACCACTACATCGTCTAACCACACTAGACACAGCAACTCCTTCTGGACAACAATGCGATAGGGAGTCAGTTAGTTTTCAGTTGTTACCAAAGCTCTGTACTATCCCACCCCCGCTAGCCTTGAAACAGGTCTCCTCTACCTGTATTGCGCAGCTCAGCCTCCCGTAAAGCTCTTGGAAAATGCAGACTGAAGTACTTTACCCCGTGTTTATTTCCAGTAACATGAATTAAACATTAGTTTCTTTATGAGGCATAGATCGGAATTGCATTGCACATTCATAATACTGAGTTTACTCTTGGAGACAAACGGTCATGCAGGTCGTGAACTGGTTCAGTAACCCGTTCTTGCATGAACTGCAAGGCTGACCCGTACACTATGTGCACAAGAACAGCAGTGGTCTGCTTCCCAAGCGTAGCAGTGAGGGTGACGTTAGTACCAGTAAAATACTGATTAGGCAGTTGTCTTTTTTTAACAGATGGCTATTAAACTTTTGCAATAAGTATCACCTGTGCTTGCTTCCAATGTGTTGGTGAAATACTATCATTCAGTGAGGATTCTAGTGGAGAATATGCATATATGACCGGGTCTTGTGAGCCAATAAGGATGAAGGAAGATGAGTATGGCACAGCGCTGAAATTTAAAGGCTGGGGAAATGGAGATTACTTAGAAAATCAGCCTACCAGAGACAGCATCCTGCACAATTCCCATGTGCGAAAATCCGGCAGCGACTCCGCCGAGAATCAAACCGGGTTCTCCTTGGTGGGAGGTGAATGCCCTAGCAGCTGTACCACCATTGCCCTCATGAACAGTAGGCATGTGTGTAAATCTGGAAGGAGGTTTTATTTAACATCACCCAAACAGTGACAAATAGGCCATTATTTATGGGAATACGAACTACCAATTTGCAGGGGGATTGAGACAGTCCCGATCACCGTGGGGAATCTGACCCTTCTCGGTGCCAGAGAGAGTACTAACAACCTGCCTCCCTAGAACCAGTTCTCCTGCGAGCATTTTAAGTTTGGCAGTGTTGGTGTCACTAGGTACTACAAGAATTTTTCAATTGAAGTTCGTATTTTTTGTGTACAAAAATTTTTCTAATGTAACTGATGAATGAATTTATACCTCGGAGGGGCTTTGTTCCTTATTATCAAGATGGGTAAACATAAAGCCCTGCAAAACTATAAATAAAAAAAAAAACCAATAGTCAAGAAAAGATTGTAATGGAATCATTGAAAAGTTTGTTATTTATTCATTGTGACGCATACTCCCTATCTCGGTGATAGATGGTTAGGGCGCTGACTACCCTCTTGAGTTCCTCAAACAATCCTACCATGGCATATTAGAATTTGTACTGGCCCGGTATGTCGTGTAGGTACAGTAGGGTGCCGCTTAGTGGGAGGATACCGTCTGATGAAAGGGGAATCAAACCTCAGAGTGAGGCGAACCTAGATTATTTCCCTTCCTGGGAGTTGACCTCCTTCACTATGAGGGTTGCCAAGATTCGGGATGCCAGATGTGCCGGGGGGTACGAGGGTGATGTGAGGGTGTTTAAACAGTGGTGGTGGAGGCGAGTGATCTGACAAATGAGATTGGGGTTATCTGAATTGGTTTCGTAGGCTGGTGTGCAGGAATGCAGTTTGACGGTGCTGTTACTTCACGGGATTTTTGATGGGAGTTGAACCTGGATTGTATTTCCTGAAGCCAACTTTATCAAACATGAGTTGGGCGGACCAGCCTTCGGAACTATCTTAGGCAACGGGCAGTGGGGTTATTGGGCGGGGGGGGGGGGGACTGGCAGGTTTTGGTTGCATATCTGACGAACAAGCACCTAATAAGTGGTCCAATGGAGACATTTGATCCAGAGAAATGAATGGCGAGATAGGTATTCGATTTGTGAAATTTTGGGGAGTGACCTCACTCGTGAATTCTGTGTCCCTCTCTGAATTTGTTTGCCTCTGTAAAGTGCATTGCTCTTATCGGGCATGGCTCATAACACCACTTTTCTTAGAGTGCATTTGGTACAGCCTTCTGACCTTTCCACTGACGTGCAGTCCTGGGGGTTTGTCTTACGCAGTCACACTCAAGGCCTTGATGTTTAGATAGGCAGTCCGAAATTATGACGCCACCTAGGATAGACGAGGAAGCACTGAAAAACTAGGAGCAGTGGCGTGTCTTTCCTGATTTAAAGTGTTGTGCATGCTCCGTCTCCTGTGGAATTCGGCACACCTCATGTCTAGTCCTCAGCATGATGTTTCTATTGCACAGATAGTATTCTCACAATATCTACAGTATAATCTCGTTAGTACAAACCCTGTTAATATGAAGTTCCCGTTAATACAAAGCAATTTTGTGGTCCCTGAAAATATACTACTCATTTTAATGCTATGTTCATAATTTGTTTTGTATGAAATACAGTTAATATGTAATGCAAATTAAGTTTATGTCCTGCAGAAAACAATTTATAGTTAATTCAGATGTTTAATACAAACAAAATTGTAACCGCAAAACTAATGTAAACAATTATGGTGCCATAGTTGTATACAATACAAATAGCGCTGCTTTACGCAGTGTGAAAAAATTTCACGCCTCTAGCATGAAAATCGGTAAGTAAAGATGCTGGCTGCATGTATTTGGTACGTGGCCACTTTTAGTAACCTCTTCTGTGCACATGGTCTGCAGAAGAAGTTCATGTGTAACCGTGTTCTAGCGCATTAATGCAAGTAACGGACCAAAATCCAAACCCAGTAGTATCAATTAGTCGAAAGAGTTCATTTTACTTTATGGAGTCAGCTTGAATGTATCGATTGGTGGTTGATGGGTGACGCGATTTTCATTATTCATAACCTAAACATTCATGTAAAAATAAGCTAGTGCACTATCAATGTTTAATTAACTCCACAAATGTTTAACGATTTTACAGAGATCTAACATGGTGTTTTTAAAAATGGGTTTGGTTAAAATGATTTGTAACACGCCAGCAAGTTGTCTGTGTTTTTCATTCGGAATGTGTGCTTTTAATTGTGTTTTACTCACTCGTAGCTCGTTATTACAAAGTGCTAAATTTTTAGGTCCCCTCAGGTTTGTATTAAGGAGAGTTGACATGATAATTGAATTGAGATCTAAAGTTAAAATTATGGTAGGCGACAAATTCAATTTTCACTTAATTTTTATTATATAATGGCAAGTGGTAAAGTCCTGGCTGACGTGTACAAAATTAATTAACTAGTTAAAATATTAATTAAAATAACCTGCTGGAAACAGGCGAAGGTGAGCCTGGTGAATTAATAATTAAAAAAAATGCAAAATGTTATTCTACGCAATTTACAGCATATCTTCAGCTAAGGGGGTTGTCCAGAAGGGCGCTAGTATTGCAACTACCTGCTACCGCGAAGTCAAGGAATTTGACTGGGGTAAGGAGTTGCTGGGTACGGGACGTTGGATTACCTCTGGAGATAGAGAGCTGCTCTTGTGGTAAGTTAGTGTGTACAAGCCTTCGCAAGCTGCAGGGGTTGCATTGCCTTCACAAGCAGCTGGAATGCTGCTTTCTTAAGCTGCTGGGCTGGTGCTGCCTTCTCAAGCTGATGGGCAGGTTGAAGCCATTCGCTGGCTGAGGAGAGGAGAGAGGTCTTCGCAGACCAGGGAGTGCTCACTAAGCTATGCGGCTGGTGAGCCCGGCGTCTCTGCTGGGGCATGCTGGCGGACTTCCTTATTTACAGAAAAATCCCTTGATCAGCGATCTTCCATGGGTGCGGGGTAGAGTAGCCTTCCAGCGCAGGGGTAGGTTTATCAGGGTTGCAGCAGCGCCTCTCATTTCTTATCTCTCTGCGTGGAGGCGATGATAAATTTAAACACCTCTTCCTGAGTCTGGCGGGATGTGACATTACAAGGTCGCAGGGGTGCTGCCATCTCGTGTTGCCGGTGGAACTGCTTGCACAGTTAAATATAGGGTAGTGGTTCGTCAAAAATATTTTATTAATTCCCGGGCACGGCGCTTCCATGCGGGATTCTGGGCAGGCCTTACATTTCATAATAATCACGTTAATCACTTTCGCATGCGGCTGTCCAACCTGTGCAGTCTCCTTGTTGGGTACGTGAAATTACTTTGCCACTGTTTCTGACGCCCCGAGTTCTTATTGGCTTGAAATGGGGCAAAGTCGCCCGTAGAGAGCACAAGTGCACTTCACAGCATGTTGGCATGCGTAAATTGATAGTGTATCAGACTCGCTTGTAAAATGTTGAGCTGGGATGAACTCAGTTTTTAACATTGATCTGAATTTGAACTGTTAGTAGAATAGTTTCTTCGATAAAACTTAAATTGAACCTTAACACTTTTCACGAACCAAACTTGAACTGAATTGTTCTGTAATTCACTTAACTCAAATCAAAATTTAACCAACCTAACTTTAAAAATAAATAACACATGCTTACCTATTGTAATAATACTCTTTAATTTCTCATATTCGCAGTTGAATCACATTATTATGAACATCTGTCAGATGGGTCATCTGCAGCACGTTGCCCATGACGTGTGGCTTGTGACGTTGGCTGGTGAATCGGATATATAATGCGACCAACAGGCTTTCTGTACACAGTGCTGTCATGGGTAAGTGAACAATTTAACCGAATTGCATAAAGGGACAATCATCAGAACTCGGGCCAAGTTGATGTGCCTCTCTGTGGTAAAGGTGTATTGTGAGTGAACGAGTGGCACCATTGGGAATAACCATAGTGGAAACTGCAGCTCCATGTGCCATTGATGTCCGAGGTGAATGTCGACTACGAAGGTGCTGAAGGCCAACTGACAGGTTACAGTGGAACTCACCGCCCAAATGAACCAGGGGTCATCCAGACACGTGTCTACTGCAACAGTTCAGCGAACCCTTCTGTGAATGGTGCTCCAGAGTAGACAGAGGGTGACTGCACCCACGCTAACACAGGTGCATCAATAAAAATGACTGGAATTTGCTTGACAGTATGGCGACTGGACCGTTGCTGATTGGCAACTGTAGCCTTCTCCTACGAGTCATGTTTTCAGCTGCATGGAATAGGTAGACATTTGCATGTCCGGCAAGAAACGTTGGAGAACCGACACCCTACATCCATTGCTGGAGAAACACAAGGCAGTGGGGACAGTGTTATGGTCTGGGGAATGTTCTCATGGTATTCTCTAGGTCACATCATCCATGTGGAAGGCACTCTTGTTCAATTGGGTTATGAATCCATCCTTAGTGATCACGTCCACCCGTACATGATGATTGTCCTTCCTTGAGAAGATTGGATCTTCCAGCACATTACCGTATTTACCCGAAAGGAAGATGACCCTGAATCTAAGACAAACCCTTCCTAAAAAACCTTTTTGAGGGAAAAATATTTAAACCTGAGTTAAAGACTGCCGCTGTGAAGTGCTGAAAAAGTTATTTAGGTTGAAAGTATTTTTGCATGAATTTATGACAAACCCTTCAAGAAGAAATGCTATTATATGAGTAATATGATATATTTTATTTACTTCTAAAGAATACCTAATCACTGTGAAATAGGTGTCTAACCTGGCTGTCTGGTAGCAGCATCTTTCTTACACTGTAAAACATTTGTTGGTGTTATATTCATGACTTGAGCCATTTTACTTCCCAACAAAGCGCTTCCTCTTTGCAGCCATTTGCAAATTAATCATATTAAGATTAGCCAATTAATCGGATTAGCCTTTAATCTGCAAAATCTAATTTTAGACCATCCCCGTGTTATTCGCCTAGTGAATTAGAACCCGCCCGCCCCTACTACTCAAGCGTTTTATGTCTCTGGGCGACATGAGGTAAGTGGACCCTTGTCAAAATATATAGGTACAGTATCAACACTACAAAAATACGCCCAACCATAGGACACTCAGTATTTAAGTATGAAAGCATTTGTTAAAATCCTCTGTCTCATGGCATGCCAATTTTGGAGGACTAACTACTACATAAGTAAAAAATTATGAATATAAGCCTGTAGTAATATTGAGCATGTAACACGAACATAAATACTGAACTTGCAGTGTCACACAATTATTGTATTTGTGGTCCTAGGTTTTGAATTGAATACGACCCCATATTTTTCTATTCCTTTTCTGTCAAAAATTCTCGTCTTCCTTTAGGGTAAATACGGTACGGTAATGTGCCTTGCCACACTGCTGGAAGTGTCAGCAAATGTCTGGAAGAGCACAATCTTCAAAGTTCATTCCTGGCCACCAAAGAGCTCTGATCTCAATCCAATTGATGATCTGTGGGACCCTCTCAATTTTCGTGTTTGCCTTCTGTCTCCTCCACCATGCACCCTTCAAAAGTTGTAGGACACACTGTAAACAGCATGGCTCCAGATACCAGTGGAGACTATCAGCACCTGACTGAGTCACTGCCAGTTTGTCTAGTTGCTGTCCGTGCTGCGAAGGGCGGTTACTCTGGATACTAACAGGTGGTATTAATAATGTGTTTCGACCATGTATGTGATACTAGTATGATTTTAAGTTTACAAATTTTAAGATGAAGTAAAATATAATTCAAGTTAGTTTGATTGTTGCTATTAATAATTCTTCATGGCTGTAGTTAACACTTCCCTTTTTTAAAAAGCAAAATAATATGATTAGAATACCACAAACACAGTATAATTATAACAGCATGAAACCTGTGCACACAAGTTTAATTTATAATGCCATTTTGTTGATAGCTGTGCCACTATCTATCACAACTTGTAACCTTGATCAATATTATCTTAATATCATAAAGCACACAAAACATTGGCAATAGTGCACTGTACTAATTACAGCACAGATTTGTGTGTTGTTAGTAATGTTGTTTCATTCAAGACATTTTTAGTGCGAGTTACTGTCCATGTTTGTTATTTATGTTCGTGTCTGTAAATTTTTGAACTGGGTACAAACTAGTTTCAATTTTTTGAACAAACTTGTGTGCAGAGATTTTTTTGAACTGAAGTTTGGCGTGAGTTTGAAATCCGAATGTTCAGCCCAGCTCTAATAAAATGTAAAATGTTTATAATGTGTTGCTGAAACATGCTTTTATTTAGTGGCGCTTGACAGTATGTGATTCTGTGTATTCGACAGAATCAGGGAAAGGCAGGCCATGAGATCCAGAGCTCGACGCTGGAGCTGATCAATGGGCTGGTCAGCTTAGTGCACCAGCCAACCATGACAGATGTGGCTCAGGAAGCTATGGAGGCTCTGCTTGTGCTGCATCACCCAGAAAAGATTGAGGTGTGGAATCCAGATGCTCCCATCAACACCTTCTGGGACGTCAGGTGAGCACTTTTTTGCTCTTCCACAGTCACAGTGGCTGTGTCCTCTATGTATGGTTGATACAGGAAACACTCAAAATCAGTTAAAACCAGAATTCCCCATTCAAAACTACATTTATCAAAGCTCTTTCATTAAAATTAATATTAACCAGTTATTACTAGACTTCAACATGTTTGTTAGGTAGTTCTAGTTTCTGCTAAAAGTATTTCAGTTAAAACATGATATTACTAGTTAAAAATAGTGTTAATTTGATGCATACCATTATGCTACGCTACAGAGAGGCGCACTCTATGGCCAACTTCGTCCCATCTGAGCATGCCAAGCGCGGGGCGAAATCAATTTCATTGGCCGTTGAGACTTTGTAATGGTAAATTATAAAGACCTCATGCATTGGTTAGTCTTTTATGTAATTGAAATTCACGTCTGAAATTATGATCTTCTACGCCCAATCAAGAATAATACTTTCCAGACGAAGAAAGTATAATAAATATTTAAATTCTATTATGCTACCCTGTCTGGCCAAGAAGTTCCAAAGAACCCTAAAGATAGCAGCAACCCCGTGATCTTATGACGTCACGGCTTGCCGGCCTCGGACTGAGGCGCATGAAAATGTCAACGCCTCCACCAGGGGTGGTAAGAAATTGAGCGAGACTCCTGCAGCAGATAAACCAGCTCCTGTGTTGGAATGCTACGTTAACCCTGCCCCTGTAGAACTGCTGATTTGGGGCGATTTTTGTATAAATAGATGTCCAGCACCCTGGGCCAGCAGAGATACCGGGCTTGCTGGCCAACAAGGTTCGCGAGCTCAACCCCGGTCTGTGAAGACTCTCTCTCCTCTCCAGCCCGAGGCAGGGTTCAAACTTCCTATTGCTTGAGAATCAGCAGTACTCTACCTCCAGCCAGCAGCTTGAAGAACGCCGCCAGCACTCCTGCCCCAGCTTGGACAAGGCTCTTCCTACAGCTGACCGTCCAGGGACAGCTCACTTCGTCTATTGGTAAATCCCACGCCTGTACCCGCTACCCTTACCTGAGTCAACTTTCCTTGACTCCTTTGATAACAGGTTGTTACGCAATTACGTCCCGCTGGATTGAGCCCCTCATACATGCACTCTGCTAATAGCGTTTAATTGTTGATTACTAAATTTTGCAGTAATTTATTATAATCAATTCATTTTCTCAGGATTGCTGTCATATGTTGATGAGCGAAATTGAGAGTCAGTATATTTTAATATTTAATTTTTTTATCTTATCTATTAGAGTGTATAAGTCAGCCGGGACTTTCCAACATATTTCCCTCGATGCAATAAAACACTACATTTGGAATCTAACCCTTGTGTGTCAACTACCGTAATTTCAGTTTTAAGATCTGTGGTCATTTTGTTTTATTAACTTGGTATTGTATTTCAGTGTAGCATGTTTAATAAGTTGCGCAGTAATAATATTTAATCTCATATATCCCTTCGGCCGTGCATTGTGCTGAATCCCTCAGGAGACAAGGCCTGGTAAAGGACCTATCCGTGAGATTCCAGGACTCCCTCCGCCAATACGAGGCATAAGGTCTCATTACTTGGGTTGCCCATTACGTGGCAGGACCACGGGAGTGATTGAAGATTTTGCCCCATCTAATACTGCTCATCCGCAACCTTGGCAGACCACCTTTTTCGTGTTTTGTATTCTCCTCTAAATGTGCAAACAACACGGAGGTACAGATAGTCCTCAGAGGTAACGTGAGAGGCGCGCCACAAATAAACAGGCAACTACAAATCAAGTAATTAATGATTCAAACCCGAGTGCACTTGTTCCCCATGAGCCTGAGAACAAACACATTGATTTCAGTGTAACAATGCCCCCAGACCACGAAATACCTTGGAATTATGTCTAGGTTGGTGTAATCCCGACGAAGATTAAGACCCAAAGGAAACTCCTGCCAAACCAACCCCATCATATATATCAGATTCTAGTACCGACACACAGAACCTCCCCGTTCCAACTAGTATTGTAAAGTTAAAGTCAGGCAAGGTAATTTGGGTTCGACAACCGAACACAGAAGCTATTCCCAACTTCTGTGTGATAAAGTTGGCTTCTGGGAAGACGATTAGGGTTCGAATCCCTGCCAAGGTAGTTCCCAGGACACGCAGAGAACAATCCCTAGCAAACTTTATCCCCGCTCGACAGCTAGCGAGGCCGCAACGGATAAATCCCGTAAGCTATAGCCAGATCGCTCGCCACCACACACACTTATAACTCTTATCCTACTGATCACGTCACCTTTTTTGGGACAGTTGGTGTCCTGTTTATTGACATCCCTAGTGGTAAGGAGAGTAAGACTGCCCATAAGGGATAATGTAACACTCAGATTCACTCTGGGGTTTGACTCCCCTCCATCTCGTAAGGTCCTAGAGGGCAGTCAGCTTCCTAACCACTTGTCCACCAGGCAAGAGCGCGCATCAACTATTAGGGATGGGCCATTACCGATACTGATTTACCGGCCGATACCACGACCATCGGCATCTGCGGTATCTGAACATTATTTACACATTATTATTCACAGATTAGTAACACCAATTTATTTAACACAATGTTAAATAACCCAGCATGCTACGTTTCATAAAGCATTAATTTACCGGATCCATCAATCATATATCCTGTCCGAAACCGAAAATATATTCGGAACAATTGTTTTCTGATGATTTGTTCCTGTTTACATTTTACCATATTTTCTGTTGGTACATTCGCCAAAGATTGTTTGCAATTTGCATCATTAGTTTTTGGACACTAGGTGAATACAAAACAATGCAGTTAATCGACAACTGGTGCTATCGATAGTATTATTTACATCCTGCAAGAGTTTTTCGTTGTATTTTCTTCTTACATTTTTACTGTTTTTACTGCATTTGTATATAGGCAACAATGAGAAAGCAACCTGTATTCTTATTCTTCTTATCCATTTACTGCAATTGTAATTCAGTGGCAATGAAAACACTGTTGTTATTGAAAGTGATGAGTGAAAGCAAACACACAAGATTTTGACGGCCATAGTTCTAATTGGAAACTGTTGGCTGCGGTTTTGGTTAGAGTGTTAAAGGCCTGAATAGGACTCGGAACGTAATAATTGGCAAAAATTGTCGCAAATATATCAGTTGTCATTTTAACCAAGTGATTGAGTATGGTTCAGCCGACAAAGGTATACTAAGCGAAAATATGATGATAAATAAAAAAAATTTTTCTCAATTTCAAGTGAATATTTAATATTAAATTGATTTTAAAAAAATATTTCGATAACATATTTAGGCTGTTTGTTTAAACAAACATGCATTTGGAGATTATGTGTTGTATTTCTCAGATCTAATATCCAAGTCCACATTAGATTACCTGACATTTTGAAGGTTGACTTTAATGAACTCAGTTTGAAATTAATGCTCTATTGTCTGGTAAAATTTTTTCATAGACTGCTAAGTTACTTATTTGCAGAGTTAAATTGTCTATCATATCATTTATTATTAAAATTAATGTTGTACTTCATTTCTATATTATAGACACCTAATTCAAAGTGCTTAAAGTGTTCATAAAACTGAATACATAAATTTCAGTAATACAATGTATTTGCAAATATTGGGAATTATGATTGTACTCATCATAATTGGTATCTGCATCGGTTTAATCTTGTCACGGAAGTAGGAGCACGCGGAGGAAACTCATACTCCATGGCAGTGACCACAGCTCTCACCAACTGTCATACCAAGCTCTAGATATATTCAGTGGAGTTCATAAAATGTTTAACAGAGTTTAAAAAAACTAAGGTTTCTCCAATCCCATTTATACTGTAGAGTTTTTACCCCCAAAATTGTGGGAAATGAACGAACCACAATTATGTTTTATTTCCTGCATTGGGCTAAATTATTTTGCTTTTTTCATATAATATACCCAAAATATATTTCATACAAAATTTATAAAGACTGGTTTAATACAACTATGCCTGAAAACAGATTCCATATAACTTGTTAAATACAATTATGTCTGGAAACAAGTTCCATGAATAAAAAGGGTGCCAATAGGGGCACGTGAGTATAAATACGTTACAATTTACCACTTTCCCCAAAAAGGACTACATATAAAAATTGATAAAAATTTAATACGAAATCATTACCAAAAATTGAAATATTACTTAACTTTCATATAAATGCCCAAACGTGTGTTTTTGCCCTGTATTTAAAATTAAAAATATGCCCATTAAAAATATCTCAATAAAACATGGCAGGAAAATGCTTCTGCCTTTTTTCCCCCTTTCACATTTTAAATGTGAGTGTGGTGTGTGTTTCCTCCTGTTGCATGTCCAGTGCTGTGTGTCCTGTCAGGGTATCAAGACCCATCATATATAGTCCAAACTTAGTGCTGTAGAGTGTGGAGGAACATGGAAGAACAATATGGAAATTTTGCCGGAAGTACAAAAATCAGTTAATTGAAATCTCTTAATCACGCATGCCGCAGCAGCATAGAGTTTCCTAGTGACGGCCAACTGCAATGAAGGGTGGGAGCCAGCATAATAGTGCGGGGAGGGGGAAGTCAGCTGGCGGTGCCGCGCAGTGCTGATTCTGAAGTCGAGCAGAGCAGTCACGCTGCCCGTCAGCTCCACACTCGCCGTAAAGGGGACAGCATACTGGTAAGTCTTCATAACCCTGGTATTTGAACATTCCCAGGTGGCGGATAGCTGGTTAGGTGGAATAAAGTACTGAAGTCAGTACGGTGATATTTTCCAGCTCCGTTACAATCTGCGGTATCTGCAGTTGAGAATCGGTATCATTTGTATTGGCAAAATTTGGTTTTGGCCCATCCCTATTAACTTCAGTTGCTTGTTAACACATTAAATTAAGCTATTTTAGTAAGAAATGGTTTTAACTAATTAAAGCTCTATTGATTGTTAATACATATGGAGTTATATAATTGAGTATGTCTGTGGACCTCTGAAGACATGCTTGTAAAACATGTCCATCTGTTGGCATTCCTTTTGTTTATAAATTTATGCTTGACTTGCATGCAAATGAGCGTTTTAAGAAAATTGTTAGAAAGGATATGTAACTGTTGTTTTGATCCCAATTCCTGTTCTGAAAGTTTATTTGATTCTTAGTTCGGATTCCAGTTGTTACATTTATGGGTATATCACAGGACTGAAATGTGAGTCAAATATCTTACAGATTTATGAAAATGACATATCAATGAAATTTGTGTCCAATTTATGACAGCATAGTATATTTCTCTTAGTGCCATAAAATAGCTTTACCTGTGACAATTGATAGTAGACCCCATCCCAATTTTATGAGGTACAATGGCCCCTGAGAATGGCTTTGTAAAATTGCTATTGTTGTAAAATTGAAACTAACCAATTTTGACCATAGAAAAAAAAATTGTTTTTAGGTGCATTTTTCTAGTGATATTTGTGTTTGTGGCCTAAAACCAATATAATTAGTTAAGCATGCTCTGACGACACATTCGACAAGCCTGTCCAGCTGGATGAGTGTGAGAGAGACCGCTTCATCAGCCTCTGAGAGGCAGGTTACGTGTTTCGGCACATTGTTCGCCACGTAAACCATTCTGCGTACATTGTGAGTCAGTGTTTGACACAGTAGGAACAGGAAGGTACACACACCTTTTGAGAAGGCTCAGATTGACCTTGGTGTACCACCGGCGACAGGGCACCATGCGACAGCACTCCATGCAACAGCACTCCATGGGTTTCTCTGCTTATCGTCAAGGGATCTGTCATGGTAGCTACCCCTGTGTCCTTCAGTTCCATATCTACGCATATAGCAGAGTGCCATCTATTGTTGCGGCGACCCTTACAATGTCTACGATTACGACCTGAGCATCACTGAGCATGTGTGATTTTCTGCCAGGAATGGGTAGCATTGCAGCTTGTGGAGTGACGAGTGGTATTCAGTGACAAATCATGAGGATACACATAACCACCAAAATTGAATCCGGGTGCGTCCTCGCCAACAACGTGATCCACGTTTCTTTGTAGAGTGGCACACCACCCCAACGAGAGGTGTCGTGGGGTGCCATTTCCTACAGTCCCTGCACTCGACTGGTTGTTGTTGATGCGGCAATAGATCCAGAAAATTCTTCTACCATGTGCACTCCACTTCCTTCTGCAGTTTGACAACCCCATTTTCCAGCAGGATAAGCCCAGACTCATGTAGCATGTGTATCTCTGGCCTGCCTTCGAAATGTCAACATGCTTCAGGTCCCCATACCTCTTGACCATTGAGAATTTTGGGATCAGATTGGACAGCAACTTCGGACAGTTGCAACTATGATGGATTTGGAGGGTCAGTTCCGCCAGCTGTGGAAGGATCTTTGTCAGGAGAACATTTGAAGTCTGTATACCTCCATGCCCAACTGTATCGCCACCTGTCTCCATGCTATGGTTTGTCCAACACCATATTGAGTGCATCCTGCAAGTGTTGATGTCCTGCAGTACATGCTTGGTATGGTAAAATATTGTAATGTTTTCTGTATGTGTACTACCACAGAGATGCCAAGTACTATGAATTTTTCGTAGTTTCTACCATTTTCGTTATTTAACTACAGTTGTAAATTTGTTGAGTTTTTTGACGTGATGTTTCGGTAAATGTTCATCATGTTTACTTTTGTTTCCATAGATATGTCCATGCATGATGTCAAACTTCTGAGAGAAATGTCATGTGATTGTGAAAACACTTGACTGTTAACCAAAAGTGTTATCAAGTGCGTAGCAGCATTACTATGTACGCATTTATGATTCTCCTGTTCTTGCGTGTTTATTTCCTGTTTTAGTTTAATAAGTGTGTGTTGTTGATTCCATGTGTATTTTGCTTTATTTTGGGTTATTTAATGGCAGAAAATGCGTAAACATAAAAATACCATTAGGGAAAATACAGGTGAACCTTCAAGTTACAAGAAACCTTTGGGGTACCGAATCAGCAATATCAGAGCAGTTATACTGGAGCTTATCCGTGCCTACAGCCATCAAAAACGTCTATTCACAATGTGTTATGTGAAACCTGTAACTGAGATTTTTCACTTAAACATTGCAGATCCGTTGATTGTAGGCATATTATCTCATTTAAAAACCACGAAGGAAATGGTCACCTTAAAGGACGGTGTAAACCACTGATGTCATTTTTCACATCTTCTGAAGATATGAGTGTTATATGTACAGTGTGTTACTTTATGTAATTTCTGATTGAACACAATTTGTCATTATTGGCTTCAGCAGCGACAAGTACAAAGACTCTTGGTGCACTGTTGATGGAAAAAAATAAACATGGTCTCGTGCTCTGAACTACGCTACCAAAAACAGTTTTCAAAGACGGACCTCTTTAAGTGCCAAACAAGCAACAAAAAATATGCTGCAGGACAACTAAGTACCCTAAATGTAATAATTTCACAGTTCAGTTTGTTTTGTCCTGTGCAAATATTTCATTCATTTAAGGAAAATTAAATTGCAGTGTCTTGAATTTTTATGTAAATTTAAAATTTTCTGCTATTTGTGTTGATGTGTGACACCTTGGCGGACTGGCTGTTCACTACGTCAGAGAGGAGTTGGTTTTGTGTGGCACTAGGTTTTTTTTTTTTTTTTTTTTTTATATATATATATATATATATATATTCTCTACGGGGTACTGGTGCATATCCAGTGTGGAGAACAGGCCTGGTAACTTTGCGGCAGGGCACAAAATCGGTTTCGGGCAATGAAATATTACGCTTCAGGGGCTTCAAGTCCTGTAATGTTTTTCGTAGTGGTTTACAACTACGTGTGCGATTGACTTAGTCAAGCACTGCACTTTCTTGTGTTCCTGGACCTTTTGTTAAGCTGGCCTGCCCCTGGGACGTAGTTCAGCATGCAGCCGGCCACATGTACCTTAACGTAGGTTGCCATGGTAATTCTCGATACCGGCCAGGCGTTGAGTCTGCCTTGGCGGCACGAGGTGGCATTAGGCGTCTTGGTTCATCACGTTGGGTCGTGGTGTCTGCTTCTGCCGGAACTGATGGGGAGGGCACAGCTACAAGGGACGTTGAGTTAGTGCGGGGGAGTTACACATGATGGTCTTCCACCCTGAGTGCATGGGTTCCTACCCGTAGGGCAGGACGTTTCTCCGCTGGCGCAGGGCATGGGAGTTGCTGCAGGGGACCGCTCTCCACTTTGCCTGCGGACACATCCCGTCGTAGGGCCGGGTCGTTGGAGGCATCGATGTCCAGGTCCCGCGACAAGGCAGTGGTAGGGAGAGATCTCGACCCCCAGTGTGGGTGTTGCCCCATTTGAGGGGTAGTGGGAGGCGTTGATGGTCTTGATGCTGTCTGTGGCAGCACAAGGGAGCTGCGGGTCACCGTCGGTTACTGGTGGTGTGTCTCGTAAGGCTTGGTAGTTGAAGGCGGTGATATCTTGACGTCCAGGTCCTGTGTTGAGGCAGTGCGAAAGAGAGGGGTCTTGACCTCGACTGCGGGAGTTGCACCACGTGTCGAGTAGTAGGAGGCATCGGCGGTCTCTATGCTCTGATCATCGGTAACCAGTTGAGCGAGAGGCAGAACGGGCCTCTTGTCCTAAAAGGCGCTGACAGGTGAAGGTTCCTGCTTAGCAGGAGGTTGCGACGGAGCACTGGTGTAGACTACGCTCGACATCTGCTGCAATTCATCATCGGCAGGACCAGTGGTAGGCTTCATGGGAGCTGGAACGACCTTGACCTCTGTTCCGGACGTTTCCTGCGTTTGCGATGTTTGTACTAGGTCCATGACGTGTTTGCCTTCGGGTACTCTAGTTTCGTAGGCCTCTGGGTTCACGTCATGTACGTCTTCTGGTGGTCTAGTGGCGGCCTTCGAGCTCTTGTCTGGAGTGTATTCCGGTGATTTAGTGGCGGGTGTGTTAGCTCCTCGTAGTTAGGAACCAGCTTTGTAGAAGCTTGCACGTCCTTGATTTCTGGCTCAGGTGTTGTATTAGGTGGAAGGGAAGGTGCTCGGATTGCTTCCACCTTCTTCACCGTTGGCGGTTCAGATCTCTTGACTAATCCGACTTGATCTGCGAGATGTCTGGCTGTATCCCCCGTCTCTGGGACTTTGTCAAGATATTTTGGTGCAGCTAATGCAGCTAAGTGTGGCCCGGTCAGGTCTGATGGTGACTGTGGCCATAGCTGGTCGGCATGAAGGGCAGGGATTTAATGGAGACTGCTCCTCGGCACTGTTGCATCTCTATTCTCCCGGGTGGAGAATAGGTTGGCTCCCTGTCGGGTTCTGGGGTTTGGACCTCAGACTTCTTCGTTGGCCATGGCTCGACTTCAGGAGTTACCCTTCTGGGTGTTGGGCCTCGTTTGATGGTCGGGGGCCCCGAAAGCTCTTGGTCTGGAGCCTCTTCAGACTGAGGCCGTGCATGACGTCGACGGGCTCTTCGGGCCTGACTTGTAGTCTTCGTCGGGTGATTTAGTAGGGCCAGCGAATTCGTTTCTACCAGCAACTGTTGAAGTCGGATCGTGGTATGGGAGGGGCAGCATTCAGCTGGCTGCCTTCCCATTTAATGAGTGTTCCTCCATCTCTTCCCATATATGGGACGTAACTAGAAAATGATCGTGGTATGTCTTATGAAGTATCCTGATGGTTATCTTTATGCCTCCTTCGACCTGAAGGAAGTGATCCGGTTGCATGAGCCTGACTTTACTTGTAGCAGGGTTCATTTGGGCTCGTTGGTGGGGCGTGAGTAGGTTGCTTCTTATAAAATTACCCGTGGTTGCCGAATCTAACATCGCCACTGTATTTACGTTTTTAAGGCGGACCTTTACACAGGGCTCTTCAGGGGAATCAAGCTCTTTGGTTAAATTCAGGAGCGTTACTGCAGGTTCTTCATTCCTTTGTTCTGGTTCTGGGTTCGCCCTCGCTTTCTTCGTGGGGCAGTCTCGGTTGTGATGTCGGCCGGCGCAATACAGACACTTAAGCAGCATCTGATGCTGCTTAAGACTTAGGCAGCGTTTAGGTGGGCATATGGCCTGTCTGTGTTCTCCCCTCCTTCCCCTTTTCTATCTAGCTACGGTCTAGTTTGGTGGTAAATCCGCACCTTGTTTCTTATAAACAATTTAGCCTCTTCATCTATGTCCTCGGTCTGGCTATAGAATCGCGTAGTTATTAGTTGTGCTAACATCTCCTTGCCCGTGAATTCGGAGTGATTCTATTTCTGAATTGTTTCCATTCGGTCAGGAAATCACCGTATCGTTCCCACCATGTTAATGCAAGTCCATTTAAATGCAACTGGGCCCTGTCTACCCATTGCTTTGCCAGTAGGTCCATCTCCCGAAACTCCTTTTCACGCACTTGTGTAAAGGCTACTGGATCCTCATGAGGTCGCCCCACAAAATTCGTGATTTGGATGACATTGTCTCTCCCAGTTTTTGGGTAGCTGGGTGCTGTTCCAGGTTGCATATAAATACAGGACGGTTTTGACCGGCAGGAGTGAGAAGTATGCTTTTGTCTGCACCTCTCGCACTGATACGCCATACCTAGCATAGAGATGCGCTCGTCGGGCCATCCTATGCACAGGTGATGGTATGGTTTGCTGCATGATGTGTAGTGTATCCGGTTGATTCCTCGGCCGGGGCAAGTGATCTCGCTACAGAAGCTAGTAGGTTGTTGATGGCAGGCGTCCCATCTGTATTCCAACCCTTCTGTGTCACGGGCCTCATCAGGCCTGCCTAGGCATATTTGGTGGAATGTTTTTGCGCAGTACTTACATTTTATCCGTAGTGAACCAATACCGGGACAGTCAGCATGGCTACACTGTGGTTCGGACATGTCATGCTCAGAGTCACGGTTCTCGCCCGTGGTGGAATTGCTCTCTGAAGCTGACATGTTAATGGCTATGGGCACCATGGGGTGTTTCTCGGACTCCCCGAAGTCCGCTTGGTTTCTCCGGCTTGATCCTTAGTTCTCCGGGTCGTAGTAGGTCTAGTTCGGCCGTTTGCTGTTACAGTTAATAGTCTGACGTTCCACGTTGGGTGTCAGAAAACCACTTGATGCATGCCCAATTGCAGATTGTATGGCAGATCTTCAAGGTTTGTTGCGCTAGACCAATTGTGCAGTTATTGATAGCTGATGGTAGGTGTTAGTTAACCTGACTTACTCTGAAGGTCTTCATTCGGTTAGTAATGTGGGTTTGATGGCTGAGCGAAGCCGGTGCTACAGTCATTGGGTTAGATTATGTTGTACTGAGTTGTCTCACACCATACTCCAAGTTCCAGGCTGCTGACTCTTGACTCCAGAATCTAGTATTGGCTAGTCCGTACCTACCTTCAGTCCTGTATACTAGACCCCTCAGCACAGTGTGTTAGTCGGGACTAGTTCAGACCTGTGGTGGAAAATATATATACATCGTACCACGGGGACAGTCGAGACTGCCCGTAATCTCAAAGAGGCAGCGCGGTCCCATTCCGCCTGTCATTCCCCCTGTCATTCCTGTATAGGAGAGGGCTAAGGTATCTCTGCTGTTTGGCCGCTAGATGAACAATCTTTTGTTCCCTATGCCGTCGGCGGTGCCTTATCTTATAAATCATAGTGTTTGGTTCGCCACTGAACAAAACAAGTCATGCACTCGGGACGAGAAACTATTCCCTATAATAGTGTACTTCGAGTAGCTGATTCGTAGCACAAGCTCGGTAAGAGTCCCCACAGATTCCCCACATTAGAGGGCAGAGCAGAGACGCCGAGCCGGGTGGGCCACCAATGCTACTACTGGATGTGATTCCAGTCAAGGCCAGGCCAGGCCGCAATACCCAGAACAATACTGCCTCCAGCACCTAAGTGCTCTGGTAGATGATGTATCCTAGGCTTGCTGTCTCTCCTTGGTGGAAGAAAGTATTCCTTGTGGTTGTGGCTCCTCTGTTCCTTCCCTTCAGCACCTGGGTACTTGTGGTAGTAGGAAGCAACAGTTGGCCGTCTAATGGGTGTGTTACCAGACTGGAGGTCCCCAGAAAGTTCCCGGTTTCTGTTTGCAGTGCATGATATGAATTATTCCTAGCGTGCGGAGTAGACATTACTCTAGAAATAAAAGAGAACAAAGTTGTATTTATTGAGGACTCAATAAATACAATGACTCGTGCTATCTCCTACCAAGCAGACTGAGTACTGAACGTAACCTACATTAATTAGCCAGGTGTAGGCGACCTGTTGTAGTCTAAAGGGAAATGTTGAACTAGCAAATTGAATGTATAACTACCTAAGTAAAACTGTCTAATTGTGGGTGTCTGGAAGAGATAAAAAGATGTTAATGTTCCTTTGCTGTAGTAGCAAGGTACTATATTCATGTTTGATGGTTGTCGAAGACTGTTGTCGTCGCAGGTAGTAGTTACGAGGGCTACTGAAGACTCAAGGTTTGCTGGAAGCCCCAGCACTATGGAGTGCTTGGGGTTTTCTCTAGAGAAGAAATACGAATGCCTGCTGGAACCCCGCCAAGCACGGACTTATATAGTCAGAAGTCTAGGCTGCCATGACGGGGTGCGGGGAAGACGTGTGACATCCTTCTGCCGTGAGGCTGGCGTGGGAGGTAAGAACCCTCTCGTCAGCGTTCTTGGTTTCATGGATCTTCTGTGGCGCTCGGCTGCGCATGAAGTGGTTGACAACTTGTTGGCACTCAGCGGGGGGAGGAGGGAGGTGGCGTGCTCGCTGGTTGCGCAACCTTGAAACCACGTGTTTGGCTGCCTGATAGATTTAAGTGGTCAACATGCGTGTATTGGTTTGCGGTATTGAATTCTACGTGGGTTGAAGTAAGGGTATACTTGACGTGACGAGCGATGAGTCGTAATTGTATTTAATGGTGGTATAAGTGGCACCCGTCAAGTTAAAACTCCCGGAGCTTATGAAATCAAAACACAGCACAAAAAGTTTGCAAAAATGATGATTGGGAAATCTATAAATGCGGTAGAGACGAAAAATATGGAAAACACAGCTGTAAACAAATACACTGCAAAAAAGGAAGTTCTGAAGCTAATTTCAGCTCTGAAAAATGCTAAGAATACTATCAACACTGCCCCTCTAGAAAGTTCCAATGTACACTGAAGGAATATTCCCAGGAAAGACAAACTGAAAAACGTTTACACCTGTAATTAAAAAAAAAAAGTAACTCATCCTAAGGAAAAAACTCCTCAGAACAAAAAAAAGAACTTCCAGAAAGGTAAGAGCATCTTAACAAGACAAAAGTAGTTGAAATCAGCTTCGTCACAATATAGTAGAACCCCAGTGATACAACCCCTCATGGTTTCTTGGAATAGGGCCATTAGTGAGAGATGGTCAGAGGTTTTGGACCAATTTTTATGTACCCCAAACCCAATAGGTCAAAATTTTCAGTATTTCACATGAAGTCTACGTTTATTGTCTCTCCCGTGAAAATGACAGAGTTTGAAAATAAAACATTGGTTTATTTAAATAGTTAGACATCTTATGAAAAAAGTGATACCCTTTGTCGCAGTCTGGGGTGGTTGATGTTGGCCTGACTTGAGGTCAGTGTGGCTGGCAGGTACGAGCAATGAAGAAACACACTGATTGCACTCCGTGATACCAGTGCTGTTAGGGTCATTTTGCACACCCACAGAGAGTCTGACTTAAACTGCTACCAAAAGTTAACGCAGATGTTGCTGTTGGAACACTGGTTTTGTTGGCCGTAGCTGCTATAGGGTACATCATCCAAGAACACAGTTTAGTAAAAAAATTGACCTAACTTCTCTCGCACAAATATGCATGTTCTGCTGTCGGCTTACCTTGTACCCCTAGGATTCAATCTAAGTATTAGTCCCACACACTCTTTACTGGCCAGGATGCTGCTGGATAGAAAACTGGAGTCGGCCGGGTACGAGAACCTGACACATTTGGCCAGCTGGGTGCACAGCTGCACAGGCCATGAAAGCTAAATAAATGAGTTCACACAAGGTGAGGGTACTCGTGGGGGCAAAGAAAAAAGGTTCCCAAATAATTTTAAAATGAGCAGAAACTAACCGACCAGTTACAATCTAACAAGATGCAGGCCCCCATAAGTCACATCTGTCCCTTACTGCTGCGACTTTAGGACTGGTAATATGGCAGCTGGATGGCAACCTTGCAAGGTATCCCTCCTACCATTACACAAAACCTTTTAACCACAAATAAAATTAAGACAATGAAACGTGAATTTTTTGCAAAAAAGTTGCTGGATGCAAACTGTCTTTTCCGGTGTTAAATACTGTTCAGAAAGTAAATGTCTTTTAAATTGTTTTGGCTTCCGAGTTTGAGATTGGTATTTTGTTGTCTTGAGAGGTTGGGGAGTAATTTGATGTTATGTGGTGCTCTGAAGCCGCGGTAACTGCCTATGTCATCACGGTACTGCAGCAAACTTTAAACACACACACAAATATAAATATAGGGGTGTTCTCTGGGTTCTGTTCCATAATCACCAGGACTGCATTAAAGTCTAGGGGAGGAGGTGCTATGACACTTGGAAGACCATCTTAGACTGCCCCTTATCAGAAAAACACTTAAACATTGCCCAACATGTAACTTTCTATGAGTGGAATTCCATTTCCTTTGATGACCTAATTTGGGAAAATTGTAGGATTTAGTGTATTTAACTCTATTATGGAAATGCTAACTCATTATTAGAAGTCTGTTACAGTGTTCTTACAGGTGTTATGTAAGATAGCACGTGTAACTGCTTTCGCTTTGCTCTTATGGTGAGGGGAGAGGGTATACTTCTCCCCCCCTCCCAACATCTTTCAGGCAGCCAGGATGCATGCAAGATCAACACCATTGGCCTGGCGCCAGACTGTTTGACTGACAGGTGACAAACCAACGTTTGACTACAAATGGTAAAAGTTTAAAATCTACATATCTTTACAGATCTTGCAAAATTTGTATCAATGTATTTATTTACATGAAAGTATTCTGGTCAAGGTAAATTGCATTAACTTTGTAGGTGGACCTCATTATCTGCGGACTTGGCATCTGCTGCATTAACCAACCACAGTTCAAAAAAACAAAAAAATTGTTCTGTACTTGAAAAAGAAAAATTGTTTTTCATATCTACCAAGCATTTTGAAATTCCTGTGAGCTGCTCACTATGTGCCTGTCACACGGGGTCTACAACTGTTTTGCACACTTGAGGTCTCAAAACATGCAATCTCTAAAGCCGACGGTTGTCTATTCACCACTTGCCTCTTCCTTCGCCTCTACGTGCAAGGCATTTAATTGGTGAGCTCTTTTTCTGCCAGCAATTTGCCTCATCGTGACTTTAAACTGCAACCCTATATTTTTTATAGAATGGTTATAAGTATAAAAGTTTAGTGTATGTGGTGGTTAGACTACTTGCCGTCTACCTAGAAAAACCGTGTTTGATTCCTGGCAAGGTTGTTTCAGAATTTTTCTATGTGGAAATTGTGCTGGATGATGCCGCTGGTCTGTGGGTTTTCTCGGGGATTTCCCGTTTTCCCCACCCCTTCATTCCGGAGCTGCTCCATGCTCACCTCATTTCACCCTGATCTGGTCTTATGACCCGGATGTTAAGAGCCACCCAAATCTCGCCACACCCCCCCCCCCCCCCCCCCCGTCCTCCCTCGCTCTCTCCCTCGACAAATATTAAGTTTTCCTATAAAAGTTTAGCAACTAAAACTGATTCTGAAAACACCTGTTTTAGCCATTGTAATTCCCTAAAATATAATCCTTAGAGATGACATGAGAAATTGAAACGTATCTTTGGTCACAGAGTGTTTCTTAAATGCTTTTTGTGTTTAGACACAACTATCAAATAACCAATTGTTTCTTTAGTCATGTGTTTTCTATCAAAGCTCTGCAGCATTCTTCATGTGTCAACTGGGCAGTGCCTTTATGTGGTGGATATATTTTAAAATACACAACCATTAGTAAAAGATGGTGTGAGTGAAACTTAAATAACTTGGTACAGGCTTCCTGCATGTTTGCAACTATATTATATGTTTTCAAAGTTATCTTTATATATATATATATATTAAACATTTTATTGCAATTTTAAAATTTTGTCATCAGAAATTATTTTTCTGTTCCTCCAAATTTATTTGTATGGAAATGGGTGCCATAAAACTGAGGTTTAATTGATATATATTATTAAAGAGTTTTTAAAGCAGAGGTTATATGTGGTGCCCTGTGGCACTCCCTAGGATTTTTCATAAGAACTGCAGTGTGAGTGATTATTGTGCACTGTTATTTCCTGTTGGTTAAATACAGTAATTAAGGAAACATTTGGTAAGGTGCATTTGACCATCAGTATCCAGTTCTAAAACCAACAGGATATTAACCTTGTTGGCATTTAACAGAAATAATGCCCATCTCACTGGGAGCATAGGTACTTGCAGGTCATTACTTGGATACAGGCATATATGTAAATAGACAGTGAAGTTTTCTGCATAGCTATTAATTTGCACTGCTCTACTGGTTCGCAAATTTTGTTGCCAGTGAAGTTTGTTAATGGCATTGTAGTCGTGGTTTACCTGGTTTTGTATTGACGTGTGACACACCGGGAACATGTACTCACATGTTAGGTGGCAACATATGATAATTTTGTCAAGGAGTTGGGCAAGGCTCTTCTCTTATATGGGGGTTTAGTTCTGCTTTGGCGCTGGAATTTTGCCTGTTTACAGAACTGGCCGTTTGGCTACTCGGCAGGGCATGAAATTTGGGGTGACTAGTACAATGCTGCGCTTTGCAGGTACTGTAGATGTAAGGCTACCGGGGCGATGTTTCAGTACGGAAGAAGTGTTCTGAGATGTACAAGCAACAGGTGTAGCTGGTTGAGTGGGCACTTCCTGAGGTCTGTACAGTGGTGGAGGGTGTAGTATGGCTGGAGTCAGATGAGCAATTATGGGAGTCGGAGCTAGTTCAGGTCGTCTCAGATACTCTAATATCCACTCAGGATAGACTGCAGATCTGGAGCACTCTGGTGGTGAGAAAAGATGCTGCAACACAGGTATCGCCCTTGACTCTTGAAGGTGACTAAGAGCTTGCGCTTGTTCTAGTGGAGGAAGGCTAGCTATCTGTTTCACTAAAGAGGGGTGATACTCGTACACTCAACCTGTTGAAGCGAGTGTGGCCTTGACTTTCTCCTTCAATCCCCTCCTTTGGGTGGAAGGCATCAGGAGGTGGAAATTTACCTTTACACAAACTGTACCGCTTGTGCAGGTATTGGTGTGTACCGAGTTTACTTGTGTCACCACTAGGGTGTATAGCCTGGTAATAGACTTTCCAACTTAGGGGTTACCATCTCAGTGGGGCCACTCCGGGGAGACCATAATCGCCAAGTTAACAAGTTGGTTTACAGACAGTGTACCGTTGAAGGGCTCCTTTCCCTCAATCCCTGGATTGTTGGAAAGGGCGGCCTGTATTAGTGACTGACTGTTAAGAAAGCAAGTAAGTTGCTTGAATGAGTAATTCCCATGAATACCTGCAAATACGTTACAGTGGTAACTATGAGGTGCTAGGCTACAAGGAAGGGTACTCAAGTTAAGAGCCACTCACATTTTATTTTCCGTGAAAATGAAAACATGGTGAAAGCACTCTAGCTACGGGTCAGCAACGCAGGCTTTAAACCTCAAAAGTTATAGTTAGGTTGGCTGGTAGAGATGACTGACTCAAAACAGGGAACATGTGGCGAGTATTAGTGGGGACTAAAGACTAAACTCATGCATTGTTGGCATGTGTGTTGCAGGAATGACGTCATGTGATCACTGACACAAGCTTGGGAAACCAAGCTGGTACGTGACAGGATGTTATTCTTGAGAAAAATTAGGATATGATCCATTGTAGCTACAGGCATAACTGCAAGGGGGTGTAGGGCTGCGGGGTTCGTAGCGGATATCTCCTAACTGACGTAGCCTACCCTACTGCAAGCTTTGCTGATATATACCGTAAGGGTGGGTTCTGAGTATTGTGTGCTAGAACAGTGATAACAATACAAAAACTAAACATTGAAGGAAAAGGGGGGGTGTCTGAGCAACATGTGCTGGACACTGCTGGTGAACACTCTGGTCTGAGCTGTGTAACTGGTGCTAGAAACAAAGAATGGCGTTGCACTCTGGTCACGTCCTGAGCGGTGGGCGTTCGGACTGAAGACTGGTAAACTGGTTTCAAGATGCGGGCCGTCTCAGCTTTTATACTAATTGTGGGTTGGTGCCCAACTCTTATTGGCTGTTGCCACTAGGACAAGGGGTGTTTTGCCGTGCCGGGGGGGGGGGGGATGCGAATGCATGACTTACCTCTGTGACATCACCTGCCGGCTGATGAAGGGGGATGCGAAACAAAAGACAAGCGTTATTTATTACTACAAGAGGGATCTAGTTGGGGAGTAAATGAACTCACTTGTCCTCTAAACATGATTACGGTGGACCTGTGAATAAAGCAATCTGCGGGGCAGACAGTACAATCTTACTTCCTAACGTAATGAATTTAACCTTCAAAATCTGTGCGAGAAACCTTAGGGATGGAGCTGAAGTCGTTAAAATTACCGTATTCAAAAAGCATCACGCATCAGTATTACATGTTATTTTTCTGGCATCATAATGTTTTTGTTATTTAAATAATACTTTTACATTCCTATGTTTTTTTCTTTGTTTTGCCTTCAATGAAAGTATACTCCATCATGTCAAATTACTTGCTATTTTTCCAATGATTTGTTGATGAGGGTTTTTTTTTTTCACAGTTATGTTGCGTAGATTTTGGACTTTCACTTACGACTGCACCTGGCTGTAGTTCCTTAAAAGTTGCTTGACCGAATGTTTGCAGTTCGCAGGTGCTGTTTTCGATCTCACAGAAGCTAATCCAGCATCACATAGTGAACTACACGGACATCCTCAAGTGGTTGCGAGAGATCTTGGTGTGCCGAAATGCATTCCTGCTGCGGCATAAGGACTATGCTAATCTAGGGAGCCAGATAGCCATCTGCAAACAGGCACACATCAAACTGGAGGTGAAGAAACCTGTCTTACTGAGCCTCTTCCTTGAAGAAGGCCCTTACAGTATAGGCTATTCACAGTAAAGTGAGTACTTTTTAAGGCCCTCCCAACAGGCATTAACCCCTAATAAATGTATTATATTACAGCCTCAGGCATTAAGTTTTGAGAATGGCCAAAAGTGTACACTCTGTTTATTAGTCACATGCCAATGTTCATATTAAAACATGGAGGGAAAAATAGAAATTGACTGAAAGGAAAAATTTTGCAAGTCCTTAAAAAGTGATCACTTCACCATGAACAGTCTATAACAAGCTTTATTTACAAGATTCTTCTAGTTATGTAACTTCAGCCAGGTCATATTTAATGTGAATGTGTGTTAGCTTGTTACTAAATGATGCAAAGTGGTGTTGCATGAGATTAAATTTAATTGCACTTTTTTTCAATATAGATACACATAGGCCTGATTTATTAATAGTCTCTGCCAAATATTCCTATTACGAGGTCAATCTTCTGTATCATTACTATGGGTGGGATGATACCATGTTTTCGATACTCAATACAGTTCAGTTTTCAGCTTGATACCCTCGATAATTTCGATACTCAGGAGTACTGAGTAAAAAAATTTCAATTATGCAATCAAATTTTTGTAAACTACATTTTTATCATTCTCGAATAAATTTATGATAAAGTTTAAAATCAAAGAAAAATGACGCAAGATAATATTACAGATGATGAAAACAAATTTTTAATTTATTAGGAATGTTAAAATATCAATTTTTCTCAATTCCAATTCTTGATTCCAACTGCAAAACCTTTCACTCAATTCCGATACCATAAATTAGGATAAAGTGATTATCAACATATGCATACAATCAATGTATCCTTTTGAAATTTTGTTTTATAGGTCAAATTAGACAGACACAAATAAGAAGACAATTACAGGATAAATTTTGTAGTCTGCTAAGTGAAGCTAATTTCCTATATTTATGTAACATTCAGACTTATCTAATTAGGCCTAACAAGTTCATATCAGCTGATAATAGCAGTCTGTCATATTGCAGCCAACAAGATAAAAACTACTCGTTTAACCACACGTTTCGATTTTCCAACTATCTGTTCCCCTGCATTATCTCGGATAATTGAGTTTCTATGTTTTTATCTTAATTCTTTCATAGTCGAACCATCATTGAATGTAATTTTTGGTGACGGGAATTAATAATTTTTAGGAGGGATAATAAAAAAAAGATTCGAAAGTTGATAGTAGCTGACATTTTCAACTTTTAATAAGTAGGAATTTTGCTGGGGCCAGGAAAAGTATACATTAATTCCTGTCAATACATGCGAGTTCAGTACAGGTTCAGCCTATTTAAAAACCAAAGACCTGTTACTGTGCAACATATCCTCAAAAATTCATATGAAGGTGGACAAGAATTTATAACAATTAACTGTTTGATTCTTGATTCTTTGATTACCTGTAATAATCAAGGGTATCGAGGAATCAACTTTGACATCCCTAGCACACACAGAGGAGTCTGTGTTCTGCTCTAAGTGGGTGTGGAGTTACCGGAGTAAGCTTTCCACACATAGCCTTTGCGTTGTGTCGACCAGCTGAAGGTGGAAGAGTTGCGCCACGGCTTCTCCCTATAACACCTGGGATGTTGGTGCGGCAAAGCATAATTACTGGTCTAATACACTAGCAGTGTAGTAAAGTTTGAGTTGTGATAAGTATGGTACATTGTGCATGCTGTGAAGAAAGAATTATATACAGTAAAGTGCATATTGTCCATTTTATGTTTGTATTGTTTAATACACACACATTTTAATGGATGTGTATATTAGTCTACTTATTTACATCTCGCACAGTATGGGTTCACGTGTAAATTATGGAGTAAAACTGAGCAGTAAGCAGTAAAGAAGCAATGAGTGTAGAACTTAAAACCTGATCTGTTGCCTGAGGTGGGAACCATGTGCCATGCTCCTGTCTAACGAAAGACGTAGCCCAGCAGCGAAGCTTCCCCTTTGCTGCCTTGGTTGTTGCCTCCCGTACCGCCACCCCAACATGACTCAACTGCAGGAGAGCCTGCCTTGACTAGCTACCACCAGAGAACGCCACACGATGGCTACAAAAATACAGAAAAAATATGTTTTGTTGCAGGGGCATTACAGGAAAATTTTAGCAGTGACCATACAATATGTTTATATTGCTTTGTTCAGAATATGTTTTTTGATTCTGAAATTTCATTTTTAAGATTTAAGCAACGTGGAATTTAAAAAAATTGCTTAAGAAATCAGATTTAGTTTCTGCCCAAAAATGAAACTCGAACAAGTTTTTCAGATGTTAGTAGCATTTATCCTTCTCTTAACTGTTTCCACAAAAATGTCATGTTACTACTTGTCTTTGTTGCTTTTTATGCAACTGCAGAAGTCCCTATAGTCCGTTCTTCCCAGTCTGGTATATACCACTCTTGATGCTTCATTGTCAAGCGATTGGGGCATGCAATCTTCAGTGGTGGGACTAACAGATTGTTTAATAGATGCATTAAATTATATTTGAAGATTGATGAAACTGACATTTTTGGCAGTAATTAAAATGAAATTTTTGGGCAGGACCGTGGAAAATTGTCTGTGCTTAAGGTTTTTTGATCCATGGGATCAGTACAGTACAGTACAGTAGAACTCCACAGTTAAGACTTCTCACAGTCTCCAGGAATATGGTTGTTACTAAGGAATGTTTTTAATAGAGGGTTTGGAAAATGGTACAGATTTGGACCCACCCTAACCCCTATACATCAAAATGGGGGCAATATTTAATTTTTGATGTAAACTGTTTAAGAGAAAAACAGTGCGTAGCAACTTATTTTTCAACTGATTTACCTTGAATTTCCAACTTTTTTAATAACAGAATTTTTCATGGATCCTCAAAATTGTGCGTTTAAAAAGAGATGGTTATAATAAAATGGGTTTCAACAATGAGGTTCTACTGTATATGTTTCAGTTGGCAAGATGGAAAAAAAGTGTTTTCTTATGTGAAGAATGGTGAATGTTAAAGGTTTTTTTTTTCTGTGTTCTGATGGGAACAGTGTGATTTTGTATGCAGGTGGTATTCTTCATGTACCTGTGGAGCATTGACATTGAAGCAGTGCTGGTGGCTATGTCATGCTTCAGCCTACTTTGTGAGGAGGCAGATATCAGGTGTGGCTCAGATGAGGTGACAGTCACATACCTGTTGCCCAACTACCACCTCTATCAGGATTTGGCACAAGCTTCCACAATCCTCACTACAGGTATATTTGTATTCTTCCGCTTTCCCCCGTCTGGATTTACCTGGTTCTTCATTTATGTACCTTTGTCCATTTTTTTGTGTGATTTCGCCCTTTGCTGGTGTAGTTCTCATTTTGTCTCACCTTGCAATTTGTGTTGTCCTCTGTCCTACAATTCCTCAATTTGATCTCCAGTTTGTGTTCTTTCTGGAATGTTCTTATCCTAAATTTATTTTCCTTGTCATCTATTTCATATCCTCCATTTAGTGTCTTCACCAACCATTTCTTATCCTCCATTGTTTGTCCTCTTTCATCACCTGAGACACGCCACTGGCGACGTCATAATCTGCTCTAGCCTCCGCCACAGTCACGCCCCCTCCGAGAAGAGACACAGCTGACACACGCCACAGAGCGCATCGCCAGAGGTTACAGAAGTACTGTGTTTGCCTCCTGTCAGCCCGCAACCTGCTTGATGCAGAAGGCCTACTTACCTCTCCGGCCAGGCAGCTAAGGGGAAGCAAGACACCATCTCTGCCGCCTTCACTTCGCTTCTTATCTCTCCTCTCGTCTACGTGCTACTCCCGCGCCCTCCGCGCTGGCCCTATGGACCAGATATATATGTATAGGATGTGCAGTGATCAGTTTGAGGCTGACTCATGCAGCTCTCCAGCTGAACGTGACTCGGCTAGGCTATGTCCAGACTACTTCAACCACCAGCTGACTCGTGCAGCTCGCTTGGAGAACGTCACTCTGCCTGGATGCACTCTGACACCGCTAGCATCTTGCTCCAGACAAATTGCTGCCCTTCAGTATATTCGCTCGCTACGTTTTCAGACTGGCTTAACCGATGTCTCGCAGCTCATGATGCAGTCATTCAGTGAGCCATCCTGTATACTCGCTAGGGTTCGGTTCCTTCAATAATACCTCACTCGCTGATGGACCTAAACCACATTACCTTCTACTCGGGGTACACTGGAATCTTGTGTTCAGGAGCCTTTTTGCCTTTGGACCATATTAATGCCGCAATATATTAAGCCAAAGGTACATTCCAATATGCAATACTAATTCAAGTAATTTTTATGCCTTGACAGTAAAATATCAGAGGGTTTGCTCAGTGCTAGCGACAGAAAGTCAATCCTTTTTAGTTACTCTTTTTTTTATTAACGTGTGGTTTTTTTAACACTCACAAAATATTCATTGAAACAAACGTAGAATGTGCAGGTAGACAAGGGCCTAAATATTCAAAATAGCAATCTTTAACATTATGCAATTATTGCTCATCAAAACTAACTTTCTCAAACATTGTTGCAATAAGTGCGTGGCCCTTGGTAAAATTACAGTTAATACACACAGGAATAAAATGCTTAAAAGGACATCGCCACCTGGGTTGGTCGCGCCAGGTAGTATAACAGCTGTGAAACTGCTGCAGCAAATTCTTACGGGGTAAAACCCTCAATTCTATTGTGTCCTAAAACTGACGACTACATACCTTGCAAATGTAGCACCTTGACATAGGGCAAGGAAGTACACCATAGATGTATTGCTCACGATGTTGGCCCAGTAGCGAACTTCACACGGACTCGTCTAGCCCGCAGCAGTGCCTATGTACAATAGGCCGCTCAAAACAGCTGATTTGCGGCTGCATGAACACGCCCCTAAGTTGCAAGCAAAACAGTTTTCGCAGGTTTGCAGCTTTCACACCAACACTTGGCAGTTAACACTGGCATTAAAGGTGGTACCGAAATCCAATTTATACGCCGTGGCAGATATGCACAATGTTAACACATGCAAGTCAGTTTACGCGCCGCGGTAGTCCCAAATCAGTCGGCAGAACCAGCAGTGTACACATTACATTTACGGTGTTCATGTTCCCGTGTATTAATACAGTCTCTCTCCGCAGGAATTTAAACATAATTTAATACCATTGCATTTTTCTGCTCACACCGCTCGTGAGCGCTTGGCCTCAAACACTCGTTCACACCTTGGCTGGTGCATTTGTCTGACATTGCGCAGCACGCAATAGTTGCGTGAAGCTCTGGCTCGGAAATGACCAGTGCCTGCCAGGTCAGAACGACGACTCTTGACGCCCTCATAAATGCAAGCCTACAGCTACACAAAACCCGATCGCCATGCACCAAGCAACGACTTCCCTAACAAACTCGCAAAGACAATACACTTAGTACACTATAAAAACTAACCTTTATAAAATATACGCATATAAGAATGCAATATAATAAAATATAACAAAAACGATAAATATTTAGGAAGTAAAATAAACAAAATAATAGAGATTACATTGTATCGATTACAAGGAATAGACCAGTCTATATTAAAATATAAAGAATTCTTAAAACTGGTTGGTACACTAAACATCACATAAACATGTTAGTTAAGATTGCAAATAGGCTGCTAGGCTTCTAAAATATAGAAAGGACAGGAATCCTAGTACTCACAGTCTAGTACTTGTGCCTATCGACAAGTACTAGACTATGAGTACTTGTATTCCTGTCCTTTATATATTTTTAAACATCATGTAACCGAGTGTTACCTACTCCAACATCTTGGCACCAAACCAAAAAATTGACGACTTGGTCGTCACACGAGTATGTATCAAGAGTATTCGTAGACTTGGGGTACCCTCGCCCCCTGCAGCACTGCATCTACCATAACTATGGGCTACATCTTTGTTGGCATTCTAGGTCGGCCCCTCAGGCCACACTGAGGGTACAGGCTGGTTTAAGTATGTTTATTGCTTTACCAAAAAACAGTCATAAATTAGGGTGGCTGTGTTATCCTTCCACGCCCTTTCTTTCTGCACATAATTCCTGCTATATCCTATTTGTACCCATATCCGCGTATACTCTTGAGGAGCAGATACGTGCCTAAGTCCTAACCATCTCCACACAGGTCCTTCTCTCCTTGGAGTGGAGATCCTCACTGGGCTGTTGCCACCATTCTGTGGGTGTTTAGGTCTACCGGCGGCTTCCTGCTCAGCTACCCATTTGCAGAAGGTCAGCAGTCGACACCTATAGGAAGCTCTGTCTTTGCGTGATACGAGAACCTATGTATGGCTACTTCCTACCTTCGTGCGTAACACTGGATCAGACTCTCTAAACCTACTGTTGTCAGCTACGGTCGGGAGCTTGAGTCTGCCGGTGACTTGCCACTTGCCAAGTTTCTTGTCTGGAACCAGCAGTTGGACCTACCTCACAGTCACACCCTCCACTTCCTTTACCTACATAACGTATCCGCCTCTACTGGACACCCGCTATCACCCTTCTATACTACGCCCTTATGCCACGCCACAGGGCTGGGCAGAGCAAAGCGACCAAGCAGGTTTTGGCATTGGTTGGAGACCTAGTAAGGGAAAGGCTGGGTGCTGCTAGGATGTACACCTGGAAGCATGAAGTGGCGGCATGAGAGAGGGGAACACCAGCCAGTGCTTCCAGTAGGGATTGCAGCTTGAATTTTGATCTGTTGTGGTACACACCCTGAGCTATTTCACCTCTGCCACCCATGCCTCCAAAGAAGACTGTTACCATCCCACGATCACCCACTACTACACAAGTGGCCTACCGTATAGACATTTCTACTAGTTATACCCCAGTTCATACATAGACTAGACCCACACCTCCTTTGGCACCACCATGTGCAATAGCCGTACAGCATCACAGGCCTGTCCTGCACCCAGTAATAACCCCATCAAATTGACGGCATTGGGTGAGAAAAACTGCAGACATCCACACACACTAGATACGCCAGAGGTACGTAGACATCTGTAACCCTCCATTATCTATCCTTTTCCGATGCTGCTCATTCCTTGTACTCCTCCAATTTAATATTTGTCTTTTTATTGCTAAAATATAAATTTATATATTAGGGTGATGTATTCTAAGAAAATAGTGACTTATGACATCATTCCAACAATGATGTTACGACTTCAACTCATCAGTAAGCAAGCCTTGCCACCTGATTCCAAGAGAGTTTTCATTGTTACCACGCTTCACGGGACCCAAGATTGTACTGTTTGCTTGACTCAAGAATGGACGTTCCAGCGTGAGTTTGTATTATTCACCTCCCCTCTAAAGCTATGCATCCAAGGCACCGAGTACCACAGCACACAAGCTAGGTGGCTCTACTAGTACAATTCGTAGAATCTCGACTCTCCAAGCCAGCCCATGACATCACGCCTTGAAGAAGCTATGCCACAGTTACCCCTCTCCAGCGCAGTGCCTATCCAGCTGGCTGAAGGGGAAGAGCAAGCGAGAGTATAAATAGTGGGATGCTCGTTCGCTCTTGAGCAGTCTTCATTCCTTCACCACATTCGTGCTGAAGGAATTCTCCAAGGTCTCCACCATGCCTCGTCGCTGAAGTCATCCCTCTCGACCTGTTTAGTCTTCACCGCATTCGTGCCTATGAAACCCCTAGTCAACGCCATCTACACACCGTTACACTGCGGTCCCTTTTGGGCAACAGAAGCGTAGGGAGTACTACCAGTTTAAGTTATTTTCATAGCGCTCATCTACCTGGCCATTGTTGGCCTTGGACCAGATTGCCTTAACACGGCTCAGTGTAGATTAGGCCTCTTAAGCTCTGGCTAACGTTATGAGGTAGTGCGACACCATGCTGTAAATGGAATAAACAGAAGTTGTACCAACTCGAGGGTATCCAGTCCTGTAGCTGTAATACATCTCCCAGTGGATCTTACGCCATTCAAGAGATTGTAGGTGATTGGGATAATGACTCATACAAGCCAAACACACCCATTGAGTACCCACACACATATTGGACAGCCACCCTTTTTGTGTTCCCCAGAGTACAGAATGGTAGAGCTCTGACACTAGGTACTCATTTTCTCGAGGCCAGCTTGCCTGTTCAATAGCATATTCTCTCCACTGCGTTTTGACACTGGAGTTAGTGTCCTCTGGGTCTGGGTAGACAGTTCCCTCGTGAAACAATCGTCAACGTGCAGAGACACTCAAAGGCAAGGTCTCATTGCTCACTGTGTTACGACACAGAGTGCTGAGGTAGGAAAACTGCTTGAAACGGTAGACTCTGTACGTGGCAGAACACCCAGTATAACAACATGTCACTTACAGTCACTTCACAGACGTAAGAATGTTTTTTGATCCAGTTGCCCTACTCCCATCATAATGGTATCTGAGAGAAAGTCATACAGGTGCTAATTGCCTTTGGGAGCTTGCAGGAGTTTAACCTCCTCCCCTTTCTCATCTCTACGATTGTGCAGTTCTCCCACAAGGATCAAGCCCAAGCATTGCACCATCTACATATTCCAGTGACTCCAGAGATTCCAAAGGACCTCTTCAAGGACCCTGTCTGCTTGAGCGATGAAACGCACCTCTTGCTAGCAGCCTACATCAAAGGACTGGACCAGTCCTTGGGTCTCGCTAACACTGATTTTGGAAGATCAGAACTAATGGAACCTAAACAATCGACTGCAATAACCTTTGAGCGAAACCTTTAACGAAAAGCCGGTCCTAAACATTCTGCTTATGTTTAATGCAACAACCTTGTTTCGATCCGTGTTCACATATTTTCATTGATGAAATATGTGTAAAGGCAGTTCATGATAAAGTGAAATCAACAGATTAAAAAGATCATGGTTTGTAACTGCATGTATGTTAACATAAGCAATGACCGCATTACCCACAGTTAAATAGGCAATTAACTATTGGAAGAAGTTCTACGTTTATCGACTTAATAGTCATGAAGTTAAAAAGTTTTCTCACCAGCAATTTAGTTTATTTTTGTTGTATGCAAATAAGAGTAATATGTACTGTCATTGCAACAGTTTTATGTTTCTAACTCTTTATATAATCACCTCGCTTACTGAATGTTCATGTTAGCTGGTTCATTGTTTTTTTCCGAGTCTATTTAGGTCATCAAAATAGCAAGTTATAATAAACATGATTTAAATAAAGTGTTAGTTTATACTTAGTGAAAAAAGTATTTGTTAACCAAACAAGTAAAACACTTTTATACATGTTATGAGTAAAGTGACATTGTTTGTTATTGCTCTCTGCTGTATTTCTACTTAATTTCTTCTCCCAGAAATTCTTGCTGAAATTTTTATAACACGTTGACCTAGGAAATATGCTGCTTAATGCAATTAAAGTGTCTATAAATTTCAAATTCAGAATAAACTAGCACAAACTTAAAATGTGTGTTTTGTTATATTTGTTGTGTGTGTTTCAATTTTAAAAGCTTAAGCAAGTGTGTTTGTTATTTAGTATTTTTGTGATTCCCAGTTTACAAGTTAATACCTTGCCACATATGAAACAATAACTACATGAAAATGTTTTATGCTGTATGTGAAACATTCCTTGAGTTTCAGGAATATGTTAAAACAGTATTTTAATGTCTGTCTGAACATTTTAACTTTTATGAGCCAATGTATCAAATAGTAAATATAGTAAAGCCTCTGTTTACCGGTTTAATTGGAGGGAGGTATAGTCTGGAGAAGCAGAAAGTTTAGTAAATGGAAAAGTACCAAAAAAAATCTACAGGCATGAATAATTAATTTAGCATTAATGTTTTAAACACACTGAGCAGGTTTGTGCAGCTAGGAAGGACGATGAGCCACAACAGGTGAGGAAGATTAGACAGTGTATTTACAGTCAAATCTCGATCATAACAACCCTGGTAATAATAATTTCTCGACAGTGACGCCGTCGGGTGAGACACGAGACTAACAATGATGCAAATTACTTACTGATGAGGGTGTCAGCGGTGTTTCCCTGTCACCGCACTGTTGAGACTCAGGGTTCTCAGGGATGTTTTGGGTTCTGTGTGTCTATCTCACCCGAGCATACTTACGATACACATTGCATTAATAAACATCATTACTAAACTTTTAGAAAACAATGGCAAGAGGTAGCTGTCATTACAAAAAGAGAGACACTTGTTGCACTGTACTACTTTTTATTATTACCACTCGTACAAAGAAAATGTGCCAGAAATTTAGTAGTTAGTTACTCTCGGTCGTGTCTAGCCAACTCTGGGTGGTTGCTCCCAACTCGCAATTACTCTAGCGCACTTCCTAAGTGGATGACATCTCTGTGGCATTTGAAAACACAATCTTCACAAGGGAAGGGGGTTGCCAGTTGCTAGGGTGGACTAACGATTTTGCTTAAAGATAGGGTGCAGAGAATAATGAAATGAGATAAAATGAACAAGTTACATGAACACATGATTATTTCGTATCACTAACGCTAACTAGTCGGGACTTATCTTGCCACACGTGGTTAGTGAGGTGATGGCCTATACACATAGCTGGTTAGGACGGAAATAATGTCACCATACAAATTTACATACAATGACATAAATACACTTGAAAAATAATGGGGCACAACATGAGGGGTCAGAATAAACATGCAAGCGCGTGAAAGCAGTATTAGATGGTGCGGATGCCACTCGATAAGTGCTGCAGGTGAAAATGTTGTATTTCTCCACAAAGACGGCAGATTCTGGTCAGGCAAAATATTATTCTGGTTGGAAAAATTATTCCGTTGCAGATTGAATCGGGTTTGAGCTTCTAGCATGCCGGATGTCAAGAAAATCAGTCATTGCATTGAAAATGACAGCGTGGTCAGACATACAAATCATCAATTACACAAAAAATATATTCAACCCTGAATAAAATTATGGCACACATGATATTACACAAATAAACCCTCAAACTGCATGGATGGCGCAGATATCGACTTGGCGGCTATGATTGCAAAAGATGTGGCCATAAAATGATTAAACATGAAAAATACCCTTGAATACATACATGAAAACAAAGCCCTTAAAATGTGCATGCAGCAATAATACAGGAATTGCAATGAAGCACCCTTAGCAGAGGAGGATGGCGCCTGATTCAAGTTGTGCGGGTCGCATGACCTCTCCGACATCTTTCCTCCCTTTCTCCTTATTTAAGTTTCATAAAGCCGCAAGGGCACAAATTATTATTTAAGTGGAAGCATAATGCTGGGGAAATTATGTGGCAAAAACGTATGTGAGCAAAGGTTAACCGTTATACTAAGAAAAAGCTATGGTAATCTACATCAGTGCAAAAAGTTTGAAGTACATACGTGACAGCATCTTACCTCGCCAGACCTCATATGATTGCATCGAGGCTAGCGTCGCACGGACCTACCATGGCTGCCTATGGGTTTCACATAAGCAGAAGTGCTATGCATGCAGAGTAAAACTTTTATATATGAAAATTAAGTGGCACAAAATAATTTAAATATTTTTTTACATTTTAGATTTTTCTTATTAATTTTCTGTTTAATTTTAATGTCTCTTTCTGACGGCGTTCAGATCGGAATATTACTGTTCTTAATCTCCACGCAGCGTGCACTTTTAATTCATAACCAAACATTTTGCAATATTGAGAAACATACACTTTCAAACACTATAAGACTTTTTTGACCCTGAAAAATAAAAAAAGACACATTTTACACTACAGATAATATTCCGTTATAGGGAAGTTCAAATTGGAGCCTCTTTGTGCACGTGCATGTACACATGTCACGTGTGTGGTGAGCACCGTCATAGGCTTAGTGCTGCTGGCTGTTAGCTGGCGTCAATAGTAAAGACCCTCTTTTGGAGAACTGTAAAATATTTTATTAAAATGTGAAAAATATGATGGAAATATGTTTAAAACTAAACTTGTTGTGTTTATTCTGGTTGCTGACTTTTGTGATTCTCTGCACCACTCCCGTACAATTCAGAATAGAGTAAGCTATAAAAATAGACATCACTCACTAACACATAGCGATTCGCCATGGCCTGGTCGGTGCTTTTCTCTTCTCTAGAACACTTTTTTGAAGTGATTTACTGGGACTATTCCCGAATTTGCATTTCCATATGGTGCAGTGCCAACTTGGATCACTAGTATGATAGAGACCACATTGCATGCACCATGCATGGTAAGAGCCTCGTTTAGAGAAATATTTCTTTTTTTCGCCTGAAATGTTGCTATAATATTCATACATGTCTCTTTTTGATTTATTGTTTTATTTGAAACAAGATCAGCTTCCATGACAATTGACTAAAATATTTTGATTGGGTTGAGAGATTTGGGCAGCTCTTAACAACGAGCTCTTGAGAGCCTACGGGGGAAAAATGAGGCTAGAATGGAGCAGCGAAGGCATCTAGGAGATCCCTGAGAAAAGCATCCTACCAACAGCATCATCCAGCAATATTCCCACTTACTAAAATCTGGGAGTGGACCGGCCGGGGATGGAATCCGCTTCGCCTTGGTGGGAGGCGAGCTGTCTAACCGCTTAGCCACCGCAGCCCCTAGAATATAATCTGGTATCATGTTTTTGTTCTGCTTCTTTTGCAAAATTCATATATGCAGTTGGCATGACAGCTGAAAATGTATAGACAATTTTTTACGCCCTGCTTTAATTGTTCTGTAACTGTTTTTCTGGTACATTTTCCAGCACTTGCAGTGGCTTTTCTTGCTCCGGACTCCAGCCTTACATTTTGCGAAATCACATATTTTTCGTCAATCTCTGCAAATTGTTACATTATTTCTTTAATCTTTACAACATGATTTGCACACTACGCTTGAATCACTTCTTCCCATAATGAGCACATTGCTTTATTCATGAATAAACAGTGGAATCACCATCGTCAATTTAATATTTGTGTTTCAATCTAAGATGTTCAGTACTGTTACAAAACCCTTACATGATGAGTTCTTGTTTCATATTGGTTACAGGACTACTATAGTATTTTAAAACAAATGGTGTTCTTTCATGTGCCTATTTGTAGATTAAGCACACTTGGAACACACAACTTAGTTTTTATTCTGTGGTAGAGAAGTTTGTTTCTGCTCCGCTAATTTTAGTCTGAAAAATACATAAATAGCCAAATAATCAAATTAAGAGTCAATACTATTGCACTGAATACAGTGGACTCTCAATGTAGCGAAAAAGCATGTACTCATAAACTGTATTCATTCTTAATTTTCAGTGGTCGTGGTAAAATTCCTCTCCTTTTGTTGTTTATATCTGATGTATTGATCACAATGTGTTTCGGTCCCTTTGCTTAAAGTTTCCTGCAACAATTTTTTTAAGCTGGTTATTTATGCAAATGTGTGAAATACATTACATGCACCATCGTTTATCATCACTGCTATGCGGTGCTGTCCAGTTCAGTTGATTGTGTCGACAACTTGGCGAGTTTGGCATGCTCCCTCATCTTACTTGCCTGACGAGAGGGGAAGCGGTTACCTAGCAACTATTTTGGCATACTCTCTCACTCTCTGCTGGACATCTTTCTTCATCCCCTTATTTGCCGGCGAGAGGAAACGTTGTTACATAGCAAGAAAAGCCAAAATTGAAGTAGAATATTTACTTAGTTGCACAACAATGTTGATTCTATTTGTTGTTAGAGGAACTACGAATGGAAAATATAATGCTAAAAGAGTAATTACTGTTTGGGAATGACTTGACTAAATTACCTTGAGTATTATGTTTTTATTGGTCTGAAAACATAAAGCAAGTGGCAAGGAAGTATTTGGAAATGGTATGCTATAAAATTATATTAACAATTTGTTGCCCACTTATTTTTAGATGTTGTTTAGTTTTTTTTATGTTGATGCCAACGGCTCTAACTAATTGTGTGGATTGTTGTTTTTGCTGTCACCATGCATATAGGAGGTAAATACTCATCACGACAAGACTTTGTTTCACTTTCGTAGCTGTTTGGTTGTAGTGGATTGTCACAACCTATGTCACAGGCTTCTTCTGGTGACTGTTTTCATGTTATACTTGCAGAATTCAATTTGTTTTCATGTACTATTGTATCAATTATTTAATTTCAGGAAAAACTCAATGTAATACGTACTTCTATTGAACTTTTTTTACATTTAATTAAACACTTTTGAATTCCACTTTTGATAAATGTCACTGCACCTATATACATGCATTTATTTTATCGGACACACTTACAAGTATATGACCAGTTAAGTTGGTAACAATGGAGGAGAAGTAGTTTCATGTCTTTGACGTTGAATTAAAGGTGTTAGGTAAACATTTGTGAATGCTGAAATGACTAACTGAATGGAAAATTGAGGAAATTAGAAAAAAAAATTATTTTTCTAACAACTTCACTGTTTCGCTTCATCGACAAGTGAATAAAGTGAACAGTCCCGTGACAATTGTACTGTTACATGTTGTGGAAGAATACACACTGTATATAAGCTGGGCTTTCCAAATTGCTCAGTATCATGAACAACAGTGGTGTTTGCATTAATGTAAAAATTTGTACACTTATTCTTATAGCTTACGAACTGATTGCGTATTGTAAATATAAATAATATTTGTGTATAAAATAAAAATTACGTGTGTTTGCGTCTTTGAATTACTGGTTGGGGTACTTATGTTTTCGCCTTCCCATATTATTTTTCAAACTTGTCACCTTGAAAAGCTTGTTTCATATTTTTAAAACTGAATTCAGACATTTATTTGCCTTACGAATTTTGAAGGTAATCTAAAAAATGATTAAACCACGGAATTTGTTACTACATTAACTGGACTCGGCTTGTACACATATTCCCGCAATGGTACTACACAATATGAAAAGAACGTCACTATTCTCTCCCATGCCTCTGCTTTGGTTTTTGAAGCAACTGCTATATCTTTCTGATAATTTGGCTCTGCTAATCTCAGCATCATTCCAGATCCAAATGTATTCATAACACTTGGCTTGGCCCAGTCAAACTACCAGGATGGCTCTATCTGTCGGATGGGAACATAATTTTATATTTATTTAAAGTCTTTAGAAACAGTTCTTTAAATAATTGTGAAAATGGTGCTGATCCATGCACAATGAATTTTTTAATGTCTTGATTACTATTTCATTAAATACAGATCAAAACTACTATACTACTGATATTTTTTCCAGTTTGTAACTCTCTGAAACAGTTTTTTTGTCTTTAATAAAACAATTCTCTCAGCTTAACTTTTAATTGAAAAAATGTTTTAAGTGGGCTTTAAACATAAAGGTTGTACATACAGAGTGGGTTTTTTTATAGTGTAAATGAATATGTCTCAGATTAGATGAATTTATCTATTATTTTTGTTCTTCCCTTGATATAGTATGGCTACAGTACTATGTTTTTTTGCATGTTTATGTTTTTTATTCCATACATATGTGACTTATTTATCTGTATTTATCTATGGTACTTCTATTTCGTTATTTAGTGTATTCTTTTTTTGTAACTTGCGTATATTCTATCCATCTCCAAGCACATCTGTTGTGTGAAACTGGTAGCTGATAACATTAATAAATAAAAACTTTGTGTACATATGAATGAAACTGATGTATCACAATTTATATAACAATGGTTGTTGAAATTGTTTTGTAAATATTAAATTGATTTAATTTAAAAAGGGAATAACATCGAATGAAAGGAAATTACTAATAACTCTATGCACAATAAGTTAACTATGCTAGAAAATATAACAATTTTATTTACAAATAGTTGCACCTCTTGTACCACCTTAAGTTACTTTGGTATAAGATTAGTAACATACTGGATGTCAGAAAAGTCTTTTACTGATTACAAATTGTATTTATACCTGCTACATATAAGATAGAAATGTGAAACTGGTGCCAAAAGTTGGCAAACTAACCACGTTTTCTGTTGTGACAGGATAACACATCATCAGTAAGTGTCCATGTGAGCACCCTTGGTAGTGAACCCTTGCTCCTGCATAAGTATGTCCTGCTACCTTATTTATTGTTAAATTAAAACATCAAAATACCATTTGAAATCAAGCGTGCTGGAACATGGGCAAGGTACAACGAATACTGACCATAACAATAGTTAAATTAAAATAAATAGTGCTTAGGTAGTTATATTATTGTCAAGGATCTTCAATAAAATAAACACATCAGTTAAGGGATTGGTGACTCATATTTTCATTCTTTTCCATATCATAACACTTATAACATTTGAACATGTGTTTTTGATTAAGTTTTCATATTCATAACAAAATTAATCAATTAATACATAGTTATGTAGTTAAAAGAAGGCAATATTCTTTTAAACTTCATCTGAAAATATAGAAATTAGAACTTTATTTGTTTTATCCACTCATATCTGCCGAGATGAATTAGTCCCGCAAGTCCAGTAGCCTAACACGCTCAACATCGTGTCGGGCTGCTGCCATATTTAGTGATGACAGGAAACTGGCGCTGAAACAAGGTTGAACATTGTAAATGTTCTAGTAGTACGAGCAAAGACGGGCCGAAAGATATTGAGACTTGAAATTCGGAAACTTAGAATGAATGAAAAGACCTCCGAAAGGAGGGTTATCGCAGTTACAAGATGAACATCGTTGAACTGATGAACGGTACGTACATCACCAAAATCACCACAGAAAATAAATACTACTATGTTCCGTACGACTGCTAGTCTACATTTTCCACTGCTGACTACATCTGCCAGCAAATACTTCTGAAGCGACTACATCCCTTTGTTACACTGAGGGAAGAAACAGTAGTTCAAGTTTTGTGCACCTCTCGCCTGAAGCAAACTCCTGAATGCAGTGGACGCACTGCGTCACACGTTACAAAGCCCCGGGAGCACTAGTGCTCCAGTGATGATAAAACGCACTACCTTAGTTCTGTGCACCCCGCTAGATGGCACAGGAGAGTCCGAAATGCTGTTTCAAGCAGGAGTTAGGCCACTACCGCGACAACAGCAGCGATAAATTCTGAATTCAGCAAGAGTTTACAGTGTAAGAGGGTGAAGCTGCAGAGCGCAGGCAATCTGAAATGTCACATGGAGACACGGCTGAAAGAAAAAAGTGCAGCAACTGTACTCTGATAACGGACGTGACAGAAAGTGCGTAACCAGTGTTGGAGCAACTGATAACAGGCGTGAGACAGATCCCAATCTGTTCGAGCTGCGAACCATCTTGCCAGGCCGTCAGCTCTACCTAACCGTAACTGGGAACAGAAACTTATTTTCGACATGGCAAAGCACAATTTAACATTTAAGTTATTACAGATTAACTGCACTAATATAATTTAAAATTCCTAAACTTCTAATTGTTAAGTAACACATAAATTCAAATAACATTAAAAATATTACGAATGACTGAAAGATAGATATTGCCATAACAGAAAATAAATATAGAGCCAATAAGTAATAAAATTACAGGTAACGAAATTCACCTGTATATTGGAAATATGACAAACCAAACAAATTGAGATTCCTGATAAAATCATTTATCTAATTCTTCGTTATAACCTACTGTCTCCCTTGAAAACATAAATCTCTTTGCAATACTAAATTAAGGAGCATGCCTACCTGCAGAATTAGAACAGTCAGGACTAGAAAAACCTGAAATTAATGAATAGCTAATTTACCATTAATATTCCTTATCTTCCGTCCATCTTACTTATACAATAAATCTTAGAAATGTACCAAAGTGGGTAACTATAAAATTTGATGTGTGTTAAAAATTTTCCTAAAATTTTAAAACTTCACAGTAGTACATAGCACATTTATTTAGTCAATGATTAATTTCTGTTCATATATTAGTCAACATCACAGGAGTGTGGAGGCTAAGCTGTTGGGCCATCATGACCGATCCATCGTCCAGGAAAAGTCATACCAAGATAGGCACGAACCTTCAGTCTCCAATGAGGCGGTGCACCGTCTAGTTGAAAAGTGACATCTGGGTGATACTCAAGCAACTGAGGAACTGTAAACAATTGCATAGTGTTCAAATACACCGGAGATGTGATGGTGCCCTCAGTGAAATAGAGTGGTTCAATAATTTTGTCATGCAAAAGTGTGCACCAAACATTCACCTTAAGACTGCCTCTGGTACACTCTGACACCTTACCAGGGGGCTCTGAATCCAGAATACGCACATTATACTAGTTTACTACACCACTGACAAAAAAGTTGCCTTGTCAGTAAAAGCAACAAGTTAGACATTACTGCCCTCAATACGCGATAACATTTTGACTGCAAAGTCACACCGACGTGTGGTGTCATTGGGCAACAAAGCCTGAACAATTTGCACTTTGTGTGTACGAAATGTTTTTTTGCATCTGTAATTCACGTGAAGCCCTATGCACTGATTTCTTTGAACTTCGCTCAAAAAAAAACTGTCTCACTGCTTCCACCCTACAGTTGAGGTCGCTGGTTGGCCAGTTCTCGGTAAGTCAGCAACAGGTACAGTGTTCTTGAACTTGTTATACATGATTTAATCCTATTGACATCAGGCTGTATCTTTCCATACATTGTTTTGAAAGTTCCTCAATGCAGTTATTGGTGATAGGGTTTCATGGTATCACAGAACACACTGAACTTTTTACTAATTTGAGAACATGTCCATTTTCGTGGACACTGCAACTGCTACACTACAGCCACGTTACTGAAACTTGCAACAAAAAACTTGATTTGTTTGCCTACATTTTGTCTCCAGTTTCACATCTTTATCTTAGATATATTGAATATAATTAAGGTGTATAGTCAGGGAAACACTTATCAGATACTCTGTATTACAAAACTATTTTCCGAATGCGGTTTTTATTATCTTACTTTGAAGAATTTATGTGAAACTCATGTTACTAATGTATTGTATGTTTACTTTTAAAAATTCAAGTAGTTCATCATGTGATACGGACGTAAAACAAATTTTCGTCAACTTCGTAAATTACTCTTAGTGCTGATGCGTGACACATTTCTGCACATTAGGCATGCGTACTCTAATTTTCGACTTTGCCCCATCATCGAGCACCAGCACTCATATGGGCAAGTCTTACTCCAGTAGTACAAGGAATCACATGTCTACAGAGTCCATTGGCTGCACGTCAAGAGCTGCTATAGATACGTGTCTGGGGAAATTGTACTGTTCACTCCAAAGCCGTCATGCGGTCACCCTACCCCAATGCAGGATTTTATTGTTCGGCGAGCTATTGACACCCTCCAAAAGATAAGCTATTTCCATAGTTTATTATGAAATTATTATCATTCCACTGGAGCATCACAGTCTCCCACGCCTTGTGCAGAGGCGATAAGATATCTCAATGCCTCCAACACAGATAAGAAAAGGGTAGCGCTTCCACCAAGCAAGAACAAATTACACCTGTGGAGAGAAGCTAGCCACCCCCACACCCCTCGGAGAGCCTACAAGCTTGGAGAATTAGTATATAAGGAGGAGCCATTCCTTGGCTCAGGGCAGTCGCTGTGTCCTCCAGCTTGCATAAGGCCAAGGACATCGGTAGGGGTAAGTGATTGCTAACCCTCTCTCCTGGCCTGCGAAGGCCGGAGATGTGTTCTAAGGGCTCGAACCACTAGGCCACTTCACGAACATGCCTCAAGAAGTCCGGCACGTTAATCTGTTTCCAGGGTAAGTGGTCTGCGTCTCTTCTCTCCCAGCCTGCGAAGGCCGGAGAACAATTTAAAATGGGTGCCGACCACTAGAGCTCGCTCTGGTCACAGTCTCTGAAGACTCTCTGCTACAGCTGTCAGCAGAAACTCTGAGGACTCCACTGCTGCTGGCCATCTTTAACCAGAAGCTTCCTGATGATGTCCCCCTGACTCCCACCTGGAAAATTACTCTAGCACCTCCCGTGGTAGCAGGTCCCAATGGCGTCCCTTCTGGACCTTTTTTATTTAGTTAATCTAAATTACCTGCACAGTAATTAATTTTAGGTTTGTTCTGAACGCCCCTTGTGTAAATTAGGTTTATGCAATTTTTACATTAAAGCATTTGAATATTCACACTTAACTTTTCACAGGTTGCCATCACCTGTCTTAACTTCTAGTTTCCATCTTAACGTGTTATGAGTGATCGAAGAATCACATTGCTTTCCATACGTATCAATAAATACATATTTTCGACTTGTGAGTGTAATTTACAAATTAATTTGTGTTCATCTTTGCACCTTTTATAAATTAACTTTGTTAATTGATCTAAGCTCTCATTCAGTTTATTAGGCAGTTGCCATAAAAGGTAAACCTGGTATTCACGTGAAAACACTAACGGTGGAAAACACACAGAGTAAGAGGCAAACCGATATACTGCCAACATGTAGATCTTCGGCTGTGCCCAAAGCACTAGAAACTCTGAATCCCCTAAGTGAACCGATCAGACCAGGTACTGAGTTCCTATCCCAGCTTGCAAAGGCCAGAGTAGAATTCATAACATTCTGGGTCGACCGACCTTTAGCTGGTGTCGCTACCAGGACATCAGGCTTCCTAGTTACCCATTGTTCAAATCCCAGTTTGTGATTACTGGACTAGGGGACAATGGGTATCACGCTGAGTTCTGCAAGTAATTTCACTGCAAAAGTACTTTTGTTAAATTTAACAGTCTTAGCAAATTACGCAGAAAAGCCCTACAAGCTACTATTAGATAGTTAGTAGCATTAAATTAAGTGGAACCCTCCTCTACTAGTAGTGACATTTTAGAATCCAGTTCTGATGTGGTACCTTTGTTCGGCCATATATAATAGTCGCCCTGGGCGAACACCCTGGGATAGAGGCAATATGAAAAGGTGGAGAAAAAAATATTAGGAATTGATTGGCAGTTGCACAGGTTTGATTTGCCTTAATCTCCTACCCACATTATGACCGTGGAAGCACATTCGCTCTCTTATTACTCAGCCCAGCCCGCAGCTACACCCCAGCCAACAGTGCAGAGTGGGTGCAGTGGCTGGAAGGACTGTTCACGTTCACCATTGGCAACAGGTAATCACACGCAGAAAGATTATTTCAGTAGCTCCCGACTTGGTCTACCCGTCAGCCAACTAGGCCGAGCCTCTACAGAGGCTGGGCAATACGGGACCTTAAGGACCCCAACTAGGTCCTCTTTTTCCAAGTTCTCCATGAAACTGGAATCACAATATTTGGCGGTTCTCACCTACAAATCTTTCTCAGAACTCTTCCCACATCCCGATAATCTCTCATCAAGTTCCACCACGTGTCAGCGGTCCCCCTTAACCTGTTGGCAGTTACCTCAGTCCAATCATCCCTATGTACGCGATGCCTATGTAATTTTTCCCAAACTGCAAGGAATACACCTGGGTCTTCTGAGTCATGTCCCACAAAAGTTTGTAAGAGAACATTTCTGTCAGGTCCCGTCAAACCCTATGGTGTGTACGTAACCACTACTTGCGGCATGGGCTTTACCTCTGGGGTTGTCAGCGACGTGGTCTCAGCACAGTTCGCCTTACGGCACCCAACACAGTTTGACACCATTGCGGAAGGTCACATATTCATAAGGCCCTACGCATTGCGAATGTAAGTCCCATTTGCACTGCTGGCACTGTGCCCACCTCGTTCCCGCCCCATCACATCTGGTGCACGCGCACAGGCGTGGTTCTGACAGCGTGAATACGGTGTCACACATGCATTGACATAACGGCTGATCCTATACATCTTCACTGAACAAGTTGACTTCACTCACCCTTCCACAATGCACGCAGTGTTCAATCGGCATGTCAAAATAGTTTGCATTCACTGGTGTCGCGGTTGCTGACGTGGATATCTTGAGCGCTTCTCGCGGTTGGTCAGGCGTGGTGTCCACCATTTTCTCGTGGTTTGCGTGGATGACGCACTACAGATGAACACACTTATGACGCAATGTAGATGTACACACTTGGCCCCACTTGGGAACGCCAATTGATGCCATCGGGTGAGATACGAGACGAACGATGACACAAATACTTACTGGTAATATGGGCGCCAGTAGTGCTTCCCAATCACCGCACTATTGAGACTCAGGCTTCTCAGGGATGCTGTTTGTTCTGTGTGTGTGTCTCACCTGAGTGTACTTAAAAACACGTGGGCAATACTAAACTTTTACTAAACATCACTTAGAAATAAACATTTGGTAAAGTACATGTGGTTAGGACACGTTCACCACAGAATAAAAGAGGTAAGTTCACTATAGACTTGTTTTTATAGTTACTATGCGTACATATCAATGTTCCAATGAAATTATGATTATCTCAGTCATGACCAGCCAATTCTGCTTGGGTGTTCCCCACCCCGCAATTTATCTAGCGCACGCCTAGATGGATGATATGAGCCAGGTGCGTGAAAGCACTGCCGTCACAAGGGAAGAGGGTCAACAGCTGCTACGGTGGATTGACTGTTTTTTCCGGAAGACAGGACACTGTAAATTACAAATGAAAACACTTGATGAAACATATTAACACGTGTGATTATTCGGTATTACTAATGCAAACTCGTCGGGGCTCGCCCGCCACCATGTGGGTAGTGTGGTGACAGCCTATACACAGAGCCGGCTAGGATGTGACTAATTGCACCGTTCACAAATTGCAAAATTACACAAATTACATGACCCTTAAGAGGTGATGGGGCACAGTGATGAGTATTCACAATAAACACCACATGTGTGAAAACAAGTTTATATGGCACGGATACCGCTGGATGAAGTTCGTAGTGGAACATCTGATGCAGGTGGAATTGCAATATTTCTTTGTGAAAACTGCAAATTAAATTCAGACAAAATATTGTTCTGAGCAAGAAAATTATTCTCTTTATGATTTAAGTGATTGAATGCGTGTAGCATGCCTGATGGTGGGAAAAGCGAACATTAACATGACCACATGGTCAAGTATAAAAAGCATAAATTACATGAAAAATACATTGAACACAGAATGAAAGATACATAGAACCCTGAAATAAATTGTTGTACACATGATTTTACGCAAATGAACTCTCTAACTGCATGGATGGCGCAGATATAGACTTGGCATAGGTTAGTTGTGTGGTTGTACATGAAATTGCATTAAAATATTCAAACATGAAAATACCCATAAAATACGCACAAAAACAAAGCCCTTAAAATTGTACATAGCAATAATACAGAAATTATACTGGAACACGACTAACATAGGCGGACAGCGCCTAATTCAATTTTCGCGGGTTGCGTGACATCTCCTATAACTTACTCCTCCTCCTCCTCCTCTATTAAGTCAAAAATGCCACAAGGATGAAATAAATTAGTAAAGCGGAAGCATAATGCTGAGGAAAATGTCTGGCAAACGTACGCGAGCAAAGATTAACTGGTAAACTAAATTGGTTATGGAAACCTACATTAGTAAACAAACGTTTTAGTGTGTACGTGACAGTGTCTTACCTTGTTAGCTCTCCTCGACACACTGTCCAGAGGCAAGCGTCACCATGGCTGCTTACGGGGTTCACATAAGTGGAAATGCTATTCATGCCAAGTAAAATATTGTATTAGTGAAAATAAAATGGCACAAATTAAATTAAATACTGTATTACATTTTATAATTTTCTTATGAATTTTTCATATTATTTCAATGTCTCTTTATGACGACGTTCATCCCGGAATATTAGTGTTCTTAATCTCGGTGCCGCGGGCACTTTGAATTTAATAACCAAACAATTAAATAATTACAACAAACACTTCAAAACATTTAAAGACATGTCAAACCCTGCAAATACAAATCAAATTTTATACTGAAAAATAATATTTATGTGAGAGTTTTGAATATTGGCCTCTTTGCGCACGTGCAGGACATGTGACACGTGCGTGGTGAGCACCATCATGGGCTCTAGCGCCACTGGCTGTTAGCCAGCATCAAACGACTCCTCCCTAGAAGGCCAAGGCGGTGCGAACAATGCAACATTGCTCTGGCGGGCTCTGCCCGGCTGGTTGCAGATTGGGGACAAAGAAAACATTGCTTCGAGGTCATAGATTTCTTTGGTATTTGCAGGAGGTGTGGGTGTAGGCAGGAACAAAAACCCAGAAATGGTGTTTCGCTACTACTTACTTCTACCTCCTCACTACTAGGTGTTGATTGTTCTGTCAGAGCAAAACCCTTAAATGATAGTTCATTACTTTGGCTGGGTGTTCTTCCTGTGTTGTTGTTATCTTCCTCAGTGTACGTGTTGACACTTCCTTGTGTACTCCCTGGCAAAATTCTTCGAGCTTGCTGAGGTACTGCGTGTAATGTTGTCTTCTTGCCTTTTCCCTACATGTGGTCGGGCTACATGCAGGTCGTCACGGTGCCGTTTCGTGATACTTCTTGGTCCCAACTTCACTAGATATGTGGAATTTCCCATCTTTTTCACCACTCTCACTGGCACTGTCCATCTCGGTGACAGTCCAGCACAAATTTTTCACCTCGGCCAATAACGGTTTTTCTCTGACGTACTCATACATTTTGGGTACAAGTTCGGGTGGTGGCCTCTTGCTCTCCGGTACCCACACATTACAATAGCTGATCTGGTTTGCCCTGGCTTCCTTATGGATTTACGCCTAGTGTTCGACTATATCTTCAGGTGGTCTGGTCAGGTTTTCACGGGGTGCTCCGGGGCCATGGAGTTCGCGACCTTGTACCATCTCGGCAGGTATTTTCCCGGTTGTCGCATGTACTCTATTTCGTAGGCAAAATATTACCTCTGGGATCAATTAAGCCAACCTAGTGTGATCTTCACCTAACCGGACACGTAATTGGATTTTTACACCTTGGTTACGTCACTCGGTTGTGTTAGCTCTGGGATGGTATGCTGGGGTGGTACGGTGTTGTGTTCCCCACCTGGTACAGTACTCTGTCCACTTTCACCCTACAAATTGTGTACCATTGTTCACCAACAAATATTCAGGGTGTCCCCACTAGGGAAAAAACTCATACTGTGTGTGCACGGACGTTACTAACTGGGAATGCCTCTGTCCAGTGGGTAAACAAATCTATGTCAACAACAAGAAATCTTTTACCAGTCTTTGTACATGGGTGCGGGCCCATGATTTCGATAGCAACTGTTTTGAATGACTTGGTTGGCAGTCTTGGCTGTTGTGGAGCGTCGTCGTCTGCTCTCCTCGGCTTCTGGGTGTTACACATGATACAGCTCTGTACAGTTTCCAGACATCTCCCTGAATCCCTGTTTAGTGAATAAATTTCTGCACGTTTCTTCGTGCTTGCGCGGATCCCGGGTGTCTATGCCCAAAACTGTCGTGTGCATACTTAAGTACGAGTTCCCGTTTCTCTTCGGCACATATGTTCACCATCGCACACAATTACCAGGTGGTTTGGTTTGTATTTCTCTGTCCACTACCCTCCAGTGTTCTGAGTAACCTTTGGTGCAGTGTTGTTGACATTGCGCAGCATCTGGGGAATTTTCTTGTTCAGTCAATGATACAAGTTTGCTGGGTGGTGTGGTAACAATGTTTTGTACATCGAGAGTTTGTGTTTCTGCAGTTGGTATTGCATGGCAAGGTGGTAGCGTTTCTTCCCACTCCACGTCATCAGTTACAGTTAGATTCGGACAAGGATTACTGGAAATGGCGTCCGTGAGCTCGTTTGTTTTTCCCGCCATGTGTTCTATCTTGAATTGTGTCGTTGCCCGTAACAGCGCCCAGCGGGCGAGTTTGCTTTTCCTGTAATGCAATCTCTCTAACCATACAAGACATCTGTTGTCAGTTTTCAGCGTAAATTGCCTTCCTAGCAAGTACGGCTGGTACTTCTGCAATGCTTGTACAATGGGCAAACATTCTTGTTCATTAACGTGGTATTTACATCCTGTTTCCCCAACTTTGCACTGTGGTAACGGATTATATGTTTTTCCCCGTGTGTTCCTTCCTGATACATCACTGCCCCAATGACTTCTTGGCTGGTATCTGTTTGTACAACAATGGGTAACTCTGGGTTGAACCTATATAGCGGATTACAGTTCGGAAATGCAAGTTTGATGTTTTTTAATGCTTGATAGACTTGAGGTGTCCATACAAATTTTTTGTTTCTCACACAACAAAGCAGTAAATGGTGCACTGATTACGGAAAAGTTGGGGACGAATTCCCTTACCCAATTAATTAAGCCAAAAAATTTCCTCTACTTTTTTTCGTGAGCTGGGTGTGGGTTTGTTTTGAATTTTCTGTATGTATTGTTGTTCTGGTTTGTGTCCGTTTGCTGTTACATAGTGTCGTAGAAACTCCATTCTGCTCATACTCAATTTACACTTTTCCACTTTGCAGGTAAGTTTGTTACGTTTGAGCTGTTCAAACACAAGGCTCAAATGATGCAAGTGCTCTTCCCAGCTGTTAGACCAAACAAGTACATCATCCAAATACGCCATCGCAAAGTCTCTAATAAATCCATTCAATACATTAACCATTATGTTTTGAAACGTTGCAGGGGCACACTTCAAACCAAATGGCATGGCTACAAATTGAAATCTTCATCCATCTGGGGTAGTTAAAGCTGTTTTCTTTCTGTCCTGTGGGCGGACAGGCACTTGCCAGTATCCGGACTTTAAATCAAGTGAGGTGAAAATGTTAGCTTGTCCTAATGTTGACAAAGTGTCTTTCATGATTATGACTTGTGGCGGCATGTTTACTGTTATCTTATTGAGGGTGCGAAAATCAACACAGAATTACCTTTTGCCAACTTTCTGTGGAGCAAGGGTAATACCTGAATTACAGAGACTTTGTGTAGGTTCAATAACATTATCATTGAGCATCTCACATATCTGCTTGTTGATGACACGGCAAAAGAAAATACCTGGGTCTCGTGGCTTGGAGTACACCGGGTCGTCATGCGTTGTGATGATCGCACGTTCCATGACGTCGGTGCGCTGTAACTGCCTCTCAGTGTGGAACACACTGGCATGATGGTCCAGGAGATGTTGCCGACGTTGCTGATGTGTGGCGGGCACCTCGTGCTCAAAGTCAGCAAGTGGCACAGCAGTTGTTGTTAGTGTTGTTCCCACGGTGTAAACATTCCATCGGCCACGTGTCCCCATGTGCATACGATTCAAGTGCGGTTCTATCACGGCATGATTGTCAACAAGCCATGGCAGTCCCAAAATCATTTCTTCGCACAAGTCCTGTACCATTTAACATTGCACTTGGTATGCAGCTCTCTGATCCCTACCGTGATGTGCATGACTCTTCTCGCTTCTTCCTGTTGGTGTGTGGTAGCGAATTGCAGATGTCTCAGTGGCACTCGTATTGTTGTAGCTTGAATGAGACCCTCTCGTACAAAATTTTGGCTAACGCAGTGTCAATTACGACTGTGACATTTTTTCCCTCAAGTTCTACACAGATCCGTAAAGCCTTCAATGTATTCTAAGTAACTTGGAATACTTTTGCACCTTCATTAGGCGTATTGATACGACCTGGTGATGAGATTGATGCAGGTGCGATTTGGCCAACCTCTCTACTTAGTTTCCTGACTTGTTGCCTTGGTAATAATTTTCGTGGTTATTGCTGCGAAAGTTTGATCCCTGTCCATGGTTTCCTCTCACAGGTGTGAACAGCGGCGGCGTCATTACATCTGGCATCATGGCGGGTGTTGACGTGCAGTAATTTTGCCACGGTGAGTGGAATTCCTGTCTCATGCGCACTTCCCTCTCATACAGGCAAGCCTCTCTCATGAACTATTTCACATTTGCATGCGTTGCTCTTCGCAAGAACAGCTTAATGTCAGGTGTTGACAATGCCACAATTATTTCTAACACTCCGCGAGTTGCCTGTCACGGGTGTAAGTGCTTATACAAACTTAACTTGTGCTGGTTGAATTCCTCAAGTACCTCGCGTTCTCTCTGCTATTCGTGATGCAGTTGCGCCTTGATGGCATCTCTGTTGGTGTCGAATAGACCTAGCAATCTTTCACAGAACTCTTCCCATATTACCAGATAATCTCTTGCCAAGTTCCACCATGTGGCAGCGGTCTGTCTTAACCTGTTGTCAGTTACCTCAGTCCGATCATCTCTATGTACCTGATGCCTATGTAATTTTTCTTCACAAACTGCAAGGAACGTAACTGGGTATATTTAGTCGTGTCCCACGAAAGTTGGTAATAGAACATTTTTGTCAGGTCCTGTCAAATCCTATGGTGTGTACGTAATGACTACTTGCGGCGTGGGCTTTACCTCTGGTGGTGACAGTCGCAATCTCAGCACAGTTCGTCTTACGGCACTCAACACTGTTTATGACACAGTTGCGGAAGGTTACATATTCATCAGGCCCTACGCATCGCAAATGTAAGTACCATTTGCACTGCTGGCACAACGTCCACTAAATTTCCGTCCTGTCACATCCGGTGTGCGCACACATGCGTGGTTCTGATGGCATGGATATGGTGTTGGACGTGCATTGACATAACGGCCGATCTCATAAATTTTCACGGAACAAGTCGGCTTCACTTAACTTTCCACAATGCATGTATCGTTCAATCGTCATGGTAAAATAGTTCGTGTTCGTTGGTGTCGTGGAAGTCTCGGTTGCCGACGCGGACGGCTTGAGGGTTTTTTGCGGTTGATTAGGCGTGGTGTCCACCATATTCTCGCGGTTTGCACAGATGATGCAATGTGGATGATCACACTTGGCCCCACTTTGGAACGCCAATTGACGTCATCGGTTGAGACACGAGACGAATGATGACACAAATACTTACTGGTAATATGGGCGCCAGCGGTGCTTCCCAATCACCTCACTATTGAGACTCAGGGTTCTCAGGGATGCTGTGGGTTGTGTTTGTCCATCTCACCTGAGCATACTTACAAACACGTAGGCAATACTAAACTTTTACTAAACGTCACTTTGAAATAAACACTTAATAAAATACGTGCGGCTAGGACACTGTCACTGCTGAATAAAAGAGGTAAGTTCACTGTAGACTTGTTTTTACTGTTACTGCTTAGGACAAGCAGTCGTGCTCATCCTCCATTTGCGCCATCTTTCGACACTACTGCCTTCTCATGGCAAACAAGCTGCTAACACGTGCCTGAGCACAAAGCAGCTATCACGAATAACATCACATCAGAAGGGTTGTTTCTTTGTAAACATTCCGCCCACCAAAAATAAACTTTTTTTTTTTTTTTTTTTCCAATTGTCCTAATGTACACCACTTAATATATGTATTAAATAAACTCCAAACAAAAGTATTGAGTCTGAAATCTTACACGATACACCATTATTCTTCAGGAAAAGGGCAGATTTTTGTGACTGGTCTGGTAAGGTTTGGTTGAGGTGTTCTTAATGACACGACATGCACTATCCCGTCCTGCCCAGGGTGAACTTCAGTCACACGTGCTATCTTCCACTTCAGTGGAGGCAAGTTTGACTCTTTCAGCAGCACCAGTTGGTTCACTTAATGTTGGGCTGCAGTGATGTCCACTTGTTTCTCTGCTGGAGTGTATGTAGATACTCATTACTCCACCGCTTCCACACCTTCTATTGGAACTGAGTGATTAGCTCCTGCCGGTCAAGGTGGTTCTGAGGAAGATCTGACTGGTCATGATCTGGCGTAGCTACCAAAGCATTACCCACCAGGAAGTGCCCCGGGGTGAAACATCATACTCTCTAGGATCCTCCGACAAAGCAAATAACGGTTGAGAGTTCAGTACTGCACATATCTGTGCAAACTGAGTTCCCAGCTCTTCGAAGGTAGGCAGCTGTGTTCCCACCATGTTTCATGTGTTTTTTTACACTTTTAATCGCCGCCTTCCATAGGCCACCAAAATGGTGACTGTAAGGGGGACTGAACCGCCACTTTATCCCTCTAACTGGCCTCACTGACAATTTGTTGCTGGCTTTCTCCACAGAAGAGGTTTTTGTACACATCTCTCAGGTAGTTTCTGGTACCCACCAGGTTGGTACCATTGTCTGAGGATATCTCTGATGGAAGCCTTCGAATGGATACAAAGTGCTTCAGTGCAGCAAGGAATGCTCCTCCAGAGAGGTCGGTCATGAGCTCCAAGTGCACAGCTTTGGTCACCGTGCAGATAAATAAGCACAGATAAACCTTTTGGGTGGTCTTCCTTCTCGCTTTAACTGGGGTAGCAAGGAATGGGCCCCCAAAGTCAATTCCAACATTGCAAAATGCTCTACCCTGGGCGAATCGCAAGGCAGGGAGCATGCCCATCAGTGGGGCTGATGAAGCTGCACTCACTTTAAAACATGCGACACAGTTGTGAAGGAGCTTACGAATCAAAGTGCGAGCAGAAATTTTCCAGTATTTTCGACATGTCAGGTACAGTGTGGTTGATGGACCTGTGTGCAGGTTGGTCACGTGACAATGCATTATAATCAATTCGGACAGTCTACTTTGCTTTGGAAGTAGGATGGGATGCTTACTTTCTTCAGTCAAAGGCGCATCCTTCGAGTCCAAGAATGGCACAAGGCTTTTAATTGGTTTAGAGCATGGTTCTCACTTTTCCAAATTTTTAATCTCTTCCCTGAAGTAATTTGCCTGCACAATCTTCACACAGTAATTACGGGCAGTGCACAGCTCCTCAGTTGTGTGCAACTTGCCAATGGAATGAGGCAGTTTTCGGAAAATTGCTCTTGCTCGTAAGATCCATGCCATGACTCTCTGAAGTCTAGAAAAGGAAGATGATTTCTGCAACAAGCCGAAAGGGTCTTCAGAGCTTTGCATCTGATTGAAGTTTGCCACCAAGACACTTGACATCACTCGTTTAACTTCGGGAAGAGATACTCTCTCACAAGAAGGCTGCATAGGCCAGCTCTCATGAGGTTGCAACAGCCAACATGGTCCTGAAAACCATATTGTGTTCACCATGTGGTCTGGAAAACAGCCACGTGAAGCAACATCAGCAGGGTTATGTTCCGACGTAACATGCCTCTAGGAACTAGGTGGTACAATGGACTGGATCTCTGCAACTCGGTTGGTGACAAAGGTTTTTAAACTGTGTGGTGACAATCGTAACCAGGCTAGGACTACTGTGGAGTCTGTCTAGGCATGCAATGTCAGGTTAACAACCTTTGAATCATAGAGTCTTACAACACGTTGCCAAAGTTTACATAACAAAATTGCGGCACACATCTCTAACCTTGGAACAGACAGAGTCTTGAGTGGCGGCACCCCGGAATTGGCGACAAGCAGGTGCACTTCGGTGGCACCAGCTGTAACACAACGAGCATAAATAACTGCAGTGTATGCCTTCTTGCTGCCATTGCAAAACCCATGGAACTGCATGTTATGTTCTTGGACTGGAACAAATCTGCTCACATTAACTTCAGATAAGGATGACAAAGAGTCCTTAAAACATTTCCACACTCTTGATATATCTTCTCCAACTGGCTCATCCCAACCTAGGCCTCGAGTCCACAAGGTCTGTAACATCATCTTACTGGATGTGACCACTGGTGCTATCCATTCACATGGGTCATAAAGACGAGCTACAGCTGAGAGTATACCACGCATTGTCAATGGTAGGTCAGGGACAGTCACTTTGTCCAAAAAGTGGTCTTGTACTGGGTCCCAGCGTAGGCCTAACACTTTCACTGAATCAGAACTACCAAACATATGAGATGAGTTTTCAGATTAATGTCGATGGTCATCCAAGCTCCTCATGGTTGGAGCACCATGCAGTTTGAACCCTCCTACTGCCAAGAGTCCTATGAGCTGAGACTTTAGTTACTGAGCATCGGCAACGGTTGCAGCTCCTGTAACTATATCGTCAACAGAGACATCATTGAGTATAGGATGAGCAGCTAGTGGAAACTTGTTACCCCCATCTGTTGCAAGTTGCTGCAGGGTGCGGAGGGCTTGAAAAGGTGAAGAAGCCAGCCCATACGTGACTTGTGTTCAACTCGTACATGCTAACTGGGTCATCCACTGAATTCCTCCAAAGAATACACTGGTACTTCCTATCAATGGGATCAACAAGTATTTGTCTAAACATCTTGCATACATCCGCAGTCATAGCAACTGGAAATGTTCGGAAGCTCAAAACTATATCAAAAATTTCATTCTGTAATTTAGGACCGGAAAGTAGAAAATCGTTCAGTGATTGTGTATTTGTGGTCTTGCAGGATGCATCGAAAACCAACATCAGTTTTGTGGAAACACTTTCCTCCTTGACTACTGCTTGGTGAGGAATAACGTATGCTGGCGGAGCAAAATCACTTGTAGTAAGGGATACTTGATAGCCATCATGTGTGGGTGGTAACTGTCCAATACATGTCATGTGACCCAAGTTTTCATACTCCATGAAGTCTTGGTAGTTCTGCTTCAGCTCTGGCATCTTTGCAAGTCGACGTTTTAGTCCACCAAGTCTACACACTGCTGTTTAAGATGAGTTACCCAAATTACACGTGGATGATCTGAATGGAAGTCTCAGGACAAATCTACCATCTTCACCACGTTCGTGGGTACTTAAGAAGTGATTTTCACACTGTTGGGCCTTGCCTGACAAAAACTTCACTGATGGAATATCTTCTACCTCCCAAAACTTCTGAAGGGCCACATCAAGAGATGCAGCCACTTGTACAAATAAAGAAACTGACTTACCTTTACTTTCACATGGAGCATTACCAGCAACTACCCAATCAAATGCTGTATGAAATGCATGTGGTTTTCCTTTGATCTTGTGGCGTCATCACATCAGTTACTACATCTGATGCCAGCAATATGTCAATGCAACCAGGTGAGGAGAATTCGGGATCGGCTAAGGGAATATTTTTAAGATGTACAAGATTTTTGTATCAATTTCCGCTGAAGGCAAATTACCAGTAATGTTATTGAGAATAAAGGCTCGAGTAGTAAGATGCAACTCTCGCATGTGAAGCGAGGCAATCTTACATATTATACCCCCTCTCGAGTCTGTCCTAGTATGCCCTATGCCAGAAATGTTCACCCCTGCCTGCTGTCGTGTAAGTCCCAAGCGTTTCACACACCCTTCACTTATGAATGATGACTGGGATGCACTATCCAATAATGCATGCACAACCTGGTATTGACCACTACTGTCTTTAACATTGATGTGAACAGTCTTAAGCAAAACAGTCCTCAGAGGACCATCCTTCTCTGAAAGAGACAACGCACACATTGCGACAGTGCTACTATTACCTTCCTCTTGACCAGAAGGGACTGTAGCATCTTGATCTGTCTCATCAGAACTTTTATCTCATGACAAGTGAATCAAGGTGTGATGTGTGCATTGGCACTGCTGTCAGCGAAACTTTGAATAGCAATTTACCGCTGCTTGTCCTGCTCGCAGGCAGTTAAAGCATAACTTGTGGGTCAGTACGCACTCCCTTCTCATCTGTCGGCTTTGAATGAAATGTCTGGCATCTGTGTAGGGCATAAGCTGCACCACAAATTGGGCACATCATCTGCTTATCTATATTATCCCGAATTGAGACAAGGGTTGTCTTTGATTCTACTGACTGGCTATTGTTTCCATGGCTCATTGACCAAAATTTGTTCCAGGTGGAAAATTTCCTCTGAGAGGGTGAACTCTTACAGGTGTAGCGAGCAGGAGGTTGATCGTTGGCGGCAAGCTGAAATTGCTCCACAGCTCTAGCTTTCTGTTCCAAAAACTTGAGTAGCTTGGAATACGATGGCACATCCTCTTTGTGGGAGAGTTCAAATCCCTGCCTGAGTGGTGCATCCAACTTCTCGAGCAATATATTTAGCAGCAGGAAATCCCACTGAACCACTGGAAATTTCTGAGCCTCCAACACACTCAAATTTTCTTCCACTACTGTAACAGACTTGGTTAACCCACCTTCTTCTTACTGTCAACTTTTGTAGACGCAAGATCTTCTGGACATGTAATGTTGCTGCGAGTCTCAAACTTTTGAACCTCTTCTCTAATATTTTCCAAATTACCGAGTCATTGCTTTCGGTGACTGGTATATTGTGTACCAACTCTCTGGCCTCGCCTTGTAAACAACCCAACAAGTAATTAATTTTCTGGACTTGGTTAAGGTGCGGAGCTTAACCAACAATTGAATTGAATAACTCTGCGAAGCCTATCCACTCAGCTCTATTGCCACTGAATACCGGCAATGGTTGAGATGGTAGCACTGCTGTCGGTATTCCTAACCTTTGTGAGCAATCACTGTGGGTCGTGTAGCCACAAGTGTTCTTCTTCAGTTTACTATACATCTTTTTTAGTTCACGGAAAACTGTCTCGTATGTTGCAAACTGTTCCTTGCACTCACTTAACACACTTGGATCTTCTTAAGGTGGCTGGGCGCATATAGCAAAAAAATTCACCAGTAGTTCATCTCTCTTTAACATAACCTTTTCGAAGACCAACTCGAAGTCTTCCACCTTTGATTCATCTTCCCTAGATGCTTCGTACCATTCTCTGGCCTCGTCTGCCTGGGCTAGCAGATAATTGAAAATTACAAATTGTAGCTCAGGCTATGATGCAGCCGCCATTATATTTAAAGATGTGAATATGTGTATATCCAGCAAACAAGTTGCACTAATGCACGAAGAGCACTGTATAAAACGGCAGAATAATAACGTGCTTGTACACGAGCTAGAAACGTGAATTAAATATTCCTCTCTGACTGGCGGAGATCATTATTGCAGCGTGTTTATTGACATCAAGTTTAGGCGCTATGTGCCGTAAACAAAACCCGACAATAACCGCAGAAACTTTCCCGTTTGTTATCACCGAACCGTTAAAAGGTGTATACTACACTTGTAGCATACATTTCCATAAACAAAATTGTATCTCCTGTAAATAATCCTGCCCAGAGGACCAAAAATGTTTAGGACAAGCAGTTGTGCTCATTTTGCATTCCCCGCCATCTTGCAACACTACTGCCCTCTCATGGCAAACAAGTTGCTAATACATGCCTGATCACAAAAATCACATCAGAAGCATTTTTTGTTTGTAAACAGTTACTATGCGTACATATCAACGTTGGCGGCGAGTCAAATGAAAATATAATTATCTCGGTCATGACTGGCCAATTCCGCTTTGGTGCTCCCCAGCCCGCAATTAATGTAGAGCACTCCTAGATGGATGATCTCACCTAGGTGTGTGAAAGCACAGCCTTCACAAGGGAAGAGGACTAACAGTCGCTAGGGTGAACTGGCTGTTTTTCGCTGAAGACAGGACACAGTGAATTATAAATGAATACACTTGATGAAACATATTAACACGTGTGATTACTCGGCATCACTAACGCAAACTCGTCGGGGCTCGCCCGCAAGTATGGGGGTAGTGTGGTGACTGCCTTTATACAGAGCCGGCAAGGACGGGAGTAGTTGCACCGTACACAACTTGCAAAATTACACAATGTATAAAGACCCTTAATAGATGATGGGGCACGATATGAGTATTCACAATACACACACACATGTGTGAAAACAAATTTATATGGCGCGGATGCCGCTGGATGAAGTTCGTAGTGGACCACCTGGTGCAGGTGGAATTGCAATATTTCATTGTGAAAACAGCAAATTAAATTCATTCAAAATATTTTTCTGAGCGAGAAAATTATTTTGTTATAATATAAGTGATTGCAGGTGTGTAAATAAATTGTAGTGCACATGATTGAACACAAATAAACTCTCAAATTGCATGGATGGCGCAGATATAGACTTGGCATAGTTTAGCCACATGGTTGTACCTGAAATTGCCGTAAAATATTCAAACATGAAAAATACCCTCAAATACATTCATGAAAACAAAGCACTAAAATTGCACATAGCAATAATGCAGAAATTATGATGGAACGCCACTAACAAGGGCAGATTGCGCCTGATGCAATTTACGTGGGTTGTGTAACCTCTCCGACATGTTTCTCTTCATTTTTCTCCATTAAGTCAAAAATGCCACAAGGGTGATATAAATTAGTTAAGTGGAAGCATAATGGAGGGGAAAATGTCTGGCAAATGTACGTGAGCGATGATTAACTGGTAAACTAAATTGATTATGGAAACCTACATCAGTGAACAAAAGTTGTAGTGCGTACGCGACAGTGTCTTACCTCGCCAGTCTGTCCAGAGGCAATCATCACACGGACCTACCATGACTGCCTACGGGGTTCACATAAGCGGAAGTGCTATGCACGCTGAGTAAAATATTTTACTAGTGAAAAGTAAAATGGCACAAATTAAATTAAATACTGTTTTACATTTTATAATTTTCTTATGAATTTGTCATATTATTTCAGTGTCTCTTTATGTGTTCATGCCGGAATATTAGTGTTCTTAATTCCTGTGCTGCGGGCACTTTGAATTTTATAACCAAAAAATTTAAAAATTACAGCAAACACTTCAAAACATTTTAAAACATATCGAACCCTGCAAATACAAATACAAACACATTTTATACTGTCAAATAATATTTATGTGAAAGTTCAGAATAAAAGTCTCTTTACGCACGTGCAGGACTCGTGTCGTGTGTGGTGAGCACCACCATGGGCTCTAGCTCCGCTGGCTCTGAGCCGGCATCAAGAATAACTTACTAAGATTATAAAATTTGTTAAACTTTTATTATGACTGAACTATTAGGACATTTTTTTCATTTTTGTTTCAGTTTCATGAAAGTTTGTAACATATCTTTTGTTTTGGTTTCGTGAGGAAAAAGTAACATTCGCACAATCTTGCCTGGATGACACGTTGACATTTAAAATTATTCTAGGGCAAAACAATCTGTGGTTTTAGAAAATAATATTTATTTTCACTTTGTAGTTGTAGTGATAGGGGAGGTACGAAACATAAAATGTTGAGGTGACCTCAAATAGGCCAGTGATTGCAGACTGAATAAAAATTATTAGCAAGCAGAATCGCTGCTCATAGAAATATGTTACTTTAAAGAAAACATAGAGCTAATGGAAAATTTAAAATATTGGGAATTTGTTCATTAATTTATATTTTGTACATGTAAAACAAATTATTTAATGGAGACATGGATTCTGAAGTGCATGGGAGCATGCCGGCCAATAGTTTGCAGCACAGTGGCCTGTTCCGCTGCTCTATCTGAAAAAATATTACCTATCATGTCTTTTTAAAAGTACAGTTTTTGTCTTACACTGACTTGAAAAGTCTAGGAGTTAAAATATATTGCATCAAATTAATGTAGAGACATTTGAAAATAACTATGTGACAAATTTGCAGCCCCATCTGAATTATCAAGCATGCACAAGGTGACATTAATACTGGTTACAGCATATGAAGGAGAAATAAAGCAAAATAATTATTCAGTGTTTTAGTTGCATTTTGTGTGAAACACCAACACATTATTTTATAGCAAAGTATATTTTGTTACAATAATAATAATAATAATATTTTTTTTATGATGACAAAATATAAAACCTAAAAATTTTGTCTAAGATCTTTCTACCGGCACATTTCTTCGATTTATGTTTTGCAAAGGCAGAGTGGTCAGAAAAACCAACATTAAATTATAATTGAATCATTTTATGTCAGCTGATACATAGTTTTTTTGTATATGGGATGTTTTTGTATGCTGTTCTTGGTTATTTGAGGACTTTTGAAGTTAGTCTTCGTAAACCTCACTGCCCCATATCTGCATGCATTTTACTGGCTACACGGACTTGGAATGTCCAGTAAAGTTAGTAATGATGTTTTAACTTTGAATTAAAAGAGTTAGGTAAACATTTGTGACTAATTAAATTATTTGTTTCTATATATTTTTAATGTGCATAAGTGTAAGAACAAAAAAATTAGTAAAATATTTACTTTAATAATAATTTCACACTTTCACTTGACTGATACATAGTGACCAGGACCATGGCAATGCTAATTTTACAAATAGTGGAAGAATACATAATGTGCATTCAAGCAGATCTTAGGTAGGGCTTTCAAACATGTTCAGTTTACCGTGAACAGCCTGTGGTTTCATTTATGACATGTTACCACACACTGACTGTTGAAATATTGAATTCTTTAATTAGATAAACAAAAAAGTTACACAGTACATGTCTAAAATTCAAACACTCAGTGCGTACAGTAACTAAAATGGTAAAGCATTCATAAGGCTGCGGCCTGATGGAAGGGAACGTGGAGTGTGTAACTCGTGCTGTTCTTAGCAAGCCTTTTTGCTATGCACGCTGTCATGAGAGATAACGGGGCAAAGAGAGTGATGTGTGAAAGGAGGGAGGGGTGTAGAACAGAGTTTACATCCGTGACGTCATGTGTCGCTCCCCAGGTAGCCCAACCATTAGGTGCTGAGTGATATGCTCACGCCAAACCACCACTGCCACATTTTATTTAATGGATTTTGATTAATTTTTATATTGGCACTCCATTTACAAGTAGCGACACTACAGCCCCTATATTTTATCACTGTGGACTAGCAAACTTAATTTTAGTTAATCAAGGAAGCTTCTGCTGTAGAAGAGAAAGCTCACAGTTCCAGTTGCCTTTGAGAGAGAGTTCAGTCTCCTTCCATGAGGATGTCCGTCTTCACGTGTGGCTCTTTTTTTTTTTTTTTGGAGGGGGGAGCTTGATCTGCCACAAGCAACAATAGGCGATGTCTCTTTCACCCACCCTATAGTCTAGCTACAGCTGCATCCATCAACCCCTAATCAAGAATCATTAGGCCATACACACCACAATGTCCACAATGAAAGGATATAGTAGCCTGCTGCTGCTGCCTGTAAGTGGGCTACCTATGGCACACAGCTGCTCAGCACGTGCATGCTTACCACCTTTCCAGCCGCTGGCTGTTGAGGGGTAACCATTGCATATATCAGCCATGCTGCTGGCATCATTGCTCTATCCTGCTTCTCTCTGCATTCCCCTCGCTCACCCATTTTTCCAGCCTATAAATACCCGTATGAGGACTGCAATTCAAAGTAATTTTTCTTCAGCTCTTAGTCAGAATGTCACTCTTCCCAAGCAACCACATAGCTCTACTAGCTTCAAGAATATTACTCTGCCTGAGTGCAACCTGGGCACTGAGAATCTTCAACCACCGCTAGTCATAGTGCTACACCCTGTTCTGCTCGAGTTCTAGTCACAGTTTTCCGTAGGAGTCACCATCGTTCCTCTGCTCAGCCATAACTTACTGGGCACCAAGTCTTGTGTTGTTGGCACCTAGCTCCAGTCCTGCAGGCCCTTAAAAAGGAGTACAGGCTGAGTGTGATTTTCTTTGTCGGTTATCCAATAAAAATGTAATGCTCTACCTTGGATTGGCTTTCTCTAACAGCATCTCTGTTCTTCTATTACCTGTTCCCACTTGAAATATCTTCTGTTACCATTACCTCAACTGCTCTTTAGGTGTTGGCATGATTCTATCATCATGCTTACTCTTTAGGCTTGTGTTAGGTAAAGCATCCCTCTTCATGCTGGGGATTGCAATATGGCAGTACAGGAGTCCTGTCTTGCCGATCACCACCGGAGAGGAATCTAACCACTGCCCCCACCTTTCAGGGAGTGCTCAGCATTCTGCCTGTAGTCCCATCCTACTTGGGTACTTCTGGAACGAAAGCATAGGCAGCCCATAGGGATGCTATTCGCGAACCTGCTCATGCAGACTTTGTATTCTGGCTGTGTCCTGCCCTATGTGACAAACTAGAAAGGCAACATAAATAGCTAGGGCAACATACGGTAAGGGATGTCACTGCCTTTCAGCAGGCAGCCTAAGATTTCCCCCCTTCCTTTTCTTGTATGCCCATCTTTGTTTTGCACTAGTTATACTAGCACCTGAGTACAAATGCTTGCTCCAAATTGTTGTAACCAATGTGCCGCGCCACCGGGCAGTGTGGCGGAAGCTGGCCAAGAAGGCCCTTGCTTTAGGCAGTATGGTTGGAACAGGAATTTAACAGCGTATATTCACAACCGAGGGAAGAAGCAGTTGATCAGAGGAATCTTGCAGTCAGTTGTCCAAATGGTCAGGCTCCACCAGTAAGAGGGAACCCCGACTTATTTTGCCCAGGGTACCTGTATCTTATACAGCCAGTTTCACGGCTCCCACTAGCCTCACTAAAGGTGTAGTACCTAGCAACCTCTGCCCAGGTATTTCCCTGTCTTGTGTCTGCAGCAATCAAACTCACCTCTGAAAGCTTTGTCCTGTCCAAGACTTTGACATGCACCTAGTTCTGGTCAGCTCCTGCAAGAGACCAAAGGCAGATAATTCACCTCACCTTTGACCCAAGCTCTAACTTTGCTAATATCCCCATCGTCATCAGCTTCACCTTCCTTGGGGATGGCGAGGGGGGGCTATGGATGCCTCAGATTAATAAGACTCCTTCCACATGTGAGGCATCATGTGAAATGTCATTAAATCCATCCCAGACTGCAGACATTTTAGTCTAATTGTCGTAGTTCAAAATAATTAACTATATACATTTCAAATCAAGTGGTTTTGCCTGAAAATGTATTAAATCTAAACTACCTACATATTACTTTTTCCAAAGGTGTTTCCTTTTAATACATGAATGGTATGAATGTTTTTTAATCTCTAACATTTTATCTCTTTGTTACACAATTCACATTCCTACAGCCCGACCCACCTCCACCCACCGTGCCATGGCGGGATTTTAGAATTCCACCCCAGCCACCCCATGCTTATTCGGACCATCATTTTATGCTTCTTTCTTCGTCTTCAACTCTTATGTCATCTTTCTCTTTCCATCTCATCAGGTCCCGTCACATCTTCCTTCTCTCTAGCATCGTCTCAGGCCAGGGTAGTGCCCTTCCTAATGAGGCTCTGTCGTCACCATTGAGTGTTGCCTCCGTATTGTGTGACGATATGTGGTGCCTTTGCTAGTGATGGTTTTGCGAACCATTCTCACTGGCCCAGCATGCAATTCTAGATTAGCTCATGCATCTGGACCTGCCGGGAAGATTTGTTACCTCTGTATGGAGGAGGCCGGTGTAATGAACCACAAGTTCCCTGAACTGGCACCAAAGGATGTCCTCTGTAGTGGGGAGTCTGGGATGTTTTCCCAGTTTGGGGAATAAAACTGGCCTTGTTCAGGATGTACGATTTGCTCCTGGTTTGCCCTGGTGTACACTTTGGTGTGCTACTGGTGCAGTAATTTGCAGTGAATAGCGGTGAAGGGTAGCAGTTCCTATGTACTGCTTAGGTCTGTCGAATGTTTGTCCCCCTCATAAAGGTACAGCCTGAGAGGTTTTTTAACTGTTGGCTTCTTTTCTTCCCCTCCCCTGTTTCCCCCGCCCTTTCATTCTGGCACTGCTCCATACCCACCTCAATCACCCTCATCACTCTCGAGACCTCGATGTTAAGAGCCATCCGAATCTCTTCACTCCTATTTTCTTCCCAACTCCCCCTGAACAGCAGGCTGAGGCCGATGAGTCCTCTAGTACAAGGGGCATATACCATGGCTTCCAAAAACATTCCAAAAAAAGGGTTGCACCCTTAACAGCCACTTAAAATAGCACCACAGTGATACAGGTAGTGATTCGGATTGTGATTCTTTAAGTGTGTCAGTCTACTGCAGTTAAATAGCCTACACCATGTTTTTTGGTTATCCGAGGTGTAAAAGGGCACATTTTCGAAAAGGGGTCACCTCTTGAATTACAAAAAGTCATTGATGGAGCATCTGGTGGTCCTGTGCATATTGTAAGAAAATCGGTGAAAGGCATGAGCTTCTGGTCGAGACATCAAATGCTGCCCAGTCACAGGGGCTCTTGGTGATGAAGATTTTCACGGGGACAACTGCAATGTTCGTGGTTGAGGTCAAGTCCCATTTGTCCCTCAACTCCAGCAATGGCATACTCTGATGTCCCAAACTAATTGACATCCCGGAAAAAGAGATCTTAAGGGAGCTGCAAACTCGGTATGTCACTGAGGTTTGCAGTGTGCTGAAGACTACTATTGGTGTTAATTCATCTACAGCTACTCTCATTGTGACTTTTGGTGTGTGTGACCTCCCGTCTCTTATGAAAGTAGGGTACTTGAATGCGCGTGCGTGTTAAGCAGTTTATTTCTGCTCCTCTTCGTTGCTACAACTCTCAACAGTTTGGCCATTCATCTCCGAAATCCAGCCATCCAGCAACTTGTCCAAAATGTGCTGATCCATCACATTCTGATACTCCTCAGTGTAGCAAACCTTTGTGGTGTGTGAACTGTAGCGGACACCCTTTCTGGTCGGAGTCCCCGGTCTACCAGGAGGAGCAGGCTGTTCAGAGAAACCGGGCCACCGACAAGGTTTCCTTTATCAAGGCATGGAAATTCTTCCACGTTCTCCAGGGTCCATACCGTGTTGTTGCCAATGCTCAACCAGCAGTAAAGGATGCATGTACTGAGACATTCAATTTGGCTACGTAGACCAAAGTTTCTGTGACTGCACCAAAGCCACAGTGAGTTCTGGTGACCAAAACTATGACTGTCAATACACAGTGTTGGGCCAGCTGAGAAAAAACTGTTGAAGTCTACTATTGCTAGTAAATCTCGTCAACACGTGCTGCAAGAAAAGTCAGCAAGCCAAAGTTTTAGTCGCTTACATCCTTTCTTGCAAGTGAACCTGATACACAGGATCATATCAACAACTCGTCAACTTGCCAACGTGTCTTTGGAACCAAAAGCCGACATTGTAGTTGATATGGATTTGTGAAACACGGGTGAAGGCTTCTGAGGCTTTAAGCCAGTAATCAACAGACATGGAGCGAAATTGAAGTAATTGTTTCTGCACACTTCCTTCCTGTAACTCATGTCCCTCATATAGTAGAACTGCCAAAGTTATTTTAATAATCTTGAAGAATTGGAACAGGTCTTGATGCCCCTCACTCCTACAGTCATTTGCCTTCAGGAAACACACTTTCGTCCCTTTGATACAGCCTCCCTTCGAGGTCACACGTTTTACTGCCTGGATAATGTGTTGGGCCGGGCCTGTGGTGGTGTCTGTCTTGTGTTGAAGGATTCTGTTTATCGTTGAACTGTTGCTCTTCACACTGCTCTGCAGGCTGTGGTGGTAAGGGTGTTCCTCGGTGTGTTTGTCACTATTTGTAGCATCTATGTACCACCTCATCACTGTGTTAGCTGGCTTTGAGGAGCTTTAATTTTAGCTCCCACCTCCATTTATTATAATTGGCCACTTCAATGCTCACAATCAGATATACGGTTCTGACCACAGGGATGGTCGGGGTCGTATAGTCGAGTTGTGTCTTATTAGTTCTAATATTGCCCTGTTGAACACTGGTACTGCTACACAGTTCACCACCCACTCTGGCTCTTCGTCCTCTAATTGTTCTCTTGTAGCCCAGTTTTGATCACCCGCTTCAATTCGTCTGTTTACCCAGTTCTCTGTGGGAGTGACCATTACCGATTCATATGGGCTCGGGTGTCGTTTGCTGCTCTACCCATACTACCACAGTAGGTACTTAAGAAAGCTTTCTCGGCTCATTTACAGTGTTTCCCCCACTTTGCAGCTGAGGTTCCCCGTGATGTGAATATGGCAGTGGAACTATTCAACTGACACTACTGGCTCCCATTGATATATAGTGTGATTCGTAGGGCTCAAGTTACCTCTCTGGTGCAGACTACTGGTGCCTTGGGTGGCGAGGTTTTAAACCACATGTAATGCTTCTCCTTTCATGTGTTCTAGCTTGCTCTGTGGTCTTATGGGCAATGCATAGTCAGGAACAATTTGGAGGCTTATTATTCTCTGTGTTATCAGGGTGGCTGTCTGCCTCTGCTGTGGAGCAGGGGTACGAAGTGTCGCTGATCAGACAAGGGGAGAAATAGGTCTGTGACTGATGATGGCTGCGATGTACGTGTTGTCTTGAGGCCGTGGTCCCTCATTCCGTTCGTCATCCCACGAAAAGGAGGGGGGGGGGGGGCAGTATTATGACATAATCTGCTAAACAGAATTTAACGTGGATGGGTGTCTTCCCTAAAAATACGCCAGTTGGGTTATTGGTCACATTATTTTATTGGTCGTGACAGACCACAAATGATCAGTGTCTGTACCCACACGGTTTGGGGCCTTAAGGACGTATACCAATACAGACATGTCTCTTGAAATAATACCTCTCAGTGTACATGTGCGTGTTTCTAAGGACGTTAGGCATCGGACACTAATACTCTTAGTGCCCCTTGAGCGATGAACACAAGACACTTAGCTGATTGTTGCTCCTGCTAGGGGTGGCTCTAGGGGTAGGTTGAGGTTAGGTCCGCTGGATGGTCCTTCTCGGGCTCTAAGCTGAGCCTTGTGGCGGTCTTAGCTGGCAGCTTCCTTTGGCTCTAGAACTCTGGGTGATCACTGCGGTGCTGGTCCGGGGACTCTGGCAGACATCCTCTTCCTTGAGGACGCAGATGTCAATCGCTGTTTGGATGATGCATCACTGTATATATCTTGCGTCGAGCTTCGTGCATCGCCACCACGAGAACCTAGCACAACCCTTGCCTTACTCTTCTGTGGTGTGGTTATATATGCTCACTGTCAGGCCTTCTAACCTCATGGCTTATGCACCTTGCTGGGCTACTAGTTTAGGGCAGGTTGCATCAACGCCCGCTCAGGTGCAGAACACATGTACTCATGTGCTATTGTCTCACCGGGGATATCGGCTTGTGATGGCAGGGCTTTGACAGTGTCTCTTTATAATTAAAGTAATATGCGGCATACGTCAATTCCTTCCTGGTCTGTGTGACACTGGCAAACTCGTCATCGTGTCAGTGTAAGCTTTCTGCTGCACTTATGTCTTGCTCTCCTTCTGCAGCTTCTCTGCACACTGCGCCACCAACTGGTGCTAATCTCTTCGCCCCGTTCCAGTTAACTGCGGTCGCTTGCCACTCAAGGTCACACGCCTAAAACCAGTTTATTCAGGTGTGCTACTAATGGGACCATTACCCCTTGGCTCTGTGAGCACAAAACTTGCACTGAAGGCAGTGTTATTGTACTGCACATTTTTCACTAATACAACATCGCAGCTGTTACAAACCCTTGGTGATAGAAGTCAAAGCTTTATTCAAAGTCTACTGGGTGGTTAAACTTCATTCACTTAGTCCATAGTGTTCGGGGTTGGCACAAAAGCAAGACGGACTCTCATAGGACCTAATTCTGCCATGGATTTATGGACAAGTTTAACCTCATTTGATACCTATACGTGGTATGTTACACTAGACATACCATAGTTTAATCTCTCTTAGTTGGTTAACAAAATCGACTCGGGTGCACATATATAATCGTATATTTCTTAAACCCTTGTATAAATAGCTGCCCTAAGTGATCCATCCAGATTACAGTGATTATAAACTTGTAATTTTTTTCTTTGTTTCTGCCATCCTGGTAAATTGGAGGCTTTGTTGAATACAGGAAAACAAGTGTGGGTGGCTGCCTGACAGGAATTATTTGTAGTGACATGGGTTTATCTTTTTTTACAGTTACGGGCAGCATGCAGGCCGTTCAAAAAAATACTCCTGGGCTGGAAACTCTGTTCTTGAGTTAAAAACCAATTCCATGCAATTTTGCGGCCTACACGAGTGGTCTTACAGTGAGCTGAAAGAAAGACATCATTACGCTGGCAAAAAAAGTACAATTCGGCTAATGGTGTCATGTTTCCTAAAATTAACAATTAATAAAGGCGCAGGCCTTGTACAAAGCTAGGTGAGGTTTTCTTCCTGGTCTGCGTTGCACACTCATGCTCTTCATTACTCGTGAAGTGGCATCGGGCTGTTGGGGCACTGGGACGTCCAGCCCTTTATACTACTAACATGGATACTCATCGCACTTATGGTCGACATCAGGCAGGGCTCCTTGTCACTGTTCTTCTTTCAGTGGGTGACATGAGGCACAACAGACTTTCTCATGCAACACAGAGTCTGTCACTGGGTCAGCCGGCTTTGGCACTGGAACTGACATGGTCTGTGCCAGGCACATTCTTTGTATAAGCCGGGTCAAGCTTGGTCTCGGCAGTTACGTCAAGGCTGGATTTACCTGGCCTCGTTTGGCTCCATTATCTGCTTAGGGAGTGCCTCACTTTGCACTGGGACGTGGACACAGTGTGTGTTGAAAACTCCCCCTTGCCATCCTCTTGTCCTGGTGTTCTGGGGCCATCTCTGGACTGCTGCTGGTTATCATCGTGTTGGCTGCGGTCCCCGTTACTTCCTCGCTTCCTCCAGACTTGTCCGACTTGGTTCTCTGGCCGTGTTCAGTCATAAGGGGCATCTTGGTGTAGCCTCATATTCTTCGCACGTTTCTTTTCCCTCTCTGTTTCCTATGCCCCATTGCTCTTGGCTTCCACTCGCTTTCTCGTTCTCCCTTCCTTGCTAGTTACCCCTTCCTCCCTCACTCGTTTTCTCGCTTGCCTCAACTTCGTTTCTCGCACTCCCTTCCTCGCTCACTTCTACTTCATGTCTAGTTTTCCCCTTCTTGCTTGCTTCCTCTTCCTCGTTCGCTCTCCCTTTGCTTACTTACACTTAACATTTCTCGCTCGCTCCCACTCACTCTACCTCCTCACTCGGTGCCACTCCCTCTCTTGCGTTCCCCTCCTTGCTCGCTTCCATTTGCTTTCTCGCTCTCTCTTTCTTATTCACTGCCATTTTGTCTCTTGCAATTTTGGGTTGTCGGTAAGAGGGTCTTTCTGGGACTCCTGGCACCATTACCATTCGGCAGGGTCGTTCTGGGTACTCAAACTGAGGTAGGGCTCCATTGGGATAAGGGCACATGTGGCTGTGCAGCTTAATTCCTTTCGACCTCTATCTCCATTTTATTATCTACCATTTGGGGGTCTAGTGGCATACTGCAGTTTTGATCTGGGTCGTCCCTTAGCGACAGTGCTGGGATCCCAGAGATGTCAGGTATCTGTAATAGGGCCCTAAGCGAGTCGGGTCCTTATTGGTGGTTTACCTCCTCACTGCTGTTTTCTTTTTGTATCTGTGGGTTTGCTGGGGCTTCTCAGTTTATGGCTATTCTATCCTGTTTGCCTAAATGTAATCGCTGTTGTCCGCAGTTGATTATACATACATCTTTGGTTTATTAGCCATTGTCGTTCGAGAGTAACCTCTTCCTCTAAACAATGGGTGCAAAAGAATTAAGTTTATATTGTTCCTACCTTCACTGACACTGCCAACGTGACAATTCCTTCTATAGACAATCGTGACTCTTGCTGCACCATTTGGATTATTTGGGAGCATTCCTTTATCTGGGTTTTCTGTTTGGTGGTTAGCAGCTGCCTTTGAATGAAGTGTGTGGTTTTGGTGGCATCCAGAACAGTCTTAATACAGTGGTTGTTTATTCCGACCTCGATCCGAGGGACTTGTGCCCCAGACCTCGGATCGCTCAGGGTTTGGAGTCATTCCACCATCACTTGTGTCAGGGGCAATGGGCGACTTGATGTCCTGGCTGTGGCATTTCCCAGTCCCCTGCTTCTCTGTGTTGTGGTTCTTATTCTGTGTCTTAAAGGGGGCAACTGGGTCAGCACTAGTTTGGTTCCTGGTGGCTTTCTCTGTAGCAGCGACGATGCGGGCTTTCAATTTGGGGCATTCGTGATGTAGATATTTCTCTGCGCAATACCAAAACTCTGCAAATATGTCCTCCCTTTGTTTTTCGATGGGTTTGGTATTCTCTGTTATTCACAACGTGTGGTAGCCTGGTGGGACGGATGACGGATGTGCTATGCCTCTGCCTTTTCCTGCTCCCAGTAGTGGAGTTCTGCTTCATCCGCTCTCTCTCTTAGCGCCTCTATCATGGTTGCCCATGGGTGTCTAAGGGCACATTGTATGGCTGGGTTAATAATTTCATGATAATATGCACATCCTTTGTTTCGGGAATATATCTGCATTTTTCGCCAAATATATATCTCCACTTTCTCCTGTTTTGTTTTTATGTGTAAAGCTCTATGCGCAGGGCAGTGAGCACATCTTTCCCAACTAACTTATTGTTCAGGCGAGCAGCGAATCGGCCCAGGTCATCACAAATTTGCCGTACTGATTCCACTAGGTAAGGGCGGCGCTCTTTAAATTGGTCACCTGCCTTCAGCCCCATCTCTTGTTGGGATTGGTGCTGGCCTTGAACTCATGCTCACAAGTATTTATAAAAAGCATGGGTTCTTTGTGGGGCTTTCCTGAAAATTCGGGCAGTACTATTGCCTCGGGTATTCTCGGTTTCTGTTCTGTTTAGCTCGTGGGAGCTTGTCCGGGATTTAAAGGGTGTTCCCATTCCACCTATCTTTGGCATACTTCAAAGTAGTATACCATGCCTCTTATGCCATAGTCATCAGGCCATCCCAAACAAAAATGGTAGAACGTCTACAGACATGTCGCACATTAGACTGATCGCTTGTTGCGTCCTGGACAATTAAACAAGCCACAACGCTTTTGCTGCTACCGGCAGCGAAGGCAACAGTACTTTAACCCTTTGGTTGGTTGGAATGTTTGGGGTCAGCCGATACATTTGTAGAAATTGCACTGCGGGCAGTGGCTGCACGTGATCTTGCACAGTCCCGTTTCACAACACTGGTAAGCGCTGCATTGCTTCATACGGGATCTCTTTACCTCTTCCGTCATTCCATGTCCGGAGGTTATTTTAGGGTGCTTCGGTTCGTGTACCCTCTGTTCTCATCAGGCGGCTGTGTTCCGGGATGAACAAGTTCGGCTGCCAGTTCTGGCTTGGTCGTGCATTTTCATACCTCGTCTGGAGGTTGAATCGTCTCCCCTTCTGGTCTCGTATCTTTTCTTCCCTGTCCTATGGTACACATCTCTATACTGCTTGCTTATCTCCTATCATGTCTCCTCGACTGTAAGTCTAGATGAATCGACTAGTCTTGGACTAATAGGTTATTGGGCGCCACAGGGTTTTTTCGAGACTTCCCGAAGTCTCACTGTTCATTCTGACTAGCTCAGCAGGGTGAGACCCCTTTTCTCGGATATATTGTAGTGTGGTAATTACGACACAACTAGCTAAACGGAATTTAACTAGGATAGTTTTCTTCTGCAATAAATATGCCAGTTAGGTTAGTTGAGACCCCTTTTCACGGGTATATTGTAGTGTGGTAATTACGACACAACTAGCTAAACGGAATTTAACTAGGATAGTTGTCTTCTGCAATAAATATGCCAGTTAGGTTATTGGTCACACAAATTATTTTATTGGTCATAGCAGACAACAAATTACCTGAATTTGTACACAGAAGGTTTGGGGTCTTAAGGGGGGGACCAATACTGATGTGTCTCTTGTAATAATAGCTCTCATCGTACCTGTGCATGTCTCCAAGGACATTAGGCATCGACAACTGATACTCTGAGTGCACCTTGAGTGATGAACGCCCACACTTAGCTGTTACTCCTGCTGGTGGTGGCTCTGGTGGTAGGTTGAGGTTAGGTCCGATGGATAGTCCTTCTTGAGCTATAAGCTGAGCCTCGTGGCTATCTAGCTGACGGCTTCCTTTGGCTCTGGAACTCGTTGGTGGCGTGGCGGTCTTAGTTGGTGGCTTCCTTTCATTCTGGAACTTTTGGTTATCACTCTGGTGTTGGTCCAGGGACTCTGACAGATGACCTCTTCTTTGAGGTTGTAGATGCTGACTGCCATTTGGACGGACATATTGCTACATATATCTATACAGTGAGCTTCATGTGCCGCCGCGACGAGTGCTGAATACAATTCCTTCTTTACTCCTCTGCAGCGTGGCCGTATATGCTTGCTGCTGGGCCATCCAGCCTTACGGCTTATGTGCCTTGCAGGGTTACTAGGTTGCGGTAAGTTGCTTCGACGCCTGCTCAGGCGTGGAACACATGGACTTGTGTGCTATTTTCTTGTTGGGTGTGCCTCTACCTATCAACCTATCAGAATTTCCTAAATTGACCTCTTCTTCTGTTGTTTACAAGGGCCTTTTCTTTGATCTCACATATTTGGTATTCAGTGGTTTTATTTGTTTTTACACTGATGGTTCCAAATCAGATACCTCGACTGATTGTGCCTTTGTTACTGGTTGTTCTCAGTATCTCTTTGGACTTCATACATCTTGCAGTATTTTAACTGCACAGCTCTTTGCTATTTTTAAGGCTCTGTTTTTTATCAGTAAGGGGTTTCATCGTAAATGCCTTGTGTGCTCCGATTCAATGCGTGCCTTGACACGACAGCCATTCGATAAGCTTCACAGCTCCTCTGTTTCTTTCCATGATCCAGGAGAAGCTTGGGAGGCTGTAGGTATTGGTGTTCCTGTCATCTTCCTGTGGTTTCCAGGGCATGTAGGCATTCCTGGGAATGAAGCAGCAGATATAGCGGCTAAGGGGGCATTCAGCCTTCCACCTTGCAATCCTCTTGTCCCTGTGTGCAATGTGCTGCATGCTGTCTGTGGCCTTGTCTGGAATGCTTGGCAGCGGGAGTGGACTACTTTCCCACTGTCCAACAAATTACGGGCCATCTCTGACTTTTCTTTTTGCAATTATCGTGATATTTCTTGTACCTGCAGGGAAGATGATGTGCTTTCGTGCCTTTGCATCGGGTACACTTACTTTTCACACAGATATCTGCTTTGTGGCGAATCCCCCCTGATAGTGATGCCTGTGTCTCTCCTTTGACTGTCCAGCACATTCAGGTGACGTGTTGAAGATATGAACAGGCTCATTGCACTTTTAATATTCCTGACGTTCTATGGCGAGTGCAGTGTGATGGGAGTACGTCTGTGAGCCATGTATTCCCATTTTTATCTGTGGCTGATCTTTTTAATATGTTATTTGTTTTTGTTCTTGTGTTGTTACTCCTCGGGTATTTTTCTGCTTTTTTTGTGTGGCTAGTTTTGCCTTGTGTGAAGGTTTTTTTAATCTGTTTTTTTCCCTGGCTATCGTTTTTGCTTCGTGTGGAGGCTTTTATATGTTTTTACCCAACTTTGCTTTTTACCTTCTGTGGAGGTTTTTTTTTATGTTTTAGACTTAATATTCCTGTGAACATTTATGACCCCACTGTTGTGCGCCCCACAATTCCATCTGCTCACTCCCCCCTCCCTCACCCCACCACACACCACACGCCCACCCGCCCATCCGGTCGGTCGGTCCATCTGTCGTCGTCCCATCAATCATCGTCTTTCCAATCCACTCTGTCACTTATTCATGTTACTTTCCTCACAAGAACATCAGTCTTGGTTTGTTTAACATTTGCCCCTGTGAACATTCAATTTTTATACTTAAAATACCACAGCTACACAGTAAAACTGAAAGATTCGAAATTTATACTTTATATTTAGAGGTCATTTAAGAGGAAAAATAATTGCATAAAACTTCCTACGGAAGTATTTTCTGAATACAGTGGACTGTTTATTACAAGTCATAACATCACTTACCTTGGTTCTAGTATTGTACCCAAAGATATAATGGGATTTTTAAAAAATGTCAGCTGGTGGGTATCATTTAAGTGTATGCAACAAGTAATTTTGCATGCTTTTCAGCCTAGTGTTGTCACTTTCCAAGGCCTTGTGAAGGTTGTTCACAAGTTGTATGATTTCACTTGCATTGTATATCGTTGTATTTTCTTTTCTTGTTGCCTCAAAATATTCTTGTAATGCAATTAATTTAAATCTTTAGTGAGACCTAAGTCTGATAGTGTATAAACTGCTGCTGATTGCTCATCTACAGTCACACATTATCCTCTTCTGTTTAAACAGTCTTTTGAGCATGTAGTAGGTGCTATTCCAATGTGTTGGCTCATCGTGAAGCAACTTCTGTTCGGTGAACCCAAGCTCTTTTTGAGTTATACGCAAGAATTTTTATGCTGATATTGTGTGCCTGTAATGGCCAACTACCCTCCTACTGGATACAAGATTGTTAACACTTGAATGGTAGAAACAGCCACCTACAACCAGTTGCAAAGTGGGACCTACACAGAGTAAACTGTTTAGGTGGGATATTTCCAGTTCATCTATTAGGTTACCAGCACTGTTTTACACTTCTGCTGTAACTTTGTTGCCTATTGCTCACTCTTCAATAAGAAGAGTCACAAAGAGGGAAATATCTCCACTGATATGTTGAAAATAATTTGTCGAGAAATTGTATGCCAACCTTGGCTAGCCATAAATCTGTTGTCAAATGAAGGAACTCTGTTGCCTGACAATGCTCTTCAATTTGCCCTTGGTTTTGTCAAACAAATTAGGGACATACACATTCAAGATATCTTGTGGTCTTGGAGGTGTGTGTCTTGGCTTTACAATTCTAGTAAATTGTTAGAATTCTGAACTTCAACCATGCTAACTGACAGTGAATTGGTAACTGTCATCTCTACCAAACCATTAGTTATCTCCATATATCTTTTCCCATAATTTGGAACCGTCTAATTATTCTTCTACAAGAAAGTAATTCTCTGTTGCTGTGGGTTATTTCCGCACTTTATCTTTGACATCCGCTTGTTTGACTGGACTCTTCTGGTATTCATGAAAGCAACTTATGTCTGCCACTGATAGATTGCTAAGACCAATGGAAAATATTTTTTGTTTAATGGCAAGTTATTGATGCAGAAATGTGGCACCACTAATTTACGTGGCTGTTAGTTTTGATGAAGTCTAACAATGTATGTAATTCGAGATGTCTGTTGTAAAGATTTATTATTTTTTGTGACAAAGTGAAGCAAGTGTACCTTGACATTGCGAAGAAAACAATTTTAGGTTAGTTTACCTCAGAGTGATAAATAACATATAGAGCCTAAATTATGTCCAGTTAGATGTCAGAAAACATATGTGTATTAAAAGTATATTGTATGGTTTGTTATCCATTAGTATTAATTGTGCTTGTGCATACCATTATATGCCACCAATGCCATAGTGAGTAGGCCTACAGTTTTGTTTAGAATGTTTTGTCTGTACATTTTTCATTCCTGCGTTAGCAGTAAACAGCAAAACTTCAATGGAATTAGTTCTGGATGGACAATGAAAAATATAGCTTATCTACAATATGATGTGTTAGTACATTCTTAACAGTTTTGGCAGTGGGTACAACACTCTAGATGTATCACCGTTCACATTTGATGCTATACAAGTTTTCTTAATGCTTTGTTGTGAAATGTTCAGAGAATACTATCTTCTGTGAGTAGACTGAAAATTTTTTGTGTTTGATGAGGTAAAATTATTTGAATGTTTATGAATAGGGGAATTTTTAGCATTATTTAAGCAGGAATTTTTCTGAGACCATGTACAATCGTCTGTGTTGGCAGACACTCAATCCATCTGTGTTCAGTGTATAGAGTTTTCACTGTATTGCAATGCGTATCTGCATGTAAACATGTTATCTAACGATGCATGCATGTTTCTTAACTGTGATTACTGACCTATGAGTATTTGTGCGTGATCATAAATCTTTATTGAGACAAAATTATCTTAAAATGTTCGTAGCAAGGCAGTAATGAAAACTACCTTTTATATTGTAGACGTGCCACCTACTTAAATATATTTGAATAGATTTAGGTATAAACATTTTATGTAGTGAATTTTCTCCTAAGTATGTGATAGTGGCTCAAAGTAAACTGTGGGATAAGGCGTTGCTGATGAAGTGGCTTGTTTTTGTATCTACAGCCAGCGGGGAGTCACGGGTCTATTACCATGAGCAGAACCATGGTAAGCCAAATGCAATCTCTCACTGTTGTGTGTTCAATTGGTCTTTTTGTGTCAGTTTGTCAGTGACGTCCTTTGTCTGAAATGTTCACTTTAACAAGAAATGTATGGTTTTAATTAATTTTCTTCAGTTTTGGAATGTTTCTAAATAGCCAGGTGTTTATAGGTTTGTTGAGCTTGTGTATTTTGAATGCTTAATGTTAAATAACACATTCATTAATGAAGATTGTGAATGTGCAAGTCACATTGTTTGGAGTAAGCCGTGCTCTACACTCACTGCATGTGTCTCAGCATGTGATAAAGAAGCATGTCTGCCATGGTTCTATGCATTTTTTTGCAGTTTTGCATGAACCTGAAGAATGACTATATTACTGGTTATTTTACTTTCCCAGATTGTTGTAATTTATTGGTAACTAAAAGAGATTGGTACATTAAGAAGTTGAAAATTTTTAAAATGTTTTAGTTGTATTGGTTAGTTAACAAACGAGTGGAAAACCAAGGCATATGTCCTAAGTTTAACTTGAAAATGGCAGCTACTGTATTTCTTAAATTTTTTGGGGCTGTAGCAGTTGTGGCTAGAACACCAACGTGCTTCATGGTGATTGGGGTTTTATTTTTGACAGTGTTACACCAGATTGTTACATGTAGAAGTATGGTGGATACATTGATAGCCTGGCAGATATTTTTAGTGTTGTTCCCATTCCCATTTACTTGCAATCCATCGGAGCCACGGTGATGTAGTAGTTAGACTATTTGCCTCCCACCCAGGCGAACCAGGTTTGATTCCTGGTGAGGTCGCTCCCAGATTTTCGCATGTGGGAATTGTGCCAGACGATGCGGCTGATCCGCAGGTTTTCTCATGGATATCCCGTTTCCCTCACCCTTTCATTCTGGCACTGTTTCATACTCACCTTGCTTCACCCTTATCGGCTCTCAAGACCTCGCTGTTAAGAACCGCCCAAATCTCTTCACTCACTTACAATCGATTATTGCCCCATTTCCATCTTACTTCACCTCCATTGGTGCTAAATCATGGTTTTTAACTGTCTTCAATATATTTGTCTTCTAACGCCTACATTTTAATTGTGATCATTGTTGACAAACTTCTGCTGAGTTGAAGCTTTGTTTAATGATGTGAAAGTATAATTCTTTAGAGACTTTGTGAAACATTTAATAACCACTGGAAAATAATCTTAAAATGAATGTGCTGTTGTGAAACATTTAGTAGCTGAATGTCACTGGGTTACATAGTAAGCAGTAGTTTTGAAGTAGCACACATAACTCTCAATTCTACGACCTCACTTTTCCTGGTAAAAGGGTTGTTATTTCAGAGGGGTTGTTACCGCAATCTGGACCAATTTTGACCCCCCATCCCACCTTTTTGTGTAAACTTTTGTGAAGATTTAATGTAAGTCATTTTTTTTAAAGACTTTTGCAGCAAAATCCTTTATTATACAGTATACCCCTGATTTTTTGAGGTTCTATGGTTCCCGAGAAAAACTTTGTGAAATTGTTACCTGTGTTAAATCAAAACAGATCAATTTCCATCCCTAAAAGTTTTTAAAGTTCAAGTAGTGTGTTTTTTTCCATTAAAGTTCATTTTTAATTGTCTTGGGCATGAACATGATTCGGGAATTGAACATTAATTTAATTTCATGCTGCTATATTCCATTATTTCATAAAATGATGACCAAAAATTGTATACTTCATCTATAATTAAAATGTTTAAACATAGAGTTGCAGACATGTTTTATCCACCACATAGTCCAATTTCAGTGGCTTGCAAGAAAATCACATGCTTATTTTGTTGAAATATTAATTCTGTTCAGTAGGTAACATATCTCCAGAATAAAAAGATACTAAGGAATGGCATGTATGACACCCCTTTGTTGCTAAATTATGTGTAAGCATTGAGCAATAGTGCCATGTAAATCATGGTAAGAGCCAAGGGAAATATTATGAGAAAATGAGAGGTTGTGGTTTTTAACTACTTATTATTGAAGGACACAAAGAAACAAATTTTTATTTATTTGCTGCTGTCTCAAAATCACACTTTAAAAAAAAATGAAACGTTATTAATCTCTTCAGAAGGCTGATTATCCATCAAATAAAATGTTCATTGATATGGTGAGAATATATATCTGACTAGGAGGGATAACATACAGCTGTCAATGGGTGATACTCTAGCACAACCAACACAACCTCGTTTCCATCTTTTGCATGGCAGGGGAGAAGGGAATGGTTGCCTTGCAACCAGCGTGGTGTCCTTGCATCCTCTCACTAGTGGTAGAACGGGTTTTGATGAAGGTAGAGTGTGAATAGATGGTTGCTGTTTGTGACAGGTTCACAAATTATACAAAACACTTGAATGAAAATGAGTGTATATAATACAAAGACCATACAATCACCACAAGATAACAAGATGTATATGATGTTCACACGTGCCGCTTCTACAACTAATCAAATACAATTACGACTCATATCGCCTAGAGTACTTCTTCCACCACTACAGACGTGAGTGACACGTTGCAGTGACACGTTGCCTGCCCTACAGACAATGAGAACTTACGAGCGTATTCTTTTCACCTGGAGGAGAGAGAACCAGGCAGGCATGCTCCCCCCCTCCCCCTCCTACAGCATGCTGAGAGCCTACAAGCTGCCCAGACCTAGGGCAAGGTCGAGCGCCACCGACGAGGCACGAAGCAGAAACGCTGACCAGAGTTTTCCCATGCCAACCAGGGCAGGAGGACGTTACGCCTCCCCCGCACCGGCAGCCTACAAGCTTCCACTATATAAGTCAGGACGCTGCCGAGCTCGAGAGTCATTCTTGTTCTTCTCTCGCGATTTCCCACAGCACTGCTCAGTGCTAGGGCCTCTAGAGAACTTTGAAGCATTGAATACGCCCCCTGCGGCTACTTCACTGTCGATGACCAGTCAACCAGTGAACACGCTCACACGTTAAATTCATTTTGTCACCTTTCTTAGACCATTTTTTAAAGACCATTTTTTAAATATTATATCTTTTCTCGTTTATATATTTCTTTCCCACTATTCCATTAGAACCAGGTCATGTACACCTGGCCAGCGTAGTAACATTCAGCACTCATTTGCCTGATAGGAGGTAGCACGCATCGCATGTTTATTGAACTGTCAATTAACATACTTTTGTTTCCTACCTTACTGCTTTTATTTCTGAGAGTATCTGTCTATTTGCTTGCTAGACACAGGTTGCTACGGACACCATTGACAAGAACCAGGTAATTGTTATAACCGATTTAACTTCAACAGCAGGCGCCCCTCATGGTCCGTCATATTTTCTACACACACACACACACACACACACACACACGCACACGCACACGCATTAGATGGCCACATGTTGCTTTTCAACTGCCACAGCACTGTACCAGTGCCAGTCGAGAGGAACAGAGGATCCACAACTACTAGCAACAGTTTCACCCAGGGAGAGGCGGCACTCTCAAGTTATTACTTTGTCCCTCAGTATTGTTAGTTCTGGGATATCTGTAGCTTGAGACCTGCCGCCCATCTCTCTGTGAACGCACATCCAGTGGCGGCATTGGTGACCCAAACAGCTCCCCATCACTGATCAGCCTGCATGCGTGGGGGATTAGTGGAGACTTAACAGAGCCTGGTCAGCAAGCCTAAACTGGACTGACACTATAAACTGTGTTTAGTTTGTTCACGTCAAGGTGTACCTAGCATGCTGTAAGCAGAGACCTGATGCCTTACGACCATAGGCACGGCCATAAACGTAGGGAACGAAACGCAGCATTCTGTGCCGCCAGACAGTTGAGTGCACTTCCTCAACCCACTCTGGAGTGACAGGTGCAACGGGACCGTGCCGCTGAACTCAGGCATGACTCCGTATCGACTGCTTCGGTAACTATCTTATTTGTGTCTCCGTGCATACTAATTCATCCCTCATGCCATCCTGTGGTAAAAGGACTGTTAACCGGCACTGCTACAGGATTCGGCTGGGATAACGTCCACTTGTGGACAAATGAAGCTCACCTGTGGAATTTCCAGTTCGGCGTAGGCCAAGCTTGGTACATCTGTGTAAAACCCACTGCGACCACGGCATCCAAGATGCAATAGTAAATACATACTTACCAACACCCCTCGTCTCTCGCATTCTTTTTAGTCTAGACCACCCCGCTTTTGGTCTAGTGGATAAAATCCTCGACCATCGTGCCTAGTAGCCTATCCGGGGACGTGTCAATGTAAACACTAGCGTTTCACAACAATAATCCACAATCAACAAAGCCTATAAGGCTACGAGTCTCTTTTAACAACACTAATAATGAACTTTTCTGTATTTTAGGTTCATGAATTTACCTACAATAAAACTCTACAAAATCATTAAAACACAGATTTTCTTCCAATGAGTCAGCACTAGTAGATATCAGTTGAGGTTTACTCCAATTGCATAGCACCCATTTGATTTGTGCACATAACCTCCTAAAACAATACCACCAATTGGATTCATTCACATCACATCCTAATACAATATAGATGAAAAAATTCACTATCATCCATTTAAAGCCAAGAATTCACATAAAAGCACTAAAATGTGTTCATTTTCAAGTTAGGTGAGGTTAATTTGTACTAGCTTACCACCAATTTGATTTGTCTACATAACATCTCAAAGAAATACCGCCATTTTGACTAGTAAACATATAATCTAAATACAATCCAGATAACAAAGACCATTATGAAATAATTAATTTCAGTGAATTCAGACAATTACAATAATCTAAAACATGTTCACATTCAAGATAAGTGAAGTTAATTCTGTCTATTTTAATACGTATGGATTCGTACACAAAACATGTTAATACAGTCAAGGTAACAAATGCTCATTTTCAAATATTTCATGGCAGTTAAATCACATGAACACCATACATAAGATATATTCCATAGATAGATTGGCCCTCCAAGAGTCACGCAAAATGCTTATGTATAGTTCTATTTGGTTCACCACCATTAGTGAACGGAGACATTACCCGTTACAATTAAATGCTCCAAAACCAGATGTACTCAACTCCAAGTAATAGTAAATATATTACATTTAGTTAAAATCTTACGTCAGCATTTACTCACCAAGACACACATTACACTCCCAAGCGCTTTTACTCAAATCCAAGATACATAATCACTCAAACTCTAAATACTCCTGTATATTAAAAATAAAAAATATCTCATAAGGTTGCGCTCAAGGGTTACATAAAATATTTTGTTGAAACAAATTCATTAGAGTAAATTACTCACAGAGAAAATGGTTACACTAGATTCGCAAAATGCAAACATGTGTGTATTTATACAACAGATCGCACATCAGACACTATTCTCAGACAAGAAGGAAACTTACAAAGTTTATACCACACCAGAAAATATGTGCAATTAATCTCGTCAAAAGTGACTCACGTAACCAACCTCAACCTCAACAAACCACGAAAGCAATTTGATTGCCATCTAAATGTGAATAAATGGGTAACAAGAATGAGGGAGAGCTGCGATGTTCAGCGTAATGTTGCTTCTCCTCACATAAAATTTATGCATTAAATCTTCCTATAAAATGTTTCATTAAAAAAACAAGTCGGCAGAGACAATTTTCTCATCGTAACCTCCACTCAAACTGACGTAAGAAGGTATTACATTTAAACAGGGACCAAGAATATTACACAGCCTAGCCTGAGCTACCCCACAGTGCATCCTTGCATTTGACCAAAAAACTGTAGGACTAAACTCTGGTAGCAGGCAAAATGTAACATTTGAAACTCAAAGGCTAAATTTATGATACTCAAAAAACTCTTAAAAACTTTACACCAATACAGCACCAGCAATAAAAAATTGAAATAACCAAAACTAAACTGCAAACCCTCAGCAGAACTATGAAAATATGATGCAGCATGAATAAATGTTGGTATTACAGCACTGTGAACATTACTCACCATTTACTGGTTGTCCTATCATTGATTACAAATCACATTTGAAATACATACTGAGGCAAAATTCCAACCTCGAGAAATGCTGCTCGAAATTGCTAACCTGTACTCCGTTCAACTACATTTTGGTTAAGGTCCTCTCCCATAATGATGATCGAAGTTCACTTGATGACAGTTGAAGTAAAATAGAATGAGTGTCGCTGACTATAACACTCAGTTTTCCAAGCCTCAAGGAGGGAAGGTGGGGTAAATGAGGGATAAGCAAAGGAGGGGAGTCGAGCAGTGCAAGAGTGTGCCTCCGGATGAGGGAGCCTAGCTAGAAAAGGTCCTGCGATGGCGCTACCGTCGCAAGTGTACCAGCAATAGGTGATTATGATTGCAGAGAGATGGCATACACGTAGGTCCAGCAGCGACCTCTCTTGTGTTACCAGAAAGGTTCGTGTTATGCCAAGCTCACTCGGTGAAGTGCCGTCATTCAAAGTGAAAGTAAGTGCTAGTATGCGTCGTCGACCTCAAAGGGTGCCATATCACCATGTGAGTGAGTTCAAACAGGGCAGAATGATCAGTCTCCGTGAAACTGGTTGTCACACTGTGAGATTTCGGCTCGTATAAGGCATGCTGCTGCGACAGTGATGCATTTGTGGCACCAATGAATAGAAGAGGGTCGTAGACAACAATGAGCAGGTACTGGACCATGCAGTATGACCACGGCACAGGAGGACCGTCATCTTGTCCACATGGCCGTAACAGATTGTGTAACCTCGTCCACTGCAATGGGTGTGGACTTGTCTGTGTCGATGGTTTGACAAAGTCTGCTGTGGGTTGTACTGGTGGCACGCTTGCCATTGCATCGGCTTCCATTGTCCAGAAACCACACACACCTTAGACTGTAATAGGCACGTGAATGCTGTCGCTGGCTTGCAGAGTGGCAAAATGTAGTGTTTTTGGACAAGTCCCATTTCAACCTATCTTATAGTGATACGTGTTAGACGCTACCGCGGTGACTGCAATCTGGCAACATGCATAGTGGAGTGGCATAGCTGGCAAACTATAAGTGTGATAGTGTGGGGTGCCATTGGATGCAACATGTAATCTCTGCTGCTACGTATTGAGGGCAATCTGAACAGCAACCACTACATCATGGTGGTTTTAGACCTGAGGTATTACCTCTCCTTCAGGCAACTCCACTTGCCATATTTCAGTAGGACAATACCCGGCCACATGTGGTGAGGAATGAGCAAGCATTCCTCAATGAACGGCGGGTACCATTGCTTCGCTGGCCTGCACGTTCACCTTACATGTTGCCCATTGAACGTATCTGGGATATGGTTGGTCAGTTACTTGTTCGTCATGGACCTCCAGCAACCACAGTTTATGAATTCTGGACTCTCATACAAACCCATGGAGGGAGATTCTCCAGGAACATATCCAGGTCCTTTTTGATTTCATGCCACAACGTTTAGGGGCCCTGATTGCTGCACGTAGGGGCTTGACACCATACTGAATTCTCAAGGACAGAGATCATGTATAGTTCTGTAATCCTAACCAATTGTATATTATTATATACCTAATCTGTGGTAAGTATAAAGCTCATTTGAATCATATGTATATTTCTTGGTGTTGCATTTTTCACAAATGTTTGTGTAGTTTTGCAGGGCCAGAATAAATGTTCTTTATTTTGTACCAATTTGTTTTTGTGAGACCTTCAAATTAGGAAGGGTGTTTTGCCGCACCTTGAATGACAGAGCAGAATCAAAATGGCCACCACAAGTATAAATCAAATTGGTGACAGGATACAATATCGTGGATTTAAATAAAATGACAAACAGAACGCCTTAGCAAATGGAAACAATATGGCCAACGATCCATTGTTAATGACATCAATGATGGCCGCCCAAAGATGACTACTTTATTATCATCCAATATGGCAGACACATCACCAAATGACATTCTTCGTTCTATTTTCAAACTACAACCCTTATATTAAATATTTTCACACAAAATATTATTTTTAAGTTCAGAAAAGTGGGGGGATGGTTGTCTAAATTCAGTTTGAGCTTGAAGTGTGAAACCACCTTGTGAGTTGAGGAAAGCAGGATTTTCAGTAAAAATCACTTAAATTTTTGATATTATATTAAGTACTCCCACACCGAATATTTATTTTCAGTTTGGTAGTTTTGGTCTCATTGTCTTATTTCAGTTTGGGCTTGAACCAAAATGGAACCATTTTATAAGTTACAGTCCAGGAAATGGTTTTTCAAGTAAGTCGGTTCAATTTTGGTCTACATATTGGATCTTTGTTTCCTTTTAGTTCTGATATGAAGCAAAATTAAACTACTTTATGAATTCAAGTCCTTTGGAAGTCCTTTTTCATATTCCATTTAAAATGCTGTTTCCAGATATAGTTGCCATTCTGATTGCTGTTCAAATTTGTAGGGACCTCAACTAAAACATTTTCTGAATTCAGTTTCACACAAACATATTTTCCTCCTTTTCAGTTCAGTAACATCAGAATGAAATCTTATTCTGTATACATACATTATTTCCATATCTTGGCCAATTTCAGTGCAAGTTTCTGCACAGAGGTACTTTGTGTGCCCTTCCAAAATATGAGTTTATTCAAATGATTTGTATCTATTGAAATAAATTAATATTTCAACAACCCAAACTTTGATTTTCCCACAAGAAACCACAGAAAATTGACTCGCCTATTAACACAAATTTCACTGGGGGAAAAACACTTTAGTTGCCGCACTGATGTTATTGGGTTTAGTGGGTTCACAGCCAGCTTTAAATGCAACTGCAAATGTCTATCTGGCCAGCTTTGAACGAAACTGCAAAATGTCTATCTGTAATCAGTGAAATTAAGGACTCTTTCTGGCTTGAAAAGTCATCAGATTTCTTAGTACTGGTATGTTAAGGCATAACCTGTGCCTCTGTTCGCTATTAGAGTATATTATTCTACCAATTTTCTCAACTGCAGTGGTTTTGGAAAATGAAACCCTCGACAAATGGCAGCAAGCTGTTTAAGATAATGTTCTGAAAAATATCTACTTTTACAGTGAAATTTTTCTTGTGTAATGTTACTGTGATAATTGTAGCAAGACAAGAGTTTCATGAGTGAAAGCCTGAGGAGTTCACACACACCTAGTCTAGTTTTGTTTCATGAACGACCAATTGCAGAAGTTTTATTAGTTTGACTTTGATAGTAGTTTGTGTGTTGCTGTCTGGAAAGTGTAAGATTTCCAAAACACATCATCTGTTCAAGATGTTTACATGTAAGTGGTGGGAGAGAGGGACTGCAAGCCATGCTGTCCGACAGTAGGAAGTTAATTTGGTGACTGCTCTTCGTACAAAGTAGAACATTTTCATGAACTTCTTTACATGCAAACTAAGGTGATGACTTTAACTGCTGGTATATTTAAAATATTTATTCTACAATTTTGCACCACATTAAAATTTTTATACCTTTTGAAAAATTCCACTGAAAGGATTTAGAAGTATATCTATAGATCATATTTAAGGGACCAAATAAAAAAATTATCTACTTTGCAAACAAGCATCTGGGCTTGCCCCTATATCTAGTGGGAGGCAATCCAAAAAATTTGATAACAAAATCGGGGGATACAGTTTAGCATTGCAGCTCCGAATCTATAGTTTACATTCAAAATTCAATTACACCACTTGATTGCCAAAGGATCAAACTATATGTTACATTGAGTGAGGACTTGCAAATTATCATGCGTGGCTGAGGAGGGTTAGGGGGGAGGGGGCAGCAATTTTGAGTTTGTTTCGTATTGTCTCATAACTTTTGCGTACTATCACTTTTGACTAGGAGAAGCTTCAGTGCTCATTTAGGTTTCAGTCGACAGCTCTCATCAAGATCAATCGATTGCGTATTTAAAATTATTTGTGTGGCAGGATTATGGTGAAATTGTGTGCATTTAATGTAAAAATTTAAGACAACTTAACACAATTTCAGCCTATACTCGTATGAAAACCAAGTCGAAATACAGAAATTGTATACGGTTGGAAAGATCATCTCAAAAACAATCCAGTGATACCCATAAAACCCCATATGATCGTGTGAAGCAAAAAAACATCATGGTGTCCAAGCACGTCATAGTAGATGTATTCACGCAAATCATACGGCAGTGTCCCCAACAGAGCCAAACCCAATTTTTCTACTTTTTGTAGTTCACATTGAAACTTGTGCAGGATTTGCCAGGTATGCAATGTCCCCCCCCTCCCTCCTCCATCCTAACTTAGCCATTTAATATGGAAACTTAATAAATATGTTTGTCGATATCAGATTATTGATGTCAGAAACAAGTGCAACCAACTTTGGAAAATGTGTGTGTGAATTGTGGCCAGAGAGCACAAGAAAATAAAGTTGCTGTTTTTTCCTTCCCTCTTCACCCCTCCCAGATTGGATGAAACCTACCCACCATATTATTACTCAACTTCTATTTACACCAACAGCGATGCTAGGTGCACAGATTTAGTAAGTTTGTGACTCATATTAAATGGCACAATCAGATGCAGCATCACTGTGGCTGCGTTGTAAAGCATTGACTTTCCTATTATGTTTAGTTATAACTTATTTGTTCTTGGTTGGGTAGAAAAGTTGGACGATTTGTGTGTTTTGTTTATGTGTTAACTGTTTGTGTACCCTTGAAAACATGAATAAATGTTTCTTTTGAGGTGTTCCTTTACTTCAGTGATGGCTAGGCACGTTAAAATTTTGCTTTACACATGAGCTGTACAGGTCCAAAAATACATATACCACCAGTAGTATCAAGCAGTTTATAAATTACAAATATTTCATCCTCTAACTCTCAAATTTAACTTTTGTAGATAAATATATTACAGGGGCTTGAGCAATAGTGATAACATTACATCAGTTTAATTTAGTACTGATTCATGAACAGCATATACCTTCCGACATATCATGATCATCAATTTGGTTAATATATATGCAACAGAAGTTGCCCACATATTATAGGCCCTAAAATAAAAATTATGACACCAACACATAACTCTGTTGATATTGAGTCACCTACTTAAAAAACAATTCAACGTTGTCCACATTCTGAAAGGATGCAAATGAGTATTTCAAATTTCAAAAGTTCATATTTATGAAGTAAAGTATGAAATGATTGGTAAGGTAATTATGTAATGTTTTTCTGCAGTTAATTTACAAAACATTACAGGATAAAAAAAGATATTGCGTATGGCAAATTAAACAAATTACTGAAGTCACTATGTGCAAATGGCTGTTGTTAAATATTTTTGTGACGACCAGAACAGATCAGTTGAAACATTTGTAGGTCTTCAGCAATAAGCTGTCACATATGCACTAACTATTTTCGGCATGCTGAATAGAGTGATAGAAGAATTGAATCTGAGCTGGAAATATTTGCTAGCTTTATGTTCTCATGGCGCTTCAACAATTGCAGATCAGATTACTGATGTTCAATCCATCTGCATAGACAATACCTAATAACAAAATACTGTATGGTCATTGTTTTGCATACTGCTTGAATTTAATACTCACTGATCTGAAAACAGTTTAATGTTTTCGTTCTTTGGAACAGTTAAGTTGATGTACAAATTTTTAGAAGGCAACCTTACTCTCTATGTAGTTGTCAAAAAAAAAAAAAAACCACAAAAGTGTTGAAAAAAAAAACTGAGAACATTGCAATCTCTCTCAATTACAAGGTAGACTTGTAGAACCAAAGCAGTTGCTCCAGAACGTCAGAATTTCACCTTTGTAGTGAAAAGCGTTTCTCAAGTTATTGGAATTTTAATTTTCCAAGAATTGAAAATTCTAAGACAAGGAAACAAATTACTTTAGCAACTGCTATGTTTTGAGATTTTTGTAGACATAGGCTCATGCTCACTATTCTACAAATAATTGTCAAAGTCGGTAAGCTACTACAAGATCCCAAGTTAGATGTATTTTATTACCGTAGGACAAGTGTGTAATTTGTGACCAATATTTCAAGCTATGGGTTCTGTTGATACATATTTCAGTGGATTGTATGAATAAAAACAATTGTATCCTGCTTCCCATTTTTGAAGCAAACCCTCAAGAAATTATAGATATAAACAAGAAATTACTGATGTAACTACTTTCCTCAACATGGATGCTATTGATTTTCAAATAATTTCTTGAAAGCTGAGTTGGTAGGTAGGACTTGTCTCATTGAAAGCAATAACATTAGAGATGAAACCATGAACATATGCAAGAGTAGTGGGACAATTACAAACACACAAGTGCCTTATTTTGGACTTAAACCCAGAAACCTCATACCATAAGCTGTAGTGCAATCAACTGCAAACTGGAGGTCAGAGTCGAGCATCAACTTCTAATTTAATCAGTCCAATGTTTCGAATGATAGGGTTTTCTAACCTTAAATATTTACAGAGCCATCATTTTGAAAATTAGGGACTTATTCATTTAAATCATGTAACTGTATGTGGCCTACGGTAGTGCTAATTGTCTGAAGAATTTGGTGAAAATTGGTTGCTTGGTCTCTGAGATATGGCGTAAGACCTCCATATATTTCATGTGATGGTCTTCATAAATGGAGGATGAAAAAGTTATGTACTAGCACATTCAATTATTTTATATGGCCATTTTATAAAGTTAAGCTAAAATTGATTAGGCTACATATTTCGTAGGTATGGCACACCAAGCTGAAATTATTTTATAGCCATCATTTTGAAAATTTGTCTCTTTCATTTAAAAAAAATACATGTAGTTGTATGGCGTGCCACAGTAAGACTTCTTCGCCAGATTTGGTAGGAATGTTATGAATGTTTCCAGAGATATGACATAAAAACTTAATTTTTGGTGTGGGGCCAAATTGCAAAATGTCAGAGGAATGATTCTCTGTTTACACAAATTTGATAATTGTAAATGATACTGCCTGCATACAAAGATAAATTGGAATTTGTTTCGTTTATAAAAGATAGTTACCTAAAATATTTATACAGTCACCATTTTGAAAATAAGTGCCTAACCAATTGAAACATACCAGTTTTCACCACCTGCTGCAGTACTATTTGTTTGCCAAATTTGGTAGGCATTTGTCATTTGTTTCCCAAGATATTACATAAAAACTTAACTCTTTAATTTTTTATATATTACAAAACGGTGTACAAAAGATACTCCATTTAGAGACATTTGATAGTTGTAAGATATACTGCTAGCATAAAAAATTAAGTTGGAATTTATTACACAGTTTCGACGATAAAGTATGCTAAACTGAAATGGTTATCCTAAAGCCACCATTTTGAAAATAAATGTTTGATATTAAAACATACCAAATTACACCATTTGGCACAGTACATCTTGTTTGCCAGATTTTGTAGGAATTGGTTAATTCTTTCCTAAGATATGATGTAAAAACTTTATTTATTAATGTGGTGATATTTTACAAAATGGTGGATGAAAGATGTTTTGTGTAGATACAGTTCATAGTTGTAATATCTACTGCCAGTATACAAAGTGAAGTTGGAAATTATTACTTGGTTTTGAACTTTATAACACATTTTAAGCTATAATAATGTATATACGGCCATTTTGAAAATAAGTACCTGACATACTTAAACCATATAATTGCATTCCTAAACCATTTAATTTATCATCAGCTGCCACAGTATTACTTGTTTGACAAATTTGGTAGGAATTGGTTAGTTGTTTACTGAGATATGACATAAAAAACTTTAATTATTCGGTTGTAGGTTATAAAATGTCTAATCCATTTCAAAATTTAATGCTAACGCAATGGTCTGCCAGCATACAAAATTTGGTTGAAATTGGTTCAATGGTTCCAGAGATATGACATTTCACTCTACCTATTAAAATGGCTTCCATTTTAAAAGTAAGTGCCTAGTGTGGTCAAAAACTATAAAAGCCAGGTGTTCTTTATATATATATATATACACACACACACATACTCATGCACATGCACGACCGCACCCACGCCTACATGCACACCCATGCACACATGCACACATGCATGCACACACAGAGGGAGATAGAGATAGATATAAATATGGAGATGAAAGTGATCTTGCAAGCCTTTCTTTCTTTTGGAAAGAAAGCTAATAATAATAAGCTAATATTTATTTTGAGAATGAGATGATGAAAAATAAAAATTACCTTTAGATATGAATGAAAATGAAGAAATTCTCGAAAGTGTGAACAAGTGCTTCAGAAAAGAGGATTTTGGTCTGTGGCGGAATTACCTTTAAACATGGCAGAGGTTCTACATCTTTGTTGTGAAAAGTGTGTAAAACATTTTAGAACCAGAAAGTAGGAATTTTATAAGACTATACCAGTTTACAGAACCAAATATTTTGTGGATAAGTGATAATTTTTTTGGAGAATGTATGTAAGAAGGGGAGGTGTTCTTACATCATTACAACAAATTATTTTTCTCTACAACATTGCAGATCTTAGGTTCAAAACGTGAATAGCAGAAGGATTGAATGTTCATCAACAGCTGTAAGAAATATTGTGAAATATATTTCTGGTGAAATAGTTGAAAAAGCAAAATTCAGCATGAAGTTTCCTTCTCCACAAGTGACTCAAGCTAAGGAACTAAATTTCTAATGTGAATTGTAGCCTTGGATTGCATGCGTGTAGAAATCCAAAAACCTCATCTGCTGTATAAACAGTACATAAATATGAAAGCATATGTAGGTATTGATGTGTACAGGCTATTTGCAATGTATGAGAAATGTTTTCAATTGTAGTTGCATATTGGACAGGCTCTTAGTGATTCCAAAATGTGGAAAAATTTACTAGTTTGTCAACATCCGAGCAATGTAAGCAACTGTGTACTTTCAAGGATTCAAGATATTGCTTTGAACCCTGGTTGATGATGCTTTATAGAAGTCCCAAAGGAAATAGAACACTTTCAACAGTCTCTTAAGGACTGAACAAGTCATCATTAGGCGTTGTTTTGCAATATGTAAACAGAGTAACAAAAATATAGTTCTGGTTGTAATAGCTTTGTCCTATATAAAATTACCAAACATCTTCAAGATGAGAATTTATTTGAATAAGAAGAAAGAGAAAACTTTGTGTTGGTGGTGAGGGGCAGTGGCAGGGATGGTGGTTGTAGAGGGTTAAATCCTGGCCAATCAGTGATTGGAATCAAGTTGTAGTTGAATGATATCTGGTGAACCTAGTCACATTACCTTCATTTATTGCAGCATGTGTACTACCTGCATGTCTTCTGGCATATTGACTCATGCCCAGGGCTGGCCAGTTCATCAGCAAACCCTCTTGCAACTAGGGCTGGTAAAGATCTCGAGGGGATCGGGGAAGGGGGGAGAGCCACATTTGACCATGGATTCTTATTTTTGCATATCATTACTTTGCATTGCATGAGTGAGCAAAGAGTGAGGGAGGAGAGAGAGTTTTGATACGATAGCAGACTGTGGTGATGACAAAGGCCAGCTATTGCGTAGCCCCTCGATAAAGCCTTTTGCGGCTTGTATGCTCCTGACCATCAGTAAATGGAATTTCTGGGTTTATCTGAAGGAATATTCTGTTCAATAACCTAGTTTCTCTTAACATGACTCGGACTCGGGGTGCGGTGAACCTTCCAGATCAAGGCCAGCGATAGTATTTAAGCCTGGTGGGCCCTGAGTTGGAGAGTTCATGAGAGTCAGGAGTTTGGGTGATAGATGACGAACCAGAAGAGCAATGAGTGATGCCGCGAGTGTTGAGCAGGAGGAAAATCTGCAACTGAGAGCAATGGTGAAGTGAAGGGTGTGACTGGCAGGCTGGACTATTGGACTGGATGCATGAGTGAAAGACATTTTAATGATTGCAACAGACAGACTGAACATATGTTAATGATTAGTGTGAGTTAATTGATGATAACCAAATAGAGACATAGAGAAGGATGTTAATTAGAGTTGAGATAGACATTATAGATTGTGCTCACTGTTAAATAAAGAGAGTAATAGTGGAGTTAGATAATTTAATGCTGTGTGATGTCTGTGTGAATAAATTAAATTCAAATTTAGTTCTTTTATTTTTACTAAGACTTTCATCCCTCACAAATTGTGATACGCCCCTCTGGCATCAAACAAGAAGTAAGCATGAATTCAACCCTATAAGCTGCCAGGGATAAAGCTGGTGGAAGGAGAGAGAGAGGGATGATTGTGCATTCGTAAAAGGAAACTAAAGAATGGTTTTAAGGGGAAATTATTTGAAAATGGGGAGAAGGAATTTACAACCTAGAGAGAGGACAGGGCTTGCTGGAATGTGGGCAAATGGGTCTGTTTTTACATGGTCATATAATCAGCAAAGTGATCGCAGGACCTTTGTATGAAATGTATATCATAGGCATACAATCAATTTTTACAAAATTTCTTTGGATTCTACATTGTTGAGTACATTGTCACATATGTGGTGGTCCAGGATTATTCCTGAAGACAACAACTTTGTATGCCAGAGTCCCAGAATTTTCTGCCAGAACCTATGCTCAAAAATTCAGTGCCTTGTTTAGGTAAGGTCTGCAACTTTTCCTTTGAATGAAAACACAGTTAAAGAACCTAGCCATCTGTTAACAGTTAACAAGCCCTGCAATTGACATACAACCAGGCCCATACCTGCTTTTGGTTAATTTTGTTCATATACGTATACCACGAAAATTGGGGTGTGGCTGTGTTGGGGATACTGCCATTTGTTTTGCGTGAATATGTCTACGTTGACACACACTGACACCTTTTTTTTTTATGTTCCCGGCATCGCTTCACTAGATCTTATGGGGTTTTATGGGTATTACTGGAATACTTTTGAGATGCTCTTTCCAACCGTATACAATTTCTGTATTTCGACTTGGCTTTTTGATGAGTGTAGGTCGACAGTTTTAAGTTTTCTTAATTTTTCTACATTAATCTCATATAATTTCACCATAACTATGACACAAATGTTTTTATACACACATTCAATTGATCTTTACAAGAGCTGTCATTTGAAACTTAAACGAGCATCGTAGCTTCTCCTAGTAAAAATTTATACTATGCGGAAGTTATGAGACGTGGTGAAACAAACTCAAAATTGCGGCACCCCTCCTCCCCTTCTCATCCTGCTATGCGCGATGCTTCAGCCATCACTCAATGTAACATATTCTTTGATGTTTTGGCAATTGAGTGGTGTAATTGAATGTTGAATGTAGACTATAGATTCAGAGCTGCAATGCCAAACTGTATCCCCCGATTTTATCATCTGATTTTCTGGATTGTCTCCCACTATGGTTGCAAATTTAAAGACGTATTCACGTCAAAATCTGAATGGATTCTTGTTTCGATCCATGACTATAGTGTGTGCTTGGAACTGCTAAATTACTAGGTGCTGAGGGGAGTTGGCTGTAAGTATCTGCATCGCAGCTGCTCAGAAGAGGTCTGGCCAGGCACATTTAAGGCTGCAGGGCTTACCCCTTGAAATCACAGTAGCCTGCTTCCGTACTGGACTGTTGTGTGGGGGGGAGGTGGTCTTTTATATAATAGGGTTGTTCCATTACACAGAAAGGACTTGTTTCATAAATACCTTTATTTTATTGATGAAATGTTTTTATAGTTCCATGCAGTCATACTGTAATAAGTATGTAATTTATTGAACTATTTTAACTGTAGCAGTGACATTGGATAGTAATGTGGAGGATATTTATTTAGGTATATTTTGTGGTGTTGTAGGTCGTGCAGTTCTTCAGAAGCGTATAATGGCTCTCCTTCGCAAGATTGAACATTGTGTCAATGGAGTGCAACCAGTAAGTGACTCAATTTTGTCACTGTTTCACAGTCGTCATCATAATCATAGTCGTTATTGTTGAAGTTTCTAGTTGTAATCATAGTGTTATTACATTGTATGTGTTATATCTTTGGTTTCAAGCTTTATTCATTGGTTTTTAGTAGTATGGCTCAATGGCTGTGTTATTATTCTGTGTATACGGCATAGAAATAAGGAGAAATGGTAGAAATGTAGTGCTTTTATTCATCCAATCATGACCATTTACAATTTTAATAGTTATGTTTTACTGCTCAATTTCAAGATTGGCTAGTGTTTGGAAAACTCATTTATGCTTTGAAGTGGAATGCTTTCTGTGAAATTGCTTAGTAATAACTACTCTTCATAAACATTATCTGGAAATAAAAATAATTAATTTAGACTCACAAATAATGATTGACACACAGAAACGGACATAAAGAAACACTAGTATAAAGTAAACTTAGACTTAAGTAATATTTTTAAACTGTACTGCAATTTAGTCTCAGCATATAAAACCTTCTCCTTATACAGTAATTTTAATTTCATTAGGTACAATAAAATTTTTTCATCTTATTGTTTTATTTATTATATTTGCAAGTGACCAAAAATATTGTTAATAATCTGGGGGATGAAAATTTTTGAAATCATATATCACAGTGTTTACATCCAGTACGCTATTATTACCTTTACTGAAATAAGTACAGTTATTTGTATGGGTTAATATATTATCATTAGACATAGGACAAATTCCAACAGAAGGTCTGTGAACGGTTTTTTTGTCATTACCAGGTATACTGATCGACAGCAAAAAAATCTACCTCAATCTGACAACTGGAAGTGGGTTATTTTCATGTTGGTCACCGTTAACCTTGAAAATCAGTGAAACTCCTGTATCTTGGTTATTTTTAAGCATAGAAAAGATATTTTTATATCAAGCTTATGTATTTTGTGGTAAAGGAATTCATTTCTACCAATACCTATCTTGTGAAGAGAGAAAACATGTAGGAACTCCACATAACAGATACATCTAGTATTAATATCATTGAGTAAAACTTTGCCTACAACACATTTTGAGAAATAAAGTTTAAAGATCTGGCATGTTACCAAAATTGTAACACTACTGGTTATATTAATATTTTGTAGGAGCTTTCATTCTGTTTGAAGCAGCCGTTTCCAAATTGGCAGGGAATGATGCATGTAATTTACAAGATGAATATCCATCCCATCAGTGACAAAACTTGCATTTTATTAACATTATAATTTATCAAAAAATTTGTTAATAACGGGTGAAATCATCAAAACTGCACCACAGGATTCACACTTTAAAAATATTTTACTTTTTCTTATCAGTTTCCACACCTTAATGAATTTGCTAGGAGCAATGGACAGGACAGGTCTAAAAAGTATTTTAGAAGTCTTGTATGGTGAAAATGCCTTAGTGCATATGCTGAATGGTAAAGCAGTTGCAAAATATTTCAGAGGCCATATTCCAGTGGCTAATTGTCTTCGACTACTTGTGCAATCTTTTGTATACGTTAATTCTGAATTCACCTCACCTCACTAATAGATGAAACTTAGCTATGTATTTGTTGTATCTTGAAGGGTGAAACCACTCTTGAAACTACTGTCACATCTAGTGCAGTCAGTAGAATCAGTGAGTTATTTGAAAAGAAGAAAACTGAACTTAGTACTTAATCTAAAACGAGTAAGTTGTGCCTAGGATATCAGAAAATGCTAAATAGAGTATGAGTGCTGATAAAAGCAGAGCACACTAGGTCTTGGATCAATCATTTGCATGCAATTTACAATGCATTGCTGATATGTGCAGCAGCAGGACACAACTATCTGAAGTCAGCATTTTTGTACCTCTAGGAAATGAGTGAATTGCAGAGCAATAACCCTAAAGGGTACAGAATGTTTCAAAAAGGGTTGCATGTCATCCATCAACAAATCAATTTTGGGCTGGTCTAGGTTGCGACCTCATAATTGAGCAAACACTTTTGAAGTAATTTAAAACCCTCAGGTGGTTTAACTCTTGTAAGCAAGATGGCAGAATATCAGCGGGCATTGTGGACAGTGTCAGCCCCCATAAAGTCCTGCATAGCTCTGTACATCAATAACAATTTTAACTTATTTTGAGATACTGCAGATGAAGGTGAATCTGCAGGTGAGAATAAAATTATTAAAATTCAAATTTCCTAAAATGAAAAAATAATTAATTTGCTTGTCGAGAGGTGGCAGTCCAGAAGGGACAACGGTACGACCTGCTACCGCGGAGTTGAAAGGAGTAACTTGGGGTAAAAGGAGCAGGTGTGGGACGTCCGTATACCTCTGGCTGCTGGAGTCGTGGTGAGCGCCTGACAGCATTGGCGTCATGAAAGATTGTTGAAATCACTTGAGAGTTTTCTCAGTGAGTTCCTTTGTTAGAGATAATAGCTTATGCAGTCTCTTTAGGGGCAGTGTGGTTACTTCTTCAGGTAGAGTCTTCCGTAGACTGGAAGGAGAGTCTTACGCAGATTGGGGTCCTCAAACATTACTCAAGTTGATGAGCCAAAGGAACTGCTGAGCTGCGGTTTCGCATCTCCTTATATACTCACATGTACCACAAATGAACAACACAAATATTCCACTGTCTCAAAACTTGAAAGATGCTTTGGTCATTTCGAAAATATTATATGCAAAGCTGTCATCATGTTCGCCTTTCTGTACTGACGCCTCATTGAGAAATATCATCAATGGTATTTTGGCGAAGAAGACATCATTTTGCATGAGTGCGAGTCAGTGGGATGGAGCGTGGTCCACAGAATGCATGAATAACATGTGTTTTCCTCCATGTTTGAGAGGATGGACAAAGAAAAAACCCTTAGTAGTTCATCTGCTGTCATGTTTGCTCCTGGCAAAAGCATTGATCCTCGCATCAAAGTTTAAAGATCTGGCATGTTACCAAAATTGTAACACTACTGGTTATATTAATATTTTGTGGGTGCTTTCATTCTGTTTGAAGCAGCCGGTTCCAAATTGGCAGGGAACAGCTTCTGGTGTTGATTCATTTGATGCTCAATTGTTATAGTACTCATCACTGGCATGGACTAATTGTGGTTTATCAGCTTTCCTTAGAATGTGGTTGTCCTCAAAAAGGGATTTTGGGTATGCATCAGTCAATAGGCATTCCAAAAGTGTATTACATCAATAACTTTACGTCTCTTCTCGGCAGTGAGTTATATGTACAATTGTTATTTCTTCACAAATTCACAGTATGTGATTCTACCTCGCATATACATGGTGTTGCTAAAAAACATTATTCCAAATTCTTTTAAATTGTGATTGTGTCTTTCATTCTTGTGCAACTGCACTCACTTTACTAGGCAAGGACCCCACTGATATAGTAAGTTTTGGCAGTCAAGCGATGACTGTTATTTTTGGTTGGGAACAGTACAAGTTCTTTGCATTATCAGACAATTATGAAGAAAGTCATCACAGCCAAATCAATTGTTCATCCAGAGTTTGGCTAGTGAAATGAATCCTGGGAACTGGGGTTGGAAACTCGATGATGATGATGATGATGAACTTTTACCAATAATGTGTGATATGAATTCTGCACCAGACATTTTACTGAAAATTATACACTGCAATTGTAAAACTGGTTGCAGCAGTAACCTGTACAGCTGCAAAAAATATGGACTTCCATGCAGTTTTGTATATGGATCATTTCAAGTTGTGCATTGCGACAACCAGGTTTCTGATGAACTAGGGGACATTGATGAGAACTAATAGACTGTGTAGGATTGACTTCTTGTACCCCCCTATTGCTGCACTTTTTCTTAACCTAATGGAAACACATTACGTAATATTTGTGTTCTTTGACTTAATAACTGGCATTGTACCTACATTATTCATTGTTGCTTGTCATTTTTGATCTCGTGGACAAAATTGATTGATACAAATGAATTCCTTGACCATAAAAACCATAAAATTGATATAAAAATAATAGTTCAGTTCTTAAAAATAACTAAGTTACATCAGTTGTACCAATTTTCAATGTTAGTGGTGGCCATCTTGAAAATAACTTATTTCTGGTTGTCAGATTGTGGTGGACTTTCTTTCTGTGAATCAATACACCTATTAATGTCAGAAACCGTTCACAGATCTTTTGTTGGCATTTGTCTGAGGTTTGGGGCATTTTTTTACTAGATTGACCTGTCTAATTGCATTTGCTGCTCTCTAGGCATGGGAGGAGACATTCCGTAACTGGGAGGCCTCCACCAAGATCCTCATATCATATCCAAAGACGAAGCTAGAAGATGGTCAAATTGAACCATTCCACAGGTCCATGGGAAAGAGACGAGCATCCCACCAAAACTCGGAACATGAATTGGAGGTAAGTGTTGCAGTAATAAATATCTTTTCTTTTCAGTCTACAGTTTGCATAAAAATTTTTACGATAGACAGTATACATGCAAGTAGGGTACACCTATCTGCATGGACGTATAGTGAATCAACTTTCTTGTACTGTTTACATGCGGTACTGAAACTGCAGTGTTGGTCTCTCCATCAGTGGCAGTCCATAGTGATCCAATGCTACTTTTTATATGTGGAATAAGAGAAAAATATTTTTTATGTGTTCTTTATGTTTTCAGGTTTTCGGGACATCTATTTATAAACCCATTCAGTATTGTTTTACAAGTCACACGTGGTTTCAGTTGGTCCAAAACAATATGTTTTACTACCATCCTAAATACAATGGAATCTCTATGTAATGAACCCAGATGGATTGAAAGTCCGCATCCATGGAACATATTCTGTGGTCCCATTTTATATTCATCTGTATTTTAAGACCGTATCTATTGGAAGTCCACATCTATCGGAATTTTTTGATAGTCCCCGGACATTTGGTAGATAGGGAGTCCATTGTATAGAGAAAATATTAATACAGTAAAACTCTGTTAAGACATTTCTGATGGGACTGAAAAAATAATGCTTATTAACCAGGAAAACTTTTTAAATGGAGCAAATTACACATGTATGTGTAGACAAGGTTCAAAATGATTCAACTTATTAAGCAGGAGAACTTCTTAAGTGGGAACTTCTTAACAGGGTTTCACTGTATATATCACAGGCTTTTGCAGCCATTGTCATCATATCCTTGGCTTCTGTGTTTGAGAGGTATCAACAATTAGTCTTCTTGCAGTGTTTCGGGAGTCATTTGCAAGAAGACAAATAGTTGACACAGTTTGAACACTGAAGTGAAGGATATTTAAAGTAAATATTAATCTGAACACCGTGCCAGCAAAAAAATATTTGATTGAAAGACATGGGTATTGCTATAGCAAAACATGTTCAGATTATGTATAGTGTTGTATTGAATAAATTTATAGCAGATTTTTAGAGAACTTTTATGATTGTTAATTTTTATGTCAAATGTTTTTCCAGTTGCTACTACAGACCACTTGGACTCAATAAACATAGAATGTTGTGTTTAGGTATAATGCAGTACCCTCTTACGGGATGTTGGGCAGTTTCTCTTCCAATATATATAATGCCGGCTAACAGCCAGCGGTGGTAGAGCCCATGACAGCGCTCACGTGTCCCGCACGTGCGCGAGGCCGATAATTTTGAACTTTCCTATAAATGTTAATTTCAGGGTAAAATGTGTTATGTTGTCTTTAGAGTGTTCAATATGTCTTAAAATGTTTTAAAGTACTTGTACTGATTTTAATTGTTTGATTATGAATATTCAAAGTGCCTGCAGAACCGAGATTAAGAACACCTAATATTCTGGCATGAACGCCATCACAAAGAGACAGTAAAATAATATTGAAATTCATAACAAAATTATAGAAATGTAAAACAATATCAATAAAACAATAAAACAAGTCTACAGTGAACTCAATTTTTTATTCAGCAGTGACAGTGTCCTAGCCACATATGTTTTATCAATTGTTTATTTCAGTGATTTTATTAAAAGTTTAGTATTGCCAACGTGTAAGTACGTACGGGTGAGATGGACACACAGAACGCACAACATCCCTGAGAACCCTTAGTCTCAATAGTGCGGTGATTGGGAAGCACTGCTGGCACCCAAATTACCAGTAAGTATTTGTGTCATTGTTTGCCTCATGTCTCACGAGACTGCGTTAATATATATATATATAGTGTGTACTTGACATACTATAAACATGCAGTGCTGCAGCTTGTGTGGTTGTTTCAGGACCAGATCAATGAGTGGGCCAACATGACGGGATTCCTGTGTGCACTGGGAGGAGTGTGTCTGCAGCGTAAGTCTCCGTCACGTCCCGCTACACTACTGGGGCCCTCATCCGTGTCAACCCTGGACATGCGCAAGTCCACCATGCTGTCGAACTCCAGCCAGGACGTGCAGTACTGCCCTGTCACGCAGTGAGTGCCAGCCGGCTTCCGTCCCTACTTCACATGCTGCTTGGCTCTGATAAACAAACAAGGAGCATTTAATACATGGTAGTGTGTTTCTTTACTGCACACTTAGGTTTGTTGGCCAGTTGCTGCGTCTCCTGGTCTGCAATAATGAGAAGTTTGGGGCACAGATTCAGAAGCATGTAAAGGAGTTGGTGGGCCACGAGATGTCGCCTGCCCTCTACCCCATCCTCTTTGATCAGATAAAGGCTATTGTAGACAAGTTCTTCGACCAGCAAGGTCAGGTGAGTGTGAGGAAACAAATCTGAATAAATTAAAGTTTTTCTGCTGAGAATTATTATGATATACATATGCTGAGCCGTGGCGAGTGCAACTAACAAAGCATGGATTTCTAAAAAATGCCAAAAGAACACACATCTACTGAGTCAAGAAAATAACAGGAATTCCCCTTATTATTTTTGTTAAGAGGCACAAATATTTTTTCTGGGTAAGTTACGAAGGTATGAATTATCACTATTGCCATACACAATGGCAGCAGTTATTAAAATACCATTTCTGATATGTAAAAATAAATGCAGTAGAGTTGTTCCGATAACGATACTAAGTATCGACATTGGCTGATGCTTCGCCTTTTCCTGATGTATTGGTATCGGGTATGGTATCGGGCCTATACATTAGTATCGGTTGTAGACAATTAATTCAGGTTATTATGTATTGGTATCGGGTATGGTATCGGGCCTATACATTAGTATCGGTTGTAGACAATTAATTCAGGTTATTACTTTCTTTAGACAAAAATGACTGTATTTCGGTGTGTATACAGTAAAACCTTGTTAATTCTAAGTTGATTAATTAGAAATCGTATATAATTCGAAGTGTGTATGAACCCCCAAACGTAAGAATAGGATTTTATATGATCATGCCAGAGTTTTCACATCTGTTGACTGGTTTTCTTTACCTCTACCGCCTGCTAAAGAGGTGAAAAGATGCTAAAGTGCCACGCACTGCATGATGTTTGGGAGAGTAGGACAAAGAAATTCCGGGCTGCCTGTTGTGACAGTTGGTGGGCGGAAGGAAGCTTGGTGAGGTGTAGGTGTGGCTTGATGATGGAAAGAGAAAAGGAGTGGAGTGGTGTGGGCGTGGCTGGAGGATGGTATGAGGAAGGAAGCGAAGCGGTGTGGGCTGCATGGCTAATGGGAGGGATGACGGACAGCAGGTGGATGGTAGACTGTTAGGGTGGGTGGGGGCAAAGATGAGGAAAGGAGTGAGCAACCTTTTCAGAGTCCAGACCCAGCTTAGCGAGGGACTGCTTGAGACACAAAAAAATGCATAGCGTGGGATTGTGACAACATTCGCTGGAAGTTTATTCTTGTAGAGGGAGTGAGAAATTTCTGGTTACCACACAGCTGCAGTTTTAAACCAAACTTTACCTTTGTTTTTTGGTTTTTGTGATTTGGAATAGCAAGTAGGCCTACAGATAACAATTACAACACCTATATTTTACAGCACGTTAACATATAATTAATGACCAAGATAAATGCAATAAACTTATTTTTTGGGCTATTTCCTTCAAATTTTTGCCTTTTTTCAACCAAAAATGTTATGGTTCCCCAAACAGGGTTGTAATTTCGAGATGGTAGTTATTCCCGGGCCCGTAGTTGCTTTTACTCTGGAAAGGGAAAATGTGCATTTCTTAAGGTGTTATTTTCTTTATTTGAACGAGTCTTGGAAAAATGTTTTTTAATGTATTATTAACATTAATACTTTTTATAAAATGCAGTGTGAAGTTTTTTAATATCGGGGTATCGGCAATGGTATCAGAGTATCAGTATCAGAAAACATGGTATCGGAATAACTCTAGTATAAAATGTGGTCCTGTAGTTTAACGCCCCCAGAGATCTGTATGGGTTGGCCATCCATTGGACCTCCCCCCCCCCCCCCCCCCTTAAGCCCTTCACAACATCATATACTTCTAAGCTATAAAGTTTGACTGGAGTGGAGGTGGCACCTGTGGTCTCAGCTTAGACGGCACAAACAGAATCTATCACATGTGTTTGGAGGTGTTTGTGTTGCTGCAGCTTAGATGGCTGCTCTGGCTGGGGCAAAGTTCATGTCAGTGGGAATCACCACGCAATATCGCAAATGTCTGACTGCCGTTGCTTGAGTAACTGGGCAGGGGTGCTGGTGACCGGGCCCTAGGAAGGGTTGGTGACAAACAGAACTGCTTGTGGAGCTGCGAAATAGCATGATATGTACCCCTTGGCTGTATCAATCTCAAACAGCTGCCCATGGTCTGAGGTGATTGTGGTGATTGAGTAGTCTCTAAGTCTGGAAGTTTTCTCTTGCAAACTTGTATATGCTAGTGCAAACCCTAGGGAAATCCCCTCAGCATGCCTAGCTCACGCAATTACTTCAGGTGTCCATTCACAGGGATGACAGGGAAAGGTCAAGGAATTTCATGTAACAGGGAAAAGTCAGGGAAATGTCAGGAAATTTTCACTTGGATCAGGGAAACTGTAACTAATTTGTTACTTTGAAAAAGTTGTTAGTTGTGTGAATACAGGGTCATGTAATAATAAGCACACATGATTTAAAATTTTAATTTTGAAAGTTTATGAACTGGCAATAATACATTTTTTCTAAGTAACATGGGGCCTATATGTACAAAATAAAATATTTTTGTGTTTGTAATTGGTACTTGTATGAAGCATGTCATGTGACACGACACATTTCTGCACTTCTTGAAGACGCACTCGTGAACGACTTTGCCCCATCCTGGAGTGCACTCATTCTTATGGGGCAGGTCTTGCCACTTAAACAGTAATTGAGGCAGAATACCTGCCTACAAGGTACTTTTTCGCAGTCCAACAGATACTACAGATATGTGCTCCTAGATTTTATTGTTCACCGAAACTCGCCCAGAAGTATTTACATAAGCACCCCTTTCTGAAGATTTATCTACTGAGCTGCCGACACCCTCCAGGAAGGTCGCGGCCGCAGTTACACAGCGTGCCGCTGGAGGGCAGCACACATTCTTCTGGAACACCACAGCCATCTGGCCTCCAGACAAAGCGATAAGATATGTCAACTCCTCAGCCACAGGCGATAAGAAAAGGCACCTCTTCTTAAACTTGGAATTTCTCCCTCATCCATCTGAAGTTGTACAAGCTCTGAATTTCAGTATAACAGGACTACCATAGCAGGCCTCAGGGCTGTCTGCTTCATTTCCATCGCTGTGACGGCTGGAAGTGTCAGCGAAGGGTAAGGGCTTACCAACCCTGCTCCATCGCTGCAAGGCCGGAGTATCTTTACACAGCGAGCTAGCCATTAGACCCTAGAGTCCTGCCATTTTCATGGCATGGGACTCTGCCCATCTGTAAGCAAGCGTCCACCAGAGGGTCCTCAACGTCTTCAGCAACCACCATCCCTGGAGGATCACTGCCTTCCAGAGGTGCCCATACTCTTCAGCGACCTCCAGCAGCAGCGGCCCTTGGACGCCGACGCCAACCAGAGGGTTCTGCCAATGCTGCTTTCGTTTACCCCACCTTCCCTCCTTGGTCAAATGTCATGTGGTAACCAGGTCATTACGACACGTACTTTCTGACTCCAGCTAAGCCATTCCTCATTGCCCTTCTGGTAATGAAACCCTGTTGTAGGCTGTTCATGGTATAGTGAGCACTTTTTAAGGTCATTCTAAATTTTTCCTTTCATCCAATTTCCATCTTCCTGCTGCTTTTTAATGTAAACATTGCAATGTGACCAATAAACACAGTGGATACATTTCACCATCCTCAAAATTTAATGCCTGAGGCTGCAATAAGATATATTTATTAGTTCTTAATGCCTGTTGGAAGGGCTTTAAAAAGTGCTCACTTTACCGTGAACAGCCTATGGTTTAGGTTCCTTCTGAACACACCCCATATTCCATTAGGATTTGAAATAAATTCACTTGTAATGAATTAATCCTTTCTCGCCATATTCATTACACTACCTAAAAGATTTAGCTCTTCATTCAAGTTGCATTTGCCTGACTTTCAATTAGGGATAACGTCCATTATTTATTATTTTTATTACTACTTTTGTTTTCATGATTAGGTGAGTGCTAACGTATATGTCCAATACATATTCAATGAAAAGTTAAAAACCTATAGCTTTTAAAACTTAATTATTTTCAGAGTTCTCTTTGTTAAATTTGTATCCCATTTTAGGCCCTTAAGGTTAAGAAAACCCATACTTTATTCCGAGGGAAATCCAGGAAATGAGTGTATAAAGCCTAAAAGGTAGATACCCACATATCTAACAGGCAAATGGAGTTATGGCGATCGGTAGATCTTCAGGAGCACTGGAATCACCTTAGGTACACATTCATATGTGGAATCGAGTCTACTGAAGTACCTCTCTACTCTGCCACCGCTGGTAACAGCCGGTCTGGAGAAAGGAGTGCTTTGGCCACTTGACCCACTACGGAGGCCTCACCTGAGCATTTCTGTGTAAAGCGACGTGACTATAACCAAAGCTTTGTTCCATCGCTGTAACAGCCAGAAGTTCTGCCCACCACTGCAAGGCCAGGCCGGAACGACAGAATGTGTTGTCTTGTCGCAAAGCCAGAGTCTCTGGAAGTACACCATATGGTTGTATTTAAACCGGCTTACCTTCAGGATTTTTGTTGAATTGCTGAGTACTCGTGCCGTACACCAAGAAAGGTGTTTTCAAGTATTGGCTCAAGCTAGAACTCCAAGAGTTTGTTGAGGAACTAGTCAGACAAGCCTCTTTAGCATCCAAAAGCACTAATCCTTTATTTGAGCCTCCAACCCAGTTACCCTTTGAACCACACCTAATTGATTTAACCATAGTAAAATATGGAGAACCCTTGTTTGGTTTAGATAGACAGTGGTTAAGTTATCTTCCTGAAGAAATGCCTCCCCCCACCTTTGGGCCGCGCCACAACTTCCACAGCACCACTCCGCTGCAGCCAACACCGGCTGCTGTTCAGCCACCGCACGCTGCATCCAGCCAGCCGGCAAGGAAAAGTGCACCATGGCCTGGCAGTCTCAATGTAACGTCTCGATGGAGAGTTGTGCACAGTGTGCCTGATTTTGTTCCCTTTGAGGATACCCACTAGTCCAAGGCTGCCACCAGCCCTGAAGCTGAAATCCTGGTTCCTGTATATAAAAATTCTGTAAAATTATGGAATCATTGGGTCATATCGTGTAAAATCAGCAAATTACAGAAAAAAAAAGTAGATATGTAGGACGTTTACATTTTTAATGTAGTAGTTTTTTTTTGGAATGTACAAACCATGATAATTCTTTTCTCCACTCACACTTATACTTTTTTTTATACAATGGAACAACCATATCAACGATAATTTTTGTTTTCTCACCATTGTGATATAATTGCCAAATGCAAAACACAGTTACTAAATTTGGATTGCATGTGCAAAAATGGCAATTCACTCAAAGGTTCTTTTCAATAATTGCCAGGTCTTTGCATGTGATCATACAGCCAGGAACAGAAATATGTAGATAACTGTACTATATATGCGCCAGTGAATAATTAAGCAAAATATTTGGACCTACACTATTGAAGCTTTGGTGTATGTCCAAAATATTTTGTTTTATTATTCACCTCTGTTGTAAGTGTCTTAACAATCAAATGCATCAGTGAAACTGACACATATCGCTGTGGGTGCTACTAGAAGTGCATTGTGCCCAGAAAAAAAATGTGTTTGGATTTTTTTTATTAGTTTCTGGAGTTAAAAATCCATTAAAACGGCTGGCCTGCACTAGGCCCACTTATAACGGCAAGGCACTAAAGCGTGATTTAAACACCCCCTATTTATAACATTTTAAAAGTCCTTCATGTTACGGGCTTTGCGTTGGTCGAAGGCCCCCTGTGTACTGAAAACTGAAACAACTCTTTAAAGAACCTCCAATTGTAAATTAGTTTTGATGTTTAAAGTCCCTAGTTTGTTATACAGAACAGAAGCAAGTATGCTCCACTATCTAAGATTTCTTTCTGAAAGTGACTAACACCCAGCCTAGCCAGTGCGTGTTCAATTGAAGTGAGTTAGGTGACACTCTTAATCGAGGGCTATGATGACCTCCTAATCCTTGCGCTTGCATTAGACTCAGACCTATGTTAGTTGTTTAGTTTAAGTAAGAAGTTCTTGTCTTAGGCTATTTTAACCTTGGGTACAGTAGAATGGACGCGCTTCCCGGAACTGAACATAAAATCTATCAGGGAGTATGAGAGATGTATTCAATTCAGTGAGATAATATTTTTTATGTGAATCAATATAAATATAAAAAACTGCTTACAGAGCATTTAAATTTTGTAACCATTTATCATCATATGATTCTGATTGCAATAACTAACTTTCCTTTCTCCAAAGCTGGCCAGGATCTTGTGTGTACATGGGTGCTGGAGACTTGAGTTAGTCTCTTAACTTGATCTACAAGTAAAGTTATTTTAAAACAGTAGTAATAATTACAAATGTATATTGGAGAGATCAAGACTATACATAAGGATTTGTAGCAGTACTTGAGACAATTTTATGACCAATCTCTGTGGCTTGTTCTTAATGATGAATTGAGTAGCTGACTGAAGACTGACTGAAGAACTGACTCACCATTGAGTGACGTGTATCCCAGTCGCAGAGCTTATATCTTCTGGCTTGGGTCAATGTGCATGCTCATTTGGCCCAATCTCTTTCCACCTTGGGCCATCCTGAATCATCAATGGCTGTCACATGTGATTTCCCGAATGTTCCTGCTCTGTTATTATTCAGCAGTGCATATAAGTAGTGTGCTGCTTGTGGGAGGTATGGTTGTCCTCAAAATGCAGGGCATGCACATTGCTGCTAACGAGCAATCCCCAGGACTCAGTCTAGCAGGCTTCTGTCACCTTTTCTTTTCGTTCCCAAACATTGTAAGGTTCTCTGTGTGATGATAGTAACCAAACATAAAATTTTATACTACAGATTATTATTTACATTTTGACATTTTACATTACACTAAGGGCTTGAGGCTTGGTTCCTTATGAAACTATACTTGTTTAAAAATGTTGTCCACATTGTGATGGATGCACCCTAAAGTACAATTATAGTCCAGGCAATGTGGTGATCATGCAGGTAAATGCATTAAGTTTTCTTTTTCATTCAGTTTATTTTTGGTTGCATCAATATATGAAAAGGTCAGGGAAAAAAAAATTGTATTCTACAATGTATGATATAGCTTAAATATGTTGACAGGTAATAGTGTCAGACATCAACACCCAGTTCATTGAGCACACAATCTTCATCATGAAGAATGTTCTGGACACAAAGACTGACCATCCCTCGGAGCACCTTGGAGCGACCAGCATCGAGGGCATGATGTTGGCTATCGTCAGGTGAGCTGCACTGTGTGCGCTTATCTTTAACTGTAATGAGAGTGTGTAAGAATGTACAATGCAATTATAGCATTAGAATAAAGTTTTGTATTTGTGTTACCATTCACGGATAATTTTAATTTGGAATATCTGTACAAAGATTTTACCATGACACCTCACCTTCACGAGCACCCATAGTGGATCTGGCAGATGGAGGGTGGCATCAAGGCTGTTTCCCCTCCAGGTGACAGTGAAGCAGCGGTCACCACTTGTACAGGGTTTTTCTTGGGGCCTGCATTGCTGGGTTTGGCCACTTCTATTATAGAGTGTTGTGCCTTAGGGGGTGCGCTTACGAGCGATGGGTGAGTCGATACCCTGATACGGGTGTAGGTAGGTGTGACGTTAAGTGGTCTGACCATACTAGTGACTTTAGTGATACGAGTTGTAGGCAGCGGACAAATGGCACGGGGTACGTGCCAAAGAAGACTTTGCTATGGCTTGGATGAACTGGTAGCTGACCCCCTCTGGCATGCAGTCTCCTTCCAGGTGTATACCAGGCTGGCACCTTAATCTCTACTCTTCATGACTCCAGCCAGAGTTAGCCCCTTCAGTTCAGATAGGCAGATAGTGGGTGCCCAAAGAGGGGTAGGCACGGCCTGATGGAGAGTAAGGTGCTGGCTGTTGGATAGGGTAGGAAGCTTGGACTACTGACCTTCAGTCTAGTGGCATCACAAGCAGGGCATCACTGGTCAGACCCAAGTACTAAAGGTTTAGGGGCGTCTGTTCTCATGGCTACGTGGCAAGCAGGACGTCGCTGGTGGACCCAAGCATTACGTTGATGTGTGCTCCTTTTGGATAACAAGTTGTTAGGGTACTGACTGCCCTCTTGGCCCTTATGAGGTAGAGGGGAGTTAAATCCCAGTGTGAGTCGGAGCGTTAAGCTATCCCTTCCAGGCAGTCTTATTCTCTGTACCTCAAGTGATGTCAATAAACGGGATGCCAACTGTCTCAATAAGGGTGAAATGCTCAATTGGATACGAGTGGTGTGGTGAATGATCTGGCTGGAACCGACAGGGTTTTTCTGCCGTGACCTCGTTGACTGTCGAGCGGAGATAAAGTTGGCTAGGGATTGTTCCGGGTACGTTCGGGGAACTATCTTGGCAGGGATTCGAACCCTGATCGTTTTTCTGGATGGCAACATTATCGTACAGAAGTTTGGGAGTATTTCTGTTCTTGGGTGTTGAACCCAAAATATTATGCCAGATTTCAATTTTACTATACTTGATCGGCTAAAGGGGTCCAGTGTGTCGGTAATAGAATACGATGCCTGTGTAGGGGTTGGTTGGACGGGGGTTTCCTCGGAGTCAGATTCTTCGTCTGGTTCACACCAACCTAGCAAGTGCTTCAAGGGGGTTTCTGGCAGGAGGTATTATTATATTGTAGTCAATATGGTTGCTCTTGGGTTCACTTGTGACCAGTGTACTTGGGGTTGAGTTATTAATTAGTTGATTTATTAATGCATGTTTCAGTGTGGTGCGCCTCTGGCATCGTCTCTGATGGCGTCCGGTACCTCCGTGCTGTTTGGCGCATTTAGCAGTGAAATACAGCAAATAAATTTAAGGCTGTCAACAGGGGTTGCGAACGAGTAGTCCTGGGCTGGGCGAAATCTGCAGTCACTCCCGTGGACCTGCAGTTCACAAGGGCAACCCAAGTAGCTAGACCGTGTGTCTCGTATGACTGGCGGGTGTTCAGGAATCTCAGCGATTGGTCCTTTATCAAGGCCTGTCTCCTAAGGAATACAGCACGCTACACAGCCGGACAGAGACTTCAGGTTTATTAGAATTACGCTGCAATTGATTGAACACACAGCACTGCAATTAAAGACAAAATTAATAAAGCACAAAAAAAAATGACACAGGTTCTAAAATTAAAATTACGGTGGCAGACACACAAGGGGGTTGAGTTTGTAACGTAATATTTTACTACGCTTAAAACAATACATTAGCAGAGACCCGGCTATGTGAGTACACACTAAAAGCTAGGTAAAGAACTATCAAAACACTAACAATTATACTGATGGATCTGAATAGACAGGTGAAGGCAAGCCTGGGAAAAATTAATGTAATAAAATTAATTCCTACCGAAATTTCTGAATAATAAAACCAATATACGCTACTTACAGCGTGAGCATAACAAAGGGCTCTATCCAGGGGGACATAAATTGCGCAATGACCTGTTACCGCAGGAGTCAAGGGAAGTTGACTGAGGTAAGTTTCATTGAGTACAGATGTGGGATTTACCAAATGTGGAGAGCTGTCCCTGTGCAGTCAGCTGAAGGAAGCCTTGTCCAAGCTGGGGCTGGAGTGCTGGCAGCCTTCAAGCGGTTGGCTGAGGGTAGAAATTCGAGTCCTGCCTAGGGCTGCTGAGATGAAGGATGTTGAGCCCCGGGCGGGCTGCAGAGGAGAGGAGAAAGTCTTCCACAGAGTACAGGAGAGCTCACGAACCTGCAGCCGGCGAGCCTGGTGTCTCTGCTGGACCACAGGGCTGTACTTCTATTTATACCAAAATCGCCCTGTGTCAGCGATTCTCCGGTGATGGGGGGGTAGCTTAGCCTTCCAACACAGAGGCTGGTTTATCTGCTGCAGGAACGCTGCTCAAGTTCTTATCACCCCTGATAGAAGCGATGACATTTTCATGCACCTCAGACTGAGACAGACGAGCTGTGATGTCAGGTCATGGGGGTGCTGCTATCGTGAGGGTTGTTTGGAACTTCTTGGTGAGGCAGGTAGCGTAGTATATTTTAAATAATTAATATTATTTCTTCGTCGGGGTTGCTCTGGCACGTTCCTTCTTGATTGGATGAGGAAGATCATAATTTCATACATGCAGTTCAGTTACGTATTTGACTCACCTATGTATGAAGTCTTTTTAATTTTGTTATTTTCAAGTCTCAATGGCCAATGAATTTAATTTCGTCCCACGCTTGGCGTCCTCAGATGGGGCGAAGTAGGTCATAGAGTGTGCCTCTTAGTAGCGCAGCATGCTGGCATGCTTCATGTAGAATCAGGGCTTCTAAAATGTGTTACGCTATTGTTCTCCAGCAAATAACCTGTCGAGCGAGATGTCGCTGGTGGACCCAGGCACATATTGGAGGGGCAATATTTCAAAGTGACAACTGCTCTGGTGTTACCCAGAAAGGCAGGCTTCCCAAGATCCGTGACGAGATAGTTTGCAAATGGTGACATAGGGAATGAGGTTCCGGTTTATGACTATCCCTGCAAGAGTGTTACTAGGATTGGTGATAAAATAGCAGATAATGGGAGTAAAGTGAGGCAGAGATAGAGTGCTGGAATTGACAACGCGTCCAACTTCATTTATGCCTGTTTATTGATTGCCCATTAAACACACACAAAACAGCCTGTAACCTGACTATGTTCTGAAGTGCCGCTTCTAGGTTGCCAACCAGTATGTGACGTGGTCTCTGAAGACGTGGCAGCATAAGGGGTGAGGGTGACTCTAAGTCAGCAGTACTAGAACTTGAGTCAACTGCGGGTGAGCTGTGAGGTAACTGCAAGCTGGCAGGCAGCAAGACAGTGTGGTGCAGAGTAAGACTCAACAGTGCTGCGAATTGCAGTGACAACTTTAAGAAGTCTGTTGACTCTCCAGCAGAGTGACATTCTGCGAAGGATACCACGGTGTCAGTAGGCTTTCAGGCAGCTGGATGGTCAGTAACTGGACTGGTATGAGAAAGCCTCGAATTGAGGACTGCAAGTTCTATTTATACGCGGCGCACATGGCTAGCACTTGGGTTGCTAGTTGTGGTGAGAGTGAAAATGCAGAGAAAAGAGACGTAGAGTGAGCGGCCCCAGTGGTGATCTGGCGAAAATGGCAGAATCTGGTGGCAAGTACCCCTTTTGCGGCTGAGGGTGAATGGTTAGTTAATGGCGACTTGATGTGAAGCGGGTAGCGAGGTAGCAGGCAGCTACAGCTGGGCAAGCCAACTCTGGGCATGAAGGCATTTTGTGGTGTGTATGGCTTAACTGCTCTTAGGAGCGGGCCGCAGTTGTGGCGAGGCCAGATGATAGAATGACATTGCTCGTGGCGGGTCAACCTGTATATGTTTATACTTTATTGGAGGCTTTCACAGCTTCTCTCTGTGAGGACAGACCTAAGGCTTCTCGTGCCACCTGTGATTCTGCAAATTGGGCTACGCCGCTTGTTCCCTATGGGTTGCCAGTTTTCTAGTGACTGGCCAGGGGTATCTGCCATGATGGTTGGACCGATAGATGGTACCTAGGTTCAACCACTTGGCTGGGTGTTGGACCACTTAGCACTCAGGCCATTGGGGCCCAAGGTCTGTACTTCAACGAAGTACAAAGACATGCAATGGAGTGTGGGAGACGCCCTCCCGAACTGGGAATAAGTCACGTAACACCTCAGTGGTCGAGGGAGCTATGGCTTGGTTGCAGTGATGAAATCATGGTGATTATATAATGATATATTATATAAACTCTCCAATTTCAGAGCAAGGGCTACTATACCTGGTGAACTGCGACACTGGGGAGGGGTCCAGACTGCTCTCTTGTGCCCAGCCGCCGGGGTGGTGGCCATTCTGGGTCATAGTAACTTCCTGCCACCAAGGAAGTGGCTCCCAGAGAGGGGAGTATGACCAGCCCTTCATTGCGTGTAATGCTGTGCCCGGTGAGGTCTTCTCAACCACCTTGTGTGGAAGGGACTTCCTCTTGTCACTCCATTCGAGGAAAAATGTTAGACATGAATAACCCACAAGTGCCATAGAAATTAAGTTGTAGCATGGGATGATCAGTTTGCCCCACCATGAGGTTCTCTCTGGTGACCGATCATTGGGTTGGACTCGTGCTGGCAGTGGTTGACTCAGCATGCTGGAGGAGGTCTGGAGAGATTCCCACTCTCTCTGACAGGACGGGCGGTGATCGGCAACCTGCTCCATTTGTGTCCTGAAGAGGCACTAGGGGTATGGTTAGAACCCCGGCGAGACCACACGCTTGGTCGTGAGTGCGAGGGTCTCAGAACCTCTGTTGTAGAAGGGGCAGGGATGTGCGGATGTGCCAGGCTTGGGCTTGGATCTGGCTAATGGTAGCTTTAATCCTGGTCTCTTTGCAGTGAGAGGACGTGATTCCTCTTCCCTACATATTGGGAGGCTGAAGTGCAGTAAGGCCATAAGTTAAGAGCGCTGCATAAAAATACAAAATACTAGAAAAGAGGTCCACTGTAACTGTGAGTACAGAGAATCTTGCATCCCAAAGATGGGGAGATTTACGGTATTGGTTGGGATTTGTATCACACGGCTTTGAATCCCTGGAAGGGTGCTTGCTACCGGTACTAGCTGGCATACAATCCAGGAGGCGGCATGTGGGTGTGTGGAGGTTATGCCGTAGGCATAGTCTGTGGTAGTGGATAAGATATAGTTGCCACAGGTGAGAGTCTTTTATGTTTGGTGATATGGGAGTAGTCCAGTCAGTAGTGCATCTTCTAGCAAGGTTCCTTTAGCAACCAGCTTCCTCCGTCATTTCCAAGATTGGAACCCCTTTCCAACCCCGCATCCTCCACAACTAAGGCAAGGAGTACTCTTGGCTATCTTCTGCCGTCCATCCCAGTGGTACGGCATATGTGTGACAGGTAGTCAGTTGGGGAAAGTGGATGTTTGTGGGGGTTGGCCCACCTTGAGTAAATAAAAATGTGAGTGCATGGGAAGGGGAGGGGTGAGTGGGCGGCCTATCGAAGAGCAGTATGTAGCTCTAGATGTACGTGTCACCTTCCCAGGTTGTCAGGTAGGGTGGGTTCTTCTCCAGTATACAGAGTCTCCATGGGAAGTTTCGTGTGTAGAGGGTAGCCAATATGGTTTTTGACTTTTTTTTGATATTGCCAATACGAAATTACCGTTATTGCAGTTACCAATACAGATACTGCCTTGACAAGGAAAATAACATCATGGTATGTTTCAATAATTAAAAACTTTATTTTTAAACCATGATGCGTGCCCGGTTAAATCTGAAAGGCACGTTTGTCTATGATTTTAATGCTTATGAATTTAATATTTTAAGATTTAATGATTTTAAGATTTTAATGCGTGGTTTTAATTAGGCTTAATGGTGTTTGGCAAGGAATGTTGGTTACTGTCTTACACCATGGTCCTTGGTGGTGCTGGTGATGCTGTGTTGGTCTCACTCAGTGACAGACCCTCTCAACACTGGAATGGTATTCCTGGCTGGTAAGGAAGGATGGTGAAAAGTATACAATTATGATCAGTGCAGCCGCAACTGCTTGGTGTTCCGCTTGCCTTTCCTTCATATGAGGTGGTAGTTCAGACCACTGTTTGGCAGCATTGTGAGCTTGGTATTGTTCCCTATGCTCGAGGCCACACCTTACCTTGCAAGCTATAGAGTAATGCAGCTTAATAATTTACGTAGTGCTCCTTGACAACAATGGTATCTATAGTGTTCACCCAATAGCTGCTTGCTGGCACGAGCTCAGTAAAAGTCTCCACTGATCCCACACGCTTGGTGGGCTGGTCAGAGACGGGGAGCCGTTTGGACCACCAATGCCTGTACTGGTTGTGCGTTCAGGCAATGTTGAGCGGCAAGTCTCAGGCTATGGTCACTTCAGCACTAACTTAGTGCTCAAAGCTAGGAAATAATCTGGGCTTGTAGCCCCTCCTTGGATGAAGCTGTTACTAGTGGTTGGGGCTCTGCTGTTTTTCCCCTGCAGTACTGAATTAGTGCTCGGGTTACTGGAAAAAAAAAAGGTGGCCGTCTAATGTGTGTGTTTTTAGACTCACTGACTCCTGAAGGGTGTCCGTAGTCAGACTAATTTGGTTAACTAACAATCTCCCGGTTCCTCTTGACAGTGCACGTCGTATCTTGTTTCTAGCCGGCGAAACAGAAAAGTACTCTAAAGAAGAAAAAACTTAAGGATAGAGAACAATGTATGTTTATTAAGAACTCAATAAACGTGTGACCCGTGCTACCTCCTACCGAACAGTGGAGTGCTGACGGTAACTTCGTTATCCAGGTGTAGGCGACCTGGTTCTAGGTTACAAGGGAAAGATTGTAGTTCTAGATTAATACAAAGTGAATTACTGTTAAACTGTACTAAGTAAACAGGTGTCTAGAATAGACAAAATGAATAATAAGTATAAGTGTTTTTGCTGGTTGACTGGTCGTCGAGACGGGAAGTAGCTGCTTGGGGCATACTTGAAGCTTGTAAAATCTCAGTAGGTCCCAGCACTGATCAGCGCTCTGCGATGTCACGAGAGAGGATGAAGAATGAACTCTTGAAACCCGCTGCGCACGTACTTATAAAGTGCTCAAGTCTAGGCTGCCGCAGTGGGGTGCGGGAAAGGCATGTGACGTCTTTCTGCCGTGGCGTGGGAGTTGAAAATCTCTGGTCAGCAGTAGTCAGCAATACTGCTACATTCACCTTCGGTAGCGCTTGGCCTTGCCCGGTGGTGGGTGGCTTGTAGGCTCCCAGTGCAGCGGAGATTTAAGCAACGGAGAAATTATGTACAAAGTGTTGTGTGCACAACTCTCTCATGGATGGTTGATGTAGACATCGCTTACGTAGGTTCAAGTAAGGATATACTTCACGAAAAGGGCGATGAGTTGTAATCATAGTTAATTAGTAGTAGGAGAGGCACGTGTCAACCATTTAGCTAAAGAAAATTCTAATTATCTTTCTTTTCATTGTTTCAATGATAGGCCTAACTTTTCTAATAAAAGTATTTTGAGAGTGGTATAAAGCACAAAGGAATGAATGTTGACGTGTGCCTGGATAGGTTACTAGGCACTATGGTCGAGGTTTTTGTCCGCTAGACCAAAAGCGGGGTGATCTAGATTAAATAGACGGCGGGCGACGAGGGGTGTTGGTGTTCCCGAACTTTGGGAAAAATCTCGGGAATACATAACGATTTTCTTGTCGGTCAGGATATAAATTTTTCCCAATATTTACGGGAAATATTTATCTTCACGTTTGTGTGTCTTTCCAACTAAATTACATGTTGGATTTCGTACAATCTCTACATCGACTCTTATGTATGCAATTATGATTTGATGACTTAAATCTTGTCGAGAAAATTTCCACCCGAGCATGCAACAGCATGACCAACATATACATATATTTATATGTATATGTTGGTCATATACATATATTATGTATATGACCAACATATACATAATATATGTTGGTCATATATTATGTAATATTAAAACTACGTATCTGTTATGAAAATGAAGTAAAACATGTTGTAAAATTGCACTTTTATGAAGTTACTATGAACCATGCATACTGCATTTGTCTTATATGCTAGTGACATCGATACGTTGCAAGTATCGATTGCTGGTTGATGTGGTATGCAAGTTTTGATATACATAACCTAAGCATTCATGTAAAATTAAGCTAGTGTACAGGGAATTTTTAATTTGACTTCAAATGTTTAACTGTTTGACTGACTTTTAATATGGGTGTGGTTAAAACTATTCGTAACACGCCAACAAATTTTCTTTGTGTTTAGTTAGGAATGTGTTTGTTTTTAATTGCGGGCTGTGCTCACTTGTTATCGTCGCGATGTTGACAAACTCCGAATGTAGCAAATTTTCTACGAGATAAATATAATTAATTTACTTATCTACTTTTAATTTTGTTATTGATAGAGGATAATATTTGCTGTCATACAGATTCTTTATGATGAATTCATAACCTGCCCAATGCAACTTGGTTTTCATTGCAGTTGCATTATGTGATTAGAAGTGTAACTGTGTTACGGAAGTTAAAACTTCCAACGAAAGTTAATTTAAGTACATTTGTTTCAATCTACACACATTTTACTATCAAAAATGGAACGAATAATGCAAACGTTCCTTAGTAGACGTCATGAAATTATAACGAAAATAGCAGCGAACTGAAAATATGAAGGCAAATTTTCAAACACATTTAAAGTAAAATTTTTGTTTTTCATGTCATAAGACCTATTCTTTTTATTATTTAAAAATTATACCAACCTCATTTAATTCCTGAACCAATGTGAGAAAGAACTGAGGGAACACCTCATATTCTGTAAACAATGGGTGAACAGGGTTCACTGCCAATACACCGGACCCACCAGGAAATTGTGGAAAAAACAGGGAATTTATGGAAGGTTGACCACAATTTAAAGCCTAGCTAAGCTCACATTTTTCCGTTGATAAGATATCAAGCGACCTGATCACCGACCTACACTCCCATGTACACTAGCACGATGAGGAGGTTGAACTGTTTATTAAGCGGAAGGAACGCCTACATAAACGAGTTTACCCAGAGCAGAGGGAAGGACAAAGGGTCAGGTGCATTATGCACCCTTCTTCCCGCCTTACATAACTTATCAGTCATGCCCCGGCTGCAGAGGGTCGAGGAGCTTGCACACTGTGTAAGGGATCTCGTGATGAATGAGGCCATCTCACCCAGCAGGGAACAGCTGGTACACGCCAGGTCCCCGACCACCTGAAGGGTGCGATGCGACCTTGCCACGCCCCATAGCCCACCTATATCGCTGTTGGTTGTGGCCCAGGCGGCACTATAACCAGGATTGTCCGAGGCGACAACCCCTGGCTGTGTGCTGCTCAACTCCCCTTTCTCCATGCATGCAACAGCGTAACACGGAGGCACGAGAGCAAACACGTGGGAACAGATATACGGAGGAAAACCGTATTCCCACGAACAATAGGGTGTTAAACCTATGTCAAGTTCGCATATGCCCTAACCCATCCGCCACCACCAATCCCAGGCTAACAGGAGTCCTCAGTATGGTTAGATGGGACCTCAGTTAGAACAGGAAATCCCTGCAAGGTTCGAACCCTGAAAATCAACGATGCGGACAAAGCGTCCCCCTCCTCGCGTCAGTAGGACTTCATCACAGGACTCTGGGAGATTCGACAGCCCTTCACCCTGGTCCTACAGCAGTTATTCCCAGGATATTTCCATAGGAAATCTCACTCCCCCACCTGATCCCTGCATTCATGTAGACCCAGGAAAACACTATGTCGTGCCCTAAAAGGGCCATCTTGGCGTGACCCAGCAGATCGCCTCCACCTCGAGAGCCAACCAGATTGCTTGAGAAACTAAGGGCTAACCCTTTATTCTTCCACAACGAGTATTCCGTTCAGGCCACGTGAACCGCTTGCCCCCCCTTCTTGCCCCTCCCCTGGTTGTAAAGTGCTAGGAATCTAATGAGACGTCTCCCGCACCCGCTGTGCAAGTTTCCCTTACCTTCTTTTCTACGGCTAAAGAAGCACCCCTGCAGAACGACGACCTGGACACTGTAGCGTATCCTCTTCTGCCGGGCTCTGTCCCAGCCACGCCTACCCCTGAAACGGATAGGGACCTTAGGATGAAACCCCTGCTATCCTATCCATCCTACCTCTTTCCGGGCAAGAATGAAAGCTTGACACAGTCCTTGATTCCACCTGTGGACACACCGATCAACTTGGCGACCACTACCAGCAGCTGATCAGTACAGGCTGGAGAGAAAGTAAGAGATGCCATGTCGGCGCTAGTAAACGCAAGTTGCTGGTGGCCCGTGAGCACTATGGCCAACAGTTTAATTCCTTGGGAGAGTCTACCATGAGTGAGTACTGGATTCCTATCACCCAGTCTCAAGGGCATGCAGCGAAGCAGACGACGCACCCATTACGATGCAAATCCAAGAAGCAGAAGTGCCACGCAGTACAACAGCATCTGATGGTGTTAGCATTCAGTATTCTGGCCCCATGCTGCTGACGACCGCCAAGCGCACATACCACATGCCAGGCCGCTACAAAGAGACGGTCCGCTACTGCATTTCGCTGGCCTGCTATAGCATCACGTAAGAGAGGGCGGCTCATGAAGAGCCGCCACGTCAAGCGTCAATGCCCGCCACCTACTTCCACTTCGTCAACTGAGTGAGTACCTGGCTGAAGCCAGTAATAGACTGGCGCCTGCTCCGTGTCATAATCCCCGAACAGTTAACGTTAGTAGGGAGTGCTAGTGTTAGAAAGTCAGATCCTGAAGATAGCTTAGTAGGGAAAGCTAGGTGTCACATCACTAGGAAAATCCTAGCCTGATAGGACCAGTGAGTGCTACAAACATTCCACGTTATCACCGAAGTGTTATTCGTAGACGCGTGCCCAGCTATTCACTGTGTGTTACGGTCGTCAAGATTTGATGCACTAGACCAAGTTCGCTGTTATAGGGAGCTGATGGAAGGTGTTAGAAAACTGACTTACTCGGAAGGTCTTTGGTCAGGTAGTAACATGGATTAACTGGCTGAGTAAGACTGTTGTTGCAGTTCTTGAGATAAATTACATTGTACTTCAAGTTCCAGTTAGCTGCTTCTTGTGTTCAGATGTTCGGGTTGGCTAGACCGTATCTAGCTTCGGTCTGGTATGCCGTCAACAAACGCTCAGCATAGGGCTGTGGATATTTACAAGTGAACATACATCATGAACCTTAGAGAAAAAGCAGCTTGCAAAAAACGAAGGAGAATAAAATAAGTATGTTCAAGCCTTACTTGTGGAAGGCGGGGAGACGCCACTAACTATCCTGGAGCTTGCTGTGGTGATTAAAAAGGAAAAGGAAAATCTTTCAGGGAACCTTGTGTCACACAGCAAACTAAACAGTTACATGTGACAGGGTAATACTTCGGCAATGGCATGCTCTTCAACACCTGAGTTGACCGGCTAAATGAAGAAATGTAAGTTCACTTGAAAACATACATGAAACACGGGCAAATGGCCCACGTTGGTCACTTCAAATTACATACGTACATTGCAATATTTTGTAGCTAAAAATGTCTTCCACCTTGTTTTCACGATAGTGAGTTCATGTGAGCTTTGTGGCTCAGTCTGTGGTTTGATCATGAGTTGGTGCACAAGATATTGCAAACAACACACATACACTAGAAAATCATGATTTTACAAATGCATAACATAAAAATGCATCCCTACAAAACTGCATTCGTCTTGTAGGTGATCTTCACACATATACTGTAAAAACTCATTGGCATATTTAAGAGTGTACCTACACATCAAATTCTTTATAAAAAAAATCTAACTGCTACTTTACCTTTTGGTTGTCCATTTTAATTCTAACATGTTTACTGTGTATATTTGTAGAATGTTCATAGGTAAGTACGTAATAAATACAAAAGTCAACAGATGCGGAAAATGCATTCCTACAAAACTGCATTCTTCTTGTAGGCGATCTTCACAAGTACACTGTAAAAACTTAAAGGTAGTATTTAAAGGTGTACCTAAACATCAAATTCAATATACAGAATTCTAAAACTACTAATTCCTTTGCAGGAGTCTTCAACTATCACTGGCACTGTGGTGAGCATCTATACATGATACACTATTGGTAGTAATTTCTGGCACTGTGGTGACCCTCTATTAGTATTACTACAATGTTATCTGGGCTGTCGGCAACTTATCTACAGAACCTTGTCATCGGTGAGGTGTAAAAGTCTGTTTACAATGGGTTTAATTACGTACAGCGTAATAACTGCTGCATTTACAAGTTCAGTTTGTACATAGCTGAGTGTCTAAATAATTGTTGCATTTACCTCACCGGTTTGTACACTTCCCCCGCTTGATGGCAGCTGGCCAGGCACTTTTACTGCATACACAATACTTAATCTAGCCTAAATGTGTCTGTCTATTTCACTGTCTTCGACTGGTCGGCTAGATTAAATGTCACTTTGATACAGGTCTATAACGAGTCCTGTAATGTTTATTGAATTGGTTTACAACTACATGTGATTAACTTTGTCAAGCACTGCACTTACTTGTGTTCGTCGAGCTTTGGTTTAGCTGGCCTGCCCCTGGGACATAGTTCAGCATGCAGGGGGTATGGCCACCTGTACCTTGACTTAGGTCGCCACAGTGATTCTGGTACCGGTCAGGCATTGAGTCTGAGTCTGCCTTGATGGCACGAGGTGGAATTAGGCGTCTTGGTTCAGCATGTGGTGTTGTGGCGTCTGCTTCTGGCAGAACTGATAAAGATGGCACAGCTACAAGGGACGTTGAGGCAGTGCGGGGAAGTGATTCCAGGTCCTCCACCTTGACTGCACGGGTTCCTACCCGTAGGGCAGGATGTTTCTCCGCTGGCGCAGGACAAGGGAGTTGCAGCAGGAGACAGCTCTCCACCTTGCCTGCGGATGCATCCCGTTGTAGGGCCGGGTAGTTGGAGGCGTCGATGGTCTCAACGTCCAGGTCCTGTGGCGAGGCAGTGTGATGGAGAGGAGTATCACCATGTTTCGGGTAGTAGGAGGCATTGACACTCTCGGCGCTCCGATCATCTGCGATCAGTTGAGCGGGAGGCAGAACGGGCTTCTCGTCCTCAACGGCACTGACAGGTGAATCTTCCTACGTAGTAGGAGGTTCTGACGGAGCACTGCTGTAAGCTATGCTCGATGTCTGCTGCAATTCATGGTCTGCAGGAACACTGGTCGACTTTGTGGAAGCTGGAACGTCCTTGACCCCTGTTCTGGACGTTTCTTGCGGTTGCGGTGTTTGAACTAGCTCTGTGGCGTGTTGTCCTTCCAGTAGTATAGTGGCGTAGGCCTCCAGGCTTACGTCGTGGACGTAATCCGGTGGTCTAGTGGCTGCCTCCGCTGTCTCATCTGGAGCGTATTCTGGTGGTCTAGTGGCGGGTAGAACTTCATCGTCTGAGACAGAGATCGACCTCGTGGAAGTTGGAATGTCCTTAACTTCTGACTTCGGAGTTGTACCAGGTGGAGAGGTAGGTGTTGGGTGATTCCTACCCCTCTCACCGATGGTGCTTTTGACTGCTCGCTGATGGGGCTTGATCGGCGTGGTGTCTAACAGGGGCCTTTGTCGCATGGATTCCGCCATGACAATTCGAAGCAGCTAGGGGTTGCTTTATCAAGTTTGGCTGCGATTTTCTCAGCTTAGCTGCGTGGCAATGAGGGTATTGATCTAACGGAGAATGCTCATTGGCGTTGTTCTACATCCAGTTTCCATGGCGCGATGTAGCTAGGTGACCTGTCGATGATAATGGGCAATGTCTCAATCCTCATTGAGGTTCCTGGCTCGGTATCGGGAACTACCCTTCTGGATGGAGGTTTCATCATCGTCTTCAGATTGACCAGGTGTTTCTCCTTCGGCGTCCCCAAGTGTCAGCATGTCCCCCGGGTAGGGTCGTATTTGGCCTCGGGTGGCCTATTGGAGCCGTCCACGCACGTCTTCGGCCCAGTAGATGTTGTGTCTTTTGCCGGCAATATAATACTGACCGTCCAATTTGTCAGCGAGGCCAGCACTGAACTGGTTACTGGCCTTGCTGAGAGAAGGTGTCGTGAGTAGTACCGTTTCACCTAGGGAGAATTCTCGTACCTCTGTCTTTGGTATATGGTACTTCTTTCAAATATACTCATCCTGGGCTTTTTGGGCTGTAGTATTATAGGCTAGGGCAGCTAGACTGATTTCCTCAGGTTGAAGCATATCGGTGGGCTCACTTTCCCATTACCAGTCGCCTGGCCGCCGGAGTGTTTGGCCCTGTAGGAGTACACTAGAGCTTGTGTCGACCGCTTCATTGGTCCTACCTCGAAAGGCAACAGAATTGTTGGGATGTCCTCATCCCAATGTCGCTGGTCGTTTCCCACACTGATACAAAGGCACTTCCTGATCTCCTGGTTCCTTCGTTCAGTGGGGTTGGCCTGGGGATGGTACTGCGGGGTAGTCCAGGTTTCTACTCCCCACCACTGGCAAACTGACTGCCACTGACGACTCGTGAATTGAGTGCCGTTGTCAATTAAAATGTCCTTTGTGTATCCCCATCGTGCAAATATATCCATTTCTATTTTTCGCACGATTGGGGCTGTTTCTTGGTTAGGCAGAGGGAAGGCCTCCACCCATCTTGAAAATTGGTCGGTTACTGCCACCAGAAAACTGATTGGTTACTACCACCAGATAGTGGTTCCCCTTGGTATTGTGGGGGTAGAACCCCATGGGGTTGGATGCTATGTGCGTCCACACTGTATTGGGTCTCCTTCGACATGCTGTAGGAGGGTATACTTTGCCACGACAGCATGTAACACAGTTGCTTACGTACTGTCAGACTTTGCTGCTTATTCCGTCCCAGTTGTATCAGACTTTGACGTCTAGTAGGTTTTGTACCTGTGTGCCCAGCTTGAGGGTGGTCGTGCCGGCATAGATCAGCGCGTTACTGCTGCGGAACCCAGATCTTCCAGGGCGTATTGGGTTGTCCACTACGTGTCCGCACAACGTCATCCCATAATTCAAAGCGATGTGGCTGTTCCCGTAGTAAGCGGCGTATGTCGGGGTCCTTCTGCTGACTCAATGTTATCTAATGCCGGGTGATTTGAAAGTCGGGGAGACGGATTTGTTCTTCCTGACTTCTTTCGATCAGAGGGGGAGGGGGACATCCTTTCGTCCTCTTCCTCCTCAGCTTTTTCCTCCAGTGTGGGAAATCGGGATATGGCATCTGGCAGGTCATTAGTTTTACCTCGGCTGTGTTAAACTTCAAAATCTGATTCCGTGAGGAACGTATCCCACCGTCCGAGTTCAGCTTTTCCGTTCTGTGACTTATGCAGCCATTGGAGGGCTTTTGAGTTGGTCCGCAGAATGAAGCATTGTCTTTCAAGATAGTAGCAATATTGAGGCTTTTGCTATCACTTTAGGTGGCCGTTCTCGTCTTGTTGGTATAATACTGCGCCCAGACCATGTTGACATGCGTCTGTTTGCTGTATTAACAGTTGATCTCCTTGCGTACGGTGGAGTTGCCTGATGTTCACGAAGCTGGCTTTCAGATTGTTCAAAGCGCGTTGTTGTTCCGGTCGCCATCATCAATGAGTGTCCTTCTCGAGGAGTGGGTGAAGTGGTGCCATGTGTTGTGCAATGTTTGGTACAGAATTGCTTGGCCAGTTGCTCAGACCCAGGTACCATCGTAGTGGTGGCGTGTTTGTTGGTTCGTCGGCCTCTTCAATAGCTTGAATCAAATTCTGTATTAGGATGTTCCCTTCTGGTGACACGACATGTCCTAAGTAGTCTGTGGTTGACTTACCAAAATAGCTTTTTGACCTTTGCAAATTATTCCATGGAGTTCTAGTCATTCAAGAACTCGCCGTAGGTATTCAAGATTTTCCTCCCAGCTATTGGAATAGATGATTACATCATCGAGGTATGCAAAACAGAACACTCCGATGTAACCAGTTAGTACCTCCGCAGACATGTGGTGTTGGAATGTGGCAGGGGCGTTCTAAAACCCAAATGGCATTATTTGGAATTAAAGAGTTTCGCCCTCGGGTGAAGTGAATGCAGTGTACTTGTGGTTCTCCGGGTGTATTGCAATCTGCCAATATCCGGACTCCATGTCCAGGGTACTAAAGATTTTTGCTTTGCCAGTGTCTTGCAGGGTATGCGTTATGTCGATAGCTGGGGAGGCAGTAGGGTGTGTTACTTCGTTTAGACTTTTACAATTGACACAGAATCTAAGTTTTCCATCTTTCTTCAGGACGTGTACTAGTGGGAATTATACAGTGAATTCGAGTGTTCCACTATCCCCTGGTCCTTTTTGTCGTTTACTTGTTCCATGATTAAGTCACGGCAGCATGCTGACATCCTGTTGAGTTGGTTGTACACAAGGATGTCGGTTGTAGTTCAGATCTCATGTTGGATCAATCTAGTCTGGCTTGACAACCCTCTTTGTCCGAATGCACTAGCATGTTCATTTAATACTTGGTGAAGCTGGCTGAATTCTGTCTCACCAAGTTTGTGGTTAATTCTGTTGGGTTCAATAGATGTTACAATATTATCCGGACTGTAGTCTCATTTTACGGTGATCCTATCCTTCTCACCCATATACACACTGCATTGTCCATGGTATATGATGCATTGTTGTTGCCGTAGCCACGGGCAACCTACTATCACTGCTTCAGAAATTGCAGGTGATACTACAAAGTCAGTAGACGCCGAGAGGCGATGCAGATTTCCCTGTAGAGTAATTCGGCCGCCGACCTGGAGAGTAGTAATGTGCTGGGCTATTCGTACTATTTTCCTTTGGAGGCGCATGTCCGCTAGTTGTTCGGTAGTCAAGAGGTGTCTTCGGATAAAGTTCCTTGTTGCTGCCGATTCAATTAGAACCAGCACACTGTTCCCGTTTATAGATGTATGAGGGGAGTTCTAGCGCAACTTAATTTTCATAGAAAAATCATTTTTTTTTGCTACCAAATCTTGGTTTGAAATTTAAGAAATTAAGCATTCTAAAAAACAAGCAAATTTATTCTGTAATCAAGCATTTTTATCACACAATCATGTAAATGTACCACTTTTTCAAAAATTGTCCAAGCAGGATTTCTGCCACTTTAAAAAACAAGCTATTTTACGCAAAAATCAAGCAAATTTCTTGCTTTTCAAGCAAAATTTTCATGTTTTCTAGAAATAGCAATTTGCAAGCAAGCAATCTAAATAAAGTAAATTTAAGACAAAATTGAGTGAAAATATATTTAAAGAAAATAAAAATTTATAGGCTATATAGACTTTATTCAACAAAAGTAAAACACCAATTATTATTTTTAAATTCTAAAAATAAAAAATATGAAGCATAGCCTTTACTGAATCCATAATCCCAACCATAGCAACAATCCAAACCATAAACATGTTCTTTAAAATCGGATTATTTATTGGATCTTAAATCATTTTTTTCAATTTTTAAAACAATTTTGATATGTACAATGTCCAATTCTTTATTAAGAAAAGTTTCTGTTTTTATAATTTCATATCCAATATCCCAAAGTTCTAAAAGATCTATAATTTGATTCATTTATAATATTAAAAAATCTATATATGTTTTAAAAAAGTGATACTATGAGAAAATTTTAATTAGAAAAATGATTTTTTACTTTTTGAAAAATTCGTAAAACTTTTAATCGCGACCACTCAGCTATGAGTCTAAAAAATTGTATTAAAATATTAAAACAGTTTCTTGTTTCTGTAAAATCATTTACTTTATCCATTTAATAAAATTAAAAATTTATATATCTTCAGTGATATTGTCTTTCAAATAATCATAAGTTTAATTTGGTTCACAATAAAACATTACAAATTGCATTAGCCTCAACAGCAGTTTTAAAATCTACACTAATTTTTATATTTGTTTTATCTTTGACTACTGCTGTTTTTCTATATAGGTAGTCAATAACATACAATGGTCTTCTTCCCCAAAATGAATAATAATTGATAACGCCATGAAAGTTTGTAGTTGGCTTATAATAAAGTTAATTTTTTCTGTATATAGTATCTAATTTTGTTTTAGAATTTATAAAATCATTAAAAGCGAAAAACATTTTAAGTCAAAGATCATTTTCAATATCTGGTTTCCAATTTTCGTTTGGAAAAATTTCACTTCTACTATTTTTAACAAAAATATTTCTTACATTGCAATAATCAAACATTGAAGCATGCACATATTGCTCGGCACAATTTTTTCTATTAGTTTGGAAATCTACAATTAGAAAATCAAGCATGTCAAATTTGCAAATTATGATACTGATATTTTATATCAAAGTTTAAAACAGTTCTCCCAGCAGGAACTTCTTTTTCTAAAAACTGCCAATACTTAAAATCAATATGAATCTTAGGGATTTTATATATTTTTTCTTTAATTGCAATTTATGTGTTAGATTCATATTCAATAGCCCACAAAATTTCTAGTTTTTCAATAACAATTTTATCTGCTTATACAACACATTATAATTCTATTCAAAATCGTATAATTAATAATATGGCAGATCTTATTGATGGAAATGATGCCGTCAATAAAAGATATCTCGATAAAGAAATAACTGATAAATAGCAAGATTTCAACAAAGTAATTTTGAATTATTGCCATACTCTTGTTGATTTGAGAGTTGAAAAAATCAAAGAAGATTCTGATAAAGAAGTAGATGTTAAATTACAAAATTTAAACCAATCTCATATATATTATTTACATGCAGAGTGGAATAAAATGACAAATGTTTTACACTTAGATAATGATCAAATTTTTTCCTTTTTTTGATGGATTGTACTGTTTATAAAATAGTTACGGATATTCTCATGTTTGATAATAATTTGGCCGTTTTCAAGAGTAATACAAAAATAGATCACAGCAAGCCCTTTGATGTTAACACAGGTGATCATTTAACTTTAAAAAAATTAATTTATTAACATTTCTTTATTCTGATGGAGAGGTGGTGGCAATAGGAATATTCGTGAAATATTAAGATTAACGCTATAACTGTGTGTGTGGTGTGTGTGTGTGTGTGTGTGCACACATACATGCACGCACACACACACAAAATTAAATTGAGACTACTTTTTTTCTCGGCAGCTTCAACTGCCTAATACATGGTGTTTGAAATGCAAGAAAGTCACTAAGAATAATAATATAAAAAAATGAGAATTCAACAAATGGATGATTTGTCCAGAAAGTATATACTCGTGCAATTCTAAAAAATCAACATTCTTAAAAAAAAAAATTACCCAACGTGAGAGAAGGAATGATTAATAAATTATATAAACCTGCGTGAAAAAATTTTCCAAGAAAAAGTTATATCATATGGCATGATGATTTGTGGCAAATTGATCTTGTAGAAATGGATACTGGAAATTTGAAAGGTATATCTCGCATAAATAAAGGTTATAAATATATTATGACAGTTATTGATGTTTTTTCAAAGTTTGCATTTGCTTTACCAATTAAAGATAAAACAGAAAAAAAATGTAGCAAATGCTTTAGAAAATATTTTGATGAAAAGAAAACCAAATAATTTACAAAGTGATAATGGCTTAGAAGTTTATAATAATAAATTTAAATAACTTATGGAAAAGCAGAATATAAATAATTTTTCTTCATTTTCTGAATTAAAAGCTAGCGTTGTTGAAAGATTCCATTGAACTTTAAAAAATATAATGTTGAAAACATTTTGCTTTGAATGGCAACTACATGTGGATAAATATATTGGATGAATTAGTGAAAGACTACAACAACACAAAGCAAAGCACTATTCGTATGAAGCCGATTGATGTCAATAAATAAAATGAAAAAGTGACAGCTAAAGCAGCCTATGATGCGCAAAATTTATTGCAAACAAATTTTGTGTTTACTAAACCAAAATATAAAGTTGGAAATGATGTTCACGTGAGCAAACTGAAAATTTTCTTTGAAAAAGGGTATACTGCTAATTGAACAGAATTGTTTACTATTTGTAAAGTTTTAAATTTTGATGTGCCAACTTACAAATTAAAAGATATTAATGCAGAAGAAATAATGGGTAGTTTTTATGAATATGATATTATGAAAACTAACTCTCCCGATGAATATTTCGTTGAAAATGTTTTAAAAACTAAGGGTGAAGAAATATTTGTAAAGGGGTGGGTTTTGATAACTCGCATAATTTATGGATTAGTAAAACATATGTATTGTAAATAAAGAAAAATTATATTCTTACTCAATTTGATTAAAGATTATTTATTTCATGAATTAATTGTTGTTGAGTATAGTTATTTCTATCAATGTTAAAATAGTTGCGAAAACACTCAATGTTGCCATTCATTTTTTCTTTCATTCTTTGATATAAACTGATAGAATTTGGAATATATTCAAATCACAATAATATTTCACAATTTGTATGTATATCTTAGATTCTTTGTAACTGTTTCAGAAGATTTCTTCTTTGAGTTCTAATCATATAATAATCAATTTCACAATTATTATTGAACAATTCTAGAAAAATTAAAGTTGGATTTAAATTTGGATCTTGTGTTTGCTGTACAACATGAGGGGCCATATCTCTAATTACCTCATTCATGCAATTTATTCTATCTATGACTCTACGCACTGTTTCTGTTAAATTTTCAATATTTTTATCTTTAATTTTATTTATATCTTTTAAATTATTAACTTCAACTTCTATAATTTTTATCTGCAGGTCTTTTAACTGTGTTCACTTTTTTAATGTGTTTTATTTGACCTTGGAATAAATGCAGTACATCTTTTTGAATCTTATATTAACCTTGTTTTCTAATTGATGGTAAAACTCCTTTGTCACCCATTTAGTAAATTTGTCAGCCAGAGGCATATTTGATCTAAATATTAACTTATACAGAGCTGATTCATTGATAAATAAAGCATTTGGTTACATATTTGAAGGTGTCCCTATTTTAGTGACGCTCCTGAGTTCAGTAAATTTCTTTTTATCATCATTATCAACAATATAATATAAAGCATTTCATGGTTTTCTGTATTCCAAAAGTCTAGTTATATCAGCTCCTCTAAACCAAGGATTATATTCCTCATCAATAATCATAACAACCTCGTTACCATTGTAAATAAGTTTGTTGTTGTTTATATCTAGAATTGACTCCATTGTTATATCCGAAACAATGCCCAAGTGAAATTGGCGAGTTGTAATAAGTCTTTTTATTAATATTCTTTTTTTTATGAAGAAAACAAATAATTGAAGAAAATAATATTAAAGAATATAGACCACATTCATTGAATTATATAGCTCTTAAGGAGTTAAATTTTCTAAATCATTGACAATATATTTCATTTTATTTATAATTTCATTATAGGATTCACACTCTTAATCCAAATGAAGCGAAGTTTTTTGGATAACCACCAATGAGATTATAACTAGGATAATCAACCATATAAATTTTTTCATCAACAAACAGGACTTATCGCTTGATGGTCTTTGGAATATAAAAAAATTATTGAAATAGGTCAGTAGAAACTGAAACCAATTTCTTTTCGAAAATGGTCTATTGATTATTTCATTGTCTCCCAAACTTTTTGTCCAAACATTTTTATTGTAAAAAATATACAATTCACCATCAATAATTAGAAATGTTTTTATATATTTGTCTTTGCATAAATCAAATGGTTCATCATCATTAAAAATATTTTATAGTGGGGACCCATAAAACTTTTGAATATTTTGAATATCGTCTGGTGGCAAATCAACCAAATTATTGTTGAGAATTGGGCACATGATTGCATATTTATCATTTGTATGTTTAAGACCTAATGCATGGCCAATTTCGTGGATCAAAACCGCTAGTAAATTAATTTTATTTTCAGGAGTGTTTTTATCATCATTATATCATTATTCCTGCTTATTGATGAGAATTTTAACAAGGCTATTTTGTTTATTTGAAAAATATGCCTGAGCCAGTGCACTATCAAATTGATATAATGTATAAGGACAAACTCAGCGTAACCTATGATTATTATGTAGGCCTTGTTTATATGATATGTATATCTGGAGAATTTGTATCGTAAACTAATTTCGAAATTGTGTGTTTTTGCCAAATGTTAAAAGCCTCTTTCGCTAAATTTGAAATTCATTTATTTGCATATGCAAAATTCCATTTTAATGAGTTTTTAGTCCATTTTGCTGTTGATGAAAAAAGGTCCACAATTATATAATCTTTAACACCACATATTGGCTTGTTGATAGAATTAAGTGTTTCTTCATTGAGTTTACCAGCGATTGAAGAGAGGTTGTGATATTCTTAAATAAGTTTCGTCCTTTTCAGTATCAATTTTTGAAAGCGAATTTGCATCACCTTCTAGATATCTATATTTATTTAAAAAGTCGATAACACATTTTGTCTGATTTTCTTTTTTGGATAGTGCAAAAAATTATATTTGTAATAGCGAGAATAATTATATAAGTCTTCACTTATATACAAAAAGTTTTAAAATATAATAAACTCTTTAATTTTATTTCTGTACTTACCATTGATAATTTTTCTATTCATATCTATTGTAATAAAACCATAATCTTCGTCTCAACATTTTGCACATATCTCGTATATATCTCAAAATTCATGTCTCCTCCAACAAAATCATTATAAACATGCTTTAAGTTACTATCATCTTGCCTTAATATACACAAAAAATTTGTATCCTCTCTTACCAATTGTTCAGGCACTCTGGAATAACTTTGAGCCAAATAAAAAACATCAATATTTTTATGTCTTCCTCAAATAAAATATTGGCGAATCATATCTTGACTATCTTAAATAACAGTCAAATACAATTAGAGTTTTGTTTTCACATTGATCTAAAGGATTCATTTCCTCAGTGTTATTTAAAAAAATTTGCCATTTGTTCATTAGATTTTTTTGGATACCACTTCAAAATCATCTTGTAATTGAATATATTTCGGTTGATTCAAACTTTTAGAGCAAACAACAAATTTATTAAAATTTAACCACGCCATATTATAAATAAAATTTACCATCAAATTAGTTTTTACGCAATTTCTAGGACGAACTATCATACCTCTATCAGCCAAACGTTCACCATTTTCTTATTCGTAAAAGATTCTTCAGAAATAAACGCCAACACCCCAGTCAACTTTGCGCAGCATAGGCTGCTTTAGCTGCCGCTTTTTCATTTAATTACAAATAATTTTTGTAATTAATGGATAATACGATTTTGTCTCGACAGCTGGAGCTGTCAACTAAAGTTTTCAAATTAACAAACAATAGTTCTATTCTGAAGAAGAAACTTCACTATGATATAATTCATAAAGATAAATCGATTGCATTAGTCAGTTTTCATGCAAAATTTTTAACTCCGAACGTGGAGAATAATACTATAACTACAATTGAAAAAATGAGTGATGTTGACATAAATGAAGTTATTACAATCCCCAGAGGCCAATACGATGTTGAATCTTTAAAAGAAACTATAAATTTAATTGAGCCATTTTCAACAAACATTGAAATAACAACAGACAATGTGAAAAATAGAATATCTATCATAACTGAGATTGATATTAAACTTGATGATCACGTATCTGATGTTCTTGGCTTTGAAAGAAATATGACTTTTGAAAAAGAAAAAATTTTTGTAGGCACTATGTTACCGAATTTTAATCTATGTAAATCAATAAATGTTCATTTTAACTCGGCATATGGCATGTTCATAAAATATGATGAATCTAATCATTTGGAACTGATATAATTACTAGTTTTCCTCCAAAAACTATATTTGGTTTTCGAGATTACATTAGCTATGAGCCCCCATATCCAAATTTTTTTAGAATAATTAATGAACGTTTTAATTATACTGTCTTAGAAATTAGAGACAAAAATCGAAATTTAATTGATTTTGATGGTTCTGAAATTGATGTTGTTTTGGGAATTAAAGATGTTTAAAATATAATAATATAAAAATTATTCTTTTTGATATCCATACGGCAGTGTCTCAATTTTATTTTCTAGTATAATTCTTTTGTTATCACAAGGACTCAATACAATTTTATTAACTTCAACTGTTTATACTTCGTGTTTCTCACTCCTTATCAAATTCATTGTTCTATATTGAATTTTATCATCAAACAAATAATTCTCATAGTCTTCAAATGTAATTCTCTTATTAACAAGACATTTTTTCACACTTTTAGATTTTTTGTTTTCTTTATTGCCAACTCTATATGCATACATTTTTGCTCGTAAACCAACAAATTCTTTCATTATTTTACCATTACAGTCGTCTTTCGTTTTCCCTAAAACTTCTTTATTTATGTGAGGCATGTTTTTAATATTGCTTTTTGGATAATCACTTGTATCAAATATTTCTATCATCGACTTCATATATTCGTAAAAATCTTCTGTTTTTATGTTATAAATGTATGAATCTGTATCTTGATAGCATAGTTCAATTTTATCATCATATTTTGGCTTCATCACTTTATAATGGAAATCATACATCAATACTTTCGAGATATCCAAAATGGCCATGCCCACATATATTGGCTTATTAAATTTTACATTATTTTTATTCATGTTACTAGCCACAAGATTCTCATTAAATATAGTACTTCGTTAGAAATTTGGTTTTGTTACTATTATTTCACATTTTGCATCTAATACTAGTTTTATATCTACTCTGTTTCTTATATTTTCCATAGTTTTGTCAAACAGAATTATTCGTGAGCTTATAAAAATCTTTTTCAAAATAATTTTTAGCATTAGTTCTCATTGTTGTATTCATATCAATATATTTCTTCAACCAATAAGACTGATCAAACGTCAATATTCTATGTATTTTAGTGAGTTTTAAATTTATTATTTAGACACTGTTTCAAGTTTCGATAGTGAATTACGTTCTTTTGTTTGTTATCTAAAGTTGTTAATAATTTATATTGATTGGTTTTTGGAACTACCTAATTTTTTGAGCAAAATGGAAGATATTTATGTAAATTATGTAGTTCTTGTGAATATTCTAACTCAACTTCTAATATATAACTATACTCGGAATCATTCTCCAAATCTAATATTTTTTCACTCCAGTAATCTAAATCATTTAATGCATAGTATACCCACTCGAAACCACCATATGGTAAATGTTACGACATTGCCCAACTATACAAATTATTCAAATTGAGATTTGCTAAATAATTTGATTCTTGATTTGGATTAAAATCTTCCAAATATTTATTTGCTTTAAAATATTGCTTACAACATTGTGATATTCCACCTGAAATTCCTTTTTCAATCATTAAAATCAAATCATAGTTGTATAATTAATCTAGGGGTTGTTTAGCCTTTTTTAACATTGCATCTCATGATAAACCTGGTGCTGTAAAATACCATGCAGGGTCTAAATCATGTGAATTTATACATGTGTTCCTAAAATTTTTGAATATATCTGCTAACAATAATACATCACTTTTTAAGTATAAATCATGGTATTCGCCAATATTTTTTATATTATATTGGTTCCATACACATTTTGCACATTCGTATTCATCATCAGATGTAGTATTTTCATTTAATTTATTGTAAAATTCACTCTTTGGTGGAAGTTCAGTTTCTTCAAATTTCTTCCAACTATCCATATAATCATATGGATAATAATTAAATCGACTTGATCTTCTGGAAAATGTTTTTGTGTGTGTTTCATTTGATATTTACGTAAATTATATGATAATTGATCTAAACTACTGGCCATATATTTAAATGTGTGTATAAATTTCATTTTTAAGTTTTCTATTTTTTTCCCTAAAGTTATAAACTTTTCTTCATTATTTACTGCTAAATCTATATTTTATCATCATATCCTAACTCTTTAATAAATAATTGTACATCATACCCACCTAAATTATGAAAATTAATTGGTACAAAATATGGTAATTTTAATTTTAGATTACAATTGTTGCTTGTTGGATTAATGGATTCTCCACTTATGTGACCATAATGATGTATATTTTTATTTTCCTCAGTATATTCACACTCGCATACAGTACATGTTTTTGATTTCCTATATAATATTTTTTCTTCTCTTGTTTATTTGTGAATATATTTCACCAATTTCTTCTAGTTCGCTTTTTATTGATTGTATAAATATTTTATGAGTATCTGGGCCACAATATACAAGTGGTGGTCTATAATCACCATAAGCACATACTATATAATAGCAAATACCAGAAGCTTCATGTAATTGATATTTCATTGTATATGACTCATCGTTTAACTTTAAATCAATGTTGTTTATTTGATCATTAGTAAGTTTATATCTTTCTTTAAGTGTTTCTTTATGAAAACCATTATCAATATCATCCTCGGTTAAAATATTATATTTTTTGATTAAGTTAAATTTTTTTATTTCTCTTGGATTTGGTTTGATGGTTGATATTTTCTTTAAAATTGATTCAAAATCTGCTGATATTGTGAATGGGACTTTCGTGGTGTGTTTTATATTTAAAAATTTTATTTCACTTTTTGAACGGATGATTATCTTCACAGATTAATTTTTCGAGCAATCTTCAGTGCATTGATTAAATTTTTCTTGAGAATAAAAGAATTGAAGGCACATATTGCATATATAAACTTTGCCATACCTATTATTTTTTATGCTGAAACTAACCTTGATAAATCTTAAATCCAACAATAATGCGAGTTTGTATCATCTTTGAAATAAAGTAAATTTATATGCGTATTCTTTTTATTTTTTGTAAGTTTTAATGGATATACCATGGATTTCTTACCTTCATCTTCAATAGAGTATACATTTATAGACACATCAATTTGATTTTTTATTTTTGGTAATCATCAATTTTAATAGGACATTCAAATTTAGCTAATGCTTTCTCAATGTTAAGACCCACATTTTTATGTTTAGATACTCTTTGTGGGTCTTTTTCAGCAGGAAACAATGCAGATTTTACTGCCCAAAGGAAGCATTTTGATTATTGTTGTTATCATTATTCATGCTTTCTTTATCTTATAAATTCTGGTAGTTCAATTTATGATGATCCTTGTAATGGATATACTATTTATGACTTATTTTATTTTATTATTTCAATAACTCTATCTAAAGTCGATTCAGAACCTCTTCTTTGAAATTCAGATGATTGTGTAAATAATTCCTGTTTTTATAATTTTATAAATGTATAATTTTCTCCTTTGTTTAATATTGTGTGATCATACCGACTGAAAATGTAAATAATTTCTACTTTTTATTTTCTTGCTTGCGACAATTGGTATATAATTTAATGCTGGTTTTTACCCCTTTAAGGTTCCTGAGATGATTGCGTATTTCCTCGAAAACCTTATTTTTGTACTGAATTTAAAAATTGATTAGGCTGTACTAAATTAAAGGAATTTTCAATGTTATATGTTGATATCCTACTTTTAAAAACCGTATTAACTCTGTACTTTTTATTGGTTCTTCTATTTCTTTTGCTAACAAACACATTATTAGAAATGGGGAATATTTCTTTTAATTTCTTTTTATCTTTTTTATATAATTCATTGTTATTGACACCAGCTACAGTAGAATTTGTAAAATTATTCTTTGTTATCCATTCTGTTACTTGCTTACTTTTATATCTAGATTGCATAAAAACATTATTAGAAAATGGGAAAATTTTTTAAATTCTTTTTTAGCTTAGTGTAATTTGAAAAGGGTAAATTTGTAAAGTTTCTTTTTCTTTGTTTATTATTAATAAATGGTATAATAGCTGCAATTAAATCAGCTTTCCTTAGCCTGTACCAATATTTAATTTTTAAATCTCTACCTATAATTCTCAACTCTCTAAATCTCTTCTCACCCAACTCAACTGTGATATTGCGCATTGTCATTTTTATTGTTTTTTTTAAATAAGAAAACGAAAAATGGGGGTAGAGATATAAGTGTGTAAAATTGAAATATGACCGTAAATTATTGTTAGTAATGAAATCGTTTTTAACTATTTAACTTCTTCTTATGATGATATTTCTCACAGCATTTTGTACATATTGTTGTATGTTTGTCCTTAGTAGTTTTATGACAAGAAAATGAATTTATGGAGTTATTCGCGTTACATACTGTACATGTTTATGTTGAGTAATTAACACGTTGAATTTCATTTTGAATATCTACTATTGCATTGTGTAATTTAGTATTTTTATGCTTTTTGAGATATCCATTACAAACATATTTTCCACATTCACATAGTATTTTCTCATTTTTTAACTTATAGCGACGTCTATCATATACACTAAAGAATTTTTTGCATTTTGTTGTATGCTTGTCTATGGTAGCTTTGTGGAGATAAAATGAATTGATAAATTTATTTTCTGTACATACTGTACATGTTTTTGTTGAATAATGGGCATGTCGAATTTCATTTGTATTGTGAAGTTTAGTATTTCTATGCTTTTTGAGAGATAGTTTAGAAACATATTTTCCATATTCACATTGTACTTTCTCTTTTTTTTAACTCATTGATTTTTGACATATTCAGCACAACTTTTTTTTACAAGTGTTAATATGCTTGTGTTTTGTGCATTTATGCGTGTAAAATCATTCTATATTTAATACTTCACTACATTTTTTTACATTTCTTTTCTTGATTTTCTATTTTTTATTTAATAATAAAAATAATTTATTAAGGGAATGAAAAAATGTTTTCTGTAATAATTTGTTTCTTTGTAAATAACACAAAAAAAATGGAATCTCTGCTCAACAAGTTGAACATTTTGCTTGAATTCATCAAACTACAAGATCTAGAAACAAATAAATGGTTTACTGCTGCAGATTTTAAAATGTATGGGTCTATGTTTGGCAATAAAAATTAATTGCATTCTAGATGGTAAACTTAAAATTTCATTGCCAGCGCGCTATGTCAAGATACTCAATAAAATTCTTTGAAACTAATAACTGAGAAGCAGGTTTTTATAATATATAAAAGTTTAAAAGAAATTAAAAGTGGAAAATTTGTCCACGATCTAGAATTCTCTTAAAATAATATATAAATTCTGTCAATTATATTTTAAATATTTTCCCATGATTTGTCTTAAATTGGCTTTATTTATGTTGCTCGCTTTTTTATTTCTAGATAACATGAAAATTTTGCTTGAAAAATGAGAATTTTGCTTTATTTTTGGTAAAATAGCTTGTTTTTTAAGGTGGCACAAATCCTGCTTGGACATTTTTGAAAAAGTGGTAAATTTTCATGATTTTGGGGTAAAATTGCTTGATTTTGAAGTAAATTTGCTTGTTTTTTTAGAATGCTTCATTTCTTAAATTTCAAACCATGATTTTGGAGCAAAGAAACAATGATTTTTCAACGAAAATTGAGTTGTGCTAGGACTCCCCTTTTACATCTACTCCCATTTATCTCTACTTCTATGTGAGGGGCTATGGGGACTGATGGATCCTCATTTTAACCCTGGATGATGATGGGCCCTTGGTGTCCAATGGTGGTGGCCCGCTTTGCACCCTGTCGGAGGCATTTTCTGTCTTGCTATCGGGAGTTGGTTTTTCAGTCGGTCTTGCTGGATTAGTTGCTGGCATTCAATTAATCTTGTTGGGTGGAATGGCACACCCCTCCTGTTTCCGGGGGCAGTCCTTATTCCAGTGGTTCTCTGGGCAGAACCAGCATTTTAGTATGAATGCTGTGTGAGTGGTTGGAGCTGGTGCACCTTTAGGGGATATGACCGGTAAGGGTTTTTCAAGACTTGCTTGTGCTGTAAAGTTTTGCTCTGCTGCTCGAGTTTGATCAACCAGCTCGTCCAAGGTGGTGGGTTTAGCCATGAGGAGGATGTTCCTTAGGCTAGGTAGTAACAACCGACTAATGGAACGAACTGCGGTAGCTTCGTAGACTCAGGGGAACAGCCGTCAAAACATCTGTTCCTTCATCAGTATGAAGATTTCAGCTTCGTTGTTGGGTAGCTGAGTCTGGCTATAGAATTGAGTCGTCAGTCGGGCTAACACCTCCTCGCCGTGAATTCATTAGTGAGTCTGTTACTGAACTGTTTCCACTCTGTCAGGAACTCTCTGTATCGTTCCCACCAGGCGAGGGCTAGGACTTTTAAATGTAATTGGGCCCTGTCGACCTATTGTTTGACAGGGAGGTCTGTTTCCTTAAATTCCTTTTCACATTCTTGTGTAAAGGCTACTGGATCCTCATGGGGTCGACCTGCAAAATCCATAATCTTGATGTCGTCGTCTTTCCCGGTTGCTGGATGGCCGGGTGCCGTTATTGGTTATATGTAAATCTAGGATGGCTTTGACTTCCAGGAGTGAGAGGTATGTTTACTTCGGCACCTCTCACATTGGTAGGCCATCCCTGGCATAGAACTTGTTCATCGGGCCATCCTAGGCATAAGTGATGGTAGGGTTCGCTGCATGGCGTACATTATACGATTAATGCCTCGGCCGGGACAAGTGATTTCATTGTAAAAGCTTGTTGGTTGTTGGCGGCAGGCTTCACAACACCTATATGCTAATCCACCTGTGCCATGGGCCTCTTCCGGCCAGCCCAAGTATATGTAATGAAATCTTTTGGTGCAGTATGTACATTCTATTTGCAGTGAGCCACTGCCTGGACAGTTGGCATGGCTGCACTGGGAGTCGGGTATGTCTGTTTCATTGTCACGATGTTTGCCGGTGGTGGCGTTGATCTCTAAGGCAGATATTTTAATAGTTATGGGCACCACGGGGTGTTTTGTGAACTTCCCAAAGTCCGTTCGGGTTTTTTCGGCTTGACCCTTAGTTCTCTGGGTCCTGGTTGGTCTAGTTCGGCCATTCGCTGCGTAGAGTTAATAGTCTGATGCCCCACATTGGGTGCCAGAAAATTACTTGACGCGTGCCCGGCTATTGACTGTGTGGCACGTTCATCGAGATTTGATGCTCTAGACCAAGTGCACAGTTATAGGTAGCTGACAGAGGTTGCGTTGGGGGGGGGGGGGGGGGGGGGGGGCGTTAGAAACCTGACTTACATGGAAGGTCTTCGGTCAGGTAGTAACGTGGATTAACTAGCTGAGTAAGACTGTTGTTACAGTTCTTGAGTTATATTACGTTGAACTTCAAGTTCCAGTCCGCTGCTTCTTGTGTCCAAAAGTTTGGGTTGGCTAAACCGTATCTAGCTTTGGTCTGGTAGACTAAATCCCTTACTATCAGGTGATAGTAGGGACTGGTATGGACGAGCGGTGGAAAATGGATATAACATATCACGTGTACAGACAAGACGGCCTGTAATCTTAGCGAGGAGGTGCGGTCCTGTTCCGCCTGTTATTCCTGCATAGGAGGGGCTAAGGTACTCCGCTGCTGGGCAGCTAGATGATCAATATTTTGCTCCCTATGCCTTCGGCTGTGTCTTATCTTGTAAGTCATAGAGTTAGGTCGCTACTGAATAAGATAAGGTGTGCACTTAGATGGGAAACTATGTCCTATGATAGTGTAGGTCCAGTAGCTGATTTGTGGTACAAGCTTGGTAAGAGTCTTCACTGATCCCCCACGTCTGCGGACATATAAGAGACGTTGCGCCATGTGGGCAACCAATACTACTACTGGATGTGAGTCTCCAGCGAAGGCCAGGGTACAACACCCAGGCCAATACCGCCCCCAGCATCTAGGTGCTCTGGTAGGTGATACAGGCAAGGTTTTCTGTCTGTCCTTGGTGGAAGATTTTCATACTGGTCATGCCACGTCTGTTCTTTCTTCCCAGCATCTCAGAGCTCGGGGGGTAATAGGAAGCAACAATAACTGTCTAATGCGGCTGTCTGTAGGAGACAAAAGAAGTTAAAGTTTAAGTAGCAAGGTATATTCGTGTTCGTTGGTGATGAAGACTGATGTCATCACAGAGGGTAGCCGCGATGGCTACAGAAGACTCGAGGTATCGCTGGAGGCCCCAGTGCTAAGAAGTACTCGGGGTGTACTCAAGAGAAGAATTTCGAATGACTGACTATAGCCACGCTGCACACGGACTTATATAGTGTGAAGTCTAGGCTGCCACAGCAGGGTGCAGGGAAGGCACATGACGTCCTGCTGTGGAGGCTGGCTTGGGAGGTAGGAACCCTCCTGTCAGCATCCTTGGTTCATGGATCTTCTGTGGTGCTTGGCTCCCCCCATAAGTGGCTTATAGCTTGTTGGCACTCAGCACGTGGAGAAGGGGGAAGGCGGCGTGCTCTCTGGTTGCATAACCTTGTGGCCAAGTGCTCTGCCGCCCGGGAGGTTGTAGCAGCAGAAAATTTATGTGTAAAGTGGTGTGCGCACACCTCTCACGTGGGTGTTTAAAGTACACAACTCTTACGTAGGTTGAAGTAAGAGTATATTTCAAGTAAAATAATACATTTGGAAAAATGAAAATGTACAAAATACAAACAAATTATTATTACCTCAATCTTCTAAATAATAAATGAACTACGATCCTTTACACAAAAATATAGCAAATAAAAATAATTCCCCAAAATTTAAATTATAATATATTGCAATGCTACAAGCTACGTAAGGATCCCGCTTGTAACCTCCAAAAAGGGAAAGTGAAACTGTTGTACAAATTGTAGGTTAACACAGGGTAAACCTCCCGCACGTGTACACTAGTGTAATAAAATTGTGGATTGTAACCACCACATAACCTCCCACGAGAAGGAGACAATTGTAAATATGGTAGAGCATAGAGTAAGTTAATACGAGGTATTCCACACCTCACTCTCTGTAATAATGTGTACGGATTAACTATCCAAAATGTAAGATTCGACACTCAAAATTTTTAGGCACACAAAACTTTTGATGCCAAGTGAAACCCTTCACGTTGCATTGTAACTTAGGCCAGATGCCCATGACTTTATGAAACCACCTACCACGCTCACGTAGCATGAGCTCAACGTACGTAATCACAAAAGGAGGCACGAGCCTACCTGGTACATAAATCCCTGCCACGAGCAGATTATAAAGTTATCCCCATATGCATAACCAGGGTTCCAAATGGTAAATAATCTCCCACTATATAAAAGGGAACCATGTTCTAGATAATAAAATACTTTGTGAGTGTACTACATGTCCTAGTATCTTAGTCTGTTATTACCCTAACCTTAAGATTCTGTACTATTATGAAAAAAGTGATATGTACCCTAGCTTTAAGAGTGTTTAAGCATTGTGTTCATGTGTATCTCAAACAGAGATAATTCTACTTCTTTCATGTACAAATAGTACGTCAAATTAATTGAGTGCCAGTGACATGTTTGTCTTCTATGCACTACTGTATGTTTTTACGTAGGGGCATCATCCGGATTTCTGATAAGGTGTGTAAGAATTTCTTTTCTAAAAACTTGGTTTTGTCATTTTAAGTAACTAGGATACTGTGTGACCATACCACCTGAAATGATAAGTCAGTAAAATTCATCCTGCATGGGCCACAATTTACCGATCCCCAACTAGCAATCTTATGCAAGTAGGATTGACGCCCGTTCTTTGCATCCGTTAGTTTCCAAACTTTTATTTCTCGAGAACAGAAATAAATAAAATATTAGTAGTATGATAGTGGCGACTTGATGATAAGGGGATCGGAGTAGGAGCCAGGGGAGCCGCCATTTTGTTATGTCACCCAGCTGCCATTTTAGATGTCATTGACCTTTCACCCCAATCCATGTGACCTTTGACCTAGACCCCGGTGACCTTTGATCCCAAAAACCTTAAAACATTCCAAAAACTCTTTAAAAAATTCAAAAAATTCTAAAAAAAAAATCTGAAAAAATTTATTATTAAAAATTATTTAATAATTATTGAAAAGATCCTCAGAAATGACCCATTTTTTCCAGAAATACTGACAGTCAGTACCTATGACCTTTGACCATGTAAATTAAAAAAAATTCACAAAGAATTAAAAAAATGTATGAAAAAATTTATAAAAAAAAAATTATTATTAAAAAATTTAATTAAAAAATTGTTAAAAAAATTTATGAAATTGTTTCAAAGTTAGTTTTATTTAATTATATTCAAAAAATGTTTAAATTAAAAGCCTTTAACCTCGGTGGTCATTTTCCCACTTTTTCCCCTTGAAATTTTACTTTTTTTCCTGAAAAATTCCCTTAAAATTTTTTTATTGAAAATTGTTACAAAATTTTCAATTAAAAACCTTACATTTCCAGAGGTCTCCCTACCCACCACCAATTACTCACCTCTGTTCGAATCCAGCAGACAACCTACTTCCTTGCCTCCACTCCCCTCAAATATACTCATTCTGCCATCTTTTTTTTTACATTCTACATTTGTTTACATGCTACTGAAGGCAGCCATATTTGTTTATATGTTACTGGATGCCGCCATATTTTTTTCGTTTGTCATTTATGTACATGCTACTGGAGGCAGCCCCCCAGGGTTACAAAGGTTCCATGGATCAATGAAGTTGATGGGGCCAATTGGGTCGATGGGGTCAATGGGTCATGGGGTCAGACTTGTGAGGGAGTCAGTCCGACAACAGGAGTCAGTTGTCTATATTAAGTGGGACCATAATTTATAGGTAAGCGAAGAACTTGTCTTGAAGAAACTGTTGAAGATATAACGGCATGGTAATGTGATCAAGGAACTAGCATCTAAAGCCTGCCTACCTGCCTTAGTGTGATGTCTCAATGCTCGCATGTGATTGGTTAGTTGCAATCGCGTGGTAACTTACCAATTGGCTGGTCGGTGTCTTTACAATGTATTAGTAGTGTAATATGATTGGTTCAAAGTCGATATGACATCATAGGGCTTGCACACTCGTATATAAGCAGAAAGAGGTCAGCTGAGAGGTACAGTTTGACAGTGGCTGTCGTGATAGGTGGATCGTCTTGGCTAGCTTATACGCCAGGTCATCCATGGCTACCTACGTTAAAGTTGAGTGGATATTGCCCACCAATGGTTTCTCACCACCGACTTCTTCAGCTGTGATTGCTACATGACTAGCAGCATCTACTTCCACCAGTGCAGTACCATTGACTTCTTTGGGTGGGTCACCTACAAGCAGTTCAGTCATCAACGTCTTCAGGCATGACATTGACAGTGCCAACGACTTCTATGAGTGTGCTACCTACGGCAGCTCCATTGGCATCATCAACTGGACTATTGGCCTCTGTTCAGCAGCATCTTTATGGTCAACAGCATCTGCAGAACCATTCCGACATTATAAGTGTCGGTTCTGTGAAAAGACGTTCACGAGCAGTAGAAATACTCGGCGACATGAGTGCTGTAATTGTACTAAAAATCTTTGTTGCACGTCATATTTGTGTGACAGGTGCAGTAAGCAGATCAGTCGTAGTGACAGTTTACTTAGACATATTAAAGAATATTGTATTTGTTTAGGGTGTTAGTGATTGTAATAATTAAATTTAATAAAGAAATGCCTTTGAATACAATTGTGTTTCATTTCATGTTTTCCTACTTTTTCGGAATATAATTAAAAATTAAAAAGGTAAAGAAATAAAATGTATTAAAAAGTATTGGACTGTATGTACAATTATATAATTAAATTTAAAAGTTTTTAAAATTAAATTACTTTAAATTTAAATACGAAATATATATTTAATAAATTATGCATGTCATCAAAGTCTCGCATTATACTTGTAGGTATACTGCTGATTGAAAACATCTGCTTTATATACGGTGGAAATTTTCAAGTCTTTTAATATCTATATGTGTGTGTGTGTGTTTGTTGTGTGTTGTGTGTGTGTGCGCGTGCGTGTGTGTGTGTGCATGTGTCCAACAGCTTGCTTGGCTTCCAGCATGCTTACTTTTACTAATTTATTCTCGAACTTTTGTTTTCAAGGTCATTCATCGTCACTCAGGGCCATAACGCCAAGGTAAAGGTATTTTATATCCAATGTGGCGGTGATAGTCTGTAATGTATTATGCTTGCTGAATTTTATGCATTTTTTTTTACGAATTTTTGTTTTCAAGGTCATTCAATTGCTTGGGGTAAAGGTAAACATAGTCTGCATCCAATATTACGGATGGGTGATGCCTACCAAGATGGTGGTCGCATGCCAAGATGGTGGTTTCCAGAAATGTGTAAACAAATGAGTGAAAAACAAATATTGCGGCATCCAGTAACATATGAACAAAGATGGCTATCTCCAGTAGCATGTAAACCGATGACGAACGAAAAATAAATATGGCGGCATCCAGTAACATATAAACAAAGATGGCTGCCTCCAGTAGCATATAAACAAAAATGACTGCCTCCAGTAGCATGTAAACAAATGAAGAATGAAAAAATCACGATGGCGGAATGAGTATATGTAGGGGAGTGGAGGCAAAGTAGTCAGTCATCAGCTGGATTCAAACAGAGGCGAGTAATTTGTGGTGCAAGGGAGACCTCTGTAAATGTAAGTTTTTAAATTAAATTTTTTTTAAACAGTTTTTTTAATAATATTTTTTAAGGGAATTTTTTAATGAAAAAAAAGCAATTTAGGAGGAAAAAAGTGAAAAATGGCCATGGGGGTTACAGGCTTTTTAATTAACATATTTTTGAAAGTAAATGTTTTAACAATTTTAAAAATTTTTAAAACAATTTTTAAATATAATTTTTTAATATATTTTTTTATACATTTTAAAATAAATTTTTGAATATTTTGTGAATTTTTCGTGATTTGTTAAAAATATTTTAATTTTCAAGGTCAAAGGTCGTAGGTACTGCTCTGTGGGTCACTAATCCCTGTCTCCTGTCTGATCCCAGTCACTGATCCTTGTAGTATTTCTGGGGAAAAAGGGTAATTTCTGAGGATCTTTTTAATAATTTTTTGGAATTTTTTTGAGGAATTTTCAGTTTTTTTTTTTTTTTTTTTAAGGTTTTAAAATTGTTTTTGAGGTCAAAGGTCGTCGGGGTCAAGGTCAAGGCCAAATGTCACATGGTTCGAGTGTGAAAGGTCAAAGACATCCAAGATGGCGGCCGGGTGTTGTAACAAGATGGTGGCTCCCCCGGCTCTGATCCCCGATCCCCTTACCACCAAGTCGCCATAATCATACTACTAATATTAACGTAAAAATATTTAGTACAACTTAGTTTGTACTACCTCAATGTTAAAGAATTTTTAAATATTTCTCCAATATGTGATCTTCCCTCGAAGTAGGAAGGCAGAGGTTCAATGAACAAACGACTTGTTCCTGCAAATTTTCGTTTCCCAATTCTTCCTCCCTTGGTAAGAGAGATGAGTTAAGAAACTATACGGGATGTCTACAGGCGCTGCAAAGCAAATGGACCCTTGTCCGCAGTGCAACCAAGAGTGGGGAGGAGAATGAAGAGGGAGAAGGAAGAGTCCGTTAACCCACACAGATAAGACCCAGATGGCGTGTCACCTAGAGACAGGCCTGCCAGACTCCAGACATGGCAGCATGAGTACAGAGATGGTGCTCGCCTAGAAGCCAATCACACAATAAATGATTGCGGCACCCACGATCAACACTTGAAGCATTTGTGGATTCAAGGTGGGTCTTCATCGCTTCAAGGAGTGGCCGATTGACGCATGCCAGCGTGCTGCGCTCTCTACAGGCAACTTCGTCCCATCTATGAGTGACTCTTCACTCGGGACCAGTCACAACAGTGGCGAACGAGACAAACACATCAAGCACGGAGATTCTACTAACCTGGACAGCCGAATACTTTATTGTAATGAAGTCAAGTAGTTATAATAAACACCGCCCGCCTGGTTCCCTACATGCAAGTGCCACCCCAACGAATAAAATAGTTTATTTTGAAAATACACAATTCTTCATGTTAGCGCTGAAGAAGTTCCAATCAAACCCTGAGATGGCAGCACCCCCGTGGCCTTGTGATGTCACAACCAGCCAGCCTCAGGACGAGGTGTTGTTATTTGTCGTCGCCTCCAAGCAGGGAGATAAGAAATGTTCGACGCTCCAGCCTTATGAGAAACCAAACCCCGTGTTGGGAGGCTACTCTACCCACCACACCTCAAAGAATTGCTGATTGGCAGAAATTAAGTATAAATAGATTCCACCACTTTGGTCCAGCGAGAGACGCCGGGCTCGCCGGCCAAATGGGATTGCGAGCCCAACCCAATCTGAGAAGATTCCTTCCTCTCGAGAGCCTGTGGCAAGGCTCGAACTTCAACCCGGTTGCTTGGGAAGGCAGCACTTACTCCAGCTGGCTGCTTGAGAAGACCGCCAGCACTCCAGCTCCTACAGTCTGGATAAGGCTCGCCCACGCGTGACCACCCAGGTTTCCACTCACCAGACAGTAAAATCCAACCACCTGTACCCACTGCCCTCACCTCAGTCAGCTTTCTTTGACTCCCACGGTAGCAGGTTGGTAGGCGATTAACATCTCCCTAGAGACTTCCCCTTAATAAAGTATCATGCTGTAAATTGCATTCATAGACTAAATTGCATTTTTGCTAATTCTTTTAATTCCAGGCTTGCCTTTGCCCGTCGAGATTTAATTTTTGGGTTTAGCTTAAGTCTTTAATTGTATTTATTTTACCCGGGTGACGTCCTCAATTCTAAATATTTTTTAAAACTTAATAAATATTACGTTAATTCGTAAAACTTTGTGTGTCACCTACATTAATTATTGCCTATTTTCCCTTGTCATTTATTGGTTAAATTTATTGCAGTGTTAGTGCATTAATATTTGTATTAATTCGGAACGTCAGCAAACAATTGTGCTGTATGCTGGACTCCTTAGGTGACAGGGCCTGGGAAGCTAATTTGCATTTAAGCCTGAAGTGCACACTGCTGCTCCTGGGTTTTCAGTGCTTCCACAACCGCTGCTAGACGCTGCTTAATACCTTGACTGCCCATCAGATGGCAGGTCCGTGGAAAGACTGTAAAGTTGAGCCCACTTAGGACTGCTACATCCGCAGAATGGTAGCCAGTTCAAAACTTCAATACATAACAAGCACGGCGGATTTGGGAGCTGCCAAAGGTGACATAAAAGAGGTGCGCTAAAGAGACCACTTCCCACTAATCATTTGGTAGCTAATTTTAATCCGATTGAGTTATTGCCTGCAGAACCCATAGAGTTGCCTGTCTGTTACGACATCATCACACCTCCGACGCGCGAGACCCCCCTTAAACATCTGTTAGGTTGGTGTCCTCCAGACGACGATGAGCAGGAAGGCGTAGTCCCAGAACCCACATAGACGGTAGTACTCGTTGATGTACCGGAAACCCCGGTAGCTCCTGTTCAGGTCACCCCAACTCCGTCGAGCATTGTGCGGTTAACGACTGGCAGATTTATTTGGGTTCAACACCTAACAGTAGAGGAACTGCCTAACTTTTGCATTATAAGATTAGCCTCCTGGAAATTTGTAGGGATTCGACTCCGACCGAAGCTCGTCCCCAAACCACTCTGCAAACCAACCCCGGCTAATGATATTCCTGCACCCTGGCCGACAAGGCCGCTGCGGATAAATCCCATCACCCCGGCCAGATCAATCACAACCACAATCACCCTCTATTAATCATTGAGTTAATTCATTCGCCTCTTTCGGGACTGTTGGCATCCCATCTATTGACAGCTCTGGTTGTCAGGTTATTAAATCTCCCCGGATGGGAGTTTATCTCAATACACTTCACCGTGCGGTTTGATTCTCCTCTCCTACACTGGGGGATAAAGAGGGCAATCAGCATAGTCACCCCATAACACGTAAGAACGGAGAAGTACGGCACACATCCATACGTATGAACTATGAATATAATAATGTATTTGTAGTATTCTGCTTGCCTTCGTTTTCCACAATACTAAAGTGAAAAGCTCTTTGCAAATCATTTTTCCAATGAGACTATTTATTTTCACAGGATGGGTATGTGATAAATGATATGGTTTACTTTTTTCCTTTAATTCATATACGTCATGAAATTTCGATTAAGGCATGTTTGCGTCATGACTAGATGATAATGTAGCTACACTGTGGTTATCTGAAATTGGTCAAGTACACGTTTGTGACATTGCTAGGTGCATTTTCTTTGCCAGAAAGTTCTGTTGAAAGTTCTGCAACAGGCCTAAGGGGACACTTGTAATTTGAAACTCTTCCACTACAAAGGGTGCATATATTCAAGGTGCCGTTTAATGTTTGTGGTACGATACAACCTCTATAATGTACTGCTGTTAGATGTAAAACTACTATGACAAAATATTTTTGGAGGTAATCGTAAATATTAATTATTTTTTAATTATATATGTGTTAGACTGATTAAATGTTAAGTTATGTTAAAGCTGCAAGTTTGCCTACAGAGGTAAAATTCAGTATAAGCAAATGGTGGCTACTGTTGTTTTGTTGTACACATGTTTTGTAAACAAACATGCAAAAGTGCCTAATTTTGCATTAGAAAATAAACACAGCCAGTTAGGTACTTAAGAAAAAAAAATTTTTAAACCAGTTATTATTTTAATAAAACCAAATAGTGCACTAAGCCAGTTATGACAAGTTGAAAACAACATTCTCTTAGATTCTTAGGTTCATGCAAAGTATTGGTTATATTATCGGCGATTTAAGCATAAATTGCACACAATTCTAATAATTGTGATATCGGCCAGTTTGGATACATCTGTACCGGTATCAGCTCAACCCTTATATAACGTAACTAAGGGAGGTTATACTTTTTTTCTGAAAGTATGCAGGTGGAGCGGGACTACTGTTAGCATACCAAGTACTTCTCGAAAAATAGGGGAAAATGTTACACACTCCTTTCTGGTGGTGACTGCCACAACACAATCCCCAGTATGACAGTGCGATAAGCCTGAAGGGTGATTGGGGTTACAGTTATGTGCCAACACTTGAAGAGTGATTACATATAGGGACTGGAAAATATTGTGATCGCAAAATTTTCATGAATTTGCTTAAAATTGTGTGAGAAATGAGAGACACACTTGTTCATGTGAAAAAAAAAAATACTATGAAGGATTAACAGTTACACCAAAAAATTAGTGCTCAGAAGTAATTTAAGAACACTTGTATATTCCATGAGAATGTACACGGTGGTTCGTACTACTTCCTAAAACTAACCTTGAGTTGAAATGGAAGTTAACCTATTCACAGCCAGGTGAAGGAGACCTGGTCCTGACCTGATCCAGGTGATTACGGCTAGGAAGTTAATTACAACTTGCCCTAACTAATCAGCCTGGTGGTTCTGAAGGATCTGTTGGTGACCACTACCAGAGGGAGTAGTGGTGGTTGCCGTTACCAGAGAAGGCAAGGCAGATGTTGACAACATCTTTGGGAGCTGGTGGTGATGAGTCTCCAGAAACTCTTGAGGGTGTTGCCGTGGTTGCTTAAGAAGCTTCTGGTTGAGCAAGCTGCAGGAGTAGGCTACTTCCGGCCCAATACTGAGCGGTGGAAGAAGCAAGGCGTACTTGTTAGCAATCTGCTTGTGGCTTCCTCCAGCCCAGTACTAAGCTGTGGATGAAACATAGGCTGCTGTTTTCGGACAGCATGGGCTTATATTCAGTTTGACCGTTGGTTCGCAGCGTTAGTGAGGGGGAGGGGGTTGATACACTCCGCCCCTTGAGTTGTTTGCTGGAGTCGTCTGCTAGCATCTTCTGCTGGGTGGAAATCCGCTGACATGGCGAGCTTCATCGTTAGTACTGGTGGTGCTCTCTCTTGGCACGTCGTAGAACTACTTTACCTTGGGTGACAGGGTCAGTGTTTCAGCCAATAGTACAGTCTCCCTTCAGGGATGGTTGACTTGATGTCTGTGGTTTGGTGTGAGAGTGAACAGTACAAGCTGGACTGACATGTCTGTAATATCACTCCTCATAAGGACTGTTCCTGTAGGTATGTGACAAGCCGCTTCTAGTACTGTTTGCAACTTGCCTTTGTCAAAATGTAACTACGTTCAGATGAGGCAAAGTCAGGGCCTGATTTCCCATTAGGCCAACTAGGTCCGGGACTAGAGCAGCACTTTTTCAAGGGGTGGCATGGAGAAAGACATGTCTGCCTTAAATTGTCATCATTGATGCTGAAGACAGCTGCGTTACTTCGCTATCACTGTGAAATGAGACACAGTCGCGAATGCGCTGTGTTGATATTCTTCGCTTACACGATACTCTCTAGATAATAAGTTGCACACAGCGCATATTTGATACACATTGTTTCCTTTTTCAACCGTAATGTTCATACGGGAATTCACTTGATAAATTATGCTTTGTATTTAATTTCACAAAACTCCCTTTCCGTCCATTTCTGCCGCAGTTTTATCACATTGATTGTTCCAGTGGGCGTAAGGGGGGTGGCAGGGAATTTGAACCTTCACCGCCTTGCGCGGTGAGAGAATTGGCCACTGCGATAAGGGTAGTATGATTCAATACCATTGTTCTCTGTTTTTGTAATGTTATAATTAGTTGCCAGTTGGCACTAGTTGTGCTGATGTGATGTTGACAGTGCGGTACGGGCCACAACATGCCACATCATATACGCGTTTGTACCAGTGTTGTTTATTTATGTTCGGTCAAACTATGAACATGTCTGAACTTACAATGTAAAATAGGTACGTGTGCATCTGCGTGTTTAAGTGTTGCGAATTTAGCTGCCTGTGAATCGTGAACAAAATGAGTACCCAAAGAGCAAGACTCAGTGGTGCACAATAGAAAAAATAAAAAAAAAAGTTAAAGAAGAAATGAGTGGTGCTCTTTTAAAGCAGATCCCTAAGATTTCTTCTTTTTTTGTTGTAACAGTGATAACCGACAGGACGAAGATGTCGCAGACGCCATGGCTGCAAGTGATAATGCTACCAACAACGGCAGTACTTCTATAAATTGTCCTTCCTTTGATAGTGATGACTTAGAGTCTACCGATGCATGTGATTCGTCATTCGCAGAAAAATTATTTTCTGCCCAAAGGAAGGCTAGAAAGAAGAGCTTCAGATAAGACATGAGTTATCTTACTAGGCTTAAGTTAAAGTTTTTTCTTTCATGGAAAGCAAATAAAATTTCTAAATGTTGCCCTTACTTTTGAATGATACCATATAAGTGTTTTCATTGCAATCATTTTCATAATATTTGCAGTTGTGTTGTCATTATTTTTTTAATGTTGTGATTTATTAACAATACATTTACACATTGGTTCAAATTAAAATGTCGCACCTCATATGCTCTTTGTGGATCTTAACATAATATATAAGTGTGAGATAGGAAAAATAAAACAATTTTACTGGAAGGGCGGCTCATTTTTATGGGCCTAAAGGTGGCTACAAAGGAAATCCCGCCCTGGGCGAACTCGTGTGTAGATCATAGTTGCGCATTGCATCACATGTCAACTTTTAAATATATGTTTCATTAATAAACAATGTGTTGTTTTCTTCAACTAACAGTAATTAACATTTTAATTGGTTGCAGACTTAATGTCCTTTCATTAATATAGAAGCTGATTTTTTCTAGCTTGTAAAATGTTTCAAGCCGAGCTTGAGCCGCAAGCAAGTATTCGGTACGAGCTTAATTTTTGAGTACTCGCAAACCTCTTCTTACAATTCTAAGGAATGATAGCGAGCGTACTTTCATAGTTGACTTTACAGGAGATATTTTTTTTTTATTGACAGATAATATTTTTTCGGGTTCTATGATTTTTCTAATTAATAGTTTGTAACAACTCCCTATCTCCTATTTATAATTTGCTCTTTCTCCTTTCTTCCAGTTACTCACTTCACCTTAGGTGGTGGTAAGGGTGTTTGGGGGTTTACTTAGGGAGAGCTGAGTAATAGATAGGAATAAAAAAATATATATTTAATTAATAACAACACTAATCTCATGAACAGCAAATACAACAAGAATACAAGGGATAACAAGTTACTTCTATTCACACGTTGTATCCTTAATACAAATAGCAAGTTACGTTTAGACTCAATTGCAATATGTTAACTCCAATTACCATGTCGCATCTAATCCCTATCCTTGTCAGTAATTTTAACCCCTCTGCCCAGGAGTAAGTGGATGCTCATCTCTTCAGCCTCGATCACATACTGTTCACACGTCAATGTCTTGCGGTCAGCTGGGCGGGGGGGGGGGGGGAAGTGGGGGGGCAGGCCTCCTGCACCTCTTATATAGCCGGGCTATCTAGAGCAAGTTTATTAAACAACCTGCCTGTCTATAATCTATACTGCGCTCTACCTAAAATGTGTAGCGCCACCATATGATGCTACACGTTGAAACAATTTGAACCAAATATTTTATGTTGACAGTTGAAGATTTCAGGACTGAATTTAACTTAAATCCCTATTGGTTTCTAATTGTGGAACATTATATCTTAAACAATAATGCTTTTTCATAATATTCTATAACTACTCAAACAACTTTGGGAAAATTTGGAATTTAAGTAGTGATGCTGTAGGCTACTTCTTTATAAATATTTATGACCAGTGTATCATATTTACTGAACCATTATATCTATTTAACCCAAAATTGGTATACTAATAAAGTAAAGCTAGCATTAATTACAAAAAATCAATACAATTTGTATGCTATTTTGTTACTTTATGTTACCCGGAACAGTGAACTTTTTATACGAGACCTCCGGAATCATTCAACCGATTCCCGCCAACTACGGCACATAGCATTGTTTCTACAGTAGGTCACCTAATATGTGATATAATTAGAGAAATTTTTTTAATGGCCATTTTATGGATAGTTTATTTTTATTATGCCATAATTGCAGCGCAGAACCATTAGGGTTGTTTCAACCAAGTTTTCTAAGCTGACATGACACACGTAAAACATGCTACATTTAAATTACAGTCTCTTTGGCCAGGCCATTTTTGGAAATGTTGTGTATACTGGATATAAAAAAATTGTTTTCAAGGACATCTTGGGCACCATTAAACCAATTTGCTCAACCTGGAAAATGAGTAGTGTGATTGTAGGCCATTCAAAATCATATGGTTTTAGTATGTAGGAAATGAATTTTAAAAATGGCAGTTGTCTCCAGTGGTATAGCTGTATAAATATTTTCTTTTAATGTGCCATGTCTAATAAACCAATTTAACTATTTCAACTGTATAATATATTACAGCAGTAAATATTGCAAGCAACAGACACCTGATCAGAGGGGAAATGGTTACCTCGCAACCAGTGTGACCACTTAGCTTCCTCTCTCTCTCCCTCTTTCTCTCTCTCTGTCTCCCACCTTTCTGCCTCCCCTTACATGCCTTCGAAAGTGGAAGATGTCTAGCAAAAAAGTTTGTCTAGTTTTTCGAGGAATCAAAATAAAAAATCTTAATGTATATACACTTGATCTCCATCTAGACGTTACCATCTGGTTTGTTGTTTGGGTGGGTGCAATATGTCACAGAAAATAATTGTATATTTATTAGTTGATAAACTTATAATAGTCAACCAAGTTAAGAAAAGAAAGCAAAGTTACAAGAATTTTTTGTCTGAGAATCAGTATTATGTATGTTATCTATTCATCCTCTTCTGACTGCCATGTGGCTGTGAATAGTCCTCTACCTCTCCTCTAGAGTCTCTTAGCCTCCTCAATGTCAAGCTGGTAGATTATCTCACAGCAGCGTGCAGTCTGTGACAAAAACTGCAAACTTTGTTTGAAAAAAAATGGTGGAATTTGAGCATCTTTTTTACCGATGCATTCCTATCCTAGATGTACTGGTAGTAAAAGTGCTTCACATGCTTTACACGAGGAAACTTAATGTTCACAAAGGCAGGACTAATCAATTATTCATACTGAAGAATAACTCAAAACTACCTGCAACATTTTACATTCGTCAAATTAGCAGAAGGTTATCTGATCTTCATACATTTAGTAATGTATATTTGTCAGTTATCACAATGTGATAGGGTTCATTTGCTGCGTTCCAACTCAAAGTGTATCTGAATGTTTCATTCTCCAAATGTCTGTTGCATACCAGACATAGTTACAATTTTTCCTTGAGATGCAGTTGGGTTACATTCCATGTTCTGTTTAGTTTGGTTGAATTTGTAGTTGTTTTTTTGTGCCATTGTTGTGACTATGTTCTACTCCAGATATAGTGTGTTGAACTAGGAACTAGAATTGTGTTGCATTTTATTTTCGATATTGTTTTCATATAATTTCTCATTTTGTTTTATAGCTCCATTTTGACTTTTGACATTTGACATTTCACTTGGTAAATGCTTAGTTGCCATTTACTTGGATGTTACTTGGGGCCAGCAACTTACTTTAAAGAAACTTCCACTTTTTAATTTTTGATCAGAGTCATCAATGGTTTAAAAAATTAAATGTAGGCTAAGTTCAAATAAAGCATCAGTCAATGGTTGCTGACAAAACTAAAATTTGGTGTCTTCAGTTGTATATTGTGTCGAAAAGTAAAATTTTTTGTTTTATTTTTATGTGTAATTGGAATTAAAATAATTAAACATTTTTGCCATGTTTCTCATTCTGACCAGTATTGATACAATCAATTTTCATTATAAGTGTGTTAATCAGATGATCAAATTTGCTGTTTAAAGAATTATATTTGATAATTTGGTCTGCTTAAAACTCAGTGTTAAGATCAAGGACACTAAGGGTGTAAGTTACTGGGGTCCTGATAGTGAAGAGTCCTGTAATATGCAAGCCAGGTATACTAGTGTGAGCTGTTGTTTGGGCAGGTATGTGCGGCACCTTGACATGACTGTTCACGCCATCCACATAAAAACAAAGCTGTGCCAGCTGGTGGAGGCTATGATGAAACGCCGTGATGACCTGGCCTTCCGTCAAGAGATGAAGTTCCGCAACAAGCTGGTTGAGTACCTTACTGACTGGGTCATGGGGACGTCTCACCAGATAGCTCCGCCCAGCTCTGGAGATGTCAGCATCATCACAAGGTCAGCACTGGCTATGTGTGTTCATGTGTGCATATATCTGTGCATTTGCATGTGTGCACTTGTAGTTATCAGAGCTCCTTGTCTTACAATGATAATTAATGCAGGTAGCTGGCTGTATTTTATATATTTGTATTTTTTTACATGTGTATCAATATTTGTGTCTACCACCATAAACAATAAAGAAATGCGCAATCTTTTTGGAAATGCAATGAAAAGTGGCATAGTCCGAAAAGTGCTATAATTGAAATGGGTATTTGTACAACCCCGACAATTTTTGTCATAGATAATTAAAATTTGCTTTAATTAATGGTGTGTATAAAGCAAGTTTGACTGTCCTTTGCTGCCTGTTCATAATCATTAGTCAACAGTTCCAGTCTCCTTGTTTGCTGTACTCATTGGCGCCTTAGTTGTGGCATTTGTACAGTGTGTAATCTAATATACTTTAAATTTTTTCAGAAATGCCTAATTTATTTATAAGTATTGTGTTTAGTTATACAGTATTGTATTTTTTTTTTGATAAAGAATAAATATTTATTTTTCAAATTGATATAGTTCTATCCAATAAGCCACTGCGACCCCACTTGGAATACCTCTATTCACTGAGCCACTAAGGCCCCACTTGGAATCTCTCTATCCACTGAGTCACTAATGCCCCACTTGGAATCGCCCTATCTACTGAGCCACTAAGGCCCCACTTGATATAGTTCTATCCACTCAGCCACTGTGGCCCTACTTGGAAATTAACTCACATTGAAGTGAGACATTTAAATTAAACAAAATTAATATTCCATTACCTTCATATCTCTATGCAATATTCTCTATGCATTAATACAAAACTTTTCATAGGAAAAAAAGTAATTAAAAAATGAGTTTTTTGGGCAAAAGTTCATGATTGTGTAGTCTGATCGTACTGAAATTCGAACTTGACCTGTATTTTACCTTGAGGATTAGCTCTGCAAAATTTGAAGAACTTCTGTTGAGTTTTAAGGGACTTAGAGGTATTAGGGCCATTTTAGCCCTAAATTTAATATAATGAAATACACCCAAAACAGGAATTTGGTGTATGTATACTCATATAATCAACCTTTAAACAATATTTTAATTAAAAGTTTAGAAATTTATTTTAAAATAAGATATTTAATAAATGAGTTATGTAAATGCTAACTCCTTTATAATTAATATTGTGCAAATTGTTGAAGAAATGTCTTTATATCGTATTCAATGTAATTTTAACTGTGTACTAACTTGCCGTATTCGTGGATTGCAATTATATAAACACATAAATAAAGCTGTTTTCATAACTGTAGACATGTTGAATTACAACCACAAGAAAGGCATTTTTAAAACTCACTTTTGTTGTTGTAATATGGTAGTTATTTCTTAAATCTAAATGACACGCCATAGCTACTAAGGTTTAGAACTAAAAAAATAAAGTATTTCTGCTGAAATGTCTTATATAACTAGTATTATTAATTCCAGTTGATTATATCACTAGCAGTATTTTTTCAATAATTTGACTCTAGGAGGTGCTACAATCTGGTGGCCACAAATGTAACTACTAGGAGCTAGCTGCCGTGTAATCTTGGGGGAAGGACAGGGGAAGAACGCAGCATTTTGAATGAGAAACAGAAAAATGGGACGGCCGGAAAGGGGAGGGGTGGGGGTGGCTACTGTGTTATTTCGTCGAGAAGTTGAGGAAGGCAAGAAACGACAGGGTGGTGGGTGGTTTCTAGCCGGGCCGGCAGTCTCATACACATATGTTGCCACATTTCTTACAGCTCTGCCCACCAGGCACGCACCACAGTTGTAAATGGAGGTAACATTAATTCTACTCAGGTTGGAAAGATCAATGTTAAAAGTTTGGCAACGAAAAATTCTCATCACTAGGTAAGCACTAGTATCCCATGTCTACCGGATTTTCTAAATCTCCATATTAAAAAACAATATTTATGCAATGATCACAAATAAAATATAAAATAACTATGTAACTAATGAAAATTGTTCTTTTTTATTGTTTTTTGTAGCTTAAAATTTCAACTAAAAGTTCTATTTTGGAACATTGCGCACCTAGCGGCGTAACTTGTCAGTATGCCAAACCGTCCCATAAAAAAAAACATGTCTTGTTCCCTAACTTGAGTAGAAGTAGAATTAACCTTACTGTAGGTATCAAAGTTTAGCAAAGCGACCGGGACAGTTCTGATAATGGTACGTGTATGCATTATGCTGTACGGTACATTGGTTTGAAATAAAAAAAAAAATATTAAAATAACATTACATTTACCACTTCCATATCCATATTAATGTATTAATTTTATTGTTTTACTCTTTGCATAAAAAAGAATTTTTATTCGGCATAAGACTTGCTACGAAAATATCTGTCGTCTTTATAACTTTGTGATGTATGTTTACGAACTCTACACCACAAGTTGTATAATTTGTAAGGTTGCAACTAATATTTTACTATCATTCAGTGTAATAAGTTAAACAATTAGTAACTTGTGTTACTTTTTAAACAGCTAAGATAACAAATGTGTTAAATGATTTGTAAATAAAAACGTAAGAGTGTGATAGTTTTACACTGGTTTTGATAACTTAAATGGAACACTAATGGGAATACTACAGCGAAATACCAGAGAGACAAAACGCCTTGGCGACGGTAATATGTATCATGTTTCAGTGGGAGGAGAGTGGGGATTGCAATTAGGTGAAGGTGGACTGATTATGTTTGAATTTCGATGCCTGTTTTAAATGTATACATAAAAATGATCTTGATGAAAAAAAAAGAAAGAGAGAGAGAGAGAGAACTACGCATTGTTGACTCATTCTATTTTCATGAATAACGTTAATAACAATTTTCAGAAGAAGCAATACATTTTGTTATAGCTTAATCTTATGCGGACGTTTAGTCACATATCATGTTAATGGCCAGTTTGCTGTGATAATCTAAGCCTTTTTTTGTCACGCAAATTTAACTCTAAGGTTTAAAACTGTTTGACTGTGTGGTGGACGACAGTGAATGGAACTTGGTCTTGTTGACTGAGTCATTAGTGTGTGTTTATGTTCAGAATATACACTCAAACTAAGTATATGCGTAACATTACAGCTTTGCAGATTCAGTATACACACATACCATTTACATGAGAACTTTCAGTGCATAAATCAATAAAAGCGATATCAAATGAATTTCAGAAATCATACATTTGCTGTGTTTACTTTGTGTGTTAGCTACTATTCTTTGGCTTTTACTGGCATATGAATATCTTTAAATGACTGTGATTGAAACCATTCAAAAACACCATCCAGTTTCATTAGAGACAACTGAGGGACGATATTCTAAATAAAAAGTAATAATTTTGCCAATCATTACTTTTTAAATATATTGATTCTATATTTTGTTCTCAGTTTAAATACACAGATTGTCAGGCTTGTTCGGCAACGTAACTACTTGAAACAAGTCTTACCGGTGGTTAAATATAAGGTTCAATAACTTCTTAGTGGTAATTATTTATCACCCCTTAATCTTTGGCCGTAATTACTTTTGCATAATATTTAACAAAGAAACATATACTTCATTTTTAAGGCAGTAATGGTAATAAGTAGAATTTCACAGGCAGTAAATACACCAGCACATAAAAAATACACTCTTCCAGCTATAATCAAAACACACTGATTGATAATATTATGGAGCTTTACTTTGCCAGACCAATTAATTGAAGTAACGTGTCTAAAACATTTTGTTTGCAGTGAAAGTAAATACAGGTAAGTAGTAGTAACAAGTAGTAGTGGTAATTGTGCATTGTGGTAGTAATAGAAAACGTAGTAACAGAAGTAATAGCCGAAATAGTGGTGGTATAGTTGTAGGAATAATAAACACAATTATTCTTGGAGCGACAGTGGTAAATTAAGTGTAAATCTCATCAATGAAGGGAAAACATTAATTTTGAAATTATTTCTTAGTTTATTAGGAACTTTGCTTAACAAATTAACCTATACATAATATTGGTTGCAAGTTAGGTATACGTTTTATTGCTATGTTTTACAAAAAAAAAATTCTTCGGATAATAGTTACGGAAATTGTTTTTGTAACACTACAAGTACAACACAAATCTATACGACATATACAAAAATAAATTGTGTATGTCTTGTTTACGAAGGACAAAGTTTACTCTACTTGCTTGTTAAAATTAAATATTAGCTTTACACATTCCACGGCAACATGTAAATTTTTCTGTAATGGAGTTGTATTGTTTCAAAAATTATATTGGCAACTAAGTATCCAAATATCTTTTTATACCTAAATACTCTACTGTGTAGCAATGTAATACAAAATTCGAAATTGGGCCACGTTTGGCATAGCGGCTAAAGCGCTTGCCTCCAACCAAAGCGAACTGGGTTCGAGTCCCGGCGGGGCCACTCCTGAATTTCCGCTTGCGGGAACCATGACGGGTGATGCCACTAGTCTGCGGGTTTACTTGCGGCTCTTAAATTTTATACACCACTTTTGACTTGAATTATTTTCTAAGCTCCTTAAAGATCTTATATTTGATTAATTTATTGCGAACATGAACTCTTGAAGAGATTATTTATGTCAAGACATGATAAGTATATCTTAACACACTGTTTGTGGCTCGGTTCTTATAAAACTTTAAGCCACGGAAAAAGCTGGATTTTCTATGCCAACAAAACATCTGCTTCTGAGCCTCGTAAGTAATCCCACCGACTACTTCTATTCTTTGGTCTAAAAATAATTGACATATTCCCATCCCTCTGTATTAATTTTTTTCAGCATTGATTTGGCTTGCAAACACTTGCAGGCTTTTAGGCTCTAAATAACATTATCTCAAAGAACTGTAGATGTTGCATCCATTCAAATAATATGTGCTTCGTGAAAATGGATGAATGAATGGCTACATCATTTCCATTGAATATATTTTTGGCCAGAAATATTTGTGTGATTTTCCAGACTTTTTCTTCCACATGATCAATTTGTATGACAATTATTATTCGTAACTTTGGTAATGTTACTGAATTAAATTACTTTCCCCAAGCTGTTGACAAAACTACCAATTAATTTCTAAATAATATTATGTGCGACGCTCGCAGAAATATAAGCCGCATTCGAATAGTTTTGGATAAGGTTTTGTAATTTGCATTTATTTTACGATATGTCAATGTAAACTTTGAACTGGAAAGCATTGATTGTCATATTGTGTGATAACACAAAAGTTTGAATACTATTTATAAAATTTAATATATTGTGACGTGCAAAACAAAGCATTTTATAACGTAAAAAATTGTGTTTGGCTGCGTTAGGGACATTGCCATTGGTTTTACATGAATAATTCTACGTTGACACGCTCGGACGCCTTGATGTTTGTTTCATATTCCTCGCACCGCTTCACTCGATCATATGGGGTTTTATGGGCATCACTGGAATGCTTTTAAGATGCCCTTTCCAACCGTATACAATTTCTGTATTTCGACTTGGCTTTTTAACGAATATAGGCAGAAATTGTATTAAAGTTTTCTTAACTTTTTACATTTAACGCATACAATTTCACCATAGCCATGCCACACAAGAGTTTTTTAACACACGCTCATTGATCATGATGAGAAATGTCCATTGAAACTTAAACGAGCATCGTAGCTTCTTCTAGTTAAAAGTTATACTACGTGGAAGTTATGAGACACTGCGAAACAAACTCAAAACTGCTGTGTCCCCCCCCCCCCCCATCCTTTGCCACCTCGCGCGATGCTTCACAGTCCTCACTCAACGTAACATATTTTTAATTTAGATGATAGATTCGGAGCTGCAATGCCAAACTATAGTTGCAAATTTAAAGACTTAACGTAAAAAGTTTTACACCACTCTCTTAAACAAATTTAATTCACACGTTAGTGATTTTAAATGTTACTAAAATAACTACATAATAGAAAAAAATCTTTATAAATAAATAGTGAAGGTATGTATAAACAATAACTATTATCGTAAATAAAGAAATAAAGATATATATATATATATATATATATATATATATATATATATATATATATATATATATATATATATATATATATATATATATATATATATATATATATATATATATATATATATATATATATATATTCATATGTATATGTATTTGTTTTTGGTACTGCGTAAACAATGAAGCTACAAAATGTAAAAGGAAAATTACAAATATACATTATCTATTTTCTCGACAAAACCGAATCATGTGACAATTTTTTATGATTAACTAGAACATTTGCATTTTAGTACCAAATTTTTTTTTGGAGAACCTGTTATGTACTGTGGCATGTGCTAATAAGAAAAAACCTGCGTGAGGTGGGATTTAACCCCATAATGTATGGGAATACATTTAATGTACACTAACCGTTACACCAAATATGCCTAAACTTCTTTCCTTCAAGTTTCTGTAATATTTCGACTGGCACTTTGCAAAATGGTCAGAGAAGCATGTACGTGGAAGGGAGTGATAGAGGAAAACCTAACTCATAGTGGCCTGATTGGGGCTCAAACCTGGGTGCTCTACCTGCAGTTGTTTGGTATACCATACTATAAAACAGATTTGGGCGAAAATTAAAATTTCAATAATTTTACTGAACCAATTAATATGAATCATGGAACATGGCATTTTAGTATTTTGCTATAAATTGTCAAATGTGAATGTTAGTTATATTGTATTATAACTACTACTCAGCAAAATATATTTACACCATAAAAGCCTTTTAAGCTTCCCATAATATTTGGGCTCTGAATTAATTTAATAATGCTGAAATGTACTAACAACTTGTCATGACATACCTTGTATCAAAATAATCAAGGGGAACTGATGATGGAGGATTCTTTGCCAATACAGGTTTTGTTGTAGAGTACATCCATACCCTTTTATCAAAATCAAGGGGAACAGGTGTTGGAGGATTCTTTGCTGTTACAGGCATGGCGGACTTGTTATAAATGGTAAATTATTTTTTCCTGTTGTGAGCGGTGGAAGATTTTGAACTCCGGAAATAAATTAACACAATGAAATCCTAATGCTTAATTTATCAAATTCTCTATGTATTATGCAATGTTTTCACTGATTTTATTCCATGCCTTACTTCTGAATTGTTCGTGGGAACAGGCATCAAACAGGTCTGTGTAGTTATTGATGTATTTATTGTTGGTCTTTTTATGATTCTAATTGTTTATAAGATGCAATGACCTTTCATTCCAGGCTGATAACATATCTTTGGAACTACAAGAAAACATAGCGGCATTATGTTTCAAGATATTACTTTGTATAATTGTATCATTACTATTTTTTCAATATCGCCAAGCCACGCAGTGCTCACACTAGCATCGGATTCAGCCTGATAACTATTCTCAATAAAATAAAATTTAATTTAATTGCATTGTGAATGAGACAACTGTGAACACACCTAGCCAGGTTTGCTCCTAAAACACTAGGAAGTGAATATGTGTATGCACGCGCGTGTGTATATTAGCAACAAAACATATTTTTAGGCTTCTTAAAATTTGGAAAGGAGACAATGTATAAAAAAAACTTGAACACATTGAGTAATATATGTAACCAAATAACCTGTTTTCAAGACAGTTTATTTATGTCTCATTCATTGATTAAATTCGTATTTTAAACTTAAAGAATATGAGGTTGGTATGTCTGTGTTGCAGTGAGTAATTACAAATTCTATTATTCATTGAGCTAGTAAAGACGTAGTAATTAATAAAAAATTGTAGCCTGAATTAACACTAAAAATTATTACTCTTTATCATTATCAAAAATTTCAGTAGGGCCTACATTGTTCTGATGCCTCTGCCAAAATTAATTTTGTGTTTCTTCATTTTCTAGCCTTTTTTAACATACGCATTACCCAGGATTTCTTGGTGCGTTTTCGTCCTATTGTAACACCTTTCTGTCTTTTCGGCATTTTGTAAATATAATTCTCTGCAGTGCCGTGCAGTACACTTGACAACCTCGCACCAGTGAACTAACGGGATGGACGATCACGGCTGCAGCCTGGCCCCACCAGGTGGTAGAAGACGTGGAGACACTACCTCTCCCATTCACAACAATGTTAACAGTACAAGTTTTTTCCCTGGGAGAGCGGTGAGGGGAAGAGCCTCTCCCACAATTCTCAACTTCAACACCTCTTGCAGAGAAACCGTGAACTATTTGTAATGAAGCTATGTAGCTTTCCATAGTCACTGCCAGGATCGCTAGTTGTCTAATTCTAGGGTAAAGATGGCGGGGCCTGTCCGGCCTTAAAGACGGACAGACACACAGACAGAGATTGTCTATTCATTATGTAGTGTGTGTGTGTATGTTTGTATATGTGTGTGTATATACACACACACACACACACACACGTGCACACCCGAGAAACGTAAAAATATCTTATAGGATGTGTTTATTAAATTTTTTTTAGTATTACTCTACTTGCTTTTGTTAACATTTTGACAACAGATCATTTTCTTTTTATTTTGGCTAATTAATACATCATCGGATACTTGCGATGACCTCTTTTTGGAACTCGCATTATAAAAAAACCTTTTTATTTGTTTACTTATTTTTTTCTTAACTAAAGTTGTTGAAAACAAAACAATTTAGTTCATGAACTGTCCAAAATTATTTTAACATTTCACGAGATGTAGCAAGTCAGTCCACAGAAAAGCATGGAGCACACTTATAGGTCATGCAGCAGGCGAAACTAACAAAAATAAAAAAATTTACATAATTCCTTAAGAGATTTCGAAGCTACTGGAGTGTGACAGCAGAGAGGAGTTGAATCATGGCCACATCATATTACTCGGAAAGAAATAGCTGGCCTCAAGATCATCGGCCCATGCTGCAAACCACTAAAAAACAAATACATCATTGAAAAAGACAGGAATCACAAAATAATATTATCATATCACTAAATTACCATATTTTAACATGTATAGGCTGCACATTTTTACAAAAAAAATGAGTAGAAAAAGTGGGGTGCGGCTTATTTACGAGACGTTGGAAAAAAATTAACCCCTATAACATGTTTATAAATTTGTCAACATATGATACAGTTTAATGTTTTAACTTTTAACTTTTTTCTAAGAAAGTAAAAAAGAACAAGTGAATAGCAATTCACTCGTGCAATAACTTGTTCACTCATGTTCATAAAAAATGTAACTTTCATCCCGCACATGTAAAATGTAAACAGTTTGGAGCTCGGCCATAGATGCTGTACATGAGAAAATAATTTTGATGCTGTACATGAGAAATATATCTTAGATAGTTTGCACGCATGCCGCCGCACCACAAGTGCACATTGATAGACGCCATTTTGTGTAACATGATGGTGTGGTTTTACTTTCTCAAGTCATGTTACCATCTGTGAAATTGTAGTTGTTTGACCTTTATTTGTAATCAGGGATAGATTTTAAAGATCAGGCAAACCTATAGAACAGACAGGTGGCATTAAAAATTTACCTGTCCGTCATCCAACTTGCCTGCCCGCTGTACCCAAAATAGAAATTTTAGTCGCACCCAAAAAAAAAGTATTATATATTAGAATTCTAAATACAAATTATTTTACAATTTTTTTTTTTTTTTCAATCAAAAACATTTAATAATCACTTTTCTATGACTAGCTGTCAGATTCACTGGACTTATTCTTTCCCTCTTCACAGCTTCTGTATGGTGGCTGAAAGGGTCGTCAGTTTCTCTGAGCATTATGATACCAGATATTGATTGCTGGCCCAGGATCTAACTCACTTTCACAACATGACGGCAACTGAACACGCATAACAACAGTGTATCATGTAGATGGTTTCGTCAGTCTATCTTGATAGACTTCATTAGCGAAAATCCTCCACAATCTGTAGTGTAAGCAGGCAGGGACAGCACAAGATCTATGAGCGACAATACGTTTTGATAGTCACTATGATATTTTAGGTTGATGTCACCCCCAGTTGTCTTTACACACAGGACTTTACTGCTGACATGCTGTTGTTTTAGACCTGTCCATTCTAACTCAATCATCTCTCACTTCACCCCATTGTTTACAAGACAAGGGGAATAAAAGTTTATCAAACTAATGATAGAACTATCATCACTCAGTTTCACTGTTTGCAAGCCATATTTTAAAACCACACAAATATGACGAATCTGGCAATTCACAAACTTCACTATGCTTGTCTCCAAGGCGAGATTCCAAATTTTTGGTGATGGTATTTATAGCAGTTGTTTTGTTAGAAGTCTGCAAAAGAACCCCTTTCAACCGTTTATCTTCATGGTGCCAAAAACTGTAGTGCTGAGTTGATACAGATTTTTTACCTATACTGGTACGAGCTGATACTTCCTTCCCGATATAACTGATGTCCGATACAGATACAATGAACATATGAGTTTAATGGACTGAAAGACTTACGCTAGCACTAAAAGTATTTTGGGAAGCTGATAAAAATCTGTGTTAAAGTCAGTCTGACACAATATACTATTTGATGCTTTAAGTAAACATACAAACCATGAGGAAAATCAATTTCACATTAATTCTTCATAAACAGACAATAAAAGCAGCACTCAAAATTTAGTTTAGTAATTGATTTTTAAATTAAGTTCATGGCAAGTAATTTATGTTTTAAACTTATCAAATAAAAAATATTAAATCTACAAGGTCATGTTTCACATATCTCAGCATAATTCAACTTTGTTCATATTAAGAAAATTAATAATTATTAATATGTATAGTTTTTAAATTCAGCACTCTCTTATTTTACTGAGAGTAAAATTGAAGCACTGCCAGTTTTCGGGTTATGAATGTAAGAATCATTGCTTTTAAAAGATTTTAAATACTGAAATGACAAGGTATAGCTGAGTGTGGCACCTGCAAAGCTGGTAATTCGGTGGATGGCAATACAATCTGTAGATGATATCTTTTATAGTGCCTGTCACAGCAGGCTGCCACAGTGGAGTGGAAGTGGCATTTCACTCTCTCTTTTTCACTCTTCCACACTCATCCCTCTTCCCGTAGATGGTTATCTCACAGCAGGGTTGCATCTCCTTTCCTCCCTTTTTTTTACCTGGAGTGACTATCATCTGCTCACATTTAGAATACTGCCCATGAGTGCTTCATTATAAACCTGTCCAGGGGACAGGTGACTTATGTTTTCTGCCTGCCTGGAGGTGATTTTACCTGCCTGGGGCAGATGGACAGGCATTGGAACATAATACAAATTTTCTGTCTCAAATGTTTTGTAGGGGAGAAATTAAGTTGGAATTTATTATGTTTCTACAGAATCATGACTTAACAATATTTACATTAATGCAAAAATTTAGTGAGGCCTATACTTGAAATATTAATTTTCCCTTATTTTTCATCAAAAACTTATGGTGCTGCCTATACACACACATGGCCTATACAGTACTTGTCAAAATACTGTAAATATTTACTAATCAATACATAAATCTAAAGTATAAAAAAAAGTATAATATATCAGAAGTGAAATTTTTCGTTTTGATAATTATAAATTAATACTTCACACAATATTATGTACATAAACCAATAACTAACATAAAGAAACATAGTTTCAAACAAGAAACTTAAAAAAATAACCAGATAATTGTTTAAACTTTGCATTATTTTCTGATGACATAGTTAGTTTTACAAATTAACAGTAATTAAAACAAGTATATTAAGCGGAACTAGAGCATGTTCCAATAATAAAAAAAAAATATTTGGTGAAACACCAAATAAATTAAAATAGAATTAGAAGAAATACATATTGACTTGAAACACGTGCCAACACAAATGGCACAATATGTATTAAGTGATTAACTGTTCTCCCCAACCTTGTTTGCTTTGGTGGTGAGGTTTGATGTACCGGTCTGCTCCAGACACACTAGTCACTGTACCAGGAGACATGCAGGGGGCAGTGCAGTGACAAAGAGAGGTTGTGACCATGTCCTGTCGGCACATCATCATTGTGGAATGGGAACAACTGTCCAGCAACTTTGATTACAAACACTGATCAGCCATGTTTTATTCCCCTATTACCCTGTTATCTTTCCCACAAATGAGAATGGTACATGAGGGTGGAATGGCTAGGAGTTGAATTTAGTCATTGTGTTAGTCCTTTGAAACTAGGAATGCCCAATTATAGAGAAAGTTGGCAAGCACACAGACCCTCCATGATCAGCCAGTAGGTATATGGTCTTTTACGGTAGTCCGGTGCTCCAGACGCTGTCTGTGGTAGTGATAGGCATACACCAGGTTACTGAGGCAAAGGAAAGTCTACCATGTGTTAGATGGTCAGTGAATGATCTTTAATAAAGCCTTAGTCCCACCGAACTTCAATAGCTTACTTAACCCACTTTTATAGTGTCTCTGAATGCTTCATAGACAGCGGCCACACTGTGCCACACAATGTGCACAATAGTCAGCCACAACATCAGTGTACAACGGCTAGATGGTTGCTCTACCTGGCTTGGGTGCAAGCCAGGTTTGCTTCCTTGTCCACTCAGGGTACAGATTTCAGGGTGTATTGGCTTGCTTCTTATATGTTATTACCCTTGGGCAGAACCTCAGTACCTCCTGGGCCTATACACCATCTATACCCAAGGAAAACTAGAGTGGTGGGACACATTTATAGAGATTAACATCCTGATGGAATTGATCCCGCTTCCTGACAGGTCTTACAGACACTGCAACCTTTCCAAGTACATGGCCAACCTCAGGTGATTTGGCGTATGACATTGAGCTGGCAAAGCCCCTTAATAACATGTGTCTTGTATGCAGAGGTACTTGTAATTTGGATGTCTCTTGAAGTATGTGGACAATTGCTCCAATGCTTTCAAATTTTTTTGAAGTAGTGTTTATTTCAAGAGTTGCTTTAACGGTTTTGTCTTCTGTGTCAGTGTTCATTTCAAAAGTTCTGGCTTAAAGATGAATACTCCAGGTGGGTATTTTAGAATGTTACACTTTTTATAAAGGTGTCTGGAAACTAGCATGAGATGTACTTGTTGTGACCAATTTAAATCCCAATTGTAGCTTCGGCAACTACAATTAAACCTTTTTGTTCTCAAAATCACCAGTCTGATGTTGCAAGTGCTTCTCTTAATTTAAAATTTTCCCAAACTTTTAATTTGGTGACTGTTATTTGCTTTGTAATGACGCATGCCAGGATAGGCTATTAGGCACAGTGGTCGACGATTTTGTTTGCTAGACCAAAAGTGGGCTGGTCTAGATTAAATAGACAGCGAGAGATGAAGGTGGTTGGTTAGTATGTATTTACTATTGCTTCTTGGGTGCTGTGTTCATAGTGGGTTTTACCCAGACGTAGCGAGCTTGACCTATGCTGAATTGGCGATTACGCGGGTGAGCTTTGTTTGTCCAGAAGTGGACGTTATCCCAGCTGAATCCTGTAGCAGTGCTGGTTAACAGTCCTTTTACCACGCGATGGCACGAGGGATGAATTAGTATGCACGGAGATACAAATAAGATAGTTAGTTACCGGAGTAGTCGATATGGACTCGTGCCTGAGTTGGGCGTTGCGGTCCCGTTCTGCCTATCGCTCCACTGTGGGTTGAGGAAGTGCACTCAACTGTCTGGCGGCATGAAACACTGCGTTTCATTCCCTACATTTATGGCCAGTGCCTATGGTTATAAGGCATCGAGTCTCTGCTTACAGTATGCTAGGTACACCTTGACGTGAACAAACTAAACACATTTTATAGTGTCAGTCCAGTTTTGGCTTGCTGACCAGGCTCTGTTAAGTCTCCACTGATCTCCCATGCATGCAGGCTGATCAGAACAGGGAGCTGTTTGGGTCACCAATGCTGCCACTGGATGTGCGTTCACACATAGATGGGCGGGAGGTCTCAAGCTACAGATATCCTAGCACTAACAATGCTGTGGGATGAGGTAATAACTTGAGACTGTCCGCTTCTCCCTGGGTGAAGGTATTGCTAGTGGTTGTGGCTCCTTTGTTGGCAACAGGTGGCGGTCTAATGGGTGTGAAGAAAATATGACTGACCCCTGAGGGGCGCCCACTACTGAAGTTAATTTGGTTGTATCAAATACCTGGTTCTTGTCAGTGGTGTATGTAGCAACTTGTGTATAGCAGGCAAACAGATAGATACTCTCAGAAATAAAAGCGGTAAGGTAGGAATTAAAAGTATGTTTATTGATGGTTCAATAAACATGTGACGCGTGCTACCTCCTACCAGGTAATTGAATGCTGAAGGTTACTACGATGTCCAGGTGTAGGTAACCTGGTTCTAATGGAAAAGTGGGAAAGAAATATCTAAACGAGAAAAGATATAATACTACTTAACCTGTTCTAAGAAAAGGTGTTTTGAGGTGACAAAGTGAAGTTAACGTTTTAGTGAGCGTGTTCGCTGGTTGACGTTCGTCAATGTCGAAGTAGCTGCAGGGGGCGTACTCAATGCTTCGAAGTTCTCTTCAGGTCCCAACACTGAGCAGTGCTGTGGGAAGGTGCGAGAGAAGAACAAGAATGACTCTCGAGCTTGGCAGCGTCGTGACTGACATAGTGGAAGCTTGTTGTCTGCCGGCGCGGTGTGCGGGGAAGCAGTGACTCCTCCTCCCTGGTTGGCATGGGAATAATCTGGTCAGTTTTTACTTATATCCTCGTCGGTGGCGCTTAGCCTTGCCCGAGGTCTGGGCAGCTTGTAGGCTCTCAGGGCATAGTAGAGAGGGCGACGTGACCGCCGGGTTGCGTATCCTCCTCGTGAAAGTAATTTGCTCATAAGTTTGTGCTGCCTGTAGGGTAGGCAACGTGTAACTCACGTCTGTAGTAGTGGAAGAGGTACTCTTGGCAATGAGCCATAATCGTATTGGATTAGTTGTATAAGCGGCATGCATCAATTCCCCCCCCCCCCCCGCGTCTTCTTCGTTTCGATGAAGATTCATTGTGGAAAAGGTGGTGGAGAAAGGCGTAGGCCTCCTTCCAGGAAGATCTAGAATGTCTGGTAGGCGTCGGTAGACGTGATGGGGTAGATAGAATTGAAAAAAATTTTTGCAGATAGGTTGGTGGGACCCTTAAGTTTGGGGTGCTTGACCGCTTTAGCGGCACGTGTCCTGTGCGCTTTGGTCATCCAGCCGGTGAAGCTTAACATGTGGAGTAGCGGTGGCCGGCTGGAGATCTTGATTCTCTCTCTCGCTCTCTTTTAGGCGGCGTCCTTTCTGCCCCTCGCCCTGGTGATTGGGCTTTGCTAATGCTGCGAGAGTGTGTATTCCCCCGGGTTGCAAAGATTACGGGCGTGTGTGTCAGGTGTCCCACCGGCCTATATTTCATATCTGTGCCATTGACAAAAACCAACATAGCGCTGGTGGATATTACAATGGAATCGTACATAACGACCTGAAAAAAAACTATATAAAACAATGGCATGTCAAAACGAGGGGATTAAAGTAAGAATAATTAGAATATGTACAAGCCTTACTCGCGGAAGGCGGGGAAACACCACTACTATCCTGGAGCTTGCTGCAGTGAGTTAAGAAAGAAAAAGGAAACTATTTCTGGTGAACCTTTGTATCTGTCAGCAAGCTAAATAGTTACATGTGACAAATTGCGAGGTGGACAACCACAGGCCCTTCAACACCTAGGTTGACCGGCTAAACGAATACAAAGTTAGTACCATACATGACTATTGCAGTAAATTGTGCGCATGTTTGTCACTTAATACAATGGACATAAACACTCACAATTGGAAGTGAAAAATATCTTGCACCAGATTTGGGAAGCTTTAATGCTCACAGTCCTTGGTTGTTATACTGAGTAGGTGTACAAGATATTGCAAACAAAAGCACATACAAATATAAGCATACATATAAAAATACCCTCCTACAAAAATGCATTCTTTCTTATAGGCGTTCTTCACATATACCCTTTCAAAACGTTACAGGAGTCCATCTTATATCATAGGTCTAACAGCTATTATCTACACAATGTATCTTCATTGGAATGTTCAAGGCATGTTCCTAAGGAATGTTCACTTTTGTCCGTGCTGAAAACACTCTCTTACACTACGGCATTCTTCATGTAAGTGATCTTCACATAAACACTTTCAAAACGTATGGTGACTTTTATAGGTTTACCTGCACATCAAGTCAGATTTATTGGTGATCTTTATAAAAATAAAAAAAAAAGGTAAATGTCACTGTAATGTCGAAGTCTCTGTCTTCAACTTAATCACTGGCACTGTGGTGAGCATCTTTACCTGATTCACTTATGGTAGCCATTACTGTCACTGTGGTGAGCATCCATTCGTAATGCTACCTACTTAAGTGGGCTGTCAATCACTGTAACACTTGAACTGTGAGGTGTAAAATTACTGTATTAAAAGAGTTAGTTAGTGCATAGTTGAGTGACTAATTACTGGTGCATTTACCTTGTTGGTTCTTTCTACTGGAAGCTGTACTGGATACTTTTGAATATTAAGTTATCCTTCATGGGTTGTTTTGCTTACGTCACGGTCTTTGGTTTGCTGCTAAATGAAAAGTTGTGCACGTGACCAGTCTATAACGAGTCCTTTTGCCACGTGCACATAGTAGCGGTTTACGGCTACTGCACTGTTTTTAAAATATGCCCACTTACTGGTGATCATCAGTTTCACTTTCAACGGGCCTCCCCCTCAGACGAAGGACAGCATGCAGAGGGTATGGCCACATATACCTGGTTGTGGGTCTCCATGGCGATTCCCAGTACCGGCCAGGCGTGTGGGCAGCCTTTGCAGTACGTGGGGGCATGAGGCATCGTGGAGCAGCCTGGTGCGCCGTGACGTCTGCTTTTGCCGCAACAAAGTAGAAGGGCACTCGTTCAAGGGACGTTGAGGCAGTGCAGGGGAGTGTCAAGCCTTCCACCCCGACTGCACTGGTCCCTACTCGTAGGGCAGGATGTTTCTCTGGGGGGGCAGGGTGGGGGAGCAAGATCTGCACCCCGACTGCAGGCAGCACAGCTTGTTGTGGTACCAGGTTGTGGGCGGCATAGACGGTCTCGGTGTCCAGGTCCTGGGGCGAGGCAGTAGAAGGGAATTCACGTCGACCTCCACTGCTGGTGATGTGCCTTATGAGGAGTAGTGGGCGGCACCGACGTTCTTGATGAAAGCGGCCTTTCGCATAGCAAGATGGCAGGGCAGAGCACTTCCAATGTGGCAGTTTGACGTCCAGGTCTGCTGGTATTCCTGCATCACAGGACCTGAGGACGGAGCATGTCTGTTGCAGCTCGATGCCCTGGGTGACAGAGTTTCCTGTGTAACAATAGGTTGGGACAGACTACTTTTGTCCAAGCTTGACGTCCAGGCTGGCGGGTCTTCATGCGTGGCAGGGGGGTGAGGCGGAGCACTCTTGTCGGAGCTCGATGTCCCGGGTTTCTGGTGGTCTAGTGGCATCTTGTACTTCTTTGTTGGGGGATGACTTTGCTGAAGTTAGGATGGCCTCAACGTCCAGCTCCGTAGTTGTACCAGGTGGAGAGGTAGGCAACTGGGTGATTCCTACACCTCTCACTGAAGGTGCTTCCGATTGCTCACTGATGCGGTTTGATCGGCGGAGTGTTTGACGGGTTCTCTGTCACGGGGACTCCACCAGGATAATTCAGAGCAGCTAGATTTTGGTTTGGCTGCTATCTTCTCGCCGTAGCTGCGTGGCCCGAGGGAATTGATGTGACTGAGAATGCACCTTGGGGTGGTTTTACATCGAGCTTCCATGGCATGATGTAACTAGGCTCCTTAACAATCATGATAGGCGTCAGTTCGGTCTTGTCAAAGGTCCTGGCTCTATCGGGTACTACTATTTTGATGCCGGGTTCATCTTCAACACCTAATTGGCCAGGTGTATCTCCTTCATTGTCTTCATATCCTCGGCCCAGTAGACGTTGTCTCGCTTGCTTAAGATGTGGTACAGTGACTTTGCAGGAGGACAGCTTCCTCTAAGTGGAATTATCTTACCCCTGTCTTCGTATGGGAATATTTTTTTAAAATATATACATTCTGGGCTTTTTGGGCATGGATGGTATGGGCTAGGCTGCTAGCCGGATGTGATGTCCTCGGGTTGAGTCATGTCAGTGGGTTCGCTTTCTAACTGCCAGTCACCTGGTCAGCGCAATGGTTGTCCCAGGCGTAGGACGCTCGGACTGGTGTCGACGGCCTCGTTCGTACCGAGTTGAAGGGCAAACAGCATGGTGAGTATGTGCTTATCCCAATGCTTGTGATCATTGCCCACACTGATACGGAGGCATTTCTTGATCTCGTGGTTCCTCTGTTCGGTGGGGGGGCTTGTGGACAGTAGGGAGGAGTAGTCTATGATTCAACCACCCCCCCCCCCCCACTCTTGACAGGAGGTTTGCCATTGACGGCTCATAAACTGGGTGCCATTGTCTGTCAGTATGGCTTTAGCGTAACCCCATCGTGCGAAAATCTCCGCCTCCTTTTTCCGCACAATTGAGGTGGTTTCTTGGCTGGGTTAAGGAAGTGCCTCTATCCATATTGAAAATTGATCTGTTACTATGAGTAGGTAGCAGTTTCCTTTCATGCTACGTAGATACGGGTCCATCAGATCGGCAGCGATGTGGGTCAATGCCGTCATGGGTCTCCACGGTTTTGCGGTGGTAGAGGGAACCGGGTATGCTTTGCCACGGCAGCATGTGACATAGTTACTAACGTACTACCGGACATAATTTCTTATCCCATCCCAATTTTAACGGGTTTTAATATCTAGTAGGGTTTCCCTGGTACCTGGGTGACCAGTTTAGGGATGGTCGTGATGTTTCCAGCATATATCAGCTCGTAGCTGCAACAGAACCCAGATCTTCCACTGCGTATTGCGCTGCCCGCTACTTGTCCATATGACATTATCCGGCAGTGCAAACCGTTGGAGCTGTTCACGTAGTATGCGTTGGATGTCGGGATCCTCCTGTTGGCTTACGATTATTTGTTGGCCGGTTATTTGCATTTGAAGAAGTCGGATTTGTTCTTCCGGACTTCTTTCATTCTTAGAGGGGGAGACATTTTCTCCTCCTCTTCCTCCTCATCTTTCTCCCCCAACATCGGGGAACGAGACAGTGCGTCTGGCAGGTCGTTCATCTTACCTGACAAATGTTTGACCTCAAAGTCAAACTCAGTAGGAACATGTCTCTCAGGCTGAGATTGGCCTATGAATTCTGGGACTCGTGTAGATATTGGAGGGCTTTAAAGACGGTTCTTAGAATGAAGTGTTGCCCTTCGATATAATACTGATATTTCTTCACAGCGCTGATAACGGACAGACATTCCTGTTCATTAATGTGGTAGCGCTGCTCAGTTTCATTGAAGCGGCTTGATGCATACGCCATCACATGGGGCTGTACTACATCTTGCTGGTTTAATACTGTGCCTAGGCCATTTTGAAATGCATCCATTATCAGAATTGAAGGTTTGTCTCCTTGCGGCTGATGGATTTGGTGAATATTCTTGAAGCTGTTCTTCAAGTCGGAAAATGCTTGTTGTTGTTCGGGGGCCCCATCGCCAACGAGTGTCTTTCTCGAGAAGTGGATGTAGCGGTGCCATATATTCTGCATTGTTTGGAACGAAGTCTCATAGCTAATTATACAGACCCAGTTACTGTCGAAGCTGTCGCTTATTCATAGGTTCTTCCGCTTCTTCAATTGCTCATATTGAACTGTGTTGCGGGAAGTTTCCCTCAGGCGATATAACGTATCCCTGATAATCTATTGACGACTTGCCGAAGAATCTTTTTGATAGCTTATAAGTCAATCCATGTAATTTGAGCCTTTTCAATACTCGTTGCAGATGGCCTAGATATTCTTCCCAGCTATTAGAATATATGATCACATCATCGAGATATGCGAAACAGAACTCGCTGATGTAACCAGTTAGTACTTCTGCAGACATCATTCGTTGGAATGTTGTGGGGGTGTTTTTCAAGCCAAAAGACATGACTAGAAATTGTAGGGTTTCACCCTCTGGTGTCGTAAAGGCTGAATATTTTCGGCCGTCCGGATGGATTGCAATCTGCCAGTATCCAGACTCCATGTCGAGAGTACTGAATATTTTGACTTTGCATATATCTCGAAGTGTATGAGACATATCTATAGTTGGGAGCAATCGGATGAGTGACTTCATTTAGCGATTTGTAATTTTCCGCAAAATCACAATATTCCATCCTTCTTAGGTACATGGACTACGTGTGAGTTATATGGGGAGTTCGACTACTCTATGGTCCCCTGGTCCTCCATGTCGTTGATCTGTTCCATGATAGTCACGGCAGCAGGCTGACACCCTGTATAGACGGTTGTAGACAGGTACGTCAGTTGTAGGCCATATTTCATGTTGTATGGAACGTGTTTGTTGTAGCAGTCCTCCTTGTCTGAAAGCGTGAGTGTGCTCATCTAGTAAGGCTTTTAATTAGTTGAACTCTGTTTCTTCGAGTTCATGGTTAATGCTCATTGGATCGATGGGCATTCACGGGATGTCATCTGGGTTTTGATCCCAGTTTACAGTAATATGGTTGGTTTCTCCCAGATAGCCTCTACGTTTTACATTGATGGCTGAGGAGCCACGGGCACCCTAGTGTTACTGATTCGGACATTTTTGGTGATAAAATAAATTCTGTTGGGGTAACAATACTCAATACTTTGAATTTTTATATTCAAGGTTATTCGGCCGGTTACGTCCAGGGTGGTATCGGGTTGCTGCATTCTTACTATTTTGTATTGCGGTCTTAGTTTGGTGAACTGGTTTGGCATTAACAGGGTGTCCACCCACAGGATAAACCTGGAAAACAGGGAAAAGTCAGGGAATTTCCTATGGCAGGGAAAAGTCCGGGACATGTCAGGGAATTTTCACCTGGGTCAGTGAAAAAATAATTAATTGCTTCCCTGCGGGAATTGTTCCGTCGAGTTAATACAGGATAATGTAACTATGAGCATATGTTTTAAGATTTCAATTTTTAAGTTTGTTAGCTGGCAATAATACATATTTTCCAAGTGACATTGGTATTATACATGTAAGATAAAGTATTAGTATTAGAAATGTGGACTTAAGTTAAAGGCAAGAAATATTGATGTACTGAATAAATTGCTGTCCCTGCTGGCTTGGTATCTTGCAGTATAACAATTTGTTTATACTTCGCTGAGATCTTAGATCATATTGTTCTGTTAGCAGTGAAAAATATGTTATTCAAGGTTTTCGTAATTGTAAAATTATGTCAGGGAAAGCTGTAAGATTCTACCTTGAAAACAGGGAAAATTCAGGGAATTCTGAAATGGAATTTTAGTGGACACCCTGGTTAACAAATGTCATCTAATATAATTTCTGGTAGACACCGAGTCAAGTAAGGCTAGTACCTTGTCCTTATTCACCTCTACCTCTATGTATGGGGCTACCAAAATCGGTGCTTCCTCACTTATTCCCAGGAGGATGGACCCTTGTAAACTGGGGGTGGTGGACCGCTTTGTACCCCGGCGTCGGCATTTGCTGGTTTGGTTTCCGTAGTTCGTTTTCCAACTTGTCATGTTGGGGTATTTGACGGCGTTTTGTCAACTCGGTTTGGTGGAACGGTAGCTTGTTCTGGTTTCCGAGGGCGGTCCTTGTTCCAGTGGTTCTCCGGACAGAAGCAGTATTTGGGTACGAATTCCATACAAGGGGTTGTGGTTTGTACACCTTTAGGAGGCGCACAGGGGTTGGACATACCTCAGGGGCGTTGGTGGATACTGGTTTTTCGAGACTTGTCTGTGCTGCAATGTTTTGTTCAGCTTCTCGGGCCTTGATCAACTTATTCATCCAACGTTGTGGGTCTGACTGTCAAGTGTATGTTCCGGAGATTCGGCAGTAACATTCGATCATGAATGTCGGCAGCCTCTTTGACTCCGGGGAACACATGTCGAAAGATTTATTCTTTTCTTCGTTTGAAGATTTCTGCTTCTTCGTCGAGTACCTGGGTCTGGCTGTAAAATTGTGTTAGCCTTGGCAACACCTCCTCGCCTGTGAATTCCGCTGCTATCCGTTTACTGAACTGCTTCCAGTCCATTAAAAATTCTCTGTATCTTTCCCACCATGTGAGGGTGAGGCCCTTTAAGTGCAGTTGGCCCTGTCAACCCATTGATTCGGTGGCAGGTCCATTTCTTTGATTTCTGTTTTGCATTCCTGCGTGAATGCGACTGGGTCTTCATGTGGGCGACCTGCAGAGTCGGTTATTTGAATATTGTCATCTCTACGAGTAGCTGGATGGCCAGATGCCGTTCCAGGTTGGATATATATCCGGGAAGGGTTGGATCTGCGGGAGTGAGAGATGTGTTTCCTTCGATATCTCTAGTACTGATATGCCATCCTGGGCATAGAGAAGCGTTTGTCGGACCACCCTATGCATAGGTGGTGATCAGTACAGGGGTACTCTAAACCGTCTGTAGCTCGGGTCTCTTCAGGCCAGCCTATGCAGGCTGCTGTGGGATAAGGTAATAACTTGAGACTGTCACTTCTCCTGGGTGAAGGTGTTGCTAGTGGTTGTGGCTCCTCTGTTCCTCTCCGCCAGTACCCGTACAGTGCTGTGGCAGTTGGAAAGTAACAGATGGATGTCTAATGGGTGTGTAGAAAATATGGCGGACCCTTGAGGGCGCCCGCTACTTAAGTTAATTTGGTTATATCAGTTACCCGGTTCTAGTCAGTGGTGCATGTAGCAACCTTTGTATTGCAAGTAAACAGATAGATACTCTCAGAAATAAAAGCTGAAAGGTAGGTAACAAAAGTTTATTGAAGTCTCAATAAAAATGTGATGTGTGCTACCTCCTACCAGGCAATTGAGTTCTGAATGTTATTACGCTGGCCAGGTGTAGGTGACCTAGTTCTAATGGAAAAGCGGAAAGAAATATCTAAACAAGAAAATATATAATACTACTAAACTGTTCTAAGAAAAGGTGTCTTGAGGAGACAAAGTGAAATTAACGTTTTAGTGAGAGTGTTCGCTGGTTGACGGTCGTTGATGGTGAAGTAGCCGCATGGGATGTACTCAATGCTTTGAATTTCTCTAAAAGTCCAGCACTGAGGAGTGCTGTGAGAAGTCACGAGAGAAGAACAAGAATGACTCTCGAGCTTGGCAGGCACTTTATTTATATAGTGGAAGCTTGTTGGCTGCCGGCGCAGGGTTTGGGGAAGGTATGATGTCCTCCTGCCCTGGTTGGCGTAGGAATAATTTGGTCAGCGTTTCTACTTTGTCGGTGGCGCTCTGCCCTGCCAAAGGTCTGAGCAGCTTGTAGGCTCTCAGCGCTTGGAAGAGGGGGGTGGTGTGCCTGTCATTTTTCTTATCCTCCAGGTGAATGGAATTTGCTCATAAGCTCCTGCTTTCTGTAGGGTAGGCAACGTGTTACGTCTGTAGTGGTGGAAGAGGTACTCTTGCAGATAAGTCGTTATCGTATTAGATTATATGTATAAGCAGCACATGTAAGTAATGGCAGCTAAAGCTATTTGTTGCAGGTCTTACAACACTTTTTCAAAAATGTTACAGTTTAATTTGCCATTCTTCACCTCAAAGAACTGACGTGACTGTCTTCCTCTCCAGAAATATGTACATTATTAGAAACTTAGATTAATTGTTTTTAGTAAGATACACATTTTATGAATGTTCTTTTCACATTACAGAATTTTGAAATTAATTGAATCTGTTCATATTTCCAGATTTTGAGAGTATGTGATTCAAAGTAGACATTTTGCTTTATGTGTTGTTAGCAGCACAGCTGTGGCCTGCCTGAAGCACACTGTGTGATATGTAATATGTGTGCAATGCAGGGATCTTGACCAGGCGTGCATGGAGGCTGTGGCTGCTCTTCTGCGAGGACTGCCACTCCAGCCAGAGGAATCTGACAGAGGAGACCTCATGGAGGCCAAGAGTCAGCTCTTCCTCAAGTTAGTATTTCCTTCATAGATAGCAGCTGTCAATATTGTGATGTTCATTACATTCTAGTCTTACTGACATACCTTTTTAGAGTATTGATTATTTCAGTCATGACTCTACTAATCATTAGAGTGAATTTCTGTTCATAGTTGAAGTTAGAATTATTAAATTACAGTCGACAACTCTCAAAACTATGACCTTTCATGGTTCTCTAGAAAGGTGCCTTTATTTTTTAGGTTTTTTTTTTTTTGACTGATTCTTATCCATCCTCAAACCCTATGCACAAAATTTACTTTAAAATTCTACTTATGCCACTTTTGCATGGTTTAACTGGTGGAAAATAACAGTCTACTTTCGTTTCTAAGATCCCTGAAATAGCGTCCTCTGAAAACAACAACCCTTTTTTGGAGACCCATGAAACAAATTTAACAGAAAAATTTTTTCCAGTAACAACCTCTTCGAAGTAACAACCCTTTTCCTAGGAACCATGACATGTCTTAGAATCAAGAGTTTACAGTATACACTGTATTTGTTAAATGCAGGCAAACATTGATCACTCGAGTCCTCATGGTTCCAATGTTTTGAATCGTAAGATATATGCGCTTGTAAGATCAAATATAATTTTATTTGATTAACTTTGATTCCCGTTAACTTAAAATTCCATCAATGTTCAATTGTTCATACAGTAAAAATAGTATGTTCTACTGAAATGTTAGTTAATTTTAATATTTTGATGTCTTTCAAGAAAAATTTTATATTGCAGGGATGCCAAACTCAAACTGGTGTTTGGGCCATAAAATTTATTCAAGAATGCATAACAAGCAGGGGCATATCCTGAAAATTTTGGCAAGGCATGCAACACAAAACTTAGTTTGGCCCTTCGCTCTGCACAGAGGAAATAAATTTTAATAATATCAATAATAATTGATTTTTCTTGAAGTGATTTAGTACCCTTTTCCTCTCACGCTTAATCCAAGTGTTAAATACTTAGCGAGATACACTGGTCAAATCAAATATTTTAAAATTTAAAATTGTAATGTTTAAAATTTATTTAATCACTCACATGCCACAAAACACTCTAATTCTCTACTAGTATGTCATTTTAATTAGGATAAGGCAAAGTTAAATTTATGCCTGTTAACAAGAATAATTTCAAATGTGTTTAGAATAGAGATGGGCCACTCTATACTTCGATACCTCGATACCCCTCGATACTGGGCATTATTGAAAGTATTGAGTATCGCGATGAGTATATCAATACATTTATTCAATACTTTTTATCTACACATGTATATGGCTGTGTCTGAATTGGCAGATTTTGTAGACAAAATGATCGTGTGACTGGATTTTGTATACAAAAATGGTGATGTATTTGGTTATTTTGTATCTAGCGGATGTTAGCAAAAATATAAAATGCCAAAATCAACGCCATGTTTTTTTTACTTTCCAAACACTTGCGCAAATGCGTAAATAAAATTACTTTTAAAACAAATAACTGCACATAAAATACACTACAAATGTTTTAAAAAGCAAGTAAGTGTTGTGCTTCATATATATTTAATGCAAAATAAATTTTTTTAAGTCGTTAATGCTATATTCTATTATTTTTTTATTTCTAAACGTATTCGTAGTATTCCAGTAATGATTGCAGAAATATTACGTCTGTTTTAAACATTAAATTTAGATATCGGTTTTAAGCATTAAATTTAGATAGACATTTTGCTCTTTTAATGAAACAATGTGTTATGGCAAGTGCTAAACAAGTGACTGTCGACAACGTCTGAATTGATACCTTACAAATCACAAGTTTACAAAATCACAAAATAATGAAATTTTTCTTTTCGGGCACAGCCTATGACTTGGATGCTTGATCCGCCATTTTCCCTATTGCCACGAAGCAGCACTGTTTATTTTGTTTTCTGCTGTTTACTAATCTCGGAAAGCTCGTGAAGTGTTGTATTAATTTAATGATTCAGCTAATTATTTTGTATCAATGGCAGAGAAATGTTTAGTAAGGATTACAGTAGAACATGAATTGAGGAGTTGCAAATAGGAATTACGAACAGTAAGTCAGTGTGTATTGTAAATGTGTTTTGAAAGTCTGTATTGTAAATAACGTTTTTTGAAACAGTTATTAGAATGTTTTAAATGTTTCGTGGCCTAAAAAAACATCATTTCAACTCGTTTTGCAGTGTAAAAATAACATGTGTATTGTATGGAAAACAAACCTAACCAAAAATATTTACATCCCGAATGTGTTTAGTATTTGAATTACCGTACAAACTACATATTTATCGCATTTTCTTTTGGTGAGGTTAAAACTTGACAGGTTATGTAATAATTTGAATGTTATTTTCATACAAGCAAATTTTTGACTCATCCACTAAAACAGTATGTAATTAAAGATGATGCAGGCCATGTCCGGATTACAAATTTAGTTATTTAGTTATTTTGTAAACTCATGATTTGGTAGGTATCAATTCGGATGTTGACAGTCACGTGTTTAGCAATCGTGGCAACACATTACATTAATAGTACAAAGTATATTTATATAAATTAAATTCTTAAAATATTCAATAACGAGTTAAAAAAAAACTTTAATTTGCGGTTATACAAAGATCTAGGTTCACTTGTTTTTTAAAACATTTCTAGTGTTTTTCATGTAAGGTTACAGTAGAATCCCGCTGTAGCAAGCACGGCAACTGCGAGAACAAAGTTATAGCGAGGTCTTTTTGAGCAATCATCAAATAATCGCAAAAATATTCCATAAAAAATTGTAATTTTACGAGTTGAAACATATTGTGAGATCGTGTGAAGCATTCTTTCAGCGGGACTTGTGACCGTGTGAAGTGCGCTTTTGTTATCTGTCTGCTGTAACTCCACTCCCTCGCCACACCTCCGTGCCGCTCTCATGTGTCACATTCTTCCACCTTGCCTCCTAACTCCCCCTCTCTTTGAAACCAGGTGCATTGTTCTATAAATAGTATACTCCCCTTTCTACCTTGATACAGTTTTCGTGAACTATTTCTGCTTTTCCGCAGTCGTTCACGGTCATTGTGCTGTCAACTGTGTTTGGTTTCAAACAACTTGGTGTATGTGGGTTGAACGTTATTGTTAAATGAAGACAAATTCTATTTAAACATAACAGTCCAAGTGATAGCTGGAATCGAATACAGCTACATATTAACAGATTTTCGCCGGATTTTTTCCCCATACTGTTGCATACCAATTAAATATAGGGACAAAACTTCTTCTACTACATTTTATCGCTGTGTTATAATGAACGTAATTTTAATCCATTTTCATAAAGTTTTCTTGAATTTTTGCTGGTTTTGAGTAAGTCTCACACCATGCAGGGTTTGTTATTTGAAAATATAATTTTTCAGTGACTACCGTATTTACTGGCATAATTCTCACGCTGGGACAATTCACGCACCCAAATTTTATGGTGCTGAATAAGGGAAAAAAAATTCCCTTTCATATTTCACGCAGAATGTGTCTCTCAACGAGACATGTAATGCCAATGGGTGTGCGCTTTGTTCGGCCTCGCCAGGTCGCAGACACTTTAAGGTCAGTGATTCCATTATCGATGAACTGACTTCGTTGTTTGGATTTGTTAAACTGTTCACTTTATGAAACTTATGAATGCGGGTGGCATTCTACATACATGTTCCCTATAAGAAGTTGGGGGTGCAAAATTATGATCCAGAGACTGCATGCGTCATGCGGCTGTGAGTTTGACATGCCTGCCCTAGTTGGACATATGAGTCCTCCTCTTGCTGCCGCAAAGAAAAGCTCAAACAAAATGTTGGGCACAACTTTCTGTAAGCACGAACTTCATTTTCACTGGTTTCTTGCAGGAAAATTATTGGATTTACTTTAGTTTAGGCCATTCATGATTATTTCACACTGTTTTGAAGCCTTGCTAAACTTATACTTTTGGTTACATATTACATAGCCGTCTACTACATCTAAACATATACACTGCCATATGACTACGTTTCAACTGTCAGATATTGGTTTACTGTTTTCAGCTGTTCAAAGAATGTTGGCATATTAACAAAAGTATTATGTATAGCATAAATGTTCACAATTTATTCCTATAACCTTGTTTGGGTCCCATTTATGACTTTTAAACAATTTCTGTATTGTTGACATTTCCTGTGGGCATTATATTTTATGTATTTTTGATATATATTTGATATTTCCTATATAGAACACTAGCATCTTACACGTTAATAATTTGCAGTGACTGTAATTAATCCTGTTACAACTGTGGTGGAAAGAACTGTAATATCTAACTCTTGTCATTGATGTGTGACGTCACGGGCGCAGGGGTGCTGCAATTCTGTGGCGATTTTGTTAACTTTCTTATCGGTGTCGGCTGGTCCGTGATTGGTTGGGTAAAACAATTTTTAAGTTGAGGGGGTGGGCCTGCATGTCGGAGTCTGGGCGGGCAGTACAATCTCATAATTAATCACGTTAATTACGTCCGTTTCTGTAGTTGTCCAGCACATTGAATCGACCCTATAGCCACTTGGAACTATATATGCAGCTTCGGTTTTGCCCATGCTTCCCAGCGCTCGCTGATGGGGCAAAGTCGGCCTATAGAGTATGCAGTCCTGCTGCACAGCAGTGTAGCATGCATTAATACTTAAGTACAGAACTCATGTCACTTACTTTTTTACATAGTGGAAACAAACTTAAAAGCCAGTGGTAAACATGCGCACAAATAGGCCTACCATAACTTTTATTCTGCACATATTTCTTTGCATTGTTTGTTTTTACTAGGTGTATTTAATTATAAGATTTGTTCCGATACCAATACTAAGTATCAGCATCTGCCGATACTTCACCTTTTTCTTATGTATCTGTATGGAGTATGGTATCGGGCCGATACTTTAGTATCGGTTGTAGACAATGAAGTCAGGTTATTATTTTCTTTATGTACAAAAATTGCAGTATGTCGGTTTGTATAGGGCACATTAAAACAAAAAGCAAAATAAGAACAAATACAGTATTTATTGGTGTATAGTGAACCATTTTTTTCCCAAAATAAAGGAAAAAATTTCTGGGTTGCCAGCTATATAGGGAAAACAACAAAAGAGGAAAGGGGAGTGGTAGCCATAAATTGGCAGGGGTTGTTGAGGGAAGTGGTGGGACTGTTTGTTGTCTTATCTCTTGCTCTTACATCACTTCTCTCTCTTCTATCTATTTCTTTCTCAGTAACCCTTCAGTTATGTGTAGGTAGAAACCCTCCCCCCCCCCCCCCCCAGTCTTTTACCACCTAAGGACATTCTGTCACACCACAAACCAGAGCTACTATATGTTTATCCCCCCCCCCCCCCCCCCCTTACTTAAAATAACACCAGACATTGCTGGGTGATTATTCCGCCAAGCCCTTTTAGTTCCCAGAGGCTAGGGAGGCATGTATGGTGAAAAGATTGGGGTGGTTGGGGGAAAGGAGAAGGTGCTGAGGAGACTTTTTAATTTTTTTACATAAGGGTAGTTGGACATTCTAGCACAGCAAAAAAAAAAGAATGGGTCACTGCTGAAAGGAGAAAGGAGAAGCTGGAAATGTTGAGAGTTGGAGCAGGAGGTTTCTGGATTTTTTTTGTGGGTTTTTGCACCTAAGTTATTAAAGTATTTTCTAAACATATCACAATCACCACACATTAATGTAAAAAAGATAATTTGTTCCATACTTACTATCAGGGCTCACAAATTTTTGGTGCAATTTTATTTAAAAAAATTTTCCCTGGAACTTGTTGCGAAAAATCATGGGGCGTGCTATACACAAGTGCACGCTATACACAAGTAAATACAGTATGCGTTGCTCAAAATAGTTGCACCTAACATCACTTGTGTTTCAAAGCAAATGGTTTCACCTGAAAATGTTATGCAAAACATTTTAACGAGAAATTATTATTTGAAAAGATGTTTTCTTTTGTGTTCAATGTCATTTTATCGCTTAAGGTTGGTGTTATATTGTTTCTGGTGTAAAATTAACATGACTTTAAAAGTTAATGTTTTTTAATTCAAAGGGTAGCATCATTGCGTATAAAATTATACGCCCAAAAGCATATACTCTACCACTTGTCAGCAATAAAATTGTTTGAATATTGAGCGAGTTGTATTATAAGTAGAGATGGCCGAACGTTCGAATTTTGAACCGAACCCGAACTTTAAGGTTATGTTCGGCTTCGATTCAAAATTTATTGCCATTTAAAAGTTTGGTTCTAGTTCCATTCTAAAAATTTACATGAGATCATGTTCAGTTCGAAAATGTGTTAGAAAGGAACATCATTAATGAACTTTGACAGGAACTTAAGTATTTTTTAATATATGGCACACCCTCCCCCCCCCCCCCCCTCTCGGAAAGAAAGGAAAACATTTCTTTGGGTGAGAAGAGGTAGAGTGGAACTGCAGAGCGCAAGTGTAACTTTGGCCCAAGAACTAAATAATTGCTTCTCTGTTTCCTCTTTCACAGTTCTAGTTCTCCTCCCCAGAAGAATCTAAGCAAGCATGAAACAGAAAGAGAAGCAAATAAGTGATGTTTCTAAATTAATTGCTAAAGAATGAGGGCATTATTGTGTGTATAGGCCATTCACGGTAAAGTGAGTACTTTTTGAAGCTGTTTCATCAGACATAATAACCAATAAATACATTTCATTGGGGCCTAGGACTTTTGGTTTTGGGTATGCTGAATGTAGACACTGAGTTTATTACCTACATGGGTGAGTTCACATAAACAAGTAGGGGAAGGTTATAAATTGGTAGAAGGAAAAATGTAATTACGGCTTCAAAAGTGCTCACTTTATTCCGAACAGCGTATAGATGAAATTACTTCTTTTTTATATAGAAGTAAGATAAATGAATAGTGAAAAGTGAAAATATCTGTATACTGTCTTATCCACGCTTGTGTTGTGTAATATAACGCCAAATTACTTTTGATGCTGATAGTAACAACCACAACAATGTAATATTAAGTTGTGTTGCGAGAGACAACCAGGTGTAATGTTAATTTTTCTAAGTCATGCATGTACAAACTCAACAAAAGTGGTCCCGACACACTGGATTTATTCGTACCAGTATTAGAAACTTTTTAACAGAACTTTAATTACAAAAATAATTTAATTTTAATATGATGCAAATAACGTCAAAAAGATATGTCCAAAGTATGGAGTGAATATACTAGAAAAAAGCAGTTTTTCATGTTTTTCTTAATTTTACTGTCTTAGCTATACTCGTATTAGTGCTGCTATCAGATGTATTTTCTTACAGATAAGGGAATTTCCGTATGTCTGGCAACATTGTATTTATAGTACGAGTGAGTGAGAGGGTTTTACGACACTGCAACAGCGAGGTCTTTAGTGCCGATGTGATGATCAAGCAAGTTAAATGGATGACACAAACATCCATACCCTGACTGGGTTTCGAACCTGGAACCTCTCGCACTGCAGACCGGCATGCAACCAACTACACAATTGGGGTTGGCACAAGAAAGTAAGAAAGAACTTAAGATCGCTGCATGGCCATAGTTCTGCCACCTGTCTCGCGCTGTGTGTCTTGCAGTTCCCGACCGATTTGTGACTCATGTCACTATTGAATTAGTTAGGTCGGCGATCCCTACAGTTTGAGGCAGTGCTGAATGAGCGAAAACAAAGATACCGATAGACAGAGGCAGATAGATAAGAAGTATGCACGTTGCGATGTGGCCGGTCACGATGAGAGGGAGAGCCGGAGGGGGGCAAACTGCGGGGAACGACGGATTATCTGAGTATGAGCACCTTGCGTAGTACCGGTACTGAGAGAATGACTGACCGATATCACAAGAGACTAGTTCTTTTATGTTGTGGTGAACTATGCACCTAGTTCTTTTTCAATACCAGTTCAAAATGAACTGGTAGTTCGTGAACTACCCATCACTAGTTTTTGACATTCTTCTTTTAACGACCATAAGGTTACCGTGACCTTACAGAATGCCACAATGTTTTGGCTTTTAGCCCTATAAGTTATTTAATTAAAATATTTCCAAAATATATTGCAATCACCACAAATTAATTTAAAATAAAAGAATCATTTGTTACATACTTAGTAACAAGGCGCCCCAAATTGTTATTAAAAAAAAAAAAAAAAAAAAAAAAAATATGCTTTTCCTGAACTTGTTGCAAAAATCATGGCGAGCACTATACATGAGTAAATGCAGTACTTCACTTCAAAGAAGTAGAAAATAACAATGCAACACAACAAAAATTACCGGACAAGTCATATTGGATTATTGTTTTTGTAGCAGTGATAACAGCATTGTATCTTGAACTCCATAACGTGTAAAACCAGGTGCTATTCTTTACTTAAATGATTGTATACAAAATAAGTGATTTGCTCAAGTTTTTGAAAAACTACACTTTCAATTAACATATTTTTTGTGTTGCTAATTTGTTGTTTGCATACTTCTAAAACGACTAGTAATGTATATTTCTCAGTGTTATGATAAATTATCATATCAATCAAATCTATAAAAACCAAAAGATAATATTATGTTAATTTTGTATCTTTTTTCCACCTTAGAAATAATAAGGCCATTATATTTTGGAACTATTAGTGGTGAAACTGTGCAGGTTTGTGTGTGTATATAGGTATTATGTACATATACACACATATATGCGTGTGTGTGTGCGCGTGTGCGTGCGTGTGTGCGTGTGTGCGCGTGCGTGCATGTGTGTCAGCATGTATGTTAGTGTGTGTGTGTGAGTCATGAGTCATCAGCTCTGCGACAAACGGCCAGAGGACGTTTCTTACAAAATTTCAGTTAGAAAATGTCTGACAACGAACACCAGGAAACCCCTCCTTAGGAAACTCTGGTGAAGATGCGGTTGCAAATATAAACTTTATTTAATTACACTGAAACCATGTGATATTAAGGGATGAATTTCTGTAGGCATGCCAAACAATTCAGTCACTTTAACATGCAAGTATCCATGTTGACCTACCGCATACCCTACATAGTAAAATGGGGGTTGCCACCCCTTCAAATAGTGAAAAAAGGGTCTTCATACATTGTTACATAAATTATTATCACAACCTATGAATTACCATTGCAAGATGTAAAGAAATGTCTTCTTGGTAAGAAAACCTCCGACGAATGGTTTGCGAGAAAACAGATCTCCAAGATACTAAATGTGTCATAAGCATTATGTGGTATATATTTAATATCGTGGAGGTCTGTTTTCTCACAAATCATTCATCAGAGGTTTGTAACAGGTTTCTGTCCTGTTCTCTTATCGTAGTTCTCAGTAAACACCAATGAACTAGCTCAGCATGAGTTGGAGACTTTGACTACGTAATAATGAAAGTTTCTTGATACCAGGATACCCAATAAATAAAAGAAGAAGTTAAATGTTTACTGGAGATTTATTGTAGTCTTGGCAAAACAAAGTATTGACACTTGCAGCTGACGAACAAACAAAAAAACAAGACAGAATGGCAGCCTTCATAAAACAAAACTTCTCACTTCGAGAGTTACGAAGACGAGAGAGAATCGTTACTTTTCTCTTCCGGTGCCCCATTGACTCCTCGCACTGACGGAAAATAAATTTAATAGCTATTTAACTGGAATGTCCGAAATACAAAAGAAGGTTAAAGTCGCGGGCGCTGGTCAGTGCTAGTAACATGAACGTTGCAGGCTGTCCAACTGACAGCTGACAAACGATCATGCTGCGACAAACTGTTGTGATACCCGAGAAAGGTCATACTTCCTGATATATTGGTAGAAAGTTTCCTCATTGAAAACATATTGTTTTCGAGCAGTCGGTCATGTCAGCTAAAGGTGACCTCTGTTATTTTCCTCGTTTTACCATGTTGTGGCTTTGCGGTGGCGATGTTCTTAGTTTACTAACCCAGTGAAAAGGAAAACATGCGCTATCGTCCTATGACGTCTTTTGATGAAGTCTGTTACTACTGATGAAATGAGGAAAGAAAAGTAACAAATTTGGAAAAACGAAAATATATGAAATACATACAAGTTGTCGTTGCCACGACCTTTCACATATTACATGAGTCACTATCCTTGACTGAAATATAGACAATTGAAATAGTTCCCGAATATACCAATTATATATATATATATAATCTAGCTGCAATGCTACAGGTTTTCTTATCAAGAAGACTAGTTTTCAAGTCTTGCAATAGTAATTCATAGGCCGTGATCATAATTTACGTAACAATATACGAGGACCCTTTTTTCATTGATGTGGTAACCGCCATTTTACTACATAGGGTATGCGGTAGGTCAACATGGGTACTTGCATGTGACAGTTACTGAATTGTTTGGCATGCCTACAGAAATTCATCCCTTAATATCATATGGTTTCATTGTAATGAAATAAAGTTCATATTTGCAATCCCATCTTCACAAGGGTTTCCTGACCTTAGGAGTGGTTTCCTGGCGTTCATTGCCAGACATTTTCTTACTGAAATTTGGCAAGGAACGTCCTCTCGCCATTTGTCGTAGAGCTGATGACTCGCCCTGTGTACACCATTTTAGGGCTGAACTATGAAGGCATGTGCGAGAATAAGACATTTTTAAAAGTTTGGTTCGTGTTCAGTTCGAGTTCGACAAACTATAGCATAGTTCGGTTCGAGTTCGGTTTGTGTACAAATTTAAAGGTTCGGTTCAGGTTCAATTTGATAAAAATGTTCTAAGTTAAGTTCTAGTTCGGATCGGTTCCAAAATCTGGGTTCGTCCCACCTCTATTATAAGTGTTTATTTTCAATAACTTCTTGCGGGGCAATCTGAGGATTTATATTCATTAATTTCAATATTCATGTGTCTTCGAATTAACTGATAATATGTAAGTGCCTATTGTACATCTTTTGCTGTCTAATAATGGGTAGGTAGGCACTGAGCCGAGTGCAGTGTAACTCATGACGGGGAAAATCAGAGTATGTGGTTTTGAATCATTTATTATTAAAGACAGTGAAGAAATCAATTATAACCATTTCAATTGTGTCTCAAAATTACAAGTTTTCTATGGAGTAAAATATTATTAATTACTTTAAAATACAGACATTTGCCACGCATGCAAGGTGTCGCCAACAAGTAGCGGTGTAGAGAGGTCATCCTCCCCCCACCCCACCCCCCATAAGCCTACAGACATGACACTGCCCAGTTGATAACTTCTCTGTGCGCTCTTAGCTGATAGTGCGTGCAGGACATTCTAAATTATTTGCATTTTCAGAAGGTTTTGAAAGTTTTAGGTCAGCTTGCATTTTGTGTCGTATTACAAATAATTATATACAGTATTTTAACTCATAATTTTCTTTATATAAATGAGTCTAGGAGAAATGTTTTTAATGTATTAATTACAGTTATACTTTTTCTAAAATTCAGTGCGAAGGTCATTGGTATCGGTGTTTGGTATTGGTATCGGAAAACATTGTATCAGAACAATTCTATTTAATTATTTACTAAAAATTTTCCAGCTGGGCTTTAGTAATTTGTTGGGACTGTTGCAAAAATGCAAATCACATAAATGTAGGCACTTTTCTCAATTGTGTTTCAAACATCCAGGGTAAAGTTACACAGTTCTGATGGATTAACAGACATTACTCTCAAATAATTTATTTAGTCATAATAACACTTTGTTTTATATGTATAAATCTTGCACGTCCAATACCGTGTTTGCTATCACATGCATGCTGGCCCTGATTAACGGCCATGGCGCATACTTAACAGTGATTATTTTGATTTCATGAACTTCGCTTACAACCGACATGATACATGTTACAGTATATTTATTCCTTTTGTGGAAACACAGATTCATCACCATCTCTTAACTTGCGTTGGTGGGTTTGAAAAACGCAGCATGTACAAACTAAGAAGTTAAGGGTGTTCAGACCCAAGTAGTTAACAGTGTTTAATCCCGGGGCGAACTACAAGTTATTCCTTGGCCGAGTGTAGGGACAGCTGACAGTCTGTCGCTTCATGGGGGTAGCGTGGAAGGCAGGAGTTAGGTGTCTTGGCTAGGAGGGATAGCAGTGAAATTAATAGGGCGTTCCTTCGATGCCGCTAAGTATTCTTTCCCTGGGAAGTAACCACACCTTGCCACCTCCGCATCCCCTTATCACTACTGTTGGAGTGCATGGCGGGTTGGCCGACCTGCTCGCCATCCCATGCACTCCAGCTCCTTTTCCTATTTCCATCTATGGATCGTGAGGTAAGTTGGCTAACACACTTGCCGCCTCACACGCCCAGTCCCCCCCAACCTTCTTCTTGTGGGACTGTGGTAATAGTTAGCTGACACACTCGCTTCTTCCATGTGCCTTAGCTCCTGCAAACCTTTCCTTTTGGGGACCTCCTATGCTAGGTGTAATAGGGCTGCTAGTCAACAGCTAAGGAAGACCCAGCACCCTAAAACTTGGTCCCGAGTCAGGACAGCAATCGCCGACCACAACTCAGGTGATCTAGCCACTTGCCTGGTAGCCTTCACGAGGGTATACTAGGACCTTAAGGAAGCAGGGTTTGGACCCATTCTCCCATAGGAACCCATCAACACAAGCATCTCTCCAAGATGTCAGGCCTTGAGGGATGAGGCGACCTACCAATGAAGGAATATACTCAGACCATTGAGGCCTTGACAGACAGCAACGGACCATTGTGACTCCCATTGTGGGATATTTAATATATTTTCTTAGGTTCCCCTTGGGTATCCAGAAGGTCCCTCTTCACCTCCCCACCCATACAAACTAGCTGGGATTGAGTGGGAAAGGGGACAACTTCCTTTAAATCCAAGGTACTGACCCTTCCCCTCCCTGCGCACACTTTGAATCATCACACAATCTCAGTGAGTAAGGAGGAAGGTACAGAAAGGGAGAGACATAACAAATGGTTTCCCGAAACATGGGGTCAGTGCCTATTGAAAAGACGGGCCCACGACCTGTGTAATTTTGACTGAGTATATGCAGTGGGACTTCTGGAAGTCCAGTTAAACAACTGGTGGTGCTTTAAAGCAGAGATCTGTTTTCTAATAAGGGAATAAGAAAGCAGAAATAAGGTCGGAACAAGGTAATGGCAGGGAAAACATTGGTAATGTAATGACACACAAACAGAGGAAGAAAAAACAAGCGAAGCAACCTAGCATCTAGTCCACGAATCCCAAGGTATACAATACAAAATATGCGACCGGGCATTTCACCTAAAATGCATAGTCTGGCCCGAAGGGGCCCACGAATGGCAAGGAATCCAGGACATGTGTCGAAATGCAAACACGCCAAAAGTAAATGTACTCCGGACACCTGCAAAGGGGAAGGGCAGTAGCACACAGAATGTGAAGGATGTAAAAAAAATTCCATTGCCTGTGCCTGGGATGAAAGGACAAACTTCGAAACATGATTAGAATATTGTTCCATTGTCCAAAATGTCGACTACAAAGCCACAAGAGGAATGGTATGACAAGCCAGTGGACAGAGCGAGTACAACTCTGCAGCAAACATCCGTAATCGACAATGCCCCTACCGGTATTTCATGGGAAAGGACATGGAGTCCCAGAAAGGTTCACGGAAACCTGCAAAGAATTATTATTCAAAATTTACCTCCACCTGAACTTGTGGATAGAAACTGCCCAACGTCAGTTGGGTGAAAAGGCATTGCAATGGTGGAGAAAGTACAGGGAATCCATCGAAACATGGCAGGAGTTCACAGAATGCCTCCAAGAACGATTCGGCCGAGTCAATCTGCTAACAGAATTAACAGAGGAATTATATAGCCGAACTAAGGCAGACAGAGAAGAGAGAGAAATCTTTATCCGAAGAAGCATCCAATTGTACAGATGGCTACATCCAGAGGAGGTACAGTGCAGTCTCCCTCTGATCACAGAACATTTTGAAACCCAAGATTAGAACATTTCTACGCACCACTGCTTCCAGGACTGTAGAGGAATTGGTGGAGACAGTAAGGGAAGCGGATGTCAGGCAGGCCCAACCCGACTCCCCCAAACCAGAGAGTATTAAACTACCAACAAGAACGGCCATGCCCACTGGGATGACATAGGGAACGACAGAGATGTGAATGAGTGGGAACCAGAAGGATGGCAGCCTCTCGCACAGCCACGAGAAAGAACAAGGGAGGAGGTGTATGTACCACCAAAAATACTCCACCAGGAACCTTTACGCAAACCAATGATCAACTGGCAGAACTGGGGACAGCCTCAAGTAATCCATTGGAAAAGGCATTTCTCAACAGTTAGTCTTCCTCAGGAGCAATGGGTGGAGTCTCGGAAAGAAGAAAGGCAACGGCACTTTTTGTAGTATTTTCTTTTTTTTTAATGTGCGGCCTATACATGCCGTAATATGTTTGATATTGCGTTGTTGTTTTCCGTTGCTGAAAAAAATTCAGTGAGGCCTATACTTGAAATATTAATTATCCCTAAGTTTTCATCAAAAACATTTGGTGCGCTGCCTATACACGCCAAAGTACATATTAAAATAACCAATTATTAGCATGCATTTGTTTAAATCATATAGTAAAGCTAATTTGGAAATTTAAAGTTATATTAATGTATTGTACTCGTAAGCAAATACTGTATCATAAACAATATAATATCTGGAAGAAAATTTAAGTATATAATACATAAAAAAAAGCACAATATTAGAGTCTATTGAAATTAATTAATATAAAACCTCCGATCTCCCTGCAAGAAGCTGCTGAAAATGAACTTTACTCTTGGTAATAAGTACAAGTCGCTTGATGTTGAAGCAAGTTTTGATGAGAAGGGGAACATATATGTGTTTCTGGGAAATAATTTTATTCAGAAGATGCTGCCTATGGAGTTAAATTAATATTTTGTTTAAAAATAATGTTTATTTTATACTAGATGCATTTAACCACCAACTGTATGGTGATAAAATACCTTTTCCTGTAAACACAGCAGAATACATCTGTTGAAAAAATGATTCCTTCTTAAAATTTATTGCATAATATTTTCAGACAAAACCATTTGCTGTGAAACACTTATGATGATAGGTGCAACTATTTTGAGCAAAGGTAATTCTTGAATTAATTTCTATCATTTGATTACCGTTGTACACATCTGATTACTGTAACCTTTTTAATGGGTCAGAATCGCAGAGCATTTGATCGCTCTGTGGTGCGGTAAGTTTGACAGGATAACAGTGCATTTTTTAATTGAGACCACATTATAAATTTGGTTTAATGCTTCATGTACTCTACCTATTACTCTGAGACCAGACATGTAAAGGAAGGAATCAAGCACGCATGGCCAAGAAAGAGAGGATGCAGTTTTTTTTTGCTATATAACCAGTCAATATCTATGGTATGTAAGGGGAGGAAGAAAATGCTTAGCTAAGAGAGAGATACAGAAAGAGAATGGTGTGAGAGAGGGGGACTGCAAGGATGCCACGCTGGTTGCTAGGTAACCACTTTCCTCTTGGTGAAGCGTGTAAGGGATGGGACATGCCAGACTCGTTGAGTCATAGACACCATCAGCTGAACTGGAGAGCACCATGTCACAGTGCACATTTAATATATTTATCTGATGTGTGCATAAACAACCAACTTAAAAATTATCGCTGTGGGGAATTGTGACAGGACTGAAAGATATTTTGATTGATGCAATATCCGATAAACAATAAAGGCATGTGATTTTATCATTAATTATGTAGGAATTTTCCTGGACCACTGAAAATTTACGGTGAATATGAGTTATCAGTACATGTATTTTTCGGTTCATTGAGAGTCCACTGTAGCTAGGAACATTTGTCTAAAGAATAATGGTATTTCTCGAATGGGAGTCACATAATTGTGTTTCAAGAATTTAATTACTGCTTCTCATTATGAGTCAATAAAATAGTTATTGGGATAACTAGGTTACGTTAGAATTACTGTTTTTAAATAAAATTAATAATGATAATTTTTTTCTGAGTTGGTAATAATTGGTAATGGATTGTTATTCTGGGCACGTACATAGTGAATTGACACTATGTGTTGTATTTATACTCTGTTAACATTTATTTTTCGTGTCTATTGAACAACACAAATACTGTACTCTAAATCTTCACTTTGTATGTGTATAATATAAGTATTTTCCTTTTAAAAACAAATATTTTTATTTCTAATCCTGAAATTCTCTGTGTATTCTATTCATTAGTTAAGAAAAACATAACTATATTTTTTACTTGTTTGTGTGTGGTGATTGTATCTATTTTTGATAATATTACAAGGGTTGACGTTTTAAAAGCAACTTTGAAAATAATTTATAAAAAAAAAATGTTGCATACTATGTTCAAAACATTTGTAATTGAAATTTTAATAATCATTAGTACTAATTGTTTGAATAATCACAGATTATAATAAACTGGTAATGAGCAATAATCTCCGGTTCTCATTAATCAGTACTGTAATTGGCGTACCACTACAACATAGCATACACACCCAGACTGTACCCATTCCAGGGCGTGAAGGGTTACACCTATGTTGTAAACGATGAATGCCTAGCAGAGGGGTGAGCTGTTGACATGACTGTCAAAGCACGAGGGTGACCCAAAAGTAAGACAGTTCACACATTCTGAGATGCTGTCTACCTCACGGGTTTCGGGTTGTCAACACTGCCGCATTACTACTGATCAACCGAAACAATATACTTTAAATTTATTCGAGGTAGCGGGCTCTCATATAAATCTTTCCGTTTTGTGACCCTAAACAAACAAGCTTATCATTAAATATATTCTCATTTATATACCATATTATAAATACATACTTTCATTTTAAATGTTAACATGTTTTACACAACTGAATAACATACCATATCTCTCAAACATTTGGCCATTTATTTCTACTAAGCAAACTGCCTTTGATTTACATTTTGGATTACAAATGCTCAACTGTTTTTCCTTTTTATCATAAATTCCATAAAAGATTACTTAAAACTTCTCTCAGTACACAAGCCATAAGATAACAGAAATAATTTTGGTTAGAGAGTACGGTAAAATAATCTGTCCTTTCACCACTTAACACTTACTTTACAAAATAGTCATTAATAGCGTACATAAGGCCAACAATATCTGCCATAATTCATATTACAGTTACTTTTCTGCAAAATGGAAGTGCTGCAGCTAGTTTAAGCTGCATAAGTTACTCTGTGCAAACTATGTGAAAATACGTTCACTTTGATAATGCTGCCATCGTATTATTACGAGCGCTACCATAAAACATTGACTTCATACCTGGATAATTAAAATAGTCGTGGCCCCAGAGCCGCAAGGTACGGCCTCAGCATGTACATGGTAGACCCGTTCTTCTGAGCTGCGTTGCATGCCATCTTTCTGCATTGCGTTGCTCGATGACGTGTAGGCTGGCTTGATCAGCTTATTTACTTGCTACGCCATACAATTCCGCAATCAAAAGTGGACTAGGCAAACTTCATTGCAAAGCACTCGCACTGCAGGACGTGGTTAATAGCTTCAATAGTGAACACTAGTGGCACAACCGTATAGGACATCATCTCCCTCCTAAAATATGTTTACCACGTAATCAACACACCAGTTATATCAAGCATAACGTGAAGACATAACAGGTCTGTTTCATTGGCAGGCTATTATCATTTACCAGCGCGATCACTCACGCCAGGGTTTAACATAATCACAACTTCTCCCACAGTCCCAGCCACAATCGCAAACTAGCACATCTAACAGCTGACCCATCGACAATACTGGACACTCTCACTGTGACTTAACTGTGGCCACATACTCAAGACGACTCCCTGAGACAACAGCTACCTCGCGGCTCCTACAACATGCCTGGCTATGTCATTACCAAGCCCGAACGCTGCAACTTCAAGCTGCTATTTTTTTAACAATATATAATTATGTATTCCCAAAGTTTAACACACATGATGTTAATGTAAACAATATTATTGATGAATCTAAAATTATAAAACATTAATTAATCCAAATAATAGCATAATAATATATCTATATATAACAGGCTAACCTTTAAAAACAAATTTAAACAATACAGCATTAACATGATATTGTAAAGAGTGGTTGTTGCCAACCTTGGCAGAAAGTAACTAGACACTGCTAAACCAAGTGACTTATTTTACCGTCACAACTCGAGTGGCAGAATATGTGCAGGTTGTTGATGGTCGATATGTTCTTTGGCAGAGTGACATCCTGACGACTGCTGATTGAAGAGCCTTAAACTGCATTCCTCAACCGGTATATACCAGGTGGTGTTCTGAAACTCAGTGCCCAAACACCAGACATAGTTTCTTTGGACCAATAGTAATTAAAAACCCTTATACACTTATATACAGAAACGTATTTTTACATCAAATAGTTGTGTTCAAATTTGCGGTTTGCAATGCCTCTGTAGAACAAGGTGGGTGTGATGATGCATGTAGAATAAGTTGCACAGGAAATAAGTGTGTAATTATGTGTATTTAATAATTTAGTGTTACGTGCCTACAACCACTGCAACTTTTCCTACATGGATGATCGCGCCGTCTTGTTCTTCTGATGTTATACACCGCATCTTTGAACAGAATTAGTGTATTTGATATCAAAATATGTTTCTGGATATAAGTGTTTAGGGCTTTTGTGTGATAAATGGTCTAATGGAACTGCGTCTGGAATTTGGGCACTAAGTTTCTGAACATTTCTTACATCTTTTAATTTAGGGATTTCGAGTGGGGTTGCAGAGAGGGTGGGGAGAGAGCACAAGATGCTGGCTGCACAGCTGGAATGAGCAAGGGGTAGACCTACCTCTTTGTGGCCAGATAGAGGTAGGCATGCACTCAACGAAACGCCAAGTGGTGTTGATGTCATGCGGGAAGCGAGCATACAAGATGGAGCAGCAGGGTTGGATGCTGCTACCCTTGTCACACTGTTAAACTGTGTTGTGTATAGCTTAACAAATTCTGCTTGGGAGGGGAAGTTGAGTTGAGAGATTTGGACGGTTTTTAACAACGAAGACTTGAGAGCTGATGAGGGAGAAATAAGGTGAGAATGGAGCAGCACCAGAATGCAAGGGTGGGGTTATGGGAGACCCCAGAGAAAACCCGCCGACCAGTGGGATTGTCCGGCAAGATTCCCACTTGCGAAAATCTGGGAGTGATTCTGCCAGGGATTTAACCCGGTTTGCTTTGATGGGAGGTGAGCAGTCTAACCGCTAGCCATTGTGGCACCTTTCGGAGGAGGAGGGGCCACAGCTATGGCAATGGGTAGTAGGTTGAAGAATGTCGCCTGTGGCGGGTCAGTATTAATCACCTTGCTAATTTTTTCAGTTAAAATGACCTGTAATAACTTTTATAATAAATTGTCTTGTCTTTTGTAATTTGTTCAGTGAAATTTTGTTCCAAATTTATTGTTTTGTATTGATATTTAGTACTACTCACAACTGTACAGATTTTTATAGAAGACTGTTATCAATTTTTTTTCTACTTTTTATGTCTGTACTATGTAATGTGCGGTGTAAGCTGTAATTTCTCTAATTAAAGTAATTTCTGTATCTAATGCTATTTCTGTGTTTGCAATGCAGGTACTTCACACTGTTCATGAACCTGCTGAACGACTGCAGTGATGCACAAGATGTGGAGAAGGATGTTTCCCGCCAGAGGATGGCTGCTGGGAAGCTCAACACACTGCGCAATGCCACCATCCAGGCCATGTCCAACCTGCTGTCAGCCAACATCGACAGTGGTCTCATGCACTCTATTGGTAGGTCCATTTCGGTCTTTATTCATGTTTCCAAGTGTTGTCCACCACAGTTTTTGTTAACGTGTCATACCATTGTTGATTTAACAGTAGTGTTCACTCAGAGCTGAACAGTGTTAGATTGGGAAGTTGGTTCTTTGTAGCTCACATTGCACTAATGTTGATCTCCATTTGGTTACAGTATATAGTATCTATTATAAGGAAATTATTTGTTAACATGTTCAGTTTTGGGTTCTCAATTATTTACTGCAGTTGCCCCAGTAATAACGAAGTTTCCAGAAACTTAGTGATGTGGAAAGCATTGAATTTTTTTAATGTATGTATAATATAGTCGAAACTCGAACCCTCTTGAACCGAAAGTCCGCGCCCAGTGAGCATTTTATGTTATCCTGACCAAATTCCTATGTAAATAATGCTAAAAATGTCAGCTTTTGCCAAACTCAAAATTTGATTTAATTCACATAGATCAAACAAAAACTTCTGTATCATCGCCGAATATTACATTCCGCTATCATTAAACAACAAAGTATTAACAAAAAGTATAAGTCAACTCTCCTCACCAAGGCATACGAAGTCGGTATAGAATACATTATGTGAACATGCACAAGTAATACTTACAGAAATCACAAATAAAATATATTTTCAACACACATTGTTTTTCTTACATCTCGCTGCCCTGCATTTACTACTACTATTTATGTTATTTGCCACTTCTGAAATGACCTGTAGTTGATTCGTGATGTCACACTTAACTGGTACTTTGTAACAAAAAATAGTAAATAATTACAACAGACGTGCCAGACTACACAGTGTGTATTTAGAGAGCACGAAAAAAAAAAAAGGGGGGGGGATACTGTACATAAGTATAAGGAATATGTCCCGTAGAATTTTATTAGATTACCACAAACAATTGCAATGTTTACGGCGGGAGCCATGTTGGTAACGACTAACACCAACAGCGGTGCTATATTTTTGAGATATCAATTCGCGTTGCGATGTTGCCAACAACACTCGTAACTACAGTTTTTCATGTGAATATTTTTTCATGAAAATTATTAATGCATTATGTATAAAAAAGAAACTTTTAATATATATGCCCGGAATATTAGAAAATGGTAACACAAAATTAAAGGAAACCCTATTCACTGCACTTTATCAATAACAATATTGAAGTCATACGTGAGAAAATAATTTCGCTGCTGTACAAGAGAAAGATATCTTACGTAGTTTGCACGGCCACAGCCACACCAAGAGTAAATGTTGATAAGTGCTATTTTGTGTAACGTGTTCCCACTGTTTTACTTTCTCAAGTCACGTTACCATCTGTGGAATAGTAATTGCACAATGTTTATTTGTAAACATTGCAACATAATACAATTTATATTTCACAAATGTTTTGTAGTGGAGAAGTTAAGGTGGAATTTATTATTTTCGCACGGAATCATAACTTTACAATATTTACAGGAATATAAAATGTCAGTGCGTCCTATACACAACAAAATAGGTATTTCTGAGCAAGTAATTTCAAAAGAGGTTTTTAAATGTTGTTTTTAATAAGTTTGAGGGTGAGTTTACATATGCCACACTGCTGCGCAGCGCGACTGCGCACACTGCGGCGGGCCGACTTTGCACCATCAATGAGCACTGAGATCCTCGGGGTAAGTCCGAGAAGGGTGTACATGATTTTAAGTGGCTACAGGACTGATCCATGAGCTGGACATTTATAGACATGGAAAATAATTAACTCAATTAATAATTTAAATTGTACTGCCTGCCCAGAATTCAACATGCTGTCGGCCACCCTCTCAACCAAAATGGTTTTACCCGATGAGCCACGGACCAGCTGAGTGCGATAAGGAAGTTAAAAGAGTCACCACAGGATCGCATCACCCCTGTGCCCAGTGATGTCACAGCAGCAGAGCCTCTAGCAGAGGCGGTAAACCTGTTGTCAGCCTCCACCCAGGGCTATAAGAATTACACGGCGCTGCCCACCCTGAGATAATTTACCTCTGTGGTGAGAGGCTTGCAACATCCGCGCCCCTGGGAGAGCCATGAAGCAAAGATTTGGACTGTTTAAGGAACCCTGAAAACGCTCTTGCCATAGTTCATCGGCCTGCCAACCGCAAAGGTTGGAGGGCTCTCCCGGGTCTGGACAAGATGTCCTCTTCCAGTCTGAAGAAGGCCAGCCATCCAGCTCCAGCAGCTTGAAAAGACTCATTTGTCTACAACAGCTCCAGCAGTTTGAGAAGGTTCTCTGGAGGTAACTTCATTGTCCACACCCTGCATCCCTTTGCACATCTTTCCTTGACTCCGTGGTAGCAGGCAGTCGCGACGTCCCCTCTGGAGTTTGTTGCTTTGGAGAGATTAGCCAAGGTTCGCCTTCACCTGGTGTAAAATCAATTACTAATTGTACTAAATTATATAGTTTGTATAAGAACCGGTAGTTTGTATAAGAACCGGATTCCGCAGTGTGTTCACTAGCGGTAATGAAACGCTACGTTAAATTTTAAACTGGTTGAAGACATTCTTTGTTTACTCTCATTCATATAAAGTAGATATACAAATTGTTATCAATTGGGCTCAATAACAAAATGAATTCCTCACCGCGGAATAAGTTTGTGTGGGCCGAACCCCTCAGGATCACAATGCCTGAACAAGGCTTCAAGTCTGAAAAGACATACTGGGATTTCTGGGAGAGTCCAGAGCACCCACGCCTGTCTGTCGGAACATCCCATCTCTAGCCCACCATTTTATGCTGATAGTGCCTCATGGAGTAACTGCAAAAGACACTCCCACAAGTGCTGTCTTCTGGTGGCTAGGGGATGAGTGAATTTAAGTAGCCAATTTATGAGATCATCCTCAATTGGGGAAAGGGTAAAAACTAATACGCAACCCGGGCAGGCACGCCGGCCCCCTTCCTCGCGCTGAGAGCCTACAAGCTGCCTAGACCTTGGGCAAGGCCGAGCGCCACCGACGAGGCACGAAGAAGAAATGCTGAACAGAGTTTTCCTACGCCAACCAGGGCAGGAGGACGTCACGCCTCCCCCGCACCGGCAACCTACAAGCTTCTACTATGTAAGTCCGGATGTTTACGGCCTCAGGAGTCATTCTTATGCATTCTTCTCTAGTGACCTCCCACAGTACTAAGTCAGTGCTGTGGATATTCATAGAATCTTGTTACTTTCAAGTACGCCCCCAGCGGCCTACGTATATCGACAACCAGTCAACCGGACGACCGGCAAACACGATCACATACTTATTTAACTTCACTTTGTCTCCTCTAGACACCTTTTACTTTGCAGTTTAACTTTAACTAATTTGTATTCGTCTAGAACCAGCTTTTCTCTTTTTACTTAGAACCTGGTCGCCTACACCTGGAACCGCAGTTACCTTCAGCTCTCCACGACTTGGTAGGAAGTAACACAGGTCAGGAGTTTCTTGAACCTTCAATAAACACTCATTGTTCTCTACCTTTCTGTTTTTCATTTCCAGTGTATTTGTTTGTATTAACAGTTGGAGACAGAATATGCTGTGCACTACCAACAGGAACTGGCTGATTTGTTTAAACCGTGTTATCCTGACTGTGGATCCCTTTCAGGTATCTGCACATCAGAAATCATACGTATTAGATGGCTACCTGTTTCTTCCCAGTCACACATTAGCACCAAGTCAGTGCTCGTGGGGGAGAAACAGCGACCCCACAACCACTAGAAACATCTTCAAACCGGAAGGCACGACAGACTCAGGTTGCTTCTCATCACTCGCACTAAGTTAGTGCACGGTGACCGTAACCTGAAGTTTTGCCATTCATCTTAGTGCGAACGCATAACCAGTAGAGACTTGGGGGCCCCCACGGCTACACGTCCCTGATCAGCCCGCATACTGTGGGGTATCAGTGGAGACTCTTTATCGAGCTCGTGCCGGTGAGTCACTATTGGGTTACACTGGCAACCTTTCTGTCTAAGTGCATCGCGTAGACTATAGAACTGTTTGCTCTATGCCTCATGAGAAGAGTGGTAAAAATGCAGGGAACAATATCTGGCCCACTCTGCTCTCAAGCCGTGGCTCACACTACCACGTCCTACGCAGGAGAGGGAGGTGGAACGGGACTGCGCCACTGAACTTAGATGTCAGGCAGTTGTGCCTGCTCCGGTTCTGGTAATTGACTTCCCACCTTGTATCCGCACACCTGTGGAATTTCCGGTCTGGCCTAGATTGAATTTGCAGTCTCTAGGTGAAACCAACCCCGACTGCAACACCGAAGAAGGAGTGAGTGAGTGAATACTAACCAACACCTCTCGTCTCATGCCAATTATCTTAATCAGACTACTCCGCTTTTGGTTTAGGGGAAAAATCATCGACCAACATGCCAAGTCGGTCTAATTGGGCAAGTGTCAAGAGATTTTCTGGCGCCCAACGTGGGGGGCCGGTCAAATAGCTGTGCGCATTAAACTGCACGAACTAGACCAATTGTACCCTGAGAACTAAGAGTCGTAACGATCAGTCAAGTGGACTTCGGGGAGGCTCCAAAACACTGCATGGCGCCCTTAACCGCTACCATGTCAGACGCTGACGTCAATACCGCTACGGGCGAAAACCTTAATAATGAGCACGACTCATCCGACATACAGTGTATCTATGCCGACTGCCCAGGCCATGGCACACTAAGGATAGAATACACCTACTCCAATATACTCTTTCATTATGCCTGCATAGGCTGGCCTGTAGTGGCCTGGAATACAGACGGATTAGAGTACCACTGTAACGCTTGCCGGCAATAACCCACGAGTTTCTGCAATGAAGTTTCATGATTCGGCCAAGGCATAAATCGCATCCGATGCACGATGTGCAGTGTGCCCTATCACCACCTATGCATGGTGGCCAGGCGAACGCATCTCTATGACCGGGAAGGCCTTCCAGTTTCAGAGATGACGAAGAAAACACATCTCTCACGCCCGCAGATTCAAGCGATCCCAGATATATATACAACCCGGAACTGCACCTGGCCATCGAGCAACTGCTAGAGAGGACGACATACAGATTACTGACTTTGATGTTTGCCCACACGAAGACCCAGTAGCGTTCACGCAGGAATGCGAAAAAGAAATCAACCTGCCACCGAAGCAATGGGTTGACAGGGCTGAACTATATTTAAAGGGCCTCGCCCTCTCCTGGTGGGAAAGATACGAAGAATTCTTAACGGACTGGAAGCAGTTCAGTAATCAGATAGCGGTGGAATTCACTGGCGAGGAGGTTTTGGTTAGACTTACCATGCAGTTTTATTGCCAGACTGAGGTATTCGTCGAAGAAGCGGAAATGATAATTTAAAGGAAGGAACAAATGTTTCAACATGTGTTCCTCGGAGTAGACAAAGCTACCACCGTTTGTTGCAATAATCGAATGTTACTGTGAATCCCAGGAACGTGCTCCTGATGGCTAGACCCACCACATTGGACGAATTAGTTGATCGAGCCCGAGAAGCTGAGCAAAACTTTGCAGCACAGGCGAGTCTTGACAAAAAAGTATCAGCCGAGGTCCCTGAGGTACAAGCCACTGGTTGCGTCTCTTGAAGGCACGCCAACCTCAACCCCTCACATGACATTCGTACCCAAATGCTGTTTCTGTCAAGAGAACCACTGGAACAAGGACTGCCCTCAAATACCAGAGGGTGCTGCCGTTCCACCAAACCGAATTGACGAAACACAGTCAAATATCCCAACACGACCAGTTGGAAACCCAACTACCGGAACCAAGCCGGGAAACGCCAACACCGGGGTACGAAGCGGGTCCCCACCCTAGGTTTACAAGGGCCCATCATCCGGGGATTAAGCGAGGAAGTTCCGATCCCCATAGCCCCCCCCCCCCCCCCCCCACTTAGAGGTGGAAGTAAATAACGATGAGGTGCTCGCCTTACTTGACTCAGCAGCCACTGGAAATTTTATCAGGAGGAATTTGTGAAAACCAAACCAGCTCACCGAACTAAGACCGCAAACCAAAATGGTACAAATGGCACAGCTCGACTCCACCCTTAATGTAACCGGCAGAATTACCCTGAATATAGAAATTCAAAGTATTACTACACCAACGGAAAATTATTGTATCACCAACCATGTCCGAGTCAATAATACTAGGGTGCCCGTGACTCATCCACCATCAATGCATTCTAGAACATGGACAACAAAGAGCCTATCTGGGAGAAACCAACTGGATCACTGTAAACTGGGATCAAAACCCAGATGACATCCGACCAATGCCCATCAACCACGAGCTTGAAGTACCAGAGTTCTACCAACTGAAAGCAGTACTGGATGAGCACGCCTGACCATTTGAACAAGGAGGACTGCTACAACAAACACTTTCCATACAACATAAAATATGGCCTACAACTGACGTTCCAGTCTACAACCGTCTCTACCGAGTGTCAACCTGCCGCAGTGACCTCATCATGGAGCAGGTCAACAACAAGTACTTTGTGAACCACAGATTTTTAAAACACGATGAATCATTTTTAATAATCCTGTATATTCATGAAATTGGGAAGAACATTGCCATAATTTAACAATAGTGCGAGAGCGGTTAGATATGCATGGATTGACTTGCAAGCGAAGAAAGAGTAATTTTGGGGGAAGCAGTATTGACTACCTGGGACATATAATTTTGCTTGAATTTCCCTCAGGGAAAATCGATCCAGGCGATCATGCTCCCTCGAACCTAAAGGTGCATTTCCTATGCTTTTGCAATTGGCTTCACGGGTTTGTACCCAACGTTGCACAATGTATGGCCGTTCTTCATGCCCTCCTGTGTAAGGATCAAAGGCTGTGCTGGACTCTGAGACGCAAAGAGCTTTCCATTCCTTAAAAGACAGTTTCCGCAAAATCAGGCGGTTGCATAGACCTATGAAAGGAAACCCTTTGACCCTGCAAACGGTCGCCAGTCGGGTCGGGCTGAGTGTGTTTATTTACCAAGAGGATGATGATCATCAACCTCTGGTCTTTTTGTACGCGAGTGCCAGCCTCAGTGATACTGAGTCAGTGTCACAGCAACGAGCAAGAGTGCCTAGCTATGGTTTGAGCGATGTGTAAATATAATTAGCTATTGGAGGGCCGACCATTCATCCTACGAACAGACAATCAGGCCTTAATGTGGCTGCATGAGTCCCACTTCCAGCCCGCCAAGTTAGGCAGATGGGAGTTATTCCTAAGCAAGTTCGATGGCACCTTACAGGATTGTCCGGGACCTACAAATGATTTACCCGACACCCTCTCACGTTACCCTAACCCCACAGGAGGCATCAAAGCAAGTGAATATTGGGAGAGGTTTGTGCCCTCTAGTTCTTTCCGACCCCGCAAAAACCCGGGACTACAACTCCGGCAGACCAACCTCACTCAGAATCAAATACAGGATGAACAACAGAGCGATTCCCAGGCAACACGCTTAGTCCGGGAGTGACTCCACCAGTATAGACGACAACAAAATGTAATATGGACAAGAAATGTGCCACCTCGTTCACCTTGGCGGGTCTGTATTCCTCCCACCCTGCATCCAGAATTGTACAACCACTTTCACGTTCGCCCCCATGCGAAACACTCCGGCACCCAGGAAATGATACGCATTGTCAGGGAAAGGTATACATGGGATGGAATAAACCAGGACATTTGCCAGTATGTGTCCCAATGTGAAATATATTTTCGGAACAAGGGGCACCCCCAATCTGCAAATTCCCTCATATCCTGGCGTCCTGATCGGACCTGGGAACACATAGCAGCCGACATAAACGGGCCGCATCCCCATAGTAAAAAGGGCAATTAGTATCTGTTAGTCACAACATACCTTTTCTCATGCTGGGTGGAAGCTTATCCTCTCCCCAGCCGGGAACGAAACAAAATATTGTGAGTGCCATGGCATATTAAACACTCTGCTGCTAGAAGGATATCTACATTAGCCATTATGTTCGTTTGTTTGTTGCCTGATGGCCAGAAACATATCCCCTTGTTGCTACTGCGTGGAAGTGCGTGGATTCACACTCAGCAGAGAGGAAGTCGCCTGGCAGGTACCAAAGGCACGTAGTGGCCATGCACAGGGGCGTTTACCCTCTTCGGCTAGACATATTTTTCTTCACCTTGCTCGCTACATACTCAGGATGCTAGAAATACTGCTGTACAAGTCAGAATCTAGGGAGTTCATTGGTGACACCTTCCCCAGCCTGATCTCCAAAGGAAAAACCGTCAGTCCATCCTAGCGACTGTCGGCCCTCTTCCCTTGGGAAGGCTGTGCTTTCATGTACCTCGGTGAGATCATTCATCTAGGCGTGCACTAGAGTAATTGCGGGCTGGGGAGTACCCAAGCAGGATTGACTAGTCATGACCGAGATAATCATTTCATTGGCACGTTGATGTGTATGCATAATAACAATAAAAACAAGCCTACAGTGAACTTAATTCTTTTATTCAGTAGTGAAATTGTCCTAACCACATGTATTTTATTAAGTGCTTATTTTTAAAGTGATGTTTAGTAAAAGTTTAGTATTGCCTATGTGTTTGTAAGTACGCACGGGTGGGACGGACACACAGAACCCACAGCATCCCTGAGAACCCTGAGTCTCAATATTGCGGTGATTGGGCAGCACCGCTGGCGCCCTAATTACCAGTAAGTATTTGTGTCATTGTTCAGCTCATCTCTCACCCGACGGCATCAATACATAAAGTAAAACCTCGCTGTTAAGACCCCCGGACAGTTTCCAGGAATAGGGTTGTTTGTAAAGGTTGTTTGTAACAGAGGGTTTGAAAAATTTGATGTATTGACACGTAACGTATTTTGCAACGATAGGAGAAACAACTTCAGCTCATCAGTAAGCATAGCCACGTGCCTGATTTCAATGGAATATCTATTGTTGACCCGCATGTGATGTCAACATATTTTACTGTTTGCAACGACTAGAATGGACTTTCCAGTCTGCAGAATTTATTATTCACCAGCTCACCGAGACTATGCATTGAAAGAACTAAGTTCAAATGCATGCTGCTAGATGGCTACACCAGTAATGCTTTGCCGTCTACCCATATTCAAGCCAGCTGGTGACGTCACATCCCCAAGCAGCTATGGTATGGCCCCCCTTTCTCCAGCGATCACCCCTATCCAGCTTGCATAAGTGGTAGGCCCAATCATAGTATAAATAACAGGCAGCGATGCTCGTTCAGGACCAGTCTTCAGTTCAGACATCCACCACACTTGTTGCCGGACACTGACCAGCCAGCTTATCTACAGCTACATTCCTAGCTCTACTTTCCTTCCTTCACCGCATTTGTGCCGAAGGAAAAACGTATTTCTTGGTCTCCATCGCACCTTATAGCCGGAGCCATCCTTCTTATCCTGCCTAGTCTTTACTACATTCGTGCTGAAGAAATCAAATTGCCACTCTACTTAGATACAGTGGCTCCATCTGGGCAATAATTGTGTAGAAAGCTAGTACATGTTTAAGTTGTTTTCACAGCACTTGTCTACCGCACCATTGTAAGTTCAAGACCAGGTCACCTCTGTTTGGCTAACGTAGGTTTTTTGGTCCCTAAGCTCTTGCCAGCATTAGGAGGTAGTGCGACACCACTTGTTTATTTCCTGTCAGACAGAATATACAAGTTTTTAACTGACTCAAAGTTACACCTTTCCTGTAGACTTTGCACCCTTCCTTGTTTACCTCTTGCCACTGAGAGAAACACAGGTGACATGGGAAAATTATTTATTCGAGCCAGCACACCGTCTGTTTACCCACACGCACTAGCAACAGCCAACCTTTCTGCATACCATGGTAGGCAGAATGGCAGAGTCCACACACAGATACTCTTTCTCCAGTCCAGCTTGTCGACCCTCTTCACCGCATTTTGGTGCCGGAGGGGTCATTCCCTGAGCTTGGAAGACTTGGCTGGGGCATACACCCATGTACAAGGATTGTCAACAACGAGGCCTGACTCCCAGTACTCACCACATTTAGGTGCGAGCACTGTGATACGGTGTCCGTTAAGTTGGCAGATGCTCCACGTGGTTCTACACCCAGTAGAACTACATATTCCCTGCATTTGCCTCATAGACCTAGGATTGGGATTTGATCTCCAGATGCCTTACTCCCATCAGAGTGGTATTCGTGAAATGTAAAATCAGGGGCTTAGTGCCTCCGGGCATTCACAAGATCTTGCCCCTTCCCTCGTTGCTGCTCTCAACCAGCTCGCACGGAACAAGCACAGGCTTTGATCCCTATACAGGTACCTATCACTCCGGAGATCCCCAAGGACTTATTTGAGGCCCCACCGCATCTGAACAAGGGGATTCACCCGTGGATCGCAGGTTAACTCAATCAGCCAGATCAGCCACCGACAGTTCTTACTGCCTACTTCAGACTCGACCCAATTGCTCTGACCCCCACCAGCATGGTTGAACGTCAGAAGTCAGCTCTCTAACTTACCTCCCGCACTCTCACGCCCTACAGAAACCACCAACATCAAGCCTAACATAGAGGTTATGCATCTCCCAGGTATCTCGCCGGAAGCTAACAGCCTGAAAAGTTATATTACTTAGTACGAAACCCAACATTGTGCCCTTCCACATAGCTATGAGGCCGGGCCTCTACAGTCGACGTGCACCAGTACCATGTAGGGACTGAAGTAAGAACCAGTAAACCCCATCAGAAGGGTGCACCCGACCTTGTGCCCCACAAAAATAAACCTCCTTGACATAGTGCTCGCCAGTCAGCTAAGGCATCACGTGCCATACTTTGGCCCACCCTGACCTCTATGCATCAAAATGTGAATTGTATCAATTTTCAGATATGCACTACTTAGAGTACAATGTTTGACAAGAGAAACGCAACTGTAGTGTCTTATTTTTCAGCTGATTTTCTTCAAATTTCTAACATTTTTGTCTAAAATTTTACTTGGTTCCTCAAAAATGGGTTTTTGAAGAGGAATGGTACTGTATTAATAAAAGTATTTGCATCACGGAGGTTTAACTATATTATTTCAGAGGTGATGGCAGGGTAGATATGGCTTTGAAATTGGTAAAATTGACATGTTTATTTTATTTTTTTCTTGTAACAATAATACAATTATTGAATGAATGGAATACTTGTATTTTCAATTTACCTAGTTAAGTGATTTGTATTTTTTTGATGTACATGTCAGATCCTCATATACTGAAATTCTATATGTATGGTAATGCTTTGACAGTCCCCTGAAAAATGGTAGATAGAGAGTTTACTGTAATTCTTTGTAGTCATCAAAGAGTTTCTATATCCTTATTGTGTACATATTTGGTTTTTAATTTCTGTAGATTTCCTTAGCCATACTTCAGTGTATTGGTTTTGATAAAAAAAAAAAAATATTCATTCTCACATTTCCCAGGTATTTCAAAGATGTATGCTAGTTGATAATGTAAAGTACTTTATAGTAAGATACAGAACATTTTGTGAGCCCTGAGGTAAGCGCAGGGATAGTAAAATTTTTGAACATTCTGAGCATAAATGATCTTTTTCCCAGGAATTTCAGAAAAATGGGCTTCTCCTTCCAGCTGTCATGAGAACAAATGGGTTACTTTCATGTTATTATTTGATGTTTCAAACTTCACTCTGTGTTTACAAACACCACTTTGTGTTTTGCTACTGAAGGTACAAATTTATGGTGACAAATGTTACTGCTGACGAGGCCTGGATTTACAACATATGTAGTGTACTGAGTTGCATTTCTAGAAGTTTTAGTTAGGCAGGTTTTTCATATTTGATGTAGTTTCATGTCACACAGTTATATTTAAAGTGGCTAAAGATAACGGGACTTCTGAGGTTGTATTGTGCTGAAACTAGTTTGGTTTGACTTGATGATCTTGGGTTTAATCATACTGGGGGCAGTGATCCAGCCTCCTCATCAGAAGTTTGATTCCATAGTGAGCACACGTATTGAGAATCGTGAATGTTTTTCTTCTATGCACAATGTGATAATGGCATATTTGAAAGCAGGGAGGAGAGGACTGTAGAAAGTGGTGTGTGTGCTTGCAGACCTGGGATACAACCGCGACCTGCAGACTAGAGCTGCCTTCATGGAGGTTCTCACCAAGATCTTGCAGCAAGGCACAGAGTTTGACACGCTGGCAGAGACGGTGCTGGCTGACAGGTTTGAGCAGCTTGTGCAGTTGGTCACCATGATCAGCGACAAGGGCGAGCTGCCCATTGCCATGGCCCTCGCCAATGTTGTCACCACTTCCCAGATGGTAACTAGTTACTCTAAACACACCACCTCAGTCCCGCCCTCGTCAGCGAAATTCACCAGGGGAGATGCGAGGCGTTATGCAGGATTTCCATGTATTCATGGAATTCCTTAGAGCATGCAACTTCGCCTCACTCATGGCACATTTCCACCCCTACATTCTGAAACTCCGCAGTGTCACAGAACAAGAGAGAACCTGGCTACTCCTTGAAACCAGTCATTTGCGGCCCCCTAACCCGTCAACTAGACCCACAAAAACTACTGTCCCCTACTCTGTACTGGAGCGACTCCGGAAAACAATACATACATATTAATCACAATGACGAGCGACATTCGCGAATATTTTCTAGTCACAACCAACTGATTGCAGCACATAGTTTTGCATTGTTAAACAAATTTTTTTCTGCCCTCAGCAAAAATTGTAATTACTTTAATAAAATAATTGATTAATTAATATTACTGGAAAAGCTAGATACTTCAAACTTCCTTAAAATGTAGTAAATTTAATTAAAAACAATTGATTATTGCAGTGAACATTACTCGATTTTTCATTTAAGCATAAGGCCTTTAAATGGCCAGACACTAACACTTTGAGTTTTGCAGTACTCATTATATTTTTAAAACGTTTTAATAACATTAATTACAACATCCTTTATATATACTTTAATTTTTCCGTGTCAAATAAAAGCTGTTGACGGTAAAATAACGACCATTCTGCCACCTCTCGAGCAACTTCGTAAGCCCCGCCCCATCAAGTTCTCTCTGCCAATCAGAGCCCTCTGGCCAATATTACAGCCTAGCTTCACTCACGCGATGCGTTTTCCTGGTTCTGCTTTCGAATTTTACAAGTCTGAATATCAAACAACACGGAATATTTTTCAAAACTACTTTAAAAACATTAATTCACGCCTTCAGTGCAAGTATACAGCCTGATTTCATTGAAATTAAGCCCCGAAACTGGCTGAAATTTTCAGATCGGTCCGGGACAAAAATCGACTCCTTTTAACAAAACTATTTGGCGCCAGCATCGCACCTGCCATATCGCTTTCGGACATGCACGAGTTAACATGTTTTTACATGCCTTACTACCCTGTTAGTCGCTCATCACAGTATATTCAGACATGCATTTACTCACAAATTAGCTTATTTAATGTTTTTTAACAATAACTCATTAGATATGAAGTAAAATACTGAAACAACTACACTGAATTAAATTCTCACGCAACTTAAATTCACCACTACAATACACATATAATTAATTTAATTATACTAATCCTTGCCCCTCCAGTTATGGGAAAGCTACTTATATTGATAATTTAACTTCATTTGGCTAATAACCTCCGCTTTTTATACCAAACTGTCGCTAGCTCTCTCACAGGGAGCTCGTGACAGTACTTCACAAGTCCTGAACTTTAAAATTCTGCGCTGATAAATTCAATTAACTTCACCACTCTCTTTTATCCCGTACAGGCAGGGAAAATGAGAGTAAAATACAGCTATGGAAAGAGCTCCCAGGAGCTACCCTGGGAATCCTGTAAAACAATGATTGCTTTGCAGCATTAAGTATTTTTGATGGGTGGGGGGGAGGGGGTTAGGTTCTCCTCGCCTCCGCAAGCTAACTGAGAACCAATGGGTGGCCAAGGTCCCTCATAAGGGATCGATCCACCCCCGCGCTGAGGGAGTAGCATCCCAGTGATGTAAAATGGCGGACTAATTAATCTAGCTTCAGCATGGCTTCCTCCTTTTATTAATTCTCTTTCTCTTGCACTTTGCTCTTAGATTTATACTAAAGGCTGACTCCATAAGGGATTAACTGTTATCACAAGTTTCTGAGGAAGCAGTGTGTTTTCGTGTGTGTGTAAAGACTGTTCAGAATAAAGTTACCATTTTGAAATCAGTTGTGTAAATAAGTTACTGCTCCTACCTGCATATATTTTAATGGGCACATTGAATGACATGCACCCAGTAAAGTTGGTTACAATGGAGGGAAGTAGTTCCATATCTTAACGTCGGATAAAAAGTGTTAGGTATAAATGATTTATTTCGGTTTATGTTTTTTTAATGCATCAAAGTGTAACAATGAGCAGATTTGAAAAATATTTACTTATTACTTCACAACTTCACTCGACCGATGCATGAATAAAGTTATGAGACCCATGATAATGTTAATTTTACATAAAGCGTAAGACTACTCAAAGTGCATACAAATAGATCTTCAGCAGGGCTTTCAAAAGTGCTCAGTTTACCATGAACAGCCTATATAAGGATGTGCATGTGTATGCACTTTTGCTATGTTCTGATGCCTGATGCGACCTGCGCCTAGAATAGGTGCTGAACACAGAAGCGACTTTTCCTATCCAAAAGTTACATTTTTTACCTGGGCAAGTCAATCCTTGCTAAACACGGGAATGGAGGCAGGACAGGTAATGAATCTACGTTGACAGAGGCTCAACACACCTAATTACCACATGTTCCTAGCTTTTACCATGCACCTGCACTCTACAATAAGTCGTCATATCATTGCCCCGCCCCGAAGAAAAAATGTTCTACTTTGCCGCTCCGGCTGGAAGAACAGCACTCGCTTTGAATTTTGTGTCGTTGCAGTGGAGGCGGGCTACTCACCAGAAAGTCGTTGCGTCTGCGAGAGCATCAGTGCAAGATGTGTCAACGCCGAGCACAGAGCAGATAAAGCATATACTCTACCACTTGTCAGCAAAAAATTGTTTGAACATAGAGCAACTTGTATTATAAATGTTCATTTTCAGTAACTTCTTGCTGGAAAATGTGAGGATTTATATTAATTTATTTCAATAGACATGCACCTTTGAATAGACTGGTAATATTTGACACCTTTTGCTGTCTAATAAGGGGTAGGTAAGCGCTGAGCCGAGTGCAGTGTAACTCATAACCAGAGAATGTGGTTTTAAATGATTAATTATTAAATATAGCGAAGAAACCAATTATAATTGCCTGATTTGTGTCTCAAAATTACAAGTTTTCTTTGAAGTAAAATATGATTAATTTCTTTAAAAGACAGACATTTGCCATGCGTGCAAGGTGTCGCCAACAGGTAGCAGCATGGAGAGGTCATCTCCCTGCTGCCCCCTCCCCCTCCCCCCCCCCTGTAAACCAACAAACATGACACTGCCAGATTGATAACTTCTCAGTGCCCTCTTAGCTGATAGTGCACGTGGGACATTTAAAATATGACTTGCATTTGTTCTCATATTATTTGGGTTTTCAGAGGGTTTGAAAGTTTTAGGTCTGATTGCATTTTGTGTTGGGTTACAATAAATTATATACAGTATTTTGGGACATTATTTATTTATTTAAATAAGTCTAGGAAAAATGTTTTTAATGTAGTATTAACACTAATACTTTTTCTAAAAATCTGTGTGAAGGGCATTGGTATCATTTTTTGGTATCGGGGTATCGGTATCGGAAAACATGGTATCGGAACAACTCTACTACAGACGTCTACAAAATGCTTTAAGTTTTATTTATAATAGGAAGCACATTTACCAAACTTACAATAATTTACACTTAACAGAACGACATTTTGTAAATAGGTACCTAAGTTGCGAGCTTTATAACCACAAAACTTACAAGTTAGTTTTCACACCTGAAATACAATATGATGACTGTTGTAAGTATGCAAGTATGTCCAGCAAGTATACAATTTCAAATACCAAGTATAAATCCTGTGTGTACTATACTGGCAATTTGAACAGTGCTAGTATAGACATGGTGATGTCACTTCCGGGGACAAGTACGCACAAGTATGCATTTTTTGAGAATTCAGAAACTACCTAAGAGCCAAGCAATACATAAACTTCATTGTCTCGAGTGGCAAGTGCAACTAAAACCTACAGTAAGAGCCCAGTATACAGAGTTTATGGAAGACTACCTGTCATCTGGATACATGGAAAGGATTCCAGAGGGAGAAATCTCTCGAAATTAGGCCTACTACATTCCTCACCACTTTGTAGTATAGCCTGATAGCACCACCACTAAGTTGTGAGTGGTGTTCGATGCATTGGCACGAACCACAAATGGCCAATCGCTCAATGACATACTTCTTATAGGGCCAAAACTCCAAAGTAGCATTGTTGATGTGTTGCTTCAGTTTTTTCAATACCCTATTGTGTTCACTGCAGATATTAAACAAATGTATCTGAAGATATCCATTCATCCGAGTTACAGAGATTATCAGAGAATTGTGCCGAGGTCCATGCATGATGAATCCATCACAGAATACAGACTGAACACAGTTAATTAAGGGGGTGTCATCTGCACCATATCTCGCCATACGCACTCTCCATAAACTTGCAGAAGATGAGAGGAGCAGATTTCCAGTTGTAGTGAAGATCTTATCGTCAGACATGTATGTGTACGATGTAGCCACTGCAGCTTACAGTGTGGCTGCTGCATTGGATCTACAACAGGACCTCATAGCATTACTGAAGGTGGGTGGATTTCAATTGAGAAAGTTTATGAACAACCATGCCGCCTTGTTGGTTTGGCTCCCACCAGAGGACATTCATGCACCCATCATCTCAGTCGTTTTGTCTTGACCATGACTTGGTTATTAATGTCCTGGGCCTCCAATGGAACCCTTCCACTGACACATTCTCATATGTAATCCATCCCAACTCCAATCCGCCTACAAAATGCATCATCCTGCCAGACTTGGCTCAAGTGTTTGATCTGCTTATTTGGCTATCTCCTTTAACTTTGTTCAGTAAACACTTGATTCAGATTCTGTGGCTGGAAGGTGTGGACTGGGATACTGAACCACCCCAGGAAGTACGTGAAATGTGGAAACGTGTCAGCTCTGAACCATCATTATTGTTGTCCATTACTGTGGCCCATCCACTAGTAAATCTGCAAGGGTGCACATATCAACTTCATGGATTCACTGAAAGTTCCGAAATTGGTTATGCTGCTGTTGTATACCTTTGCGTAAAACCTCTACAGGGTCCAGCAATAGTTCACCTGTTTGTGGCCAAATCTAAGGTTGCACCTGTAAAGAAGGTGTTGCTATCTCGCGTAGAACTTTGTGCAGCCCTTTTGCTAGCTTGGCTGCTCCGTCTCATCATCAGCAACTATGATTCGAGGCTGCACATTGAGGCCATTTACGCCTGGATAGATTCTAGCGTAGTTTTATCTTGGATTACAGCATCACCTCATCTCTGGAAAACCTTTGTGGCTAATGGAGTCAGTGAAATTCAAGATTACACATCAACTGAATGGTGGCATCATGTTCGGTCCGAGGAAGATCCTGCTGACTGCTCCTCACGTGGTTTGATGCCAGCACAACTTCAGCAGCATTATTTGCAGTGGGTTGGACCTTGGTGGTTGAAGGAAACCAGTTATCGTTGGACCTGCTATATGTCTGCAGAAGAGACCTCAGCATCCACCGCCATCATTCCTGAACAGTAAACTCTATCATTCGGCAACTTAGTAAGCACCAGCCTCTTGGAGTTTTTGCTTGAAAGGTGCAGCAAGTTGAATAAGCTTATCCGCATAACAGCATATGTTGTACGTTTTGTTCACACTTGTCGAGCTCCAGAAAACAAGGCCACTGATGCTTTACTATCCCATGAATTAGACAAAGGCTTAAACATTTGGCTGAGGTATGTCCAAGCTTCTTGCTTTGAAGCTGATATTAATGCTCTAAAGAAGCAGCAGCGTTTATCACCTCAGATCCGGAAATTGGTTCCTTTTATTGATCCTTGTGGAGTTGTCAGGGTGGGTGATAGGCTGCCTCAGTCAAACTTACTATTTGAGTAAAAGCACCCAGTATTTCTACCCAAATTGAACTTTTTTACAGACTTTGTGATCACTAATTATCATGAAGTCAATCAGCATCCGGGTGTTCAAACTCTTCAGCGTATCCTCAGGACACAATTTTTGATACTTGCAGACAGGTCTGCCATTCATCGCTGTCTTCGTTACTGCCTCATGTGCTTTAAGACAAGACCTGTCTCTTTGGTACTGTTGTATAGACCTCTTGTAAATACGATTGTGTACAGATTTGAACTTCCTGCCATTGCCATTGGTGGCGTGCTTGTAATGTTTCTAGGAACTAGCGTAGCAGATTTATACAGTCACTTATTCTCAATTCGTTCGGGAAAAGTGGTGTTTGGTATTGCCCGCCAGTTCTCATATCAATAAACTTTCGTGTAATACAGTCCATCACGATGTTCGACGCAACAGACATTATCCCTAACCTTTCTCCAGAATAACTTCCTTCCGCAACATAACCAGGTATTGATGGTCATGGCGATGTAGTCCCTTCGGGACACCCCTTAAGGCCTTGGCCAGCCACATTTTCACTGCTCTGGTAAAGAACCATTTGAAAACAAACGTCTAGGCTCCTTCTGAAATACCCCTTAATTTCAGCGAGGAAACCCAGGCCATTATTTTGTAATTTAATTAAAATACAATTTAATCTAATTTTACCACGTAGTCTTCACCTGTCCGTAACAAGATACGCCGCAAATAATTAAATATTGATTATTTCATATTCAAATTTCCATTGATGTGTGAGTTAATAGTGCTCTATAATATCTTTTCAGTACCTGTCATAAGTTTTAATTATTGTGTGAATTATAACACAGTATAATATCTTTTATTACTTGTTAATAGACACAGCCCTACCAGTGAAATTAGATGCCTTCTCATTTAGCTTTGAGTATTCCCTTTGCTATTAAATTAAGGATCATCGAGAGTTTAGTTTTGGTCCCGTGATTTAAAGACAACCCAGCGTATTCGCCACAAAGGCAGAGCACACACACATTAAGAGGCTTCCCCAAGGCTGGTTAATAGATCAATTTTGAAGAGCCCAAAGCATTAGCAACACTATTCCATCCGTGGAATCGAGTTGAATTGGTATAGGTTCCTACTCTGCCAGACAGAGGGAGATCTCCCATCTGCACTCAACCCTTGATGGATATTCACCTAGGAGTATTGTTGGTCTCACAATCTTCCCATGCTCTGTAAATTACGCTCGGCTTGTGAACGGCTAAGTGAGAGGTACACAGTCAAGGTGACGTGGCCAGATGAACTCTTAGAACTACACATTATATCGCTTATTTATTATTTGCTTATTCATTGGCTTTCTCTCACAACGATAATCAGAAGTATTCAATTGTTATTATTTACTATGGATTTTATTTATGGCTGTATGCATCGCCCACATAAGTGTGGCAAAAAGTATAAACTTATACAGACTTTAAAGAAACTAGAATCAGAGACCAGTAACACTACTTTATCAGTCTGACACAGATAATCCATTAGTTACACCTCCCACACGCATAGGGCAACGTATTACATTTTAATATTTGTCAATGTTCCATTGTAACGTTGAGGTAGTGGGAATCGACTCAGAATTCCTCCCCGACTCTTACACTGTCATTCCTTTACGCCCGTCCCAACTACCCATGAGCAGTAACAGCACTGCTCCGCTGCAGCCACTGTCGGCCGCTGTTTAGCCACCAGCCGCATCCCAGCAGCCATCATCAGCGGAGAGCACCAACGTCAAGTGGACAACCGGTAAAGCAAACTGAAAGATACTGCGCCAATATCACTAAACTTAATCCCTAGTCGTAAACCTACGCAACCTGTTTTATATAACGGCAAATGAACCAAGCGGGAGTAAACACTTCTTGAGACATGATCACAGCACTTCTCGTCGCATGTTTATTTGAAGGCCACAACCTCTGCTAATGTAAGATCTGTGTACCGCAGGTCACTGGAAGTGAAACTCACCCTAGGGGTTGTAATCCCCAAACTTTCGACCCGTCAGAACGCTCGCCTGTTGGTTAAATCAGCACATCCTCCCAGCGTGGGGAATGCCCACTTCTCTCCACAGAACTCGCCGATGATCTTGCGTGCAATTCCGGTCATAGCTAGGGCTGTAGTCTCTTCACTTCACATTTTAGCAAAAAAGCTTTTAGAAGGGGTATGGAGGTTTTGTTCCTCGTTCCGCCCACACCAGATGGGCACCTTTTATAACCCTTTCTTGGTACACTGACCTAGTGTCATTGTACCTGGTGGCTTAAAACACAGGCTTCAATTCTTAGAAGTAAGATTGTTTTCCAAGTACTTCAGCCACCCCAGGTTAAGCCACAGCAGAAAAAACAGGACATTTATAATGCAGAATAAGTAAGAAAGCCCTTCTTTGTGTAGTGGACTATATTAAATTGTATTTCAAACAAAATTTATTTTCGGAATCAGTACATTCACAATTGACAACCTACCACTGTGATGGCTCTGAACAACTGTTTCTATGTTGTTAGCCTCAGCAGGAAGACGTGACCCATTATTGCTGGCAGTACAGGAGATTCAAAATGTTCTACACCAAAAGGTCTATTTATACTATACTAGCTGTACCCTCGCCCGCTTTGTTGAGCATGAGCATCTATTTATTATTCTATATACATAAAAAATAATATCATTAATAGGCTTTATTATTATATTTGTTATTGCAAAATTTCTTAGAACAGATCTTGTTTTTCATACATGGTGTTGTTAGATTTTGTTCCCCACCTAGGCCATGTACCTTATTTTAGGTCGCAATATCAAACAATGCTGGGTCAATTTCTTTATCAGGTAGTTCAGCAACTATAATATTGTAGATTTTGTCAGGTTGTATTTTTCTTTCTATCCAGAATAACGTATGTGTGTTAAACCCCGTTTTTGCCGCTCAACATTCATTATATGACTTTTGAAAAATCCTGGAAATAACATTGTGTTGTTTGAAAGAGTGCTCTGCCATAATTTTGAACATATTAAATTGCGTCCTGGTTTTTTTCATATATCAGGGAGAACCCTTAAAAGGTTGAAGCGAGCTTCCTTTATCTGAATCTCTCCTTAGTTCGATTGACTTATGGAGGATATGACTGGTCATGGCGGACCAGTTTCCTCTGTCTGACATGGGTTACTCAGAGTGCTGAGTAACCTCCTGAGCCCTAATTACAACCCTTCGGTGGTGTATTCTCTTCTCGTAGAATTTCTTTTTGCCTGGCGGGTCGTGGTTTGCCCACGTTGGGGTGGTTTTGTGGATGTCGCCTAGTGGAAGGGTTATATCGAAGTAGAGGGGAATTAAACCTCAAGGTGAATCAGATTGCAAACGTCTCCCGTGCAGGGAGTGCAACTTTACTCACTAAGAAGACTGCCAATAAACGGCGTGCCAACTGTCCCAAGACGCTTAGGAGTTATTAGGGACTGTGGATGGTAGCAAAGTTGCAATGGAGGAGGATCATGATTCAGCCGGTCATTCTAACTCGGACCTATGTTCACTACCTGGTTGTCCCCAAGAATTTGGTGTCATTAGTTTCAGGCGGGAAATAAAGTTAAGTGGAGTGGAAACTATTCGAGTTTTAGGGGTGGTTTGGGGGGGTTAAATAATCTTTATCGCCATCCGTGCCGCCGTACGAATCGTACACATTACGGGGTTGAGTGTCCTTTGCTAGGATAGAGGTTGGCATGGTTATGATGGTTGTGAGCTTAGCCGGCTGGTTATAATTCACATGCTCATAGTCAAGCCACTACCAACAGATACCCAGGTATGAATCTAGTCCCTATTCATGATCATGCACAAATATCGGTGAGATGGGAAGAAGGGTGACCTCAGGTACTGCGGATGGGGGTGCAGCGTTATGAGTGGAGTCCACTAAAATTTATTGCGGTTGTGTTTTACAATATTTGCAGCCTCTCAACACAAGGTTCTATATTAGAGCTAGTACTTTTTCCCTTTTCTGCAAGAATTTAGTCCTATTGGGGAATATCATTTCAGACATGCCCGAAGCACTGAGGGAAGAATGGACAGGCAACAGTTTGAGTGTATCTGTGGACAGGCGAGGACGTACTGGACGTTCCCAGGAGTTTTGGTATGCCCTTTCGGACTAAATCCTTCTTCATTCCCTGTATCCTGAGGGTTTGGCCCACTCACACTTATTTCATAGGGAGAAAGTTAAATACTCACTTCAAAACGCTTTAATTACTAAATGAGAAGGTTAAATAAATAATGGAGTCAACCAAATAAACTTTGACGTATTATTTATGTTTAGGAAGACACTGGGGAATTCTGGTTCAAACATACAAATCTAAGTGCTTCAATTAAGTTACTTGGTTACATTAACTCAGGTGAAGGTGAACCTGGACGTACTTTAACATTAGCTACTCTTTGAAACATCACAATTTACAGTGATTTACTTCCCGAGGGGTGGTGGTTCTGAGCGGACGTCGCGACAACCTGCTACTGCGGGGTCAAGGAAATAGACTTGGGTAAATGAGTGCAGGGTAAGGACATCAAAGTTACCTCTAGAGAGTCTTCTACACGTTGCAGGAGCTGCTGGATAAACTGGTGTAGGTAGTTGGAGCTTGTACAGCTTTCTCAAGCTGTAGGAGCTGGTAGAGCTTTTGCAAGCTTGGAGAGGAGTAGGTCTTGCCCAGACCAAGGAGAGCTCGTTGATCAGTCGGTTAGCGAGCCGACAGTCTCTGTTTAGAAGTGATTCTGAGCCTACTTATATAGTTCAGTCAAAAAGTCTTTGCTTTAAGGCTCTCCCAGGGGTGTGGGGGATGCTAGCCTTTCTCCGTAGGGGCTGATTATCTCAGGGTAAGAGGCGGCGTTGCGTATTCCTTATCACCTTAAGTTGAGGCTGATGACAGGTTTACTTCCTTCGTGCGAGGCTCTGCTAATGTGACGTCACTGGGCGCAGTGGTGCTGCAATCCTGTGGAGTCTCTTATAACTCTCTTCTTTGCTATTAGTGGGTCCGTGGCTCGTTGGGTAAAACTATTTCTGTTGAGAGGGTGGCGACTACATGTCGAAGTTTGGGTGCGCAGTACAATATAAATAATTAAGCGTGTTTATTATCTTCCGTTTCTGTGAGTTCATCCCGTAGATCTATCCTGTAGCCGCTTGGAATTGTGTACGACACTTATGACTTACCCTTAGGCTCTCAGTGCTCACTGATGGGGTGAAGTTGACCCGTAGTGCACAGTCACGCTGCACAGCAGTGTGGCAGAATAATGTGTTGTCCAATATTTGCAGCATTTACGTTCACAGCCTGTTTTAAAGCATCTGTTAAATAAATATAATTGTCAGCTCGCAATATCTTCTGGTTTTGAAATATGTAATTTAATCTTTCCGAAATCGTTTTAGCCATAACATCAACACAGTATTGACTGAACAAATCTTTGTAATGATGTATAGTATTAAAATATTTAACTCTGACCATTAGTCTATGCATAAAATTGCATACATGAAAACGAGGTGTTTCTATCTGAATTTTGGTGAAGGATGGTCACATAATAGCCATCATCTCTATTTACAAATATCAACTGATATTGTAACAGATTGTAGGCACAATGAAATTCAGACACACTTTTTATTTAACCATCTTTAAATGCAGCACCATATCACTGGGTCCTTTTTCTTCATCAACTAATGAAAAAGCAACTTCGTTTACTGTAGTCAAATTGTATCGCCCTCAATGTTGATTTTGTGGTGTACAATCGGCGTGAATTATTAATTTTAAATTATCCGATAGAGAATTATTCTCTATATTATATTTAAAACTGTGAATGTATACATTTTGTTTATTTAATACGGTCTGCAATTCATTGATCAACCCAATTTTTAAATATGGGGCAGTGTTGGACTGCAAGGAATGTTGATCGGCATGAGAAATGAAGGAAATTTTAAAAAATTGTGGACTTTGAAGATGGGAGTAAATTGCCAGTCAGATGGTATGTCTGTCCTTCTATCTTAAAAGTAGGAATATAGTGGTTTTCTCATATTTCTTTTGCTCTAAATGACATCATCTGAAATAGAGTATTATACCTCCATATATTATTTTAAAAATGCGTAGATAATGGAGGACTGCTTGTCAATAGATTTTTTATTGTGTGTTGGGGGCCCGATCAATTACAATGGGCTAAAATTAATTATGCAATCTAGCTATGGATGTGTATTGTCTCTGTGCAGCAAGCCGTTGTAAGGCTCTCTTGCACTTGTTTTTGACATGTGTTCAGTGGACAGCAAGCCACTGGGAGCATTCGGTGCTTGATTCCGTAGTGCAAGCCTGTGAGGCTATTATTTTTGGCTGGCAGGCCACAATAGACACACTAATTCGACGTATTTTAGCCGTCCTTGCTACAGACGTATTTCTAGAAATTTGCATTTTCTTTTAGGCATGATGTCATCTTTACATACTATTTGATCCTTAATAGCAACGACACACATGCAGTAAGGTAACTGTCTTTTTAAATTGGCTGTTATAACTATTTCAACATTAGTATTATCAATGGGAAACAATCATATAAAAAGTAAAATAATTAATTGTAATCTAGAAAAATTTAAAAAATTATTTGTGAATGCTGTTTCCTTTATCAGTTAGCATTTTCATAAAACAAAAATTATATACAATATTATTTAGTATGTCTTAACAACATTTAATTGATAAGCTGATACTCAAACAAACAATAGAAGATTTCTTGTTTACAAAATAAACTCTAAATAATCACAAAATCATAAACAAAACCATTCGCTGGGCATTGATTTATTATTTAGAAAAAAAAAATTTTATTACCAACTTTCAAATTTACGTTTAAAATTAAGTGTAAAAAATAAACAATTCTTGGTAAGCTAATACAGGTATGGCAAAAATATAATTCATTAGCTAATTAAATTCTCTACAAAAAAAATGTTAGGGACATATAATTATTTTGCCATAATTGTGAGTTAAAGTAAGAAAATTTATTTTAACATAATTTTAATGAATTGATTTGAACATATATTTTGTAATTCTATAGTTTTGAGTATGAATGTATATACAAAAATGTAATATAATGATTTTGTGTTTATTTCAATTTTTTTGTATTTAAAATTTCTCCTAGTGTCATAACATCGTGATATATAGTCTATGTTCATCTAGAAGGTACAGGCTACTTACCAGTGAAAGAATTTTTTGCATAGGATAAGTAGTTTGAGAGATTACCTCTAACAAACTCACATACGTTACCTCGTTATTACTTATAGAGTATTAGTGTAGACACAATTACCATCCAACATCCCGGCCATTTTGAAATTACCTGTTCCGCTTACTTGTTGGAGAGTGGGCACAACTTCACAGCTGGGTGATGAATGGTGACACCAATCGTGAGCACTGCAGTAACTCAGCATATGACCTCTTGCGTAGGGTGTATCTACACAATGCAACCAAGCTGCCACTGCAATGGTGAAAGCCAATTGTCCTTTATATGAACCATTAGGTTGGGCATCAATGTTGTCTTCTACTCTGACCACTTGTTACACAGATATGTAATCTCTATGCCACATGTCCCCAAGTTGTGATACAGAATCTGCAATGGCTTGTTGATGGTGTGGTGACAAAGAGTATTGTTGTACCTCCTGCGATTGATTATGAGCACCAACAAAGTTAGTCCCACAGTCACTGTGGAAGCAGATCTCCAGACCCAGTATGTTACTCCCTCTGACGACAGTATAGCACAGTGAACGAAATAGGTTATCTGGACTAGCGGTCTGATGAGTCTCTGATTGGGTTACTCGTGTTTGGTTCTCTATCTTACTGCACACCAGGTGTACAGTACAGTGGCTGTTAACTGTGTGGTTTTTCAACATACATGCACCCAGTGACGGGAGCCCGCCCTCCTACACTAGTTTTGGTAAATAGAGAATCAAGTGCACTGTCTCCTGCTTTACTCTGGAGGTTCATTGTCTATAGATGAAGTAACAAACACCCTAGAAATTGGTATTCAGAGGTTTAAGAGAAACTCGTATAAATTTTGTGAAGAATAAATATGGTGGCCTCTACTACCTCTTAACTAACTGGTGCTGAACGGAAGTTAGACTATGTGAATCCAGTTAAAGGAGACCTGGTCCTAATCTGAACAAGGCAATCCGGCTAGGTAGTAATAAAAATAACTGGCACTAACTATTTCTAACGGTTGTCCAGAAGGGACTGTTGAAGGCCACTACAAGAGGTGGTAGTGGTGGTATGTCCGTAAGAGACTGAGGGCCACTACTAGAGGGGGTAGTGGTGGTGCTAATACTGCCAGAGGAGGTTGTGTGGTTGCTTCTGCACTGCTGAAGCAGTGTTGAAGATCTTCTGGATGGTCTTCTGGAAGGATGCTGGTGAAGTTGCCGAAGAGCTTCTGGTAGGTGGCTAGGACTTCGAGGGCGGCGGCTCGTTCCAGCACAAGCGGTCGAGCAAGCTGCCAGAACTGACTGTGAAGAACAACTACGGGCATTTCTGTGTTGCCCACTGACTTATATTCTCCTTTTCCGCGGGCCCTCTCCTCATGAGTGAAGCTGTCTGTTAGTGCTGCTAGCATCATTCCTTGGTCCTCTGTGGAACTATGTGTCCTAGGGGAGGTGATCTTGGTCGCTCGGCCGGTAATACAATCACACTTCAGGGAGGTTGATGTGACATCTGACTTGCGGTGAACAGTACAAGCTGACATGTCTGTAACAGCCCCTGTGACAAGGGGCGTATCCTGTAGGCACTCGAGTAGCTAGCAGTACTGTTCCAACCCAGCCTGGGGTGATATGAAGATGTTTAGATGAGGCGAAGTCGTCTGTAGTGTAGTCAGGATATGTGTCATGTCAAAGGAAAGGGAGCCGTAAAAGCCTCTACGAACAGACAGTAAAAATGAATACCTGCAGATACGCAAACCCAGAACCTATGGCATGTACCTGAACATTGCCCTAGAGATGAAAGAAGACACATTCTGCATTGTTAATGAAGAACCACATACAGGTGGAAGCCTACCAAAGAAAAACTGTAAATAAACCAAAAGAAATAGTAAATATTCTTATTGATCTTAAATGGTATGTTCTTTGAGTGCTATGTTCTTTAAACTAACTGTAGGTATCCCGTATGTAAACCTGATTAACAAGTTGTATATAAACTTTTAGTGTAACTCGCATAGGATTAGGTTGTGTAGAGGCGTAAGGAATGGTGGACCTTCTGCTCTGTCCCTAAAGTTGAACCTGTCACACATAAATTAACCTGCCCTGCAACCCTTAGGAGGCTACAGAGCAAAGCTGCTTTTAACATGCCTTCGGTGCCAAGGCAGGTAGAAATAAAGCCTGCACATGCCCATGTGAGTTTGGGTTAGTTAACACCCTACGTGCCCCATCAATAAAGTTTTGTGAACGCCTGTCACTTTTGCTTTCCAAGACTACCTGTAAAACCTCTGTATGTAACCACAGTCCACAGCTGTTTCTTGTGAACATCACATGTTTATGCTAACCCTGAAGGGTGTGGATACTCACCCGAAACCCCCGTTACTAACCCACGCAACACTAACTCCTCGGGGGGCAGAAGGTTTTAGCCCGCCACCTGTTAAGCGACCTGTATGCAAGAGATTGAGACAGAGCGACGTGAATAACCAACCCATTCCAGTGCTGCGCAGAGAACGCACAGAAGAGCGGCCTGAATAGAAGTGAACACATCCAAACTTCAAGTGACAGTTCTACATGACCCAGCTACCAGAAAACGATGTGATGATTCTATGTCACAATAAAGGGGGTGGCGATTGACGCACTACATCTGTTTGCATTACCATAGGCCTCCTTGGATATGTCGGACACCAGGAGAGCGGAATGCATGTCAAGAGGAGTAGTCATGCAAGTCGCCCCACCTAGCAAATTCCCGCACGGAATACCAGCTGGTAACGAAAGTGAGTTGCCCCTACGAGAGATGTCAGACACTAGAAGAGCAGAATGCATGTCAAGAGAAGTAGTTATGCAAATTGCCAACCTAGCAAATTCCCACAAGAAGGAAACCAGCTGGTAATGCAAGTGAGTTGCCCCTAAGAGAGCTACGGTTACAGCCCACACATAAGGTACCTACCCTGCTTCCCCTTTCCCCCAAGAGATAACAAGTCTGTGCTACGCTGCCCACTATAGGAGCAGCCACCCCTCCAGAGGCACAAAACGACCAAAAGAACCAGAGAAACACCCCTTGGCCAAGTGTATGAAAGGCCATGTACAGTCGAGGAATGGCAGTCTATCTCAGTAGCTCACTTTAGCACAAGTCATGCTGAGGCTTCCTACTCTCTCCTTCTCTTCGAGAGGAACCCCCTAGTGATCTACTGTGGCCAACACCAGACTCCTTTAAGCACACATTATAGCCCTAAAGAGTCTGTGACCCCCCTTTCCTTGACTTTGCTGTCAACACCTTACCCTTCACTCAATCTTCCCCCAGCCTCTTCAGTACAATCGAGTTTCAGTAGATTCCAAGTTATTATCATGTCTACCTAATGGTTACTCTTGCTTTTCAAGCTGACGGGCCCCTTCAGCTGTCTTTCTTTATTAATTCCAGTGCATTGATTCTACCTAGAAGAGTACAGGTCACCATGTTCTATTCTGGAAGGAATTAAATCTTTTTTACAGTCTAACCACAGTCTGTCATTTGTAGAGTGAACTGTATTTAGTCTCTATCCTGGTGTCACCCCACAAGGAAGTGGCAAGGAACTGTGGCTTTATAAATAGGTTTATGACACTAGATTTACAACTCTACATTAGGACTGCGAACTATCTCCTAACTAGGACTGGAGGTACATCTCACTATACATTCATAGCCCACCCATACTGCGGACCAGTACGCAAAGGCATCTGGTGCATAAGTACAGTATAGTTCCCTATTAGAAAGACACTCAATGAAGAATCTAAACCATCCTTGTCAGTTAGCCCTATCCATCCACTGTTTATAGACCCACTGGAAGGAGTGCAGTCCCTGACAAGAAGAGACTTACACCTTCTGGGTTACACAGTAGCTAGGGAACTTTACCTGCCATCTCAGTGTGGACATGAACTGCTGTACCTTCCCGGTACATGCAGTTCACCCACAGAAGGGGTAGAAAGTGGGGCGACCGGACGACTGCTGCTGTTATCCCCAAGGAACAGTTGCGGAATAATCAAACCTCACCAGCCTTTAGCTATTTAACCCGACAGAAATTAGCTCTAACTGCCTGCCGAATGTTGAGGTTTTACATCTCAGTCCTCCGCAGTAATTTATTTGGCCTCTTGTTGGAAACTTCTGGAGTTGCTCATCCTGTTATCGACTACTTGTGCTTGAGCTTGCTCTTGGTCCTAGGGACAAAGCCTGTCACCTCAACCTACTCACCATGTCCAGATGCTGATAGCCAACCAGCCGCCTACTTACCGACCCAGAACCATCACCCAGATGGTGCCACATGCCTGACACAAGTGCCAACAACTTGCATGGTTAGTGGACAGAACTCTGGACATCAAGCCACGAGTGCACGTCAGCCGCAAGTTAGGCGAGTGCAAGTTAAGCTAGCAGACCCACTTACCCCATCCATCCACAGGCCTCACCTCACTCAACTAGACTACGTGACTTGCAGATGGCCTACCATTCCAACCCTGTTCAAGGGTGTAGTTAAGGCCAAGCGTCAGATATGTCTGACTCCACCACATTAGAGCCAGCCCTTAATCCATGTTCCTGATCTTAAACAACCAAAATCCTAGAGATGTTGAAGTGCTCCAGCCCTTCAGGCCATAATACATCAGCTTACATATTTTTATGGTAACATCTTGTGGAAATCATGCAATTATGCAAGTTGTTCACATTTATTTCAAATTTACTATGCCATTTTTTAAGAGTTTGACAGAGTCATTTAGATTTTTGGTCTTTACGTGTTTCGTTGTAGCAGTTTTTATTTATTTTGTTAATAAAAACACATTATCTTTTATGAAACACATCTGCCAACTGTAAGGAAAAAGAGGGAAAATAAGAAATCAATCAAGGATTTGAGCCATAGAAAATCTAGAGCAATAAGGCCATTCAATTAGAGCTTGTAATCAGTCTAATTTAAGTTTGTTGCCACTCATGATTTCCCTGTTTGGTTTAACATGCTGTGTGGAAGCCAGTGTGGTAATTTCATTGAAATTATATTTTACTTTTTTATATAGCAAACTTCCTGTGGGATGTCATTGCTGTTGGATCTTTTAATCTCTTTTTTGTTGATTTTTTTTCTTATTTTAATGTTCGAACGGTCATAAAACTGTCTAACAATCAGAATAATACACTATAGTTTGTGAAAATTGCAACATCCAGAAAGAATGCCCCAAATGAATCCAAACTCTGAGGGTGGGTAGAACAGTGTACCAGCATTACAATCGTAGATAGATGGCGTACACATAGGCCCCACATCACCCTCTCTTGTGTGACCAGAAAGGTTAGTGTTATGCAAAGCTCAGTCAATGAAGAGCCATTAAACTTATTGAAAGCAAGTGCCAGTATGCCTCATCAAGTGGCACCATATCAGCATGTGAGTGATTTCAAACAGCGCAGAATGATCAGTCTCTGGGAAATGGGTATTACATACCATGACATTTTGGCTCGTACAGGGCATGCTGCTAAGACAGTGATGCATGTGTTGAACTAGTGGATAGATGAGGATCGTACACAGCAACGAGTGGATACTGGACAATGCAATGTGACCACAGCACGAGATGACCACCATGTATTCCACATGGCCATAACAGACCATACAGCCTTTTCCACAGTGTTGGCTCGACACTGGAGCACTGTAACGGGTGTGGACCTGTTTATGTCTATGGTTCAACGCAGTCTGCTGTGGGCTGGACTGGTAGCATGCATGCCATTGCGTCGGCTTCCATTTTCCAGAAACTATAAATGCTTCCAACTGTAGTGGGCATGTAAACGCTGTTGCTGGCATGCTACGTTGCAAAGTGTAGTGTTTTTGGATGAGTCCCACTTTAACGTGTCCTACAGTGATGGCCACATACGTGTTAGACACTACCCTGATAACCACAATCTGGCAGCAAGCATTGTGAAGCGGCATAGCAGATAAACGCCAAGTGTGATGGTTTGGGGTGTCATTTGATACAACATGCGATTTCGACTCCTACATAGTGAGGACAATCTGAACAGGAACCTCGACATCAGGGTAGTTTTAGGGCCCGAGGTACTGTCTCTCCTTCAGGCAACTCCACATGCCATATTGCCCGGTCACTTGTGAAGAAGAATGTGCAAGCCTTCTTCAATGAATGGTGGTTACCACTGTTTCCCTGACCTGCACGTTCATCTGACATGTTGCCCATCGAACATGTCTTGGATATGGTTGGTTGGTGATTTGTTCGTCACGGCCCTCCAGCAACCACTGTTGAAGCATTGTGGACTTGCATACTAACCGCGTGGAGGAGATTCCCCAGAAAAAAGGAACTAATCCAGGTCCTCTTTGATTTTGACGTGTGTCCTTTCGAATAAGTGGTTAGAGTGCTGACTGCCCTCCTTTTGATAGGTGATTCTACCACAGCATTTTACTTGCTACTCTAGCCTGGTGGGTCATAATAGGTTCTATGGGGAGTCACTTAGGGGAGGATACAGTCTGAGGGGAGAGGAATCAAACCCCAGAGTGAGCCGAACCATGATTGTTTCCCGTTCAATGCGAACTATCTTACTCGCTGCTAGAGCTGCCAATATGCGGGATGCCAGCTATTTTGGGGTATTGGTCTGGAGGTGCATTAATCAATAACAATGATGGGGGTTGATGATCCTGCCGGAGGGATTGGTGCTATCTGCAGTGGCCGCGTAGTCTGATGTGTGGGAATATAGTTCACGGGAGAAGGTACTAAACGAGGTTTTTTGGTGACTTTTGGTGGCAGTCCAACCCTGGCAATCTTCCCGGAAGCCAAGTGGATAGTGCACGTATTCGGTATGTCTTTCCTCTGGTCAACCTTTGGTGTGGTTACGGCTACTGCGGACGAAGGAGTCTGCGACTTGGGGTGACTGACGTGTTCCTCTTCTAACCAAGGCCAACAAGCACCTAAATAGGCGTCGAGCTCTGACTCGGGAGCAAGGAGGTTTAACGGTGAAATTGGCAGAGGTCTAACAATTTTGACTTCGTGGATGGGGGGGTGTCCTCACACACAATCTCTGAGTCCACCTGTGCGTTAGTGAATCTCTGTAATGCTCGCCGCTTCTTGTGCCGGTTATGGCTCTGGATACCATTCTTCGTACTGCTCATCTAGACCAGCCTTTTCTGCAGACGTGCAGTCCTGGGGGTGTTTCTTATTCAAACACACCCAAGGCACTGACGGTGAGATATGCAGTCGGGTATTAGGACACCACCGAGGTTAGGCGAGGGAGCACTGGAAACCCAGGAGCGCGGTATGTCTTTTCGGACTCAAAGCATTGTTCAAACCTCGTCTCCTGTGGAGTTTGGCACGTCTCACGACTAATTCTGAGTAGGGTTTTGACACTACTACTATCACTGTCAGAATTATATTATCTCAAGTGAACCAGGAACTACAGTTAAAAGGAAGGTAGACAACAATTCCAAATTAATATAATATTTATTATTACGAATATGAAAGTGGGAAGTCCCGGTTGGATTATACAGGTTAGCTAAGAATTGATTAATTACATAAATTAATTCAGGCGAAAGAGAGCCTGGTAAAAAAATAAAGCAAAATTTATTCTGGTTGCAAATGTGCGTTAAACTATACTCTTTACAGCATAACCTCTCCAGGGGAATTTGTCCAGAAGGGAAAACGGTGCGACGACCTGCTACCGCGGAGTCAAGGAATTTGACTGAGGTAAAAAGGGTTGCAGGATATGGCATGTTGGGTTACTTCTGCAATGACTTGCAGTCTTCTGTTGCAGGAAGAGGTTGAGCCTTCTGCAAGCTGCTTGAGGTTGAAGCCTTTTCAAGCTGTTGGATAGGCTGGAACCATTGCAGGCTGTAGGAGAGAGGTCTTGGTCAGACCATGGGAGTCCGCTGACCTATGTGGCCGGCGAGCCCAGCGTTTCTGGCGAGAGGTGTGCTTGTGCCTCCTTATATAGTAGAAAATCCCTGAATTAGCAATCTTCCAGGGGTATGGGTTAGCGTAGCGTTTCATTGCAGGGGATGATTTAGCAGGGTGTCGGCGGCACCACACAGGCGATGACAAATTTACCACCTCGACCCGACGCTGCCGGGTGTGACGTAATAGGACAGCAGAGGTGCTGTGATCCTGTGGTATCAGTGGAACTTCCTTCTTAGATAATCTCAGGGTAGTGGTTGGTCGGGTAAAACAATCTTGACTAAAAGGGGCGGCACTCACAAGCCAAATTCTGGGTGGGCAGTACAATTTATAATTAAACGCATTAATTAATTTTGTGTCTGAAGTTGTCCAACGTGTGGAGTCTATTCAGTGGGCACATGAAAAGTAGTTTGCCACTGTTTGTGACTTGCCCTGAGCTCTTGCTTGCTCGTTGATGTGCGCAAGCACGTTGCGCAGCAATGTGGCATACATTAATTTCATGCGACATTGACAATGTTTAGGGGATTTGATTGCAGCAGGTGGGTTATTCACACAATACTGAATTCTCTAGTAGAGAGATCATGCACAGTTCTGTAATCCCAATCGTGTATTGTCATGTACCTAATTTGTGGTATAAAGTTGATTTCAATCACATGTATCTTTGGTGTAGTATTTTTCAAAAAGTTTAGTGTATTTTCTAAAATATTTTGCATGTTTGTTAAATGTTTGTAGGATGAACTGGCTCGAGTATTTGTAACACTATTCGACGCCAAGCACCTGTTGTCTCCTCTCCTGTGGAATATGTTCTACCGGGAAGTGGAGGTGTCTGACTGTATGCAGACGCTTTTCCGTGGCAACTCCCTGGGTAGCAAGATAATGGCTTTCTGCTTCAAGATCTATGGAGCTAGCTACCTGCAGAGCCTTCTGGAGCCCCTGATTGGCCCACTGCTGGATGACAGTAGCCAGAGTTTTGAGGTAGACCCTGCCAGGTAATATGCTTTGTGTCATCTAAGTTAAGTGTCTTAGAAAACGTTTGTATTGTCATCGCATTGCGAGTTCCATTTAAAATAAATTTATAAAACATGTTGTATCTTTGTTTCCAATTGTAGTCTGAAAACAAGTTTTGACGTGTGTCTGGCGTAGTTAACAATCATGTGGTTAGGGTCCATAATTGTGGAAGGATCTCGGTATGTTTTGCAGGTGAGGTTAGGCCTGAGATGGTATGCAGGGATAGTGTAAGTGATACGTATACTAAGAGGCATGTTTGCGACCAAACAAATGGTAAATGAGCCTATAGTATGCCTGCCTGAAATAGGAGTGGGCATGTACTATTGCAGGCAGTAGCCAGTGAGAAACTGTCACTTTTTGGCCATCTCTTATTTACACACCACAGATGTCATCATTACAGAATCTAGCCTCACCACAGCTGCGTCTCCCTCCAATATCTGACGCTATCTATTCTTGCTACAGAGCTATGCCTAGGTTGCAGTGGACCACTGTATGCCACCTGTCAGCTGCTCCACGCTTCGGGCCCGCTTACCCCTCCAGTTTTTGTTGCAAAGGGGAAGTGCACTGGTAGCCTTCAGCCATCATCGCCACATTTTCATCCTTTCTCTCTCTGCCTCTCATGCGCTATACCCCATGCCTTCTTTACTGGCCCTGTTTTTTAAGTATAAATGGGACATGCAGCCACGAGTTCGGGGCTGACTCTCACAGCTCTGTCATAGAATGCACTCTGCCTGACCATGCACTGATGCTGCAAGAGTTCACTCATCACTAGTCGTCTCTCGTCACTTTAGACCAAAATGCTGCACAGCTCAACAGCTCACTAATGCCTGCCATGCTTCTTGGCTACCTTGCTTGCCACACACCTAGTAGTCATGAGTTAAGAGTACTGCTTGACTGGGGTTACCCTTGCCCTCCGCGCAACTGTGTCTACCGTGCCTAGTTATCACACTCTTGTGGGCATCCTAGGGATGGCCCCTCAAGCCTTAGTCAGGGTACAGGCTGGTTATGTGTGTTTATTTTCTTGGCAATAAACAGACATAAACATAAACTCATCCACTATTCTTCAGCACCTTGCTTCCTGCTTCTGCTTTCTCCTGTTTCAACCAAAGAACCTCGGACACTATTGTAGGAACAGGTACGTGCCGACAACAAATTCCATCCACGTCTATTGGAAGACCCGTCTCTACAGATCATTGGTCCACACGACTGTTGCACCCTTCTGTGAATGCTTGGGTCTACCGACGACTTCCCGTCCAGCCAAGTCACTTACTGGATGCCAATAACCAGGCCTTCCACCTACACCCACCTGACTTCACCCATTTCCTTTCAGGTTGTGCCCACCACTACAGAACAGCTACTGTCTTCCTCTCTACTCTGTCTACCCTATATGCCTTGCCATAGGGCTGGGCAAGATAAAACGGCCAAACAGGGTATGGCCATGATTTGATGCCTGGTAGGTGAAGTACAGAGTGCCAAACGGGTATACTCTTGGAAGTATAAAAAAGCGGCTCGACAGAGGGGAACTGCATTCAGCTCAACCAACGGAAGTCGGAGCCTGCATTACGACCTCCTGCAGCACATTTCACAAGTCATCTCACCATTGTCTACCACACCACCAAAGAAGCCAGTAACTGTCAACCGGCCTTCAGCCTCCGTTCGCATTGTCTGCCCTTTAGACCTCATGCCAAACTATGCGCCTACTCATACTCCAAATGCAGCCTTGCGTGCACAATGGGCTATTGTCGAGTTACCTAGGACAGCCTGCCCCACTCCCAGTAAAAACTCAGTCAAGTTGACAATGCCTGATTCCTACCCATGTGTAGGGGGTAAGGGAGGAAGGAGTCTCTGATGCCTGCCAATGCCAGTAACTCCCTCTACTGAGAGGCATCATTGAGTTAATTAGGATTGTGTCCAAAGCAAGAGGGGCATATTGGTTTAAAATGTCGCACGAGGCAAGTTCATGCCGCTGTCCTTACTGCTGTCTGCATGGGTTTCAAGTGAGATTGTCTGGGGAGGGGAGCATAGGTATGTTAAGGGTGTTTCTCTTTCTTGCTGAACTATGTGTGTTGTACAACACACAGGTCGGAGTAACTCATTTTTGCCGTGTTTTTTTACTCCCTTTTGTAAGTTCCCAAATTTTGGTGTTAGGTGGTGAGATGAATATGTGGGAGATTAAAGCTGTCCGCACTGAGTAGATCATCGTGTATTTGGCTTTCATTATGTTAGTTTAATATTCATGTTATTTTAGTGTTAGTTTTCATCTGCGCACAAATGTACTTCGCAAAACTTATTAAGGGTCTTTTTATGTGACTTAAGCAGAAGTGCTGTGGTATCAGCAAACCAGACTAGCTTGGTGTATGTTGGTCATAATTTATTTTATGGCCACATTGTTGTTGATTCTTTGTGTTCTTCTGCAGTGCTAGCATTTCTCCAGCTGGCTTTTTGCTTTGGACATGTTAACTGCCAAAACTCTGAGTAGCTATTAAAAAAATACTGTGATATTTTACCACCAAAACATTTTGTACTTTGTACAGGATATGTGCAGATATTCATAATCATAATTGGTTTGTGTACTTCAGCAGATTTTCCATATTGTAACAACTAAAAATTTCTTTTGTTCGTTAACAATCAGCAAATGGGTTTTTGGGCCTTCTGCACAAGTTATCAACAGTGATTAAAATCTGATTCCAGCTCAGAACTTTTTTCTCTTTACATAAACTGTGTAAATTTATCCTAAATGGGACACGAACTATGCTCGACTGGGAAGCGTCCATCCTTTAAAAAATGGGGTTTGGCCAAGTAATGTCTTTCAGGCATCTTAGCTGCATCAACAAAAATTACCTATAGCGTCTCAAACTTACACTCAAAGTAAATCCACTATGGTAAAACTCACCCTACAATGTTCTCTCAACAACTTGGCAACAAAAAAAATTAAGCTCTGGTCTGCTTTGTTCTCAAAATTCTCAACAAAAATTAATCATGGTACATCTACGCAACATTACTTAGCCTTTTAGTGTAATCAGGAAAGAAACCTTAATTTACCTCTACACTACATTTTAACGCAACCAAAAAAATAGTAAGAAACTGTAACTTATCTGACTACAGATTGGACGATCACTGAGGCTCCTCCAACCTCACATGGTGTTCAAGGATAAATCACTGCAATGACGACACTCTGACGTCCGCTCGGATAGGTGGTTCAGCTACGACTCTTCTAGACGCAGACGCGTCCCGCACGATGTGATGCGCCAACCATGCTACAGAGTTGCTGTCGCTTGGTCGTCTTCAGTGAATACTCACTGCCAAGCATCCCCATCTCACTCACACGATGCTTCAGCATCCTACCTCTTTCCCCCGGGTGCGCTAAAGCCTATGCACGGCTGTCTTTCAGCCTTCAGCCATTTCAGCAATCCACGAGTCCAGTTCTCGCCGCGTACACCACGTTCCCACCCGGTCACCCAATGCGCACATGAGCACTTTGAAAAAAGTCAGCAAGCATATTACGTTACCACTACATAATTTTATTCTGACAAATTAGGGATACATCAAATAAAACACACTTTATTTTTCACACTCAATTATTCTTTAATTAATTTAATACAGTTGCTAATGTCCTTTAAAAATTACAATATTCTTCTGTATACAGCATGATTGGAAAATAATTGTATAATCTCATAACCTTATAGTGACAAAACTATTTAACTGAGTTAGCTGATTCTTGCACCAAATTGCAGTGGAACTAAAACATTTTTTTGGGGATTGTTTGACAGTCGCACACCAGCCTTGAGATTGTGGCATTGTCGACAGCACCATATGACATCTGTGCCGACCCCTCCAATGAGATGGTGACACTGCAACAGAAAGTACGGTGTGTTCTGTGGTTCGCGGATTTCAAGTTTGTAGGGACTCAGCGACGTAATTTTTGATGGCAGTATGAAACTGGTACCGTACAGAAAATCAATCACCAGGACGGCCAAGAACATCAGAAGGAAAGGGGGAACAGTTTAGTATATCTTGTGTGTGCAGCCCTAAAAAGTCAGTTGCCCACTACAGTTTGGAGCTTGGCATTCCGAAGACTATCTTGCAAAATGTTCTTCATAAATGTTTCAGACTGCATGCCTACAAGATTCAATTGAAGCATGAAATTAAACTGGGAAATCGACCCAAACGTTTTGCATTTGCTGCTTTCATGTTAAAAGAAAAGGATTCGGAAAGAAGCCCCGATCTTACCTTTCTAGACTTTTTCTTTTGGGGAATATTTCCAGAACATCGTCTACGCTGTATAGATTAGAGATTTGGAGCATTTGCATCAGAGAATCACTACTGCCATTGAGACAGTTACCCCGACAGTGCTCCGGAATACGTGGACAGATGTAGAATATTGCCTGGACATATACAGAGCTACAAATGTAGCACACATAGAAACATGGTAAGTTAAGGAAAACTTTAGTCCTTCCTGTTCATTTTGGTACAAGAACCAACCAAATTGGTTAAATAGTTTCGAAGCTGTGATTTTTTTAAATTGTACCATTCTTTTTCGATGACTCTGTATAAGCATCTCAATATATGCAACTTTGTTGTCAATTACAGTCTTTTATGCATCTCGTCATTTATACTCGTATTGTCTGTGTGCAAAAATATTGTGACATTTATTATACAGACAAACTGCAGGGCAGGTTATGTAGGTAACCACACATTTGAGGACATGTACCGAAGTCACAAAAGACTTGCTTGCAACAAACCAGGTACTGAGCTGCTGATAAGAAATGCACTTCATGTTTGTAGGTATTTTCATGTCCAAGTATATTATCAGTGCGGCTGATCTGCTTACCACGGTTTCCCACAAATGTAACATATGACAGGGAGTTTTGGCAGAATAAAAGCTCCCATAATGTCATACATTACAGTTAAAAGTAAATGTCTTATCACAAATGTGACACTGATAGTGACATAGTGTTGCAGGAAAAGACTTAGGCGGATCTGTCGGAGATGTAGATGCTGGAGCTAAAGAATGTCAGCATTAGTGTTCTTGGTACCTCAGCCAAAGAGGTAGATGGTAATGCTGCTGTATGAATGTCGCTTAAAGAAGTCAATGGCACTGCTGGTATCACTTCCGAAGAAGTAGATGACACTGCCATAGCTACCATTAGCTCTGGGGTGCCTGAAGACATCGCAGATACAGTATGTGACTTAGATGCGAAGAGGCAGAAGCTAGCAGAGATGATCCAACTTTCACGGCAGCTGCTGTCAAACCAAGCCTCCCAGATGACCTCCCTACTGCTTACAATATGCAAGTATGCAAGCCCTATGACATCATACTGACTTTGAACTAATCTTACTACACCACTTTTCGATTACCGACCAACCAGTCACCGGGTTGCCACGTGATTGCAGCTAAAGTAAGGATCACACGATGCAAGATGAGTACCAATCTTGCATGAGATGCCGACCTTGCACGTGAATTTCTTGCACTAGTTCTTGCGCAAAGTAAATCTTGCACGAAATGAGGAGATAGAGCATGTCCTATTTTTCTTGTGCAAGGCGATGCAAGTTGCGATCTTATTGGTCCGTGTATGCTGGTCATGTGACCTGTTGTAAACTGAACCATAGAGTAAAAGAAAATCATAATCTAAGGTGTGCGAAGAGGAATACAGTGAAATTAAATATTGCTGTAAAATAACTCTTAAGCGTGGATTGAAGTTTAGACAGTTAGCTGAGAATAAAATAATAGCAATTATATATTGGAGGGATAGCTTTCAAACAAATTCCTTGCTGAGGTAAGCAACTTCATATTTTTTATTATGATACTTTGGCTGTTTGGTACTCACCACCGCTATCAACTAATTTTGATGCGTGACAGTAGTCATCTTATTTTTCTGCATGTGAATTCGTTTTGCATGCAATTTAGTTGGTATTCTCGTACGAAATCTTGAGCGAAATGCATCTTGCATCGTGTGATCCCTGCTTGACCAATTGCGTGATGGCATTGACACATCACACACAGCCAGGTAGGTAGGCTTTAGATGCCAGTTCCTTGATCACATTACCATGAAGTTATATCTTCAACAGTTTATTCCAGACAAGTTTTTTCTTCAGCTTTAAATCATGGCCATACAATGACCCTTGAATAACTCCTGACCACCCCAAAATGACCGTTTATTGCGGTGCATACAGTGCTGAGTGCAGTGCTTGCAGTGTTGATTGTGATTCATGCAGTGCTAAGTATGATGCATGTGTGTCACAAGTTAAAATAAATTCCCACTATTTTAAAATAAAATTGTATAGTCCTACCTGCAAAGCTGAAAGGTGGACATATTATTATATAATCTTGCTTTATAAAGTGCATATCCATGTCCCTCTGTATATTTAATCACTTCCTGGGTAAAATGTATGTGCATTTTCTACTAAAAGCGCCCAGAACTACAGTACAGTAGGCTCCCACCACGCTTCGCCATTGTTCGATGCACAACTTGGGCATAGTATTGAACAATGCAGCAACACAGCAGGCCTCCACCATGCTTCCCAATGCAGATACAGTAAAACCCCTCCATTACAACCCCATTTATTACAACCCAATCCTGAGGAACCGTAAAAAGTTTGGGTCGAAAAAATAGAAAAATTGACGCACGTCAAAAATAGATACAGTAATCCCTCGCCAACTGCGGTATCTTGAACTGCTGTTTCAGTTATGTGCTGATTTGTTTTGTATACCTTTTATCCAGTGGTACTAGTTTATATTATCAATGGTTTTCAGTCTATGAAAAACTATCCCGTACTGATGTTAATGGTCGGGCATTTCTCAAGCTACCATCATAGACTTTGAGATTTGTTGTCCCAAGCAGTGTGAAGCAATAAATTACTTAATGCCAGAAGGGGACACTTGTGTATTGTCCATGGAAAATCTGGCAGCTCAGGGAGGGAGTGGAAAGGGGGTTGGGGCTGGGTCAGTAGGGATTCTTTATCCTAGCCACATGCTGCTGCCTCTGCCTTACCCTCCCTGTCTTTTTTTCGCTTCCATTATCCCTCCTCTTTTGCTCTGAAAACAGTGGCACATTACACAGACTAATTTCTTAATCAGTGTATCTATGATAACTTCAAATTTAATTTAATGCCCTTTTATTTAATCATTATTTTTAAGTTTATGTATGCCTACGTAATATGCTAATTTTTTATGGTTGGCAATTGTTTTTTTTCTTATGAAGACAGTTATATGTGTAAACTGAATAAAGATAAGTGTGTGAAAATAAAATGTGTTCATATGTTACTGGTACCATATTATGATAAGTGAGGCTATGTGCGTGTATAGGCAATGCCAAAAGTTGTCAATGAATAATTCGGGATAATTAATATTTCAAGTAGACTCCGCTAAATATTTATATTCCCGTAAACATTGCCGGGCCTCGTCGTGTTAGTGCAGAGGCCAACACACTGCCTACATTTCGTATAAATTCAACACATTGATGTGAATTGAATCTATCAGTATGTTTTCGCAATGCCGGACCACTGTTACGAAGTGAACCAGCCCTGTAACCGATGGCAGTGGTGGAGAGCAGGCGGCCGCCCACTGCCCGCCATCTTGTAGCTACCGACCGACAGCTGCCCAGCCTGAGGATCTAGAGCTGAGCTTCAGCAGCAAACTGCCATGCCCGCACCCGGCTGCGCTGCAGAGGATCTGGGCGCTCGCCTAGCTACGTACACGACACGCCCACAGCCAGATCAAAGCAAGAGCACAGCGCACACACACGTGTTGTGCAACACCACCTAAAGTTTTTGATCGCTTTGTGCCTCATAACAATGTATGACCTACGAGACCTGCATAATAGATTTTTAATAATAACTTCATATTTTAATTATACATAGTCTAATCTTTTTACACACTTTCAATGGCCTTCTTTTTTATGACAAGGGGTGGTCCAATATGCGTTTCTTGGGTATCAAATTAATGAGGAGACGTCTAACTATTTAAATACACATATTTGTGTTTAATTTAATTTAAAAAGTGGTTTTTTATTTGCTAGAGATGATTGAATATGATCTTCATGCAAAAAATGGCAAGTTTCGGGACGTAGTGGTTAGGGGTGTGTCAAAATCGGCCCAGAAGTTTCCAAATTCTTTATTACTACCCCCTCTATTCCGACCTTATTCTCGAGAACCACGAGGGGTCGTAATAAAGAGGTTCTACTGGATTGGTATGTTCTTTCAATGTATCACCTTGCATAAGCTGCATGGGACCAATATTGTAATGGTTAATTGCCTGTAAAGGACTCTTTGCACACACCATTCTCTCATCTCAATAAGTGTCTTGAACATAGACGATAACTCCATTGTATAATCTGCACCGACGACAACTAGTTAACAATGATGCAGGTCGTGGCTCCATTATCGTTGAGGTCAAAGGCAGGCTTTTTTATTCACAATTCATTTTCGAGGTATGAAAGCACTCTGAAATAACTGTAATACAGCTCCAGAAAAAAACATAGGTGCAAAATTTATATATATATATATATATAAGATAGGAATATATACACATTTATTTATAGATTATACATATGTATTTGTATAAGATTGGAATATACCTACACAATTATGTATAGAATAAATAAATAAATATGCATGTGTGTGTGTGTGTATATATATATATATTTTTTTTTTCAGGACGTGTCTAAATTTCCATTACACAGTGTAAGGGTTTGTAGTGGGGACCAAGACGGTTACATTTGCTGGTCAAGCAGAAAGAGAGTAAGAGAAAAGGATTCATTCTGGACTTCACAATCATCCAGTCTCCTCAGCTAAATGCAAAGGCCCTTCTTGTTAGTGGACCCAGAAGAAACACAACGTACAGTATGTTGCAGATGTGGGAAAGGTCAACATGTCATGTGGTGGTGTTTTGTTTGTTGCGGGGAAACAGTATGTTTCTGCACATAAGTTACTACGCAAACGGATATCTTTGAAGAAGTATATCGTCTCTTGGAAGGGTTTAATCTTCCTTTATCAAAACTAGCGTGTGTAGCAACAGATGGAGCTCCTTCCATGACGGGAATGGGCAATGGATTTGTTGCTGGTTTGCTTAAGGACATAGGAAGTGAATTTGAGGGCTTGCCATACCATGCAGTCTTTCTTGTTTTATTGTTCTGAAATGATTTTGGCTTCTTCGTGAGGAGATCAGGCTGTTTTTTGAAATGAAAGGTGAATCTGTTGATCAACTAAGTGACTATAACTGGCTTCTATATTTACCATTTATGGTAGACGTGACAGGGCATTTAAATGACTTAAATTTAAAACTGCAAGGAAAAGATCAGCTAGTAATTTCAATGTATGGTACCATCAAGGCTTTATAATTAAAGCTGAATCTTTGAGAAGGGCAACTGAATGGTGGAAACTTAATTCATTTTCCTACCTGCTAAGATTTCAAAAACTCCCACAGTGCTTCTGATTTTAGTCAGTATACTTTTAACGTAAATGAACTAATAAGCGAGTTCGAAAGTAGGTTTGAAGATTTCAAAACGTCAAAATGATTTCTCTTTGTTGAGTGATCCATTTTCCTTTGATGTTCAAAAGGCAGATAGCAACGTCCAAATGGAATTGATTGACATCCCGTGCGACATTCAAATAAAAAACAAGTTAAATGACATTGGGATCCCTAAGTTTTATTCTTATTTGCCAAGCCAGTGCTCTGAAATGCGCCTGTTCGCAGCCAGAATTCTAGAAATGTTTGGATCTACTTATGTCTTTCAAGTTATTTTCACTTATGAAGGCAAACAAAACTTCTCATCGATCGAGACTTGACAACACAACATTTATCCTCCATCCTGAAAATAGCATTGTCACAAAATCTGGTGACGGACATTGAAACTTTGGTTTCTAAAAGGTGTCAAATCTCAAGTAAACAGTAAGTGTCTACTTTGCCCTCCACGAGACAATTCCATAGCCAGTGAAACAATGATAATAATGTAACTGTAATGTTTTATGTATCATCTTGTGTGCAATTTCAATTTTTTTTTCCAAAAAATATTATAAGACTCTAAGTATTATATATTAGAATTCAGTAAAAGTAACAAAAATAAAACATTATTTTGTGTTTTTAATTAGCTGGTTTCCCCCCCCCCCCCCCCCCCCCCTGGCCCTTGGACCTAAATTTATCAGTCTAATTGGCCTTCTACACAAGGTGAGTTTGACATGCCTGCCGTAGATGATTGTCACAGCAGGAATAAGAATGGCAACTACTGCCTCAAAACAGAAGCAGTTGAATATGTCTTACTCTAAAGTTGCCACTCTATTATATTCTGGTGTTACTCTAACCAACAACTATTATCCTCTGGTGTTACTCTAACCAACAACTGACCAGCCTCTTGCTTTCTTCTCTTCCTCCCTCTCCTGATCATTCCTATCAGTCACCCTCCATCTCCCCTAGTCCATTCATAACCAGTCATTTCTGCTCCCTCTTGTTTGCACGCTTTTCCCTCTCACTTCAAGTCGGCTGCCTCATTCGCCACAAGATCTCCAATCCCAACAGGATGCAGCTGTCAACATACTCACCGGCCTCACTGCTCCCTTTATCTATGTATCGACTAAGGTGCCAGCCGCCCGCCCCCGCTGGAGAAACATGCACAATGAGAAACCCAATATTGCCATGCATTGCCAATCAGTTAAGTTGTGATAACCACTGGCTCGTGGGTGAACAGTTTCTTCTGTTTCTACAAGTGTATTCTAAATATAAACTATCTTGTGAATGTTTTTGGCAGTAAACATTTTCGTATTAATTTGCTTTAAAATCAATTATAACATTTAATCGCGAAAATTCGCAGAAACGATTTTTCACCACCTCTACCAGTCACTAATAGCCAAAAAAATGTAATGTTGTGTTAAAAACATAATTTCAACCATAAATGTTGTAAGTATAATTAAGATTTGAAATTACAACTTTTAGCTCAGAGTACTATTTTCTTCCAAAGCCGTCATCAAAATAGCCAACTTAACAACATGGATTCTGCAGCAGTTTATCAGCTGATACAATACTTTACAAACGAGAGCATATACTGTTTACATAGTGTGTAGATGGTAACATTGTCTGTCAGATTTTACTCTACTTATATGAAATGGATAATACAAAACATTAGGATAATTAATTTCACAATTAATTCTTCAAAATTGGAGATTAAAAGCAGCACTCAAAATATACATAAGTGATTTATTTTTTAATTTAGTTCATGGAAATTTAAGCAGTTTATGTTTTAAACAAATAAAATAAAAAATATTAAATCTGCATGGTTGTGTTTTACATCTCTCAGCATAATTCAACATTGTACATGTTCAGAAAATTAAAAATTATTATAATTTATAGTTATTAAACTCAGCACTCCATTATTTTACTGAGAGTAAAATTTAAGCACTCCCAGTTCTGGGGTTATAAATGTCAGAATCATTGCTTTTAAAAGATTTTATTTACTGATATGTAACTGAAGTGTAGCACCTGCAAAGCTGGTAATTCTGTGACCCACAAAACAAGCTGTAGATGATTATCTCCTAAAGTGCCTGTCATAGCAGGTGGCCACAGTGGAGTGGGAGCAGCATTTCTCTCTCTCTTTTCCTACACTCTTTCCTCTTCCTGTAGATGATTATCTCACAGCAGGGAGCCATGTCCCTTCTGCCCTTTGCCTACTGGGGTGACAATCTGTCAGTTAATAAGAATGGTAACTGCTGACTAAAAATGGCAGCAGTTCAGCACCTCTTACTCTATCATTGCTACCATATCATCCTCTGTTTGATTAGAAAATATTGGGTCTCAATATCTGCTAAAAATATAATTGATTCATGCAGGCCGATATTTGACATCGGGTATTGGTATCGGCTTAGCACTATTTAGGTAATTTTCATGAAAAATTGTTTAAGTGAAAATATGTGAGTTGTTGGCAACGTCGCATCGTGAATCAATATCTGAAAATATGTCACCACTGCTTCTAGCTCATCATCAACAAGGCTGCCACCAAAAACATTGCAATATTGTTTGCTGAACATTAATAAAATTCTACACTACATATTTAATACACATATGTACTGTAGATACACAATGTGTAGTCTGAGACATCCATTATTATTATTTAAGTATTTGTTTTTGCAACAAAGAACAAGTTTGTGACTAAATCAACAAGAGGTTATTTCGGAAGTGGTAAATTAACTAAAGAGAACTAAATGCAGGGTAGTGAGCCTTACGAAAAAATATGTCTGTTAAAAATGTATTTTATTTGTGTTATCTAGTAGTATTGCCGGTGCATGTGTACATAATGTACTGTATTCTGACTTTGTATGCATTGGCGAGTACAGATCATACTTATACTTTTTTGTTAATAATTCGTTGTTTAATGACTGAAGCATGTAATTTATGGCGGTGCTACAGAAATTTTTGTTTCATCAATGTGGTAAAAATTGAATTTTGATTTCTACGAAAACTGACTTTTTTAGCATTGTTTACATCGGGATTTTGTCTTTGGATCACAGAAAATGCTATGTAGGCATGGACTTTTGCTCAAACCTTGTTAGATAGTTTGAGTTTACACTATGTATGGTTATAAATAATCACTTAATACAGATATTTGGGGTAAAAATTTTTAAAATACAATATCTCGTAATTTTGCCGCACTCCACTTTTTGCAGTCATTTTTTTTTTGTAAAAAATGTGCGGCCTGTACATGCCGTAATATGGTAGTTCAAAATTAGTACGACATTATAAGATTTGCATCCTCGTATATTATAAGAATTAGGGAGGTCAAATGAAAGGCTTATTTTGACAGTAGCTGCTGCGAAAGGGTGATAATCTCAGCTAGCTTCTGCCTCTTCGCATCTGCGATGTCCCCAGGCACGAGCTAAGGGTAGCTACGGCAGTGTCATTGACTTCTTCGGGGTGGTACAAACAGTGCCATCAGCTTTTTCGGGAGTGGTACCAGCAGTCATACCAACTTCTTTGAGCAGTATTCCTATAGTAGCATTGCCATCGACCTCTTCGTCTGAGGTACCTAGAACACCATTGCTGGCATTACCTGCTTCTTTACCTCCAAAACCTACATCTCTAACAAGCCCACCCATGTCTTTGCCTGAACCACTACATCGCTATCAACGTCACTTTGTTATAAGACTTTTACTTTTGACTGCAATGTACGATGTCATGAGAGCTTTCATTGTGCCAAAACTCCCTGTCGTATATCATATTTGTGTGACAGGTGCAGTAAGCAGATCAGCTTTATCAATAGATTACTTAGACATGCAAAGACCTGTAAGATGAAGTACATTTATCATCAGTAACTGTGTATCTGGTTTGCTGCAAGCAGGTCTGTTGTGACTTCGGTACATGTCCTCAAAAGTGTAGTTACGTACATAATCTATCCTGCGAAGTGTGTCTGTGTAATAGATGTCATGGTAGTTTCACACAAGTGTAAATAGCAAGATGCATAAAAGTCTGTAACCTACAATAAAGTTTCGTATATTCAGATATATATGATTCAGATATATTAAAGAATATTGTAATTTTTTGGAAGGCATAGGCGAGTGAAATAAATGAATTGAATAAAAAAGTGTGTAAAAAAATTAAGTGTGTTTCATTTCATATTTACGAATTTTTCCAGATTAAAATTAGTAGTAGTAGCCAGTAACGTAATATGCTTGCTGATTTTTATAATTGCTTATCGAGTTTTTTTTAAGTTCATGAGTCAAGTTTCAAGGTCATCTGCATTCAATATAGTTGTAGTATAGTCCATTCATGGTTTCTTCGGCCTTTTCGAATCAAACCTTTGAAAAATCTCCCCATGAATGACGTGTTTAGTTATTTCCTAAAAATGCCATATATCACAAGCATTTTATTCTTGTGTTCATAAAAGTTACATTTTTTCCTGTTAAATTGAAAAGTTATTCATATTTTATCTATAAATTATAACATTTCATTTATAAATAATTAGAATTAAAAACTGAGAAAATAGGTATCTGTTGGTAGCGCCTAGTAAAAATTAGTTTTTATACAAAATACTGTTACACTGAGTGCTGCGCACAATTTCGGTGCGTTGTCCTCTGGTGTTATTATCCAGGTTTAGTTAAGCTTAGTTAGCACGAGTCGGAGTAATAATCTGGAAGTAGAAGTAGAACTTTAGCACTGCTTCAGAAAAGGCTGAAGTAATCGTGAATGGACTATAGTTAGTAACATAATATGCTTGCTGAATTTTATGTCCCTTTTTTTTTTTAGTTGGTTTTCAAGGTCATGTGGTCAAGGTTGAAGTCATCTGTATCCAGTGTGGTGGTGGTAGTTATTAATGTAATATGCTTTCTAACTTTAATTAATCTTTTCTGAGTTTTTGTTTTCAAGGTTATAGCATCAAAGTTAATGTTACTTGCTTCCAATATGGTGGTAGTAGTCTGTAATGTTATATGCTTTCTGACGTTTATGAATTTTTTCTCGAGTATTTGTTTTCAAGGTCATTCAAGTTCATGGGTTCAAGGTCACCTGCATCCAATATGGTGGTAATTGTCAGTAATGTAATATACTTGTTGACTTTATTGATTTTATTGCAACTTTTGGATTTTTTTTAAGGGAAAAAGGCAAAACTTGTAGGGATAGAAAGGAAATATTTTAAGAAAAAATGGTATTTTTTAGCAATACATTTTTTTATAATTTTTTTGGAATTGTGGAATTTTTCTTAGGATTTTTTAAAAATTTTGGTTACTTTTTTTTTATTTTTGAGGTTTAAAATCAAAGGTCCTGAGTCCTTAGTCCTGCTCTCTTGGCTTGGAGTCACTAATCCACCTCTCTTGAGTCCTGTTCTCCTGGCTCTTAGTCACAAATCTGCCTCTCCTGAGTCATGAGTCTGCCTTTATTGCTCGGGGAAAAACTGGAAATGTGTAGCAAAATTTAATTGATTTTAATTATGAAAAAAATTGGACATTTTTGGGGAAAAGGAGAATAAGGGGAAATTCTAACTTGGTGGCTGACAGCTCTGGTGCTCTGATGTGTCCTTGCACCCAAATATATATAATCCTACTTCTATCACTTAATTTTTCCTCGGGCTAAAAAGTAAAAAATTCTACTGAATTAGTCTCTCAAATAGGCATATAAACATGAGACTGCCTAGGTAGATGTGTTCATTGCGATGTGTCATCTTGTGACTGTTATTGTTGGTTTTGGAGGTGAAACATCACCAGGTGGAATATGAGGGAGGGTGGCGACATCACCTGTCTTTCCCCTCTTTATAGAGGGAAACTTTAAGCATCTGGGTTCAATCCTGCAGGAACACATGCATTTCCATTGCCACTTGTGAAGTCAAGAGCTTAGTGCAAGAAAAAACTGTGTGGCCTATAAATTTGTTCAGAAAATGATAGAAGGCATCCATTTAATTATTTTGTGTATTGCATTGTGGAATTAAATTATTTTGTATATTATTATTCAATGTCAAAAAAGTTGTAAGTTGAGCCCCAAACCCAACCTATATTGTCCTGCTTATTAGTATCCATGTGACATAACCACTTGTTAATTTCAACACTCACGAAATAACAAGATACAGTAATATAACATTCATACTTCTGAACATGTATTTATACAGTTAGGTGCAGTTAGATACAATTTGATGTATTTAATAATGTCCCACATGTATTATAATGTTTTATATGTTATATTATGTGTTTAAGAAGTGCAGAATGATTAATTCTAGGCCTGAATGCAATTAATATGACCAGCATGCTTTTCACACGCCATGTTGAAATTGATCTTCCCAGTCAATAAAGCAGCTTTCAACACATTAACTGTCAAGTGTTTTTGATGGTTTTCTCACAAGAGTCAAGACATCATTCTTAACGTAGAATACCAATTATTGGAATTTTACGAAAATCGTTATTTCATGATTGGTAGCTGCACCTCGAAAAACTTTGAATAAACCCCCAAAACTAGAGCAGTTATATGCACTACCATAATTATCGCATTGTAAGCAGACCTTTTGTTATCAATTGGAATCTTCCAAAATCACCTCATTTAGAAGCAGCTGTTACATCTTTTCGACTCTTCTGCCCCCTCTGTCCACTCCCGTCACCACTCTCGCCCGGGCAAAACTAGTCAACAGATTAGAAAACTCTGGCACGATCAGTGACCTCACAGCGTACTCTCAGCTAATAGTTTGCGTGGAAGTTGAAATTCAGTTTTTATTCCCTATCATTATTTTCATTTTCTAAGGTTTAAAAGTTAGGGGTCAGGTTGCATTCAGTATCGGCTTACAATCAGGTATGTATGGTATGTTTCGGCACCCTCGGAAACACTTGTGTAATCACTCTAACATAGTGATCTAGCATTTTAATAGTATACCCTCATTAACTCTATGAAAATTGACTTTGTTCTCAGTAAAACTTACACGCTGGCTGCACTGTGATTAGGCCTTTTTTTTCTGAGTACGAGCAGTTCAGTAACCTTTAAGGGTATAATTTTTTTGGAAGACATCTGCTTACTAAATTTTTTAATATTTAATTACAAAAGTATAATTCTCGTAGAATAGCAACATTGAACATTGACTTGATGCAAAAATTGCAAATTTCGACGTATAGCTGTTGAGGGGTGGGTTAAAGTCAGAACAAAATTTCCCAAAACTTCATTTATAACCACATTAATGAACCTATTCCGAGAAACTGTAAAGGGTTGTTTCAGTGGAGTCTCCTGTATATGGTAGCATTTATGTTTCATTTGATCTGATCAGCAAGACTGTTTATATTTGTCACTAAGTTAATTTCCATATATTTCCATTTGAGATATTGACCTTTATGTATATTAAAAAATATTGCCTTGTTTTATGAAGATAGAGTTACAGTTATACATATTTGAAAATATTCACTCTTCAACAAATCCCTTGTTTTTCTCTGAGATTTGTGGGTTTACTAAGTGGCAGTATTACCGTAAGCATAGAGTAGAAACAAACTTGTTTTTTTTTTTTTTTTTTTTTTTTGTAACAAAAAATAACAGTACAATATTCTTTCTTTTGGTGCATGATTTTACAGTATATGCATCATTTTACAGTGTATTGTTCTAGCAATCTTTAAGTAGAGATGACACACTTGAAAATATTTTTTTAGACTTTAGAATGTGCGTGGTTTGTGTGAACAGGTTGGATCCGTCTGAAGACATTGAGACCAATCGAAGCAACCTGATCGCCCTGACAGAAAAGGTGTTTGATGCTATCATCTCATCAGCAGAGAAGTGAGTGTCTGCTAGGTGTGTTGAGGGAAAGACAAGTATGTGTCTTTTTGTAGTGTTTGCATGCATGCGTACGTGTGCATGCGCATACACATGTACACAAGGCAATCCAAACATAGACGTCAAAACTGAACATGATGATGGATGGGTGCGGACCAACAGTAATGAATAATCATAATTACATTTGTGGTTTAGTTCTGGACCATTTAAATGTATACAGTAATCGTAAATTATTTTTCCTGGTCTACTCTAAGCTTCACCAAAAATATCTTGACTGAGACAGAAATAACTCTCTCATTGAAGTAACTTTTTCACAAATGTTAGGTTAATATAGTCCATTCCCCATAGGAAGTAACTTTCTCAGAGCCCTGCTAAGTATCTACTTGCAGGCCCGTTTTGTATCCTTCCGCCAAATGTAAACAAACATTGCCATTTGACTGGCATGTAGCATCTGTCAAAATCAATCTTTACATGTCATTGTGTGTGTAAATGTGCTCGTATACTTTCGCTATTCCTAAAAATAAACATTGAAATGAGACTTCTACTTTTATACCTGTCAAATGTGTTGTTTATTCTTTACAGATTTTGAAAGGATTCTGTCTTAGGTCTATTTCAAAAACCATTTCGTACGGGATATTCACAGTTTAGGCCTATAACATTATTCAGGTCAGCTTTATGATGTTTTCAAAATGCCTGAATTAATGATAGTTCTTAAGGTTACTTTACATTAACATATTTGTTTTCCACGACATAGCACATTACACATAATGCATGTTAATATTTTGCTGTGACTGTGTTAAACACTGTTACAACTGCGGGGTAATGAAGTGTAGTATTTAACTTTTTGTTATTGATATGTGTTGGGTTATTTCTTTAAAAGAACAGCATCAGTTCGAATAACGAAGGAATAGACAATCCAATGAAAAAGCGACATTAAAATGAAGCACGCAACTCGTGTCACTCATTTTTTGATATAGAAACTTAAAGTATAGTGGCGAACATGCACTCAAATAACCCTGCCGTAACTTTTATTTCACTCATATTTATATGTATTATTACTTACTATGTATTAGGTTTATTGAAATTTATTGGGACTGTGCTTGGTTACTTTGTTGGGATTGGTGGTGAATCACGTTCCACGACTGTGTTTCAAACACCCAGAGCAAAGGTACAATGTTGTGATAAATAAACATACGTGGATGTAAATAAATAACTTTGTCATAACTTTGTCATTTACAACGTATAAATAGTTTACATCAAATATTTGAAATCACGCACACACAGATCCAGTGTAACTATCACCAAACAGCCATGCTATGCTATTTCACATGCAGCGGTTAACGACACACAGCGTAGCAGTATATTTATTACTGCCGCAGAAACACAGATTTATCACAACATGGTAACTTGCTTAGGTAGGTTTAAAAACCACAACCTCTACAAACATGATGTGGTAATCTGAAGTATTTTATGGAGTAAGTATAATTTAAGCTTTGTTTTGTAAAACAGCAACAGGTCATGTCATGGCTCGCCACGTCTGCCAACTTCACTTTGTTTCTGCCCCACCATCATATCTAAATATATTAAAATAAGTATTCAAACATTAAAATCTCTCTTCAGTTGTAAATTACAAATTCAAAAATCATTCTTTTGCAGTAATAAGTATGAAATATGCTACAATTGAAAACAAGTACACTTTTGCCACGTCCTAGAGAAGTGAAACTTCCCAAGTGTGAAAGAGACAAAGACAGAGAGAGAGAGCGACAAAGCTTGCTCAGCAGATAGTTGGTTTGAGTTGCCATCTCGCTCGATAAACAACAATGTACCATTACGATCTACTCACTATATTTTGCGCTATTATTTTAAACTGCAAAAATGAGATATGTTGCCATCGGGGTTACCTAAATATTTAAATATTTCAATAGGTACCATTTAATTTACAAATAATGTGCTAAAAAACTATGTTAAAAAAAAATTCTAACTGTGAACTATTTCTTAACCGGCCGTTGCCAACACGTCGCTACTCTCGGTGTTGATAATTGCTATTTAAAATGAAATAAATATTACAAGTTGTAGAAAATATTAAGGTAAAGTTTCATTTATTCAATAATACAGTACTCTAAAGTTAATCACAGTGTTATATATTTGTGGAATACAGGTTATTGAAAAAAACAGGTGACATGTTTTGCCTAGAGTGTTTTTTCAAATCTTGATTTTCATAAGTCGCTTCCAATCGGGAATTGACTATAGTTTAATCTCTTTAACTAATATGCTTACATCATCATTACAGTGATGTGTGAAAAATGTTACGTATAGTGTATGTTTAGTTACAATTTTTGTCATGAGTTTTACTCGAGTTAAAATAGTAAAGGGCACTCTGGGACTAATGCCTGCCACTAGGAAAACTGTCTTAGATAATGTAGTCATAACTAAAATTAGTGATAATTACGTAACATGATCAGACTTTATCATGGGAATGGGGGAAAACAATGTTTTTGTCCAGAAGTTTCAATAATTACAATTTTGTTTTAAAACAGTACTGCAAAGCATTAGAAAGCATTGAAGGTCATGTTTGTACCATATTTCTGATTAACCCTGATGCCTACCGAACTTCTCGGTTCGTTGGAATTAATTGATTGTCGTCTTTGTCCCGGCGGAGGGGAGGGGAATCAAACCCCAGGGTGAGGTTTATTGAAATAAGTTCCCGCCCGGGGAGTTCTACTACCCTCACAGCCAGGGCTGTCAATAAGTGGGACGCCAGCGGTCCCAAGGGAGAGAATGAATTAACTCAATTTGATTAGAATTAGCTACCAGATGATTAAAGGGGAGTGGTCTATTTAGGGCACGTTTTTCACTTCACCTCTGGCGGCTCCCAAATTCGCCGTGGGTGTAATGCATTGAACTTTATAATGGACTATGAAATCTATTCTACTAGTGAAGTAGGTGACACACCTGAAGTATAAGTTACGTAAGTTTTATTACGTGAAACGATAATAATGAGGACGTCATCCGATAACTTTAAATACAAGTAGAAAATATTTAAATACTAGACCCAATAATAAAACTATTTACAGGCGAAGTCAAGCCTGGAGAAAGGAATAGTAAAAAAATCTACGTACGCAATTCACAGTGTATGATGAAGTTTATGGTAATTCTCCAGGGAAACAATAATCGCGTACCGACCTGCTACCGCAGGAGTCACAGGATGTTGACTTAATGTGATGGTAGTGAGTACAGGTGGTAGGAGTTCGCCGTCTGGTGAGTAGTGGCTGGTGTGGACAAGTCTTACCCAAGCTGCAAGTGCTGGAGTGCTGGTGGCCTTCCCAAGCTGCCGGCTGGAGCTGATGGAGTTCGAGCCTTGGCACAGGCTTCGGAGAGGGAGGAGAATCTTTGCAGACTGGGTTGGGCTCGCAATCATATTCGGCCAGCAAGCAAGGTGTCTCTCGCTGGACCACAGTGCTGGATATCTATTTATACTTATTATCTGCCAATCAGCAGTTCTCTAGGGTGCGGGGGTAGCATAGCTTTACAATGCAGGGGTTGGTTTATCAGAGTGCTGGCGCGTCAAACATTTCTTATCTCCCTGCTTGGAGGCGACAACAAATGAAAACACCTTGGCCTGAGGCTGGCTGGCTGTGATGCCACAATGCCATAGGGGTGCTGCCATCTCAGGGGTTGATTGGAACTTCTACCATGCTACCATGAAAGTTTGTGGATATTCAGAATTAAATGTTCTATTCGTCAGGGTAGCGCTTGCATGTGGGGAACTGGACGGGCGGTGTTTATCGTAATTACTTAGCTTCGTTACACTTACATATTCGGCTGTCCAAGCTAGTGGAATTTCCGTGCTGGTTACTACGTTTGTCTCGTTTGCCACTGTTATGACTTCTCCCGAGTGAAGGGTCACTCGTAGATGGGACGAAGTTGCCCATAGAGAGCGCAGCTGTGCTGCGCAGCATGCTGGCATGCATCAATCCCAAGGTATGAATCCAGTGAAGGATGGACAATAGGAAGAGGCAAAGAAGGAGAAGGCTGGAAGTGAGGAGGCAGGAATGTACCTGGTTCTCGTTAAGTGTGATGGGTGGGCAGAACGGTGAAAGCCAAAAAAGGAGGGAAGACTTGCTCTGGTCTCATTGTGCAGAGTTGTATTTGTGAGTCAATTTGTATGCTCCCACGCAACTGATGGTTAGCATAATGACGTCAAAAAACGATGATGAAAACTTAAATGAAGTCAAAGTTGTAATAACACACGCAAAGTGAGAAGGTAAGCGAGCAGGAGATCAATGGTAAGACAAACGTTGAGAGTAGTTACAGCAGAAACATTTTGCAGCTTGAGGTATAGAGGGTGCACGGAGTTAATAGATCTAACACTTTTGCCCTAGTGGGGTAGTATCTATTTTTTATATAAGCTGGCCTGGTCCATAGAGCACTCACAAAGAGAAAGCCAATGCATACCAACCAAAAATGCAGCAAATTGGTTTATGTGCAAGTTTCCCTCGAATTTTCACCTTTTTTAACTTATTCGTTTTATGGTTTTTCAAAAACAAGTTGTTACAGAAAGACAGTTTTTGGAGGTTTCTTTGATGGCCTTACTGATCCAATGTTAATATTTATATCTTGTCACTTCACGGGAAGAGTTTCTAACTGAGGCATGCCAGCATGCTGCGCTGCATAGAGGTGCACTCTACGGCCGACTCCGCCCCATCTGAGTGCGCCATGCACAAGGCAAAGTTCAATTCATTGGCCGTTCTGATTAGGTAATGGTGAATAAAAGAGACCCCATGCATTGGTTAGTTGTCAACGTAATCGTATATCATGTGTGAAATTATGATTTTCTATGTATGATCAAAAATCAGCATGCCAGAGCCACCCCGATGAAGAAAATATGTTAATTATTTGAATTCTACTATGCTACACTACCCGGCCAAGAAGTTCCAAACAACCCTAGAGATAGCAGCACCCCCGTGGCCTTATGGCATCACGGCTCGCCAGCCTCAGCCCGACGTGCATGAAAATGTCAACGCCTCCTCCAGGGGCAATATGAAAATGAGTGGCGCTACCAATAAATCAGCCCCTGTGTTGGAAGACTATGCAACCTCCCGACCCCGGAGAACTGCTGACACAGGGTGATTTTTGTATAAATAGACCAGGAACGAGGTCCAACAAAGGCCCCCGGGTTCGCCGGCCACTAAGGTTCTCAAGCTCTCCCGTAGTCTGCGGAAGGCTCTCTCCTTTCCTCAGGAGCCTGAGGTAGTGCTCGAACCTTCCTTCAACAGCTTGAGAACTAGCAGCGCTCGATCCAGTTCAGCTGACCGGCACAGGGACAGCTCTTCATGTCCACAGTAAATCCCACACCTGTACCCTATACCCTGACCAAAGTGAACTTCCCTTGACTCCAGCTGTAACCGGTCGTTGCGCGATACTGTCCCCCTGGATAGAGCCCTGCTTAGAGTTCACGCTGTAAATAGCGTTGATTGTTTGGATGAATCATTATTGTTTTATTAAATTAATTCTTAATTAATTCTCAGAGGCTCGCCTTCGCCTGTTGAATAATAATATTGATTTCCAACTTATATACTTCAGCATTTTGAATTTTATCATAATTTTTCCCAGCTTAGTTCCTAGAGTGTATGTCAGACGCAATATTTATTTAAATATAATAAATATTACGTACTATTTTGAAATTGTGTTTATAGACTACATTAATTTTACATTAGATCCTTGTGTCACTTTGATAATTAAATTCAATTTCAGTGTGGTGTGTTATAGTAATTCATTTAATTGCGCAATTGTTTACTTTAAATTGCACTTCTCTCTTTGGCCGTGTAGTGTACCGAATTCGTCAGGAGACGTGTCCTGTTAAAGGACTCACCACTGAGATTCTGGGACACCCGCCGCCGGTAAGACATAAGGTCTCGTTACCTTCGGTTGCCCATTTCATGGCAGGTCCGCGGGAGTGATTGTAGATTTTGCTCCGTTTAAAGACTGCACATCCGCAACCCTGGCAACCAGCACCCGTTTACTTTTCTTGTGGATTTACCAATGTGCAAGCAGCATGGAGGCTCAGGAAGCTGTCTGAGGCAACGTGAGAAGCACGCCTTCAACAAACAGGCTCTCGTTAACCAACTAATTCAGGATTCAAATCCTAGTTGTACTTTTCCACGTGAGCCGGACAACGAACCTGTAGATTACAGCATAGTTATACCCCCAGATTGTGAAACCCCACTAAAGCATTGGTTAGGTTAATGCTCCCCCGACAAGGACTCTGACCCGGAGGAAACCCCCTACCAACCCTCTTTCTACATCTGTTGCAAGCTCTATTGCAGAGAGTCAGAATCAGCCCTTTCATGAGACCCCTGAATGCGCTAGTATTGTCAAAAAGTCCAGCAATTTGATTCGGGTTCGACACCCGACGACAAGTACTTCCTGGCTTCTGCTTGGTGAAGTTGGCCTCCGGGAGAACAATGATGGTTCCAATCCCCGCTATGCCAATTCCCAGGACAGCTGGAGAAAGAGCCCTGTTCAACTTCATCTCCCCTGCTCGACAGCCAACGAGGCCGAGGTGGATCATCCCTGTAATCCCGTGCCAGATCACCCACTACTACACTCAATCATAATTTGTGAATCCGACTGAGCATTTCATTCCCTTGAGACAGCTGGCATCCCGACTGTTAATGTTCCAGGGGGTAAGAAGAACAAGACAGCCCGGAAGGGATAGTCTGATGCTCCAAATCACCCTGGAGTTTGACTCCCCTCCACCTCGTCAGGTCCAAGAGGGCAGTCACGGCTCTAACCGCTGCCCATCAGGCAGCAGCGGTGAAGCAGCACACTCATCAATGTATATTAATGAGCAACAAGTCAATTCGCTTTCCACTCATTTCATTAAAATTGCATGTTTGAAAAAAATTAAAAACTGCCAAGTAGTCAACAATCGTTCACAAAATCAAGCATTAGGTAAACCAAGTAAATCTATAAACTATGCACAAATTAGAGTGTTTACATATTTACTATGTCTTGTTTTCTTTCTGCGCAGTTAAGGCATTTACAAAGAGAGAAAGTATCTCATCCACAAGCAAGCAAAATCACAGTGGCGTGTCGTACATAATGGATTACCACATTGCACGCAAAATCTCTCATGACTGAGGGGAAGGGAGCAAGATTACGTTTTATAATTGTGGTAATTTTACACCATATATAATGAAACACCAACCTGATGGGAAAAAACGACCATTAATCACAAAAGAAAACTTTTTTGCAAATAATAATTCCTAGTTAAAATGTTTTGTGTAACATTTTCAGGGGAAACTTTACCTTTTTTTGATGTATCGGTATCGGGTTTGGTATGGGGCTGATACATTAGTATTGGTTATAAAAATGAAATTGGGTTATTACTTTCTTTACACACAAAAATTATATGGTGTGTACTTTTAATACTATTGATCAATCGTGCAATAAATTGTTCACTCACATTCATAAATAAAATAACCTATATCCCGCACCCGTAAAATGTAAACAATTTGGCGCTCTGCTATACACACCTGACGCATGCCAACATGCTGTGCAGCGCACATGCGCTCTCTATGGTCAACTTCAACCCATCTCGAGCCAATGAGAGCTCGGGGCAAGTCAGTAACAGTGGCAAAGTAATTTCATGTATTGAGCAAGGAGACTCCACACGTGTGACAGTGGCATATGTCAAATTAAATTACGCTTTTAATTATGAAATGTACATCCCGCATGCCAATGCCACCCCAGTGAATAAATTAAATATTTTTGACGAACCACTACCCTACATTTAGCTGTGGAAGAAGTTCCAGCAAACCTAGGAGATGGCAGCACCCCTGTGACATTGTGACATCACCGTCCCGCCAGTCTCAGAAAGAGGTGTTTTAATTTGTCATCACCTCCACGTGGGGAAATAAGAAATGAGCAGCACTGCCACAACCCTGATAGTTATTTCAGTATCTAAAATATTTTAAAAGCAATATTAAATCTGACATTAATTACCTGACAACCAACAGTGCTTCAATTTTACTTTCGGTAAAATAAGGGTTGTGCTGAATTTTAAATTATACATATTAATAATTTTAATTTTCTGAATATAAACAAAGTTTAATTATGCTGAGAAATGTGGTGCAAATCATTGTAGATTTAATATTTTCTATGTGATAAGTTTAAAAAATTAATAGTTTAAGTTGGGCTGACCTAAGATTAAAAATATATTACTGAAGTATTCTTTGGTTGTCGCTTGGATACGGAGTCTGCAAATATTTTGAGTCCGAAAGGACATATCGCTGCTCCTGGGTTTCCGGTGTTCCTTCGTTTACCCTCAGCGTAGTCCTAATACCGAACCGCACAACTGTACGACAGGGTCTTGGGTGCAACTGCCAAAGTCACACTCCCAGGACTGTACATCCGCAGAAAGGTAGACGGCTGTACCCATGCACAATAAACGACGTGGCGTTAAGAGCCGCTTGTCGCATCAAGAATGACGTGTTTTGCAACGCCAGGTTAATGTTGCACCCACGAACCAGGTAGAATCTCCACCGACGGATTCGGAATTCATACACCTGCCAAATTCCCTACTTCTACCACACACGAATCTCCGTTAGACAATTCATTAGGTGCTAGTTGGCCGGAGTACGACCCAGAGGGGTCACCTTCTACCCAACCTGAAACTTTGCCACCGATAGGAAGCGTTAGCCCAACCAAAGTAGTTCTGGAGAAAGACCCATCAAATTTTGCTGAATAAAGTTGGCGTGGGGGAAAATCATCCGGGTTCGACTCCCGCTGAAGGTCTTTCCCAAACCTTCTGCAAACTTCTCCCCTGCCAACTATATTCCCGCACGCCGACCGACGAGACCTCTGCGGATAGATCCTATATCTCCAGTCAGATCGCCCATCACCACCATCACCCTCGTTTAAATATCATTTTCTCTTTTACCACTCATATTCCCTAGGACAGCTAGCGTCCCGCTTTTTGACAACTCTAGTTGTGAGAGAGTTCAAACTCCTTGAGCGGGAAACAATCTCCATTCGCCTCACTCTGGGGTTTGACACCCCCTCTCTTCGAACGAACCCTAGAGGGTGGTCACTGTGTTAACCTTTATCACCCGGAAAGCAAAGAGGAGCGTGTGTCAAGCCATACATACGAAAATGATTTCGCTGCTGTACAAGAAAAAGATTTCATATATAGTTGGCATGCCTGCTGCAGTGCCACAAGTGTACATTGATAGACGCCATTTTGTTTAACATATTGCCATGGTTTTGCTTTCTAAAGTCACGTTTCCGTCTGTGGAAATTGAAATTGAGCTATGTGTATTTGTAAACATGGTAACATACAGTGAAACCCTGTTAAGAAGTTCCCACTTACGAAATTTTCCTTTTTAATGAGTTGCATAATTATGCACCTTGTCTATATGCACATGTGTAATTTTACCCTTTGAAGAAGTTTTCCTGGTTAATAAGTATTATTTTTCAGTCCCCGCAGAAACTTCTTAACAGAGTTTGACTGTAATATGAATTTCCCATCACAAATGTTTTGTAGGGGAGAAATTAAGTCTGAATTTATTATGTTTGTACGGAATCGTGATTTAATAATATTTACAGAAATACAAACATTTATTGTGGCTTGAAATATTAGTTATCCCTAATTTTTTATCAAACAATTATGGCACTGCCTATACATGCCAAAATACGTATATCACGGTGCAAGTGGAGAATTTGATCTCACTGTGCTATGCTATTGGTGGCAATAATATTGGGAAAATCTCTCTTAATTTTTATTATTTTTCATATTTCTTCACAAAAATGGTGAGCTGGAACAATTAACAAAAGGGAAGTGCATTGTTAACAGTGTATCGTCATCGCTATCGAAAAACACTGTATTGGAACAACTCTTTATAAAAGTAAAATGTAAATTGGACGGAAATTCAGTGTTTGTTGCCAGGACAAAATGCTGAAGATTGGTATAGGAAACTTGTACACTGTGTATTACAACTACAAAAAGTTCATTTAAATTAATGGATGGAATGAATATCAAAGAACAAGATACTGCAAAACTATCTTCAGAATGCAAAGTATGTACCAAAGCCAAACAGACTTGTTTCCCTTTTAAAACTACAAGACGAGCTGAAAGGCACTACAAATAATTCCCTCTAATTTGATTGGTCCAGTGGAGACTAAAACATGGGTTGAAAAAAGATGCATTCTGATTTTTTAGATGACTCTTTTTACTATGGTGTATCTTCTGGAATACATAAGTGAAGTTTTATAAAAATTTATTGAATATACTGTCCATCTAGAAGCAGAGAAAATTTGGAATATATAAAAATTATGATGTGACTTTGCAGGAGAAAAATGCGCAATATGACGTGAAACAATACTGTAAGAGAAAAGGATTCATTCTGGACTTCACTATCATCCATACTCCTCAGCTAAATGCAAAGGCCAAGAGACTTGGAAGAATGATTTTTGATGAGGCAATAGCATTTATTTTCGAGGCAATTCTTAGTGACGAATTATGGGGAAAAGCAGTCCTGGGAGGTAATTATTTGATAAATAGAAGTCCTTTCATATACTGTATATGTAACTTGCGATGCTCATAACCCGAGAGCATGGCAGAGAGGCATAAAACCAGCCCAGCAAAGTACCAACAAAACCATAATAAATTTTTGCCAAAGCCTGTAAGTTATTTCCTGGAATAAAACCTAAAAGGAAGACACACACATAAATTATGTTCGGTGTGTTTATGTTTTTTATCTCTTTCTCGTTCTATTAAATATTTTCAAACCTATAAACAACAGTGCATCTAACCATACATATCATGAAATATGAAAATACTCTCATAGGAAACACGTGAAAAATAAGCTTGTACAACTGCTCTTTTATGCAAAAGATTAATATCTATGAAATGTAACAACCCGTACTCTAAAGGAAGTATCATGATACACTGAATGTTGTAAGCATTTTACTCCTACTGTATTAAAGCATACTCGGTAATCAATAATGGTGCATGATTGGCTTTATTCATAAAACGTTATGTATGAGCGCCAGCCATATGATTAATTTTAAAGCACGCGCGCATGTGTGTGTATATGTATGTATGTATGGGTATATATATATACACACAGAGAGAGTGAGTGGGGAGGGGGAGGGAGAGGGGGAGAGAGAGTGAGACACACACACACCCACACCCTTTACATATTTTAAGGGACCAAAACAGAAATATGTAAAAAGTGGGAAGTGATGAAAAAAAAGTCTGTTCGAAACACTGTGCTGCTAAGGTTGTTGCTCTGGTGGTGCCATTTGGCGGGACTTCCAGGAAACGCCCTGAAACGCCAAGCAGTCGGAGGTGTTTATCGGGCGAGAATGCATCACTGCTGGTCAGCTGAGCCAGCCTCGTCTGGTCGTCTCTTTGTCAGTCCACAATGTTACTGTGCAGAGCTTCTCATTGTAGAAGAAAAAGTAAGAAGTATTCTTCAACACCCAAGTAGATTTTAATGCACAGTTTAGGGAATTTGCATGATTTCATTCAAGAAAAAGGTGAAGTCTTTTCAGTTGTAGTTTAGCGTGGCGAGCAAAGATCGGGATGCAGTCCGCGTGGGCAAACGTATTTTATGAGAGGCAAAATTTTCCATTTCTTGATGGCGTGTCTTAAACTCCAATAAGAAAATGGTCTGGAAGAAAACCAAATGTCTCCAACATTAAGTTTTTTGGATCCACATCATATGCCAAGAAATAGGGTCATGTAAAGAAATTGGAACGAAGAAATGAAGTGAAACATTAATTTTTATTTGCTATGTCCCTAATGGATATTGTTTGTGTTTTTCTGAGAGAAGAAAAAAGTTATTGCTAATGATAATTTATTTTCTGAAGAATAATTTCAGTTTTAAAAAGGAAAAATTGCAAAATGCAAACACACAGAAAATGTTTTAAAAACCAGACTATATCAGGAGAAGTACAAACAACAAGTTGAATATGAAAAAGGAACAAGAGATGTAATTAATGTTATTTAACGTAGGAAGAGAATGAGAACACTGACACAAGAAAGTGCCTATGAAACCTCACGATTATGAAATGCATATATACTATGAGGCAGTTTCTGGACAAGAAAAAGAAGAATGGTTAGCTGCTATTAAAGAGGAAAAATATTTTACTTGAAAGAAATCGATCATGGAACTTCGTTGATGAAAAGGGAGCCGAAGATCTTGAAATACTTACAAACAAATTCATTTTTTGCATAAAAGGTAATGGAAAATATAAAACGAGACTGTTGATGCATGACATCATTTAACAATGATTTAAATGACTTTGCTATCAATAAGCAAGACTTGCCGCTTGATTCGAATGGAGTTTTCATTGTTGACATGCATCACGAGATATAAGATTGTACTGTTTACAATGGGAAGAATGGACGTTCCAGCCCGAAGAGTGTATTATTCACCGGCCACCGAGGTTATGCATCCAAGACACTTCACTACCACTGCACGCCATCAGAGGGCTCTACCAGTACGCTCCACTGCATCTCAATTCTCCAAGTTGGATGGTGACATTACACCTTGAGGTAGGCATGTTACAGATACCCCCTGTCCAGTGCGGACCGTATCCAACTGACTGAAGGGGAATGACCAGCCAGAGTATAAACAGCAGGTCGCTTGTCTGCTCGTGACCAGTCTTCATCATCTCCACTGCAGCCCTTGGGGGAGATCTTGATCAGCCTGCTCACTTCCTAGGTCTACCTGCGCTTACTTCACCGCATTCATGCTGAAGGAACCTCCACTCCTTGGTCTCCACCGCAACCAGTTTGCCAGAGCCATCCTTGTAACCTGCTTAGTCTTCACTCATTCGTGCCGAAGATCCATTTAATGCTAACGTCATCTATACACGCAGACACTGCGGCACCTTCTGGACAACACTAGTACAAGTAGTACCAGTTTAAGTTAGTTTCATAACGCTTGTCTACCCTGCCATTGTTAGCTTAGGCCCAGGTCGCCTTCACCTGTCTCAGCGTAGGAAGATTCCTTTAAGCTCTTGCCAACATCAGGAGGTAGTGCAACACCACTCTGTTTACTTCCCGTATAAAGGAATAAACAGGCGTTTTTCCGACTCAAGGGTATTCTTTACTGTAGTTTTAATTCCTCTTCCATTGAACCTCATACCGTCCAAGGGATTGCATGTGTGCGGGAAATTTTACTCATATGCAAATACATAAATCAAAATACCCAAATTCACAGTGGACGGCCATCCTTTCTGTGTACGACCATCCTTTCTGTGTACGACAGTGGGCAGAACGGTAGAGCCCTGACACTAGGTACTGTTTAAGTCTCTTGCGGCCAGCTGATTCGCTGAGGATTACTCTCTCCACCGTGCCAGCAGGTGTCGGAACTAGTGTTCTCTGAGTTTCAGGAGACTGATCCATTCTGAGACACTTACCCACGTGCAGGGACTGTCAACCAGCGAGACCTGACTCCGAGTGTTCACCGTGTTCTGCCGCCTAGTGCTGAGATAGGGATTCTGCCAATGGTAGGCAGATGTTATATATGGTTCTACAATAAGGGTATGATAACACATCGCCTACAAACTCTTCATAAACGTAAGGATGTGATTCAGTCAAGATGCCCTACTCATGTTGTGGAGGTATCCGAGAGAAGGTAAGACAGGGGCTTATTGCCTCTTGTGTGTTTGCAGGAGCTTACTTGCCTTCTCCTGACTTCACTCGCGACACTCTCACTGAGGGATCTAGCCCTGGCCTTGCACCGTCTACAGATACCAGTCATGCCAGAGCTTCCTAAAGACCTCTTCCAGGACCCTATTCGTCTCAGTAAGGAAACTCATCTGCTGCTTACAGTGTATATAAGCGGACAGGATAGGGACCTTGGGACTTGCAGCTAACACCTACTTTGGGGGATTTGAGCCAATGGACCCGACCAGCCGACTAACACAACCACAGAACCACTGCCCATTAGTCAACCTAGCTCACACACCAGCCAGAGTTATTTAGCCCTTTGCTTGTGGTCCTTGGAGTTTTGTTTTTCAGCTGTAGCGTTAACTTCGCAAATTGCCCCTTCTGTGACACTATCTCCTCTTTGTATTCCTCTCCAAGATGATAGATGGGAGTTGACCTATGATAAGCAGCCACCACAGGTTAGGCAATGCCTCGTTTTACAGCTTAGAGCCAATCCTCTGAAACGTAAGATCACACTCATGGAGCAGGACTTTGTGCCTTGCCGTAAAGCTGTCAGGCCAGTGCTTTACACTGAACGTGCGGCAGTATCACGTAAAGAATCATTCAAGCCAGAACCCCCCAACACCAGGTGCACCTGACCTTGCACCCAATAAGAACCCCCTTTTGGCAAACTGACATTCTTCATCGTCAGAGTATCACACGTCAAGAGGGACAAGGAAGTTTTTCTGCACCCTACGGGGGCGTCACTGCAATAGGAATAACTAGGCAGTTCAATCAGGTCACCCAAACCCTAGCGATTGCAGCACGGACTTAGAGGAGTCCAGAAACACCTCGTAGAGATCAATCCACAACCAAGAATGTCCAAAACCGACACGAGTGAGCATGAGTTCAACAGTACTGTAGCAGCCGCAACTGAACACAGCCACTGTTCGAAATCAAACTGCCCCAACACATGGACACAGAATCGAGTGCATCCATAGTCCACAATGTTTCCACTATACCTTTGTAGGCTCGGAAAACGAACCTGGCTATACTGATGGACAGCCTCGAATACAGATTTGATGATTGCAGAACACGTCAGACTGCATTCTGCAATTGGATAACCTGCCCAGGAGGTGGTACCCACACAGTGCATGATATACTGTGTGAGGAGACATAACACCACAGGTGTATTGATTGGCCAGATGAGCATGTTAGCAGACCAGGAATGGTTTATCAATGTGAAGTTTGTCGGCGGACCGCCGTGTATAAACCGCATAACCCAGAACCAGCCTCCCGCACCAGCACAGCTGGAAGCTTGGAAAAGCTACAATTACCGAAGTTTGCGGGAGGTCCTTACGAAGACCCGCTAGTGTTCATGGCCGGCTGTGAAAGGGAATTTTGCACTCATGAAATACCTGAAAATTAATGGGTCTCACTAGCAAAGTCTAAGTTACGGCACAATTTGAGGGCTTTGTTCTTTAAGTATAGGGAATTTGTTTCAGAGTGGAGCACCAACTCAGTAACCGTCTTGCGCAACAATTCACTGGCGAAGAGGTACTGGCGTACCTCACTACAGAGTTCTACAGCCGTACGGAAGTTGAAATTTTTGTCAGACACAAGGTACGGCTGTAGAAACAAATATTCCCTGTGGAGGCAAAGAAACCTGTGCAAGGAATGTAACACACCTATTGTTACCAAAAGTTAGAAACTTTCTGCAATGCCCCAAGCCATTCACAGTGGAAGAAATGATCGAGAAAATAGGGAGACTGTGAGAAATTTCCACGTGCAGAATGAGATAGACTGCAGACAGCAGGGAAGGGGGAAGGAAGAAGTGAGTGTGACAGGCCATGCGCCTTCCCCTACTCCCCCAGCAACCTCATTCATAAACAACCCGCTGCATCGTTTTCCGCTACAGTGGACAAGAGGGAGCGCGAAGAAGGCAAGCAGACAATGTCTGGCCTGCCCCCTCCCAGCGGCACATCGCAGCTACCTAAGTGCGGATTCTGCCCCAAGGGTAATTTTAATTGTGATTGCCCCGAAAAGCCAACCGGCAAGTGGAAGAAAAAAGAGAGCCCTTCACCTCAACTGATTAAGGGAAAAACCAAAGTCGAGTCCAACATAAAACAGAAAATGTTAACCTTGCCACTTCGCACCCCACCACAAAGGGAAACGAAACCAATGCAGCTGCTGCAATTGCAAATATTGAATGATCCCTTGAGGAAGACAAGAAGCCAGGCCCAAAGAGCCAGACGACATCGAGTTCAGCTTCCACCCGAAGAAACCCCAAAATGAGGACAAGTACATCCCTTCTGTAGAGATCTTCCTGAACCAGACACACACTCTGCCGCCTGTATTATCTCCAAAACACCGGATATCGTGGCAGAGGTTGCTATCTATGCCACTCCAAAGGAACAACAGTCACCGCAATATAGGGAGTGAGTGGAAGAGAAGCAAACCAATTAGGGAACCACTTACTCCATGTCCACGCGGGTGAAATTCCCTAAACCGTAAGCCAAAGAATCTGTACAGATGGTACCTTCAATTACTAAAGAATTCAAGAGGAAGTTCGCCAACCAACCCGGAAAAAGGACTTGGAGAACGAGCGAGTTATTTTGGCGAAGTCCTTTGGATATTGATCCAAGCCTCAAGACGGCCTCATCCAAGCTCCATCACCAAGATGACTCAAGACTTAAGTTCTTTCAAATTGACAGCGTTTCAGAAGCCATCACTTCAACAGGCAACTTTGACACCACCAACTGCCACAAGCCAACTCACTCCGCGAGAAGACTGCAGCGCTAGACGTCTTCGCAGTCGCTGGCTGCCGAGACTTTGCCTCCCATGATCCAGTGACCTTCTAGAACTGTCAGCCTACATGAGGCCTTTATCAAGGCCGCCGTGATGCTAGTACTGTCTGCCGCAATCTCCCCGTATTGAGCAGCCGCCATGCTGGCAGAGTCGTCACTCAACGCAGAAGCTGCCAGCTATGAGTTCCTGATGCCACCCCGTCCAGAGTCCGATTTCCAGGCCGGACTCCATGAACGTGGATGAGGACCACCGATAGGTGCTATCGAGATGGAGTTCACTGCCCGATCTCTGACTCAGGCATCTTCAGTAGGAGGAGGAGGCAAAGAGATCCCTCCATTGCTCCATGCGACTGATGGGGTTACAACGCGACTGATGGGGTTACAACGTCAGCCGACGCCACTGCCATTCTCATGGCCACATTTCCCAGGCGAGGGAAAGTTTTCTCCAAGGCTCTCACCTCACATAGTACCAGGATCCATTTCACAGCCACACCGCCCAAATAAGGGAGAATCACGGCCGTTCTCGTGGCCTTCGACGTTTCTGCAGCCAGAGGGGTAGCACAAGGTGGTCAGTCGACAAGACTACCCCAGATGGACTCTAAGACTTCAGCATTGCCCCATGCCACGGCTGTTCTCACTGCCATCACCGAGGCTGCACCTGGAGGTGCAGCACAAGATGGTCAGATGACAAGTCTGGCCAAGACGGACGAGGGAAGAAGAAGATCCACAGTGGACCTGCCTTTGAACCTGAAGTCACATTCCAAACCTCAGCTTTTGGCAACTGAATCAGAAGGGGTGGAAGTACCAGAAGTCCCAGCACAGCCGCTAACAATGCACCCAGTTGCAGCCCCAGCACTGGACCAAGACACCAATGGAGGAGGCCACGCAACCTACAGACTACCCCTGACAGCAATGCAGACCACCAAGGGGACTATGATGCTGCTGCAGCTCTTCTCCCAGCATCTGAAGGTCAGCCTTTGGCCACTGCTGGGGAGGACCACTCTATGATAGCCGTCCTGTGCCTGCCAGGCCAACTCAGCAGGAGGCAATCACTGATAGGCTTCCTGGCCTCTACGTGTATGCTTCACCTGGCATGGCTTCTCTGATAGCTAAGAGATTGGCTACGCTGCAGTGGTTTATTTACGCCTCATCACACCTACAGGAATCACAATACATTTAGTCACTGGAAATTCAAAGGTTGCTACTGTCAATGTTCAGTCCATCCCATGGTTGGAGCTTTGTGAGGCTGTATTATTATCTTGTCTACTTCATCATGTGGTAGAATTGTTTGCCCCTGCCATAAACATTTGGTGGTATCAGTGCCTGTACAGACTTGCAGATTGTTCTTTGTTGGGTGAACTTGTCTCCTCACCAACTGAAAACTTTTTTTGCCAACAGGGTGATTGTGGTCCAGGAGCTCATCAGTCCATCCTGGTGGAAGCATCTCCTATCAGAGTTCAAACCTGCGGATTGTGGTTCTCATGGGCTCTTGCCCTTTCAGCTAGTAGTAGGGCATCCCCTGTGGTGGACCAGTCCAGCGTTGTTACGGGAACCATCTGCTCAGGGGCCCTACTGTTGTGAAACTTTTGTCACTGACTCAGTCCTGCATGTGCAGAACATTGGGAACATTTGTTTCAGCTGGCGAATTGGACAATCTGCTATCACATTTTAGTAGTTTGACAAAGTTGCTTCGAGTGATGTCATTGGTGCTGCATTTTATTCACTATTGCAGTAACTCTTGTGCAAATTGCCAAACTGGCCACTTTACCCCTAGTGAGTTAGACAAGTCTCTACATGTTCTATTGTTGCATGTGTAGTCTAGCATTCGAAAAAGAGCTTCCTTCTGTGCAAAAGGGAAAATTTTTGGATCCTCTTAGATAAACATGTCATTGCACAACTATTGCGCTATTATGTGCACTGTTTGAGGGCAAAACTGTTTGAGGGCAAAACCATCATCATGCACACCTGTAATGGGCTATCTGCCTGCTAGGAGGGTTAAAAAGTTGAAGCCATTTGTTAACGTAGAGGTGGATTACGTGCAGGGCTTATTCTGATCAGGGCCAGCAGTACTCGCAAGTCATCAGTTTTGAAGGTCTATCTCTGCATATTCATTTGTTGTGCCATCAAGGTAGTCCATGTGGAAGTTCCTTCTGACCTATCCACTGATGTTTTCCTGGCTGCTTATACACTTTTTGTTTCTCATCTGGCAAGGTCTTCCAAAATCTACAGTGACAGTGGGACAAACTTTGTCGGGGCCTACAATTACCTGATTGAACTCCAGCAGCTTCTGACATCATCCTCTCACCAAAAAAGGGTTGTTAATGCATTCACACCCCTTGGAGTGACGTGCCACTTTGACCTACCTACTGCCCCTCACTTTGGAGGCTTGTGGGAGGCCGGAGTCAAGTCCTTCATAACTGACTTGGTACATGTCATTGGGGAACAAATCCTAATATTTGAGGAGTTGTACACTGTCGTTGGGTAGGTTGAAACTGATCAAAACTCCCAACCCCTGTGCCCTCTTAAGTTCAGACCCCAATGACTTTGTTGCCCTTACCCCAGGACACTTCCTGACACTTGAGCCCCTTGTCGCTCTGCCAGAACCCAATCATGATGATGCCAGCCTAAACAGGCTTCGACATAGGCAGCTAATCGATTGGCTACATCAAGACTTCTGACAGGGTTGGCACCAGGAGTATCTCTATACTCTCCAGCAACGCTCGAAGTGGCAGAAGCCAGGAGCAAGCATCACTCACAATTATCTTGTGTTGATTAAGGGCGACCGAATACCTCGTCTGCAGTGGCGTGTTTGCACATGTGGAAGAGCTTCATCCAGGAAGGGATGGTATTGTGCAAGTTGCTACAGTGCACACTACTAATGGAGCCTTCAAGCATTGTTAAATTGTGCTCATTACCCGAACAGTGTAATCTCTGTATTTCAATGTGGGCGGTATGTTTGGACTTGTGACCTTGTAAATATGGATTTTTGACCTTCTAACATGGATTGGTTAGAAATCTAGATTTGTAGTAATTTCACAGCAGAACTTTGTGTAGGTTCTTTTACTGACCTCTTAATACTTGTGCAGGACCCATTTTAAATTTCTTGCACACCTAACTTGGTGCGCATTGATCAATTGTCAATGCTGTCTCAAGGGTTGGCGGTCGTGAGTTACAGGGAGAAGATAGCAGTTTTGTGTTGGACATCATGTTGGTAAGTTGAGTCTTTTGCAGCTGCTGCCCGTCTGGTTTTTTTCACTGAAATTCGGTGTGCAGTCCTCTAGTAGCAATTTAGTTATAGTACTGTTAAATTCTTCACAACGCTAATAGAGGTTTACCTTAATCTCGAAAGACAGGGTAGCTAGGGGATGAGGGTAACACCAGGCTGTCTGAACTTGGAGTTGTAGGCAGAAGAATTGTGGCTAGAGCCATGTAGTCGTGAAGCGTAGACTGCTGTTGTAAGTGGTCGGTCAGAGTAATGTTTTGGGACTAAAACTGCGCTTCGTAGGTAGAGAGCTTTGGTACATAGCCAGGCAGAGTGATGTTCTGCAATTGATCTGCACCAGTCAGCCAGTAGTATGTGGTGGAAAAGTCGTAGGCTTCGGTTCGCGGCCAGGCAGAGTAATGTTCCGCAACTGGGCTGCGTGAGTCAGCCTCGCACTGAGGACCATGGGTCCTATTTATACCTGAAACACAGGGCCAGTGCATGGGGTGCTGGGTGGCAGAGAGAGAGAGGTGATGAGGTAGCAGCAGAGATGGTCCAAGGCAGCCAAAGACTGGGCTGCATTTCCCTCTGTGGCCGGAGGGGTAAGCACGCCAAGGTATTAAGTGGGTTGTCACCCGGCAGGTGGCAGCATCTGGCCTGCGAACGAATACCTGGCATCATAGCAGAAAGCAAGTGCAAGTGGCTTGTATGGTGTAACGTTCTTCTTGGAGGGGGCAGCGGCTCTGGCAATGCTAGATCAGGATAACGACATTACCTATGCCGCGTCAGGATGACTGTGAAAATATTTCCAGAAATTAATAATAAGTGCTTGAAACTTTGCTACTAAGTTAATAAAATATCTAACGTATAGTTTCATGGTGCCTAATGGTCCCTCCCGTAGAACACAAATGGTGGCATCAGTAAGAAAAACGACATCATACTAATAAATGTTTAAGTAATGGTATCTTTTTGAGGTGCTATATTTCTCACTCGAAATACTTAATAAAATCAGCATACTTTCCAATCTCTTCTTTTATGTCAGGGCAGCCTGTCATCATCACTCATTCTTGGGAACAAATTAACTTAGTAACCTTCAGATGGCGCTAAGGCTTTTCAGATGGAAAATCCCAATGTTAGGGACAATGTTGGCTCAACTCATGGTTCCCACCAGGAAGGTCTTCTGGCAAGGTCATGAACCTCTATAAATACTGGCAAGGCACAATAATTTCTAGTTTCTCCCAAGGATAAGCATAATGCAAACAAATAGAAGAAGTTAAACTCAAACCTAAACTTCAAAAATTATAAACACTAATCAATAATTAAAAAATGCATAAAAATCATGTTAACTTAAAAATTCTTAAATTGATAACTATCAGTTATAATTGGATAATTATTATCTTAGTTTAGAAATTCAAATATTTAGCTATGCTCCTAATAAGTGAGGTGTGGTTTACACAAATAATATTTACTGCATTACTAATTCTGGGTAAAATGTTAATCATTATTAAAAAAAATAATAACTATAATGTTACACAAATATGAAAAATCACCTATCTGAATGTATAGCTGGTTGAGAGTGTGACAGTTATAAATAGAGTGAACTTTGATTGAGAGAGTGGCCAATGTTTGTGATGTTACTGTTGAATTGAAAGAAAATATATGGTTAAGAGTGATTGAGATAGTGTGTTTTGTGTGGGTGAGTGAGTGATTCACTAACGAGTGTTGAGTGATTGAAAAAGAGTGATTGAGGGATTGGATAAGTGTGAGTGATTGCGAATTGAGAGGAATGATAGACTGGTACGTGTGACAGCATGAAACGCACCATGTTATATGTTTGCAGGTTCCCGCCTCAGCTTCGCAGTATGTGTCACTGCCTGTACCAGGTGCTCAGCAAGAGGTTCCCACAGTTCCCACAGAATAATATAGGAGCTGTTGGCACTGTTATCTTCCTCCGCTTTATAAACCCTGCTATAGGTATGTTATCTCAGTTTCTTCGTGTGTACCTGCAGATGAGCAGATGCAAACTGCCATCAGGTTACTAGGATGTTGAGTGATTTTTCCTGGCAGTTTGTACAAACATCAAAAAAGGTTTTGCATAACTGGGATCACTTAGTCACTCTGTTTCTCATGGCCCAAGTGAAAATATAGGCTGAAAATACGCACTCTCTGTATAGAGTACAATGCCTGTTATTAATTCCTATACCTATTTGATATGTGCCTACTGCCCCAGTGTACATCCTTCATTAGCAACCAAATTTCGTATGGAGCGAAACTTTTTGAATTGTGTAGTTTGATGTATGACCGGTTAGCTGTATAGTCGAAACAGTCGAGGATTCTGTTTGCCAGACCAAAAACGGGGTGAATGCGTATGCATGGAGATATAAATAATATCACAACCAGAGCAGTTGATACTGACATTTGGCTGAGTTGGGCGGCGTGGCCCCATCCCACCTGCCTTTCCGGTGTGGGTTGAGGAAGTGCACTCAACTGTCTGGCGGCAAGTAGCGCGCTCCCTATGCTTTTGGCGGTGCCTCTGGCTCAAAGGCATGCAGTCTCTGCTCACAGGTTACTGGGTACACCTTGACATGAACAAACTAAATACAAGTTATAGTGTAAGTCAAGTTTTGGCTTCGTGACCAGGCTCTGTAAAGTCTCCACTGATCCCCCACGCTAGGCAGGCTGATCAAAGATGGGGAGCTGTTTGGATCACCAATGCCGCCACTGGATGTGCGTCCACACAGGAATGGACAGCAGGTCTCAATCCATGGTTTATCCTGGCTCTGGAAGCAATGTTGTGGCATGAGGTAATAACTAGAGACTGTCGCACCTCTCTGGATGAAGGTGTTACTAGTGGTTGTGGCTCCTCTGTTCCTCTCCACCGGCTTTGGAAGCAATGCTGTGGTAGTTTGGAAAGCAACAGATGACCGTCTAATGGATGTGTGAAAATATGACGAACCCCTTAAGAGCACCCGTTCTGAAGTTAATTCAGTAGTTACAAATTCCCTGGTTTTTGTCAAACGTGTACGTAGCAACCTGTATCTATCAGGCAAACAGACAGATACTCTAAGAAATAAAAGTTGAAAGGTAGGAAACAACAGTATGTTTATTTAAGTCTCAATAAACATGCGACGCGCGCTACCTCCTACCAGGCAATTTAGTGCTGAAGGTTACTACACTTGCCAGGTGTAGGTGACCTGGTTGTAATGGATAATGGGAAAGAATCATCTTAACGAGAAAATATGTAATACTTCTAAACTGTCTAATAAAGATTACTTGAGACAAAGTGAATTTAACGTGTTGGTAAGCGTGTTCGCTGGTTGTCAGGTTGACTGGTCGTCGAGGGTGAAGTAGCTGCAGGGGGCGTACTCAATGCCTCGAAGATCATGGCAGTCCCAGCACTGGCATTAGTGCTGTGGGATAACGTAAGAGATGAAACAAGAATGACTGCTCTTGCCCGCCAGCATCCGGACTTATATAATGAAAACTTGTAGGCTGCCAGCATGTGGTGTGGGAAAGTAGTGATGTCCTTCTGCTCTGGTTGGCGTGGGAATACTCTGGTCAGCGTTTCTGCTTAGTGCCTCGTCGTTGGTGCCCGGCCTTGCCCAAGGTCTGGGCAGCTTGTAGGCTCTCAGCATTTGTGAAGGGGGGCAGCATCGTTCCTGCCGGGTTGCGTATCAGCTAGTGAGAAAAATTTGCTCATAAATTCCGGCTGCCTGTAGGCTAGGCAACGTGGCACTCATGCCTGTAGTGGTGGAAGAGGTACTCGTGGCGATGAGTCATAATCATATTAAATTAGTTGTATAAGCGGTACACGTCAATTCACCTCTCCTCCGTTGTGATGAAGACTCATAGTGGAAAAGGTGGCGGAGAAAGGCGTAGACCCCCTCTCTGGAAGGTCGAGAAGGTCTGGTAGGCGTCAGTAGACGTGAAACGAAAGATGGGACGAAAAAAAAAAATCGCAGACAGGTAGGCGGGACACTTAAGTGTAGGGTGCTTGACCGCTATAGCAGCGCGTGTTCTGTGCACTCTGGTCACCCGGCTGGCTGAAGCGAAACATGTGGAGTGGCGGCAGCCATCTGGCGACCCTGATTCTCTCTCTCTTTAGGGTGGCATGCTTCTCTGCCCTTCGCCCTTGTTATCGGGCTTTGCTGGTGTGGCGAGAGTGTGTATCCCCCCCCCCCCCTGTCGCATAGATTACTGGGTCAGGAAGGTGGGTGTGTTTCGGGTGCCCACAGGCCTACATTTCAATTCCGTGCCTTTAATAAAAACCAGCATAGCACTGATGGATATTACATTAAAATCTTATATAAGGACCTGAAAGAAAAAATAAAATAAAATAATGGCACTTCAAAATAAGGTGATTAAAGTAAAAATAATTATATTTTCAAGCCTTACTCATGGATGACGGGGAAATGCCACTACTATCCTGGAGCTTGCTGCAGGGAGTTAAGAAAGAGAAAGGAAAATCTTTTCGTGGAACCTTTGTGTCAGCAAGCTAAATAGTTTTGTGTGACAGATTGCGGGGTGGCCAACCACAGGCCCTTCAATGCCTGGGTTGACCAGCTAAACGAATACAAAGCGATTACACTTTGTGCATGACTATTACTGCAAATTGTGTGCATGTTGGTCACTTAATAGAATAGACATAAACACTCACAATTGGAAGTTAAAAATATGTTGCACCAGATTTCGGGAGCTTTCATGCTCAGAGTATTTGGTTGATAACTGAGTAGGTGTATAAGATATTGCAAACAAAAGCACGTATAAGCATACACTTAAAAATACACTCTTACAAAACGACATTCTTTCATGTAGGCGATCTTCACATGTACCCTTTCAAAACGTATTAATATATTTAATTGTGTGCCTACACATCAAATCAGATTTAATTCTAAAAGTATAAAAAAATTAACCTAACTTTCCCTAGCGGGAATCCATTTTATATTGTACGGCTAGCAGTTATTATCTACGCTTTATCTTCATTGGAATGTTTAAGGTAAGTTCCTAAGGAATGTTCACATTTGTAAGTCCTGAAAACACATTCTTACATGACGGCATTCTTCATGGAAGTGATCTTCCCAGAAATGCTTTCAAAACATATTGTGGCCTATATAAGTTTACATACAAATCAAATCAGATTTATGGATGATTATAAAAAATAGAATGTGCTAAAATGTCATTGTAATGTGAAAGTCTCTGTCTTCAACTTAATCACTGGGACTGTGGTGAACGTCTTTACGTGATTCACTTATGGTAGCCATTACTGTCACTGTATTGAGCATCCTTTTGTAATGTTACCTACTTAAGTGGGCTGTTGGCTACTGAAGCACTTGAACTGTGAGGTGTAAAACGTTGAAGCGGGCCGCTTCTACATCTATTCAAATACGATTACGACTCTTTGCCTAGAGCACCTCTTCCATCTCTACAGGCATGAACAACACGTTGCTTACCCTACAGGCAATGGGAACCTCTGTGTTTTTCCTTTTCATCTCGAGGATATGCAACCTGGTAGGCACGCTGCCCCGCTGTCCCGCAATCGACGCCAACAAGCTGCCCAGACCTCGGGCAAGGCCGAGCACACTCGATGAGGCATGTAGCCAGAATCGCTGACGAGAGAATTTTCGCTACACCCAGGCCCAGAGGACATCACACCTCCCCCGCACCCGGCACCGGCAGCCTACAAGATACCACTATATAAGTCCGGCCGCAGCCGACCTCGGGAATCATTCTTTCGTATCTCTAGCATCATTACCACAGCACCGCCAATGCTCCGGATCTTTGGAGAAGTTACCAACCTTCGCGTACACCCTCACGGTTACTTACTATGTACGTCGGTGACCTGTCAACCCAATGACATACGAACACAAACATTTTCTTTTAACTTCACTTTGTCTCCTCTAGACACCTTTATTTAGCAGTTTAACTTTAACTCTTCATTTTTCGTCTAGAACCAGTATTTCACTTTTACTTAGAACCAGGTCACCTACTCCTAGAACAATGTAGTTACCTTCATCTATCCTCGACTTGGTAGGAGGTAGCACAGGTCACGTGTTTATTGAGCTCTCAATAAACACACGTTGCTCTCTACCTTTCTGTTTATTTCCAGGGTATTTCTTTGTATCCACATTTGAAGGTAGATTACGCTGTGCACTGTAGACGGAAACGGGGAATTTTACTAAACTAAATTAAGATATACATATTAGACGGATATCTGTTTCTTGCCAGCTACACATCAGCACTGTCAGTGCTCGTGGGGGAGAAACAGTGATACCACAACCACTAGCAACACCTTCACACCAGGAGGCACGACAGACTCAGGTTGCTTCTCACCATCCACACTGGATAGTGCATGGTGACTGTAGCCTGCAGTGTTGCCGGGCATACTAGTGCGAACGCACAACCAGTAGAGGCTTGGTGATTCAGTCGGCTCCACGTCCCTGATCAGCCCGCCTACGGTGGGGATCAGTGGGGACTCTTATCGAGGTCGAGCCGGCAAGTCACTATTGGGTTACATTGTTAATATTTCTGTCTCAGTGTGCTGCGTGAACTATAGAGCTATCACCCTGTGCCTCACGAGATGAGGAGTGGCAGAAAATACAGAGAGCATCAACTGGCTTACACTACTCTCAGGCCGAGGATAGCAACACCCCAATCTACGCTGTGTAGACAGGTGGAACGGGACAGTGCCGCCGAACTCAGACGACGAGCAGTCATGCCTGCTCAGGTTATGTTTATTAACTTTCCACCGTCTGCCCGCATCCACACCAATTATCACCCAATTGTCACCGTACTTCTGACCGGTACTGAAGTACGCCTAGGCTGGGACAACCACATCTTCTGGTCCAGATAAGTTTGTATGTGGAATATCCGTTCCAGCATTGACATAATTCGTCCCGCCTGAAGACATATCTACATATAATGCACAACTAGAGGTAAGAGTGTATAAGAACTGGCCAACACCCCTTGTCCCATTCTAGCTACCTAAGCTGCTTTTGGTTTATCGGATGAAAACCTCAACTAACGTGTCCAGTCAGTCTAATCGGACACGCATCAAGAGATTTTCTAGTGCCCAATGTAGGACATCAGAAATAGCTGTGTGCAGTGAAAGGCATGAATTAGACCAACCATACCCCTAGAGCTAAGGGTGAACACGATCTGACAAGCGGACTTCGGGGGTTCCTTGAAACACCTCGTGGTGCCCTTAACCACAATCATGACAGACACAGAGGTCAATGCCATTGCCGGCAAGATCTGTGATACAGAATCCGATGTATCTAATATACAGTGTAGCCGTGCCGACTGCCCAGGGCATGGTACGCTAAGGGTAGAGTGTTACTGCACAAAATTTTTCTGTTATGCCTACATAGGCTGGTCCCGAACATACTAGAGTTACAGATGGGTTAGAATACCGCTGTACAGAGTGCCGTCAACAGCCAACGAGGTTTTTGTAACGAAGTTCCGTGTCCTGGGCATGGCATAAACTGCATCAGGTGCACGACGTGCAGTCATCCATATCACCACCTATGCATAGGGTGGCCCGACGAACACGTTTCTATGCCCGGGATTGCATACCAGTGTGAGAGATGTTGAAGGAAACACATCTCAAAATCCCTCAGATCCAGGCCTTCCCGGATTTATATCCTACCTGGAACGGTACCTGGTTACCCAGCTACAAGCAGAGATGACGACATACAAATATCTGACTTTGCAGGTCGCCCGCACGATGACCCCGTCGCATTCACACAGCAATGCGGCAGGGAATTTAAAGAAACTAATCTACCACTGAAACAATGGGTTGATCGGGCTCAACTGCATTTAAAAGGCCTCACCCTCACATGACCTTTAATGAATTAGTTAATCGAGCTTGAGAAGCCGAGCAAAACTTTACCGCCCAGGCGAGCCTCGAAAAGCCAGTTTCCACCAAGACATCTGAGGTACGAAGGCCACCTGTTGCGCCTCCTAAAGGCGTACCAGCCACAATCCCTTGTATGGCCTTCATACCCAAATGCTGGTTCTGGCTGCAGAATCATTGGAACAAGGACTGTCCGTGGAAGCCGAAAGGAGCTGGCGTTTCACCAAACCGTGTTGGCACCACGCCGTCAGACAACCCATATCTACCAACTGGAAAACCATCTCCCGGAACAAAGCCGGAAAACGCAGATGCCAGGGTACATAGCGGGCCGTCACTCCCGGTGTACAAGGGCCCATCTTCCAGGGATTTAATGAGGAAACACCTGTTCCCATAGCCCCACACATAAAGGTGGAGGTGAACAACGAAAGGGTATAGCCTTACTTGACTCTGCGGCTACCGGGAATTTCATTAGACAAAACTTGCTAATGTCAAACCAGCTAGCAGAATTCCGACCACAAAACAAAGTGGTAAGAATGGCGCAACCCGATGCAACCCGGAAGTAACCGGCAGAACTACATTGACTATAAAAATTCAAAACATTGAAACCCCAACCGAATTTATTATTTAACCAACCATGTCCGAATATGTAGTACTGGGATGTCCTTGGCTTATCCGCCAACAATGTATTCTCGATCACGGACAATGTAGGACCTACTTCGGAGAAACCAACCGTATTACTGTAAACTGGGATCAAAACCTAGAGGACATCCAACCAATGCCCATCAACCCAATGACCATTAATCATGAACTCGAAGAACCACTGTTCCGCTAATTAAAAGCCATACTAGATGAGTACGCCTGTGTCTTCGAACAAGGAGGGCTATTAAGACAAACACGGTTAATACAACATGAAATATGGCCTACCACTGATGTACCAGTCTACAACCGGCCGTACAGAGTGTCAGCCCGTCGCCGTGACCTCATCATGGAACAGGTAAACGACATGAAGGACCAGGGGATAGTAGAATCATTGAATTCACCATATAACTCGCACATGGTACTTAAAAAGGACAGCAAATTGCGAATTTGCTTGAATTACAAATTCCTAATTGAAGTCACCCATCCATTTGTTCCTCCAGCTATAGACTTGTCTGATACGCTATGAGATATTGGCAATGCCAAAATATTCAGTACTCTTGACATGGAGTCTGGATACTGGAAGATTGCCGTTCACCCAGACAGTCAAAAGTATACTGCTTTTACGACTCACGAGGGTGAATCCCTACAATTTCGAGTCATGCCTTTCTGCTTGAAATACGCCCCCACAGTGTTCCATCAATTAATGAAGTCTGAAGTACTAACAGGTTACATCGGCGAGTTCTGCTTTGCTTATCTCGACGATGTAATAATATATTCCAACAGCTGGGAGGAGCATCTAGACCATCTGCAACGAGTATTGGAAAGGCTCAAATTACAGGGAATGACTTGTAAGCTATCGAAAAGCTTCTTCAGCAAGACATCAATTGACTATCTGGGACACGTAATATCGTCCAAACGAAATTTCCCGCAACACAGTTCAATACGAGTAATCAAAGAAGCAGAAGAACCTTCAAATAAGCTTCAACTATGATGGCACCTAGGTCTGTGTAATTGGCTACGAGACTTTGTTACAAACATTGCGGAATACATGGCTCCACTGCACCCACTTCTCGAGATAGACACCCGTTGGTGATGGGGCGGTGAACAACAACAAGCATTTTCCGACTTGAAGAACAGCTTCAAGAATATCCACCAACTCCTTCAGCCACAAGGAGACAAAGCCTTAATACTGCAAATGGACGCTTGTCAGAACGGCCTGGGTGCAGTATTATACCTCCAAGATGGAGGACAACCCCATGTGAAAGTGTATCCATCAACCCACTTAAATGTGACAGACCAGTGCTACCACTTTAATGAGCAGGAGTGTCTGGCCATTATCTGGGCCTTGAAGAAATATCAGTATTATTTCGAAGGGCAACACTTCATTCTGCGAACTGACTCTTAAAGCCCCCCAATGGCTACACGAGTCCCGGTATTCGAAGGCCAAGCTTGGCCGGTGGGTCATGTTCCTAACTGAGTTCGACTTTGATGTCCAAAATTTGCCAGGGAAGTTAAACGACCTGCCAGATACCCTGTCTTGTTCCCCGACGTTGGAGGAGAAAGCTGGGGAGGAGGAGGAGAAGAAAATGTACCCTTCACCCCCCTCAGAATGAAAGAAGTCCTGACCTTGCTTTCCCTGTAGAGGTTCTCTTAGATGGGGTGGTGGGTGTCACAGCCCTGAAGAAAGGGGTTCATGTTCTCGGATTCGCCTGCTTCCTCCGGTGCCCAGAGATAGTATTGAGGAAGGACTCATGCTGGCAGTGGGGAGTGCTCAGGTTTTTAATCTGGTTATTCGTGATAGTGGTAGAATGTTTTTCTCGTATTGAGGAGAAAGCAAAGGCCAGGTGATGAATGGCGGAAAAGAGAATGACCTTGAGTGGTGGAAGTCGAAATGGGGCCCCAAGGGCCGGGGCATTTCCACTGGATGGTCCGAGGGGGCCTGTGCCGGTGGAAGCTACAAAATAGGAGAAAAAGCAGAGTATCTAAAAAACCCTGTAAGGCCAAGTGCTAAGAAGCGTTAAAAGCTTAAAGAAAGTGGTTTGCAGGGGAATGTGGTAAGTAATAATCTTATCTGCCGCGGTGTGCACCTGGCGCATAGGGTGAACAGGCCCTAAGTTCTATGTAGGCTGAACGGGCTGTAACGACTTTCTGATAGGTATGTCTGGCTTATAATTATAGTAATATTCAATCGTATGGTGGTGCCAGTCTACTTATATGTTGTCCCCACCTTGCAGTAATTGCCTCACTTCTGAAAGGTGTGATTCTGTCTATGTGAATCCCTGATTTAAATAAGTGTTCTGGAGAAATAGTAGTATCGGAATTAAAGTGGGTGATTTCACTAGTCAAGGTGTTATTAGCTAATATCATGTCTAAGTCTCTTTGCCGTGCTCTGCGAGCTAATCTCCTTAGATTACTTCTACGTCCTTTGGTCTCATAAGGCATCTCATTAATAATAATAGCATAAGAATATATTGCGGTCTCACTGGGTGTTATCCTCCTCGGGTCCGTCCTTGTGCTGGCTGGGACTGTAGCCAAGGATATAAATCTAGCCTATGGGTCCGACTTTGTATCCCGCTGGAAGGTTGGGCGTCTCGGGGTGTTTCTGGAGTAGTCCGGCCTTATTCAGGCTGGTGTTATCCAGAAAACTCCGGTCCGTTCCTCTCTCTCATGGTAAATAAATGGAGATGCATTGACATAATATAAGGTCCTTTTAAAAATAGTAAATGCCCGCAATTCCAGGCAACAGCTGGTATCTCCTGGATCCGACTTTATTCAAGCAGGGATCGAGATAGTATCTGGTATAACGGCCTGATTATTTCTAGGGTTCGACTGTCTGGTAGGTCAGCCAGTTACAATAGTCCTTAGACCCGTTGGCCTTCTTCAGGCTGAAGGAAATCGAGGGATATTGAACTTTCGCACACCAGTCAGCAAGCAAGATGTTTAATGACCTAGCATTGTTGAATAATTAAAATTAATGGTACTGGGAACCTGGTAAAGGAAGGTTTGCACAAATTATATTAATTCACGTATTTAATTAATATGTTTGGAAAACAATAAGATGTGTTGCTCTAATACAATGATTAGTAATGAAATTAATTATCAAGCAGTAGAAGGATACCTGCTTATAAAAACATGTGTGGAGCAAAATGAGCTAAGGCTATGTGCTAGCGGGGAGAGCTGAAATGCCTAGCAGTCCAGAAGGGACGTTCTCGTGACCTTCTACTGCGGATATGAAAGGAAATGCTTTTGGGGTAGGGATTCAGGTGAAGATATAAAGATAGCTCTGGGTGCGTGGATGTATGCTTTAATTGACGGATGTGGTGCACTTGCGGAGACATAGGAGGCCACACTTCGACACGTGGAGTCTAGCAGTGTTTGCTTTTGTTAGATTGCTCAAGTCGCAGACTGTGAGAGGTCGAGCATTACAGCTTACTCCCGGAGACTTTACTCCATTCAGCCGGTTCGAGTGGCCTAGTGGTGAGAATCCTGGAGTCTTACCTTCAAGTCTTGTGCAGATTGAAGACAGGATATGCACCACTTACTCCAGACTTTGGCAAAGCCTTACTGAGGCTAGTTGACGTATTAGTTAAGTCTTACTTAGGCTGGAGGGCCAGCGAACACTGCCGTGTCTAGATCTCACACCTCCTTATATACCCATAATCTTTGATTGTGGGCTGTTGAAGAGGTGTGGGGGTTGCTAGCCTCACTCTTTGATTGTGGGCTGTTGAAGAGGTGTGGGGGTTGCTAGCCTCACTTCACAGGGAATAGTTTATTCTAGCTTCAGCACAGCAGCGCCCTTTCCTTATCTCCCCCGTTGGAGGCTGTTGACGCTTATATCACCTCGGCTTGAGTCTCTTGGAGGCTGCGGAGTCCTTGTAGCGGGGTACTGCGATATTACATCATCCCATGGAACTCGCATCTCTGGCTGACTGGTGTCAATGGTTCAGTTGAATACAGTAGAGTCCGGTTATAATGTGATGTCACGGTTCCAGGTTCAATCGTCGCTATAAGAGTGTCCTCGCTGTCCTCAAATTAAACCAATTTTGATCTCCAGTAGGGCCTACTACTTAAAAATCGCCCTAAAATTGCTTTTAAATTGTATTCAATCCACCATAACGTAAAAATATCCTGTTGTATGAAAACTAATTGCGAGAAAATGAGCGGAAAATCTGACAGTACCACGTAAGTGTAGCTGCTCTGCCTTCAGTCAGTTGCTCGGCCTACGCTGCATTGCCCCGCAATCAGTTGCCCAGCCTACGCAGCATTTCCCGCTATCACTTACTCGGCTGCCGAAGCACTGCCCTGCAAGCGATAGCTCGCCTCTCACAGCTCCACACGACCGCCTCAAACCAAATACCCGTATTTACTGGCATAGTTCTCGGACCTATTTTACAGGATTTTAGTGCAAGAAATTGGAGTGCATGAATTATGCAAGGAATTGCCAAGAGACACGTGCATGTAAACATTAAAATGGGGTCTACTGTGGTAATCCCTCGCCAACTGTGGAGGATACGTTTTTTTAGAAACACATCACTTCATTTATTGATAATAGATATGAAGATACATATTCAAAATTAAATCACTCGTGTGCTGGGGCTAGCAGCGAAAACATTGCCGTAAGCATTTAGCTGGACGAGCGCCAAGATCCTTTGCAGCGTGACTGGGCTCGGCTGCTTGCCACTGTTGCTCGGTCCTAGATCCTTGGGTGGGGCAGCTGTCAGTCGGTCGGTAGCTACACGATTATTCTGGCCGGGCGGTGGCCACCCGCCACTGCCGTCATTACAGGTCCGGTTCACTTAGTAACAGCGGCCCGGTATTGGAAAAACATGACATGCACGTTAAACTTAGAAACAACAAATTTTCAGCCCGCTTCTCTACTATTGCCGTGTTCCTCTGCATACGCAATTACCTGAAGTTTAAATGCAGCAGTTTGACTGGCATATTTACCCATTATGCAGTCATACTAAACAAAAATTAATATAAATGTAAACTATTCCCTTTGCATTAAAAAAAACCACCCGCATACAAATAAGCTCCGTGACTGATCGTGTTTACATATTTGCAGCACAGGCACGGCAGCCAGAAATCGATAAGGGGACATCAACCTTGGAAGTTTTAGCAACCTTGCACAGTTAAACAAAGCGCGTGCCGTGGGCCCGTTAGCATTACATGCCTCGTTGAGAGAAATATGCTCCATGAATTGTGCCAATGCGATATTATACCAGTAAATACTGTAGTCACTGGAAAATGATACGTTAACAACTAATAAAACCTTTATGGTGCGAGACTTACTCAAAACCAGCAAAAATTCCAGAAAACTTTAAAAAATGGATTCAAATTAAGTTTGTTATAGCAAAGCGATCAGTAGTAGTTACATCCCTCTCTTTAATTGGTGTGCCACAGTATGGAAAAAAACCTGCGGAAATCTGTTAATATTTAGCCGTATTTGATTCCAGCTATTGCTTGGAATGTTATGTTTAAATGAAATTTGTTTTCGTTTAACAATAACTTTTGAACCACATATGCCAAGATGTTTGAAACCAAACACAGTTGACATCACAATGGCCATGATCGATTACAGAAAAGCTGAACTGGATCATGAAAACGATGTCAAGGTAGAATGGGCAAGATTCTATTTATAGAACAATGCGCTTGGGGAGAACAGCACAAGGTACTCACGTAAACGAGATGTCGGACGAGGGAGTGGAGTTGCGGTATACAGATAACAGAAACGCGCTTTACACAATTTCGAGTCCTGCTGTAAGCCTGCTCCACACAATCTCGCTGCACAGTTTCAACTCGTAAAATTACAATTATTCATGAAATATTTTTGCTAATTGTTTGACGGTTCTTCAAAAAGACCTTGTTCTACCCATGCTCTCGCAGTTACCGTGCTTGCTACAATGGGATTCTACTGTAATATAATCTAGAAATTGAAAATATTGGCGACCGCATGGCAGCTTTGGTAGACAGTACAACTTCTTCCTTCATGTCCCATCTCTGTAATCACTCACTAGGCTGGGAGTGATCCTGTAGGCTCAACATTAATCGACCTGTCGTAATATGACTTCCCCCGAGCGTAATAACTCTTGAGATGGAGTGAAGTCAAAACGTATAGTGCGTAAGTCAAATGTGCAGGAATGTGCAATGTGTCAATTGCCCTCCCTTTGCAACGACTGAAACTCATCTTGAGTTTTGAAAAGACATCTTCTGAGGTAAGAATTTTCTATCTGGGCCATGCTCCTTGGTCTGTATGCTTAGTTGGAGTTCTGAGACAATGCCTCTTCTGTGTGTGCATTGCAGTTTGATCTTCGCAGGGTTCACTATCTCTCCGGCCGGCTTGCACGCATGGGGTCTGTCACGTGTCTCTGTGGTGATGGCTTTCTCTTTCTCATTTCTTCGGCTTCTCCCTTTCGCTTCTTCGGTCTCTCCCTCTTTGCTTCCCCACTTCTTGGTTGAAGGAGGCAAGCGCATTGGTCTGTATCAGCTGGTGGCTTGTTTCTTCGTTTCCCAGCGGGGAGGGCAAAAAACGAGATAGGGTGTTGGCATTAGTTCGCATCTCTATGAAACCTTGTTCGTATATTCTGTTGTTAAATTATGCCTTCTTTCATCGAGTGCCAGCATTTACCAAGAAATTAAAATGTTTGACAGACAAAATAATTATTTTAAGCCAACACGCTGGCCTCAGAATTAAACCAGCGTGTGTGTCTGTGGTCCCACTTGCAAAGGACAAAATATTATTGGGGTTGTTTGCTGTCTTCCCTAATGGGAATGGAGATAACTGACATTTAACATGGTGGCACGTTCGCACGGTTAACTATACTTTACGCGTTAGACTACTGCTAAGGCGAGTTGATGATTATCTATAGTAAACACCCGTATTTTTAACTATACAATCTTATAGCAATGTCCGGCAGCATCTCGTACATTAAAAAGTGATAGTAAAAGAAAACGTAATTCACTTTCAAAACACATTGTGATATTTTTTTAAAATTAATTATAACATCACTTGAATAATTTAACTTACAAAATTCTTTACTTTTGATACATTCTCTTAACACTAGGTGGGAACCTGATAATTATCCCTTACTATTCTATGGCTACAATATTCATTCTTTAGAAATAAATAATTTCTCAACACATTAACTATACATGATTCAGCACTTCAGAAATATTCCTTCAACATGACATTAAAGTATCAAACGCCATAACAATATCCAGTTTGTTTCAAAATCAAGGCATATTATTTATATCCTAGTAATTTTATTAAGTATTGGGATTATAAGTTATCCAACACATAAGAAGTTCTACTCACATATTACAATTAATCATTAATCTCTTAAACATTTCAATCGACACACTGGTCAGTACCTCAATTATTGAGACTTTATGTTGTCCAACACTTTAGAACTGCTACTCAAAGATGACAGATGATTACTTAAGACTCACAAGCGACAACACACCAGCTACAATAATGTGACCTCACTTCTTAATATATCACCTACACAGTGCTTTCATTTATAACACGTAACACATTTCAACGTTTCAATGCATAACATTCTACTATGAAGGTTGTTGCTAGGATAGAGCGTAATATAGACATTACTTGTGTTTGCATCAAGGCATCATGCTGAACGATGTTGTTGGTCGGCTGGTGTTCTCATCAATCTACCATTTCCCCCAGGTTTTCTTTGCTATCTACCTATTCCCCCATATTTGCATTCCAGCACTGCTGCAGATCCATCATATTTCATTCTTGTTGATTTTCAAGAAGGAGCCATGCAAACAGCTCCACTCCACTCACAGCAGACTAACAATATACTTTTGAAATACATATCTGAGTGTACTATTAGTTCTAACAAGAGAGTTTCCTAGTCAAATATAATAGTTACACTGATAAGGTTCTTATATATACCATATTTACCAGAAAGGAAGACAAGGTTTTTGGACAGAAAAGGAATAGAAAAAATGAGTCATCTACAATTTGAGGTCATCTTGAATTCGAAACATAGGCACAAATACCATAAATGTGTGACACTGCTAGTTCAATACTTAAGTTTGGGTTCTATGCACAAAATTACTACCAGCTTCTGTTCATAATTTTTACTCAGGTAAGAGTTAGTCTTCCAAAATTGTCATGTCATGAGACATAGGATTTTGGCAAAGGCTTTTCATACTTAAATACCATGTGTCTTATGGTAGTAGGTATTTTTGTAGTGCTGAGACTGTACCTGTCAACTTTGACAAGGGTCTATTATCTGATGCCCCCCAGCTCTAAAGAGGAAGCCCTTGCTGGGAAGCAAAATGGCTCAAGTCACAATTATAACACCCACAAAAGTTTTACAGTGTAAGAAAGATGCTGCAGCCATACAGCCAGGTTAGATACACCTATTTTATTGTGGTTAGCTTTTCTTTAAAAGTAAATCAAATATATCATACTATTCATATAATAGCATTTCTTCTTCAAGGGGTTGCCATAAATTCATACAAAAATACTTTCAACCTAAATAATTTTTTCCATCACTTCACAGGGGTAGTCTTGAATTCAGGTTTAAATATTTGGTCATGAAGGGATCGTCTTAAATTTCAGGGTAGTCTTCCTATTGGGTAAATACGGTAGTACAAGAGTGTGAAAGCATGAAACAGGTTTTCTCATTCAATTAGCTACAGTTATAGGAATAGGAGATGATATGCCATGATTTCTTATTAGTTGGTTTTGGAAAGAGGTAATGTGGCTGCATACCAAGTTGCTGAGTAAAACAGGAGCACAAAAGGGAGTTTTTTGTGGTAAATGATGCGATTTAATTACTTGTGGTGTTGATGAAAGAAAGTGCTCCAACTATCATGTGCAAACTTTATGATGACATAATTTGTGATTGTATTTATAATGCTTTACATAATGTAATAATATTATAGTATGCAGTATTTTATAAATGTGTTTCTCATTTTTGAATCCATGGGAGCCTGGATGTCTGTGGCAAAACATACATATGAACTCCAACTTTCTTAAAGGGTTTCATTCTGACAATACAGATATTTATAATGTAGTGTTTTACATGTCTTATGATTTTAAGTTTTTAGAAATAAAGGTAAATATAAATTTTTATTTCTTTTTACATACAATTCAAAGGAGGCTTCACAGCTCGCAACTTAGTGGTAAACACTACTATTTAGTAAGACTCTTCTAGTGAGGGCACAATGTCATTGAGCACAGTATTTGCAGCATTATTAGGAGGGAAGTTTTCAGTGGTGGATGATACATAACCTTAGCACTGATGGGGTTTTGTTGGTTGGGTACAGTGTCGCCGCAGGAGATGGGCATTGTGAGCAAGGTGGTGCCATCATCGGTGAAGCGTGGCCTCATGCTCATGTCCAAGATCCTGCAGAACATAGCGAACCATGTTGAGTTCAGCAAGGAGCAGCACATGTTGCCATTTAACGACTTCCTCAGGGCACACTTTGAAATTGGTAGGAGGTGAGGCTTTCCTAACTCCTAAGTTTTACTAGTACATGTTTCAGTTGTAACTTTTCTTTTAAAGGAGTTTTGTTACATCAAAGAAAGTCAGTGTTTGTTTTTGCCTTGCATGGTTACATACACAGACTGAAGACAACAGGGTTTCCTAAACCACTTACTGCACTAATAGACTCAGTGTTGAGGTGCTACTTTGCAAATATAGTTAAATGCTTTTTCTATTTATTTTGATTTTGTGGTTTTTATTGAAATCTCTCATTAGCTTCCCTAATGTGAAATTGTATCATATTTACTTCCATTTAAGTTTGAGTGTTTTTGTGGTTCCTTACATTTTTTATACTAATTTTTATGTATACTGTAGTTTCTGTAAATGGTAACTAGTGGTTGTGTATAGGAAACTAATAAATATTATGTTCAGGGAATGTTTATTGCAGATAGCAGAATTCACAAATGAGGTTATTCCATTTTTTATGGATGCATTTTAGGTACCTACACTAGTGTAACACTATGGTTTTTATATCTGGATTAATGGGGTTTTTTTTTTTTTTCATATGCCTGGTTCAGTTAATTTACACAAATGGGGTTGTATTTAATAATCATTCTGTTAATTGAGGTTTAAAATAAGGTTAGAACAGTTGCAGGGCAGGTTTGGTTATTACATCTGAATGAACGAAACCACTTCAGGCACTTTACAAACCTAGACCCTCATTCAGTGAATTAATGTGTTGACAGGTTGTTTTGAGAATGATAGTATTACTTCATACACTAAATGAGGTATTTCCCATGACAGTGAAATTAATGAAACCTTAAATATTAACCAAACATGTGGGCTTTACTACAGCCATGGTACCATATGGTTACAAAAGTTCTACAAGTCACATGGGGCCTAGGCATTAAATTTTAGTGAATTGAGTTACGTTGAACATTACAGTTAAATCATCCGGGTGTTCTCATACTCCCTCACTACATAATTTTGACATTGTTAGAATTGCATGGCCACTAAAGTTTCACGTAACCGACCTTTTTTTTCTAAGTAGCTCCCATTTATGGCAGCTGTTTGTTTAGTAGTGCTACAACATAATGTAGCTTGAGGAGGTGGAGATTTTTGGACATTCGCCATTGTGATGCAGATGTATGTCATGGCATGGGAAAACAACCCTGAACATGAACAATACTTAAGTAGTACTAGTAACTTATGGATGAGAAAATAGGTACCTATATGTATCCCCTATTGGAGCTTTCTACTGTTGTTTACGTTTATTAATTTGCTCGTCCATAGGTAACTTGTCTTGCTTAAGAATTTTTTTGTGAGAGACATCTGCATTGCAATGGCGTGTCCAAAACAAAAATCTCTTATCTAGTCATTCACACCCATTGCACTATTCCTTCAAAGAGAATGTAGGAGGTTCTGTAATAAGACATTATATATATATATATATATATATATATATATATATATATATATATATATATATATATATATATATATATATATACACACACAGCATTGCAATGGATAGTGAAAGTGTATATACAAAGTATATCTGGGTGCAGGTTCTTCATCCAGATAGCATCAGACTGTGAGACAGTGGACCAGGCATCTCACTCCATGTCGTTCATTAGTGACGCAAATGTGCTGGCTCTGCACCGCCTGCTGTGGAACCACCAAGAACGCATAGGAGACTACTTGTCGAGCAGCCGTGACCACAAGGCTGTGGGGCGCAGGCCCTTTGATAAGATGGCTACGCTTTTGGCATACCTAGGACCTCCGGAGCACAAGCCTGTTGATTCTCAGTAAGTTGCCTATCAGTTTCTGATGTGTTACCTTTTTGCCAGACTATCCACAGCGCACAGTTCCAAGTTACTTTTATTGTGAGCTGTGGTAAGGCAATGTGCACACCATTAGTTAAAGTCCAGTTATTTTCATAGGTGCTTTGCCTATCTGCCCCCACTAGCTTTGAAACAGGTCGCCTTTACCTGTCCAGTGTAGTAAGCTTCCATGAAGCTCTCGCTGATAGGAGGTAGTACAAAGACAAACCACCTTGTTTATTTCCGTACAAAAATAAACATTATTTTATCCAACTTAGGATATTATTCCCGTAGTCGTAGAACATCTCCCTGTAAATATAAGGTCCGTTGAGGGACAGCAGGTAACCGGGAATTTTATTCTGAATAAGCTGTTAAACTCACACATAGATATCCACACATATATTGGACGGCCACTCTTTCTATGCACCCAGGTGTATAAAACGGTAGAGCCCTGGTACTAGGTACTCATCCCCTTGGCGTTGGACTGTCAGTCAAGGGTCTGCTCTTTCCACCGCGCTTCTGGTGCCAGAAGGAGTACTTCCTTGGGTATGAGGGGACTGATCCTTCAGAGGCACTCACCCACATATTGGGACAGTCAACCAGTGTGTAACTTGACTGTCAGCGTCCAGCATGCTTCTGATGCCGGATTCAGAGATAAAGGGCAGCTTTGACCTTGCAGTTGCAGTATGACTAAATGTTACCTGCTCCACCTCCAGGGGTCTGGTACTAGTGACTCTTTCCTCGTGCCTTTCTCCTGTCGTATTGATATTCATAAGAGGTTTAAAATTGCTGATACTATCTTAAACATCAGCAGGAGCTTAGCCCCATCCCATCTGAACTCGAGAACCTCAGTTTCTGGAGAGAGGTCAAGCCATCTGCCATCTAGAGATGCCAGCCTCACCAGCAACCATTCCTGAACTCTTCAGGCCACCCATCATGCTCAAAGGTGAAACTCACCCCATGGTACTAGTGTACCTAAGTGGTCAATAAACTTTGTATGTATAGCTAACCCATGGTTTTGGGGATCCCACTGACAAGTCAAGCGCGCACGTACCCGCCATGTTCAGGGGCCAAACCCAGCTCACCACAGTCCGAATAACAGAATGTCCAGTTCGCTCCGCAGGTCACCCATCACCCAGGTACCCCCATGAGAGTTGTCCTGCCTAAATAGAAAATTGTTCTAGCCATCCCCAACTTCATACCCAGCCGTAAAGCCACGCGACCAGTCCTCTATACTTACTGGTGAGGTTTTTACTCTGCGCTGCAAGCAAAAGTCAAACTCAGCCCGGGTGTGGCTGCATCGCGTCCCCCAAAACATTTGGGGCCGTGACCTGCCTCTTTTGCCTATAGGGCGTCATGCATCAAAAAGGGAGTTTTTTGACGCCCAATGTGGGGCCTAGCGACTTAATTACAGAGTCTAATTAAGCAGAACCAGATTGCCCCCAAGCCAAGTGACCTTGCCAGGTGCCGAATCGCATACAGCGTAGACTTTGGGGAGTCTTAAAACACCCAGTGGTGCTCAAGAAACCCAGAATCATCTCAAGTACAAACATGGACCAACATGAGCAAGCCAAAGAATACATGGCCGACACCATACCCAAACGTTGTTACAAACCAAACTGTCCCGGCACACAGACATATCGCATAGAATGCGCCGTGTGCCAAAGAAGCTTCCATTATGTCTGCTTAGGCTGGCCAGATGAAATGGTGGATACAGATGGACTAGAATATTGGTGCTGCACGAGATAAATCGCTTTCTTGAACTGGATAACTTGCTCATAATGCTGGACCCACATAGTCCATTGTATACTACGTGCAGAAGCGTACCACCACAGTTGAATTGGGTGGCATAAAGAGAGGGTAACTCGGCCCGGCTTGGTATACCGCTGCGAGTTATGTCTGCACGCCGCCGAATACCAACCGCACAACCCAGGGTCACCCAAATCAGCACTACACGGTGCACAGGGAAACCCCAAATCACCTAATTTTCAGGATGCCCGCATGACAACCCACTTGTATTCACAGCAGAATGTGAGAAAGAATTTCGAAAGAATGACATCTCACCCAAGGAATGGGTAGCAGAGCACAGGCAAAACTCAAGGGCAAAGCACTGTAGTGATGGAACAGGTACAGTGAGTATCACTGAATGGGGACAACTGAATAGCTGACTTTATGCCCAATTTACTGGCGAAGGGGTATTATCGAACATTTCTACAGCTGTACGCAAACCCCAGAATAGGAGGTTGAAATATTTTTCCATCATAAGGTGCAAATGTTTCACCAAATCTTCCTTAATAAGAGCGAAGAGAGCTCTGTGTGACACGTGACACACATGTTGTTACCCAAGCTCAGAAACCTGCTACTGATACCGAAGCCACTCACGGTAGACGAGTTAGTAGAGGGAGCAAGGGAAACCGAGGGCAAATTCAAAGCGCAAACTACCTATATGGACCGACCAAAAATCAGCAAGCCCACAAAGTCAAGAAGGCATCCTTCCCTCCCTTCACCCCACACGCCAAGACTTCCGAAATGCTGGTACTGGACGGGGTCAAGCAGGTGAAGGAAATGCAACCCATGCACCAGATGTGACTCTGCAGACAACTAAGAAGAAAACAACCCTGCAAATGGGAAACTCCGTGACTGGTGGGCAAAACAGGCCAACCCCACCGAACAGCAAGGGCTCATCATCCTAGATGAAGAAGTGGAACTGCCAGAAGCTCACCACATTTAAATCAGGGTCATTGGGAGTAAAGTTTGTGCCCTACTCGACTCGGCCACCATGGGCAATTTTGTGCCCGGTGACCTCCTAACCGTCAAACAAAGTGCATCACTCTGCCCACAAATGCATACTGTAAGGATGGCAATATGAACTTGCACCCTAAAGGGCGATGGCTGGACCACTCTCACCATTGAGTTTGACGGATGCCACGCTGCTGCGCAGCAATACCCTGTGCGCTCTGTGGACAACTTTGCCCCATCAACGAATGATGAAGAGCTCGGGGCAAATCACGACAGTGATATACTAAATTCATGTGTCAATAGAGTTGATTCCACGAGCTTTGACAACCACGGTCACACTTATAATTAAAAAATTTACTATAAAATTGTACTGCCCACCCGAATTCAGACATGCAGTCACTACCCACTCAACCCTGGATTCTTTCACTGGCCAAGCTGTGGACCCGCCAACTTAGATAAAGAAGTTGGAAAGATACCCACAAAATCACAGCACCCTTGTACCCAGTACGTCATAGATGAAGAGCCTCGCGCCGAGCATCTAAAACTGTCGTAGGCCTCAATCAAGGACGATAAGAAAAAAAGCTATGCTGCCTACTACCAGAGATAATCAACCCCTGTGTCGAGAGGCTTGCAACCCTCGCACCCCTTGGACAGCCCCGAAGCCGAATCGGGGACTATATACGGAAGCTTTAAACCACTCTTGCCAGAGTTCGTTGGCTCGTCGACCACATTGTCCAGCGAGCACTCCTGGATCCTCCTCCCCTCCCAGCCAACAGCTTAAAGAAGGCTCTCTCTTCAGCTCCAACCTTTCCAAAAGCATCAATAAATACAACACTTAATTCAGAACCGTGATTAATTGTGTAATTACTTAATTAATTTACTTGCTCCCTGTTCATCTAAAATTTAGGTTGTTGCTTTATTAAAAATTTTGGCTCAAATATTGCTCTAAATCTCTTTGTCTGATAAGTGTGAGCGGACCAAGTTTCCTAGTGTCAGAGGGGCCGTACAGGAATCTCTAGTCTGAGGAGACATACTCTGGCATCTTGGTAAGCCCGAGACTCCCATGCCTTTCCAAGGACTCATACCAACTTTAGCAGTGGTTCTCTGGTAAAGCCTCCGAGCAGCTGGAATGTCACTCGAATAGTAATACTGGTCGACAGCTAAGGAATTCGGGACCAGTGTTATAATTGGTGAACCTACTGTCAGTAATAGTAACTCTTTAACTAATAAAGATTGTTTATGAATAGCATCTTTAGATTTAGATGACGAGGAAGGTAGGAGGCCTTCCCAGTAGATTGTGCCGCAAAGCCAGATGTGCACTGCAATGCCAACAAACAAACTGCTGCCCCTCAGGTGACTGACAACCCTCAGGACAGAATGCCCCCGCCGACCACGTCCGAAATCACCACACACGTAACACGACCAATCTTGCCAATGGTGATTCCCACCCACCAGTTCAAGCTCGATCACTGGGTGGGAATTTATTGGCCGTGGCCCTGTTATAATGACTAGTTACCTATATGCACCTTCACCTACCCTGGTCACTGAACCATCCACTCTGCCCCAGTCAGTAGAAAGCCAGAATAGAAAAACGTGCTTAGTACACACCACCACCGGGAGGGTCATCAGGTTGATATTCCCGCCTCTGATTCAAAGGTGTAAGATAACTACCTCACTTCCCACTTACGTCCCGGTGCATAAATCGACCAGGCCATCCCCTCTTGGGAGACTTCATCACCTCCAAAACGCAGAATACGGATAGCCAAGATCGCCATACCTCATCTCACGCTAATCAAACTACCAATCACTCAAAACTCAACACCATTTCACTTGACTTATTTTTTATTCACCCTTGAACAGCTGGCATCCACATTCTTGGCAACTATCACAGTGAGCAGGATTGTGCTCCTTGGGAAAGAGACGCGCTCCTTGGGAAAGAGACACATATCATTAAGCTCACCTTGGGGTTTGATTCCCCTCTACCGCCCCAGCGCCGTTCCAATAGGCGGACCACTACAGTGAAACCCAACATGGGCAAACGCTGACCTGCCACGCATATCAGTGACAAAGAATTACTGCCGGAGGAACCATCCATTCACTAGTAGGGAATCGGCACTCAAAAGAATTACCGAATCAAAGTGCCTAAGGCTTTGAGAATTAAGTTACTGCAATGGTCAAACTCGAGTGACTTAGGAATGGAATCTCAGTCGCTCTATCCCCCTCCCCCCTTACCATTTTGTGATACTAGTGGGACATGCTAGCGAGAGGAGGAGAGCGGAAGTGTTAGGAGTGCAACAAGTTATAGAAGCACTCTAAACGATCAAAAATTGTAGTTTCTCCCAGAATCCAAGAAGCCGTAGTAATACATTGGCACCCCTGGCTCCACCAACAACAGTGCGTAATGGACCACGGCCAACACAAGATATAATTGGGTGACAATCACCGAGTGACCATCAACTGGAAACACTGTCCAGGCGTCATCATTCAGGCAACCCTCAAGACCGAAGAAATCAACCATCAGCTCCCTGGAGCACAGTTCCAGGAATTGAAGAGAGTCCTCGACAAACACGCTGGTGATTTCGGACAAGGAGGGACCCTTCCTACAACCAGATCAGTTCAGCAGGAAATATGGCTGAACACCAATACGCCCATCTACAATAGACCCTACAGGATGTCAGCGGGAAGACAGCAACTAATAATGGAGCAAATTGAGGAATTGGAAACGACCAGGATTCATGGAGCCTTCAGATTCCCCATACAACTCACACATAGTATTTGTCCCCAAAAGGAATGGCTAGCTGCGATTTTGTGTAAACTACAAATCTGTGAACGATGTTACTCATCCCATTGCTCCTCCAGCCTATTAACCTATTGTACACTTTGTATAATATTGGGGAAGCAAAGTTCTTTTGTACTCTCGACATGCAGTCGGGGTACTGGCAAATTTGCTGTACACTGATACGGCAGAAAATACATAGCCTTCACCATCCCAGAGGGAGAAACCCTTCAGTTTTGAGTTATGCTTTTTGGCCTTAAGAATGCTCCAGCGACATTCCAACGGCTCATGTCCACCAGAGGTACTGCTACGATATATAGACCAATTCTGTTTCACCTACCTTGATGACATCATCATACACTCAAAATTATGGGAGGAGCGCATCGGCCACATCCAACGGGTCGTTGAACATCTAGTATAGATACATGGGATGACAGTGAAACTCTCGAAGAGCTACTTCAGGAAGCCTTCAATTGATTTCCTGGGCTATGTAGTCACGCCCAAAGGAAACTACTCACAGGCAAATTTAATAAGGGTTAATCGGGAAGTAGAAGAGCCTGCCTCCAAGAAGCAACTATGCCACTTCCTTCGCCTATACAACTGGCCCAGAGACTTTGTGCCTAACAGAGCAAAACACATGGCACCATTGCACTCCCTGCTGGAGAAGGGGGTACTGGCAATGGAGACCAGAGCACAGCGCCTCCTTTCAAACGTTGAAAGCAAGCTTTCAGGACATCAAGCAACTCCACCGATCTCAAGGGCATGGACTGCTGATCTTGTAAACAGGTGCTTGCCAGAATGGCCTAGGAGCCATACTCTACCAATAGGGCCCCGATAGTTAACCCCAGGTGAGAGCGTATGCCAGCACCAGGCACAATGCCACCGAGCAACGCTATCACATAAACGAACATGATTGCCTAGCGGTTATCTTGGCAGTTCGCTATTATAGATACTATCTGGAAGGCACCCATTTCATATTATGGACCAACAGTAAAGCCCTCCAATGGCTATGCAAATCCCGTAATGCCAAAGCCAAGCTCGGATGGTGAGACATCTTCCTGGCCGAATTCAACTTCAAAATTCAGCAATGCCCCGGCCAGAGGAAGACCACCAACTGTTTGAGTGTCCAATGGTTCGAGCTTTTATGACCAGCTGTTCGAGTGTGCAGGAGTGGCTGTCATCCCCACTCAAACACTGCTGTAAAATATGATCCCTCCTTTCCTTTCCTACCTAACGAATCATAGAAGAGCAGAGAAATGGAAACATTTCCTGTCCTCTGAGACTGATGACAGACTGTTTGAGTGTCCAACTGTTTGAGTGACAAACTGTTCGAGTGACCAACTGTTCGAGTCTCTAACTGTTGTAGTCTGGAGGCATAGCAGTTGTGTCTTCAGCTATTCAGATTGTAATTGAATATATTTTAATACGTACCCACTGATAATGTTCTTACAATAGCTTGCATGAACGAAGTGAAAAAATTGTCCGTTTTTAAATTCTAACATATTTTATTATGGATTCATAGAAGGCAAGGTATTTACAGTACTAAAAGCATCCAAAAAAGTGGATGCATGGCTGACTGGACTGATAAAGGGGTAGAGGCAATTCATTCTATTTTCTTTTCCTCTGTGACCTCCTAAATGGTTTCCCCATCCATAAGTGTAAATGCGAGAGTAGTTTTGTTCGGGTGCTAAGTCAGGCATGCCATTTATTTGCAATATTATTAATTTTGTTTATCTCTACATGGTGCTGGTGCTTTCCCTGTGTATTGTACTGGCTTTCTTGCTTTTTGGCAGGGCATGATGTCTGGTTCTGCCAGAACAATCTTCCTTTTCAATCTCTGAGCATTGGGCGGTATACTTGGGTGACGGAGATTGCTAGTGCTAGAGCAAAGTTTTGCCTGACTGATGGTTCGTGAGCATGGTCCTGAATGTTGTGTGCGCTGGCTGTAATACGTGGTTCATATTGATGGGGGCATAGCGACAAGCGTAAGATAGGTTATGGGTGCTGTTGGTTGCTGTTCTGGTACGTCCCCTCTGGCACAAAGGCAGACCGGCCGACTTTTATGGTTCTGCCGTAATTTTTACAGCTAAATGTAGTTCTTACTGTTTACAGAAGCGGCACAAATTTTTCATTTTACGTTTCTGCCGGCTTGAAATTTTTGTTTGTCACGCTGACCATCTTTGTTGTCAGTCACAAATACCTTTACTGACATTAGTTGTTTAGCTTTTCTCAATCTTACATCATAGACTTTTACATTTGTTTTCCCAAACAGCGTGAAGCAATAAATTACTTCATGCCAGAAGGGGACTGGGCTGTTTAGGGGTGGGGAAGTTGTAGTCCGGGTCAGTGAGAATTTTTTATCCCAGTCACACGTATCACCGCCTCTGCCTTACCATCCCTTTCGATTTTTATTTCTCTCTTCCTGCCTCTTTTGCTGTAAAAACAGTGGCACATTACAGACATAACAGTCTGTTGTGTGTGCAAATAAAATGTGTTCTTATATTACCATATTTTGGCGAGTATGGCCGTATGCGTGTATAGGCCACTTAAAATATTTTTTGTTGAAAAATTTTGGGTAATTATATTTCAAACAGGCCGCACTGAATTTTTGCATTCCCGTTAACATTGCTTTCATGTTTAGTTTCATTCACTTATCTCCGTGTCATTAGAAAAGACACATCACTAATTCACATACTGCAGAAATTATTGTTGGATTTCTTGAAAGAGTTTTACTCAAAATTTGTGAAACCAAGTGCAGTTAAGAACATAGATTTGCTGGAAGTAAATTATCATGATTAGACCAATCTAAAACCAACCATTGACGTAGTTGTGGGATCTGCTACACAAAGAATTGTTGCCATTTTACCAGAACAAGAAATAGAAACATTTTTTTCAATAGTCCACAAATACCACATATCTGCTTGTAATTATATTATTCGCAAATTTCCTTTGAAGAGTGAAATTCTTAAAAAAGCACAGGTTGCTCAAATTGAGAACATTGAAAGATTTAATTTCAGTGATGTAAAGTATTGCATTGACTTATTTCGTATAATTTTACCTGTTAAAAGTGGTGAATCCAGAGATGTTACTGGAGATTAGCTGCAAAAACAGTTCACGCCTTTACAAATGGAAGAGTTGCCAGCTATTATTTCCAAGCAAGACAGAATTGATTCTATTTGGGCATGCATTGGTAGCATGAAAAATGCACACACTTCTTTGAAGTAGGAGAAAATATCCAAAGTCATGTTGGCTATCGTTTTGGTGCCACACAGCAACGCTGTATGTGAGCTATTTTTTAGTGTGGTTAAATGAAATAAAACTGCTTACAGGTTTATGCATGCCGCTTTTACCAATTAACTACAAATGATTAAGACTCATCTCACGCAACCCTAGTGTACTACTTCTACACACGTGAGATTCAAACCCCGTGCCATTTCGTACACGGAAGTAATGGTCTGCCACAATCCTGGAGGGCGGCCGGACACATGGATACGAGGGATTGCGAAAGACAGCGGCGCGTCACCCCCCCCCCCCCCCCCTCCTCTGCGCCGAGAGCCTACAAGCCATCAGCCGCCTCGGGCCATGCACGAGCGCCACTGAGGATACGTGAAGGCAGAGAAATGACCAGAAGGTGCTACCCTTAGTCTGGACTCGCACCTGAGGGACTTCACACGCCCTCTCCCGTGGCCGCCACAGCACGCGCTGTCTCGCTATATAAGTCAGTGCGCGGCGATCCTCGCCAGTTGTTCCTGCAATCTTCTCCAAGCACCTGGGTACTTTAGTTTAGACTACTACAAAGACCTTCAACAGCCCTTCCAGAGGCTGTCGCCAATAACCTAACAGTCTTCAGCAGCCACCTGATGCTGCCACCATTGACGTCACCGTAAGAGCTCTGCAGCACCGCTACCGGAAGCTTTTTGTAGCATCATATACATACCACACGTAATTCGTATTCGTCTCCTACAGACACCCCCTATTTAGAGTTAGGTTTGTATCTAGTTATTTTTATCAGTTTTCACTTAACTACCCCACTTAGCTTAGGACCAGGTCACCTGCACCAGGCTACCGTAGGATTACGTCCAACCACCAGTTTGCTTGGCGGGAGACCACGTGTCACAGTGTATAATAAGTTTTTAATAAACATGGCTTTGTTTCTCTTACCCTCGAGTCTCATTCATAAAGTAATCTGTCACCAATTACTGGAAGAACCTCGAGCTGAGTACAGCCGACCGGAAACGGGAAATTATTCTTATTCCGAAAGTAGTTACAACTGGAGACTCCTCTTCAGGCGGCTCCAAGTTGAAAACAGATCCATTAGACGGCCAGCTATTTTATTCCTACCAAGTATACAGGTACTGGAGGCATAGAATAGACGAGTCACGACCACTAGCAACACTTCTTAATCAGGGAGCGACGGTACATCTGAGTTGTATCCCTACCGGAGCACGTGGGTGCTGGCGGGGGTATTTGCTTAGGTGCTACGGCCTTGCCTTGGTTGGGATCGCACACCTAGTGATAGTGTTGGCAACCCACATGGCTTCAACGGCAACCCACATTGTTTCAACGGTTTTAATCAGCCCCCAACAGTGGGGGATCTTCTGAAGCACCGGAGCTCGTGTTGGCAAGACTGTTGCCAGGCAACATTAATTTAGGGCTATTGGCATCCGTGGTGCTCCTTTCAAGGTTCTCAGTAATTACACCCACTCTATGCCATTCAACGTGAGGCACTTCGCCAGGAGAGAGGAGCAAAGAGTTGTGCGCCTTGCTGCCAGACAACTAGCTGGTCTAACCCCACTTACAGCTAGCTGACAAGCCGAACGAGATTGTGCCGCCTTTCTTCGGTCATTGGCACCACCTACGACGCCTGACATTAACCCACTTACTTTCCCATCAGCACCACAATGTATACACTCCACCTGCATCCAGTGGTAAGAAAGTTACTGAATAAGACTGAGAACCGGCTAGGCGCCTCCAATAGTAACATCTGGAGCAGGATATCCGAGGACTGGAATGGTGAGTTCTGTGTTGTGTCACGTCGTACCCTCGCTACCGCCCGAGCCGAAGACTAGCGACGTAATCAGCTGTATCCCGCTACCGCTCGCCTGCAAACCAACAAGACACCAACCCCTAACACATCTCGCCCGTCGTCGACTATGGCTAGCTCCAAAAGAGTCGCAAGCCAGACCAATCCAAGGGACTTTTAAACCGTAAAGTCGAGAATGTTGTACCAACCTGTAAGGCCACGTGCCCGACTGCTATATCCAGCCGTAAGTAAGCATAAGCCAACCCCCATGCACAACTGACCAAAGTGCAATCAAAGCCACACGACTGTGATCCAGCCTTAGCTAATCCGTCACGCATCATGGTCATCATTAAGTTGTAGAACAATTGAAACCATAAACCATATCTGTTCTAATGAGCACTTCTCCATTGTGTTACAACAGAAGTTATAGTGAAGACATTTTGCGAAGTGCTAAAAGAGCAACTTCCTTATATTTGCATAGCCAAAGTGAATAGCCATTACTGTAATTAGTGTGATAAGTTTTTGCAAGTGTTTTCATTGGGATTGTTTTAACTTACATGAGAGTTGGCGTAAATCAGGGGGAAAAAAACATCAAAAAAGTTTGGTAGGTAAATTTATGTGGTATTTATATAATAGAATTTGTTTATTTTATGTTGTAGAAAAATAAGTTTTGTACATTTATTTTTATTTTTGGTTTAGTAGAATTTTATTAATGTGCATTTTGTGTTATATTTGTATATGTGTTTTTCACCACTTATTTATGGCAAACAGCTGTGTTTTACTAACTAATATGAAATTACGCGAGCTTTTTACGCACTATTTGGAAAATTTTAAGATCTTACTGATAGACGAGTTTAGAAATTGGCACGTCTGTAAAGGTGCAATGGAAAGGACGAGTACCAGACAGACAAGCAAGTTCAGAAACCATGTACTTGTGTAGGCTTCGCTGTTTTTCCTACCGAAGTATGTAGAAAGTTGGCCAGGCGTGTGCTTGCGGGTAAGCAAAATGTGTACTGGTTCGATTGAGTCAAAGTTCCCAGGATCACCTGCGTATCACTCAAGGGTGAGGTCAAGTGGGAAAGATGCAACATCTATAGAAACATGGAATTCAATTATACGTTTCCTCAACTGTTTATTCTATTGAGCTGGAAGTAAACACGTGGCGACATACTCCCTCCTGCATGTGTCAAGAGCTTGGCGGGAAGCTGAGCTACGTAGTCTGGGTAGAGCCGACCCTTTTCTAGACTAGTAGGGGTTGGGGCAGAATAGCGCTGTGAGAACTACTTGAAACAAAACTAATTCTGTATTGCATTGTTGCCCAGTTGGACCTGCTGTGTCTAGTGTGGATAGTCGATGAGTGGTATGATGCTAGGAAAACTAAGCAAGGGAAGACGGGATAAGTCCAGCAATGGAGTTTAGAAGAGGTATTCCTTCTCGCACAAAGGTGCAGTGAAGGGAAGGTAGGTTTAGCAAGGAATGAAGCTGGCGAGTACATAGGCGGCTAGCGCGGTGAAGACTGTCAGGTCAGGCTGGTCAGCTAGTGCACTGGAGGACTGAAGACTGCTATCAAATTGAATTTTTGCTCCTTATTTATACACTGCCGGGCGGCTGGCTCGGCTCTCGTTGGCTGGCGTCTTGTGGGCGAGGGGTGGTCGCTGAGCGGGGGGTGTGGCGAAAAGCATAGCTCTCTGGCTTGATGTCACTAGCCAGCTGGAAGAATGAGACAAACAAACAGTGAATGATACTAGTGGTTCCATCTAGTGGTGATTAGTAGTACTCGTTGCCTTGAGGAGCATAGGTTTGCCAGACCGGTGAATAACACCCACGGTTTCTAGTGTGGATAGTTGACAAGTGGCATGATGCTAGGAAAACTAAGCAAGGGAAGACAGGATAAGTCCAGCTTTGGAGCGTAGAAGAGGTTTTCCTTCTGGCACACAGATGCGGTGAAGTTAATGTAGTGTTAGCGAGGAATGAAGCTGGCGAGTACATAGGCGGCTAGCATAGTGAAGACTGTCTGGTCAGGCTGGTCAGTTTTGGCAGCTAGTGCAGTGGAGAACTGAAGACTACTATCGAATTGAATTTTTCGCTCCCCATTTATACTCTGCCAGGCGGCTGGCTCGGCGCTGATTGGCTGGCGTCTTGTTGGCGAGGGTTGGTCGTTGAGCGGGGGTGTATGGTGAAAAGCATAGCTCTCTGGCGTGATATCACTGGTCGGGTGGAAGAATGAGACAAACAAACGGTGGAACATTCTAGTGGTTCTATCTAGTGGTGATTAGTAGTACTCGCCTTGAGGAGCATAGATTTTCCAGACTGGTAAATAATAAAATCTCTGCTCACTGGAACATTCTTGCAGGGTAGACAGTACAATCTTCACACGTCATATATGGTCAATCGTAATGCAAACTTCGTAGAAATCAGGTGCACTGCTGTCTATGTTGATGAATTGAATTTGTCATTAATCGGTATTATCAATTCGAATAATTTAATATCACAACCAGTGTGTTTTTTTTCTACAAACATAAATCATGTAATGTTGGTCTTTCTCAAAAGAATGTACAGTGAAATTCCATTTGTAAATTTTGCAAGGGACCAGGACAGAATGCATGAAAGTAAAAATTAGGAAAATTTATGCTATAAGTGCATTTTATTGGACCAAGTAGAACAGTTGTATTGTAATGCAAAGTGTAATGTCAGAGTGTGTAAAAAAGAGTTTTTTCTGTAATTGCCCTCTTTTATATATAACAGTGAATCACTGATGCTTACATTGTTTTTATATGACTTGGAGCTGTGCTGTAAATTGTAGACACAAATGTAGTTGTTAATGATGAATAGTCTTAATGGCGTGGCAGTCTGCTGTTTTCATCCTACGCTAGGTGGAGTTCCATCGACATGTCGAGTACCAACTTTGAGGAAATCATGGTGAAGCACAACATGCATGAGAAGGAAGAGTTTAAGTCCATTAAGTCATTGAACATCTTCTACCAGGCTGGTACTTCCAAGGCTGGCCACCCTGTCTTCTACTACATTGCTCGCAGATACAAGTAAGTGTTTGCTGAGTATTGTAGTATCATGTTTACCCGAATATAGAATGACCTTGGAAATAAGATGTCCTCCTAATTTCTACTTTGGGCTTCATGAGAAATTTTTTCCTTAACGACTATTTGGTTATGTTATTCAGAATGATTATTTTACCTTGGCACCAAAATAAAGTTTTAATACAAGCTAATTATTTGTAATTAATATTACGCACTATGTATTATACCTTACATAACCAGTACTGAGCTTACGTACCAGAGGCCCTGTATTATGTCATCAGAACGCATCACTGGCATTTGTGATGATACTGGAGCCATTCTTGATTTCTAACTTTGTCATGATGCGAATAGTATTGCCAGATTCATAGGTATGGCTAACTTTTGTTCCAAATTTATTTCAAAATTTGGTTTACATGTAGAACCTTTGATTGTATTGCACAAGATGAAAGTCCTGTTTCAGTGGTGACGTGAGTAATAGAAAACATTTGAATTTTTCATCCAGCAATAAGTTTTCCTCCAGTTATGGGTATGGCACCTTTCCCAAGACCCTTTATACTTCAGACAGATGCATCAGGTGTAGCAGTCAGCATAGTGTTGTCCCTAGAATTCAATGGACACCACTGTTCTATAACTTTTGCTTCTCTTATCCTCACCCTCCAGGATAGGAAGGCATCACCATATTATGAGTGTGAATGTTTAGCTGTTGTGTTCAGCATAGTCAAATTAATGCAATTTCTTGTGCATAAATAATTGGATTTAGAATCTGGCGATCAAGTATTGGTGTGGCGCTTGGCATATTTTAAAAAACTATATTAACTAGGTTGCTAGATTTTCAGCGATTCTTTAAAATTTTAAATCCATTACATTTCAGGCACTCAAAATATAGTGGCAGATACACTGTCTTATATGTTTGAGATTTGAGAATCTGCCTGATCAGGGACCACCTGATGAAATCCCAAATTTGTGGCGCGCTCTCCTCGCAAATTTTTGTTTCATTTTTATGATCCTCAATTTCACAAATAGACCCCAACATTTCTTACACCCTGGATCAGTTTAAAACGGGGTCTGTACCTAAATGGTATAACATTTCAGAAGGTTTCCTGTTAGCATGATCAAAAAATTCAAAAGCCTATAGAGTAGTTATCCCACAGAAGTTATGTGACACGTTTTTCAGTACTACCACTTGTCACTATTGTGAGCACATTTAGGTACCTACAAAACTCTGCAATCAAAAAGGTGTTATTTCAGTTGGGAAGAATAGCAACAGTAATGCACAACATGGTTCATTATGGATAGCAAACCTTTTCCCCCCTCTCGGAGCATGGAAACAGTTGCTCTCTTTAGAGGGTACTTTAATGGCTGCTACTCCTTCTCTGTAACTCTATAAATTGTCTCGCAGCCCGTGGAGGTGCCGAGAAGGCAACGGGGTGAGTAGAAGCATGGGTAGGTGCGAATGTGATTGCAGAACTTATAGGCTTAATTGATAGCAGACACCTGAGGAACATTAGTTGATGCTTAACTGCTGTAGCTGGTGAAAGCGTAATGGGCTCTATGGGCAGTCCTTTGTCCAGCACATTGGACTGTATGTTGACGCTGCTGAGCTGGAACTGCTGGTACTGGAGTTTGCCATGTGTAATTGGCAGTGGCGTTTCCGGACTACAGGTGAGCAGCTTCCTCAGGCAAGTGAGTATAGAACCTTTGAAAGTTGACTGCCTGACTCACAGATTGTTGAGCCTAAGCAGTGGCTATCTTCTCAGCCTTTGCCCTTCCTATTCTATGGTGGGATGTGTGGTAAGGTAGAAGCTCAAGCTTAGGCTTGCACTAAGGGAAAGGCAATGTGGCCTAAACTTTATGTAAGGAAGAGGTGGGCCTTCCAGAAAGTTGGAGCCTCTATCTCAGGTGTCTGTGCGTGAGCATCAGTTTACTCCCCAATGGAGGGCATTAGCTGATTCGGGTAACGTTTCCAACTTGGGGAGTGCACATATCCCTAGACATGGTGAGAGACCTTGCTATGCCTACTTCTCAGAGAGTCCAGAGAAGCTTTATTGTGTTGTTGCTTGTAGTAGGTTTTGTAGCGAGGGTTTACTTTTATCCCTACTGGTGCCCAGAGAACAGCATTATTGCTGGTAATCAGACGCATAGACAGACGTACAGAGTAATTCTCTTTGTGGTTGGTGTTAACCTGAAGGGCCTTGGGTCCCAGATTATGCCTGAGTCGGAGAGGATGGCGGATTGCTGGGGAGGAACAAGGTGAACAGAATGGTAAAGACCAAGGTATGATTTATAGGGGTTTATTCAGAATACAACACATACAACCCCTGTGTGCCCAGAATGCTTGAAAGGTGGGTGGTTGCTAAGAATATCTGTGACTTGAGCAGGAATGGCAGGGTGAGAGCGACCCCTGACAGCAGTGCTCTAGGCTCCTGGCATGGCACTACAAACTCCGTATCTTTGGACTAGGAGGAGCATCTCGAGATAGACAGGCTAGTACGTGGTGCATGGCAGATGAGTCTTGAAGGAACATGTTCAGCAGCTAGAAAGTATGGTGAGCAGGTAGATCTGCTAGGCATGTTTAAACCAACTGCCCCAAGGGACCTGTGCGAGCCCTATTTACAGTGAAAATCCCATACCTATGAGTATGGCCTATTACGAGAATTCTGTACTTTTGCACCGTCATATAGTACTATACTACCAAGGTTGAATTATCTTGTTACAGTGAGGGGGAGCTCATTTTGTATTTCCGTTTTTATGAGCGATTCAGATGCATTTCAATTAATTGTATTTGCCTTTTCTAACAATTGTGGTGAATTGGAATTGCTTAAATTGTGCATATATTATAATTAGTCTCATAAAACGTGTATAAGGCACAGTCCATGAGAAGTGGCAACGCTGCAGCGCAGTAGATATTGCAATACTGCACGCTTTGTCCGACTCGTGCTCCGTGCTCGCATCTCATATCCTTTATCTACACTGTATTTGCTGCCAGTTGTGCTCTGCCTTGCTTTGTGCATTGGTGCATACGTTTAGCATGTTTATTACTTGTGAGATTGTACGCCTATTATGATTTTAAATGGCAAGTTCGTAGCGCCGACAAGTATGTAATGTGAACAGCCAGAGTATCAGATCATCTTGTGGCGTGCTGTTCAGGTTACACAAGATGGCCGTTACACAGAATCAATATGAACACGAGCAGATGATTGGTTGAAGTTATGTGGAACAGCCTGCGAGTGCAGTTTAGGTTCTACAAGATTGCCGGTATAATAGGGGCACTGGCATTTAGTTAGAACAGCCACACTGGGTCAATACGAGCATGAGCAGATGATTGATTGAACATTCGTGGAACTTTTTGCGACGTGCTATTCTCTTTCGTTATCTATATGTTTATAAATTTGCTGGTTTAGGTGTGGATTAAAATTATCTAATAATGTTTGCATAAACACTGACATATTTATCACCTTATTGTCTTGTGGGATGTTTTGAATTGTACGTAGTTAAATATTTTTGTTTTTGCTACTATGCCACCATGTTGAAAACAGTTGCATTGCCATTAGGCCTACATGTGTTCACACACACCTTTTTCTACATTTACTTGCACGGTAAAATAAAAACAATATGCAGTAATATTAATGAATGCACTGTCTTATTTAATTTTGTTCCTGTAATTATTTCAACTGATGACATAGAGGCAGCAGCTAGCAATTGCTGCAATATGCAAGTATAGTAGACCTCATTTGAACGTTTACATCCACGTGTCGTGGAGATTCCTTGCATAATTCACGCACACCTAATTTTTTTGCACTTAAAAATCCTGTAAAAAGGTGGGAGAATAAAGCTAGTACTTATGGTATACATTAGTAACTTTTTGCGTATAATTTTTGCTGCTGTAATGACGTCCCACACTATCACATCTGAACATAAATTTCATACTTAAGTATTTTAACATTAAAGTCATGTTTTAACTATGGATCATGAATTCAGATGTAGTTATATAAGTGATAGCGCACATAATCTAGCAATATTTGTAATTCCCGTCATATCAGCCCAGTCACCCTACATTATCAAAAAATTATTACTTAATTTTTTGCAATGCATCTGATGTTATGAGTACTCGTAATTAGTCAGTTTTTCACACTTTTATTAATTCTCGTGGGCACGGGCTTTCACTGTATACCCATACAGCCAGGGGCAATTAAGAAAGGGAAAGCAAAGGAAGAGAGATAATTTGTTTAGCTGCTGTAAGAGCTGAAACACTGCTCCAAGAGGCCTAATTCAGTGCCTTACATGCCAACACAATGTACTAATTTAGTTTTTTTTGACATCTAATGTGGCAGATTGACCCATGCAGCAAATTAATTAATTTTTACTTTGTAGGCCTTTTTCCATGTTAAAATTCTGGCCACGCAATGTTGCTGGTATGCATTGATGAATTTTTCAAATTGCTTGCCTCATATCATTATGAAAGTCTACCATTGTCACCAGGATTTAGCATTTCAGAATTCCCAGATTTTTAGCATCTCTTTCATCGCTCTGACGCATGCCGCTCCTACTACTCATTAACAACGCTTACGACTCATCGCTAAGGTTCCTACTTCTACTGCTACAGATGTAAGAAACACGTAGAGTGAATTGTCCATATGAACACTCGACTGCCTACTTTACCAGGCAACAGGAACTTATAACTTAATTATCCTCATCTGAAGGTTACGCAACCTGGCAGGCACACCACCCCCCTTCCCTGCGCTGAGAGCCTACAATCTGGCCGGACCTCTGGCAAGACCAAACGCTACTGACGAGGCACGAAGCAGAAACTCTGACTACTGCTGACCTGAGTTATTGAACCCCCATGCCAACCAGGGCAGGAGACTCGCCTTCCCTGCAGCCTACAAGCTTCACGTATATATGTCTGGGAGCCGCCGGGCTCGAGACAGTTCTCGTCTTGACTATCTTGCTCATCTTCCCAGAGCACTGGTCAGTGCTGGGAACCTCCAGAGAAAACATCTTTAAGTATTCAGTACGCCCCCAGAGGCTACTGCGGATGTCAACAATCAGTAGAGACCTGAAAAAGGAGGTTTTATTTTTAAAACTAGGTGTTATTTTTTTGAAAAAAGAGTGTTGTTTTTTTTGTCTAAAATTGCTGTTATTTTCTTGCTACAAAAATGCAGGTTTCTGGATACGAATTGCTCTAATTTTTAATGTGCCCTTTATAAAGACATACCTAATTTGAGAAATGTCACGTTATTCATAAAACCTGAAATTGTCAATGTAATTCCTATTGATAAGCTGTGTGTTTTATCAATTGTTATTTCCTTGCAAAAACTCCTCACTACCAGAGAAATACACAGCTATGGTTTTAAGACAGAAACACTGGTTTCTTTTATCAACAGACAACATTGAAAATAATTTCAAATTTTACTTATGATTTTGTTTTCTGCCTGACCCCTGGAGCAACAAACGCTCGCAATGCACTGCCAAGGGCATATGATTCATGAAAAGAATAATGTAAACCATTTATACACAACTATACAAGCACTGTTTCAAAAAATAATAAAAGTGCCTTGTACGAAGATTTAAAAAAATTAAGAGAAATCTGCCTGTACGTTTTTAACCTTAGAAACTTTCAACAACAGATTTTTCCGTTAAGAACGCGCTGGCAAAACTTTAGTTTCTTCAAAATGTGTCTTTTTTTTACCACATATATTTACAGATAATGAGTATGATAAAAATCCCGTTAACTGGACAAATACAAGTTAAAAATACATGATAAATTGTTTTACAAATATACTCTACATAAGTAAATGTGTATGATCACATTTTTCACCGCACGCCACTCGCTTTGTAAAAAATAAAGAATTGTTGGGTAAAACGTGATGATACTAGGAATGTAAACATGGCGTGAATTCCATAGATAACATGGTGCTTGGTGGACTTGGAGACTACAACGGCATGTTTTCCTAATGAACAAATAATCTTTTGCAGGGCTGTACAGTCGAATTCTCACGCAAAGTGATGCATCATCTATTGCGATCATGATATCTATGGTCGTAAATACATGTGATTTGAAAGTAAACATGTTTTTGTTTAAGGTGATAAATCGAAGTAATCTACTGGCCAACTTATTCATGCATTAGTATTTGAATATTCAACAACACATAAAACACGTCTTAAGAAGCAACTATGTGACGTAAAACAATAATTCGCGAAAATACTACAGGATTTTGAACAATTTGTGAATTACAGCTGAAATTCTCAAAAATCGCAAATTTTCGTTTTATGTGCGAAAATTCGCGTTATTTTTCACTTTATCGCGTTTGCTAATTTTTCAGGTCTCTAATGATCAGTCAACCCAATGACGAGTGAACACGCTCACATACGTTTTAACTTCACCTTTATCTCCTCTAGACACCTTTTACTATAACTGTTTAATAGAAATATATTTTGCCGTCTAGATTTATCTTTCCCACTTACAACCTAGAACCATGTCGCCTACACCTGACTAGCGTAGTAACCTTCAGCACTCAATTACCTGGCAGGAGGTAGCACGTCACATGTTTATTGAGACTTCAATAAACATACTTTTGTTTCCTACCTTTCAGCTTTTATTTCTTAGAGTATCTGCCTGTTTGCCTGCTAGGTACAGGTTGCTACATACACCTTTGACAAGAACAGGGTATTTTATAATAACCAAATTAGCTTCAACTACGAGCACCCTTCAGGGGTCCTTCATATTTTTTCACACTCGCATTAGATGGCCATCTGTTGCTTTCCAACTGTCAAAGCACTGTCTACTGCTGGCGGAGAGGAACAGAGGAGCCACCACCACTAGTAACACCTTCACCCAGGGAGGAGCGACAGTCTTGAGTTATTGATTTATCCAAGAGCATTGTTAATGCTGGGAAATTTTGTAGCTTGATACCTGCCGCCCGTTCGTATGTGAACGCACATCCAGTGGCGGCATTGGTAGAGAGACACATGTTTTTCGTGGCACTCTAAATCGCAAAATTCATTCATCTCCATGAAATGGACTAATTTTCATAAATCCGCAAAATAATCACGAAAATAACGTATCTCTCCACATAATCAATATATTAATAGAATTGATTACTACACATTTGTGCGATAAGTATTGTGATAAATGTGATATATACCGCAGTTTCCGAGATATATGGCAAATTTACTATATATATCGCAAGTATTCTATATATTGTGATATGTGTGATATATATCGTAATAGTGCCACATATAAACAAACAAACAAACAAAGATGCCGGACGTGTCTAGTAATAATGGTTGTGACAGTATTTGACCGTAGTAAAGAATTTTATCACGCGGGGTTTTATGTATTTGGCTAAGTTAATATATACTTATGTGCAAATTTATGTATGAATAAAATTGTGTAGAAAGGACACTTGTCTAAAGCACATCCAGTGCAGTGCTTCTCATAACAAAAACAAGGCTTTAACGATGGAAGCAGAACAAGTTCAGGGTGCATTGGCGTCTGTGTAAAACGTCAAATTTTGCTTACTGATCTTGTTTCCCTGTCGAAAAAAAAGAAAGTTAAAAACAAAAATTTTTTTTGTCAACAATCTCCTTTTTCATGGAGGCTAAATTCCATTGAAAAAAGTTGATCACCCAAAGTTACGGGAGTGGATGAATAAGTACAGTGCAGGTGTTAAAAAAGTTTGTATAAACTCTTACTGGGAATAAATCCTAACCCACTGGCCATTTTTTTTATTACATAACCTCTAAAATAGTTTTCATGTAAAAAGCTACCTTTTAACCAACATATGCTTGGTCTAGGCCTATAATATTCCTGACAGTCTTATATGAATCTTTCACTTTTATAGACCTGACAAATTAAAAAGCTACTGAAAATAAATGTGTACAATTGTTCGCACTTTAACATAGTTATTAATTTCTATCCTAGAATATAATTTTTATTTGCAAATATTGTTGTCTGAAAAATTGTTGAAACCTGTTGAGGAAAGGAATTAATTACTGACATATATGCTACGACTTTGTCACAAGTCTATGTTTAATTTTTAATTAAGTATTTGGTTATAAAATAAAATTAAAAAAAAAACAATGCTTTAGACTTAGGAAATCATGCTGTCCACTCCACATTCACTTAAATACAGTATGAAAATTAATGCTGAGAATATTATTTTGCTACCCGATTATAAAAATTGAATCATAACACAGCAGAAAATATGAAATTGATGACTAGGGTCTACATTGGCATTTACTTAAAGCTGAATTAGCCTAATTTATGTATGTTCAAAAATATTTTAATTGTTTATTTTCAATAATTTCAACTGAACAGTGTATTTGAATGCAAATTTTCAAGCAAGAGAATTAGGATGCATATTATTGGTCTAATAACTATACATATACTTACATGAAGTGATATTATGTTGTTTTTAGTCTTTTCAATAGCTGTGTTTGCCACAAACCTTTTTTAAAACTAATTTCAGCCATGAAGCTTTTGTTTTTATAAAATAACGAAAACTACCGATCACTTACACAAATGATGAAAAAATATACCTAAATCAAATATAAAAAGAAGAGAGAAAATTTTCCAATTTTTTTCACCTTAAACAGGCGTGACTAATTATACATGTATATAATTTTTTAATACAAGCGCTCTTTTTTAAAATCGATGAAATTTTTGACAAAATCAAAAAAAAAAAATAAAAAAAGTGCCGAAAAATATACCAAAATTGTCTAAGCAAAACTGAAGAAATCAAGAAAACATTTTCACTGAAAACATGCGTCTCTTGGCATTGGTGACCCAAACAGCTGCCCGTCTCTGATCAGCCTGCATAGCATGGGGGATCAGTGGTGACTTTACAGAGCCTGGTCAGCAAGCCAAAATTGGACTAACATTGTAAATTGTGTTTAGATTGTTCGCGTCAGGTTGTACCCAGTAAACTGTGAGCAGAGTCTTGATGCCTTACGGCCAGAGGCATGGTCAAAAGCGTAGGAAACGAAATGCATTGTTCCTTGCAGCCAGACAGTTAAGTGCACTTCCTCAACCTACACCAGCAAGGCAGGTGGAACGGGACCACGCCGCCCAACTCAGGCACGAGTTAGTGTCGACTGCTCTGGTCACTGTATTGTACGTATCTCCTTGTTTACGTATTCACCCTTTGTGTCACAGTGTGGTGAAAGGGTTGTTGACTGGTACCAAAGTCAGATTCGCCTGGGACAACATCAACTTCTAGACCAACGAAGCCTAGCAGTGGAATCTCCGCTTCGGCATGGGCCAAACTTGCCACGTCTGGGAGAAACCCACCATGACCACAGCTCCCAAGAAGCAGGAGTAACTAAGTGCTAATCACCACCCCTCGCCTCTCGTCATCTATGTAAACTCAACCACCCCATTTTTGGTCTAGCGGACAAAATCCACGATCAACGTGCCTGTCAGTCTAACCGGGCATGCTTATAATGGTCCTCAGTTAATTAACCCTTCAATAACATATGTTTGTTCCATAGCATTCAACATGTCCCCACATTTCCCTTTTATCCAAACCCGTCGCATTGCAGAGTATTTTAACAGAAACATCTGTATGGCTCTGATTACGTACCATGCAAATACCCGGATATATGAGAGATTAATTGTGGTTGCAGGTGGCATTTAATTATGCCTGCCATGAGCGTCACATATCAAACACATTCCAACTTATCAGTTCAGTATGTCACTCACCATTCTTAGATTACTGTAGTACCTCTTACCTGCAAAGAACATAAAGGAGATATGCAAGAGATTGCATAAAATCCTCAAGCTTGCTTATAAAAGGAGCAAAACTAAATATAATAAAGATAGATCTCATAACCCTTTCGCGATTTAGTGAGTGATGTGCAAAGTACATCCACAGAGCAAGGCCATAGACAAAATGGCCACTAAACTTTCTTACCACTGGATTGGTCCTATACAGATTGACTGATTTCTTACATCTATACTAAGTATGTACAATGGACAAATAAATAATTCCTTTGAACACATATTTTATTTTCATAAAGTCCAAATTATCCTTCAATACAAAAACCAACAGTAATAAATATTCACTATAACACGTTTAAATAATATCTGTGCCAACTTATTACTTACAACAAAGCCTGATATCAAACCAGGCATGAATACCAAAAATATTACAGCCAAAAGATGTATTTAATAATTAATGTCATAATTTTAATAAAACTGTATAACAATCTCTAGCAATGGTGATACAATTAAAAGCATCTTAAGATTCTCCAAAACTTTACACAAGAAAAGTTATAACGTTCTCATAAAAAAATACTTACTTCAGGTACAATGACGTGTTCACTTAGCTAACTACAATTGTGTTCAATACAATGCACCTGAGTTAAGAAATTTTCAAAAATATTCCTTCACCTAACTTGCCTGTATAAGAAAGTATCTGGGCAATTAAAAATTATTTCCATAAAACATAGAAAAGGGAACACAGCCCACGTACATGACCATAGGTAATATTACATCAATGACAAGAATTGAGTTTGACACTTTTCTTTGATTACCTTACGTGATATAATACTCTTAATTGGTTTTCTCAATTCAGGATTTGCACAAAACAATATCTGGTTCATTCGTTACACAGCAGCAGTTAACAACTGTAAAATAATCTGCTGTAATGATGGGCTATTCAGTTTCAGTATACAAATGACAAACCTTTAATTTATATCAAATCAGTGACACATTCAGCATATACAATATTTCCTTGGTACATGGCTGTCACACCGTTCTATTATACCACAAAACTTAATGGCGAAATAGAAAATATGGCCAGGACTAACACATATTAATAACTGCACAAAATTTAAAATTGGTATTACCTTTCAACATAAATAAACAAGTGCTTTTTTTATTAATAACATGCGTGAAACCACAGCATGGTAGGCCCCTTAAAGGGCAACATGCAGGAAAACTATTAAAATTTAACACATTAAAACTTGCTATTAAAAAACAAAAGCTGGACAAAATGTCCTCAAATAAAATTACATATTAATGGTCTTACCACAATACCAGCTGTAACTCAATCAATATCGAAACACTAGGTTTAAAACATAACACGCGAGTTGAGGTCACCGTTATTACAAGCCAACGCATAGATGAGCATAGACAAATGGGGGTGGCGAATCATTCCTACGTGCACATCAGTCCTGGAAACTGCAAATTACCTAATCAATGGCATTACGTGAAACAATCAATTAACATGTGCAAGGCAAACATCATTTCGCAAAGGTATACCGCAACACCCACTAAAGTTAAACACACTCAATTTACTATATGACAAGGTAAGAAGAAACCTGAAAATGCATAAATATCTAAACATGCACGACCTTTGCAACTCAGCAGCGATGTTCCTCAACTGATTCACAAAATATTACATTTTAAAATTTTAAAAACACATAAGATTGCAGCATCATATCTTTCGCAGTATCGGAAAAAGTTGCCTAGGTGTTAAATGATGAGCCATCAAATATAGTGGTAGACCATCAGCGACGTGCTTGCAGAGATTGATGGAAGCCTGAAGTAAAAGTGAGCGCACTGGTCAGACAGTAAAGCGACTCAATCGCCATGGCCTTCTTTGAATTTAAAATTAGTGGCGTACACCAGGGAGGGGAATGGCAAGGAGAAAGGAGGGGACATCGTGAAACCAGGAAAGAACGTTTCTACCGCAGCACGCATAGCAGTCATTAGAGGAAGTTCCAACATCATTGCCTCAACAATGTCTCCAACCTTTGAATGTAGCATTGGTAGACCCCATTAATGGAGAATATCTGACAGAGCACATATAGTCAAACCTCATTATAACAATCTCGCTTAATACAAAACTCCAGTTTTTGTAAAGTACTTTTACGTTCAGATATAATTAGTATATAGCCGATACAGGTTATTACTGATTTCGGTACAAACAGATACTTCCTGCCGATACAACTAATATCCGATACTGATACAGTGGAAATAATAGTAATGGACTGAAAGACTTCTACTTGCACTAAAAGTATTGTGAGAAGCTGATGAAAATCTGTCTTAAAGTCAGTGTCACACAATGTACTATTAGATTATTTAAATTAATATACAAAACATTAGGAAAATTAATTTCACGTTAATTCTTCAAAATCCGAGATTAAAAGCTGCACGCAAAATATACTTTAGCAATATATTTTTGAATTTAGGTCATGGCAATTTAAGCATGTTCTAAACAAATAAAATTAAAAATATTAAATCTACAAGGTCATGTATCACAGTTCTCAACATAATTCATATTTGTTCATATTCAGAAATTTAAAATTATTAATATGTAGGTATGGTTCTGAAATTCAGCACTCTCCTATTTTGCGGAGAATAGAATTGAAGCACTGCCAGTTCATTTGTTATGAATCCCAGAATCTTTGCTTTTAAAAGATTTTAAATACTGATATGACAAGGGTGAGGGAAGTGTGGTGCCTGCAAAGCTGGTAATTCAGCACAGTACAAGCTGTAGATGATTATCTCCTAAAGTGCCTGTCACAGCAGGTGGCCACAGTGGTAAGGGAGAGGCATTTTTCTGTTTCTTCCTCAGGCTTTCCTCTTCCTGTAAATGATTATCTCACAACAGGGAAGCATTTCACTTCCCTCTTTTGTCATCCTGGAATGACAATCTGTCAGTTTAATACTTGTAATAACAGCAACTGCTGACTAAAACTGGCAGCAATTAAGCCCCTCTTACTCCAACATTGCCACCCTATCATCCTCTCATTTAATGGAAAATATCAGGTGTCAATATCAGCTAAAAATAAAATCTGTTCAGGCAGCCCAATATTACTACTATCAGCTTATATTTATCGGGTATCGGTTTCGGGTCAGCACTACACAAAATTAAATAGGCTTAATAATGTTAAACATTAATTTTATTACAAAATACAGGTAATATGTATTACGAAGTGGTTTCAATACCACACGTCTTTAAATGCTGTAAATTTTTTTGTACTGTTAATATGAAATTCACCAGCAGACACAACATGCTTGTGAATAAGACAAGTCAGTACTTGAAAAGTCTATTCAAGTCTAGCTAGCAAAGATTGACTCATCATTCAAGTCTGTTTTTTTCCCAGCGGACAGGAGCTCCTGAACATGCAAGTTCAGTCATGCTTCTTTTAGGTGATAAAGAAATGTTCACACCTAACAGTTGCCTTACGTGTTTCATGAATAAAAAAAAGTTTACATGTGCTAAACCACTAAAGTTTCAGTGGAAGGGAAACAACAACTCCGCTACATGTATGACACACAAGCTATTCCAGTAATGAGATTGTGAAGCGATCATGTACAATTGTCGATGGTGGTTTGCTTTATGATTTGTTTCGATGCATGGCCAGGGGTAGTGAAAATAAAACAACAAATTATTTAGTGGGGCCAGTCGCATCAAACAATGAGTTAAGACTTTTGGGGTTAAATGTTACTGTGATATTTGTCATGCAGCGTTTAAGTCAGGAAGTGGAGGTCTTAGTTACATTTACAGTTTTAACTCGCGACACCAGAATCATGATATTGGGCACATTGTTTAACTGGCACGGCCCTACGAGCTGGCTGACTCTTGTTCACACAGTTAAAGGCTGTTCATGATAAAGTGAGCAATTTAGAATTCAACCTTAGAAAAATTCACTGCCCCTGTCTACATATATTTTAATGGGCGCACTGAGTAACTTTCGCCCAGTAAAGTTGGCAACGATGGATGGAATGGAGAGTAGTTCCATAAGTTAACATTGAATAAAAAATGTTGGGTAACCATTTGTGATCATTTTAATTATTTATTACGCACTCTGTTTTTTTAATGCCTAATTTCACAGTTTTACTTGACCGACGCATGGATAAAGTGATGAGGCATGGCAATAATAATTATACATAAGGTGGAAGAATACACAGCGTGCATACAAGTAGATCTTAAGCATGGCTTTCAAAAGTGCTAATTTTACCGTGAACAGCCTATACCTTGAGGTAAGCTGGTTTTCTGCTGCTGTGGTCCCGGCTGGAAACTCTTACTCTGGCTGGCGAGGACTGGTGTTCGCCTTGGTTGCTTGTGGACGATGAAGTGCTCTTGACTTGTGGGTTACTGCTGGGTGCTGCTGGACTGCAGGTCAGGGAACCACCAAACCTAGGGTTTGCAATCCCTAAGGAAGGTTCCTCATCCTTTAAGAATGCCTCAACCACAGGGTGAGGGGGACCTGGTAACTTAATTAAAGGTGGAAATAATGGGTTTTGTAAAGCAGAGTGGCGAGGCCTCTCTGTTCCATGGGCGGTTCGAACTTGGCTCCGCTCAATTGAACTGCAGATGAGGTCAGTAGGGGTAGGGGTAAGCAAGTTGGATTACCTTCGGAGGAGTATACTGCCCTTTTCAACCTTCTCCGCACACCTCCCTTCCGAAAGTATGGCATAAGGGGATAGGAACCAATACAGCCTCACTAAAGGCAAGCCAGTAACTTACTTCTGTACTGTGTACTTCTCAGTAATTCACAGTATCCCAGACAAGAACAGTTACCTTGTGCTCCTTTCGCCCGGCCCCAGGAGAAGCAGTGGACAGAGCATTAGGCAGTGCTCGAGCTGTTTGCAGGAACTACCCAGGTGTAGTATCCACAGGGGGTCGATCAGTCTATGTTAATTCCATCTCCTTTCCGGCCCCATAAGAAGCGGTGGTGGAGTATGGAATAACCCAGTTTGTTAGGTTCACCTGGTTGAGGATTTGCTAATGGTATAGGCTCTACCGAATTCTGCCTGTTTGGCAGAGCTCGGGTGTATTGAGCTTTGTGCTTCATAGTTTACCTGCTTCACTTTGGCAGGTTTGCTTACATAGGAACAACACAGTACTTCACGAAAATTAGTATTCAGAGACTAATGAGTTCACGTGTTATATTAAAACAGTAATAATAGCATGGTGGCCCTGTACTACCTCTTAAGCTAATTCTACTTGACACTGAAGTTTAGAGTAACGTAAACTACCAGGAGAAGGCAACCTGGATAAAAGAGTGATTGAGTTAAGAGATTTGGACTGCTCTTAACATTGAGGACTTGAGAGCCGATGAGGGTGATTGAGGTGAGTAAAGAGCAGCGTCGGAATGAAAGGGCAGGAGTAATATGAGATCCCCAAGAAAAACCACCGACCAACGGCATCGTCTGACACGATTTCCACATGCGAAAATCCAGAGTGACCCGGCCGGGGAACCTGGATCAAAGTTATGGGGGGAATTAAAGATGATTATCCAGTTAAAGTGTTTAACAACTCTAGCCTAAATATCACCAGTTGTTCTAAAGAAGCAGAAGAGGTGAATATCTACCAGAGGGGTAATGTTTAAGTTGATGTCACTGTCCAGTGAGGCAAGTTCCTGAAGAGAACTGACCTAGTCGTTACCAATTTCTGGGGTTAATACCAGGGTTTGTAAGGAAGGAGCAGACATCTTAGCGAGACTCTGGAGGGTCCTTTCTTCCAGAAGCAGAGGGGTCTGCAGTTGCTGAAGAAGAGGCTTCTGGTAAGTGTTGTCTTCGGCTGGTAGAGATTCCGGTCCAAGAAGAGCGGTGGAATCTGCGAAACCGATGGCTACCTCCGGCCCTATACAAAAGTGGTGTAGGTGTAGAGATTAAAGATTGGTGGTCGCCTCAGTCCTTTTACTCTAATCTCGTACAGGAGCTCTTTGGCCAGGGGTGTGGGGAGTGATAGCCTTGGCTGCAGGGGTTCAAAATTCAAAAGTTCTGAGGCAGCACTATCATCCCTTATCTTCAGCCACAGTGTGCTGGTACAATGGGTGCTGCCCTCCCATGGCATGCTCTGGACCTAGTGTGACCTGGGTCTTTGTTCTCTAAAACATACTAGAATAATTGAGTTGACACATACCACACAACTGTTTTCCACAGCCTGCTGTTTAACAGACACCCCGCACCAACTGTGTTTTCAGGTATGATGTCTTGCTCCGGGAATAGTAGAGAGTCGAAAGGTCACTTTACCCCCTCGTCTTCACCTTTTTATAAAGAAGGGAGCAGCTGTGAAAACAGTTTACCTCCACCCCTACCCCCTTCTTACTATCCTTGCTATTTCTTCCCTTCCCTCTGACACTCATAAATGCCAAGATGGTAGATTATCTCACAGCATAATAGAGCTAGGAATAAAAACTACAAACTGTGTTTGAAAAAACAGTGTAACACCTTTTCATACAGGTTTTCATTTCTAGAAGACATGTACTGTTGGTAAAAGGATGCTCTCTTACACTGGCAAACTTTCAATGTCCACTAAGGCAAGACTTATAAATTATTTATCATGAAGAATAACTCAAAACTACCTGCAACATTTTATGTTTGTCAAATAGGCAGAAAAATATCTACAGTTCATATAAAGGCAGAAGCACTACTTCAATCAACATCGGCAAATTCTGCAGAAGCTGATTTAAATTGGCACCGCTCTAGCGGTGAGCATAAAGTGTGTTTTGTTTGTATTTGTGAAATGCGAAAAAGCTATAAAAATATTATTTGATTGTACTTCACACATCTTATTTAATTTTGAATAGAATTAAGAATCATATATATTCCCTTAACTTTGTGTCTTCACAAAAAAGTGTTAACAAATTGTGGGTCATGTAATTAGACAAACAATAACACTAATGGTGAGTTTGTGTGGGATGTAGGCCATTCACATGACTCTGGAATATACTCCATGTAAACAGCACAAGTTTAGTGTACACACTATAACATTCCTTCATGCTACTGTGTTTGATTTTGCAGTCGTGAGCCGGTGAGCATGCAGTTATTATAGTGTGCCAAATTTGTTAAAACTACATACTTTAATGCTAGGAAAGGGGGATTTTGAAGCTTGTATATATTACTGTAAGGCTTGAACCCACACACCTGGCCAACATTCCATAAAAACCTGATATAATAATTTCACTTTTGGTAAAATGGTAGTTGTGTATTTGTAGTGGCTGGCGAGTTTGATTTTTACAATTTCAAGTTGCTTCAAATTGTATTAAACTCAAGTTGAGCTCAGTATAAAATATTTGAGTTAAAATCGAGTTTGCACGATAAGTGTAAATACACCTGTACCTCATAACCTCCCCCTCTTACAGCCATGGTTTACCAAGAAAAAATATTTTTACTAGATTCTACTAATAAGAATAATCCTTTGCCTGGTTAAGTGATTTACAGAGCTCCTTTCCCCTCTCACCGATGAGTGAGTAACTATGATAGGAACGGTAAGGAATATCAGCCATGTGATACTGACAGAAAAAAAAAGAACTGTTAAAGGGGTGGAATGAGAGTGTAGCGTTCAGGCTGGTCCCTAATTCAGCATGCCACCAGGTGAGTGGACAAGCAGTCCACATTTCTAGTTTTTGTTAATAGTTTTTTTTTTTAATACACATATTTTTAAAATGGTAATTTAGTTTCTTTTTTTAATAGTTGTTGGGTTGTACATATTTGTGTTGCACCGAGGCTGTACCTGTTGACCTTGATAGATTCCAGTCATGTCATGTTTCGCCTGGTATGGTGGCGCCTCACAGCTGGCAAAATAAAGTTACGTATCATGCCATGCGTCATCAGGTTTCATCACAATCTAACATCAGTAATAACAACCAGTGTCAACACATGTAGCTAAGTTGTTATCAATACGACACAACTTTAGTGGATTAGCAACGTTTAATTATTGGTTCGCAAGATACAAAACGTGATTGTTAGGTGCAGATATTTGTTTGTTTATATCCTAAAAACACTTGTGTCTCAACTTGCACATTCAGTAGGTCGATGCCTGCTGGGAAAAAAACGTGATTTGAATGATGAGTTGATCTTTGTTAGTTTGACTCTACTCAACTCAATTTTTCAATTCTTCACCCATCACTGTGTATTTGTATCTTTACTTTTCACTGTTCTTTACAGTGAAGATTTGAGAAAGTATTTGAATCATTCGAAGCATTTAGAAGATTTCTTTGGACTTTTAATTTTTAGTTTCACACACTCATGTGTTAAGAGGTTTCAGTTATAAATACATATAGCTAACTAAGATCAGAGCTGAGTTACATGCCAGTTATTTACTTTGTGCACGTGTTGTGGTTGCTGGCTGGGCGTGAAATCTGCCACATTGGGACAGTAGTTGTGGTAGAGGGTATGTTGATATCTGTTTGCTGACTCTAACCCCTGACTCTTAAGTGTCAAAGGTATTCAGTAGTGTGCGGTAGATCTACGAGTGGATTCCTTATTAGTTAAGGAAGTGTACGCAGACCAACATGACATCAGCATCACAAATGACATTTAAGTAATGTCAGACTGTTTACTGAGGATTGTGCTGTTGGGATGCTTTCTCTGTGTACAATCGTGGGTGGGTTGGTTTGGTGTGGATAAAATTATACAGGATCAACGCCTTACCTTGGACATGATGGCTGTGGAGCTCTCGCTGGTGGAGACTGGCTACTCGCTGGTGGTGACTGCCGAACAGCGACCGCTGCTGGTTGTGATGGAGTCGTGTCCAAGTAATAAACCAAGTTAAAGGAGGATATGACCAATGAGTATAAATTCAAATCCTAGTAGTGAATCATGATACTGAATTATTAATTAATAAATGTTGTGGGGTTTATTCAACGTGCTAGTTGTTGATTCAGACAAAGGTGGTGGAGTATTTTTTTCTGTTTCTTTATCTGCTCAAGTAGCTTGTTAATTAGATTATGAACCTCTAGCTTTCTCCTATACTTCACTCCACCTTTCTTGACATACAGCATTAGAATGGCAGAAACAAGTAACACTGGGAAGTAGCTGGTGTATCACGTATCCCTGTCACATCGTGCTGTGCACTTTACATCCCACAAGTTCACACACACTGATGTTCCTGCTCAGCTTGTTAAGGCGGTGGGTGCAGGTGCTTGCGGGGTAGCAGCGACAGGTAAGGTTTCACTGACAGTCCAGTGGTCAGTGGAATCCTCTCGCCTTTCCTTCTGCCTTTTACAGTGGTGAGGCTGAGTAGGGAGGAACTCTGATCACTGAATTCCACACGGGAAAAGTGTTTGCGTGCCTTAATTGCTTATTACGTGAGGCACCTGCTATTCCTTGAAAAAGGATTCATTGAGATATGTTACTGGCTTTAAAGGGTTGCATGAAACAAATGTAATATTATGTAAATTCCTTAAGGGCTGGTTGTAAGTGAGGTGAACCTTATTCAGTTAAATAAAAGATTTAAATCAATGGTATAAGTTTTTATTAATAAGCTGTTATAGACAATGGAGCTGCACTCTCCTAGTAATATATATAAATAACAATGAAAAGAAAGGGGTGATTCGAATTCAGATGAAGGAGTCCTGAAGCACATTAGTAATGTTTGAATGATCTGAATATTTCGTGATATTAAGAAGTCACAATAAAAGATTGAAATAATTTGTATTTAATATGGACGTGTTCTGAAGGAACCTTATTAAAGCAGCACCAGAATGGTGCTGAGGAATGGTGTGGCTGTTAACCCAGAGGGAACAATGTCAATAGTAGGAGTCCAAGGAAAATCTAGAGGAAGGTTCTCAAGGAAGCGTAGGTGATTGATGGCGTTGGCAGATCCTCTGTTGGCATCTGTGTCCAAAAGGCCTCTGGAGATGGAGATCGCTTGAAGAAGTGGAAGAGTCTCTGGACTGCTGGCGGGATCTTTGGAGCTGTTGTTGTGGATGTAGAAAGTCGAGGACCCTCAGAAGACTTGTGGTAACCGGAGCAACATGATGGGATCTGGCAGCTAGTGGATCCAGTTAGTTCTATCTCGTGGCCGTTACAGCATTATACGGGGGCTAGTGCTTAATCTTGGATGTGCTAACACCTCACAGTGGCCATTACATCAGTGGAGGTGCAGCAGACTGCCCTGAGACCATGTTCTACAAGTCTTTTTATAGTGATTCTTCCAGCTTGGTCGCACTCAAAAGGGTGAGGGGGAAGCTAGCTCCGCTCTCTTGGGGTTTGGTCAGGTGACGTCACGCATGGATGACTGTATTCTTATCTTTGTGGCGCTTGCTGTGTAGCGGTAAGGTGTTGATGTGTTCTGGCCAGCCCGTGCATCTTGGAGGCAGTGAATGCTCCACCGGGTGACGCTTTGCTCTCTAGCAGTGGGATTGTGAACTACCACTGCCATTCTGAAGTAGCGGGCAATTCAAACTATAGTTTAGGGGTGACGCATGAAAGGGCTTCGTGATGTGTAGCTTTGCATAGTAGAATTACGTGTTCTAGTCTTAATATGGGGCTGTTTCCAAGGCTCTTGTGTAGGCACATGTCCTGTCTCCGTTTCTTCCTTCGTAAAGGGTTTCGGACTGGCCTATAAGGCACAATGGATTCCAAGATGAGGCCCAGTCATAAGTAGAGTGTGCTTCATAAAAGCACAGAAAGCATTACACATCAACTTTTATATTAACTGTAATGGTTGATAGAAATTGATGAATAATGTTTCTTTGGACTGGTAATGTATTATTAAAATAGTAAAGCCTTAATTAATCTACACAGAAATTGTTTTCCTTTATCTCTTTACCTATAAGAGTGAAAGAACTGGGTAATGGTAATATATTTTCTTTTCTGACAATTTCACACAATCACTTAAAGTACACTAATTGTTATGTCCTTGGCAATGGTAATTATTGTTTAGAGCAGATGTTTTATAGTGAGCAAAAGAAATAAAATAACGAACAAAGTTTTTTTAAAGTATTATGTTGTAGACATAGCGAACAAAATATGTGTATATCCTATTGCCTGTGTGCATATTCATGTTCGTCTTCGTGATTTATGTGCACCGTCTGTTTCATGTTTCCAGGTAGGTCCTGTTACTATAGTTTTTAGATATGAAAGTTTCACTAGAATGTTGTGTTGCAGGATTGGAGAAACTAATGGTGACTTGCTGATCTACCATGTTATTCTTACATTGAAACCTTTTTGCCACTCAGCATTTGAGTTGGTTATGGACTTCACGCACACATGTTCGGATAACAGATTCAGGTAATCTTTACTACACAGTATAATTAAACACCACTGTATTTTGTATTACCAGTTTCTTTTAAAAAGTACTATGTAAGTACATACCTTTGTTTTGAGCAAAACTGAGAAAACTGCTATTGTATTTCCTATTAGGAAAGTAAAATTTTCTGCATTGTTTTTTCAGTTTTGTCATTATATTTCTGTTATTTTTTTAATTTATGGCTAATATCAGTACTTAGATTAGAATGTTGAATGTTACCATAGTTACACAGATAAACTGCATGTACGCAGTTTCTGAGGGTATAGAAGCCTAGGATTTTTAGTAGGTGCCAAGCCTAAACGATTACACTGAAAAGTTGTATAGGTTCGAATCAAGCTAAAGCTCAATTTCTTTTATTATGTGTAAAATCGAAACTGAAATACAGTGGAACCAATACTGGTAGTTTTTCAAATGATCAGTGTTAAAATTGTGATGCATGCTGACTAACAGTGCATACAGACTTCATTTTCATCCATATGTCATTAACTCATTTGCTTGTGTGGCAGTGCAAGATGTTACAGGAATCGTGATATTTTCTCTTGGTTACTCAACCTCCTCGTTCCCCCACCCAAGCACATTTTCATGACACTTTTGGTTATGGGCTCAGATGTGAAAACATTCTTGGTCTCTTCCATTCTCCCCCTCCCCCTTCCCCCTTTTTTTTACAATGATTGATCCTTGTCTATGTCAAGATGATAGGTAATCTTACAGTAAGGTGGCATTTGCTACAAACTTTGTTTAAAGGAAACAGTGATAGTTGAGCCTCTTTTTCATTGAAACTTTCATTTCTCAAATACAATGTATTGGCGAAAATGCTTATTTATACTGGCTCATGGCGCATCCCTGCGCATTGAGCATGAGCACGCTACATTTAGACTTTGCCCCATCTTAGAGTTGCTGCGCTCATATTGGCAAGTCAGACCATGACAGTTCAATTAATCACATGCCTACAGGGTCCAATAACAAGAAATTACAGACGCGTAGGTAAATAAAATTTGTACTGTCCACGCGAAGCCGCCATGCGGTCACCTATTTCCCTCACAAGATATTGTATTGTTTGATGAGTCATCGACAGCCAGCTAACAGAGAAACTAGTTCCCAGGGATGCTGTAATTTGGCAGCACCCCACCTACAATGTTGTCACTGCCACCAGAGCCAGGGGCCAATGCGATGGATATATCAACACAACAGCTTCCAACGGTCGAGATAAGAAAAGGGTGGTGTAGCCTCCAGCACAGCATAAAGGTTCGCTGTTATATACTGGCCACCCCTGTACCCCTCTCACAGCCTAAATTTTTGTATAGAAGGAAGTGCCAATTCCTAGAAGAAGAGAATTTGTTGGCCCTTCAGCCTGAACAAGGCCAAAATCACAAGTCTGAGTAGGACTAATGCTCCGTCTCTCCAGCTTGAGTAAAGCCAAGGGTGCCACAAAGGAAAGTGGTAACAACCCTGACCTCACAGTCTGAACAAGACTGTCTGACCACTAGGCCACTCTTGCCGGTGTGATTGCAGTAAAACTCTCCATGATAAGCTGTGCTACTCTCACTGCTCCAAGCCTGCAAAGACTGGAGTCTATCTGACAGAGCATCACTGCTAGACCCCTCGAAATGGAGTACTGTCTCTGAAGACGCCTCCATAATTTACATCAGCAGCACCTGGAAGACACCACTATGCCAGTGTTCAGAGGTATTACGACGTCCTCACCTGTTTCCCTACCCGGAAAGCCACTTCCTTTCTTATTTACAGTAGCAGGTAGCACCGGCATCCCTTCTGGACTAAACCCCCCCCCCCCCCCCCCCCAATTCCCGTTTCAGAGTCACCCAAACTCTTAAGATCTTTTGGGTTATTATTTATGCAGGTTGCCTTCACCTGCCGTAATATTAATATTAATACATATAGAGCTACGCATCCCAATGTTTTCCTATCGTATAAAATAAATATTTTACAGTGTGATTAAATATTGGTAGTACCTTCTTTTGCCCTTAATTCAATGTGGAATACTCAAATTGGGTCCTAAATTAATAATTGTCTCTCTCACTGAAAGGTACGGACGGATTTAATAAACTGGGATTATCCCCAGCCTGAACAAGGCCGAGATACCTGAGGTTTGTTATAAGCCGTCCAAACTCCAGCTGGAAGAACTCGCAAATAACAAGACTGATATCCTCGCTCCCATCTCAGTCCCATCCTGAGCAACATCGGATTCAGGAGATATTGGCTTCTGTCTTGTGGTTTGAGAGTTTCACTTCACATATTGATCAAAGGATCATATTTGCTTTTAAGTTAGGTACTATCAGTGTGAGGAACGAGCAGAGCAGAGATCCTTGAACTTCTCCCAGCCTGAACAAGGCCACGCTATTCTAGGAACAGTCAGAGTTGCCCGTCCTCCAGGTGGGATTCGATCCCAGGAACACAGGCTTGTCTATTGTCCCCTGCTTCAGTCCCAGCCTGAACAAGGCCAGACACGAGAGGCATTGGATATCACCTAGTGATTCGCATGTTGCACCAATCAAAGTATATTTCGGATCTCGTCACCTAAGATTTCCCGCAACTATCGTTTTTAAGCTGGTTGTTTATGCAAACTTCTAGTAGCTGGATGTGAAATACGTCACTCGTTCCGTTTATAACAGCATGTGGTGCTTTGTCTAACGTCTGTCTTTCATCACTGCAGCGCGGTGTGGTGTGCGAGACTGACCTGCTACTTCCCCCTATTTGCCTCCAAGAGGGGAAGTGGTTACGTATAGCAACGAGCGCGGCAACCTTGCATCCACTCTCCCACCCTTCTTCCTCTCTCACCCTTCTTTCTGTCTCTCTCTGCCGTGCATCATCCTTCCTCCCCTTATATACCTTACCGCCGAGAGGAGAAGATGGTGTCTAGCATTCCGGCCACAGAGCAAATGTGTGCCTGGCAAAAGTGGAAATTTTATCAAGATTATGCATTGCTCAAAATAGTTGCACCTATTATCACTTGTATTTCAAAGGAAATGGTTTAGCTTGAAAATGTTACGCAAAACATATTAACGAAGAATTATAAGGTTATTTTTTCCCGTATGGTTGGTGTTTCATTGTATAGCGTGTTAAATTTACATGACTTTAAAACGTGATACTTATTTAACTCAAAGGGCAGCAATTTTGCAAATAAAATTATATGCTTAAAAGCATATACTCTATCACTTGTCACCTAATTTGTTTGAACATCATTCAATTTGTATTATAAGTGTAAACTTAATTTTCAGTGACATCTTACGGGGTAAAAATCAGAGGATTTATATTAATTTATATCAATAGACATGTGTTTTTGAATTAACTAATAAAATATATGGCCTATTCAACACCTTTCTATGGTAGGTAAGCAACGAGCCAAGTGCAGTGCAACTAACGACAGGGAAAATCAGAGGACTTGGTTTTGAATGATTAATTATTAAAGACAGTGAAGAAATCAATTACAAGCATCTTATTTACTCATTTCTGTTTCAAAATTACAAGTTTTCTTTGCAGTCAAATATAATTAATTACTTTAAAAGACAGACATTTGCTATGAGCGCCAAGATGTAGCGGCATGGAGGGGTAATCCTCCCACCACCACTGCTCCTCCATCTGCCGTGAACACACTACCCAATCGATAACTTCTCTATGCGCTCTTACTGTATGAGTGCGTGCGAAACGTTCAAAATTTGATTTGCATTTCGTGTCATATTATTTTCATTTTCAGAGGGATTGCAAATTTTAGGTCATCTTTCATTTTGTCATATTACAATAAATTATATACTGTATTTTATATATGTAAACAATTTTTGGAGAAATGATTTTTAGTGCATTATTTACAGTAATAATTTTTCTAAAAATCAGTGCGAAGGGTATTGCTATCAGCATTGGTATTGGGGTATCGATATCGGTATCGAAAACGTGGTATTGGAACATCTCTAACCGTCACAACTATTAATAACCTAAACCTCTCTGTTTTCATTCTCACAAATATCTTCTAGCTTTTTATCATAATGACTTGAGGCATTTAATGTAGTTACCTTTGTTCTACACTTCTCCCTAATCTCATTCCTTTTGCTATTAACATTTAGTTCTAAGTTTAAATCTGTGAAACTATCATTAAATACTACTTATTGCACTTTGTACCTGGCGAATTTTTTCTGTTAACTCTACTTTTTGTGTATCAAATTTTTAGGTTAATTCTACATTTTGTTGCATCCCAAATTCCCACAATTTGTTTTTCAGCTCATTTTTTAACTCCCTTATCTCTGTCTTCGATTCTGCACTTTGTTCATAAACTAATTTTATGAACAAGTTTATGTGCTCACTCATAGCCGCAGTTTCTGTTCTTTCAGTTCACTCGTTGGTATTACCAAGGCCTGAACCTTAAATATTAACTATCATAGCGGATAAGTTTCCATCTGTTTCCTGTTCAAAACCTATGAAATCTTCCCCTTCACTTACTCGCCCTTCCCATTTGTCAGGCATTCTGAATATATCTATATGAATACACAATTTAAATTATAAACACACTGCCTGGCCAAATTTTACACAGGAGATACTAGAACAAAAAAAAAAAAACTTAATATTCTACAACAAGAAATTTCCAAATATTTACGCTTGCAGAATTTTTGGCCTTTTTTCTTGTCTTTCAGTTTTTGAACCAAACGTGAATTTAAATACTAAGAAACAACATAACCTATATAAAAGAGTACAAAAGAAATTTAATTGTGATTACTTGGCCTGTTGGCTTCTCTGATGACTGATGACTTCTCAGACATGGTAAATACCTTTGTATAATGCTGCTTGAGATTTGTTGTCTTGAGGATTCTTCGTAGCTCTCTGGAACATTGGAATGGAATGTTAGAACCTGGAACACTGCTGCGTGGGATTTGTAGTTGTTTACGAATGCACTTTGGCGCACTGCAAATTATTAATGATCTTCATGCCGGTAATCTTCACTGTAGCAGAGCCTGTAAAAGCTCAAGCACATACGTCAGTCACCATTATTCTAAGGTTGCAAAGTATAGTCATTAGCCTTACGGCAATGTCAAAAAATAACAACTGGACATCACAGTCAGGGTTCACTTCAGCAGTAGAGTATGAGACAAAGTTGCCATGTACTAAGAGAAAAAAAATTAATTTAATTTTGGAATAGTTACTCACTTTTATGTAATACTTCAAATATCAAATAACAGATTCACAACACTAATACAAACAGTTTAATGCAGTAGACAAATATGGGGCAGTATCACAGTAGTTTGTTTGTTAATGTCATCATTTTTAAAACTTGCATCAATGGGTATGGCACACACCATCATACCTCGTTCACGGTTAGTTATAATTTGTTACAGGGCCCCTGGCGCTCGGAGCGCAGCTAGGCACGTGCCTATCCCCTCTCCTACTTCTCCTCTTAATAATTACCAGTAGTATTTGTGTGTCTTAGTTCCATACACTATGTGTACCTGTAGGTAGTAACTTTTCACAAACAATGATAATAAGTTTATAATGTCAAAAATTATCAGCTTTGGTCAAACATTTCCCCAGTCACTAAACCAAGCAATCTTTGTACTTAGATGTGCTATAAGAATAGTAATATTTTGTTTTTTACTTGTAGCATTTTCCTTTTCCAGAACGGAGTTCCTCCAGAAGTGGTTTTATGTGCTGCCAGAGGTTGCCTACGAGAATATCCATGCTGCATATATCTACAATTGCAATGGCTGGGTGCGGGAGTACACAAAGTTCCATGATCGCATCCTCGCTCCATTGAGGGTACATTTCAACCTTAATTTGATTTACAGGATTGCATTGTGAATTTTAATATGTGTAAATTTTTTTCCAGCTACTACAAAATTGTAGAATAAGGGTTATAGCAATATTTTAATAGTCGAGACCTGTGCTCTGCCACCAGCCAATGGACATTGTGTGTCCAGGCGACCCATTGTAACCTCTGGCAATATTGTAATAGGTGTCCGACAAAAAGTTGTAATTTCTTAATGTCACAAATTATGCTAAAAGTTGAAGCGCAATAGCTATATTCATTTTAAAAAAACACTGTGTTGTAGAAGACGTTAAAATTAAGCATAAGCCTGTGCAGAGCAAGGAACCCTTATGTTTAATATTCACATAGTTTAATTTAAGTTAAAAAGCTCTTACTAATTTTGTAAAAAGATGTATTTAAGAAAACACAACAAAATCTACAAAATTAGAAACTACGACATTTTGTGTGTTTTGTAAGTGCATATATGTATGTACATACAATAATGCATGCATATGTGTAGGTGTAGATATTGGCAGATGGGGTAGGGTGGATTTTGTGTATTAATAAAAATTGAACATGGGTATTTCTTAATATTGCGGCAGTTTATGAAAGTACTTACAAAGATTTGCAGTTGTGAGACAGTGATAATGTTCTTTAACAAGTGAATCACCAGAACAGTATTTGTTTTAAGTGATGGTCCAGTAGCCAATAACTGGTATCGGGTATCACTATTATCTCTACATTTACCATTAATCTTTCATGGCGTTAATATTAGAACATTGGTCATTGATTATCACGTCATCATTTGATTGCATCTGCTGCACACTTAGTGCAGTGCATTACATTTTACTATAGCAGTGTGACTTACTTAACATGATGATAAAGTCTGAACAATGGTATTGTAAAAAAAATGTTGTAAATGGGAAAAGGGAAAAAGAAGAAATCCATTCAATGGGTTTTGATCCCGGGGGGGGGGGGGATTATTAGGAAAGAAGGGGAAAAAGGGAAAATTGGATTAAGGGGAGGAGGGTAAATGGAGAGAAAAATGGGGGAAAGGAAAGTTGGTGAATGGAGGGGATTATTAATACTTCCTTATTAATTTAATCTTGTTAATTAATTGATTGATCTCAATCTTAACTATGTATTGGTTTATTCTTTAACCACTGTTTTAACTAGTTCAGCATGTTCAAAACAAAACGAAAATAACTGAAACAGCTTCAAAACTCGTAAGACTCGTAGTGGAGTGAGATGTAGGGGAAACTCAAATAACTAATTTATAACTACTAAACCCCTTAACTCTCTTTAAAGAAGTAAACTTCTTAAGTTGAGGCACAGTCTCTCAACTCCACAATTACCTATACACCACAGCTCCTCCTCAGCTGCACCTTATCGTCTGCTCAACACTGCATATAATTAAAGACCATCCTACACCTCCTCCCTAACCATCTCTGAAAACTCATCTCTGAAAAACTTCTGCATTATCATCTGTTTCAAATACTGATCTGTATCAAATTCTGGTGGAGGCATTCCACCACAAGGCGCTTTCTATAAACCGTGGCGGTCTTGAAGCCCAAAACTTAATCATTTCGTCAATTTTTAGGTAGAACCCAAACTCACTTTCACTGCATTTAAAAGGTCATGCGCAATCCTAGACAAGTAATCACTGACAAGGTAAAATTGAAAAAATAAAAAAAAAAAAATGTAATTAAATAAAATAATTAATCAAATTAATAGCTTCTTTAAAATTAACCAGATTCATGAAAAGGGAGGGTGAAAAATAACTTTTTAGAAATAAAAGATTATGTTTTTCAAAAAGGTGTTACAATTTAATTTAAATAGTCAATATATAAATCTGATACAAAAATATGTTTACATGAGTCAAATAAACAAAAGTACTTTGGTAGTATACTTTGGTATAAACTGGAAGGAATTTAGATAAAAAGTAGTTTCTTTGTTAATCAAGCTGTTAACATTCTTTAACATAAAAATTAAAATCACAGACATCTTTTCATATTTATTCATGTTTAAAATTTAATTTAATAAGAAAACAAATGTGTTAATAATACTTCGACTTGGGATGTACTGCACAAATAATTAAATAGAAATCTATTCCTCAACAACAACTAAAAAATTCATTAATAATTCATTATTTCTTTAGGCCAACTCAAAAATGAAATAAAATAACCAATGTTAAAAAGGTAGAATAACATCATTATTACTATAAATCATGGATGGCCTTCAACTCATTGTAATTCTGTACCATTAATCATTTGAAAACGTCTTAACTGTAACTGAATGGTCTTACTTTATCATTACATTTTTCATACTGGGTCACAAATGTTTTCAAGAACTTGTTTCATTTTCTACAGTCACTGCAAATAACTATTTCTTAATCTATATTTACAATATGTCGTCATAGGCTTTTTTTTATCAACAACGTGACGGCAACTGGACACAAATTTACTACGGGAGGAAAACATCTATTCACACAGATAAAATAAAAACTCTCGATACTGTTTTACAACTGTCTACTAATAAACTCCTGACCTACCGACCAAACTGGAACGCTCTCATTCGTTGGAGTCAATCTCAAAAAAAAGTAAATCACTTATCAACAATAAAATTCATTAGGCCACCTCTTCGACGATTATTTGTTAAACTTGATCTTTAAACTTACTTGGCTTTTAGATCTTACTGTTACTTAAACTAAATTTACACATGATACCGCCTAACTAAAACCCCTACAAATCAAACTATACCTATGTGTCCTGATTACTTATCTTTTATCGTCTACATGATGTCTGTCCTTGAAGGCTCCTCCCTCCTTCTTACTCCACGCCGACTGCGACTCCTCGGCTTCCGATGACTCTGCGCAATTGCGCTCAACTGACCGACTGCGCCCGTGTGTCCCCACTCTACTACATCTCGTTAAAACCTGACCTCCCTCCACAGCTACACTCCAACCACAAAACAGAGCCTTGCATCACCGCACACACCACTTGGTCTCCCAGCCAATCACTACCCTTCTCGGACACTTGCGGCAGTCCACAAACAAAAGCTCAGCACGAGACCACTCCCTTCTCCCCTCAGCTGTCTAGACTTTGCGGCCCGCAGCATTACTTCTCCCCTCTTCCCTGCTAAGGCTCACAAACACACAGCTGTCGATTTCAAAAGGTCGACATTGACTGATCACTCCACTAACTTTTCAATACGTATGCGGCTCGGAAAACAGTTCCAAACCACCGCAGTATGAAACAAAACAATTCGGGATAATGATGACTGCTACTTTACCGTCGTAGCGGCGAAGGCAAACACGCACAGCTGCGCCTGGTACCTAAAATGCTGAAGCTGACTTCAGATTGATACTAACTGCAAATATCACTTGTAGCAGCTCAGAAACTCTTGACTGTAAGGCTACGATTCCAGATGTGACAAAAGGATGCGATCTAGCAATTTTATATGCCAAATCCATTTTTAAAATAATTAAATCGCATCCTAAACATGACCGAGTTACAAGACCGAACTTTCCACAAGATTTAAAAGGGATAAAATGAATTATTTGCTGCTTCCAATAAAAACTAAATAAGGACCCTAGTAGGAGACTATTGCAGATATTGGTGCAACTCAATAATTTTACTAAAATTCTTGCAAATTTCTCACTTTCAAGAATCATTTTCTCAATCTCTTCTGAAAATATGGTTTATCTCTTCAATTTCACCCCCAAAATCAAGATAATTTGACCCAAATCTGTTTTCTCAATCAAGTGCACTTTTTTTAAAAAACCTACTTTGTTCACTCTTTGATCAGTTGCTATTTTCAGTGTGAATGAGGCAAAATTTAGGTGAAAAATGGTTAATATTTGCTTAAAATTTGAATAATATAGCAAGAAAAGTATGAAAATTCTTCGAATTTCATCATAAATATGATGCTTGAAAATGAGTTGCTGTAGAATCACTCACAAAGAGTGAACATATGTTGAAAATTGATTTTGATTTTGACCCCACATATGATTTATTTTGTGTTGCGCTTTGAAAAATTTGACGGGGATTTAGATATTTGTTTGAATTTAACGTGAAATTGGTTGAATTTTAGTCTAATTATTGAGTTGCGCCAATATGTGCAATAGACATCTACTGAATTTATAAAAAATGGTTACACATAAACACTATTTTAAAAAACTGCAAAACTCTTGTAAAGAAATCGCCATCTCCTCACTGTGCAATATTTACAACCTACCTATTACGATGAGGAGATGGGGATTTTTTTTCTGCTCTGTTGTCATTGCATAGAATCTACACAACAGGAGCAGAGCGAGTTTTGGCTCAAATTTTGAATGGTTTTGGTGATGATGTAATATTGTGAATATGCGGGCTACACATATCCACAGTGCTAAATCGTCTGCTCAGACCGGGAATCGAACCCCCAACCTTTGCATTACACACCAAACACCCTGTCACTCGAGCCATGCGACAGGTCAAGAAATTGAGCTCTCCAAAAGTTGTGACCTGCAATGTGTTCGCAGCGAGTAGAGATAGCGATGGGGCGACAATTTTACTGCATCTTGTGACGAGCTGAAGCCTGTTATCATGCTCGCCGCGCTGTGCCTCGCTAAGAGTTCCCAGCAGCTCGAGTAGATATCAGCACAGTTGCAGTTGTACAATAACATTCTTCCTGTCGTAAACAGAGTTCACTGTGATCAGGCACTCACGACTTTGGAGATACACTTTGTCCTATTGCTATGAGAGTGTGCAGCTATCACAGAGGAAAACTCGTGTCGAGGCAGAGTGCACTGTAAGATTGCTTTTTTCTGTAGTCGGTAGACTGGGCGACGGCCGTGAAAACAGATAAAGAATTCAAGTTTACAATTCACAAAAGACAGAAAGTTAAAAGATAACATTTTTATTTGATTTCAATATTTTCTACTGTCCTTTTTTCTGCTCAAATGTAATGTTAAAAAACCATCATTTTCATCCCAACACTTAAATAAACACAGAGAATTTGTGTTATCTCGTACTAATTGCTTGGGGACTCTGGAATATTTCTACGCAAGATAAAAATCATAAATTTTTTATGCTGACCTCTAGAAAAATATTTGTGTACTTCATCTTGCTCATCCAATATTACATCATAAAAAATTATAAGAGAATTATTTTCACATTGATCTAGTGAAAGTATTTCACCATTGCTACTTAAAAAATAGGTAATTTTTTAATTAAATTTTTTGGATATCACTTCTAAATTATTTTGCAATTGAATATATTTAGGTTGATTCGAACTTTTAGAGAAAACATAGAGTTTTTTTTTTTAATTTTGCCATTGTTCCTTATAAATAAAATTAATGATTAAATTCATCTTCCCGCAGTTGCTTTGCCCTACTATCAACCGGCAAATATTATCGAGCAGTAACTCACAATTTTTTTTATTCTTGCAAGTTTCCTCAGAATTTAAAACGCCTACTCATTATTTTTTTTTTTTCATTTAATTACAATAATTTTTTGTAATAAATGAATAATATTAAAGTTTTCAAGTTAACAAACAATAGTTCTATTCTAAAGAAGAAACTTCATTATGATATGATAAATTGATAGCATTAATTAGTTTTCATACAAAATTTTTTACTCCAAATGTGGAGAGTAATACTATAACTACAATTGAAAAAATGAGTCCTGTTGTGAGTATTAATACTGTTATATATATTTCTAGAGGCCAATATGATATTGAATCTTTGAAAGCAGCCATAAATTTAATTGAACCATTTTCAAAAACAACTGAAATAACAACAGATAATGTGAAAATAGAATAACAATTAAAACCAGGTTTGATATTAAACTTGATGATACTTAGTCTGATATTCTTGGTTTTGAAAGAAAATTAACTATTGAAAAAGACAAAATATTCGTGGGCACTAAATTGCGTAATTTTAATCCATATAGATCAATAAATGTTAATTGTAACTTGGCATGTGGCATGTTTAAAAAATATGATGAATCTAACAACTTGGAGACAAATATTATTGCTACTTTTCCACCAGAAACTATGTTATTTATAAGCAACCATATCCAATCTTTTATAAAATTAATAATGTGCAATTTAATAACATTGTTTTAGAAATTAGAAACGAAATTGGAAATTTAATTGATTTTGATTGTAGTGACATTGATGTTGTGTTGCAAATTAAAGATGTTTAAAAGTTCGCTATTTTATTAGAAAACATAAAGGATGCCTTGTTTTAGGGCCCCCTTAATATCTCTAAAATATAAATCTTTTCTTTCAAAAATAGTTGGTATCCAAATTCTATGATAAAAATTGTATTTTTTTCATTAAATGTTAGACGCGGCATTAATTATTAATTTTAATATCTATACGGCTGTGTATCTATTTTATTTTCTACAATAATTCTCTTGTTATCACAAAGACTCAGAGCTATTTTATTAACCCCTACTGTATCTATTTGGTGTTTCTCACTTCTTATCAAATTCATTGTCCTATATTGAATTTTCTCATCAAACACACATTTCTTATAGTCATCACAATTTATTCTATTATTGACAACACATTTTTTATACCTTTTGCTCTTTTGTTTTGTTTATTCTCATCTCTATATCCATGCATCTTTGCTCGTAATCCAAGTTCTTTAATTACATTGCCATTACTTTTATCTTTCTTTTTGCCTTAAAATTTTTTATATATTAGGGGTATGTTATAAATATTGGCTTTTGGATAATCACTTTTATTACATTTACCTAACATCGACTTCATGTCTTCATAATAATCTTCTATTTTAATGTTATAAAAATGAGTGTCGGTATCTTTAAAAAAAATTAAATTTTATCACCATATTTTGGCTTCATAATTTTATAGTGAAAATGTTACATTAATTCTTTCGAAATATCCAAAATGGCCATGCCCACATATATTGGCTTATTAAATTGTACATTAGTTTTATTAATATGAATAGCGGCAAGATTCTTATTAAATATAATACTTTTCTTAAAATTTGGCTTGGCCACAAATTTTTTCACTTGAAACCAGCCTTATATCTACTCTGTTTCATGTATTCTCCATTGTTTTACTGAAGACAGAATTATTCATCAGTTTGTAAAAGTCCTTTTCAAAATCATTTTTTGCATTAGTAATCATTGTATTGAAATCCGTGTTCTTCTTTAACTAATCAGATTAATTAATTGTCAATATTGTGTGTATTTTTATAAGCTTCAGTCCATTATTTAGGCACTGTTTTAAACTACGATATTGTAACATATATTGTTTTTTGTTATGTAAAGTTGTTAATAGTTTAGATTCATTGATACCTGGAACTAACTTATTTTCTGGAAAAAATGGAAGATCTTTGTGTAAATTTTGTATTTATTGTGGATATTCTAAATCAACTTCTAATATACAACCAAACTTAGAATTGTTGTTCAGTTTAAATATTTTTTCACTCCAATACTCTAAATAATTTAATGCATAGTACACCCACTCGAAACCACCATATGGTAAATGTTGAGACATTGCCTAACCATATAAATTATTCGCATCGAAATAAGCTAAATTATTTGATTCTTGATTTGGATTAAAATCAACTAAATATTTGTTATTTGCGTTAACATATCACTTATAACAATGTGAAATACCACCACGTATTTCCTTTTTCAATCATTAAAATCATATCATAGTCATGTAATAATTTTAGTGATTGTTTGGTAATTTTTAACATTGCATCCCACGATAAACCTGGTTCTGTAAAGTACCACGCAGGGTCTAGACCATAAGAATTTTTACATGTTTTTCCAAAATTTTCTAATATTTCTGCTAACAATAGTACCTCACTTTTTTAAATATAAACAATGGTATTCACCAAGATTTTTAATATTAAATTGGTTGCACATATTTGTTGCATGTTCTTATCATCTGATATACTATTTTTGTTTAATTTATTATAATACTCATTCCTTTTGGGAAGTTGAGTTTCGTTAAAAAATTTTAAATTATCTATATAATTATATTAATAACCAAATCTATTTTATCTTCTGGAAAATTATTTTGTATGTGTTTTATCTGGTCTTTAGTTAAATCAGACGATAATTTATCTAAACTACTAGCCATAAATTTGAATGTATCTGTGATTTGCATCTTCAATTGTTTTTTCTTTCTTTCTTTCTTCCCAAAAGTTATAATCTTTCCTTCATTATTCGCTAGTAAATCAATCTTTTTTTCATCATAGCCTAACTCTTTAATGAAGAAGTGAGCATCATAACCAGCTAAGTTATGAAAATAAATAGGTACAAAATTTGGTAATTTTTATTGTAAATTACAATTGTTGCATGTTGGCTTAGTAAATTTTCCACTTATACGATCATGATGACACGCGTTTTTTACTGTCCTTAGTGTATTCTCACTCGCATACAGTGCATTTTTTTTTATTTCCTATAAAATATTTTTCTTATTTTGGTTGTGGGTGCATTGGCTCAGTTTGTGAATAAATTTCCCAGATCTCATCTGCTTCGCTTTTTATTGACTGTATAAATAATTTATGAGCTTCTGGGCCACGATATACAACTGGTGATTTATAATCGCCATAAGCAGAGACAATATAATAGCAAAAACCAGATGCTTCTTGTAATTGATATTTCATTGTATATTACGCATCATTCAATTTTAAAACAATGTTATTTATTTGCTAATTTGTATGTTTATATTTTTCTTTGAGTATTTCTTTATAAAGGCCATTATCAATATTGCCCTCGGTTAAAATTGGATATTTTTTGATTAAGTTAAATTTTTTGATTTCTCTTGGATTTGGCTTGGTGGTTGATATTTTCTTTAAAATTCAAAATCTGCATATATTGTGAATGGGACTTCCGTGGTGTGTTTAATATTTTTCAATTTTATTAGTTTGTCTTTTGCAGGCAAGATTATCTTCACCGGTTCATTTTTTGAACAATCATCTGTGTGTTTAATTTCTCGTGAGAATGAAAAAATTGAAGACACATATCGCAATTATAATTTTTACTTTTGTGTTTACTTTTTTGTGCTGATAACAACTTCAATAAATTTTGTATCCAACAATAATTGAGTTTCTGTCATTTTTTTAAATAAAGTAAATTTGTGTGTTGTTCTATTTTATTTTTTTGTAAGCTTTAGTGGATAAACATTGAGTTTATCATCAATAGAGTAAACATTTATAGAAACATCAATTTGTTTTTGGAATATCATCAATTTTTATAGGATATTTAAATTTATCTAATCCTTTTTCAACGTTAAGACCCACATTTTTATATTTAGATATTCTTTGTGGGTCTTTTTCAGCAGGAAACTGCAAATTTATTTGCCCAAAGAAAACATTTTTTATCATTATTCTTCACATTAATGCATGCTTTTTTATTCTTAAACACTTCTGGTATTTCAATATAAGATGAACTGTTTAATGGATTATACTTATTTATGGCGAGGTGCAACCCAATTATGCTATGTAATGCCCAATCTGAGGTGCTTCTTTCAGTGTTTTCTATTCCTCCAACTATTTAATTTGTTATTTGTTTGTAAATTTTTTTAATGTGTCCTTCATTCAATATTGTAAATGTGTGTGAGTGAATGTCATCGGAAATTTAAATCTCGCCAGTTTTTCTGCTTCGAAAATGAGCAGCAAATTTAATGTTAGACTTACAACTCGTAAGTTTTATAAATTGATTGTGTAAAATTTTAAATATTTGTTGCTTTCCTGGTGCTAAAAACTTTCTGGGCAACACTATATTAAAATTGTTTTCAATGTTATATGTTGATAACCTGCACTTCAAAAGCTATCTCAACTTTATATATTTTATTAGTTTTTCTATTTCTGTTGTTCAGATATACACTATTGGAAAAGGGGAAAATTTCTTTTAAAACCTTTTTATATTTTCTATATATTATTTTGCCATTTGGAAAAGGTAAATTTGCAAAGTTTCTTTCTCTTTGTTCATTTTTAATTATTGGTATACGAGCTGTAATTAAATCAGCTTTTCTTAAATTATATATTTTTGTGTTTAATGCTTTTAGCTTTAGATCTTAATTTCAGAACTGTTAAATCATTTAGGTTCTCGATAGGATTTTTAGAATTATATTCTCTTTTTTGAATAATATTTGCAATAAGATCATAGTTATGTAATTTATATAATTTTTTTATTTTAATCCTCTACCTACATTTCTCAACTCGCGCAATCTCTTTTCTCTCAAATCACCCACTAGGTTGCTTGTCTCCATATTTATATATAATAAATTTTATTATAACGAAATTTATGAATTCTGCGAATGCTGAGTTTCACTTAGAATATCTATTGCTGCAATGTGTGATTTACTATTTTTATGATTTTTTTTACAGAATTGTTATATTCGGTGTAACATTTTTTGCAAGTGTTAAAATGCTTATCTGTTGTGTTTTTATGCGATGTGAAATTGTCCTTAGATTTATTCTCCCAGCATACTGTACAGGTCTTGCTTGAAGAATTGCATTGTAAAATTTTGTAAGTATTGTGCAAGTTAGTAATTTGGTGTTTTACGAAATTTACCTTGCAAACAGATTTTCCACGTATGCAAAGTACTACATCTTTTTTTTAACTCGTAGCAACTTCTAGAATATGCATTGGATCATTTTTTACAGGTGATAATATGCTTATCTTTTGTATGTTTATGTGATGGAAAACATTCAATGTTCAAAACTTCACCACATGTTTTGCATTGCTTGCTTATACTACAATTCTCTATTTTTATTTATAAAGAAACAAATTTTATTAAGAAAAAGAAAAATACTTTATTTTTGTATAAACCATATTCATTGATAAACATTTTAAATATTTTGTATATTTTCGGGTAGCACCATTTCATTGCTACCCAACACCATTGACGAATAACAAAAAAATATTATACTCGAAACTCTACTAATTTTTTTAACATTTCTTCTATTTGCTCTAGATGTTCACCCATTTCTCGAAGTTCATATTTGTCGTCAGTGTTATCTAAGAGTGATTATTGCAAGCTTTGTACATTTAAGTGAAATGTGTGAACTTAATTTTTGAGCTCTTCAGATGCTTTATCTAATTTATTATAAGATGGCGGACTTGTGCCATCGCCACCATTTAAAATATTTTACAAACTGCACGGAAAAATAGGCGAAGTCCTGTTTATTTATAAATAAAAACCAAAGTTTTAACGAATGCTTTAAGAAATGTCCTTAAGATAATTCTAGATCATGCACATACTTTGCATTTTTAATTTCTTTTAAACCTTTATACTTTATTAAAACTTCTTTCTCATTTATTAGTTTCAAAGAATTTTTATCAAATATCTTGACATAGCGCTCTGGTAAAAAAAAATTTTATTTACCATCTAGAATACAATTTATTTTTTTACCAAAATAAGTTTCGTAAATTTCAAAATCTGTTGTCCTAAACCACTTATGTTTTACGTCTTGTAGTTTAGTGAATTGAAGTGAATGGTTTAACTTGCAGAGCAGAGAATCCATTTTTTGTTTTGTGTTATTTAGGAAGAAAAAATGTTTTAAGAAAAAAAATTGGTGCTGAAATTTTATCAAGATAAGCTGCTAACCAAGGATATTTTGTGTTTTATTCATTATGGAATCGCAGGCGGTAGGAAGTTCCTGCCTGAAAATTGTGGCAAAATTAAGAGAAATTTAGTAAAAAAAAATTTATGTTTATAAATGAAAACTTATATAATTATCCTTGCTGTTACAAATATAATTTTTGCACTATCTAAAACAGAGAATCTGACAAAATATGCAATCACACACAATATTTATTCATGAATGTGGTCTATATTTTATAAAATTATTTTCTTCAATTTTTAGTTTTCTTCAAAAAAAATAATATATATAAAAACATATTTCGCTGCAGACAAGATAGCCAAATTGTTAGAAAAACAAATAGAGAACCTACAACTAGAAGATGGCAATAAAATTTCTACTTTATTTCATTTAGATAGTTTAATTTTTAACAATAAAACATTAATGTTTTATTAGACGATAATAATGAGCCCTGGTTTTGTGGTAAAGCTGTTGCTGAAATTTTAGAATATTAAAATATTAAAGACGCCCATTATATAAAAGTTTCTCCATAATACAGATCTTTTGTTTCAAAAATAGGTGGTATGCGAAACGCATATCACCTCTTATAATGAAGGCAACGCAGTTTATGTTAGTGAGCCTGGTTTATATGAACTAATTTTTAGTTCACGTTGTGAAATTTCGAAAGTTTTTAAAACATGGATATTTTTAAGATGTTATTCCATCAACTAGAAAACATGGTGAATATAAGTTTCAAAAAAATGTAATGCAATTATTCAAAGGTCAAATAAAACATTTTAAAAAATGTACGAAATTAAAGTTAATCATTTAAAAGATATAAATAAAATTATAGATCATCACATTGAAAATTTAAAATCTATAAATAGAATTAAAGATAAAAATATTGAAAATTTAACACAAACAGTTTATAGAGTTGTAGATAGAATAGATTGCAGAAATGAGGTAATTAGATATATGGGCCCTGATGTACCGCAAATACAAAACTAAAATTTAAATCAAACATTTATTCTTCTAAAATTATTAGATGATAATTATGAATTTGATTGTTATGTTATTAGAACTCAAAGAAAATATTTTCAAAGACAATTGCTTGGAATCGGGGATATACATCCAAATTGTGAAGAATTATCGAGATTTGAATATATTCCAAATTCTATAAATTTATACCAAAGAATGAATGGCAACATTGAATTTTTGTATAACTATTTTAACATTGTTGGAAATAATTATACTCAACATTAATTAATTAATGATATAAATATTCTTATTCGAATTGAGTAAGAAACTAATTTTTACTATAATATTCATTATGGTGTTTCAAAGCCTGCAAGCAGAGGCTCTGGAAATGTGAAAAAAATTAAAATTAATTTACTGAACTCAGAACTACCCCTAAAATAGGGACGATTTTAAACATAAAACCACATACAAGTATTATCAATGAATTTGGGCTATATTTTATAAAATTATTTTCTCCAATTTTTTATTTTGTTATTATATATATATATATGTATATAAAACATATTTCCTAGCATGCAAGATGGCCGAATCACTGGAAACAAAACTAGAGAATCTACAATTAGAAGATGATAGTGTTTTAACAATAGAAAAATAAGTGTTTTATTAGATAATAATAATGAACCATGGTTTAAAGCTAAAGATATTTGCGACATTTTTGAATTTACCAACCCCAGAAAAGTTATTAGAGACCATATTTGTACAAACCATAAAAATGCTTATAAAAACATAAAACAGAATAAATATGCTGGCAATATTGGTAACACAATTTATATAATTAAAATGGATTTACACAACTATTGACAAAGTCTAGAAAAGCCAATACATCATTGATAAAACAAATATCTAAGCAGCTTAATTTTAAAATATTTGTTTTTGAAAAAAAAAATATATATATATATATACTTGTAATAATGTGGAATATATATATATATATATATATATATATATATATATATATATCCCACATTATTACAAGTTTTAAAAATTTAAATTATAAACATCAATATAAAATAGACAGTTACAGAATTGATTTATATTTTCCAGATATAACATGAGCTAGTTAGTGTGACGAATTTAACCACAGAGATATAAAGATTAATTATGAATTAGAGAGGCTAAAGTATACAGAGGCATAATAAAATTGTAAATTTTATAAGGTTTAATCCTGATGAAATAAATTTTTATACACCGGGAGTGGTTAATCGTATTTTTGTTCATATAATTAAAAATATTTAATCAAAAATTATTAAATTTACACTACATCTGTTTTAATAATTCAAGAGTTGTGAGAATCATCAAATCCTAACCACTTTACATAAACTTTATCGCCTTTAGTTTTTAAAACTTTTTCGACCAAATATTCATCAGGATAGTTAGTTTTCATAATTTCGTATTCATAAAAACTACCCATTATTTCTTCTCCTTTTGTATCTTTTAATTTGTAAATTGGCACATCAAAATTTAAAACTTTACAAATAGTAAATAATTATGTTGACCAATTAGCTTTATAACCGTTTTCAAAAAAAAAAATTCAGTTTGCTCGTGCGAACATCATCTCCAACATTATATTTTGGTTTAGTAAACACAAAATTTGTTTGCAGTTTTTTTTTCTTTAATTTTTTATTGACTTCAATTGGCTTCATACCAAAAGTGCTGTGCTTAGTGTTGTTGTATTCATTAACTAATTCATCCAATACATTTATCCATTTATAATTGCCATTCAAAGCAAATTTGTTCCACATTATATTTTTTTAAAGTTCGATTAAATCTTTCAACAACACTAGCTGTAAATTCAGAAAATGAAGAAAAATTATTTATATTATTCTTTTCTATAAGTTCTTTAAATATTTTACTACAAAATTCTGAACCATTGTCCCTTTTTGTAAATTGTTTGGTTTTCTTTTCATCAAAATATTTTCGAAAGTATTTGCTACATTTTTTACTCTTTTATCTTTGATTGGTTAAGCAAAAACAAATTTCGAAGAAACATTGTTAATTGTTATAATATATTTATAGCCTTTATTTATATGAGATATACCTTTTAAATTCCCAGTATCCATTTCTGCAAAATCAATTTGCCACAGATCATCAATGCCATACAAACTAACTTTTCTTCTTGGAAAATTTTTTCTTGCCGGTTTATATTATTCATTGCTTATTCCTTCTCTCGCATTGAGTTCTCTCTCTCTCTCCACCCTTCCCCCTCCCTCCTCCACAACAACAAGCATATACATATAATTATTTTTAGTGACTTTCTTGCGCTTCAAACACCATGTTAATCTTTATATTTCACGAATACTCATATTGCCATCACCTCTCCATTAGCATAAAGACACGTTTTATATTTTTTTATTTTAAAAGTTAAATTATCGCCTCCTTTGTTAACATCAAACGGCTTGCTGTGACCATTTTATGTATTGTGCTTGAAAGCGGCCAAATTATTATCAAACATGACAATATCTGTAACTATTTTATAAACGGTACAATCCACAAAAAAGTAAAGAAAATTTGATCATTATCTAAGTGAATAACATTATTCATTTTATTCCACTTTGCATGTAAATAAAATATATGAGATCAGTTTAAATGTTGTAATTTAACATATAGTTCTTTATCAAATTCATTTTAGATTTTTTCAACTTTCAAATCAACAAGTGTATGGCAATAATTAAAAATTACTTTGTTTAAATCTTGCAAATTTATCGGTTATTTCTTTATCGAGATATGTTTTACTGACAGCATCTTTTCCATCAATGGGATCAGCCATATTATTAATTCTACGATTTTGAATAGTAGAAATACAGTTTGTTGTATAAACAAAAACTTACTTATTTTATCTCATTAAGCAGAAACAATGGTATTGTATTTTGAATCTACATCTTTTTTTAATTTTTGTTTTGCATTATTTATTCGTTTTATATAATCAACAATAGTGTTACTGAATTTAAATTTATATATTCCTTTAGTGCATAATCAGAAACAATAGCATTGAGAATTTTGAGAGAATCTTTCCTCCCAACTGCTCAAACGAGGGGAATTTAAATGTTTATGATAATAGAATAGAGTTTGATATTCCCATAGGAAATGGCTTTTCTTTTCCAAATGCTGCTTATTTTTTAGAAGAATATCGCGTACTAAAAAGAGATAAAACTGAAGATGAGGCAAAATACAAAAAATTATATAATATTGATATTTGTTCTAATTTTTTTTCCACTCCAGCTTTCTAGAGTAGAAATTTCAAAACATGGACATATTATTGAGGCTATTGATAATCCAGGAATAACTTCGACAATGATGAATATTTTGCTAAAATCACCAGGTGAACAAAATTAATTAGAGTCTACTGATGTTGATAGTAAATTTTGAGTAAAATCTGTTCGTAGTGATAAAATAAATGAAATAATGTATCCATTAAGATATTTGTTTTGCTTTATTCGCTGTAATAATTATTTTTTTGAAAAAGTGATTATAATATCAATTTTTTTAGATAATCGTCTGATAATAATTGTTTATTTGTTTATGAAACTAAAAAAATAGATGGTACAGTTGATAATACTTATGCTGATCCAGGTAAAATTGTTATTGAAAAATTAGGAATGTTTTGTGCAATTGTTGAATATGAATCTAACACATGAATTGCAATTAAAGAAAAAATATATAAAAATTCTTAGATTTATATTGGTTTTAAGTATTTGTAATTTTTAGAAAAAGAAGTTCCTGCTGGGACAACTGTTTTTAACTTTGTTATAAAAGATCAGTTTAATAAAATTGCAATTTTACATGCCTGATTTTCTAATTGTAGATTTCCAAACTAATAGAAAAAATTGTGCTGAGCAATATCTGCATGCTTCAATATTTGGTCATTGTAATGTAAGAAATGTTTTTGTTAAAAATGGTAGAAGTGAAATTTTTCGAAACAAAAATTGGAATCCAGATATTGAAAATTATCTTTGTCTTAAAATGTTTCTTGCTTTTAATGATTTTAGAAATTCTAGAACAAAATTAGATACTATATACAGAAATAATGAACTTTATTATAAGCCAACTACAAACTATAATGGCGTTATCAATTATTATTCATTTTGTGGTAGAAGACCATTGTATGTTATTGACTGCCTATATAGAAAACCAGCAGTAGTCAAATATAAAACAAATATAAAAATTAGTGTAGATTTTAATACTGCTGTTGAGGCTAATACAATTTGTAATGTTGTTTTAATTAGCCAACGAAATTTAACTTGTGGTTATTTGAAACAAAATGTTACTGAAGATATGTAATTTTTTAATTTTATTAAATGGATAATGTAAATGATTTTACAGAAACAAGAAACTGTTTCAATATTTTATTACAATTTTTTAGACTCATAGTTGAGTGGTCGTATTTAAAAGTTTTTGGAATTTTTCATAAAATAAATCATATTTCTTATTAAAATTTTCTCATAGTAGCAGTTTTTTAAAACATGTAAGTTTTTAAATATCATATAAATGAATCAAATTATAGATCTTTTAGAACTTTGGGATATTGGATATGAAATTATGAAAACAGAAACTTTTTTGATGAAGAATTGAACATTGTTCATTTTAAAATTGTTTTCAAAATCGATAGAAATGATTTAAGATCCAATAAATTTTCGTATTTCAAAGAACATGTATATGGTTTGGATTGTGTCAATAGTTGGGATTATGGATTCAATAAGGGCTTTGCTTCAGATTATTCTTTATTTTTAAGTTTTAGAAAGTATTATTGGTGTTTTACTTTTGTTGAATAAAATCTATAAATTTCTATTGATTTTAATCTTTTTAATATATCATTTGATTTTATCTTAAAATTGATTGCTCACTTGCAAAATTGCTATTTCTAGAAAACATGAAAATTTTGCTTGAAAAGCAAGAAATTTGCTTGAATTTGGGGTGAAATTGCTTGAAATTTAAGGAAAAATCATGAAATTCGGGTCAAGATTTTGTATTCACTATGTATGCAGGATTTTTCGGGGGCTGAAATTCAACGAAAAAATCTTGATTTTGTATTTAAATTGCTATATTTTCAATGAAAATTACTGGTTTTTGTAATTGAAAATCCTGCTGTGGCACTTTTTAAAAAATGGTAAATTCACTTGATTTTGGGGAAATTTGCTTGTTTTTGTAATGATTGTTTTCTGAAATTTTAAACAATGATCTTGGAGCAAAAAACTTTGATTTTGGAGCAAAAAATGATTATTTTCAATGAAAATGTTGGTAATCCAGAACCCCCATGATATAGCTACTGACCCTGCCTAGAAAAGTTAAAAAAATAAATTATTAGAAAGGGTAGTCCCAATAAAAAATTCAAACCATCCACAATTACCAAGTTAAGGGCAAAAATACTCTTTGACCCTGAACACCAAAACAGAAGCAAAATTACTTCGAAATTTATATCCAAAATTCCAATTAAAAATAATAATTAGATCATTAACCAAAACACCGAACAGAAAGGATTTGCATCTGCACAAATTAAACTAAAGGTAAACCTAACCTCAAAATAACAACTGAAACATGCCTAGGATTGCTCTGAACAATAATCCTAACCAAAAAGCTATAATTAAAAAATTCCCAAAATCATATTAAATTTACCCAAATTACTTCATGGATGATAACAAAAAATAGGGAGTGTCCCGAAAAATCAAGGGTATGATAAAAAAAGAAGGCTTCCGAACAAAAAATTAAAACCCCTCAAAAATCGCAAAAATACTGTCGTAACAGTATTTTGTTATTAAAATTATATTTGTTTAATTGGGTACATTATAACCATGCAAGTCTATATAAAAATGTATTTTTTGTCAATTGCTAAGCAAATACACACTCGTCATCACAGTCATTCACTGCTCCTCAATCTGTAAAAATGTTAATTTCAACAAACTTAAAATTGATGTACAGTATTTTAAAAGTTGACGTGTGACGGGCCGCGAGTAATAATAGAAGGCTGCTCCAACGAATTTGGCGAAGAAATAGTCGGTCTCTCTTCTTAAGGGGGTTCAGTTCTGCTGAGGTGCAGGGGCTTTACCTGAATACAGAACTGTCCTTGTGGCTATGCGGCAGGGCACAAAATCTGGCTGTGTTAGTATAATTTGCCGCTTTACAGGTACGGTGGAGGAAAGGCTACCTGGACAACGTTTCAGTACGGCGATTGGATTCTGCGGTCCAGGTGTGATAGGTGCGGTTGGTGTTGTGGGAATCTCCTGTGGCCAGTATACTGATGCAGTGCGTAGTATAGCTGAAGTCAAGTGAGCAATTACAGGAGTAGGAGGTAGTTCAGGCCGTCTCAAGTACTCAGTACACTCAAGTACTCAGTACACTCAGGGTAGGCTACAGGTCTGGCGCGTTCAGGTGCTGAAAACAGGTGCTGAGGCACAGGAACTTCTGTTGGCTCTTGTAAGTGGTGGATAGCTTACGCCTGTTCTCTGGGTGGAAGGCTAACTATCTGTTTCACTAGGGAGGGTTGATTCTCCTGCGATTGACCTATGTTACTCTGACTCTCTCTTTGAGGCCATTCCTCTTGACAAGAGGCATTAGAATGTGGAAACTACCTCACTAAACTGCAGCGCAACCACAGGTATCCATCTATATTGACGTTACATATAACACCACTAGTGTGCGTGGCCTGGTAACCGTCTTACTGCTCAGGAGAAAGGAGAAAAAAAAATTGAAGATGGAAATAGTGAGTTCTAGAAGAATATGGTTTCCAGATTTTTTTATTTTTATTTTGCCTTTTTGCGCCCAATTTATTTAATTGAAGTGTTTTACTAACATATCACAATCACCACACATTAATGCTATACACAAGTGCGTGCTATACATGAGCAAATACGGTAAGCAATTTCCCCGGTCGCCTGCAATCCCCTGGGTGGTGAGAGGATCACTGCAAGAGCTTCTGTACTACGGGAAAGGGTAGCCTCAAGTTGGTAAAACTTCTGTTTATTCTATTTGACTGGAAGTAAACAGAGTGATGTCGCACTACCTCCCAACATTGGCAAGAGCTTAGGGATGCTAAACCAACACTGCGCCAGGTAGAGATGATCTAGTGCTAGGCTAACAATGGCGGTGTAGACAAGCGCTACATAAATATTTTTAACTGGTATTACTCCCTACGCATATTTTGCCCAGAAGGCACCGCAGTGGCTTAGTGAGTAGACGACATGGCTGGTAATATCTTCGGCACAATTGTTGTGAACATAGGATAGTAAGGATGGTTCCGACAATGAGTCATGGTGGAGTCAAGGAGAGGAGGTTTGTTCAGCACGAATGCTGTGAAAGAAGGTAGATTTTGTAGTTAGGGAAGCTGATTAGTCGTAAACTCCAGCGAGGGTCGCGGTGGAGATAATGAAGTCTTTACCACGGTCGGGACCTTCTGCACAAATGTGTAATATCTTCGGCACAATTGTGGTGAACATAGGATAGTAAGGATGGTTCCGACAATGAGTCTTGGTGGAGTCAAGGAGAGGAGGTTTGTTCAGCACGAATGCTGTGAAAGAAGGTAGATTTTGTAGTTAGGCAAGCTGATTAGTCGTAAACTCCAGCGAGGGTCGCGGTGGAGATAATGAAGTCTTTACCACGGTCGGGACCTTCTGCACAAATGTGGTAAAGCCCGGAGATAGACTGGTGTCTGCGGGCTCTAGCCCGCTATTTAAACTCTGGCTGCTCCTTCCCCTTTAGTCGGCTGGATAGTGAGGCTTTGGAGAGGGGGTAGCTGTAGCATTGCTACATCAAGGCATTATGTCACCGGCTGGCTTGGAGATTCGAGATGCATTTAATCATACTGGTGGAGCAACCTAGCGGCTTACTGTCGTACTCGGTGTCTTGGATCCATAGCTTCGGTGGCCGGTGAATAATACAATCTGCAGGCTGGAATATCCATTCTTGCTGTAGCAGGCAGTAAAATCTTGCGTCTCGTTGCGGCATCAACATTAAAAACTTTGTTGAAGTCAGGCAGCAGGGTTGCTTACTAATGAGCTGAAGTGGTAATATCATTGTTGGAAATACGCCATGTATCAATTCGCTCTCTCTCTCCGCTGCGACGGAGGCGCATCCTGGAGCAGGGAGTCAAAAAAAGAAATTCCATATTAATGGAATGCAGTACTCTCCCTTCAACATCAAATTTCTTTCCTCTCGGTTGAGTGAAAGTTCCTCTAATATCAGGAGAGGGTGAGAATAAAATTACTTTGAAAGAATTTCATAATGTCCTCTCAATAGCAATTTTATTCTCTCCCAGTTTTGTTCTGTATCTGCTTTGGCTCTGTGTGTTTCACTCTTCTCAGCACTCGACCTTGATCACGTGTAGAAAACAGTTGGGCTGGGAGGAATGGCCAGGCTGCGCAAGTGCTGTGACACTTTCTTTATTTTCTTTTTTTGAGCGCTGGGCCAGCTAGACATCACTGTCCCTCTCTGTTGCATGCAAATTGGAGTTCCTTCTTTCTTCCTTGGTGCACAGCTATGCCAAGGCTGTGTGGCGTTCATCTCATCTTTTTTTTTCTTAATGTGTGCCCCCCTATAAGATAATGTTACGGCTTGGGTGCTGACAATAAAAAAATTTACACAGTTGACTTGTGTTCACGCATGTCGCTTTCTGGCACCTGAATTGTGACGTAGTCCATGTGGCTTTGGTTGCGCTAGATCAAGGGTGCTTCAAGATAACAGGTTACTGTCGGAGTACCGGGGCCTTGGTTTATGCGAAGTAGGCTTAGCTCGGATCCGGCATTGCACAAAGTCGGGAACTGTGCGCACACCTTCCAGAAGGGTTTTCTTACTCGGTCAGGCTTCCTTACGTTGCCCACCTGACTTGTAACCTGTTTCTGCAACTGAAGATATTGTAGTGTTGGGGGGGGGGGGGGGGGGTTGGGAACCACTGGTATCATATCCAAAAACATTCACCTTAAGATTCTGGCATGTGATTACAGAAAAATTATGTTGCAAAAAAATAATTATTTTTAAAGCAAATAGTACAGTTTGAAGCTTTTACATTGTAAACAATGTTTTATGATGAAGTGTTTTTATTGGTGCCTTTTGCAAATCTAAGGCAGGATTTACAATGACCCATCACGTCCGTCCGTCATCCATCTGTCAATCGCGTGATCAACAGCTAATCAGAGATTGTCATTAATTCTATCCGTCCGTCCGTCCGTCAAAACCTTGGCAAGTTTTAACTTTTGACGGGTAAACAGATGAAATTACATCCGTCTAAACTTGCATATTTTGTTACTTGTTTATCCTAAATTATTTACAAGACTGTGTAGTGCATGCAGTGTTTTGTTTTGGCTGTCTTTTGTTTTCATGCATTTGTTTATGTTATTCTAAGATTAAATTAAGTAACATTTTTCCTGAAGATTAATTCATAATTAAGTTTGGAAACACAAACTCCTTTTGCTGAATAGTAAAAATATCATCATCATGCTTTATATGCTATTTAAATTTTTTTTTTCATCAATTAACTTCAGTTACATACGTGTGTGGTTGTTTTGGGTAACCCAATACCGCAAAAAGTTTTCAATTTTTATGGAGAATTTTTTTCCTATTTGTAAACAGTTTGGTTTTTATAAGTTTGCAACAATGAACTTATGACGGACGTACAAAGTTTGGTTGTAAATGACTCGGCTGTGAGATTGACGGATGAACAGACACGACGTGCTATTGTAAATCCTGCCTAATCCTCCAGAGTTACATAATTTACAATGCATGTCGTCTCATATTTCATATTTTCCCCTCGCTGTCTCAAATGGCCCCTCCCAAACAGTCCTGAATCCACCCTTGGTTCACTTCAAGATTGTCAGGATCTTCCGAAGTGTGTACTCTGGGTGTATTGTGGGTGTCATCTTATCCGCCACATTGACTGCACAGACAGTAGTCAGTTGTGTGCAAAACGGCATTGTCACATTTTGTTTCATTATCTGTGATAATTTTTACATAGTCATAATGATTTGTTCTGTATACAGAAGTTTCTGAAGGGACTGAAAAAATAATACTTATTCACCAGGGAAACTTCCTAAAAGGGTCCAACTACACATGTGCAGATAGACAAGGCGCACAATTATTCAACTTATGAAGTGGGAACTTCTTATCAGGGTTTCACGTATTTCTATTATAAAGCAGTATACCTCTATTTCTCAAAGGAGGTGTTTTGGTGGGGAAAATGCCTTATGATTTTAAAACCACCAACTTCAGATCACACATATCGTGATCCAGAATCTTACAAGCAAAATAGACCCTTCTTGTCAGCCTCTTTTAGTGCTCAGGGTTCTGATTTACTGGTTAAATAACTCTACAAATAGATTTGTAACCTTGCAGTTGTTCAGGTTTTTACTTTATTAACGTCTTTTGGTTTAGGATTATTTGATTGTGGTGGCGAGACATTAATATATTTTTCCACTGAAGATTTGGTAGGTTATCATTTACGCGAAGTGTAATTTATATTTGGTCATTTCACAAGCTTTTGTGTAGAGGTCAGTTGGAGGTTATTACTCATTAGCCCCTAAAGGGTAGTAAGTAATGCGTTTTGAAAGTCACATGAATAAAAAAAATATATCCTGCCTGTCTCTCATTTTGCCATTGCTGATTGAATTAGTAGTGTGACGTGGTCAGCTGACAGCCAACCAGAGCGCTAGTTAGACCAGGGTGACGCTGAAAGTTGAGTCAAGCACATTTCTCTTTCACAAATACCACTCTCACCGTAGAGAACAGACGTGTGTGCTGACGGGCCGTAACCCCACAAGTAAAATAATGTATTGAGTGTGGAAAGTTTACTTTGCGTGGGTATCACCCGTGACGTGCCATCTAGGTATAACTTTTACGGTTGGAACAGTTTTCTACCAAATTATTTCCGCTCATGTACATAGCTATTAGAGTGTAAGCAACCCTGTGTTTGACTCCTTAATAACGTTTGATGAGAGCAATTCGTCTGCAATTGCTGCAAGATATGTTAAGTTTCATCATCGATAATGGAAATTTAGTGATATTCGTGTTTGTTTGAGACTACGAGTCGGTAAAAAACATGAAACAGCATTTAGGCATTTTAATTCTAAATAAATGTTACTGTCCTCTGTCTGCACAAATTGCTGAGCTAGCTGGTGCAATGTTATTACACTCAGTCATCCTATAGTTGGGAAATGTCATTCAAAAATAAGTTTAATGTTAGTGAATATAAAGAACTGAAATGTTACAGCTTAAGCAACATGATTTAATAAAAAATTTAATAGACTAGGCAAAGGTTAAATAAAATCATATGCATAGATATGAAGCCTGCTTCAGGTGTTGAAGTAAAGCCCTTCAATAACAACTACTCACCAGGGAAGATATTGTGGAGAAACAAATTCCTAATGTGTTGATCTGAAAGTGTATGGGCAGTTTACTAATTGCAGATTAGTGAGCAGTTGCAAATGACCTGTGTAGTTTGCCATTTTGTGAAACAAACTTTTAAAAATTCATATAGCAATTTTTTTTTTGCTGGTACTAAAAACTGTCTTATTATATTGTGTTATGTTGCATAAGAAATGTAATGAAATGTAATAGCATATTGTGTTGTTTTGAGATATTTCCATACTGAGACTTGTATTTTTGTGTACAATGAACTGTAAATTTGTTTTGAGCCATTGTACCTTGTCACTCTATCTGACTCATATTTTTATTCTTGATCCACCTCTAATAGTAATGAAAGGGAAACAGCAAATATCTACACAGTATTTTGAAGTTGATGTTCAGTTTGAATTTCTTTTGGTTTGCAGGGTAACCGAAAGTTGATCTTCATTGAGGCTCCTGCTCGTCTTAATGACTTCATTGAGTCTGACCAGCAGAAGTTACCAGGAGCCACACTATCCTTGGATGAAGATCTGAAAGTGTTCAACAATGCCCTTAAACTTTCTCACAAAGACACAAAAGTAGCCATAAAGGTTTGTTGGTCAATTATTCTTCTGCTTCATACTTGAAGAGTGTGAATTTTTCTTAATTTACACCCACCTTGGTTAACTATATTCGATCTATGGTATTTTTCACTTTTTGAAACAAACCATTGAAAAATCACCACAGGTTTAATATGTGGGACTGTATTTGTATAGTCCATTCACATTCACAATTCCTTTAAACGTTTTGAAACACACCTTTGAAAAATCACCCCAGTTCTATCATATCTGCCTGTGTTTCAAGAACATTGCATACAATAAACATTTACCATATTTACTCATGTATAGCATGCCCTTTTTTCCCAAAATGAAGGAAAAAATTTTTGAGGTGTGCACTATACGTAAAAAAACTATTAAGGAAAGGGGAGTGGTAGTCATAAATTTTCCAGAGTTGTTTAGAGGGAAGTATAGCGGATCTGTCTGTGGTCTCACCTCTCGCTTTTACATCACGCCTCTCCCTTCTCTCTCGCCCCTACTCTCTCAGCACCCCCTTCAGTTTGCCCCTTCAGTCCTCCCACATAACCAAATATGCTAACACCTCCCCTTTCTTTTTCGGTCATCTACGTTCGTGTTTCAACTGATTCATGGTAGTACTTACACAATACATGGGCAATAAACGTTTATTGATGAATGCTAGAAGTTCACGTGCTTCTTACACAGCAAGGTTTAAGCTGTCAGATGCAGGATGAAATGGAAATTGTGCGGCGGCTCTGCAATTTGACATGGCTGAAACCAAATCTCGTGGCTGTTCGGAAGCAACGAGAAAAGTTAATTTTGATGTTTCGTGATTGGTGATCATTTTGTGGCAAAAAAGCTCAGCATCTTGAGTTGGAAAGAGAAGTGCTGCAATATGTTAATGAAAAATGTAGTGGTGGTTTTGCAGTGATGATGGAAACTATATGAATGAAATTACATGAAGTAGCAAGTGTACACGTAGTGCCAAATGGTAGATTCTGTGCTAGTGTAGGTTGGTGTGTGAAATTTCTGCTATAACATGGTCTCACAATATGCAGATAGACAACACTGGCTGAGGGTTTACGTGTCGAGTATACGAAGACAAAATAATTTCTTCTCATTGATTTGTGACAAATGTCTGAAAGGAGGACAATTACGTTTTCTCAGATTGGGAATGCAGATCAAACACCAATATTTTGTGATTTCCCGATGGAAACAACAGGTGCAGAAAAGGTGCTAAATCAGTCCCTATCAGAACAACGGGCTGCGAGAAGCAAAGATGCACAGTCATGATGGCTATCACGTCAGATGGGCAGAAATTACTGCCTTGTAGTACTGAAAAGGAAAATCATACCAAAGGAAAAAATACTACCTTTGGTAATTGTCTGTGTATTAGAGAATGGGTGGATGGAAGAGAATCTGATTTTCGATTGGATCTACACTGTTTGGGTTCACATACCTGGGGCTTTTGTTAAATGCAAGAGTTTATTGGTTTGGGACAGCTTGAGGGCCTACTTAACAGAGAGTGTGAAAGGTAAAGTGAAAGGTCTGAAAACTGACATTGCGACAATTCGAGGCGGCCTAACTTCAGTTCTCCAACATATCAATATTTCTGTAAAGAAGCCTTTCAAAGATGAATTTTGCAAACTGAATTCTGATTGGATGTGTGATGATGATGATAAATAAACACAGAGTGGGAAGTTGAAAAGGATAGGTTAAGTTCTCGAGTGGATATTAACTGCCCCGGCAAGTGGTGAAACCGGAAATTGTACCCCGCAGCTTGCTATTTATTTTGACCGGCTGTCTGAAATCACTGACAAACTTTATCTGCACTGCTTAGAATCATACTCTACAAGAGCTTTTTCCACCCAAGGCTAATTAATTTCCATGTTTTGTCCAGCAAAGTAGTTGTTGTTGGTTTCTTCTTCTTCTTCCCAAACATTGCAATTTCTGACTGTGTACTTCTGAGCTGCCTCGTAATTGTTAGTATGCAAATCATACTAAACAACAGTTCTCTTAAATCATGCCTTTCATTAAATTGTTTCACTTGCATTAGAAACTGCAGAATCTAATGCTCAAATCACTGACAGAGCAATCCTGTTCTAACACATAATGACGTTTTAACTGAGATCATTTCCATGTTCATCAAAACTTATGTTGGTGTTTGAAAATTAACAATAGAACCACCCACATGTACTTTTATTGTTCATAAAACTTAGCCAAATTTTGCTGAGTTTTGCCAAAACTGACAGTAAATATACAGTATATATTTAAATATAAGACAAGGTTTTTTTTACCATTATTGATTATTTAAAAATTAAGAGTTGCCTTAAATTCAGATACATAGATTTTTAAAGTAAATAATTTATGGTTGAATGTTTGCATTCAGGTTTTGGGAAAATGTTTTTGGAATGAACCGCAGCACAAAAAGGGGCCGACATGATCAAAACATTTTAAGTACGAAAATGTTGATGTATATTATACTTCAATGCAGTGTTACAGTGATTTGTACCATGGAAATGAGTTAAGAGATATAGATGGCTTTTAACAAGATCTTCAGAGTCGATGAGGGTGAAATGAGTTGAGAATGGAGCAACACCAAGGTGCAAGGCCAGGCGAAACTAAACATCACTGAGAAAACCTGCCGACGAGTGGCATTGTTCGGCACAATTCCAACTTGTGAAAATCCGGGAGTCACCTGGCCACCAATTGAACCTGGTTTACCTTGGTGGAAGACGAGCAGTACAACTGCTAAGCCATTGCGGCTTCTTATAGCGTCAATGGCTGACCATATAGAACATAGAAACTATAGTTACTTCCACAAGCAGCACTACCAAAGGAAAAAGACGTATGTCAAAAACTTAACGATGATACATAAAAACACATTGTGAGGCTGCAGAGAATATGGCATCTCTATGATTAATGTGTTATTTACTATTCAGTTGTTTGTACATAAACTGTAAGTATGTTAGTTTGGTACTGTATTAGAATTCTTTGATAAATTAACTCTTATGTTTTCATTTTAGCAGAATCTTCTTCCTAGTAATTAAAAAGTAAGCAGTGAATAACAATTTTTCATGAGAATATTAAGTTAAAATAGGGGGTCATCTTGCATTTGAGGTCATCTTGGTTTCTGGTATATACAGAAACACAATCATCAACCGCTTCGAACATAAATTTCATGGAGATTAGTTTACAGAAGAGTTGTTTACAGTTGACTCTCAATGTATTGTAATTCAGGGGACTGCCAAAAAATTTCCAATCATGTGGGATGTCAGTAGATGAGGGTTCTGACATTTGTACATCAATAAAATACAACCTCTAACCTTATAAAACTTTATGTTGAGTATAGTAATAGCTGTACATTATCTGTGAATAATGGTTAGCTAATAAACACAAAAAAATATGAATTAAAAAAAAATGTTTTATTTTGAATAATCCATTAATAAACATTTTACCTAAACTCGTTTGAATAAAGAAAACAACGTCTCAAAATACTGTATATAATTGATTGTAATCTGACACCAAATGCAAGCTGACCTAAAACTTTCAAACTCTCTGAAAATGAAAATAATATGACACAGAATGTAAGTCAAACTTTAAAATTCCCACACCCACTATCAGCCAAGTGTGAGCAAAGTTATCTATCTGGCAGTGTCATGGTGGATGGTTGAAGCATGAAATGAAAGGGGTGACGAGAGGGGGTGGTGGCAGAAGGGTTACCTCTCAATGCAGCTGCTTGTTGGTGACACCTTGCCCGCTTGGCAAATGTCTCTTTTAAAGTAGTTAATTATGTTTCACTGCAAAGAAAACGTGTAATTTTGAGACAGACATTAATAAATAATGCTATTATAATTGATTTCTTCACTGTCTTTAATAATTAATCATTCAAAATCACTTTCTCTGATTTCCCCTGTCTTGAGTTACGCTATACTCTGCTTTCCTACACATTATTAGATGGCAAAAAGTTTTGAATAGGCACACATGATGAATTTCACATCCAGTTACTAGATGTTTGCTTAGTCAACTAGCTAAAATTGATTGCTGCAGGAAATCCTAGGTGATGGGACCCAAAATATACTTTGATCGACACACCATTCAATAACCGATAATTAGCGGGCTATGTTAATAGTATTTAAATAGGAATTTCGCCGGGACCACTAAAAATTATCGGTGGATGTGATTTATCAGTACATACAATAACGATGCATTGAAAGTTGACTGTATTTTTGGAAAATGTTTGTGGCTATCCCTATTCTTCCACCCTGTCCATTATCTGTGACTGTACCCATTAGGCAGTCAATCAATTTAAATTCATCTTGCCTCTCTAATTCGGTGACCGAAATCTCCTGCCGGGACAATGAGGGTGCTAACCTGGAGCAATCATAAGCTAGTCCCACTCTTACGAAGTCATTGCCTGGGGATGATGCTTGGTGAAATTTGGCGTGCGCCCTCTATTGGACAAACAGCTGCTTCACCTGCACATGCTGCCTTTGCTCCTCCATGTATGCCCGCCGCCAATCAACACATTCCTCTTTTCTTCTGGCTGGATGAGGCATACTTGGAAAAGCACCTGCTGAGCTCTGCATGATGATTGCTAGTGTTCCGATCATGGGGTGATGGAAGGAGTTCTTATAATATGAAATAACTATTACCATGGGTGCGGTGAAGTAGTTTGTTTATTGAGGCAACATCCCTGGCCACCATGTACACAGTACACTTCCCCTCGCCCTCAATATGATGTGGGAAATGCCTATCCTTAAAACTTGGTGATGAACACATGCAAGAGTTGGTGGATGCCCGGCTATTGACTGTGTGGCACGGTCGTCAAGATTTGATGCACTAGACCAAGTGCGCGCTTATAGGTAGCTGACGGGATGTGATGCAGATCTCACTTACTCTGAAGTCTTCGGTCGGTTGGTAACGTAGAATACTGGCTGAGTGAAACTGTTGTTACAGTGTTTGAGTTAAATTACATTCTACTTCAAGCTCCAGTCCGCTGACTCTTGACTCCAGAAGTTAGAATTCGTTAGACCATACCTGCTTTCAGTCTGATAGACTAAACCCTTTACCACCGGTGATAGTAGGGACTTGTGCGGATGAGTAGTGGAAAATCAATATATCATACCACGTGGACAGTCGGGACTGCCCGTAATGTCAGTGAGACGGCGAGGTCCCGTTCCGCCTGTCTTTCCTGCGTAGGAGAGGCTAAGGTACTCCGCTGCTGGGCAACTAGATTAGCAATATTTTGTTCCCTATGCTTTCGGCTGTTTCTTATCTTGTAAGTCATTGAGTTTGATTCGCCGCTGAACAAGATAGAGTTTGGACTTCGGACCAGAAACTATACCCTATGAGAGTGTAGGTCCAGTAGCTGATTCGTGGCACAAGTTCGATAAGAGTCTCCACTGATCCCCGACGTCTGCGGGCAGATCAGAGATGATGAGCCGTGTAGGCCACCAATGCTACTACTGGATGTGTTTCCAACAAAGACCAGGCCAATACCGCCCCCAGCACCTGGGTGCTCTGGTAGGTGATACAACCTAGGTTTGCAGTCTCTCCTTGGTGGAAAGTATACCAAGTGGTTGTGGTTGTGGCAACAGGTGGCCGTCTAATGAGTGTGTTCCAGGCTAGAGGTCTCCAGAGGGGGGGCCTCAGTCAAGCTAGTTCGGGTTTACAGAAGTACTGGTTTCTGTCAGTATTGCACAGTGAAACCTTTCCTAGCTAGCGAAGTAGATGTTACTCTAGAATAAAAGTGTTAGGATAGAGAACAAGTTGTACTTATTGAGGGCTCAATAAATATAGTGACTCGTGCTATCTCCTACCACGCAGACGGAGTACTGAAAGAAAACTATGGTAGCCAAGTGTAGGCAACCTGGTTCTAATCGGAAGGGAAATTGAACTAGAAAACTGAATATTTAACTGCTCAAATAAAGCTGTCTAATGCGGGTTTCTGTAGAAGTCAAAAGAAGTTAAATTTCAAGTAGCAAGGTATATTTGTGTTCGTTAGTGATGAAGACTGATGTCGTCGCAGAGGGTAGCCACGATGGCTACAGAAGACTCGAGATTTTGCTGGAGACCCTAGCACTAAGGAGTGTTCGGGGTGAATACGAATGAGTGCTGGAACCCCACTGCGCATGGACTTATATAGTCAGAAGTCTAGGCTGCCACAGCGGGATTCGGATAAGGTGCGTGACGTCCTTCTGGCGTGGGAGTTGGGAACGCTCTTGTCAGTGTTCTTGGTTCATGGATCTTCGGTGGCGCTCGGCCGTGCCCGAAGTGGCTGAAGTTTATATGTACTCAGCACGTGGGAAGGGGGGGAGTGGCGTGCTTCCTGGTTGTGTAACCTTGTAGCCACGTGCTTAACCGCCCAGGAGTTTTAAATGATCGCGAATTTATATACGCAGTATTGCATGCGACAATTCTCATGTGAGTGGTTAAATTGGACAACTCTTACGTAGGTTGAAGTAAGGGTATTCTTCACGTAAAGAGCGATGAGTCATAATCTTAATGTTTTAGTAGTATAAGCGGCACATGTCAGTTGCCCTCCCCCTTCCTCCATCTGTGGTGATGAAGACTCATCGAGTAAAGGTGCTGGAGTGAGGCGTAGGCCCCCTCTCTGGAAGGTCTAGGTAGGAGTAGTGAAGAAAGTTGGGAAGAGAAGAAATAAAAAATTTCATCATCTGGTAGGCGGGACCCTTAGTGTTGGGGGGCTTGACTGCTGTAGCGGAGCTCACTCTGCATTCTCGAGCTGGCTGGCGAGGGCAAGACGCGTGTGATGTGGAGACCGTACCTCTGTCTCTCTTGTGGTGGGCACGCTTCCTCTCTCTCTGCCCCTTGCTCAGGCGGTGCGGTGCTCGCTGACGCTGCAAATGTCCCCCCCCCCCCTGTTGCAGAGATTTTTGTGTCAGGAGAGCCACGGTTTATAGGGTGTCCCACCGGCCTTCTTTATTTCTGTATGCCTTTTACAAACACTCAGCTTAGCACTGTGGATATTTACAAGAGAGTATACAACATCAACCTGAAATAAAAAGCACTTTAAACTGACGGCATGCGAAAAACAAAGGGGAATAAAATTGGTATGTTCAAGTCTTACTCACAGAAGGCGAGGAGACGTCACTTACTATCCTGGAACTTGCTGTGGTGGTTAAAAAGAAAAGGAAAATCTTTCAGGGATCTTTGGGTCTCACAGCAAGCTAAACAGTTACATGTGACAGGGTATAAGTTCAGCAACCGCAGGCCCTTCACCATCTGGGTTGACCGGCTAAACAAAACAATTGCGAGTACATGTTTAAAAACATGCATGAAACGTGGGCAAATGGTGCATGTTGGTCACTAGTGCTGAGCCGTTACTGATACCCAAAGTCAAGAATCCGCCAATATTAGTTATATTGGCCCGCCTGAACCAATTGTATTTTTAGCCAATATTTAGACCCAATATGTTCCGTTAAACCAGTGGATGATAGGGTGGCAATGTTGATGTATGAGGGGCTCAACTGCTGCCGTTTTTTGTCAGCAGTTGCAGGAAGGGACATGCCTCCCTGCTATGAGATATGAGATAATGTTCTACAGGAAGAGGAAAGAGTGAGGAAGAAACAGAGATATGCCACTGAAACCCCACTGTGGCCGCCTGCTGTGACAGGTACTTTAGGAGATAATCATCTACAGTTTGTTTTGCTGGTGGCCGAATTATATAGTTTTTCAGGGGTCCCACAAGTGCTGCCCCTTGTCATATCAGTACTTAAAATCTTTTAAAAGCAATGATTCTGACATTCATAACCCATGAACTGGCAGTGCTTCAAGTTTACTCTCAGTAAAATAAAGGAGTGCTGATTTTAAAAAAGTAAACATATTAATAATTTTCAATTTTCTGAATATGAACAAAGTTGAATTATGCTGAGTATTGTGATACACTACCTGGTGGATTTAATATTTTTCATTTTATTTGTTTAAAATACAAATTCCTTAAATTGTCATGGCCTAAATTTAAAAATAAATTACTTAAGTATATTTTGAGTGCTGCTTTTAATCTCTGATTTTGAATAATTAATGTGATATTAATTTTCCTAAGGTTTTAAACATCTAATAGTATATTGTGTGACACTGACTTTTAACACAGATTTTCATCAGATTCCCAACAGATTCCAAAATATTTTTAGTGCTAGTAGAAGTCTTTCAGTCGATTACTCATATGTCCATTGTATCGGATATTGGTTGTATCGGCAGGAAGTATCGGTTCGTACCGGTATCTGTAAAAACCTGTATCGGCTCAGCACTACAGAACACTGCAATATTTTGAAACTAAAAATATCTTGCTCCTGGTTTCACCGTAGTGAGTTCATGTGACCTTTGGGGCTCAGTCTCTTTGGTTTGATATTGAGTTGGTGCACAAGATAATGCAAACAAAATACTAGAAAAATATAAGTATACAAATGCACAACATAAAAATTCCCTGCTACAGAACGGCATTCTTCTTGTAGGTGATCTTCACATATACACTGTAAAAACTCATTGGTATACATAAGAGTTACGTGCACATCAAATTCTTTATACAAAAATGTAATTGCTACTTTACCTTTCGGTTGTCCATTTAAATTCTAACATGTTCACTGTGTATATTCATAGAATGATCAAAGGTAAGTATGCAATAAATACAAAAGTCATCACAGCAGAAAAAGCATTGCTACAAAATGGCCTTCTTGGAGGCGATCTTCACCAGTACACTGTAAAAACTCAAGGAAATATTTAAAGTTGTACCTACACATCAAATTCAATATACAAAAATCTAAAATTACTATATCCTATGCAGGAGTCTTTGCTTATCGTAGGCGAAGTTTAACATGTTTTTCATTGAAGTGTCTGTCTCCAACTATCACTGGTACTGTGATGAGCGTCTATACGTGATACACTATTGGTAGTAATTACTGGCACTGTGGTGAGTGTCTACAAGTAATACTGTCTTGTTATGTGGGCTGTCGGCCACTTATATTATGGAACCTTGTCATCAGTGAGGTGTAAAACATCTGTTTTCACTGGCTTTAAATAACATACAGCGTAATGACTGCTGTATTTACAAATTCAGTTTGCACATAGTTGAGTGTCTAAATAACTGTCTTTTGCATTTACTTTACCGGTTCCTACACTTCCTCCGCTTGATGACAGCTGGGTAGGCACTTTTACTGGATACGCATTATTTAATCTATTCTAAATGTTAGTGGCCCTGCCTATCTCACTGTATTTGACTGGTGGGCTAGATTAAATGTCACTTTGATACAGATCTATAATGAGTCCTGTAATGTTTATTGTAGTGGTTTACAACTACGTGTGATTAACTTCGTCGAGCTTTGATTTAGCTGGCCTGCTCCTGGGACGTAGCTCAGCATGCAGGGGGTACGGCCATGTGTACCTCGACGTAGGTCGCCACTGTGATTTTTGGTACCAGCCAGATGTTGAGTCTGCCTTGGTGGCACGAGGTGGCATTAGGCGCCTTGGTTCAGCACGTGGTGTCTGCTTCTGCCAGAACTGATAAAGAGGCTCCAAGGGACGTTGAGGCAGTGCAGGGGAGTGACTCATGAGGGCTGTCACCCCAACTGCATGGGTTCTTACCCGTAGGGGAAAACGTTTCTCCGCCGGCGCGGGACAAGGGAGTTGTGGCAGGAGAGCGCTCTCCACCATACCAGTCGTGGGGCTGGGTCGTTGGAGTCTTCAACTGTCTTGATGTCCAGGTCCCGTGATAAGGCAGTGGTAAAGATAGAACTCTCGACCTCCACTGCGGATGTTGCTCCAGTTGAGGGGTAGTGGGGAGCGTTGATGGTCTCAGCGCTGTCTGTGGCAGCCAAAGGAGCTGCGAAGCACACCGCGTGACCTCTGCTGCAGGTGGTGATTTAATAGAGACTGCCCCTCAGCATTGTTGCATCTCTATTCTCCTGGGTGGAGAATAGGATGGCTCCCTGTCTGGTTAGGGGGTTCGGGTCTTGGACCTCTTCGTTGGCCTTGGCTCGACATCGGGAGTTGCCCTTCTGAGTATTGGGTCTCGTTTCTAGGTTCGGGGACCTCAAAAGCTCTTGGTCTGGGCCTCTTCAGATGGAGGCTGGGCATGACGTCGACAGGCTCTTCGGGCCTCACTTCTAGTCGGGTGATTTAGGGCCGGCTGGTTGGTTTCTACCAGCAACTGTTTGAAGTGGATCAGGATACGGGGAGGGGCAGCATTCCGCTCGCTGGTTTCCTAGTTATTGAGGGTTCCTCCATCTGTTCGTAGTTGAAGGCGCCGTTGTCCATAGTCGAGGACGCTGAGCTGTTGAAGTAGCTATGGTTACCTCAAAATCATGGATTCCTCTATATGGGGCGTAACTATATAATTAACATATGATGTCTTATGATGTATCCCGATCATTAACTTTATGCCTCTTTCGACCTGAAAGAAGCGATTTGGTTGTGCGAGCCTGACCTTACTTGTAATGGGGGTCAGTTGGGCTCATTGGAGAGGCGTGAGTAGGTCGCTCCTCATAAAAAAACACTTGAGGCAGCCGAATCTAGCATCACTGCTGTGTTTCCGTTACTAAGGCGGACCTCTACACAGGGCACTTAATGGGAATCGAGCCCTTTTGTAAAATTTGGGAGCGTGATTGTGGGTTCTTCTCCCCCTTGTTCTGGTTGTGGTTTCACCCTTTCTTTCTTCATGGGGCAGTCTTTGTTGTGATGTCGGCCGGCAGAATACACACATGGCAGCACATAATAGCAGGGACGGGAAGTCAAGGTCAGGGTTTCTGGCCGTGTAGGGGCTGGCGTGTGGCCTGTCAGTGTTCTCCCTTCCTTCCCTTTGTCTACCTGCCTACAGTCTAACTCGGCTTGTTCTGCGTGATTGCACTCTGATTCTCATGCGCATTCTATCAGCTCTGCTACTGACTGCAACTTCGGGGCTTGTAGAAATTTACGCAGCTTCGGTAATAGCATTTGAGCTATCAGGTGTATGCAATTTTCTTCGACTTGTACTGCCGGGAAATGGCGGTAGTAAATGTGCACCTTGTTTCTTATAAACAATTGAGCCTCTTCATCCATGTCCTGGGCCTGGCTATAGAAGTGCGTGGTTTAAGTTAACACCTCCCCATTGAACTCAGCAGCAAGCCTATTGGTGAATTGTTTCCAATTGGTCAGGAACTCACCGTACCGTTCCCACTATGGTAAAGCTTGGCCTTTCAAATGTAACTCGGCCATGTTGACCCATTGTTTTGCTGGTAGGTCCGTCTCCCTGAACTCCCTTTCAAATTCTTGTGTGAATACTACTGGATCCTCATGGGGTCGGCCTGCGATATCTGTAATCTGAATGTCATTGTCTGTCCCGGTTGCTTGATGGTCGGGTGCCTTCCCCGGTTGTATATAATTACGGGATGGCTTTGACCTGCGGGAGTGAGAGGTATGCTTTCGTCGGCACCTCTCACACTGATAGGCCATCCCGGGCATAGAGACGCATTCGTCGGGCCATCCTATACATAGGTGATGGTAGTGTTCGCTGCATGACAGGCACCGTATATGATTAATACCTCAGCCGGGGCAAGTGATTTTGCTACAGAAGCTAGTTGGTTGTTGACAGGCTTCACATCTGTATTCCAACCCTTCTGTGTCATGGGCCTCTTCAAGCCAGCCTAGGCATGCGTAATGGAATATCTTAGCGCAGTATGTGCATTCTATTTGTAGTGAGCCACTGCCTGGACAGTTAGCATGGCTACACTGTGAGTCGGTTACATTATGCTGTGTCACAGTTTTCGTTTGTGGGGTGGTGTTGATCTCTGAGGCTGATATGTTAATGGCTATGAACGCCACGGGATGTTTCATGTTCTCCCTGAAGTCCGTTCGGCTTCTCCAGCACGCCACTTAGTTCTCCGGGTCCTAGTTGGTCTAGTTCGACCATTCGCTGCATACAGTTAATAGTCTGACGCCCCACGTTGGGTGCCAGAAAATCACACTTTCTTAACTTCCCCCTGCATGTTCCAAGCAATTCATATTGGGTGACCTGGCTGGCCAAGGCATTCATGTGATGGACGCTTCTTGCAAGAAGTTGTGTACAAGCATTATGTTGTGAACAAGCATTAAGCATTATCTTCCATGAGGATTAACTGGTCACCTATGTTAGCACGAAAAGAATGCAATACAGGTTCAAGAACATCTTCCACATATTGCTGTCCTTTGTTAGGGTATTAATGATATGCACTAGTGGTGTATGTCTACTAAGCATTATTCCTGCCCAGAAGGTCACACCGCCACCACCATATTAATGGAGTTCCAGACGTAATGCTGCCTTGCATAGGTCCACGATTATGCCACGCTGTCAGAGACCGTGATTGAGGATGCAGTCTTGTCTGTGAACATGACATACCTCCATGAGGCAAATTGCCATCGAGGTTTGCATATCTCCAGACTAATTGCTCAGTTTGATGATAATGTGATAGAGATGGACACCTCATTAGCTTGTAGGCTTGTTGTGGTCCTGGTGAAGCCTGTTTTGGATAATCTGTGTCGATTCCTGTACTACAGTCGCTCGACGTAGATCTTGCCGCAGATCTGCTGCTGTGGAAAACGGTCTATTTCCTGGTGCTGACCACTAACAATTGTCCTGCGCTGCTGTAGTGGAGTGGAAAGTGACCACTACAACGTGCATCTGTCACATCATGTGTTTCCCTGTACTTCTTCCACACATTACTGACACCACTATTGTTGACCCCAAACAAGACAGCCACATACCTTTGTGAACGTCCCACCCCTACCAGGTTTGCAATATGTTATCGTTGTGTAGTATAGCGACAAGTACTACAATATAGTATGTGTGTGTAATGTATAGAGCATACAACAGATGTAATCCCCTGGTGTGACAACAATGATATGTGCAGCATGGGATCGAATGCTAAAATAGTGCAAAATAGAGCTTTATTTTAGAGGTGGGTCCAAGCCCCATTTTGTTGATATTGATACAGATACTTTGTGGCCGATCCCCCAGATAGTGCCGATTCAAATCATTTCATTTGTAATTTAATTTTTTTTATTGTGTATGAGTAACTTTAAAATGATCACAATGTCTCCAGGATGTGGAAAAAACATATCAATAAATACAAAAAAGTTACATACAATTCACTATACAATATATACACTATAAAACACTATGCATACAAAACTGCAATGTTTACATTGCAGTTTAGCACTTTGGTCAATTTATAAAAAAATGTAATTTTATCAAACTATGGCGCGTGACCTATAAACAGTAACTATTTTTAGCATTCTTAACTGGTTTTGCGACGTAAGCAGCCAACTACAATCATGAACCTTGCTCAATAGTTGTAAAAGCCATATTTGTCAAGAACCTAACCACAAAACACAGAAGATGAGTAAAGAAGGCAGTGTTTTAAAATAGTGCGTAAATTGCATTCATCTGCTTTATATAGGCATACTATTTACCTTCTTCATATCACTATTATTTATGGTCAGAGATGTTTGTTTATAAATAATATGAACTTTATGATTCTGCCCATGAATGAGAGCTACCACCATAGTGATTAGGCTCATTCAAATCAGATTTGTACATAAAACAATAAATATACCTACTAATTGATTTATGATTTGTGTCATGCTGCAAACGAAATATGGATGTACAATGTGGGAGCATATGGAACAGTGTACAGTTGACGTTTATGTGATAGAAAATGAACAACAATAACTATTATAGCATTAAAACTTGTTTTTTTACAAATGAATTTTAATGACCACAAAAGCAGATACCAGTATTATGTTTAATTACATTTTATTTTACGAATTTCACCAAGTATGGCTCATATAGAGTTAAATATGTAGCAACACCAAAGTCAGCCATATCAGTTTCTGTTTAATTTAAAATCACCTGTTACTAAAAGATAAAACTAAAATTAAGAAAATAATTTTTCGGTTGCAAAAATTAAATTCTTTGTTTGTGAACACATGCCCTGCAAGATAACCAAGTGCTGTAATTTCCATGATGATTAAATCATTTGGGTTGACGAAATGATTTGGTCTAACCATGGCCGATTGTAATACATACCGATTTTGGGTAAATTGGCCAATGTATCGGTATCGGTATCTATCCAGCCCAACTTTATTTGTATAGGCCAGTGTAAGGGGCGCCCTTCGGTAGACAAATGAAATGATATATGACAGCTTAAAATTATGTAATTGACAGTTGGGTAGAGTGCGTAGCCTAGCTGTGCAGTGTCTTTGTCTAAAATTGCTTTAAGCTTGGTATGTTGACAAAAATTAACCCTTTTTCTCCCTTCACCTTTACTATGCAAATTTATAGTGTCTGAATGATTTTGAGAGTACTGCAGTGACATGACTATTTCGTCCAGGCTGCAGAACAGTTCACTCACACTCAACCTTTTTGTACGGTACAGGTGAAGGTGTGTGTACTATTTGCACACATTTCTGGGACACTCATTCTGGTGTCGAACAAACAGAAGAACCATAATCAGCCATGCTTAGGATATTCAGGAGAGGACCACAAGTACTACTGAATAACAACAATTTCTCAAAAAAATGGTGTCAAAAATCCTAGCATTTAATTTTGAAAATATTAGAATAGGTAATCCTCAAAAAATAATTACTGTTCCCTGGATGGCAATTCACAACTGAAAATTAGCTTTAAAGACTGAAAATATTAGTTTGGGTAGTGGCCATTAAACTCCTATGCCCTAGTGATATGTTTTTGCAAACACTGTCTTTAACTGCTCATAACTTTCAAAAAAACATCTCAACTTTTTAAATATACATTACTTCTCTCAAAAATAATTCTGTGTCTCAAAATATATGTATCTGCTCTAGTCAGGGTGGCACGAAGAAACTACTTGTGTTAGCCATTGTAAACTGCAGGGAAAATTACGTACTCTCAACTTTTATAAAATGGCTGCAAAGCAAATCCTTCTAGAATGTTTAAGCCAAATGGTTACGTGTCACAATTGCTTTATTAATTAATCCAAAATATTTTCTTAGCTGTGATGACTTGAACTTGTAGAAAGTAATTTTATTGCTGGATCATAACGTTGGTGGATCTCTCCCACATGCAGGCGGGCATAAGAGGACGTCTGTAAATGTAACATAAGCTCATGGCTTACGGACCAACGGCCAGATTCAAACTAGTCAAACTAACTCCTGAATACTACTGCGGTGGGGGTGCTCTCAGTCCAATTTATTGCACTATGCACCTCGCTTAACATCTGTTCTTAACCATAGACAAGTACTCAAGGCGATACTCTGACTTCCCTATCCTTATAATAATTCAAATGCCTCTCGCAATCACCCACACGGGCGTGCTGCCTACTGTCGTCCTTCTGGTTCTAGATGCTGTAGCTAAGTAAGTGAAAGAACCTCATACACTATCCCTAGCGTAAAGAAGGTTCTTAATCGTTCAACCAATCACAGGGCTCACACACCAAATTCAATTCAAAATGCTACGTGAAACATCCCCAACGTCCTAAAAATGCAAATACATACGTTAAAAAGAATTATTTCTAGACATCAGAAATTACGTGTGCTACAGTTGCAAAATTGTCAATGGTGTGTGACCCATATCTGACTGTTGCTGTGGCAGCACTGCCAGGCATCAGCAGTTCGACACTGTAGCAAGCTTAAGCTGTCATAGTGAAAAATTGCGGTCTATATTGGCAGTACACAATAACAGTCAGGTGTTTATGAATACTGTAGATACAAGGTGATGAAAAAAATTTTTGCACTGTGTATTTCAGGATGTCACTTTATTGTTAGTGTTGTGAGAATGGCGAAGATGTTTGTGAACCACAAATATATCTGGTGATTTACATTCAACCATTAGTTGTCCAAGGGAAAGGAACAATGTTAGCCTTGTGTAGTTAACATATTTTCTCGGTTTCAGCTGAGTAGTATTTGCAGCACGCACGTTAACTTGCACAATGACGCTTTATATTTTTATATTTTATGTCCTGGCTCATCAACATTTCCACTTCTGCGCTTTTGTTTTCTCTTTTTTTTATAACTTCCTTGGTCTTTATAATCTGGTAACAGAAACAGGAAGCATGCTGACCCTACCCGTGCAGTGAACGTGAGAGTGTGACAGTTATATTCCTTATTTACCCATGTACCAATTGCACATTTTTTCTCAGAAATGGGAAAAGTACAGGTCCTAGTCGCCCTTTAGCAGCAAGAATACTATAATAGTCATATATTTATGTGATATGAATAGTGGCATCATCAGCCATGTACTAGTATGTGCCACACTTCACCATGTTTGCTAAGCTCAGACTGTATATGCCAACTTTCATGTTTCCTGTTGTGTTATTTATCATCCACCTGCTGGTTCTTTCTCACTTCTCATTTGGCCTGGGCGGCTCAAAATAGCGCATTACAGCAGGTAGAAGTTCTGTTTATATCATCACTCCTTGTAAAAATTATTTTAAACACTTTTGCCACTGTTCATTAAATAGTAGCATTTTCAATTGCAGTGGTGTGGCATGTATGTAGCCAGGCTACTGAAACACCGGCTATGCTCACTGCTATTCGTAGTAGATACCCACAGCCGAGCCAGTGCACAGTTTTAAAAATTACTTCTACCCAAATGCCTAACACAGTTGTTCACACATGCTTATATTTTGTCGCTGAACAACACTTTTCGTGACCTACAAGCAGCAATTGGACACTGTGATAAAAATTATTGTGACTTCATATTATGTCCAGTAAACATGAAGTCCCCTTATTAGAAGTCCGATAAACTAAGGCATTACTGTTAAACCTCTATCCCATTCGAGTTCTTAAACTTTCTCCTTTTTTTTCATTTAATGCTTACCACAAAATTTAAGTTATGTTCTGCAACTGCATATGTGTCATAATTGATACATGTTGATTATAGATGTGTGACCTTCCAGCTTTAGTTAAAGGGATGAAATTAACTTGCCATGTTCTTGTATACCATTCTGCGAGAGCAAAAAATGGCTTAAGACTCAATAGGGGGAATATCTTGAGCATGCAGTAATAATATGATTATGTATTCAGAAACAACTTTTTTAACTAGTCTGGCAGTCTATTAGCAGTGCTTAGCTGGGACATAACTGCACAGTAACTGCTGTCCTTTTCTATGCAACATTAACATTTGACGCAGCTTAAAAAATTCAAGATGTATAACTGTCCCAGTTTTAACGCTGACAGTCAAAAACAGGTAGGTAGAGAAACAAATGTTTCATCTGTAAAATTAGTAATTTTTTTTACCCAATGAGCCACGGACCAGCCTACAGTGATAAGGAAGTTAGCAGAGTCACCACCAGATCGCAGCACCCCTGCGCACAGGTTTGAGAACTCTCCTGGGTCTGGACAAAACTCCATCTCGCCCTGCCTGAAGAAGGCCAGCCATCCAGTTCCAGCAGCCTGTAAAGGCTCATCCGACTCCAACAACTCCAGCTCCAACTCCAGCAGCTTGGAAAGGCTCTCCGTAAGTAACCTCGACACATGCACTGTGCACCCTTTTACCTAAGTGTATCCTTTATTCCATGTTAGCAGGCTGTTGTGATGTCCCCATCTGGACAAACCACCCCTCAGATACGTATCTTGCTGTAAATCGTGACGATTCTAGGAGTTTGTTTGATTTCGCTGGGAGAATTATCCCAGGTTCGCCTTCACCTGGATAATGTAATGTAAATTAAGTTAGTCCATAGTAATTTGATTTATAAAAGAGCTAGATCCCCAGTGTTTTTTGCTAGCAATAATAAAATGCTACACCTCTATTTTGTAATCATTTACTTGTTATTTGTACACCCTGAATCATTTATAAAAGTATTTTTAATTAATGCTCATCAGATAATTCATTTCCCTCTGCATAATAAGTGTGAGTGGCCCGAACCCCTCAGGATCACAAAAGACTGCAAAAGACACTCCCAGGAGAACTGTTGTCACGGTGGCTAGGGGATGAATTAATTGCAATATACAATTTATAAAAGGAGCTTCTTATAGAAAGGAGTAAGATTATAATATGTACAGTGGAATTGTAAATCACCCAATGACTAAGAAGGGAGGAGGATTACCCAGCCGGAACCACCATTGAACACGACGGGCTTTACAGAGAGAGTTGGCTTGACCCGAAAACCCGTCGTTAACCGACTCCACCCGCGATCAATCCCCCATACCTGAGATCATTACTCTCGTTCCACGTCTGATTTCGCCTTTGATCGTGTGCGAGCATGATTCAGAAATTAGGATTCTGCTGGCCATGGCCCAGTTATGAAAACGTAACTATCTATAGTAAATCGAACCTGCACCGGTAGTGATACATCCTACCCTACCCCCAGCTATCAACCCAAAGCCACCCACAACATTTTCTATTAGTACAACAGCCTGGAAGGTGATTAAAGTAACCATTCCTCCCAAAACCACCCCGAGGGCACAAACATGTTCCCCCCTACAGAATTTTGTCTCCAATCTGAAACCTATGAGGCCAGCCCCCTTTCACCATCCAGGGAACATACGGGACCCCAAGTAGGAACCATTCAAAGGAAAACTATTTACTCCATTCCCTTTTCACGTGCTCCGCAGTGCACAATATTCATATTTGGACAGCTGGCATCCCATATTTTGGCAACCTTTACGGCAAGTAAGTTTGCATGCCCTGGGAGGGAGACGATTGCTATCAATTTCACCCTAAGGTTTCATTCCCCTCCAAGCTCTTATCGCCCTTCCACTAGGCGGTACCCCAGAATGAACCCCAACGTAGGCCAACCCTGACCCCCCAGGGGAAAATTACCTGTATCAGAAATCCATACACCGCCAAAGGACCCATATAAACACCCGGAGGGTAATCAGCACTCTTAATAAATACTCCATGTCGGCCAGAAGTGCCGAGTCAGGGACTACGTACCTTTCCCGTCACCCAGTATAGAAGAAACCAGAAGTTGAGAGAGAGAAAGAGGAAAGTAGGAAAAAAATTAGGTGAGTGCATCAATATAAATCTAAGAATAGAGTGATCAAGACCAGTAACGCAATTCCTAAAGACACATTGGTTCCAGCTTATATGAGACACTTTTTTGAAGTTTAAATAATACAACATTGGAAATAGTTGTTTACTGTAATTCCTAGTTTCCGCAGTCTCCTTAAGAATTATCTCATCCAGAATGTATACTGTGATCCCAGCATTTGTCATTTCCGCCAGTGATTTCCCTCAACCACTTAAGAACCTCACATTAAAATATGCCATTGATGATTTGACTAGGAGGTTAATATTCCTTGTTAGCATTTCCATGACTGTTAATTTTTTTTTGCTTTATAATTAACGTTTTATTAAATTAGTGTGGGTTACCATTGTGTATGTGTTTGAAGTTGCAGTGAGTTTTGTGCTTGTGGCAGGTTGGTCCAACTGCAATCCAGATAACTTCTGCTGAGAAGACTAAAGTTTTGTCCCATGCTGTGCTTCTGAATGATGTGTATTACGCCTCAGAAATAGAGGAGGTTTGCTTGGTGGATGACAACCAGTTCACCCTGACCATAGCAAATGAATCAGGCCCTTTGTCGTTCATACACAATGACTGTGACAGCATCGTCCAGGCCATCATTCACATTCGCAACCGATGGGAGTTGTCTCAGCCGGTAAGTACCATCCACAAGAACCAGAACTATATGTAATGTAATATATGACTTGTTCATACACATCATTATAACTCTACGTAATGGATAGGTTCAGATGTGTACTGTACTTATATTTGAAATTTTAGAATGCTCTCATGTGTTTCAGTGAAGACTAGATATGTGAAATTTGTAAGCATATATTAGGGTCAGTGCTATTAATGCAGATTATAAAGCTTTCAGTAGAATTTAATTTGTGAACCATTTGATTTTTTTGTACTAAATTATGTTTTGCTAGGTTGTATATTTTACATAGGTTGCTTTATTTCCAGAGTTTTAACTGATTGCAGATAAAATAACTAGTGATGGGACCATTTAAGGTTTTTGTCGAATCCGATTCTCAATATGGTTCCAAAATTTTTCTTTTGATTCTCAGTTCAGGACTTGATTCGATTATCAAGGAATACAGTGCAACATTTTGTATAGTTGTACAGTTCTACATTTCACACAACTTAGAGCGCAAACTGAAATATGGAGAGTGAGAAAAAATAATTGTTCTTAGTTGAAATAGCAAATCTAGTGGCATTCACTATTTCATCCAGTGCTACGTGGAAGAAATTTATAGTTTTGTCATGCAGAAATGACCCTTCTAGGTAAAACGAATGTGTCAACATTGTGTGATTTCAAGAATACTGCACATTCCCTAAAACAATATAATTTCAAGGATGTACGGTAAACATTAAAGCTCATACATATGGATGCTTTTTGTAAATTTTTCAGTGTGAAGTTTTTAACTTTTGATTTTGTTTAGTTTACTTTGTTTTATAATACTGCTGAATGTAAACAAACCAAATCAATCTCCGTGCATTGGAGGTTAAATATATACGTTAGCACGGACAAAATACAAAATGTCCAAATGATAGACATTTTATGGTCTTTTAAATCTGCTGCAGCATCTTCCATAATTTATGAGACTTGATATTTTATGAAAACAGTCCGTTTAATGTATCAATTTAAATATCGCACTAGGTTTCACAATTTTAGCCGCAACAGTCACTGTATACAAATATTGTATTTGGTGCGGTGGCTATAGATTACTGCACACATTCTAGTTGCGAGTTTTCACTTTCGACTGATGTTACTACCGCTTGGAGGCAGTTTGTTGTCAAATTACTGTAGCTTGTTTCGAAGTGCATATTTTTGTGCTTGTGTTATCTTGAGAATATGTATGTTTACATTTTGGTATGCAAGAAAAAGAAACTTAATGTAATTACGTGCATGTGTTGCATGTAGAAGTACGATTTTCGAAATTTAAATATTGTCTCAAAACGAAATCGAGAATTTTTTTCATCTCTAGTATTTCTCGATATTGCTTAGAACTTGCACAACTTTAGATTCTTTATTTTTATAGTGCCAAAATAAATTAGTGTATATAAAATGGGAGAACAGTTCATTTCTTGTGGAGAAAGCTAATTTCGTGAGATATTGTGTATTTGTCTGTGTTTGGTATTATTTTGCATTTTAACTAGTATTTTGGTGTTATTTTTAGAGTTGTTCCGATACCAATATTAAGTATCGGTATCGGCAGATACTTCTCCTTTTCCCAATGTATCTATTGGGTATGGTATCAGGCAGATACTTTAGTATAGGTTGTAGACAATGAAGTTAGGTTATTACTTTCTTTAGGCACAAAAATTACTGTATTCCGGTTTGTATACACCGCACATTAAATATAAGAACATATACCCTAATTTACTCTTGTATAGCACACCCATTTTTCCCTAAATAAAGGACAAAAATTCTCGGGTGTGTACTTTACATGTAAAAAACAGAGGAAGGGAGGGTGGTAGCCATAAATTGTCCGGGGATGTTGAGAGAAGTGGCGGAACTGTTGGTTGTCTCGTCTCTCGCTCTTACATCATTCCTCTCCCTTCTCTCTCTTTCTCACTCAGGGACCCTTCAGTTATGTGTAGGTCATTACACCCCTCCCCTCCTCCCTGGCTACTAACGACATCCTGTCATACCACAAACCAGTGCTGCGACATGTTATGTCCCCCCCCCCCCTCCCCCCCCAGATGTTTCTGATTGATAATTCTGCCAAGCCCTCTTTGTTTCAATGGCAGAGGCTAGCGAATTAGGTTCTGCGGAGGTGGGGGGGGGGGGTGGGGGAGAAGGAAGGAGGTGACACTTTTTTTTTAGAGAAGGGTCGAGTGACATTGTAACACAGCAAAAAAAAAGAGAGTGTGTCACTGCTAGAAAGAGAAACGAGAAAGGAGAAAAAAGAAAAACGAAGCATGTAGTGTTGAGTAGTAGGAGTGAGGTTTTTGGAATTTTTTTAAATTCTGATTTTAGCACCCAAGTTATTTAATTAAAGTATGTATTTTCCAAACATATCACAATCACCACACATTAATGTAAAAAATAATAATTTAGTCCATACTTACTAACAGGGCGCCACAAATTTTTGTTGCAATTTTATTAATAAACTTTTTTCCCCTGGAACTTATTACAAAAATCATGGTGCATGCTATACACGAGCAAATAAGGTGAATCACATCCACCAACAATTTTTTTGCGGTCCCGGTGAAATTCCTATTTAAATAATGTTAACATAACCTTTAATTGTTTATCACATGTTATACTGATCTAAGTATATTTCGGTTCTCGTCACCAAATATTTTCTGCAAGTGTCTTTTTTTAAGTTAGTTGTTTATGCAAACAGATAGTAATTGGATGTGAAATACCTCATGTGTGCTGCTGTTTATAATGCCTCTGTGACGCGCTGTCTAATGTCTTGTCTTCTCAACACGTCTGTCGACACTGCGGCCATCCGGTGTCGTGGTAAGAGACTGGCTTTCTACTTCCCCTCTCTCTAACCCTTCTTTCTGTCTCCCTCAGCCACACACCTTTCCTCCCCTCACATGGCAGCATGCCGCCGAGAGTGGGAAGTGGTTGTTGAACAAAAGATAAAGTATGTCCTGTCTCTCTTCTCTCGGCTATGCCTGCTTTTGTTGCCTTCCACACGCTGCCCGCCGGCAGCAGAGCAAATAAAGTGCGCGTGGCAAACGTAATTTTATCAAAATTATTCGTCGCTCAAAATAGTTGAACCTAACATCACTTGTATTTCAAAACAAATGATTTCCCCTGAAAATGTTATGCAAAAAATTTAACGAGAAATTATTATTGGAAAAGATGTTTTCTTTTGTGTTCAAAGGTCATTTTATCCCATAAGGTTGGTATTTCATTGTATCTGCCGTAAAATTAACATGACTTTTAAAGTTATTATTTTTTAACTCAAATGGCTGAATCAGCACGAATAAAATTATATGCCCAAAAGCATATACGCTACCACTTGTCAGCAAAACATTGTTTGAACATCGAGCGATTTGTATTACAAAGTGTTAATTTTCAGTAACTTCTTGCGGGGATATCGGAGGATTTATATTCATTTATTTCAATATACACATGTCTTTGAATAAACTGATAATATGGTATTGCCTATTTGACACATTTTGCTTTCTAATAATGGATAGGTAAGCACCGAGCCGATTGCAGTGTAACTGATAACAGTGAAAATGAGAGGACGTGGTTTTGAATGATTAATTATTAAAGACAGTGAAGAAATCAATTATAATTGCCTCATTTGTGTCTCAAAATTACAAGTTTTCTTTGCAGTAAATGCAGTTAATGTCCTGAAATGCTTGATCGGCTTGAGGTGTCCAGACAAATTTACGTTTCTCGCACAACAAAGCAGTTAAGTGCGCAGTGATTACGGAAAAGTTTGGGACAAATTCCCTTAACCAATTAATTTTAAGCCAAAGAACTTCCTGACTTGTTTACGTGATCTAGGTGTGTGTGTGTTTTGAATGTCCTGTATGTGTTGTTGTTCTGGTTTGTGTCCGTTTGCTGTTACATAAAGTCCTAGAAACTCCATTCTACTCATACCCATCTTACACTTTCTCACTTTGCACGTAAGTTTATTACGTTCGAGCCGTTCAAACACAATGCTCAAATGTTGCGCAAGTACTCTTGCCAGCTGTTAGACCAAACAAGTACATCATCCAAATATGCCATCGCAAAGTCTCCAATACATTAACCACTAAGTTCTGAAATATTGCAGTGGCACACTTTAAACCAAATGGCATGGCTACAAACTGAAAACTACTTCCATCTGGGTTAGTAAAGGCTGTTTTCTTTCTGTCCTCCGGGCGGATAGGCACTTGCCAATATTCAGACTTTAGATCAAGTGATGTGAATACTGAAGCTGGTCCTAATGTTCACAAAGTGTCTTTCATATTTATGACTGGTGGCGGCATGTTTATGGTGATTTTGTTAAGGGGGCGGAAGTCGACACAGAATCGCCATTCGCTATCTTTCTTTGGAGCAAGGGTAATACCTGAATTATAGAGACATTGTGTAAATTTAAATAACGTTATCATTGAGCATCTCGCATACCTGCTGGTTGATAACACGGCGAAAGAAAATACCTGAGTCTCGTGGCTTGGAGTACACCAGGTTCTCATGCGTTGTGACGATCACATGCTATGTGGCGTTGGTGCGCTGCAGCTTCCCCTCAGTGTGGAACACACTGGCGTACTGGTCCAGCAGATATTGAAGACGTTGCTTATATGTGGTGGGCACCTAGTGCTCGAAGTCGGCAAGCGGCAAAGCAGTTGTTGTTTTTGGTGTTGCTCCCACAGCGTAAACAGTCCATCAGCCATGTGTCCCCACATGCAGACAATTCAGATGTTGTTCTATCACGGCTTGGTTGTCAACGAGCCATGGCAGTCCCAGAATCACTTCCTCGCACAAGTCCGCCACAATGTAGAAATCGCACTTGGTATGCAGCTCTCTGATTCCTACCGTTACGTGCATAACACTTTTCGCTTCTCCCTGTTGGTGGGTGGTAGCGAATTGCAAGTGTCTTTGTAGCACTCTAGTTATTATTGCGTGTATCAGACCCTCAGACACAAAATTGTGACTAATGGCATTGTCAATAACAGCTGTGACTTTTTTCCCTTTAAGTTTAACACAGATTCTTAATGCTTTCACGGTATTGCCAGTCACTTGAAACACTTTTGCACCTTCAGTAGGCGAATTGTTACGACCTGGCAGTGAGATTGGTGCAGTTGCTGTTTCGCCAACCTCCCTACTTAGTTTCCTGACCTGTTGCCCTGGTAGTAGTTTTCGCGGTGAACGTTGCAAAATGTTCCATGTCTGCGGTTCTGCCTTGTGGGTGCAAACATTGGTACCGTTCGCATAACATCTGGCAGAACTGTAGGTGTTGACTTGCTGTGGTTTGGCAGCTGTGACTAAGATTCTTGATTTGCACGTACGTCTTTCTCATACAAACATGCTTCTCTCATGAACTGCTCTACACTGGCACGTGTCGCACTCCGTAGATACGGATTAATGTCAGGTGTTGATAACACCACAATTATCTCTAATACCCCGCGGGTTGCCTGTCCCGGGTGTAAACGCTTCTGCAAGCCTAATTTGTGTTGTATGAACTCTTCAATTCCCTTGCTCTCTTGCTGTTGTTCGTGATACAGTCGCGCTTGTGCCTGTATAGCATCTCCGTCAGTGTCGAACCGACCTAGCAACCTCTCTCAAAACTCTTCCCACGTGACTCGATAGTCCCTGACCAAGTTCCACCATGTGGCAGCGGTTCCCCTTAGCCTTTTGGCAGCTACCTCCGTCCAATCATCCCTATGCATGCGATGCGTTTGTTATATTTCTTTGCACGCTGCAAGGAACGTACCCGGGTCTTCTGAGTCATGTCCCGCAAAAGTTGGCAAGAAAACATTTCTTTCAGGTCCCGTCAAACCCTGTGGTGTGTACGTAACTACTACTGGCGGCGTGGGCTTTACCTCTGGTATTGTTGGTGGCGCGATCTCATCAGTCCCTATGCATTGCAAATATAAGTCCTGCTGGCACTGTGCCCACTTCATTCTCATACCGTCACATCCGGTGCGCACGCACAGGTGTGGTTCTGACGGCGTGGATACGGTGTTGGACGTGCATTGACATAACGGCTGATCCCATAGATTTTCACTAAACAGGTTGACTTTACTCACCCTTCCGCAATGCACGCATCGATCGATTGATCGGCATGTCCAAATAGTTCGCGTTCGCGGGTGTCTTGGTTGCCGACGCGGATGTCGTGAGGGCTTCTCGCAGTTGTTCAGGTGTGGTGACTGCCATCTTCTCGCAGTTGACGTGGATGACGTGATGCAGATGAACACACTTGGCCCTACTTGGGAACGCCAATTGACGCCGTCAGGTGAGACACGAGACGAACGATGACACAAATACTTACTGGTAATTTGGGCGCCAGCTGTGCTTTCCAATCACCGCACTATTGAGACTACGGGTTCTCAGAGATTTCGTGGGTTCTGTGTGTCCGTCTCATTCGTACATATTTACAAACACGTAGGCAATACCAAACTTTTTACTAAACATCACTGGAAATAAACACTTAATAAAATATATGTGGCTAGGACACTGTCGCTACTGAATAAAAGAACTAAGTTCATTGTAGACTTGCTTCTATTGTTATTATGCATACACATCAACGTGCCAATGAAATGATTATCTCAGTCATGACTAGCAACTTCCGCTTGGGAGCTCCCCAGCCCGCAATTACTCTAGCGCTCGCCTAGATGGATGATCTCACAGAGGTGCGTGAAAGAACAGCCTTCACAAGGGAAGGGGGCCGACAGCCGCTAGGGTGAACTAATGGTTTTCCCTGAAGACAAGACACTGTGAATTACAAATTAAACACTTGATACATATTAACACATGTGATTACTTGGCATCACTAACGGAAACTCGTTGGGGCTCGCTCTCCAGCATGTGGGTAATGTGGTGACGGCCTATACACAGAGCTGGCTAGGACGGGAATAAGTGGACCGTACACTAATTACAAAATTACATAACCCCTTGAATGATACATGAAACAAGATGGGACACGAGATGAATATTCACAATAAAAACACACGTGTGAAAACAAGCTTAGATGGCGCGGATGCCGCTGGCTGAAGTTCATAGCGGACCACGTTGTGCAGGTGTAATTGCAATATTTCTGCATGGAAACTGCAAATTAAAGTCAGACAAAATGTTATTCTTACTGAGAAATTTATTCTCTTTATGATTGCAGTTGTTACAGGCTTGTAACATGCCTGATGGCGGTAAAATCAAACATTACTTGATTCTGTGATCAAGCACTAAAAGCATCAATTTACATGAAAAATACATTGAACCCTGAATAAAATTGATACAGAACCCTTAATAAAATATTGCACATACGATGTTACATAAATAAGCTCTCAAAACACAACAATGGCGTATACAAAGACTTGGCGTCTGTCGGGCGCGTGGTTATACGTGATATTGCCGTAAAATATTCAAAATGAAAAATTACCCTCAAATACATACATAAAAACAAAGCCCTTGAAATCGCGCGTAGCAATAATACAGAAGTTACAATGAAATGACATAAACATAGGCAGATTGTGCATCATTCAAATTGCGCGGGTCGCTTGATCTCTCTGACATCTTTCTCCACCTTCTCCTCGATAAAGTTAAAAATGCCACAAGGACACAAGAAATTAATAAAGCGGAAGCATAATACTGGAGAAAATGTCTGGCAAAAACGTACGCAAGCAAAGGTTAACTGGTAAACTAAATTGACTATGGAAACTTAAATCAGTGAACAAAAGTTGTAGTGCGTACGTAACAGTGTCTTACCTCATCAGCTCTCCTCGATAGACTGTCCAGATACAAGCGTTGCACGGACCTACCATGGCTGCCTAGTGGGTTCACATAAGCGGAAGTGCTATGCATGCCGAGTAAAATATTTTATTATTGAAAATAAAATGGCACAAATTAAATTAAGTATTGTTTTACATTTCTATAATTTTCTTATGAATTTCAATATTATTTTATTGTCTTTTAACATAGCGTTCATGCCGGAATATTAAGTATTTTTAACCAAACAATTTAAAATTAGTAGAAACACTTTAAAACATTTTAAGACGTATTAAACACTGCAAAGGCAATATAACACATTTTACACTGAAAATAACATTTATACGAAAGTTCAAAATTATTGGCCTCTTTGCTCACGTGCGGGACACGTAACACGTGTGTGGTGAGCGCCATGATGGGCTCTAGTGCCGCTGGCCGGAGTCATAGATTATTTTCTTTTTATGGAACAAGTCTAAGAGAAATGTTTATTTTTAATGTATTACTAACAGTAATACTTTTATTTTTTTAATTCAGTGTGAAGTGCATTGGTATCGGTTTTTGGTGTCAGGGTATCAGCAGTGGTATCGGGAATCGGTATCAGTATCGGAAAACATGGTATCGGAACAATTTTATTATTTTACTTTATTGCAATTTACCACAAAGTCATGCCTCTAATTATGCCTGATTAAACACGACTGCTAATACATGCAAGCTATTTGCAATGCGTTTACAAGCACCACCAGGTTTGCAGATTATGTTATCCAGTAAGGAAATTTTACAAAATCGAATAGAATTTTGATTGCAAAAAAATCTGAACTCATTGATTCTTGGATTTAGGCAAGAATCTGTGAAATCAAGGAATTGATAATCAAATTGTCCCTTCACTAAAAATAGCATAGGAAGTTGGTGCAGTTGTAGCCACGACGGTCGATCCCCCCCCCCCCCCCCCCCCCCCCCCTTCCCCCAATGTAGTTGACTCCCTATTTTATGAGGTGCCACAGTTTCTGTGAATCACTTTATAAAATTATTACTCTCATAAAAATGAAACTTACCAGTTTTTTAAATACCACATCTTTAAAATATAAGAATTATATTCAATGTTTGTTTGCGTCCATGCAGACCATCTTTTATCATCTCTGAGTATTGTATATTTTGCCTAGTGATAAAAATCAGTTATCAGGATGATTGGCAGTATTCTCCAACATGGGTTATTGACCTATTGGTTAACGTTTCAATACTATTAGTAATGAAGCACAAACACTTAAAAATCCTTATAGTATACAGTGTTAAATTTTGGTGTTTAAAGATTTTAAATGTTGTTAAATTTTAGTATTTATAAATTAAAATGGTGTTAAATTTCAATATTTAAAATTGATAACACTTTCAATTTTTGTATTTAAAATTAAATTGGTGGTAAAATTCTGTAGCTTGTTTAAAAATAAAGGCAATTTCTGTGCATCTGCATCAAAAAATAAACCAAATTTCTGTGTTTGAAAATTTTAATATATGGAAAATTTCAATTTTTAGAAAGCAAATTAATGCACGTGTTCAGTGTCTGAATAAGAACCAGAAAAGTATTTATTATATACAAGAAACAGCAGACAGCAGTTGTACAATTCATTAATTTAAGAAGAAAACAGTAATATAAGAAAAAATGTGCAAAGATTTATACAATCCACTTGAATTCCTAACATACTTTCCACCTAATCCACCTAACCTCAAAAACTAGAACACCCAAGTACTTTTTCACAACAAAGTTTCAATTTAGGCATTTTTAGAGAGATAAACTAAACATGAGACACTGAGTTAGACAAAACTGATTCTTTCTTTGTGTACAGTCAGAAAACTAAAAAATATGTATTGACGCACTCTCTCTGGTGTGTGGCCTTTTGTTTTGTTTCCAACTGGCACTGAGACTCTCACCTGGTGACAGGGGCGTCTTGCGAAAGGTGCAGCTATCGTTGGGGTGAATTGCTAGTAGTGCTGATTGCCCTCCGGGAGGTTATATGGGACCCTTCGGTGGAGTATTCGTTTCTAGCAGGAGTTCTTTTTGACTGGCGGGTCGGGCTTTGCCCACGTTGGGGTCCTTTATGGGATGCCACCTAGTGGAAGGATTATAGTGGTTTGGAGAGGAATCAAATCCCAGTGTGAGCTTGACTGCGAACGTCTGGAGTGTGACGTTACTCACCATAAATTTTGCCAAGATACGGGAGGCCAGCTGTCCGAATATATGTATTATTTGCTAAAATACAGTGAACGGTGGTGTAAATGATAATGGAATGAAAATGAGTCGTCTTACTATGGTTAGTGTCTAATCAAGGTCCCATTCGCTGCCTGGACGTCTGAAGGGAGCTGGCCTCGTAGGTTTATGAGTGGGGATGAAATTATGCAGATAGGAAGCTATCTGGGATTTCGGGGTGGTTTTGGGAGGTATGGTGATATTGATCACCTTCCCGGCCGCAGTATGGATCGTACATATAGCGAGTGGCTTAGAGTCAATACCTGGGGAAGGGTTAGGAGGCTTTGCCACTGGTGCTGGTTTAGATAAACTGTAAATGCTTGTGTACTCGTAGCTGGGCCACAGCCAGCAGATACCTAGCACGGAATCTAGCTCCAATTCCTTTTCACACACTATAAGGGGCAAAATCAGGTGTGGTGCGTGGGCAGTGACTTCAGGTGTGGGGGATTGGAGTGCAGCATCGTGAGGGGAATCGGCTAGCAGTGCGAGTTCAGGCTGTGACAGTTATCTCTGTAGAGCCCGTTGAGCTTGACAATAATTTCTACTGAGTAATCTTTCTCCTTTCGTAGTCATTTGAAGGTTTAAGTTGACTGTGCCTAATTAATTGTCTATTCGAAAATTATATTCTTTCTAAGTGAGGCTCTTCTCAGACATTGACTAGTTAATCTCACTTCTCCCCTAGCCACCGTAGGACATTCCTCGTGGGAGTATCTTTGGCAGTCACTCCCGAGGCACTGTCCGTGTAAAATGGCGAGCTAGTGTTGGGATGTTCCCGCGGGCAAGCGTGGGTGTTCTGGACACTCCCAGGAATCCCAGTATGTCTTCGCAGACTATAGCCTTTGCAAGTGCTGTGATCCTGAAGGGTTTGGCCCACTCACACTTATTCCGCAGTGAGAAATTTGAGCGCAATTGAAATACTTATAAGCTATATGTGAGATGATTAAAGATGAGTAAAGAACGACTTCGACCAGTTAAAGTTTGACATAACATTTTATTGCCGCTAGTGAAAACACTGGGGATCCGGTTCACTTATAATCTAAATAATTTAAGATAAATTATTAATTTACTTTACACCCGGTGAAGGCGAACCTGGACTGAATCTCTCCAAAACAACAAACTCCTGTAAAGTGTTGCAATTGACAGCGTGTTAAATTTCTGAGGGGTGGTTGTCCAGGGGGGACATCGTGACGGCCTGCTACTTAGGAGTCAAGGAAAGACTTAGGTAAAGGGTGTAGGGTGCGGACGATGAGGTTACCTCCAGAGAGCCTTCCCAAGCTGACGGGGGTGGAACTGCTGGAGATAGATGAGCCTTTGCAAGCTGATGGAGCTGGATGACTGACCTTCTTCATGCTGGGAGAGGTGGAGGTCTTACCCAGACCCAGGAGAGCCCTAACCTCTGCGTTTGGCGGGCCGGCGAACTCTGGCAAGAGCATTTGCAGGATTCCTTATATAATTGAAATCTTAGCTTCAGGGCTCTCACAGGGGTGCGGGGGTTGCAAGCCTCTCACCACAGGGGTAGATTAACTCAGGGTAGCGGGCAGCGCCACATATTTCCTATCACCTTGGGTGGAGGCTGACAACAGATTTACCACGGCTGTGATATCACTGGGCGCAGGGATGCTGCGAACCTGTGGTGACTCTTTTAACTTCCTTATCGGAGTCGGCTAGTCTGTGGCTTGTCGGGTAAAACAATTTCTGGTTGAGAGGGTGGCGATCGCATGCTGAATTCTGGGTGGGCAGTACAATTTAAATAATTAATTTTGTAAGTTATTTTCTGTGTCTGTAGTTGTCCAACATGTGGAATCAACCCTGTAGCTACATAGAATCGTGTATGTTGCTTTGCACTTGCCCCAAGGCTCTCAGCGCTTGCTGATGGGGCAAAGTTTACCCATAGTGTGCGCAGTTACGCTGCACAGCAGTGTGGCATGCGTAGACGTAGACCCATCTCAAGCGAGACCACTTTTACTTCAGGTTGTGGGGTGACTCCCCAATCATAGTAATCTGGTTACTGTTCTGAACTCGTCCATCTTCTTTGGCTTGCGCAGCCAGGTGGTGGTATGGTGGCCCGTATCTAGCCAGGTGGCTTCTGGCCAATGTCACCACTGGGTTTACGACCTCTCTCCCTCTTCTTGCCCCCTCTCTCTACCCTTTCTACTGAGGTTGGGTGCTGGTGGCGGCGTGATGTCTCGACTCGTCTGCTGGCTGCCGTCCATTCTTCATCCAGGTGGGAGGAAAGTTTGAGGAAGGAATTTCACGGAAGTAGGTTGTTTTTGTATCAAACCCTAGCCTGCCTAGTTCGAGGGCAATTCAGATACCATGAAACTTAGTTACGTTAAACAGCATGTAATACAATAATTAATTTGCAAGGCTTGAAATGCTTTAATATATATTCATCTCTGTCCTCGAGATAAAAGTGTAGCTAACAGAAAATTAAAAAGAAGTCCCACTCAAAGGACTAGCAAAGGGGAAGTTGACCGTGGCCCCTGCGGAACGATTTAACTGGTCTGGTTACCAGCCAGCGCTGTCGCACAGTAAACAATTTACGTGTGAAAAATGTGAGTTCTTTATTCTTAAAAAAAAAATCATTACGCCCTACAAGGCACCGGGGTTCCCCATACATGTAAAGAGGTTAGAGCAAAGAAGACATGAGCCCTTGCATAAACACACATAAACAGTCACATAATAAACAATTTGTACATAAGATCAATGATTTACAGTTTTTACGTTAGTTACTTATTTTCTAGGGTAGTCATTAATTTGGCGTGATACTCTTATGTTATATTACATAAATGTTGTTTTTACATTTTACATGTTTTTAAAGTAGGCTACTGCCTATTTCAAATACATAACCTCTAACTTGGTACACATTTAATTTAGCACTTTTTAAGTCTCATATTCTTCTTACCTAAAGTATATTTAAATTTAGGCAATTGCCTGATTTCTATTACAATACACTGAAAGGACCTATTTACATTGTGTGGAGTTTCATGAGCTTAGTGAGACTGTTACTTTGACAGTTTTAAAGTATTTGCTCTCTCCTAAACCTTACTTAATAGTTTGTGTGATCTCTCTACATTTGAGTAAACCCACTTTACATAATACACCTTAGTTCCCTTTTTTAATTACCTGCTTCAACTACTCGTATTTCTTAGTTCACATTAATTTCCTTCTTTTACTGGGTTTTTTTACGATTTGAGAACTCTTCTCGCTCTACATTTACCTGTGGTACAAATTACGTAATCCTCTATTATATACATGCCACTTCTTTTCCTTTAACTGCTTGGGACAGAGGAACATGTCTCGTGACATAACTAATATTGGATTACTTAACTCCGTTTGAGCCTTAAGTGATCTCTGCCATACTGCCGGCGGGAATGTGTTAGCATTCATATTTTTAAAACCTCATATATTAACACATCATACTCATTTTCTACAGGAAATTTCGTACTTTTATCGTACTAGGTTCAACTTTACAGGGAACTTTAAATATCATTGCTCTTTACTTATTGTTGGGGGTGTATTTACACACAATTTCTCTATCTTAAGATCCATTTCCTTTTTCTACTTCCTTACATGTATGTACACTCAGTGAACCTTATCACATTCCTCCCTTGTGCTTGGATTGCATTACATTGGCTATTAGTCTATTTGTATTTTAGTAATTCTGGGAATTTCCTGGGCGGCGGGTACGGCACGTTCACAGTGAGTTTTCGCCTCATACTTTTACTGCAAATTTCATTGTTGACTAATACGATGTCACCTTTTATCGCATTATTCAGAATTGGTAAGGGTTAATTACATGTGTTCACTGGCCTGCTGATGGGCTTTGTTTACGTGTATCTAACTTCCTATCTGTGCTCAGGGCATTGCGTGTCTCTATGTTAAATGTGTTGTGTAATATATTTCATCACAAGCAATTTTACATCATTTTACTATGTATTTACATATTTTATGTGAGCACTCTTTGGGTGTAAGGCCAATCAAACATCAACTTTTCAGGTTGTGAGGAAATTCCGCTACGTTAATTGCTCTGTTCTTCTTTAGCAAGCAAGGGATCAAAGTTATAGCTTTTAGCAAAATTCTGTACCTCTACATTACAGGTGCCAATTGTTAGAAGGAATATACATTTAATATAGCATGTATTAGTATAGAACCTCTGTTCCTGGCAATGCAATCAGAATTCCTAACCTTAAAAGTTCTTAACCTACAGTTACACGTTTTTACAAAGTATGCGGTTTTGCATATTCGTTTCTTCGAGCCAAACACTGCTCGTCCCACGCTGCCTAACTAATCAGGTTAGGATTTTATATTTTTGGGACGTTTCTCAATACCTAACCTTCCCTACTAGACTAGCTGGTACGAGTGCTTGCACTCTTGTACTCTTCACCTCGTCCAGATTGTTGCAGGTGCTCTCAATGATGTCTCCTTGTAATGCACCTGGATGTGACTCATGGGTCTCACACGCAGCGGGGCCACTTGAGAGGTGATAACAGCTGCAGGCAGGGTCTCTGGGACAGTTACCTGGGTGCGGTGGCTGTCTGCTGGTGAAGTGACTCTCGTATCTGCAGATTGGCTCGTACTCGCTTGAACTCCGCGGGTGTGTGGTGCATGATACTGGTGGGTACTTTTCGCTCCAGGTGGTGGAGGGGCCCCTATGGCAGTACTGACGCTCTCGGGCATCCCGAGTACATTTTCATACTTCGTACTGTGCGCGTCTCCTGTTTTATTGTCTCTCCAGGCATTTTAGTTTCGTTGGTCATCTGGTTGATTGATGTATGTGTTTGTTCCAAGGTGCACGGTGAGCTTCCTCCAGTCTCTTGTTCATCTTCTCCTTTCTTGCCAAGGATCGTGAAAGATGGGATGGGTAGCAGGGTGCGTGACCTTATGTCCCTATCCTTGAACATATCCACGTCATCAGGGGGTGGAGTTGCCTGGACTGATCCTGAGGGTAACGGGTAAGTTGCCTCAACCAGGTCAATCTCCGGGGGTAGCGCTTCTTCCGAAACTGGAATGAAGGCTGGGAGACGCATTCACCACTCGGTGGGGGCGTCTCGCTAACTTCATGGCGCTCAGAAGAGAGGTGGTGTGGCAAAGGGGGAAAGAGGGGAGTCTGTAGCCGCTTTTCCACGTCCTCAGGGCAGTTGAAGGTTCACTGGCATCCTCTATAACACAACTTACGGGTTGCCTTCTTATTTCGGTTCTATCTGCTCGGCTATGCCACTATCTCTCTGTAATCGTACTGTGTTTCCCTGTGCGGGGTTTGGGTGAGTAAGGAACATACGAACTTGGAGTGGACAGTAGTATCCTCGGGGATACTCCTTCTCTAAGCGATGGTCTGAGATATGTGTGGTTTGACTGGGGAGGGGAGGAATCAACCCTTCCCGAGTGTAGATGTACACATATATGTGGCCTGGATTGCATAATCTTCGGTTATCCTTGGCGATACTCAGCAGAGCTGGCAGGGTTGGAGCTAGTTGCATAGTAACCAATATGACATCCTTGTGCCGTCCCACTGGGTGCCAGCCGGTTTGGAAGTGTAGGGGTATATTGTTTCATTCCTCCCTCTACTGAGGCTTTCCCTCCTCCAAGTGCTCTCAGCAGATCGAGTGCGCTCAGGACATTCAAAATTCAGCTTGCATTCAGTGTCTAATTATAATAAATGATTTACTGTAGTTTGTTATGTTATGTTAAGTTCTTTATTTGTGTGTGTTCAGGTGAAATTTTCACTGTACCATTTAAAGTAATACTAAAAATTTTTTTAAATTCCCATTTAAATTTTTTTATTAGTTTCTCATTATTCGCAGATAATGTACAGTGCACATTATACTCAACATGAACTGTAATGAGGTTAAAAGATGTCTTTTATTGATATATGTGCCAGATACTCATTTACTAAAACTTTGGATGTATGGAAATTTTTTGGCAGTCCCTTGAAAAACGGTAGATAGAGTCCACTGTAAATTGTGCTACATCAGACTGTTAGTATAGTCAACTCCATATTTTAGGACCCTTCATGATTTCTAGAAAAACGGTTGTTATTTTCAGAGGGTCGTTATTTTGAGAGGGTCATTAATAGAAAATTGTTTCATGGCTCCCCAAAAAAAGGGTTATTATTTCAAGTAGGTCGTTATTCGAGGTGTCTTGGAATTCAGGATTGTTTGTATGTTTTTCTACGTAGGTTATTTATGGCTAATTAACCAATTTGTTTATCAGTTAACTTGCTATCATTCGTCCACTAAGTCACTAACCGACATTACTGCTACCACAGCTATTTATACCAGGGGGCCAGAGAGGGAATGAGGTTATAGTCACAAGACAATGAGATGCATGATTGAGTGTACCGTGAGGGACGGATCACGTCTGCATCTGGTGTGTGCCAGGTACAGTAGCCATTCAGGCTGTCCTTGTTTGACCCATGGTCACTTGTACAATACTAATGGGCCTATTACCTGGCAGCCCACACAAGAGTTACCAAGGGGGAATCAGGAGTCACACTTCTCTACTCAACAATCTCTGTTTGTACCACCATATCTGACAGGGACAGAGATTGGAGAATGAGAGCTTATGGCTCAAGGCCCCTGGCGTAGACTGAGTCCAGGGAGAATATCTAACCCTACTCACCAATATGTGTTTGTATCACCACATCTTAATCTGCTGGAGGATGGAGAATTATGACAAGGGTGGAATTATGCTCCCAACATTTATCTTACATAAAAGGAAATGTAGGGAAACTGCTTACAAGAGCATTGTCTACATTTGCAGGAAGGGGGGAATGGAAGAACAGTACTCTCACAAAACATATGTGTCCAAAGCATGGATCAGAGACAGGGAGATAAACCTAGCCTATCAGCTACCTGTAGGCAAATGCTAAACCAGTGTGAGCCACACAAAATCTCTTTTCCACTCCAGTTAAGAATTCAGAGGCATTTGCCATTTGTGGAAGCACTAGTGTTCGTACCCACCCAACAAAAATTGGGTCGTATGAACGAACATTGATACCACAAGTTGAACACCCAGAAAGCCGGAAAATGGAACCTCCTTCGGTTAAAAACCAAGTGGGAGAGAAGGTTTCTTATGGCCAAACCACCAAAGCCTACGATCTTGCTATTTGCCCCGCCTACAAAATCTCCTGGGGTATTCAGTACCTTGGTAGGACCAGCACCAGTACTGAAACTGTCAAACACTTATGCTAAATGGAACCCAGCCACCTGCAAATGAGTGAGTGTCGGGTAGTCAACATGTATAAATTAAGATCACGTCTACAGTAGTTGTTCAATTTCACACCCAGAACATGGGCTACTCCAAACCATGAGGTATCACACTTAAATACAGGCACACTGTCGAGTCTTGCTGATTGCCTGCAGACAGCTGGTGTAGGACAAGGGAATGCACAGGAATTTAATGTATATAGAAAGTGTTTTTATAATGTATTTCACACAAATGCACATGTACACCATCTTTTGTCTGTTTATAAGTGATGACCCACTTAATGACGGTCCAACATGTTGAGGAGTGGGTGGGATATGTTTGATCTGCGCTTCTTGGCATGTGCCAGAATTTTACAAAGTTTTGCCAACTGCAGAATCCTAGTGCTCCTCATGGCTTAGCAAAGGGGTTGGAACTGATTATTCTTGAAGGTCGAATGACTGTTACATTGTTTAATAGCAGGTTAAGCATTGATTTATTTGATAGCTTTGTTTCTTGTGCTTAGAACTACTGTATAAAAAGTTATGTACACACCTTTTTCTTCTGAATACTGCTTTTATTTATTTATTTATTTTTTTTTTTTCAATTGATTTGTCGAGAATGTTGTTGTGTAGTAGCAATAATGTTTGTTTGCAGGACTCTGTGACTGTCCATCAAAAGATCCGTCCCAAGGATGTGCCTGGTACGCTACTAAACATGGCGCTCTTAAACCTAGGTTCCTCAGACCCAAACTTACGCACTGCTGCCTACAACCAGCTGTGTGCACTCACTGCCACCTTTGACTTGAAGATAGAAGGCCAACTTCTCGAGACTTCTGGTGAGTTTTGCGTTTGTTACTCGTTATATTAGTGCAGTTTTTAGTACAGTGGAACTGCACAAAAAAAGTATGTGCCGTAACTACACATTCATTACAGCAATAATTTTTAATGCAGCATCATGTTTTACAGTAAAACTGTTTTAAAACATATCTGAAAAGATTGAAAAATCATGCTTATTCACCAGAAAAACTTATTTAAAATAACTTAACTTTACAATAAAACCTCCCTTAATGGATATTCCATTTAATTAAATACCATACAACGAAATATAAATTTGGTCCTGCCAAATGTTTATAATAAAATGTATCTTTAACTTCTGTTCACCAAAATACATTTGTGAGGTTAGCGGAAAAAATCCTCTACTATGAATTTAACATACCACTCAAAATGTAAACAAAACAAGCCACTTTAGTCATATATGGTTCAAAACACAGTAGTGTATACAGTGGGGAAACTCACAGTGTGTGTGCTACGTTACTAGTTCTGCCACCATTTTATATAATTTAGCATAATTGATTCTGGCCCATACCTTTTTTTTTTTTTTAGTGTATTACACTTTGTGTAATTTTATTTTTGATAGCAAAAAAAACATACAGACCCTATGTGTGATAAGATGAAAGAAGTCCAGTCATGTTTAATGGAATGCCTGAGATGGGAGCAGTAAGTGGTTCCTTAACAGTTGTGACACATTGAAATCGGTAAGTTAAGTAAATGGTTGTCCTGATTACCATTTCCTTCTGCAGAAGTATTGTTACTACTGCTTGTCAATGAACCACATGAAAATAAATATCCATGAGTTTCTCTAGTGTCCTCCCTTTCACAAAAGCCAGTGCCACTTCCTTTTTTTCCTCTGCCTTTTGTGACAAGGCTCAAAAGTGATACATTTTTGTGCGTCTCTGTTAGAGCGAACAGTGGAATGTTGTCAAGGTAACACCATACATAAAAGAAAAAAAAAATTAGCAGAGATTTTCAATGAATGACAGTAGTTACCGGTAAGTATATTCCTTGTCCCCCCCCCCCCCCCCGCCTTCCCTCCTCAAACAATCTTCCTAGTCTATCTCTGCAATCAGTCACATGTTATGAAATATTAAAACTGTGTCCATAGGCGGTTTATTTTATTTGTCCAATTTTTAGCTTGTATATTTACTTGTTAATCGTTTGAAGTAGGCTTTTGTCACTTTAGCAATGTGTTTTAAATAATTATACTGTGGTGTGATGGACATGAATTTGTAATTTACAGTTTTTTTTATTAATACTGGTAGTAATTTTATGTAAAAAAAATGGGTTATTTCATTTTTAACTTTTTTTAACACACAGAGCTTAAATTGTTGTTTCTTTATGTAAAACTTAAAAATGCATTTTATTTAGTTGCATGATCTGTGACCACATTTAAGTTATCGTGAAATACCTCAGTATAATTTTAGGGAACCTTTATACATCATACCTCCTTACATCAAACAAACAATTTTTCAGACCCCTCAGTATTTTTGTTGTATGGGGTTTCTACAATGTCTTCATCCAATTTCAAAATGCTATAGAGTGAAAACAACTACTCGTGTGTGAATAAAATGCTGACGTTCCATAAGAGAGAATGTTCGTGTTTATACACATGTACATATATAAACATAACAAGAGTCTGAGGGACTTGACCCGAAATACGTGATTTTCTCACCGGAAAGATACGCTGTACATCGTTGTTGTTATGCCCATTTTGCATGCCGGCTGTTGAGGATTAGTGTAACAGCCGCAACGAAATGGGAGGGAAGTTTTCATCTTAACGTTGTAAACATCAGCTTGTCTCCTTGCTGTTCTGGTATACCTGAGAATGCTACGTGCCTGGATTCCACTTTCTGGGACAGTTTTGATGTCTGACAGTCTCAAACTACGAATTAACAGGAATAGTGTAAAACCGAGCATTTCCATCTAAACGGTTTTTAAATTGTTTGATATTTGTTCTGAAATATATTATAACATGTACTAATGTAATATGGAAAATTTTATGCAATATATACTTAAGATAAACTTTTATTTTTAAATTTTTAATGACTTTAATATAGATAATTAATTTTAATATAAAATTATTTAAGTATATAAAATTTTTAGTTTAATCGAAAAACATTATAATGACTTATTTATATACTTGAATAGCGTGTATAAATTTTCTGTATTGGTGGGAAGTTTGGGAGTGGAACAGGGATCTTGGAGAAAATCACGATAATATAGCAATGTTAATTACAGATATTTTTTTCTCTGTGACAAAAAACTTGATTTTTGGCCGTTTGTAATTGACTATATTTTTTGTAACACAAAAGTTATTCATAATCTGATTACAAATATTCCAGAATAGAAACAACAATCACGTTATCAATATTTGGCACTATGTAAATCAGTGATGCAAATAATGTATTTATTGACTAAAAAATGGCAAAGTCTTCTCAGCAACATTTTTTCTTGGTATGAAATCACTTTTTCATAATTCAACTGTACTCTATATTTAGTTTCGACAGACTGTTCTAGTTTATATACGCAGACGAAATCTAGGACATAAACCTATATGATTAATTTTGTTAGTACAGTACATTTGATACTAAGACATGACAGATTAGGCATTCTACTTACATATTTGCACTGTAGCATACGGAACTTCTGGTGCGCTATCAGAATATAGTTATTTAAAAATTGACATTTCGCTACTAGCCAACTTGATTTTATCCAACGGAAAACTTTCAGAAACGACAAACACAAAAATGTAACCAGTAAAATTTTGTTGATATACCTACATCAATTCTACACTTTGAGACTTGCATTAAAATTAACGATAAATTAAACAAGACAACGTGGTCTATTGGATTGTTAATGTCCCTCAGACTTATCAGGGGATGGCTTACAATGTAACTGATGACCTAACTTAGACTAAGACCCAAGCTATATCTGGGTTTCGAACCGAGAACCTCCCGCACCCCGACTGGCGGTGCACCAACTGACTGTGGCACGGGATTTCGGCGATGTGATCTATAATTGTATAATTTAATAGCAATCAGTGCGAGTCAAATAGTTAGTGGTACACCCTCCTATTCGTAAAGCTCAATTTACATCTCTGGGAAAGATCAACTCTTGCCACTGCCATGAAAATAATAGTGCAAATAAGTTCATCTCAAAATCGTCTGAATGGTAAAGGTCAGTGCCGCGGCTTGCTCCAATAACGCTGCTGGCCAATGGTACAAGAAATCAGGCTACATAAGTTCAATGATGGTGATGTGATGGATAAAAGGAGGAAGTTGTTCGAACCCTATCTGCTACCGCTGGCTTCCAGTTGAGCGGCTCTTGATTCCTCGGGACGGAATGGCCAACCCAGCATTCACATCTAGAGAGTACAGAAAACTATGAAAAAACAAAATCAGCGTCACAAAATCGGATCTCCACGTTTCCTCCCAAATATGAGTCCAAAAAGAAACATTGTAATAAACCCAGCTATATCAAAGGCCACACTACAGAATTGGAAAAACTTTGTCCTAAGTTTCAACTTGTAATATTAGAACTTTTTAAAATAAAATTATTTATAGGGAAAGTAACATTAATTTATTCTCTAATTATTCATAAATTGATTGAGGATAAAACATTTTGGCTATACAAATCACGCCATAGAGGATTATTTTTTAAAAAATGAACGCAAATTCAGTGATATAATCTGTCTCAACTTAGTATAATGCAATATGTAACTACAGCTATAGGTCCTACCACAGACTGGGCAGTTGTAATATTGTTTACACTCAAACAGTGAAAAATTTTGTCACTGAGGGATTATTTGAAAATATTTTAATAGATATTGTCGATTCATAGTTTACAAATTTTGACAGATTGTATTAAAATATCACTCTGTAAACAGACTGACTACATAATCTTCCGCCACTGTGTGCTTTCCACTGGAATCTCAAAATACAGTGAAACCCTGTTAAGAAGTTCCCACATAACATGTTTTCCTGCTTAATAAGTTGAATGATTTTGCACCTTGTATATCTGCACATGTGTAATTTGACCCTTTTAATAAATTTTCCTGGTTAGTAAGCATTTTTTCTCTCCCTTCAGAAACGTCTTAACAGAGTTGTTGTGTATATGAACTAGAATTACTTATAGTAAGCCTATTTTAAATTTAAGATGGGGTGTTCGTGTTTACTACTGGTGTGTATATTTTACTATAGGCATAAACAAGCTTTTGAAGTTAATGATGCCAAGCTACCCAGGCATAAACATTATTAAAGTTACTCTGTGGCACTGATGCAATAAAATAATTTTTTTTAAATCTGTTTTAGTGCACGGTTTCGTTCCCGGATGTATAACAACTAGTGCAATGCAAACCATGTAATTTCTTAATAATATATGTGGCAAATTTTGTGTATATTCTTGACATTCAGTGATAGTGCCATGCATTTCTGTCCAGCATTTTGTTTGGTACAAGCAGGAATGTGGAACTATACAATCGTCTTGCTTAACCTAGAAGGCAGAAGTAAAAATTACTAAATTGGGGTAAAATCAATTTTTTTTTTTTTTTTTTTTTGACAAATCTGAAAATAAAACGAGTTGGAAATTTCTTTATTCAGCTAGCTATTGAAATTTTGTTATTCTGGTGCAGTTATGTCATTTTCAATACAGGCATACAAATTTTATGAACGAAAACTATTAAGTGAGTTTTGCACTACCTATGTGACAATCGTTACACTGCTAAACTGAATAAAATTGCGCCCCTATTATGATTTTACAAAATTTATTGCGAAAAAATAAATTCACTTAACAGTAACCTGTAAAAACTGGGAAATAATCAAAACCTTATACCAGCGACGGCAATGTGTTTATAGGCGCTTACGAAAAGTCACCCGGTTAACTTGATTAAGTTAAAACTTTTACTCGGCGCATTTTAAAAGTGATTGGGTTAAAGTTAACTTGCGTTTGGTAAGTCAGCCGGTTAACTCGATCCTCGACTTGATCACCTCTGAGCTAACCCTGCTCGACAGCAGGGTAACTTGGTTCTAGCAGACGACACACGTGAAATGGCACATAAATATGTAAACATTGCAGCATCGAAAATAAACAAGTTAACAATAAGCTATTATAATTAACGAGCGGTGTTTAAGGAAAAAGAGAATAGAACCGGATGTTAAATTTCTGTTGGATGAGCAGACAGGAGGCGTATTTTAAGTAGCAATGACAGAAGATTAACGTATTGCTTTAGAAAGAGGTATGTAATAATTATAGCACAGTATTTAATAGCTGCACTAAATATTCAGGTTTAATTTTATTTTGAGTTCCCGCCATCTCAAAACACCAGTGTTACTCTAAGCGTTCGAAGCAATCTGGTTAAATGCAAGGGTTCAGATAAACCTGGTCATGTGACCGATTTAACCCAGTTAACTTTACCATCGTACTTTTCGTAAGCACCTTATAATGGGCAAAAACAACCTTAACTGAGTATTTCAATGTGTTGCTACTGAAGTTATACACACTACAATATCAAATACAGGATTTTTAGTAGCGGCATTGTAATAAATGCTCACACAAGCAGCAGAGCTGAACATACGTTTCTGTTGCACGAAGATGAAGATAAACAGTTGAATTTCTGATAAATTCCTATATGTAAGTAAGCAAATTTGAAACTAATACAACACTACAAAAGCTAATACTAAATAATATAACTAATATAATATTACGTTTATTCCAAAATAATCACTATTTTTTAATCACACGATGTACACTTTTTCCCCCGATGATCGGCATACAATTTTTTATTCAGGAATGCCACAATTCACTTGACAATTAGGTGATGTTTCCTTATTTAAAGTGCGATGCCATTCTGATGTGCTTTAAATACATTGGCAGTAGTACCTCTCAAATACTAGAAACATTTCATAAGATAAACTTTATGTTAATAACATGAGATACCTGTATTTTAGAAGGGCCTCGGCTGAGCGATTAGCACACTCCCCTCCCACCAAGGCGAAACGGGTTCAATCCCCAGCCGGGTCACCAGATTTTCACAAGTGGAATCGTGCCGGACAATACCGTTGGTGGCTGAGTTTTTTCTGGGGTATCTCCTGTTTCCCCTACTCCTTCATTCCGGTGCTGCTCCATATTCACTTCAATAACCCTCATTTGCTCTCAAGACCTCACTGTTAACAGCTGTCCAAATCTCTTCACTTCACTTTATTTTAGAGTAGTATTCTCATAAATGCTTCATCTTTCTTTTTCTTGGTTTTGTTCTAAGTTGCAAATGTCTCCCATTGCATTTCGTTCTCTACCTACCCATTTTTTATATCAGTAAACAGTAATACGCGGTCGACAAGAACTGCAAACACAAATTACGCTTCTGTAGGTAGGATGTTCCGAACAGTCAGTTTCTTTTAACAGACTTGCTGTGGAAATGCTCCTAAGAGATAAGTGGACAGTCCGCACGGAAGTCGGTCATTATCCTCAACCCTTCTGTTTGCAACTCGTCTACCTGCTTTGCACACCTCAGTGCAAAATGATCTGTCTCCAAATATGTTTTGAGAATATAATCATTTACAAAGGTTTGTAAAGATTTATTTAAAAAGTAATCATGTCATTTATGCGGTGATGGCAGTGTTTGATCAATGGTAAACTTATCTTCCGAGCAACGTAAAAACAAAGTTTACTTTCTGGTGAAGCATTCCAGGTTACTTAGGAAAAATTTTTATTCTTGCAGAACTCAACTTTGTAGAATATTGTAACAATTAAAAAGTATATTTTCAAAACCAAAATTTACTGTTTTTAAGAAACCTCAAGAACAATTTTCTTTCTCTTTTTTGTACACAACAAATACAATTTTGAAATTGTTTATAGTTTTCTTGTAATTTGTTACTGAAGTTAACATTGATGTTATATAAAGCCACGTGAGTTCCTCCGACTCTTAAGAGATGCGATGATACCATGTTTTCGATACTCAATGCTCAATACAGTTTTCAACTTAATATCCTCAATACTTTGAATACTCGATACTCTGAATAAAAAAATTTCAATAATGCATTCAAATTATTTTAAACTACATTTTCATTGTTCTCAACCAAATTTCTGATAAAGTTTAAAATCAAATAAAAATCACAATTACAGATGATAACAAATTTGAAATTTATATATCTTAGGATGTATGGTAGGCCTGTCAATGTTAAAAAATTATAAATATTTATATGATACTAAAAAAACTCGTCAAACATGTCAATTTTCGAAATAAGAAAGCTTACAATTTTTTATTTTTAAAAACAAGCATTAAATATTTTTCTGTATTAAATCATGTAGAGGAAATGTGGGAATTGTTTATTGCCGGCTGAAAAACAAGAATGGCAATTCTTTGGCTGCTGGGGGTTGATTAAATATAAGTACCTAACATTTGCACCGGCGCAATGTAATGCAGTGCAGCACAACTAAAACTTAGCTGCACTCGCGCCCATAACCACACGTGCAATTAAATACACAGAACGCAAGTGGTCGGGGCTCTTTTGGACACACAATTTCACTCCCACTACCCGAACTACAGTGGCCAATGAAATAATTTGTTGCAAGGTCTTGATGGCCACATTGATACATAAGTTGCAAAGTATTTTACATGCACTACTGTTTTTAAGTGGCCTTGAATAATGTTTTTATCGCGCTGAATAGTTGTTGATATTTTGTAGTAGTTATAACATAAACAACAACTGGCGGGTGTTATGTTTATACTGTGAAGTTTGGATGCGGAGAGCTGCTTATTTCACTAATGGATGAATTGTGAAGAATGGTGATAAATACATGTACAACTACATATTTTTAGCAGACAAGAAATTAAAATTTTAATGATGCAACATAATATCAGATACGCTTGAGATTGTGTATTTGATGATATTTACGTTAAATAAAAGACATGATATTGTACATTATAAACATTAATACGATTTGTGACTGTTTTTGGAGTGTAACTGACCTAATATTGTGTTTACTTATTTTTTTATTTAGAAAACATACTATTCTTTATGTCGGTTTTTTCAGTTTATTACGAATTTAAATATATCTGATATTTCCTCCGCAAATGCAGTCAGTGCAGTGCTCAAGTTGAATATTTTGATTTATGTAAGGTGTTCTAACAATATTCGTGTTGCACGTCGTGTCATAAGCATTTTTATCACCAATCGTTGCCACACTGCGGCTGCTGGTGAAGGCACTGGAAGGGTGGTGACCATTTCCCCTCTCGGCAGGTAGGCGGCTGGCTGCCTCACTACCTCTACTGCGCATGCTTGGTGGGCGGAGCTAGCGGTGGAGAGGGCAGCACTGGCTGCTCTCTGCGTGTAGATTGGTCTACCGGTGAGGGGAGGGGAGAGAGAGTGGGTGCTCTCCCCTCCAATTTTTGGCGCTGGTCCCTGCAATAGTGGGTGCAGTAGTTCTGGAGACAGTAGCGCATGGTAGGAGAGCAAGCTTGCTTGAGGAGTGTGGCAGGGCTTGCCGGCTCCATGACGTCCTCATAGTTTGTAGTACCGCATCGGGCGGCGGGTTTGGCATGTCATCGGTGTTTCAATAGCCTTGCTCTTTCCTGGTCTTCTGCCTCCTGACTGGGATTATCCCACAGTAAATGTGCATATTCTGTGTTTACCCATGGGTGCAGTCGGTGCATGGCAAATTGCTGGCAGTTTACGGTCCTTCTCTTGGTAGCGCCCAAATACAATCTGCCTTGATGGCAGTCCAAGGTTGCTGGTTGTTCTATCAGCCAGGACATTCCATTGATTAGTTCCTTGTTCCCCCGCCACGTCTTTCACTACGTGGAAGTGCATCATTATTTCTTCATCGGCAAAATGTATATTTAAAGTCAGTCTTCCCTCCGTTAGTAGTCAAGCTTCTTTCAGAACCATATTTGGGCATCGCCAGCAGGCTTAATTTCGTTTTGGTGTTCCTGTGAATAATGTCTCGGTGGATTATGTTGGTGCTAGCGGCTGTGTCAAGTGTAGCCAATCTTTCTGCCTTCCCGATGAGTCCTGCTCTACGTGGAAGACCTCGGAGGATCAGTTTTTTGTGCATGACGGTGACTTATAGGGCCTCCCCCTGTGAGTTTCCCTGCTTGCTAGAGTTCTTTTCAGCATTTGTTGGCTCCTCCATTCACTTGGTTGCCAGTCCTTGGGCCGATCCTGACTGCCTGTTTTGGAGCTGCTGTAGGACAAAGCAGTCTTTATGAACGTGTCAGGCAGGACAATGCCAGTACTTCGGCAGTATAGTTGGTGGTGCTACCATGAGACCCGCAGTTTGTTCGCTTGGGGTGGTCTTGGTGATTGCTGTTTTTCCTGCTGGAGTAGGTGAGGGCTTGACTTTAGCATGGGACTTGCAGATGTCCACCAAGTCTTCTTCTCTAGTATGTGCCCTCCTTACCTTACTAGTTTTCAAGTGACGCTGGTTAGGGGTTGCGGAAATATGTTCGTAATTCTGGTGGTAAGTTTGACACTGTTGAGCTTGTCACAGCCTGGATGTACTTGCTGGAAAATCAATGCAAAAGGACTGCGAGTAACTATTAGCAAGAATGACTGGATGATGCCAGATGTAACCCATGTTTTCATCTGGTTGATGGAGCTCCATTTGTGGTGAAATGCAATGTGTGCGTTACAGTTTTATCTTTGAGGAATATGGACAAAACGTTATGAGAAGTCACATGAATAGCAAAAAAGACCAGAAAGCATTTGTAGCTATCTCTGAATGTACTTCACTGAAAGTTCTTTTTATCCAATAGAATGTGTTTTTGCAAATAAGTCAGCTTGCAGATAAAAGCAAACCTTCAATATCAAGCAATAAATAACCTGTTGTAGGTTTGCACTAGAACAGTTTTTACCGGAAATAGCCAAAGAAATCCACCGCTTAGCTATATTTGTTATATATGACCGTGTCACTTATGCAGAGATTATTTGGTGTACCTTGACAGTAATATCACATAGCTCAATGCGTATTGCTGAAAAAAATGCTTCATTTTTAAAGGCTATGTTTCCAGTCTCCAGCATTTTGCAGAAAATGCAATTACATAGAACTAAAATCTCTTACTTTGTAGCATATGATTAACCTCCAGATTTTCATTGTGACCCAGTAAAATGGTATTCCACTGCTTCGCGTTTTGTTGTGGGATTTGATGAGTCCCTTAATAAAGGAACATGAAAAGGTCAAAGAATGTAGTGGTGGAGTTTTGATTTCTCTTCTGCATTTATTGGTAATAGTATTTCTGGACTAGATAGGAAATCAGAGAGCAAACGCAGCACACTTTAAATCGGCAATTTCCTTTAAAGTTCAGGAAAAATGACCACATCTATATTCTGCTATTTTTAATGAAAATACAAGAAAAGATTAAAAAATCTAAATCTGAAATTTGATGAAAAAACTTTCAAAATCAAGCAAATTAAAGCTAAAATCAAGTAATGTTATCCTTTTCAAGCTACTTTTTCGTGGTTCTAGAAACAACAATTTTCAATCCTCAAAAACGAGGAAATTTAAGCCAAGATCATGTCATTTTAAGCCAAAAACAAGCAAATTTTTTGATTTTTTCAGAAATAGTCATGCTGGATTTATGCCAATTTAAAAAAAAAAAACAACAAAATTCAAGCTAAAAACATGAAAATTTCTCGATTTCAAGCAACTTTTTCATGTTTTCTAGAAACGCTAATTTTTCAAGCAAGCTATCTAAATCAATCAAATTTAGGCCAAAATCATGTAAATTTAAATCAAATCAATAGAATTTATAGATTTTAAGAGAATTCTATATCATGCTTAGTTTTTCCTTTCTTCATTTCTTTTAAACCTCTTTATGCTACAAGAACTTGTTTCTCATTTATTCATTTTAAAGCATTTTTATCAAACATACTTACATAGCGATCTGGTAAAGTAATTTTATTCTTGCCATCTAGAATACAATACATTTTTTTACCGAATTTAGATTCATAAATTTTAAATTCTGTAGCAACATAATTTTATTAAATTTCAAACTCGTGTAGTTTTGTCAATTCATATGAATTGTTGATAAGTGATTCCATTTTGTTTTATTTATAAAGAAAAAATTATTAAGATAAAGAAAAAAATGTTTTCTTTATCTTAATAAATTTCTTTCTTTATAATTAACATAGAATCAATGCTCGAAATGGAAAATAAAACCACATTTAAGCAATGTAAGAAATGTGGTGAAGAATTAAACATTGAATGTTTTTCAACACGTGAACCCACAAAAGATAAGCATATTAACACCTGTAAAAATTATTGGGCAAAATATACCAGAAATCATTATAGTTAAATAACGTATTATGTGAATGTGGAAAATATGTTTTCTAAACTATATCTCAAAAAGCATAAAAATACTAAATTACACAATAGAGATGAAATTCAACATGGAGATTATTCAACTAAGACATGCATAGTATGCAATGAGAATAAATCTATTCATTCATTTTATCCCCATAAAGCTACTTTAGAAAAACATACAACAAAATTTAAAAATTGTTTTAGTGAATATACAAAGAAACATAATTAAAACAAGAAGTTAAATAATTAAAAACATTGTTTCTAATATTAACAATAAATAAAACTGCATTTTATTCCATTGAATTAGTTATTTTTATTTTATTCTTGGGTAAAAATCAGTGTACCAAATTGCAGTAAAAAAAAAAAAAAACTTAATTTAAAACATTTTTGTTACTAAATAAACCATTGAAAACGTCGACGAGCAATTCAGTAATTGAGTTGAGTGAAAAGAGATTGGGAGAATTGAGAGTTATAGCTAAATGTTTAAAAATTAAAAATATGTACAATTTAAGGAAAGATGATTTAATTAGAAGTATTATTACGCATTGTCTTCAAACACAAAAATATCAATTTAAAAAATTTAAAATATAACTGCTTTAAATTTGCCAGAGTTAAGAGCTAAAGCTAAAAGCTTTAAAATACAAAATATACACAGGCTAAGGAAAGACGATTTAATTAGAACTCTTATGCTATTCATTTTAAATGAAGAAACAAAGAGCAACTTTACAAATTTACCTTTCTCATATGTCAATGTTAGAGAACTATACAAAAAAGATAAAAATGAATTAAAAGAAATATTTTCACTCTCTAATAATGTAATTGTAAAGCCAAGAGATAAGAGTAACCATTAACAAAATGGAATTTTGCAAATATACCTTTATCAGATCCCAATATCAAAGAACTATATTCAAAAGATAGAAATTAATTAAAAGAAATATTTCCGTTATATAACAATGTATTCATCAACAAAAGAAATATAAGAACCAATAAAAATTGTAGCATTAATAAAGCTTTTAAAGGTAGTTTATTAACTTATAACATTGAAAATTCCTTTAATTTAGTACAGCCTAATCATTTTTTAACTTTAGTAAAAGATAAAGTTTTTGAGATAATGCTCTTTAATCTTAAGACATTTAGGTTGTTAAAAACTAGCATTACATTATATGCCAATTTTCGCAAGAAAGAGACTAACCAAGTAGAATTATATACATTTCAATCACAAAGCTATACAGTACTGAACGAAGGAGAAATTAAAAGGATTTACAAAACTATAAAATAAGAATTACTTACACGATTATCTGAATTTCAAGGAAGAGATTCAGATTGGACTTTAGATATAATACTTGGAATACAATTAGCTATAAATAGATACAATCCTTTAAATGGAGCATCATATATCGAACTACCATAAATTATTAAGAAAAAATAAGCCTGTATAATGTGAAAAATTAAGATCAAAAATATTTTCTTTATGCAATAAAGTCTGCATTGTTTCTAGTAGAAAAAGTTCCACAAAGAGTTACTAAATATAAAAATGTGGGGCTTAATACTAATAAAATAATAGATAAATATGAGTATCCTATTAAAATTGATGATAATACCCAAAATAGAAAATCAAATTGATACATGTATAAATCTATACTCTATTGAAGACGAGTCCACAGTATATCCACTTAAACTTACAAATCACAAAAAGGATATAAATTTACTTTATTTCAAAAATGATAAAAATGTACGTTATTGTTGGATAAAAGATTTATCAAAGCTGCTTTCTGCACAAAAAACTAAACATAATGGTAAAACTTATATATGTGATATGTGTCTTTGATTCTTTTATTCTCAAGAAATATTAAATAAACATACAGACGATTGCTCTAAAAAAGAATCATTAGGAATCAGTATACATCCGAAAGGAGAGCAAATATTCTTCAGAAATTTCAAATATACAATGAAGGTTCCTTTTGCAATATATGCTGATTTTGAATAAATTCTAAACGAAATATCAACAACGAAACAAAATCCGAGAGAAATAAATTAATTAAAATTAAACCAAAAATATCCAGTTTTAACAGAGAATGATATTGATAATGGCTTTTATAAGGAGGTAATCAAACAAATATATAAATGTACTAATGATCAAATAAATACCATTGATTTGAAGTTAAATGATGAATCATATACAGTGAAATGTCAGTTACACGAAGCTTCAGGTTTTTGTTATTATATTGCATCTAGTTGTGGCGATTATAAGCCACCAGTAGTATATCGAGCTCCAAATGCACATAAGATGTTTATGCAATCAATGTGTTTGGGCTCGAGAACAATGTAGACTGTATTGTAACCAAAAACATTTCGAGTTGCGACTTACCGACATGAAAGGAAGAGGACACAACTTAACAGCTGGCCTAGTGAAGGTGTCTTGCTGGGTACGAACCTCAGCGACGCACACAACACCGTCGGCCCCAGGGTGGATCTTTACTATTCTACCAAGCTTCCACCGCAAGGGGTGCAAGTTTTGGTCTTTTACCAAAACCAAGCTGCCTTCAGCTATGTTGTCTTCTCCACTGGTCCACTTCCTTGGGCTGAAGATGATGGAGATACTCCACATGCCACCGATTCCAAAACGACTTGTGGATCTGCTGTATGGGTGACCACCTAGTCAACCTGTTGACTGGAGTTGATGATATGTCCAGTTCAGGCAATATATGTGCTGGACCCATTCTAAGAAAGTGACTGGGAGGTAGTATAGAGAAGTCATTGGGGTCACTCGACAATGGACACAGAGGTCTTGAATTGAGTGCTGCCTCAATCTGGGCTAAAACAGTGCCCAGTTTTTCATATGTCAGTAACTGGATCCCAACAACTTTCTTGAGAATGAACTTGAGAGATTTAATACCTGCCTCCCAAAGTCCACCGAAGTGGCTGCTGGAGGGTTGAAGGGCCAGGTAATCTTATGCTCTGCTAACCTGTCTGCTGATGGCTGACTCCAACAGAGTTAATGCCACAGTCACTGTAAATGTTGGCACATTGTCCACGTCGAACCTCCTAAACGCTGCGAGAAATGTCTCTGTTGATAAATCTGAAACAAGCTCTACATGTATGACCTTTGTTGCAAAACACTCAACAGACATATGTATGCCTGCAGCACAGGAGGCTTTGTAAGTCTAGCCATGGTGATGGAGATGGGACCTCCATAATCAACTCCAGTTTTCATAAATGGCTTGGCCTGGCGCACCTTTTTAGCTGTTAAGACATCCCATGTGTGAGGGGTTTGGGATGGGTTCAAAAGAAGTGTATACATTTGTGAAGGCGGCTGCGAATGCAATTACTGACCCCAAGCACCCAAAATTCTCTTTGAAGTAGTGACTGCAGCATCTGGGACCGTGGGTGAGAAAATTTTTAATGATGCTCATCAATTAGCAGAACTGCAAGACGACAGTTTTTTGGGAGAAGGATTGGGTGTTTCTCTTTGAATTGCAATTCAGCCCTTTGCAGTCGATCACCTACCCTCAGGATGCCTTCAGAATCTACGAAAGGAGCCAGCTTCTAGATGAATGGAGAACAAGGTTGATGCCTGGCAATACGAGCAAACTCTTAAGGGAATTCTGTTTGCGAGATCTTGATTAGGATTTTCAGCGCTCTTTGCATCTCATCCAACTGAACTGGACCTGTGGTAGGTGACCCACCTGCACCAACTGTCTGCAACAAAGTACGACTATTCATTTTACCTTATCTAATTTTGACTGTCTTTCCATTAAGTCTAGGAATAGTGACTGTGTCAAGGTGGCCTGCAGCACAATAGTTCGATGCTCTTCATTGCAGATAGGGCTAGAATCATGAAATGTTCTCTGTGGCCAATGCTTCTTACTTATCTTCAAAGAGCCAGGCAGATCCTACCATCAGATGGGATGTGCGATAAGCTGGGCAGGAGTAAAGCCACGAGAAGCACTATCGCTGGATTCTGTTCACTCGGAACATGATGCCACCAATCGACAGAGGTGCAGCTCTGAATTTCACTTACTCTGTTCCCAACAAAGGTTTTCCACACATGTGGTGAAGCCGTAATCCACGAAAGTGCAACTGAAGAGTCAGTCCAAGCTAATGTCTCTGCCAGGGGCAAAATTGATGAGTACTCATCCAACACTAAGCGCAAGTACCGAGCCAGAAGTACAGCAGCGCAGAGCTCAAGGCGAGGAAGTGTTACTCTTTTGAGAGAAGCCACCTTAGATTTAGCAAGCAGCAAATGGATGATGACCACACTCGTGGAAGACTCTTGTCGAAGATACACTACAGCTGCATATCCCTTCTCTGAGCTGTCGGAGAAACCATACAGTTCAAAGGGGGAGTCTGCACTGCTAAGGGTGATTCAGCGAGGAATGGTTATGTTGGAACAGTAAGACAACTCATTTTGAATGGTTTCCCACTTCGCAATGATGTCGGGAAGAGCCAGGCAGTCCCAGTCAACACTTGCCAGCCACAGCTGTTGTATGAAATGTTTGACTAAGAGTGTCAATGGTGACAACCATCCCAGTGAGTCGTAAACCCAAGATTTGGCTTGAACTCCATATTTTGTCATAATCAGGGGGCTAAGTTGAATATCATAACTGAATGTGTTCAGCTGGGGGTTCCATTTCAGCCCTAGAACCTTGACATATTGGCCTTCATCAAAAGAGTAGTACGTACCCAAGCGTTGCACATCCTCTGGACACAAGCCTTCTAGCACAGCAGAGCAGTTACTGGTGAACTTGTGGAGCTGGAACCCACTTCACGAGAGCAACTGTTGTAGTTCCTGTCTCAGATTCACAGCAGAAGTGACATTGTTGGTTCTCGTGACTACATCATCGACATAAGTGTCACACAACAAAACACTAGCAGCATTCGCACAGACTTCCTTCTCATCTTCTGCTAGCTGATGCAAAGCTCTGAGAGCGAGAAATGGGGCCAAGCTAACACCGTATGTAACAGTGTTAAGACGGTACACCTTTGAGAGGCTGATCTTCAGACTCCCTCCAAAGGATGCGCTAATAATCTCTATGCGCATCAGCGACCAGAATTTGACGGTACATTTGTTTTATATCACCTGTAAATACAATAATTGGAATTCGATACTGAAGCAACACTTCTACTATGTCCCTTTGAAGCTTAGGTCCAGTCAACAATACATCATTCAATGACAAACCAGAACTGGCCTTTGCAGATGCATCAAACACGACACGAAGTTTGGTGGTGGTACTATCAAGTTTGTGCTCACAGTGATGTGGGATGTAATGGGAGGGACAGGAATTCACATCTGAACGATCAATACAACTCATGACCTGAGTTAATATAATTTTGCATAAATGAAACATTACCAGCCTTGAGATCTTGCTGGCGTTTAAAATGACACTCGAGTGAATGGAAACGACGAAGTGCTGTGTAGTAGGAGTCGCCTAGGTCAGGGTCTGGGCTCTTGAAGGGAAGTACAATACTGTAGCAAACATTTTCATCACGAGCATAACTTTTTGCAAACAACTTTTCATAGAGGACATCATTTGGTGATGGTGTTGGTTTATCAGGAGGTAGTTCTTCCAGTTTCCGAAGTCATTCCACCACAGTGTCCAATGATGGGCTTATCAAACTGGAAGCCACAAAGAATGAGGAAATATGTGCTGATTGCAAATGCAGCAAACTGCTGTCAACCTTTCCCATCACGATCCAGCCAAAGTGTGTGTCGAGAGCTACTGGAGTACCAGGCGGTCCTTCACATTTGCTTCCTTTCAATAAGTAGGGAAAAAGCTCTGCACCCAGCAGCATGTCGCTTGACCTTGGAGTCGCAAAGGCTGGGTCTGCCAACTGCATATGGGCAAGATGGCTCCAGGCTTGGGGATCCACAGGTGCGGATGGGAGGTGTCCTGTTATGCGAGGTAACACTAAAGCATTTATTGAAAATACTGTCCCTGTCTGTGTACAGGGCTTTAGCACACAAGATACCGCACCACGAGCAATGTTAAGTGGTGCCTGAGAGAACGCCTAAGTGGCTGAGTTTTCTTCCTACGAGGAATACCCAAGCAAGATAAGCAAATTTCAGAGATTAAATTGGCTTGACTACCAGAGTCCAATAACACTCTGATGGGTTGGAAGGCCCCTGACACATCTTCTACATCAATTACAGCAGTTAACCGCATAACCACAGCACTGCTCGGTGTCTTCGAAAATGAGGAGTACACAGTCACAGTAGAACTTGTATCACCATTCAAGCTGCTATCTGGTACATCTATGGATTGTTCTGATCCATCTTAGACATCCTCTTGAGCAGATCGTTCCGGGAAGTGCAGCAGGGAGTGATGCCATGACTTGCAGTGACAACACGAGACTTCTGAGGGACAGTTTCTGCATTGGTGCGAGGGCTGCAAACAGTTCAAATATATTTTGAGTTCCTTGACATGTTCAAATCGTTCCTTGTGTGGCTTCTGTTGAAAGTGGGGGCATTTATACAACAAATGTACTGTGTTGCACCATAAAGACACTGGATGAATGGTAACCTTTAGCCAGTTTATGATCCGCTGAAACCTGCACAGGTTTGATCTTTGAGGGTGCCGGCCTAAATATTGATGCAACTGCTTCCATAGCACGTCAATGTTTTTCTAAAAACTGCACAAAGGACTTGCAAGTGGGGAGCTCAGTGTCTGTCGAGGCCATCTCCCACTGCGTTTGAAGTGGGGTATCCAGTTTCCTGCAAAAGATGGCCAGTAAAATTAAGTCCCAGTGCTGCACAGGAACCTTCAGAGCTTTCAGTGCTGCTACATTCTCTGTTATAACTGTCAGCATCTGTCGCAGTGAGGTGGGCTATTCACAGGAAACTGTGGGTGCTTCCAGCAGAGCTTCCACGTACAAAGAAACTATTAATCTTTTGTTTGAATATCGCTCAGATAACACCTTCCATGCAACGTCAAAACTTTTGCCTGACATAGGTAATGCCTGAATCATGCTTAATGGCTCACCATTAAAGGACAACTTTAAATATGACAACCTTTCGACTGGAGTTAGGTCAGGCTGATCAACTACAAGAGCACTGAACACGTTAGAGAAGTTCACTCAGTCTTTTGCACATCCACTGAACTGTGGAAAGGAGACCTTGGGAAGTGATACATTTACCTTCAGTGTGCTGGTAGCTACTGCCTGTGCTGCCTCTGACTTGCTGACAAGAGGTTCTACCATTGCCATAACATCGTAGTATTGATCTTCAAAGTTCAGCATGCAGGATGTATGTGCATCTTTATCGAAACCTGTTAGTTGTTTGGCCTCCATTTCTACAGCAATATAATCTGATTCAAAGTTACTCTTTATTTCCGGCAAATCATGCACGGTTGCATGGAATAAATTCCTTTTGGAGGGATCTGTACCAACACACTTGGATAGGCCAAGCATGCACTTGAGGTGCCCTTCGGCCAATTGTAGGCGCAGTATTCCTGCTTGAGCATCGCCCATGATTAAAGGTGCTGTGATGGGCAACAACATGTCCACAAATTACGTATCACAACACAAGAGTTCCATGTTCATATGCGTAGTGCAGCACAAAGAGAGATATGGAAACACCTGGCGGGAAAAATAAATAACCTAGGAAAAACACGTGATAGTGACACCAATCTTCTAACTGTAATAGGTCGATGACATCAAGTGATAAGAATACACATACAATTTATGTTAAGAGTGAAATATGAAAAATAAAAAAGAATAAAAAACACACAACCAAATCCAGAATACAGGAGCTGTCGAAGCCAAGTAAACAAAGAAAATGGCCTTCATGTACACACAAACACAATATCCCAAGTCAACAAACTGAGTTAATTTTCACTGTTTGTCATACTATACAACCCGAGTGTGAGTTGTAAAGTTTGCTATTGATAACCACACTTTTCCATCACGCACGTGCTCGCTATACAAAGTGAAATCACAACAGGTATACGAGCCCACAATGAACAAAACAAATATAGAATACACACACCGGCGCATATCCGGCCTGGAGGACCAAATGTTTGGGCTTGAGAACAATGTGAACTGTATTTTAACGGAAAAACCTTTTGAGTTGGAACTTACAGACATGAAAACAAAGCCGAACTGGTCTTGTACAGTGTTGCCACAATATAGCGGGAAATTTAAACGTGTTCAAACAGGTCTATGGCACAAACACAATGAAAAGAGAAGTAGAAGAGAATGGGGAAATATATTCGCAAATTGAACAAATGCATCCACTAACAAAAGAAGAAAAATGGTTATATAATAGATCTACAAAATGTACTGTATGTGAATGTGAATATACAAAGGAAAATATAAAAGTACATCATCATGATCATAGAACTAGAAAATTCACTAACCCAGTATGTAATAATTGTAATCTACTATTCAAATTACCCAATTTTGTTGCAATTTATTTTCATAACTTAGCTGGATACGATGCTTATTTATTTATTAAATAGCTAGGGTATGATGAAAAAGATACATATTTAATTGCAAGAAGAAAAGTTTATTACTTTTGGGAAAGCAACAGAAAATTTATAAATTAGATTTTTAGACACATTTAAATTTATAGCAAGTAGTTTAGATAAATTATCATGTAATTTAAGTAAAGATCAAATGAAACATACACAAAAGTATTTTCCAAAAGATCAAGTAGATTTAGTAATTAGAAAAGGGGTTTATCCATATGATTATATGGACAGTTGGAAAAGATTTGAAGAAACAGAACTTTCACCTAAAAGTGAATTTTACAATAAATTAAATGAATCTGATATAACTGACGATAATTATAATAATGCAAAATGTGTATGGGATCAATTTAATATGAAGAACCTTGTGGAATATCATGATTTAAATGTAAAAAGTTATGTGTTACTATTAGTGAATGTATTTGAAAACTTTAGAGAAACATGTTAAATGTATATGATTTAGATCCAGCATGCTATTTTACACCACCAGGATTGTCATGGGATGCAATGTTAAAAATAATTAAACAACCATTAAATTTATTACATAATTATATGATTTTAATGGTAGAAAAAGGAATTAGAGGCGGAATTTCACAATGTTGTAAGATATATGTAAAAGCGAATAATAAATTTTTTGGACGATTTTAATCATAATCAAGAATCTAGCTATTAAGCTTATCTTAATGTGAATAATTTATATTGTTGGGCAATGTATTTATATTTACCATATGGTGGTTTCAAATTGGCTGATTATCCAGAGTTTAAATTATATTTTTGGCAAAATTATATATTAAATCTTAAGGATTCTGATCATGGTTACATTTTAAAAGTAGATTTAGAGTATCCACAAGATCTACATATATTACATAAAGATCTTCCATTTTGTCCAGAAAATAAGGTCGTTCCAGGAACAAATCAGTCTAAATTATTAACAACTCTACATAATAAACAAAAGTATGTAATATACTATTGTAATTTGAAGCAGTGTCTAAATAATAAGTTAAAGCTTACAAAAATACATAGAATATAGCAGTTTAATCAGTCTGATTGGTTAAGAAAATACAAGTAATGCAAAAATAGATTTTCAAAAAGATTTGTACTAGCTTATGAATAATTCTGTGTTTGGCTAAACTATGGAAAATATAAAAAACAGGGTAGATACACTATCTACCAAAAAATAATTGGGCACCCGTTAAGATAAGTAATTCAGTACGTCAGTTGACTTGTGTTTCATGGCCTTCAGCGTAGGACCACTGATGTTTGTCCATGGTAGCATGAACACAGAGGCCTATTGTAACATTCTGGATTATGAAATGCTCCCAACGTTGTGGCGTTTTTACAGAATGGACCCATGTTACTTCCAGGATGACAATGCCCCTAGTGCCATGTTTCAAGGGCTACTATGCAGTGGTACGCCGATAACAATGTTCGCCGATCGGACTGGCCTGCCCAAAGCTCCGACGTTAACCCTGTAGAACATCTTTGGGACGAATTGGATCGCCGGGTTAGGGTTCGTCAGGTGCGGCCAAAATCCATTGCTCAACTCATGGAATAGTTGCAAGAGGAATGGCGATGAATCCCCGTGGATGTCCTGCACACACTCGTAAAGAGCATGCCAGACAGGGTGGCTGCTGTTATAGCCGCAAGAGGTGGCCCTACGAGATTCTAATGGGGTGACAACCACCTAGCCAACATTGTGGATAGGTGCCCAATTACTTTTTTGTAGATAGTATATAAGACTTAAAGCAAATGAAAAAGTTTGTGAAAAATTAATAGCAAAAGTAAATTTTAAATGAATTACTATATTTAACTAGAATCTTGCGGCTATACATATGAACAAAGCAAATGTAAAATTTAATAAACCTATTTATGTGGGTATGTCAATTTTGGACATATCGAAAGAGTTAATGTATGAGTTTCATTATAAAGTGATAAAACCAAAATATGGATATAACATTGAATTGTGCTATCAAGATACAGATTCTACATTTATAACATAAAAACAGATGATTTTTTTTGAAGATATGAAGTCTATGGTAGAAAAATTTGATACATGTGACTACCCAAAAGATTTATATATATATATATATATATATAATATATATATATATATATATATATATATATATATAACACATACTTCAAATAAATAATATTTTAGGTAAGATGAAAGATGAATGTAATGGGAAAATAATGAAAGAATTTGTTGTTTTAAGAGCTAAAATGTCTACATATAGAGTTGGCAATAAAGAAAACAAAGATCAAAAGGTGTAAAGAAATGTGTAGTTAATAAGAGAATAACATTTGTTTACTATAAGAATTGTTTGTTTTATGAAACACTACAATATAGAACAATGAATTTAACAAGGAGCGAAAAACATGAAATATATACTGTAGACGTTAATAAAATAGCATTAAGTCATTGTGGTGGCAAAATAATCATATTACAAAATATAATAGATACATTACCATATGGATATGGAAACATAGAATCTTAAACATTTTAAAATTCCAAATGAATATCGACATCAATGCCATCAAAATTAATTATTTAACCATTTTCATCTCTAATATCTAAAACAATATAATTAAATTGCTCATATTATTAGTTTTATTAAAAAAAACTGGGTTTACTGGCTCATAACAAATAGAAACTTTAAAACCATAGTTTTTGTTGGGAAACTATCAGTTATATCAGTTGGTGGATAGTCTATAAATATTTTGCTGCAACAGGAACTAGTGTTGTTAAATTTTTATTGCCTTCACTTGTTCTACTTTTTTTTACCAATAACTCGTAATTCGTGAATTAATGGCAGATGATTCTTGTGTGTGTGTGTGTGTGTGTGTTTTTTTTTTATTATTATTATTTTATTTTATTTTATTTTTAAATGAGTTATAAAAATATTGATAGTTTTGAAAGACAAACTTTTCCTCCAGATGATCAATCTAGGGGGAATTTTAATCTTTGCAATAATAGAATTGAATTTGATATTCCTATAGGTGGTAGCTTTTCTTTTCCAAATGATACTTATGTGTATGAACAATATCGCTTACTAAAAAGTGATAAAGTTAGAGATGAGGCAAAATATGCAAAATTAGATAATATTAATGTTTGTGCTAACTTTTTTCCTTTTCAGTTTTCTATGGTAGAAATCTCAAAACATGGACATATTGAGGCTGTTGATAATCCAGGTTTAACTTCAACAATGATGAATGATTTGTTAAGATCTCCAAGTGACCAAAATTATTTAGGATTTTCTGGTGTGTTGATAATAAATATTGAGTAAAATCTGTTCACAGTGATAAAACAAATTAAATAACCTATCCACTGAGATATCTGTTTGGCTTTATTCGTGATAATGAAATTTATTGGAAAGGCGGTTATAAAATTACTTTTATTCGAAATTCAATTGATAACAATTGTTTATATGTTTACTAAGAACGCATATGGTGAAGTTCAGAAAAGTTATGCTGATCAATGTAAAATTATTATTAAAAAATTATAATTGATATGGGCAATTGTTGAATACGAATCTAACACAGCCATTTCAATTAACAAAAAAGTATACAAACATCCAAAAATTCTTATTAGTTTTAATTGTTTACAATTTTTAGAAAAAGCGGTTCCTGCTTAAACAACTGTTTTTAATTTTGATATAAGAGATCACTTTAATAATTTACAATTTGATATGCCTTATTTTGTAATTGTAGGCTTTCAAGCTAATAGAAAATATTGTTTTGAACAGTATGTACATGCTTCTATGTTTGATCAGTTTAATGTAAGAAATATTTATATAAAAAATGGAAGAAATGAAATTATTCCAAAAGAAAATTGGAATCTAGATATTGAAAATGGCCTTTTAGGATAAAATTTTTCTTCTTATGATTTTAGAAATTCAAAATCAAAACTAGGTACTCTACATAGAAATTATGAACTTTATTATAAACCAACTATAAACTTTCAAGGTGATATCAATTATTATTAATTTTGGGGGTGAAGACCATTATTGGTTATTGATTGTTAATATAGAAAAAACAACTGTTGTTGAAGATCAAACAAACATAAAAATTAGTGTACATTTTCATAAAGCTGTTGAAGCAGGAACAATTTGTAATATTGTTCTAATTAGTCAAAGGAATCTAACTTATGATTATTTGAAAGAAAATATTACTGAAGATATATCAATTTTTTTAATTGATAAATGGAAGAGGTAAACAATTTTACGGAAACAACAAAATGTTTCCATAATTTTATAGAAATTTTTACAACATTTAGCTAAGTTTTTTGATTGATTAAAAAATCCCTTTCATAGTTCTAATAATAAATTTCTCACAGTATGACTTTTTATAAAAGATATATAAATTTTTAAATATTATAAATTAATCAAATTAAATAACTTTTAGAACTTTGGGATATTGAATATGAAATTATAAAACAGCAACTTCCATTGATAAAGAATTGGATATTGTTCATTTCAAAATTGTTTTAAAAATCAATGAAAATTATTTCAGATCAGATCAATTTTCTAATTTTAAAGAAGATGTTTATAATTTGGATTGTTTTGATGGTTGGGATTATGGAATCGGTAATTGTTATGCTTCAGATTTTACTTTATTTTTAGACTTTAAAAATTCTTATTGTTGTTTTACTTTTGTTGAATAAAATATATAAATTATATTGATTTGACTGAAATTCTCATGATTTTGGATTAAATTTGGTTGGCAAAATTAGCATTTCTAGAAAATATGAAAAGTTGCTTAAAATAGAGAAATTTGCATGTTTTTAGCTTATATTTAGCTGTTTTTTTTTTTTAATTGGCACAAATCCTGCACTGTCATTTGTGAAAAAATTGAAAAATTTCCTTGTTTTTGGCTTAAAATTACATGGTTTTGGCTTAAATTTCCTTGTTTTTGAGGATCGAAAATTGTTGCTTCTAGAAACATGAAAAAGTTGCTTGAAAAGGATCAAATTACTTGATTTTACCTTTAATTTGCCTGATTTTGAACATTTTATCATTGAATTTCAGATTTTGAGTTTTTAATTTTTTCTTACTCTTTCGTTAAAAATAGCAGGAAATAGTTGTGGTAAGAAAGTAATGTAGTTTTTGAGAGCATTATATTGTTGTTTAAAAATGTTCCCTCACATAGAAGTAATTATACATTATTTTGATTGAAGTTTTGTCCAGTTCGCTGGCTAGAAAACAGAAAAGTCTCAGAAAGGGCTATAGAAATCTATCCATGTCTTGCAAAATATGTTGAGGAAATCTAAAAGAAAACTCACAGTGCAGCAGTATTTCAGATGTGTCTGAAGCAATAAAAGATTGGCTTTTGCTTCCCAAAGTAGCATTTTTCTATTTTCTTGCTGTAACAATTGAGCAGTTTCTCACTGATGTCCAGTCAGATGAACCCATGGCACCTTTGTTATGTGAATTACTAAATTTACTGTTGCTAAGTATTGTGTCCTAATGTGTGGGGAAAAATAATGATGTACTTGCTGTGTGCTAAAAATGTAGACTTTGACTATGCCGCAAGGAATGCCCTGCATAAAGTGAAATTGTTTCGCAACTAGAAATTTTTTGTTTTTAATGAATGCAGAAAAAGTTTACAGAAATTATGTGAAAAAATGATTGAGTACTCACAACTACAGTATCCTTTGAAGGATGGGATTTTGTGCTTGATCCCCACTGTTGTAACAAGACCAGCTGTGTGAAATAAGCACCTCAAGGAAACACTAAACGTTCTTATTGAAAAAACTTAGTACCAGGTTTGAAGGCAAATAAAATTGACTCAGTTTAAGTCACTTCCAAAAATTTTAGGAGGAAAGATGAAAAACTTGGCGACAGTTTTGGATGAAACATGTATTTGATGTGCAGGATTTTCTGTAATTGGTTTCTTTTGTAAAAATTATTTTAATCCTTTCTCGTGGAAATGCAAGTGTGGAACGAGGTTTCTCCATCAATCAAGTGTGTTTACTTGATGACCTCAAAGAAGAGTTACTGTATTTCGGCATATGTAGGCTGCACATTTTTACAAAAAGCATTATTACAAAAATTGTGGTGTGGTTTATATACGAAATATTGGCATGAAAAAATGTTTTTTAAATTTTTTCCCTCAAATCATGTTTAAAAATTTGTCAACATAGTTCATGTTAATGTTTTCACTTTTAAAGGGTGGAAGGAAGTGAAGGGAAGGAATTTAAAAAAAACTTTATCACATGTGCAGTTATTTTTCACTCGCGTTCATAAAAAACCTTCTTCCTATAAATGTAAAATGTAAACATTTTGAGCTCCGCCATAGGTGTCTTACATGAGAAAATAATTTCTATGCTGTACAAGAGAATGATCTTAGGTTGTTTGCAAGCCTGCCGCGGCTCTACAAGTGCACAGTGATACTAAGATGCCATTTTGTGTAACATGTTGCCATGGTTTTGCTTTCTCAATACGTGTTACCATCTGTGGAATAGTAATTGTGTCATGTATATTTTTAAACATTGCAACATAACACAAATTTTCTGTCACAAATGTTTTGTAGAAATGAGTAGGAATTTATTATGTTTGTACGGAATCATGACCGAACAATATTTACAGGAATATAAAAATTCCGTACGTCCTATACTTGAAATATTTATTTATTTTTTTCTTCAAAAACTTCTGGTGCTGCCTATACATGCCAAAATACAGTATTTATTGACCATAAGCAAGTGTATGATGGGATTGTTATGGTTGATGTACTGGACACATTTGTACCAAATATTTCAAAGGATATACTTCATCCAGCACATGAAACCAAGAAGGCAGATAAAATAACAAATAATGAAAAAGAGGGCTGCAATAGTTACAAGAGAACTAGCTGCCAAGAAACAAAACTTGTTGATGATGCAAGGAAGGAAGAAGAGTTAATCAAGGAGGAAATTAGGGTCTAAGTCTCTCACCATTTAAATAAGTATCATATTTGTAACTGTAATTACTGTAGCGTGTAATAAAGACATTTGTAAATGTGGCAGCTTGAATGAGGAATTTAATGTAAAAAGTGATTATTCTTAACTATCAACTCACCACGGCTAAGGGGTGATTTACAAATATGGCATTATTTAGGTTTACAGCAAGTATATATACTAAATGCTCAATGTAATTATCATATGAATAATACTGTGCTGCTCAAAATGTCTTTGTAAGTGAACCCCTATTTTTAATAATATTTTTAAAGAAAAAAATGGTTACTGTGGGTTGTCACTAAAACATAAGCATATGCTGTTATGGACTTTTTTTAAGACCTTTTACAAATCTAAAATTCTGTAGCACATTAATTTGGTGTATTTCTTATGTTTTAGTCACCGTATGCTAGGTGAGCGCCCGAAATTGACTTTTTCAACTTGACTAGAAAACGTCAACATTTCTCTACTATCCTACATTAAATATCAATCTAGGTATTATATACATAAATCTTCTTCAAGAAATTCTCTAAATCATGGTGAAACCTGCATCGAAATCTATTTAGTAGTTTGGAAGCCTTAGCCGAATACACAGACACACGGAGCCGGGTGACTGTTTTTTATACTATGTTTAGATTCTCCTGAGACATTCTACATTTAATAAGTTATATGTACCTCTGTTTTAAACACTATTTATATGATTATACTCAGAACAGAACTTCTTGGCCGCTCAGCATCAGGGTGTCGGCAGGCATTACCAAGCCCTGTTGCCACATCTATCAAGCATCTATCATGTTATAGTACATGTGTTGTGAAAATTGAATATTAGAAATATAAATTACAATTCTATACATAAAGACATGTTTGAATATAGTATTAGGAGTAATCGTAAACCATGCACTTAATCTATTTGTGAGTTTATACACATTAGAAAATTGTTTGAACAGACAAACTGCTAAAATGTTACGTTTTTTAAGACATGTTCTGACAATTGAACTTAATTATTAGCAACATCTATTTAAAGTTGATGCAATTATTTTATTTACTTACAGTTGCGTGTAGTATATAAAAATATTTAATAATTTTTGCTTTATCTTGTAATAGTTTGACAAGTTCCTCTTCCCTCTCTGTGCAGTTATAATGTAATTGCTTTTCATTACAAACTTTCTCCCATTATTCAATTTCTTATCAAAAAATATTTCGCTTTTCGGTTATTTGTTTTTAGAACTTATGGAAACTGTATAATCTATCTGTGGCTCTCAAGACCACAATGTTAAAGGCAACCCAAACCTCACCACTCCAGTATAATCTATTTTCTTTCACATAGCTTGTGTGTTGGGGCTCTCTACTGACGTAGGCCCTGATGGTTTTCTCCAAGAACTTCCAGTTCTTCGACAACCACCAGCGACTGCAGCCACCACCTTCCAGAGACTTCATTACCTTGTGCACTCACAAGTGACCAGAAGCTCTTTGTCTACCAGAAGACAACAACCATACTTAACACTTCCGTTGCCGATCCTCCTAGGTCGACAGCCACCATTACTTGCTTGTAGTGGCCCCCGTAAGTTAGTGTCTCTTCTAGACAACCCAATAGGTTCAGTTGCATAGTATTTAGTTTTGATATCCTTTGTATCTTAAGTAGCTTTAAGAGTGGGTCACCTCCACCCGTTATTTGTGTAGCATTACTTCCATATACGCTCTGCTTGGTTATAATATGAGTCACCCAGTATTTACTATCACAATAAATAGGTACTAGGTCTGTTACCTTATTCGAGAGTACTTTTGTCCTTGAGGTAAAATTTTCTTCTCACTGAATTCTGACTTCGGGAGGAGCAAGCAAGGGACCAGGCTGGTTTTAATGGGAAAGAGTAGGATGTTACACTCCCTTCAGGGGCCTGTCTGTCACCACATACATAACCTTATCTTTCTTGACTGTCACCCATTCTGTGTGCCCCGGAGTACAGAACAGTAGAGCCTCAACCACTAAGTTCACACCCCACCGAGGCGGGACAGCCACCTCAGGTTGTATTGCTGCCAGAGCGCTGAAGGTGCTGTCAGGGGTATTTGCCTGGATCTGGAGGTTCTGCCTTTGTGGACTGCACCCGTCAGTGGTAGGAAGGCGGTCGTACGACCCGCAGCTCTAGGTTCAAGTACTAGTTACCCGCACTGATTGGAGTTAGGGAGTTCACTGTCAGCCACTGTCGCTTACACTCTAAAAAGGGTAATTCTCAACTGCTTGCCGTTACCAAGGGATATTGAGTGTTGTTCTGCCTCTGTGCCATTCAACACCAGGCATGGGGCTCAGAGAGTGTTAAAGAAGGCAGAGTTTACTATTGCCAAGCAGTTGTGTGCGGCGAACCTTTCCGTTCCGAGTCTTGAAACTCCACGGGGCCGAGCTCAAACCGCCCGTCACGCGGGGAGAATGACTTCTCCCGTTGGGACTTTCGTTTTCTTCCCGAGCCCCATTAGGACAAACAGCTGGTACCATCCAGTGATTCTGGTTCTGGTTACCGGGGGTGACATCCGCATCGGCATCGCAAACTCTAATTTCAGCAGCTCAGAAGGTACCCAGTGGAATCGTCAATACATGCCCAACCACTACAGCAGCTCCATGACCAGCCAGACAAGGAAGGCGACAGAGTTCAACCGGCCCTCTTGCAGCACCTCTGCTCCACAGAAACCGACCGCTGAGAACCCTGGTAAGTCAACATTGCCTAAGCGGGGCTAGTGTTCCTGTTCGCCATATTGCCAGACCTGTGGAACCAGGCTTTGTGCCTCGCAGACAGCCAATGTGGCCAGTGTTAGTTTCCAGTAAGAGGTCCAGTTAAGTAACGTAGGAACAGTGTACCACATGACTGATCTACCGCCAACCAAAAGACACTTGTACTAAGACAATTAAGTGACACACGTCAAATTTTTACTTTAGCTAAATTATTTGTTAGTTTTCCTGATTAAGCAAAAAATATTATACACACTTAATATTATACTTTGATCTCATTTGTGAACCATCTATTTTGCAAGTGATAATACTAGCACAAGGTTGACTTAGTGCCATAATTTCTAAGAAAACTTTACACACAAGCAACTGAGAAAAAATGAACAATGAGGAATGTTCAAGTTCAAAGCATGTTGTGGTACTGGGGCTACAGAACAGCGCAGAAACCAACACTGGGTGGAATAAGCAGCTGTGCTTCACATGTTTGAAAGCAAGATGAGCATATTTAGGGGTATGATCTTCTGTCAGGGAAAAAACTAATAATGTCATGTAATCTGAAAAATATTAACGAGTTTAAGCCAGCTTTTCCCCCTAATAATGTAGAACACCATCAGATAAAGATAGAGACTTAGGATTTTCACCTATTTATGCAGAAAAATTAGCCTTTTGCAAAAAAAAAAAACTGGATTTTAATTAAATATTTCATAAATTTTGAGCACATTAAAAAAAATTTTGCTTGACTCGCTATGGCCACTCTAACTCTGCGAACTAGACAACAATGCACAGCCGTGATTGGCTACTTGCACCAGCTAGTGGGAGGAATACCTCTGATTGACTGACTTTGAGCAGCCAAGAAGTTCTGTACCTAGTATAGTTATGCAATATTTATCTTTGTATTTTCCCAGAGTTTAACCACACATCTAAGATAAATTTCTACGAGTAAGTAATAGTTTTCTAAAGATATTGGTTTTAATTATATATTATGTAATACTTTTTGTCACTGAGTAGCCACTCAATATGATTCATATGACCGGTGGCCAAGTAATCTTGCTTGAAGGCCACACATTGTCTTTGACTCAGGATGTCCTTTTAGACGATGTTCTAAGTTGTTAAGTTGATGAAGTGCCAAGCTACGAGAATCACCTAAGTCTAGAATAGCAGATTTAAGAGGCAGTGTGACAGTGTACCTACCCATTTCATGTTTAACATGGGTTTCATAAAAAAAACTTCATACTCATTTTCTTGTGGTTTGCAGGTTAGTTTGGCATTTGGTAACTCTTTCAACTTCCACAAGGGTTCCACTGCAGGACCCAAAATTTCATCTTGTTATTTGATGTCGGAAAGAATGTTTAGACTTCTTCTGTATGCTATAATTTACCTATCAAGATCCATCCAAAGACCGAGTTCAAAGCAACAGAGGTACCAGGAGAGTCCTTGAGGTTTTGTCGCTGTTACAAAGTACGGAAACAATTCGGCACCCACAATCATGTTGACACCATATGAGGTTGCGTAGTTGAGTTCTGCCAACTTTAAGTAAGCAAGATGCTTCCGAGCATATAGTTACAAGGGTGTTGAAGTCCTGTTAGATGTGGAAGAACCAATATTTCTGCAGAGATGCAAAGCCCTTCCTGCCCTCAAGGTTTCAAAACATGTAACAACTCCACGTGTCACACTGAGTGGTGCTTGAGAAAGGCTGGAACGGCATTGTTGTCTTTCTGCAGGAAAGACCCTAATATGATGGCATATTCTGAAACGAAACAGGCTGAGTCGAGCGAGACCCAAACTTTTCTGAGTGAGACCCAACATGTTTTGAACTTCAACTACAGTAGTGGGTAATGGACAACATCAGAGGTGTACACAGGGGAGGATCATCACACAAATTACTCATTGAAAGAACTTTTGGGGGGGAGGGGGTTAGGGTATATTTTAAGGCATTTGGGAAGGGTGGGAGGGGGATTTTTGGAGAATAACATTTAAAATACCAACATTGACATGCAACAAACTAAGCTAATTAAAAAAAAGCAATTATGTGTCTTTATAATGGTTTTAACGATCTGACGGCATAAATGTCTTTCCAGTACAACTAGTAGTTAAATTTTGTTTTGGAATTTGGAAAACTGGACCTGGCAGCCTGCAGTTACATTCAGTCGATGAGTCAGAGGGTCAATTGATATAAATAGTGAGTGTAAAAATGTGTGCATGTTAAGCTTGTCTATCGATGGGCAGTGAGGTAAATGAGGTGTGTCCCCAGTTCCCATTGCTGGTCTGACCAGCAGCACATGCCAGCAGTTTGACCTTGAATTTTACTCTGTAGCACTGTACTTTGTGTGACTTGGTGTTGAAATGTAATCTCTGGTTTTTTGTTAGTTAGTTATGACAAAATGATGAAAAAACTAAATAATTGTTTAAGTGTATCAATGCTTCAAGTAGGATGCTAGGCTACCAAAATTATATACCAAGAAAGGAATTCTAGTACTACACTGTGAGTACCTGAATTCTTATGTTTTTATTTAATTTTTGTATGGAGCTTATGTGTAACACTACTCATCGGAAAAACAAGTGGTAACTGTATTGTAAGACGAAACACTGCCATATATTTAGACATAACCTAAACATAAGTTTTCTAGTGGTTTAAGAGAAGACCGGTGATAGCCCGTAAATGAAATAATACACTGGTCCTGATTCTTTGTTTGGCCATAGTACCAGTCAACATCGTAGTTTAGCTTCCAGGTATGCAAAATATAATTATTTTTGTCATGTTTAGCAGTCGCTGTCCATTTGCATAGTCCAAAATAGAAACAACTGTATTTAAGATATAAGAAAATGTCTTTATTGCATCATTTTTACTCAGGCTTATTAGCATTTTTGTACTTCTGCTAGCATTTTATAATATTTTTTGTTCTGTTATTTTCCATAAAGATACCAACCATGAATAATTCAAATATTGCAAATGTGAAAAACTATATAAGACCTAGTGGAATGAAATAACATATTCTCCGGTCTCAAGGTTATGTTATTGTTGAATTTTAAAATTAAACTGTTAAGTTAGGCATATTATAATTTTTGGAAGGTTAAGTTTTACACAGTGTCTTATAAAATAATTTTCGCCTTAAATTGCGAAAAATAATACTTCCAATAATATGGTAAACATTAAAAATAATAAAATAAAGCAAACAATAAAATAATAACTTTCGGCAGGGAAAACTTCTAAAATTGTTTTATTTTAATTTTTGTTCATTTAACATATCCAATGACATTGCTGACAATGGCCCTACAACTGATAACATAGATGTACCATCAACTTCAAGTGTGAAACCCTCAGACAAGTCCCAAGATATAAATCAATAATTTGCTATTTTATAGGGTGAAAATGAAGACAAAATGGAAGGTAAAGCACCTCCTTTGTTTGTGACTTCATATTTCAATACTAAATTATCGTAACCACCATATATATTGAGTTAGAAATCAGTAGCCTTTCAGGCTCACATCTGAGCCCAGAAAACATTCTACCACATGATGCAGACCCATTAACTGGAGTTCATGATATAGAATACCCTTCATCATTTGCCATCAAACTATAGGAAGGTGGAGGGATACATTTGGGTTTTTGACTAGAAAATCGAGAGGGGTTTTTTTTTTTTTTTTTAACAAGCAGAATAAAATTTAATCCAGCTTGGAAAATCAGCAATTTACCTGATAGGACTTGTAACAAAAGAGACTAGCTAGTTTATAATCTAATGAAGGGTGTGGTTTGTTCAGTTTGTTTTCTCTGCTAGAAGAAATAATTGTATGGGGTACAATTGGCTGCAGAGGTTGGAATGAGTATCAAGGTGAGTACTACATAGAATGGCACAAACAGTTAAAACCATATTTATCTTCCCAAGTTGATAGTCTAGTGTATATAGCAGAAAAGAATTGACTCCTCGCTTGCTGAAGAATCTGATTAATTGCTGTCAGTATTTAGGAGAAGAAAGGCTAGCATTCAGAAAAAAGGGATGTTTCAGAAGGAAATTTGGTGAAAATTTTCTCTGCTAGTTAAGTATTATCCCGATGCCAGAGTGTAGGTTGAAAAGATAGAAAAAAATATGTAAACAAAAGGGAAATAGACATCCAACTTTCTTTTTTATTTATCAAAATGTAGGTAACTTGATTAATGTCGTGAGTAACGTTGTAGTCTCAAAAATAGTCAACAATATAAATTTAAGTGAGACCTACTCAGTCAACCTTGATTCAACACGAGACATTAAGCAAAAAAAAAATGCTCAGTCCACAGCAGTTTTGCTCCGATATGTTATGCACCTATATGAGCAAGGAGCTCTCGAATATCCAGTAAAACTGGAAGAGTGGTTGATCAAAATGTTCACAAGTAGTGACACAACCCAGTAAGAGTGATGCTTTTAAAACTGTTGTAACATTGCGTAAGTCATGTTTCACGTTCAGGTGGCATGCATGAACTATTGCAGTCTTCAGCACACACAATTGGTGACATGTAGGTAGTCTTGCCCTTACATTACATGTTGTGGTTCAGTCTGGCTCGGTCGGTTTACTTTCAAATATATTGTTAACCTGGTTGTCAAGAAATAATAAGAAAGTATTTCCATTTGGGAATCTGCTCAGGTTTATTACTTAAGGTCTAGCACAGTTTTACACTCACATCAATATGACACAACGCGACAGATCTTTCCTCACTTTCCATACTAAAGGTTCACATCATCACAGTAGTGGTTAAACATGTCGGCAGACATACTGCCTACCTGGTCACATGTAGTTGTTGAAATTATACTACCCTACACCATGAGGCTGTCTCTCCAAAGGTTTACTCATTATGCTGGTACAACTCACCGACACAAGGTCATCTCCTCAACAGTTGTTCATATTATGCTGCCTACACAAGTCTCTCATCATAACAACTCTTACTGACAAGACGTCTCCCTGATGATGATTACTAGAATGTGTACGATCCCAGAGCCCATGGCCTCCAGCTCGCAACACGCTACTTCCCACACTCCTTCAAAAAAATCTAAAAATTGCATTTGGCCGGGACTCATGACTTCCTATTGGCTCAAAATTACATCACTGTGAGGATTCAAAACACGACATGGGAAAAGAAAAAGAAATCTAAAAAGAAACGTAATCTCAAAAGTTGCATCACCTCGCTCTTGGACCCTGGGAATTCGAAAGTGCTACATAATGTAGATAACAGCTTTAAATACAGCCCGGCACTAGAACTGATAAATCCCTTACTTCTACTCGTGGCATGATAGGAAATATTTAGACAATTACACTCGCTGACAAACGAAATTGGGAATTTTAACTAAACGTCCAATGACAAAAAATTATAAAAGTGATTTAAATGTTTATAAACTGCGATGCTACACTGTGGTAAGTTGTTACACAACCATCAGAGACCTTCACGGAAATCTGTCTTGACAAGAAATCTGACATTACGGCATCTGTAGGCGGATTGGTCAAAAGTATGTGTCAGATTATGCCATTTGCTTACCAGCCATATCAGTTGATTATGGCATAATACCAGCAGTTTTCTCAGAGACAAGCGCAAAACTGGACACATCAAGAAGTGACAAAAAGAATGGACAAACCTACAAGTTCAATAACACAATTTTCTGATCAGCACAACGTCTTGCAAGTTCCAACTCTGTGAAACCGAAAACGGAAATGCCTCATGGACGAACCTGCGATAGATGAAATCTGTATTTACCGTATTGTAAATGGACCCCCCCCTTTTTTTTTTTTTTTTTTTGAATCCTACAAAATACGCCTCGACTTAAAATTAGAACAGAAAAAATTACATACAGTTCTGACCAAGTATATATAAAACAAGCTGATAAAATTGACAGTGTACGTTTACCAGTACCGTTGCAGCCCTACTACTTATATAATGAAGAGGTGCCATTCATAAAAATGTGTGCTCTTTTGTGTCAAGCACAGCATCCCTCGCTTTGCTGGGTCTTGCCTCTGAAAAGGTCACAGTGGGTGGCAGTCGTAGAGTGATTTCTCATTATTTCCCTGTGGCTGGCCGCTCCCTTTTTCTTCTTCATTGCTCCCCACACTACTACCCTTCCACCCTCCAGTTATATCCACACTGCTACTCTCCTTTCCTCCCTCCTTCAAGCTATGCCCACATCGCATCAAACTTACTTCCTCCATCATCTCTAATACTCCTACACCATCCCAAGCTCTCTTCTTCCACACCCCTACTCTCTTTTTCACCTCTTTCTCTTCCCCTTCCCCCTTGCAGTTTTTCTATCATCTGCATTCTCATCCTATTGCTCCAAACACCCCACCCTCTTTAGAGACAATTGTCACAACATGCAGCACTAGCTGTCGCATCTTTTCACTTCTTCTGGGGGCAGAAGATGCATCAAAAACCAGTCAACAGGCATGAAATCTCTGGCACGATGAATAACATCACTGCTCTCTCTCTATCTCTATCTCTCTCCCCTCCCCTCCCCTCCCCTCCCCACCCCCCTCCCCCCTCACCTCACCCCTCTCCCCTCCCCTCCCCCCTCGCCACTCACCTCACTCCTCTCCCCTCCCCTCCCCCCTTTCCACTTGCCCCTCCCCTCACCCCTCTCCTCTCCCCTCTCCCCTCCCCTCCCCCCTTTCCACTTGCCCCTCCCCTCACCCCTCTCCTCTCCCCTCTCCCCTCCCCTCCCCCCTCTGCTCTCGCTCTCTCAGCTGATAGTGTGCATGGGAAATTGAAAATTCGGCTTTCATTGTGTATCATATTATTTCCCTTTTCTAATGGTTTAAAAGTTAGGGTTTGGATTACATTCAGTGTCGGCTTATAATCAATTATATTCTTTAATTGATACCTTTTAAAGAGTATAAGTGTTAAGGTTTATTCCATAGTCCTAGACTCGTTACTGCCTCAACTGAATGATTGTTGTTCGTACAGCTAGCTTGCCATGTTTAAACAAATTTCTTATTTTTCTCATAGAAGAATTATGAAATTTGCACATGAATTGGTGACTGGAAAAAGCTTCAACCCTGATATAATAAAAGATCTGTGTGTGTATTAGAATGTATGCTGGTGTTCTCACTGGTTCGCGTTGGTGGTAGGAAAGTCTAATGATGTTTATCAAATGCAAAACATCTTCTCCCTCCTTCAAGAGATGTTTTGTTTTCATGTCAGGGCATTGACTTCACCACATGTTTATCGAAAATTTGGAAAAGGGCCTAGCGCAAAATAAAATGAAATGTTTAAAACGAGTGCAAACTACCAAATGGTCGAGTCAGAGTGATGCTTCAGAATTGGAGACTTTTGCAAAGTGTACAAATTCACTCATGCAGACATTGAAATATCAGACATGTTACATTCACATGAAGGTGGCAATAACAGAAGATGAAGTGTATAGTCCAGCAGGGGCAGATAATCCAGATGACTGTGAAAATGAGGAGGGAAATTAAGGAAATTTACAAAGTGAGAAACAAAGGATGATGGACCAATGGATGATAAGAGGATTCATTATACTATACAGGTGTGTTCTTAACCTTTTGGATCTTCCTTATGTGACAGTAATGTACCAAATATTGTTATCTTTTCAGTGACCAGCTGTTCTGCAGAGAGAATTATGAACTCTTTGAAAATAGTGAAAACTTGGTTTCGGAACAGTATGGGGGACTCTTGGCTGTCAAGTTTGTTGATTCTGCCATGTGAAAACATTGTACTGAGCCAGATATAAAATGAGGAAATTATTAACAAATTTGCATCCACAAGTGTACAAAGAAAGAGATTTAAACAAGGTGATAACTAATATTAATTTAAATATATATTTTTGCACAAACATGTTTTCTAACATTATTAAAACTACATTGTACATCATTTTTGCATCATTCCACTGCATTGGTTTTTATAGTACAATTATTTGAACTGTATTGTTAGTTTAGCAACACATTTGTTAAATACAATTTGCTACATACAATATTTTCTTGGATATTAATTACTCCAATTAATGGTGGGTGGTGGTGCTGAGAGACTTTGCAAGGGGGGTGGGGGGGGGGGGGTTGGAATTCGTACATTGTGTCTTGGGGGGGGGGGGGTAAGGTAATGTTCTTTCCTACAAGTTATTCAGGCTTATTTGCAGATTCTGTAGGTTCTTGTGGTGGTTGAGAATTGTGACAGTCTCAATCAATACTTGTAAAATGTAATTGTGAATAATGATGATGAGATGAAAACTGGTGACACAAATTGGAGGATGGACATCTTTCATCATATAGAAATTTTATAAACAGTCTATGCAAAGTCTATGCTCCTTGATGCACTCAGAACTTACCTTTAATTCTTCTGGGCAAACACACTGTATTGGTAGTTAAGTTGTTTATCTACACACATACAACACACTGAGGAGGGAGTAACAAGATATGTACTAGTTTTCTTGCACAATCGACCTTGAACCTTACGACTTGAGGTAGCATTGGTCTGCTTGGACTTGTAATAGAATGGTCTAGCTCGCCAACCACTACTTCTCCAGATTTGCACTCCCTCAAGAAATGTCAAGAAGTCTTGCAGTCTAGGAACTTCCAGGTCCTGTACAGTTAATTCCCCCCTGTTTTCAGAGGTCTCATCTAACGTTTTCCAAGGAGATAAAGTAAGAGGAAATGCCACTGCTGTCACATTCTCACTAACTGTTGACAGAAGGCAACACTGGATGCAGTAGGATTCAAACTGTCAACAGGAACTTTCCAGATGGTGCCGGTGTGGTGAGACATTGTCAGTCACTTATTAACAGAACCTTGCAATCTCAAACTTATCACCTGTCAAAAGCACTGATTGCACTAGTGCCAAAGCGTCACCTTCCAAGGCTATCTTTAAATAGGTAAATTGTTCCACAATGGAGAGGTCCTTGTTTTTTTTAATTATGAGACTCTTGAACAAATTAGAGAAGTGGATCAAAACTGTTTCATTTCTTGTGAAATGAGGAAATTTAATTGATATGTATGCACCTTTCGCGATGAAAGTTTAGACCCTCTGGGAAACAAACAGCTTGTAGTTACAAGATGCATTATCTGAACTGTCATTACTGAATAATATCTGCCATAAAATTAATTCAGCCTTTCTGTAGGTTCGTCTTTGTCAAAAACTTCATGGTTCTTGCACAGCATTCTGAGTGCTAAGTTTTCACTCTCAAAACTAATCTTAACATTCAGACAAATCTCGGCACATAAATATAAGCAATCTACGTTGTGAACTGTCTTTGCTAACCTTATCAGCAAAGGTTGTTGCATGCTCTAAACGGTTTTCGGCACACTCAATGTGACCAGTCATTACCTCAACCTTCTCCATCATGACGTGAAATATGTGCACACAAATGTGAACAACATGAGTCAATGTACTTAATCTGCAATCAATTAGTTGCTCTTACTCATGCAGCTTTCTATTGCTGTATTTAATCGAGCAGTGCGACAAAGACGTTAAAATGCCATTTTGAGGAGGGATTGTTTGTTACCATTAACCTACAAAGACACAGACTTATGCATATGCAAATTATTTTTCACAGTGGTGTGTAGTCAATTACTGCTTTATATGAAGGGTCATTCTTAATTATCAGACTAGCATCCACAATTTTTATCACCAAATCTGCTCACAAATGGCATCAACAAAGGCACAAGGCTAGAACTACGTATAACACAAAATAATGATACAAGCCAACGACAACCAGCACTATAATTGTTGGGTCAATCCAGTCTGGAGGACTAGATGGAAACTGTATGTCCGAAGCAAAGGGAAGGGGGATGTGATGCGTGTTGTCATCTGCCTTCTTGGATAACATCACATTGGTCATCTTGTTTTGTTTACCATTGTGTCCTTGACATTGATCTTTATGTGTCTGACATCCTATTTCCATTGTCCTCTATCTTAGGTACTTCATTTGTTTTTCATCTGTCATGTTATTATTGCTAGAGTGCACCCTCCCATCTTTGTTTATGACCGCTATGGGAACCGTACTCTACTCATCCACCATCTGTGTTTATTCTGCTAGGGGCACTGCGTTCACTCTTGCTTGACTGCTGATATTTGCCTGTATCGGAGCATCGGCCAAAAGCTGTATAAAAATTTTAGATACAAATTTTGTATTTACTTTGACAAGTGCTGCTTATTGAGTTATACCAAACGACTACGCCTCATCCTAACGTGTTATTACCAAACCATGAAGGAACCATAGATGGCTACAGGATTATTTCCTGTGGAGGGACAATTACAGATACGTCGTATTTCCCACTGGTTCCAGAACCAACTTTTCCTCACTAATCACATAGTTCTACGTAACCCAAGGAAGGTTCAAACCCAACATGTTATACATGAGTGCATACAGGATCGCTCCCAGCCTAGTGGGCGGTTCCAGCACGTGAAATAAGCAAAGTTTCCAAGCAGCCGCAGTAACACATCAGTCTCGCCGATGCACCTGGTAGACAGTGTCGCCACATCTGCAAAACCTTTGGAAGATGGCCAGGCATGGGCCGGCCGAGCGCACTATATAAGACATTGCACGGCCAAAGATGCCCGTTATATTCTCCAGTAGCTGGCATCAACACACAGTGTGCCAGGGGTCTCTACTGAACATTAGGCCCTCAAGGCCCTCTCCAAGAACTCCATAGCCTTCAGTCAAGCCTACCAGCAGCTCCAGAGGCTGCCACCACCAACAAGCAGAAGCTCCAGGGGCTTCTCTCAACAGCCACCAGGAGTTCCAGTGGCTCCAGCCAGCAGCAGCCCCAGAGGCTGCCGTCAACGGCTACCACCAGCTCCAAAGGTTGTGCAGCATTTGCCACCAGCTCTTCAATAGTAAGCGTGCAGACACCAATACCACACTCACCATTGTCATTCCTCCTGGTTCGACAACCGCCACTACTTTCGGGTAGTAGCAACTTCACCCACTGCCGTTAAAAGTAGTGGCACCTTTTTTTTAAAAAGTCTCTTCGGGACATCACGATTTAGAGTAACTGCGACTGAGTTGTATACCAAGTTATTTTAGAAGCATGTCACCTCCACCTGTTTTACTGTAGGTTACTCCCTACCATGTGTTGGTTGGTAGGAGATAGTATGCGCCACCTTGTTTATTACTACGTAATAATTATGTATTGTTACTACCCGTGTGTTTTTATTCAAGAGGTGTATTTCCTACTTGCACTAAACGTCAACAAGCAGCCAGCCTGCTTAGCGCAGAACACAGCATTCCAGCAGTCTACAACAGCAGTGAGACACCAGGGCTTAGGGCGAGCACCAGTGGTACCCAACCACCCCTGCAGTTGAAGAAACAGGTTACAAGTCAGGTGGGTAAGGTAAGGAATCCTGACTGAGTAAGTAAGGTGTGCTCACAGTCCTAACCTTTGTGCCAATCCGGATGCCAACTCGACCTACTCCGTATAATCCAAGGCCCCCGTATTCCGACAGTAACCTGTAATCTTGATCCAACACACTTGACCTATTGCAACCAAAATCACATGGAATGTTTCAGTTCAGGCTTCAGAAAGCGACATGCATAAACTTTTTTATGGGTCGCACATTTTATGCTAATTCTAAGTGCCAAAAAATGGGGTGCGACTCTTGCATGAGGTTCGACTCTTGTGATGAGACGTTCGACTCTTGTACGAAGTTCAACTCTTATGTGAGGCGTACCCCTTGTGTGAGGTTTGCCTCTTATACATAGTGCACATCTTTTGCAAGGTGTGCCTTTTATTTATGAATTGGAGGGAATTATGAGTTACAGTGCACAATTTACAAACTTTCTTAGTTTCCTACTTGAAACTAATGAAATGTGAGCGGTTCTTTTTCTAATATCAAAATCTTCAGGTATCAGATAGTGACTTTGTTTACCACATTCATAGCCAGTTACATGTACTTGTTCCAATGGTGACAGCGGAAGTTTACAAAGCAGTTGTTTGCATTGTTTGTGTTGTCATACATATGAGGTGAGATGTGTAACAGGTGTATTACTTTTACGTTTCCCCACCTTTCCAGCAATGATGTTTAATGTTTATTGCTTATTCTAAGCACTGCTATATTTCGCATTATGTTTGTACTCATGAGACTTGTTGCTTACTGTGACCAGGAGGTTCCATCATTTTGAACTCATGTTTTTTTGTACGTGATTCTGATTTGTAAAACACCTATTCTAATGGTTTTCAGTTAGTGTTATACATAACATCTTTGGAACATTTGACTGAGTGATGAAATAAGTAAGCAGCATATCAATAGTTTCACAAATATATTGCAAATAATTGTTACCTATTGGCATTGCGTACATTTATGTTAAAGACCTAATTATCACAATAACTGTATTCAAACTAGGTTATTTTATTAATTTTGGGTAATTGTTGTAATTTAATTTCCTACCTAATTTTAATGTTTCCATAGCAACATATGTTTGCAGATGTTCAGTCTGTCTGCTAGAATTGGTGCAGTTCTCGGTGTAGGAACATAGGATTTTTTGTACGTCTCAATTTTTTGTAGCAGCAACTGTAATAAGTGCATCATTTTTTTAGGACTATGCATTCCATCAAACAACACTATCTTCATCAAGTCAGTGAGTGAAAAACTGGCAACCAATGAGCCACACTTGACTTTGGAGTTCTTGGAGGAATGCATACAGGGTTTCCGAGTATCCAGCATTGAGCTGAAGCACTTGTGCCTAGAGTACATGACCCCATGGCTTGCCAATCTCGTCAGGTAAGTTTTGTTCACAGCACAAATTACTAGTAGAATATAACAACAGAATCACAGGCAAGGGATGGAGGACGTTGATTATAAATTAGCCAGCTGCCATGTTGTGATGTCACCCGACCGCCATCCTTTGACCCCAAAAACCCAATTCTGAAAACCCCAAAAAGTTATTTTAAAAATTAATTTAAAATTTGTTTAAAAAATTTATAAGAAAATGTATAATAAAATTTTCTTATCAATAATCATTTTTAAATTTATAAAAAATTATTTAAAAATTGTTTAAGAAATTTATTTTAAAAATGTAACCTAGATGTATTGCTGGTGGCCGCCATCTTGGTAGGTGTGTTCGACACCATATTGGTAAGCTTCATTTGTTTTTTCGTTCATCATTTGTTCATGTGTTTGGGGGCAGCCATCTTCGTATGCTCTCACATTCCACTAATTAGTCACATTCGTTCCACGGCCATATTGGAGTTATTTTTTATTTTTTTTTCATGTAGTTATACATTACTGACTCTCACCTTCGTTCAACGCCCATATTTGTTTTTTCTTTCGTCATTTGTTTTGGAGTTTGTCGCTCACCTTTGACCAATTTCTCACGTCTGTTCGACCACCAGCAGACGAGATTGCTAATTCCTATTGGCTGTTTAGTCGGCGGGCCTCCATCCCCCAACCAATTACTCACTTTCGTCTGCGCCATCCCCTCCATTCCCTCCAATTACTCCGCTAATGCTTCTCATTGGCTGTTATTCGTCAAGCCTCCACCACCTCCGTTCGCACCATCCCCTCTACTTGCTAATTCCCCCAGTCAATCTTTCCAATTGTCTAATTACTTACTTTCATTTAATCCAATATATTAATTTGCTATTTTTCTCTGGTGTCTTTGGAAACCTTCGTTTTGACCAATCAGGGGCATTCGCTCAAACTCTACCATCCCCGCCAATGTTTCTCATTGGCTAATTAGTTACATCTGTTCCACCCACCAATAAGTTGCTTTCGTTCCACCCACTCCAATATTTAACTGGTTAATTTTCTCTGGTATCTTCGGAAATCTTTGTTCCACCAATCAGATACATTTGCACCATCCCTCCAATGTTTCTCATTAACTAATTACTCACCTCCATTTGACTGCCTCCACCTACATGACAATCTATCCGACCAATTGACAAGTCTCCGTCAATTAATCACCTCCGTTCCACCCCGCCAAGTATTCTCATTGGCAAATTACGTACTTTCGTTCAATCCACTATAGTTTTGCAGTGATCACGTTATACACCCCCCCCCCCCCCCCAATCACCCTTAAACTCTGGCTTTATAAGACTTGTCCCAGGCCTCTGTCAGGAAAGTGGTACCTTGCTCTTAGAAATGTATGCATGTTGTCCAAGCAGTCATAAAATCCTTTCGGCCATTTTGGCATTCGGAAGGGTGCATTCACTTAGTGCCTTGGGCAAACGGGACAAGTTGACGTACCTGCAGAAAAAGTTCCTGCTGACATATGAGTCGAACCTATCTACAGCTCGATGAAGACATACGGGATTGTCTTTCATGCAAGGAGTGTTTCAAGGGCTACGCCATATCGCAGGGGCTGGTGCAAGGCCCGCTACCGAGCAGTTCTGGCAGTGCCCGCCCCTGTACAAGGTTTCTATGCACAAGCTGTACCCACAGAAGATATCCCCACGATGCTTTACCCTGTGCATGGTTTCTACGCACAAGCTGTCCGTGCAGATGACGCCCTCGCGACACCTGACTCCGTGCAGGTTTTCTACTGGCAAGCACTACCCTGCTACAAGGAAGCTAATCCAGTACATGAGTTAACGCAGTGTGAAATTACTGTGTAAAAAAATGTATAGTGTCCGCACTTGAGGACTTATAAAGTGTTTGGCAACATCAAAGGGTTTCGTTTGCTGGACTCTTATACCAGCAAGCATATTGCCATCTTGTAAAGCGAGGACAACAAGCAAACTAAAGCTTTTACATTTTTACAGCCATGCCAGTGGAAGCACCTCGGTCGCACAATGCAACAGATGTACGGAGTTAGGTGGGACGGTGGAAATATTCCTTATGAGGATATTCACAAAGTGTGGGAGGAAGCTATAGTATCATATTGCCCTGTATACATTAATCGCCAAGAGTCAATAATATGCAGTTCATGTCCTGCTGGTTTGAACATTGTGGATCTCTGCAGGCTCCACGATGCCCGTCGTTCAGGCAGCTGGTAGAGATGTATGCCTCAAGGCTTCACAAGTGTGAAAATGGACAATGTGAATCATGCAATGCCCAAGCACTAAGATTGTGTACTTATGATAATCCGTGGCACATGTAAACAAAATACTGCAAGGAAAAAAACATTGTTGGTCGGTTTCACCAACACATCTTAAAATTTAAGCATCACTTAAACACTGAATAAGCTGTCCCTAGTGCCTTGGACATTTTCACCAACTTTAAGCTCTTCTGAATATGTTTTAAGCAGCTCTTAATTTAGGCAGCCGAAATTGGATGCCCAACTCTCTAAGCTCTGCTTAACTCATTGTAAACAAATCAAAAGGAAAATGGGTAGATAACCCCAAATGTGTTAGAAATTATTTAGTTTTATAACAAAATTTTTTATAAATAAAAATAAATATTTTGTATCAAAGTTATTAAGGCTGGGTGGCAAGTCCTTATTTGCTGAAATAACCTATGATGATGGTCGAAAACAATACAACATACTTAAAACTCGTGGCAGGCACATATTTATTTTAGTGTCTTTTCCACGTATTTACAAGAATCAAAACCATTTATACATAGAAAATGAAGTGTTTAATTTGCAGGTAGCTGATTGATAAAATATGGTTATATTGAGTACGCACAAGATACGGAAGTATTTGAAATAAATTGAAAAAATGTTTCCCTTCACTACATCGCATAATAATTTTTACAGCGAAAATGTGTCCACATTATGCCCGTATGTATATGTAAAAATATATAATTACTTCAATTAATTCTGACTAGGTAACTTTGACATACAGATATTGTCCTCACATAACAAGCACTATGATCTGTTGTGTGCTAAAAAATTGGTTTTATATTTATAGCACTAGTATAATTGAATTGTTTTTATCAAAACTGAATTATAGTGTATTTTCATGTCCGTCTTGTTTTATAGTAGTTTCTTTTAGGCGCAATTGTGTGAGTTGTGCATTAAATAATTATGAATGGAAGTATGAAAAGACAAGTGAGATCATTGATCTCAATGTTTGAAATTATTTGGAATTTAAAATTTTCTGTTCTTTCATATGCAATACACTTAACGTTAACAAATATCACTCAGAAAAATGTCTAACTCCAAAGAATAAATAGATCAAAACTTTTTTGCTTTATCTTATTTAATATAATATTTTTTTTATATTATATATTATAATATTGACCCTGATATTCAGAAAATCTACCATTTTAACTCACATTCAAATAGAATATACTTGAAAACATATGGTTGTAAGACACAATAACATGATAAAATGTACTTGAAAATGTTAATTCTGCCACCGAAAATATTCTTAGACTCATTGTAAAAGTCAGTAAATAAAAATAATAATTAATTATAGTTCAAAAGCCTTTGACTGAGTTTCAAAATAATATTCTCTCAGCGCGGCCAGCTTTGGATGCATGATAATCTTTATGCCATGGTCACTGTATAGTTGTCTGTTTTGCGGTCACGGACATGAAACTACGTTACTGTCCCATCTATGACTGAGATGCCAAAAACATTACTAAAATATTTCTTAGGTCTCCAAATTTTGTTTCCATATTTTTAATTCTTGATATCTTGGTTATTCGGGGGTCTAATCAAATGAAAAGTCATTATTTTACAATTTGCGTTATCGGCCCCTACAAACGTTGCTATTGAAAACAAGATTATTTATCACGTTATTTCAGTGGTAATATTTTAGGGCCTTTTCCTAAACTGTTCCCGAGGTAATTTTTACACAAATACCTGTCTTCACGGTCCCAGTATATAAGTGAAAACACTGACGAATTCTAATATGAAAATTTGGGTCACAGCGATCTTGAAATCTCCCATAACCGCGGGTTGTTTCTAAACGTTATTAAATGTTTCCTTTGTAAGATACAAACCCAAAGAAAATGGCGCTTATACACATGTAAATGTTAAAGCATACAATACCGCCTTCACAATATGTTATATAATCATTGAGGTCTATTATACCCAAAGAGGTATAATAGATAGAGGCGGCATCTGCTATAAGAGACTGTAAGAAAGGGTGTGTTCAAGATGGGTCACATGACTTCAGGAAGATTGCACAATGGGGAACCTTAATGTTGGATGCATCTTCGTGATGTCACGCTCCAAGGTGTGAGTGGTGTGTGTGGAATCCGTCATGTGACTTTAAAAAAGCATTGTACCATGTTGAACACACTTTTATGATGTCACACCCTCTCTAGTGTATTATACCTCTATATGTTATTAAATAAAACTTGATCATGTTAAATTCTGACATTGCAAGTCAGTCGCTGGTGTCATGAATAATTACGTTAATATTACAGAATAATTTAACAAGAGGTATGGACAGCTCTTAACATTTTTAGAGCCGATGAGAGATGAATTAGGTGGTTACGGAGAAGCGCCTTGGATTGCAATGACACGGAAGAGGAGAAAACCCGTTGACCTACTGCAGCGTCCAAGCATGTTTCCTACATGCGAAAATCTAGGAGTGACCCCACAAGTAAAATTGGCAGTTAATAAATACCGCTCAGTATCTCTGCTCTGTATCTTTCATGACGAAAAATGTGTTCTTCTGGAATGTGATTCCTACATAACATCAACTAATTGTGCCCTCTGATTTTCTATAAATACACTCTACTGACACCTTCTCTCGTCCTAAACTGTGTTCCCGATGTAAACGGTTTTTAGTTAGTTACATAAGAATTTAAGAGTATTCCAGGTCTAATTAGAGACAAATATCAGCTCTATTCTGTCAGCTTCAAAACACTTTGCCATAGTTCTCTACGGACACATGAGAGCTATTGTAGCTCTAAATCTAGACTTGTAAACTTAGCTTCTCTTATTTGTTGTCCGAAACACTGTGCAGAAAATCCGAGTAAGTACTGAAATAAAAAGGGTGATTTTACGCTGATGGGAACCAAAAAAAGGATATCCTGCCACTAAGAAACTTTGTAAAACCTTACAACCTGCTTGCAAGAAGCACTAATTTCTTAACTGCAATTTTTTTATGATTTCACAGTCCTCTACAGTTAGATCATTAAGGATGAGAGGGGATATATATATATATATAACTTTAACAGCAGATCAGGGTGAAGTGAGGTGAAGATGGAACAGTGATGGAAAACATCTACGTGTGGCATGAGAGTACAGTACACCAAGAAAAGCCACCTCACCCACCAATGGTAATGTCTGCTGTGTTTTTGACTTGTGAAAATTCTAGTGTGACGCGGCCAGAAATCGAAACTGGAAAGCTTTGGAAGGTGACGAGAACTATAGCCGTTACGCTACCGTAGCCCCTGAATACAATATAGTTCAAGGGAATTGAAAAAGGAACCAGCAATAGTCTTTAGTAAGGAACCATCTCGGCATTTGCCTGGAGTTATTTCAGGAAACCATGGGAAGCTGAAATGATGATGCCAGGACAGGTTTCAAACCCCGCTCTGCAGAATGATAGCTCAGTGTTTACTACTATTACTACATGCCCGGTCAGTTTGATTTTACTTGTTCAGCTTTCATTAGGACAGAAATAACTAATCAAGCTTAGTCAGTTAACGAAGAATTAAGGTAAATCGTGAATGTCAAATAACAGTATTAATCTATGTTTTCATTAGATATACGTAGGCTACACATATACACCGCAAGCCAGTGATATTAGTTTTAAATGCATTAGTCACACTATCAATGCCGTTTTACACTTGTTTCATTAAAGATGTATGAAAACTATAACCTACATTCACAACCACCAAAAATGATATTTATACATCAAATAATTGTGACCAACAATTTGTTGCATCCACGTATGCAATCCAGATCAAATTTAAATACTGCTTATAAGCATAGTTTCTAATAAGTATAATTTTATTTAATTTCGTCTTTTAATGGTGCATAAGTTTTGCAATATTTCATTTATAAGCTCTCAACTATAATTTATTTCTTTTTACTTTGGAATACTACTGCATTTGCATGAAATTCAAACCTCTTAAAACCTCTTAAATGTATGATTAATCAGGCATAAGCAACAGTATTGACATACCTTTCATTAATTTTTAAAATCATCATAAGGAACCGCATATTTTTGTTACTAAATATTATTTTTACTTACCCTTTTTTCTTCCACCACTTGGAAAGTGATTTTCCTTGGCTTCTTTTTCACCATGCAGAAATAAGCATATGTCCTCTATCCCTGTTTTTTTTTAAATCGTTTCTTATTACCACCCAAGGAAGATGTATAAAATAACTGAAGAGGCCATGATTAGAGTGGGGGTGAAGCTGGTCGGAAGCGAACAAGGGATGAAAACGGAGAGCATGAGAGCGTATTTCTAGGGAACACAGCCCCTGTGTCTTTCAGACTTGAGCAGCATATGTCATGTGTTTTAAAATGGTTATTTCCTGCCGTGCGTATGACTGAAAAATCATTGGGATTCAAAACCAGATGGTGTCGCTTTTCACAAGTAAGAATCCAAATGTTATGCTAGTTATAATTCCACCTTGTGATACATGCTTAACTGACAAATATTTTATTATAGTTTATTAATTTTTTATTGATGAACAAAACTTTCTGTAGAACAACTACATAAATCAGTCAGTTTGTGAGGACAAAATAAAACCGTTAATTTAAAATTGAATAAACTATGATTTCACATTGTTTCTCAAAAATTTGAATAATTCTAACTAACTAAAACAAAACGAAGTACTTAATAATATCCTATCCATTCTTTGTTCTATTTATAGATTGCCTAACCGCCGTGATCGCCGACAGCTTTGGAGAAAACGATAGCTGCATGGATTTGTGATCTTTAAATTAACAAAAAAATTTGACTGTGACGTTTGTGTCAATGTGCTGTTTGCCAACAACGAACACTACTCACTTATTGAGACAAAAACTAAAGGTGGCTTGATATCACCCTCAAAAAATGTAGCAGAAATATGTAGGATAACAGAAGCCTATTTTCGATGTGCACAGAAAAAATGTTAATGCACATCTAAGTGCCCAAACATTATTATCTGCACCAAAAACCGTTAGTGAAAGAAGTGTTTTTTATAATCTTGACCAGCACAACAGGAATTTTGGTATTTTCTCAGGACAGGTCCGGGACTTAATAAAAGACATAATCAAGTTTTACTTTGATCTTAAGACTCCATCACGCAACAAAAAAAAACGCAATCACGTACTTACTGACAGGGAAAAAGGTACCCACATTCAGTTTCAAGCAGACTTGTCATTTTCAAAAATTAGTTCAGATTCTAGTGTATTTAGGATTCAGTATAACATTTACATTCTAATAAAACTTTATCAATGTCAGACTCGTATCCAGCTAACAAAATTGTATGGTCGTAAACAATGCTGATATTGAAAATCCCTGAACACCTTATAATATGGAAGATAAGTTAAAATCGATGGAGCCGCCACCATGAAGCAACTTTATGGTGTACTGTTCTGTTTTGGAAAATCATTGATATGGTAAAAGTCTGCTTATATATAGCATTTTTTAAACATGTGTAATCAAATTTTCACACTACTCTGGTGTGTGTGTGTGTGTGTGTGTGTGTGCGTGCGTGCGTGCGTGCGTGGTGTGTGTGTGTGTGCGTGCGTGTGTGTGTGTGTGTGTGTGCGTGTGTGCGCGCGCGCGCGTGTGCGCGCGCGCGCTTGTATGTATGTAGGTATATATGGACGCAATCTAATTCCTGATAGTAGTTATTACTACACTATTTGCAGTTTATGCAAATTGTGTTCATACGTATATTCTTCTGCTACCTGTGCAAACTCATATTAATAATATTTTTATATTACTGATAGGGATGTCAAAGTCGATTCCTCGATACCATCGATTATTACAGGTAACGAAGAATCGAGAATCAAACAGTTAATTGTTATAAATCCTCATCCACCTTCACATGAATTTTTTAATGGAATTAACGTGTAATTTTCCTGGCCCCAGAAAAATTCCTACTTATTAAAGTTGAAAATGTCCACTACTATCAATTTTAGAATATAGTTTTTATTATCCGTCATAAATTTATTCATTCCCGTCACTAAAAATTGCATCCAATAATGTTTCGACTACAAAATAATTAAGATAATACAGTATAATCTCGATTATCTGCAATAATGCAGGGGACGAGAGAGTCAGAATATCTAAACTCTCGGTTAAACGAGTTGTTTTTATCTTAATGGCTGCCATGTGGCAGACGGCTATTATCAGTATTTGGGCTATTATCAGTATTTGGCTGCCTCACTTCACTCCCTTATCACTGTATGTGCTGTGTGGTGATTCTTTAATGGGAAAACTGCACTCGGTTTCTTTTTTGTACACTTTCTGACATTATACAGTACTATGTGTACACTGTTACAAGAATGCTACAAACGCATGTGGAAATCTACCACACAATATCTAAACCTGTAAATGTCCGCATTGACGAAACACTAAAACAAACAGGCAGTCACGGATGAAAGACCACCACCGCACACAGTGATACTGTTGGAGATAGCACTTTGTTGCACGTAAGTGTTGTAATCAGAGTTAGTTGATATGCCATGCACCAGAAGTCCGCATCCGTCTGCAACCAGATGTATTTTGTAGATAAGAACCTTCGCTAGAGGCAAGCTCCTAGAGTTCCAGGTCGCTGACACGGAACATGCATTGGCTTTTAGTCTGTTGTGCGATAGTTATGCGTAATGGGAGAATAAGAGGGTTTTCCCCCCTCCTCCTCCTCCTCGGCCTCTTCCTCCTCATCCTCCTCATCAACTTTTATTTTTCTTCTTTTTGTTTTTCTGTATATTCGATAAAGAACAGGTACATTTTTCGTAACATAAATATTTCCTGTTTGTGAAATTTTTGTTTTTGAGGTAGTTGAGATAGAAAGCAATTTGGTTTTCAAGTATACCTTTACAAAAAATTCCCATCTTTTTTTTTTTTTTCTAAAAGTGGGTGGTGTTAAGTTTTCAATGTACTGATGATTTTATTTGCTTAGACGTGAAGAAAATGTCTAGCAATGTTGAATTATTTTTCAGTTTATGTAAATAATGCAAATTACATATTTTGCAGTTTGTGCACGGCAAAAATGTCACGAGGTGAGGTTAGTCGCACTACTAGTAACATGAGAAAACACTTAAGTAAACACAATTAGTACAAGAAAATTGCCAATAATGATGTTTCAGAAGATTTTTGGGCAAAGATGTGTGTAACAGTAAGTCATTCAGTGTCCTTGCAACTTAAAATGTCTGGTAGAATCATTTTCATTTAGCAATGCTAAATGATAGGTTACTTGTATTTCAGTTTCATTACTGAATAGTATGAATATTTGTGTACATATTGGTTAGCTTCATAAGTTGACCTAACATATTGCATTGAGAAGCTGAGAACTTATGTTTAACTTTTTTGTATAATATTTTGTCTATTTTCATTTCAAATAAATCATACATTTATTAAAAATACTGATATAAACTTGTTAGGCCTAATTAGGTAAGTCTGAATGTTACGTGAATATAGGAAATTAACTTCACTTAGCAGACCAAAAAGTATTTCCTGTAATTGTCTTCATATTTGTGTCTGTCTAATTTGACGTATAAAACAAAATTTCATAAGGATACTTTGACTGTAGGCACATGTTGATAATCACTATATCTTAATTTATGGTATCGGAATCGAGGTGGAATCAAGTGAAAGGTTTTGCAGTTGGAATCGAGAATCGAAATCAAGAAAAAATTTATATTTTGACATCCCTAATTACTGAGCATTACACAAAATATAAGTTTATTTAGCGTGTATGTCTATGACTGCAGTGTTTTTTGTGGCTATGTGAAGTCACAAGTGTGTTACAATTTTGTTATAAACTAGAGTAAGCAGAAATGTAAATTATATACGTATACGCGGTTGTAAAAATGTAACTAAATATTATAGATATAAATACAATTATTACAATATTTTTGTTCCCCTAATGTGTTTGTGTACATATACATACAAGTTAAATTCTAAACATAATATTGTCCTAATTATACATTTAATAAAATATTTACACTCCGAACGTTTTTAGACATTTTTCTTCAAGCATGTATACCTATTGCACGCTTTGTGATTACATTTCACTATGATGTGTTGTGGGAACCATTATGTTGATCACTTTATGTGATGATGCGATTAGGCAGAGTGCAGTCTTTCAGATGTGTACAGGTTTACTTCAAATAACTCTCTCACGTATTTAACTTTGAAAACTTGTCATCACTCTTTAAACAGGTCTATGTGAGTGCTGTGAATTTTGAAGTAACCATCTATAATTTATAATAGCCTTGTAACACTTTGTATGAACCATAATATGTGTTTCACATAAGATTATTCAGTCAACTATGTAGCGTATCCGAACACGTGACTGAAGGTTTTTTCCATGTGGGATAGTGTCAAAATGAATAAACTTTAATATTACCAGAGTACTTACAACACGAAAACAATAATAGCAAACTATTAGATACCTCCTTTTATAAAGTGACAAGTGCTGGTTTAAAATAGTTGATAAAAATAAATGTTATACGAAGTAAAAAGGACTATTAGTAATAAATACAAATTACATCTTCCAGGTGATGTCAAACAGTCAAATTATGATAAATAAGAATTATCAATATCAACAATTGTGAGTATGCTTTAGGCAAATTTATCATTTGTGACTTGCGTAAATAAAAACTAATTCCTTGTAACTACTACTGAACAGAAAATTTATTTGCGCTGCCTTGAACCACCGGAATATTTCCCAGCTTTAACAAGCCACCAAAAGGAATCAAACGGCCTGATTATATACACATGCCAGCTAGTTTATGTGGTACTTTATCCGTCACATTGTTGATTTAAAATAAGCAATGGAAATGATTATATAAAATTACATGAGTGTGTTTTAGGTTTGGACTTTATTATTTCTGTATTAATTTACAGATGTGTAGGAATGTATTTCAATTTGATAACAATTTAATTCAATAATTTTGAAATGGCTGACATTACAATTTATAATCACAAGTTCATTGTGTTTTTACTGTAACCGTGTTCCTAACATTAAGCAGAAGTGTATACTGCCGCTGTCGTAAGGGACTGAAAAATATCTCAACTTTAACACGCCGCCAATAGATAAGCATGAGGAGAAATGCTTTGAGAGGCATATTAATAAAATTTGATGCTTCTTTATTTCATAAATGACGTTCCCCCACCTATCTTTACAAACAAAAAAGTTTCCACAGTGCGACTTTTTCCTCTGCGCATTTGCAGAAATTATCAGCAACATATTACTTTATAATTATTTTTAATGAAAATATTTAAAATTACAGTATAATCTGCAGAAAAGTTTGACAATTTTCCAAAGTTTCAAGTCATTTGGTTGAATAGTTTTTGTGTGGTAGCGAGTTTAGTTTGAAAGACTTTTCGGCAGTGCGAAGCCAACTATAGCCATTTTCACTTTCTTCCGGTATAGGAAGGAATCTGAGAGTAAATGCCAATAACTAGCTTCACCTCACTTTGCAGCCTGCCCTATACCAGGGCCTCTCCAGATGTGTAACTATATACATCCTTGTTACCACCCATTGTGGTGTCTCCCGCCAAACTCAAAAAAGTGGTTTTGCGATACCATAAAGTAAACAATGACGGCATCCAGCACGAGTGACATCTGTGATGCGTTACTGTAATGACTCACTGCACACTGAGAGCCTGTCACATATGGGTGGACGCATGAACTACGGCGTATCTGATCAGTACCAAATCCAGCGTGATCTGCCATTTTACAGCTTGTGTTGCTTCTACATACATCCTGCAATTTTCAACGTCATGTACACAAATGTGTTGTAGGTTGACACTTTTCAGTTTTCCATTTGCAATTCAAATTTATTAGTATTCTTCTATTGAAGTCCGTCATATTGATGGCTATGTAATTAGTAAAATAAAACACATTTCGAAATTTTGAGTAATGGCAATGTAAAATCCAACCTTACACAATATCTTAATAGTACTCTGATTTCAAAATATGTAACAGTTTTCACAGTATTTCTTGTGCTGCAAACGTCGATTTCGCAGGTCACAGCCACATGGCCCACGCCCTCTTAAGGGCTACTTAATCTTAAGTGCCAATTGCTGGAATCTAGTTTATTCCTTGTTGGTGAAACTGACCGTGTGTGTAATATAGACTCAGAGAAGTGAAAAAAATTATTCTTTAATAATGCAGAACAATATTATTAGTGTGTAAAAAAATATATGTCTTTAAAAAATATATTTGTTTTGTCTCGAGTCATGCACCACACACAGGTCACTGTTGGTATTTAGAAATGTTTTATATTGATGATTAAAAAACACCGTTTGTAAGATATCAGTTTTTGAAAAAGAAAATACTGTTCTTAAAAAAAGTATTTTTTTTAATGTTTTTAATCATTGTTAATAAAATATGCTGTTGGTAAAGACATGCTTAATGTAGGTACATTTTTAAAGTAAAAGACACACTCTAGTCACCACAAACATACATTACATGTACGAACGTAATTGGATTTAAAAATGATGGAAGAGCATCTCAAGGCAGGCCACTGTCATCTGTAGATGTTTGCTGGCCAGGATTTATTCCGCCCATCAGCAATGTGCACACATTGCAGCTGGGTGGGAGCTTACTTCTGCTTGCCGGCTAACAGCAGTGTTCTAAAGACAACTTCATGGTGGCAATAGCTGTATTCACGTTACCTATCAAGGCATGAATATTTCAAACTTAAAGTCTGGAGTACATAGTTAACGTTCCAACAACAAGCGACTGCGTATTCATGTATCATGTAAACAAATTGACGCCGTCGGATGAGACACGAGACGAACAATGACACAAATACGTACTGGTAATTTGGGCCCCAGCGGTGCTTCCCAATCAACACACTATTGAAACTCAGGGTTCTCAGGGATGCTGTAGGTTCTGTGTGTCCGTCTCACCCGTGCTTACTTACAAACGCGTAGGCAATACTAAACTTTTTACTAAATATTGCTGGAAATATACACTTAATAAAATATATGTGGCTAGGACACTGTCACTACTGAATAAAAGAGTTAAGTTTACTGTAGAGTTGCTTTTATTGTTGTTATGCATACACATCAACGTGCCAATGAAATTATGATTATCTCGGTCATGACTAGAAAATTCCACTTGGGTGCTCCCCAGCCCGCAATTACTCTAGCGCATGCTTAGATGGATGATCTCACAGAGGTGCGTGAAAGCACAACCTTCACAAGGGAAAAGGGTCGACAGCCTCTAGGGTGGACTGACGGTTTTTCCTTGAAGACAGGGCACTGTGAATTACAAATGAAACCCTTAATACATATTAACACATGTTATTACTCTGCATCACTAACGCAAACTCATTGGGGCTCGCCCTCCAGCACGTGGGTAGTGTGGTGACAGCCTATACACAGATCCGGCTAGGGCGGGAATAATTGCTGCTTACACTAATTATAAAATTGCATAAACCCTTAAAGATACATGAAAGCAAAATGGGACACTAAATGAATATTCACAATAAACACACACATAGGTTAAAACAAGCTTAGATGGCGTGGATGCCGCTGGATGAAGTTTGAAGTGGACCACGTGGTGCAGGTGAAATTGCAATGTTTCTACTTGGAAATGGCAAACTAAATTCAGACAAAATATTATTCTTGCTGAGGAGATAATTATTCTCTTTGCGATTGCAGTAGTTACATGCTTGTAGCATGCCTGATGGCTGTAAAATCAAACATTAATGTGACTGTGTGGGCAAGTACAAAAGGCGTCAATTTACGTGAAAAATATATTGAACACTGAGTAAAATTGGCATAAAACACTAAAGTAAATATTGCACATACAATGTTACATAAATAAGCTCTCAAAACGCAACAATGGCATATACAAAAACTTGGCGTCGGTCGGCCACGCTGTTATACATGATGTCACCGTAAAATAGTCAAAGACAAAAATTACCCTCAAATACATACATAAAAACAAAGCCCTTGAAATTGTGTGTAGCAATAATGCAGAAGTTACAATGAAATGCCATAGACATAGGCGGATGGCGCCTGATTCAAGTTGTGCGGGTCGCATGACCTCTCCAAGATATTTCTCCTCCTTCTCTTCGATTAAGTTAAAAATGCCGTAAGTGCGCAATAAATTAATAAAGTAAAAGCTTAATGCTGGGGAAAAGTCTGGCAAAAACGTAGGCAAGCAAAGGTTAACCGGTTAACTAAATTGACTATGGAAACCTAAATCAGTGAACAAAAGTTGTAGTGCATACGTGAGAGTGTCTTATCTCGCCAGCTCTCGTCGATAGACTGTCTAGAGACAAGTGTCACACGGACCTACCATGGCCGCCTATGGGGTTCACATAAGTGGCAGTGCTATGCACGCGGAGTAAAATATTTTATTAGTGATAGTAAAATGTCAGAAATTAAAATTAATATTGTTTTATATTTCAATAATTTTCTTATAAATTTTCGTATTAATTTAGTGTCTCTTTATGATGACATTCATGCCGGAATATTAAGTTTTCTTAATTTCGATGCCGCGGGCACTTTGAATTTTATAACCAAACCATTTATAATAGTAACAAACATTTGAACACATTTTAAGTAAGACATATTTAAACCCTGTAAGTACACTTGAACACATTTTACACTGAAAAATAACATTTATATGAAAGTGCAGGACACCTGACACGTGCGTGATGAGCACCATCATGGGCTCTAGTGCTGCTGGCTGTTAGCTGGCGTCAAAATATAATGTGCTGAGGAACTCTAGCCCTAGTAGAGAATAAGTTTGGACTAGGTTAACCCTGCAGCACCTCAGACACACCAAACAAATTAATTTTACTGGTGGTGACATGCATGAAAAACATGGTACACCACCAGTAAGGAAAAATACACAGTACAATACTGATGGAAAACACGGTACAACAATGGTAAGAAAAAATACACAGTACAATACTGATGGAAAACACGGTACATCACCAATGCAAAACACAGTACAGTAATGAGAGATACTTATACAAGGTACAATACTGGAGAGGTATAACTTACATGGTACAGTGCTGAAGGAAAAATATGCTAAAGTACTGGTAAGAAAAAATTATGCTGGGAAGGCATAAAAAACTGAAGATAAAAAACACACATCACTATACTGGTGGAAGAAAATTGTACTGGAGTTACATAACAAAATTATGGAAAAAATATTTCCGTTACTTTACAGGCGGAACAAAATACACGCTCCTATACTGAAATGGACAAACTAAAAAATGATAGGGAACAAACGGCGAGAAAAATTATACACATTACAATACTCAGTTATGAATAAATTAAACATGTCACCCTACACGATGAGACATAACATATACGGGAAGGGCAGGTTCGACACCTTGTACGCCTGGTATAATACTGGCGGGGACATGCCAGTGACGAAACCAGTACACAACATACATATAACATATAGAAATCTCCGCACTCCCTATATACATATATGGTAAAAGTAAATTTGCTGAATTTTAAAAAAAATGTATTGTCTCTCAAAAAGTAGTACAACAGTACAGCAGAAAAAAGTACTTTTATTCAGGGTTCGTGTTGACAAACAAGGACATGGAGTACTTTCCAACGCGCTAAAACCCAAAGACGTTAATGACCAATAAAATTTATGGTTATGGCTTTGATAACTGGACACAATACACGTAACTTTGATTTATATATACAGTAAATATGCGTAACACCTGCGAGAGAAAAAATTTGACATCCGCTACGCAAATCACCAAAGTAAAACTGATAGAAAAATGTATGTATGCAAAAAAAACATGCACACATCCCAAGATGCAGAAAATATCAATTTCTTAGTTTTTACTGTAAACAAGTACATGTCTCACACTAATGAGCACAGACACAACAGGCTGTGGACATTGAGAGGGATATAAATGAAAGAACGAACATTTCAGCATACATGCAAAGAATTATTAGAGTAAATATTATGTTTACATTATATTATAGTTGTAGCAGTGTTGTTATGACAAAATGTCTTTCTTGTAAACAGAGGAATCATCACGCTTCGAGTGACCCATCCACCGCACGTACACGCGGCCATTACATTGTTTCAGCACCTACTTTGCGGCAGGGCATAAAGTTGGGTTCTGGCAACATAATTTTCTGCTTCATGCTCTGCGTTTTGGGCATTATACCTGGAAGATGTGTGTTTCGTTCAAAGAATGTGAGGACAACTGGGAAAGGTGCTATATCTACAAGAACGTGGTACTAAGGTATCGGTTCAGACACAAAGTTTATTCAGTGTGATTGGAAGTAAATGTGTGGTGACGCACTACCTCCTACCTATAGCAAAAGCTTAAGGAAAGCTAAGCCTACACAGTCCAGGTAGAGGTAGCCTTGTTCTGAACTAAATGGGTTGGGCTAGCCGAGCACTGTGAAAACAACTAATAGCTTGATTAGAACTCCCTAACCAATGTTGCCCAGAAGGGGCCGCAGTGTCTAGTGTGTAGATGACTTGGCATTAATTTCTTTGGCACGGTGCTTTGATTACTAAACAGGACGTGGAAGGAATACATGGACTAGACATCTCTTCTGTACTGGTAGTGCGGTAAAGAGGGAGAGGTATTGCGAGGTGCTATGGTAGGTCCCCGGGTGCTAGCACGTTGAAGAGGTTGAAGTGAGTGTAAGCGAAGGCTTAAGGTGCAGGCTGGTCAGTTTCGGCATCTAGTATGGTGGAAGAGTGAAGACTGGTCTTTCACAGACTGATCAGTTCCTTCGGCAGCTATTGCGGTGAAGGAATTAATCTGGTCGTGAGTGAGTTTTGACTCTCCTTTTATCAGTGGTATCTCGTTAGGGCAAGCAAGGCAAGCAGTGCTTGCCTAGACAGTTTCCGGACAATGTTATATTTAAAATGAATATTAAATTCTAACTTATGTTTGCTTTAAGGTAACTTTTCACTCATGCAGTACACATTCTACTCGGGAAACAATACTGCACATTATAAGAAAACAACTCATTCGTTGGCTAGCAAAACCAAGATGTTTGGAAGCGCTGTAAGTAATGCTTTCAGCAGGTAGGTGGTCGCAATGGTTTCCCGGTTGACGGAGGGGTGGCAGGGTAGGAAGACCGCCCGTAGAGGAGTGGGTCCTAGGGCTTCATCAATCTGTGTTAGAAGCTACAATGGTAGTGCTTTCTTCACCGAACTGAAGCGGACATAGCCGAAACTAGCCTAGCCGCAGGCGGTTGGCGCGGTGTAATTTACAGTAACTAGATTGATGCATGGGCAAGTTCATGCGCACAAGACGAATTGTATTGTTGTTATATAATTTAGTTTTGGTGCTGACAATTTTATACATATTTGTGCATGATGTATACCCTACATAAAAATTATAAAATTTCAGTGTAAGTCTGAGAACCGTGTAGATAGAATGAGTGCAACAGAATCATGTGGATGTAAGTGTGGTGTGTGTGGATTATGAGTAAAGCATTTTTCCAGCAGTGCTTTCACTTTTCAGGAAAGATGTGACATCATAAAAGAGGGTAGGCCGACACCTGAACTTACAATCATGACAACACGCAAGAAAGGTAATTTTGTACGTAGTTTCCAAAAAAATGTTTAAGAGAAACACTCATGGTTAGCTGGATGTAACAGCCTTAACAAAATGGTTTTGCTGGCCATATTTATTGTTTTCACAGGATGTTAACACGTGGACTGCAACTGGGTATTGTGAGTGACGTTAACAATCTGTGTAATGCTGTTCAAAAACACAATCATTCTAAAGTTCACATAAATTTGTTTTTGTCTCTTAAAGAATTTGGTAAAAATAGAGTTGACTGCTTTCCATCTTTACACAAACGAATAATCGATTGTCCTGTCTACACTTCTGTACAAACAAAATTGCTCCATATGTAAATACCTCACTATCGACGGCTATTGAAATAACATTGATTTTTAGTGGACAAGGTTCCTGGTTTGATGAAGGTATCTTTGTAATATTTTTCACTCTGGAAAATTTTATGTTAAAAAATATTAATATTTTTACAAGCGGTGTATTTTATATTTAGGTACGAAAAAATGTTTCAATTGCATCATTTTGCATCTTGAAATCCAAATTTTCTGCGGGAAGACCCCTGGACCCCCTCCTTTATTGGGGAGATCAATGCCATTACTGCCCCCTGCACATAGTAGCTTGCCGATGAAATTATAGCATGCATTGCCACTGCCTTTTATACTTTGCCGGACAACTGTCTCTTCATTCATTGGCTGGCATCTTGATGGTGAGGAGTTACTGATTGCAGGGGGTGGCAGTAGCATAGCTTCTCTGGCGTGACGTCACTGGACAGCTGAGAGAATTGAAGACAAACAACGAAACATACTAGAGGTGCCATATAGCGGTGGTTATTAGTACTCAATGTCTTGAGGTGCATAGCTTCGGTGGACCGATGAACAGTACAAGCTACAGGCTGGGACGTCTGACGTCTCATGTTCAATGGTAATGCAAACTGATGAGCTGAAGAAGTCTAATTACCATTGTTGAAACACGTCGTGCATCACTATGAAATATGGTTTCCTCTCAGAGGATGAATGAGTAATAGCCTTTATTCTGAACAATAGTTATGAGTTCATGCCAGCTGCCATGCACTCTCCTTAATATGTAAAACATAAACACATAAAGATACATACTTGTTTTTTCACTTTACTTGTTCAACTAAATGAGCCTCTTGCAAAAGTGACTGAATTTTAATGAAATATTTCATGCTTTTTCAATTGCATGTGAGAAAATTTGGCTTGACTTGCTAGGCCACAGTAACACTGTGAACTAGGCAACAGAGCACAGCCGGGATAGGGTACTGGCACCACCTAGTTTGGGGGAACGCCACTGAGAGATTGACCTTGGGCAGTCAAGAAGTTCTATGCTGGGTGTTAGTGCACCATTGCTGCTCCACACAAGGCGTACAGCATTTGTGTTGTTGTACTTTATGTTACAAATAATTTTTTTAGATCTGTAATGGTGGGACTTTATTATATATGATGAAAGCCCGTAGATTCACCTATCTCTGCGTGGTTTTACATTTCTCATATTTCCTAAAGAAACTGTGGAAGCAAACTCTAAAACAGTGACTTCTTACAATTTTCACTATTTATTTTTAATTCACGTAATATTATAAAAGCAAAATGAAGTGGCCTTAGCTAATCACCAGAACATTTATTTAATGAGATACATGTATACTCACAAAGTACAACTTCACAGAAAATATCTTAATGTATAGAACCCTTAACACCCCAGAAACAGAATATTGTGTCTCCTCCCATGTTTTGAATTTCAAATAATATTATTACGTGCTTGCTACTTCGCTATCCGTGCGAACGAGTGGAAGTTAAGGACAGCAGTTACATGATAGCGGCTGCAGCTAGCCAATCAATTGTTTTGAATAACAGGCAGCGACACGCCATTGGCTGTGTATCTGTTACAGAAAACGAGTCAATATGACAATTCTTTTTGCGGCGCGCACTGCTGACCCTGGCTGTCTTGAGTTTCTACAGCTACGTAAGGAATTTTCTAGATATTTACTGCCCTAGATTCTGTCCACAGGACACTGGATTTGTCGAACTTACTACGTCAAGACCAGCAGAGTATAAATTGTGTGACGGGCCTTCGGGCAGAGAGTAGTTGATGAGTGACTAAGTTCCGAGTGATAGATGACGAATAGCGAGAGAAGTGACCAGCAGAATGGGAATCTGCAACTGCGAGTATCAAGCAGTGAATATTGCGGCTGACATTACAAATGGCGGCAACAGATATACTGAACAGGTTTTAATGATGAATATGAGTTAATTGACTGTAACCAAACAAAATACATTAAGAAGGACGTTAATTAGAGTTGAGATTGACATTAAATATTGTGCTCACTATTAAATAAAAAGAGTAATAGTGGAGATGATAATTTTATGCTGTAAATAATAGCTGTGTGCATAAATTAGAAATCAATTTTAGATATTTTATTTTTATTAAGAACTCCATTCCTTATGAACTTAGATACGCTCCTCGGGCATCCCATGTAAAAATATTATATGAAATTGTTGTGCATTTGTGCAATAGACTTATGTGTACCTAATACATAAATAAGTCACTCATATTTACTCTGTTTCTGTCTAAATTCATGCTTGACCACTTGCTATAAGTTTTTTTTTTTTTTTTTGTGTGGTGCTACTTATCAAAACATATTGTTAAGCTGTCTACTTTTGTAATTTCTTGTCTCATAATTTACTGTATTTTTTTTGTGTACGTGTAGGCAGAAGGAAATATGTATTGTGAACTGAGTATGTTGGGGTAATTGTTGTTGCCAGGTTTTGCAAGCCTTCTGATGAGAACAAGAGACAGCAGAAGGTGGCACAGATACTGGAGAAATTGATCATCCTCACCATCGAAGAGGTGGAGATGTACCCCTCTATTCAGGCCAAGATATGGGGCTCAATTGGGCAGGTGAGTAACCTTAGAATGTTTTCCGAGCTTTCCAATCTGGCAAGGAAAGTTTCTGAAGTTTCCATCTCATAAAGAAAATATTAGACATTGCTGTAGTAATCCTTTAGCTATTTGTGATATCCTTCAGTGCAATAATAATATCTGAATTACTATTGTGTTATTACCTTACAAATAATCTCATACGAGTCTTGCAGATTGTATATTACATTTTAAAATATGATAGTTATTATTTTAGAAATACTACAGACTTTTTCTAAGTGAGTGTTCTTAAGGGCCGGCTCGATCCACAGAAACAGTATGCGAATTATAGGGATTTCAATGCCAAATTCTAGGTGACATTACACAGTCAGTTTACATGACAGCATTAAACCAAAAACCATAATATAAGTTTTAAAAACGACGAATGCGCTGCAAGATGAAAACAATATTTTCGTTACTGAAAGTATGTTATATCGCAAGTTTAAATATTAAATCCGCTGCACGTTACAGGCTATGCAGTTTAATGATTTAAAAATCATGTAGCGAACTCCGTTACTATGAAACAATGAAAAAAGTCGGGGTGGCATAACTGTATTTCTTATAGGAAGGATGTAAACAAAATATTCGCTAAGTAATGGGTGATGTGTTGGATGGCACGCGCGCTCCAAGAGGGGAGCGGGGAAGTTGGGCGGGCTTGTGTAGTTGCCATGTCTGTCACAGTGCCGAACAAGTGCCCTTGAGCAATTATGCTCGGCCATATCTGTAATCCCAGCTGCGCTCCAAGAAGTTGACGGCCGCACGCGAGTGTTGTAGCTCCATTTGCGTTTATCAGACAAACGTACAAACAACTGCCATTATGTAGCAAAAAGAAGTCTGTAAAAAGGAAAATGCAGCATGTGCATGCAGCTAAATTTGCTAGTTATGTATGCACTGTACAAATAAGGTTATAATGTCTTTAGATAAAGAAGTGTGAAACAGCTGTTGTGGGATTTATCACGAGTCAGGTGTACTGTGACAGCGCAGTTATAGTTACCATATATGAAACAAAGCACAAGCAAGCTTACTTTGTTGGTGTACTCTACGAGCAGTGATGTAAAATTTTTTGTGTAATACAACAAATACATGTAATGTAAGTGTAATTTGCAAGAAAATAGGAGCAAACAGTGATATATGCTTGAAATGAGGTACTAGGGTAGGCTTAATCATAAGGATCCATAGGAAAGTCCAAATTGTCAGAAGGGGTAGGGAGGTTTCTTACTTAAGGCAGTTTTATTCTGTACGGATGTTTTTCACTAAGTGACAAATAGTTTAATGAGTTTGATAACACATGATATTGCATACAACTTTCAGTTTTTGAAAAAATGTTCACATTAATGTTTGAGCCTGACAAGACAAAAAGAGAGGGTGGGTAGCACAGCTCAATAAACAACTAAAAAAGCTTGAAAATAAAACGAATTATATAACTTTCAAGGTTCCTGCAAAAAAACTTCCCCATGTTTTACTAATTTCAAACAAATTATGTAATAGTATGCATAAAAATAATAATACCAGATGTATGCGCTAGATTGTCCTCAATAAGTAAACCCCACAGCCAAGCACTGACGCCCGTTGCCAAGCAAGTGGAAACAGCTATATATCAAACGAGTCGTAGGAAAATGGCTATTGACGCACATGGGGATCGGGCATCGGGTTCGGCCGGACGCCATATCGTCGTTACGTCATCCATCCGCCATCTTTGACCTTAGACCTTGACCCCGGTGACCTGTAACCCCAAAAACCCAAAATATTCCGAAAAAATTCTTTCAAAATTATATTTTCAAAAAATATGAACAAAAGCTTTTTTAAAAATTATAATTAAAAATGACTTCAAATAATTTTTAAAAAATTTCTTATTGTATATTTAATATAAAATTCCAGAAATATTTGTAAAAATTATAAAAAAATTTGTTATAAAAAATTTATTTTAAAAATAGTTAAAAACTGCAAGGGCCGTTTGTTATAACTCTTTCATTGTTAGAAAGCTACATTATTCCAGATGATCATAGGCTTTGTTGAATTTAAAGAAAAAAGTCCTTGAGAGGTTCAAAAATTTTTGTGAACCAAGTCGGAGAAAAATGAACTACTAGCTAAACATACTCTACCAAAACTACGCCGATAGAAAAGCAATTTGGCTGCAAGAAAGCAGTAGAAACACATTACTTTTTGTTGATAAAACTACCAAAATCACAGATTACATTTTTTGTGTGACCATTCATATTGTAAATCAGTGAGAATGTAACATTTTCCTTTATTGTTTAGGTCAACTTTATTTATTGTTTTACATTTCACTATAAAAATATGTCTGGTATAGTAACCTGTCATCTTAGTGACACTGTGTTGCGGTAACCAAAGAAAGTATGTTTGTTGATATAACTATTGTAACAAACATAAGTAAACTTCATCACTGGAATATAATAGGTAGTGCATCATCTCACATTCTGATGACCCTCGCCATTCCTGATGATGATCACAATTATTCTATAAAGGTCAAACAAGCTATTGTAAGGTAAGTCAGACCAAAAGTTAATGAGGTCTCTGAACGGTATGTCTTTACTCAGCGATGACAAGAAGAAGGGGAAAGTTTTGGCCATTTTTTTAATTTCCCTATGCGAACTGGTCAAGAACTGTAATAACCAGAAAGATGCCGAGAGAAGTGCAGAGAACAAAATTCTACGCGATTGCATTGTTCATGGTGTCCAAGACAAGGCTGTCCATGGAGCCTTGTTACGGATAAATAACCTCACATTGGAAAAGGTGGCAGCACATTGCAGAGCATGTGAGTAGAACAAACAACAGGTGCACCTCATGCACAGTATACATGGTAAAAATGAGTTCTAAACATCTATAGTCTCTGTGGTTAAAATGTGGCCAATGAACAGAGACTAAGGTGAGTAGAAAATAGTGATAGTGGGGAGACTTGAAATGTAGGCGATGTCAGTCAGTTCATGGGCCCAAACATGCCCAGCATATGGGAAGAAATGTGTGAAGTGCGGTGTCTTAAATCACTTTTCAAGGTAATGTAGCGTATGAAAGGTACAAGTAATGGAAAATGTTGAATCTGACAGTTCATAAGAAAGACTCTATTGACAGTGTCAATGTAGCATTGCATCCCATTAAGGTTAGGGGCAAGGTTAATGAAAGCTGTATGACGTACCCTAATGAATGGCAAGAGAAAATAACCACTTAAATGGTAATCATGACAGTAAAATAGACACAGGTGCTCAGGTTAGTGTGTTACCACTTTGTGTTTTTAAAAATGTCATTAACCAATTTCAAGTAAAACCCATAAGTTTTAAGTTAAAAACATTGGGTGGTGTCATTACTCCAGTAAGTAAAGTCACCTTCCTGTCCAAAGCCAAGGTTAAACAACAGCTAATGTGTAAATTTCAAAGGAAGGGTCTTGGTAGAGCTCAGCATGTTTTATGAATCAGATCAGGTGCAGTAATGGTGCAATTTTTCTAGATCAAGAAATGTATGTTCAACAGATTTTTTAAATGTTTGGGATGGTTGATTATAAACCCATGCTTACTCCCATGGAAGTGGGAATGAAGTTATTGAAAGGAAAGATATGTGAGGGTAACGAATGTACTCAGATACCCTATCAGGCATTTATAGGGAGCTTCATGTATTTAGCTGCAACAACTAGACCAGAGATATCTCATGTCGTTGGTGTTCTTAGTCAGTTTAACACATGTTATGGGGAGGAACACAGTTAGTGTGCTAAAAGAGTTCTGAGGTATTTAAAAGGTACATTGGATTTTTATTTCTCATTATTTTATAAGAAGAGTGACGAGGGATTAACAGGCTATGTTGATTCTAATTGGGGCAGTGATGTCAATAACATGAGATCATACGTTGGGTATGTTTTCAAATTTGAAAGTTGTGTTATATCATTAGAAAGTAGGAAACGTAGAACTGTGGTATTATCTAGTAGTAAGCCAGAGTATATGGCTCTCACGCAAGGTACTAGTGAGGCAATCTATCTTATAAATGTATTGTGCAGGTTGTCTTAGGAGGTGTATACTTGTGTTATATAGTGACAGTCAATCTGTGCTGAAGTTGGCAGCAAATCACATGTTTACCAATTGGACCACACACATACATATCCAACACCATTTTGTATGGGAAACTTGAATCAAAAGAGATTTCACTCGGGTGCATATCAACTGAAAGCATGGTTGCTGATATTATCACAAAGGGTTTTAAGTAGAGATGGGCCATTCGATACTTTGATACCTCAATAACCCTCGATACAAGGCAGTATCGAAAGTATCGAGTATCACAACTTACATATTGATACTATTGTTCTATACTTTTTATTGACGTGTATATATGGCTTGGATGCTTGGTCCGCCATTTTCCCTGTACACTACTGAAGTCGTCTACAATGGATATTTCTATGTGCCGCCATATTGAATGCAAATAACTTGTTGCTAGGCAGTTGCTATGGAAGAAGTACAGCGAAATGGCTATTACTCAATTTGCGTCATTTAATTTGTATTTTGTACGACCAAGCATCAATCTGTTATTACTTGTGCTTTGACACATATTTTAATGATTTTGTGCTATTTCCTTGAGAGATTTAATTTAAACACAATGCTGCAATCTTAAATTTGTGTATCTATCTTGTATGAGGGTTACCACACATTTTGGAGAAACACATTATTGACGGTAAAATGATTGCACTTGTTTCATAATAGGCAGTGGCTGTAAGTATTAACACGTATTATTTTTAGTTTTGTATTTCAGTTATTCAATTTATTGTTACGTGGTGGGAGAGCAGGTAGGGAAAGGGTGAGGGAGGGATAAGGATTAGATTTATAAAAAAAAATTGTAAACAAATGAGCCAACACCAAAAGATAAAATGCAAAGCCTCCACCATGTTCTGTAACTTATACTTAACAGGGCCAGCATGATACACTGTACCCTAACCAGCTACTATAATATAAAAAAAGGCTCATTTAAACCAAAAGGGACAGGGAGTAGGGAAATTTAAAAAGGGGGGGGGGGGGGGTTAGGAAAAGAGGGGGATTTACTTGGAAGGCAATAGAGAGGAAAACCGTAAATGCTTCATGGGTCGGTCACAGACAGAGACCATGCATCAAGGTAAAAACTATGAAAATAGATCAAACTATCTGTTAATAGGCACCCAGTGCCTAAATACTATGCTCATAATTTTATCTCAGGTGTTCTAGACCTGAAAAATAGCCTTGGGGGGGGATAGAATTCTTACAAAAGAAAACAAAACTTTTGCAAAAAAAAAAAAGTTGGTTCCCTCCCAAATCCCTATTAAATTAATTAAAGCATGGGAAACTTAACCCTGATGGCCCCCTCGGCTAGTACTGATGGAGAGTACATATTTACCTATGAAGTTGCTGCCCTGGTCTCTTGACACCACCAACGCACCTCGGATGCGGCGCACTACATCGTCTCCATCTGAGCCCCTTGTTTACTAAGGTCCAACTATTTAAAGGCAGCGTCGGGGTGTTTCTTTCAGCTAAACCAGGACACACGACCTGACCAAGCACAAAAAAAATAAACGTTTCCAAAAACGACTCATCATTATTTTGATGTCGCAGCCTCTTTCGGGGTGGCCCACCTGCTCCATAATTGGCCGCTCACAACTGCTGTCCGCGCTCTCTCTCTCTCTCTCACACACACACGCTCACGATTCCCTGACCTCCATATCTACTGCTGATAAATACCAGCTGCCTCGCTGACATCACAAGCGAAGCCGACATCATGGCAAGCCAATCAGAGCTCGCCACCACCGGAATTGATATTTCTATTCCTCGCAGTTAACGCTTTGTTTCCTTGTATAGTTCCTTTCTGCATCTCGTCATCACAACAATCTTGCCTTTACCATGGAAATAGTCGACACAGCTTTTCAGCTCGCAGCTGCACCCGATGCTGCGAATGAGCAGAAAAATAACGATTCTCCCGAACTGCTGAAGGGGGAATTATAACTCACACATGGTTGGGTAAATGCAGTCAGCTACCGCCACTTCAGAGGAAGCCTGCCTATCTATGAGGTGACCAAACGCTTTAAAGATTAAAAATAACTAGTGACCTCAGTTCCTTAAGAACTTTGCAGTAAAAAAAAAAGTAGCAACCCTTTATTATAAACAAAACCTAAAAATAAATTTCCAAGCTAATATGCAATATGACAAATAAGCAAAACAAAGTGGGTCTGACAATTGCAGCCCCCTATAGATCCGCCCACACATTAGGTTATTTGTTATTTTGCCTATTAATTGAATCTCCAAGCCGACACAACATACATTTGTGTTAGGACTACTGACAAAGAATTATATTACACAAATTGTCATTACATCAAATATATAAAAAGTCCTTGAAAATCAGCTGACTGTACTTGTCACGCATTTTGTGTAGACTAGAATTTTTAAATTCGTCCGAAGTTACTCCACTTTCCTGTGAACTGCCCAGTGCCCACTGTGGACAGGATAAGGCATGTTCAACTGCATCTTGTGTTGTATTATCATGCTATGACATAGATGTTAAACATTAGTAACCACAGAATATAACCTATAGCGTACCTCCTTTTCGACTTCTTTGGGGAAGAAAACAAACAATTTTGTTCTGTTTCTTTCAATAATTATAGGACCATTCTCTTTTGGGCCTTCTTTAAAGTGGCAGCCACAAAGAGGCGAGCCTTTTGTTTGGATCCCTATCTTATCTCCCACAAAAACTAACTTACATGCTGTGAATGGTAATTTTTTTAAAGTAAAATACAAAGAATTCATACTTATAATTTAGTCCACTATTAATGATAAGCCTGGTAGCCTGTATAGAATGTTTATTACTTGCATTAACCTGTAACATGTAGTTTGTAGCTCCAATTTACACAATAATAAAAATAACATGGGCATATTTCAATTTACCATATTTCTGGTATTTAGAAAACATGTATTTTTGGGCCTTTTATAAGGAGTTGTATTATTGCACTTGAAATATAATTACTTCAAAGAATTTTAAAAACGTACCGACACATACAAATGTACATTGATAATATTAAACTTTGTCGTTTGCAAAACTAAAGAATTTACACTCCTCTCTAACGTTATTGTAATTGCAACCAAATGCAAAACAATTTACCGTTGCTCATTCATGGTTACTATTACGCAAATATTGTGAAAGACAAGAAAACTCTTACTACAGCGTAGAAAACTGCTTAATCACACTTTTGTTTACATCCAGCACAACAGTTGCTAGGCAACAGTACAGCATATGATGTAGCGTATTGTCACAAAGCGGCACTGTTTATTTGGTTTTCGGCAGTTTACTAGTATCGGAAAGCCCATGAAGTGTCGTATTTATTTTACATTTCAGCTAATTATTTTGTATCGATGGCAGAGAAACATGTAGTAATAATTGCAATTGAACAACATGTATTTAGGAGTTGCAAATAGGAATTGCGAACAGTACTTCAGTGTGTATTGTGAATAAAGTGTTTTGAAAGTATATATTGTAAATTATGTATTTCGAAACAGTTATTAGAACATTTTTAATGTATGTAGCCTTAAAAACCATCACTTCAACTCGTTTGCAGTGTAAAAATAACACGTGTATTTTATGGAAAACGGAACTTCTCCAAAAATATTTACGTCCCGAATGTGTATAATATTTGAATTACCGTACGAACTACATATTTATCACATTTTCTTTCGGTGAGGTTAAACGTTGATGGGTTATATAATAATTTGAATGTTTCTTTCATAAGAACAAATTTTCGACTCATCCACTAAAACAATATGTAATGAAAGATGATACAGGCCATATCTGAATTAACACATTTCATTATTTAGTTATTTTCTAAATTCGTAATTTAGTAGGCATTAATTCGGACGTTGTTGACAGTCACGTGTTTAGCAGTTGCGGCAACACATTATTACATTAATAGTGCAAAATGTTTTTATCTACATTTAATACTTAAAACAGACATAATATTTCTGCAATCATCACTGGAATACTACGAATACATTAATAAATTATGCAATAATGACTTTTAAAAAACTTTTATTTGGTGTATTTGTATTTGTATTTTTGCCAACATCTGCTAGATATGAAATTCAAAATACCAAATTACCGAATATGTCATCATCTTTGTATACAAAATTGGTTCACGTGATCAGTTTGTCAACAAAATCTGCCAATTCGGATATGGTCAGAGTCTCGTTAGAAGAGGTGCAGAAAAACTCCGTCTCATAAAAGACGTTACACTAAAGTCTCTCCCAACCCCATCCAATCCACTGGCAATAAAATTAATGCGAGGCCCAGCAGTATGACTTAGCCATAGCAAAAACAAGGTAGGTTGAAATGGTAACCTACATTGATCATAGCATTTGTTTATACTCATTGTTTTATTCATAGACAGAACAACTGTGGTGCAAAGATACATTGTGGCCATGCTACGTTTCTAGAACTGTCAAAATTTAGTAAACTTATATTCAGTGTTCTGAATGCAAGTACTACATTTTTTTTTTTTTTTTTTTTTCCCCCTACACGCCATTTGTGTTTACAACCGGTATTTTATATTTACTGTATGTGTTTTGTGTGTACACAATCTGTATAAACGACTAATACAAAACAACAAACCGAGTAATAAATTCGTCTTGTTTCCGGTAGCTGAAGAATTGCTATTGTTTTTTATCTTCTTAGTTCGAAAATTGACATTCCTGATGTGCTTTTTGTAGTATCATATAAATATTTATAATTTTTTAACATTTGAAAGGCCTACTGCTAAGTTATATAAATTTCAAATTTGTTTCCATCATCTGTAGTATTATCTTGCGTGATTTTTCTTTGATTTTAAACTTTATCATAAATTGGGTCGAGAACAATGAAAATGTAGTTTACGAAAATTTGATTGCATTATTTAATTTTTTTACTCGAAGAGTATCGAAAGTATCGAGGGTATCGAACTGAAAACTGTATTGAGTAACTAGTATTGGAAACATGGTATCATCCCACCCCTAGTTTTAAGTTGTCCTAAGCATGAATTTTGTGTACAAGTTTCGTACCTTGTGCATAAGATGTAAATTGCCTAGATTAAGGGGTAATGTTATAAATGGTAATGAACTGCAATTTTAAATATTATGACTTGTTCCTGAAACTTTGTTTCTTGATGACATTTTTTTATTGTGTACATTGGCGCCATTGCTATTTCCTTGGGTCAATACTACATTTTCTCGATACTCTATACCAGTTTCGATACAAAAACATTCTCTCGATACTTGATACCGATACTTTTCTCGATACCAAATTAAAATTGTCATGAACACAAAACAACTTGGTCAAGAAAAAATCTCATTTTACTAGTACATTGTCACACACTGAATCTATATAAAGAACCACATTACACTGTGTAGCAGTCCTGCCTCCTAACCTTACCACTGGTCTACAACTCCATTCTGAATTCAACTCAGTTATGGTATGACAAGACCTTTATCATAGGAGGTGGACTACTTAAGGGGTACGTAACTCTAAGAAGGATTGGTAGACAAGAATTCATTAACACAATACCTTTTATTGTAACATTAATTACATGTTTGTGATAACCATTAATTACACAATATCTAATTTCACAAATATTAGTTCTTCAAGAAATACAAGAAGTACAAGTTATTCTATTTGCAAGACTCTGTGACCTGCCAAACTTTGCCAGAGTTATTACGTTATGAAGATTGGGTAACAGGGACTCGAGAAGTAGTGTTACACCTAACTGCCACGTGGATTTATGCTCACCAATATAGCAGACTGCAGTATGGCCTAGAGCTCCTCTAGGCTTGGTCTATAGTGATGCCCTCTGCTTCGTGGTCGATTCCGACAAGTATTATACTGACTGCCTTCTTGCACTGCGGTGATCGTCTTGGGGGAGGGGTACAGTTTGTCGCTTATATACGCACAGGGTCCTCGGATATGTGGAGCATGTTGTACAAACCTTTACCTTGCTCCACAAGCTATACTCCGTCAAACCTTAGGAGGTTTGTGTGCAGCGCCTTGGTAGCCGCTACAACTGGAAACAAATTATGGACGGCTTGTAACCCAAACATCCTTAACCAATACAGTCTCTTTTGATTCTATAGAATCACATTTCCACAGTTAAAGCTGTAATCAAACATGGAGGAAAATGATAGCTCGGTACACACTTATTTTGCTATTTTGCAGTTATTTATTTTATTTTGCGACTTCAAGGAAATTACCATAACGTTAAATAAATATTGTAATGTATGATACACCTGTTGTGGCTTAGCCCACGGAATACGCTGTCTAGGCAACGACTGGTGTATCAAATAATCATGGTATTTATTTTTGTGAATATTTAATAATGCAGTGATTCAGATAATTATGGTATGTGTGAGATGTACAATAACTACTCAATTTGCTTGCTCGTGCGTATCGATGCTCACTCACAACTCTCTACCTGCTTTTATTGTACCCGAAATATATGGCATAAAAGTGATTTATGTCAATGGGTTAAAAATTGATTAAATGAAAAATTTTGGTGTAGCATATAATTCAGGTATGTATTGGATATACAGTAACTACTCAAGTTGCTCACTCGCGCGTATCGGCGCCTGCTCGCAACTCTTAACCCGTTTTTATTGTACCTCAATTATGTACCATAAAAGTAAATGTAAAAAAACATAATTGTGGTATGTATGGGTTGCCTAAAATACCTCAAGGTGTTCGCAGCTGTAAGAATATATTGCTATGAATAAAATATGGTTTGTTGTGGTACACTTGTACTGAAATTATGGTATGCTTTTCGAAGTTATTGTACACATTCTGAAAGGTATGGTACACTTTCCGAAATTACCGTACACATTCAGAATGTTATGAAAGCCCATACCATAGTTCTGAAACAACAGAAAAGGGTGTTAAAATCGGATGATTTTTTATATTCTCGTGCGATACTCAATATTATAAAGTATCATGGTATCGAGGATCCTATCCCTACTTTTGTCGTGTTTTTCTTCTTCATTATGTCTTACTACCAAGGCTGTGTGTACTGGGGCGGCCGAACACGTTTCAAGGTTGCGCAGCCAGTGAGCACGCCGCCTCCCCCTTCCCCCATGCTGTGTGTCTACAATCTGTCAGTCACCTCTGGGCGCGGTCAAGCGCCACCGAAGATCCACTAAGCAAAGTGCTGCCGAGAGGGTTCTCACCTCCCATGCCGGCCTCACAGCAGAAGAACGTCACACCCTTCCCTACACCTGTCGCTGCACCCTACAGTTCTGACTATATAAGTCTGTGTGTGGCCGGGCTCCAGAGTCATTCATCTTGCTTCTCTCGAGTAAACCCCGAGCCCCCCTTAGTACTGGGGCCTCCAGCAAACCTCAAATCTTGAGCAACCCTCGTGGCTGCTCCCTGCGATGACAACAGCCTTCGACAAACATTGAACACGATTACATCTTGCTACTACAGCAAAGGAATGGTAACTTCTTTTGTCTCTTCCAGACACCCGCAATTAGATAGTTTTAGTATAGTAGTAATTTAACCAGTCTTCTAGTTCAACCTTTCCCTCTAGCCTAGGACCAGGTCACCTACATCTGGCTAACGTAGGTTACCTTCTGTAATCTGTCTGCTTCGTAGGAGATAGCACTGATCTCTGTTTTTTTTGTGTCCTCAATAAATACAGCTTTGTTCTCTATCCATACGCATTTATTTCTACAGTAATATCTACTTTGCCTGCTAGGAATAATTCACATTGTGCACTGCCAATGGAAACCGGGTACATTTTATTTCCGAACTAGTTGTGACTGAGGAACCTCTTCTGGAGTCCTACAGTCTTGAAACACACACATTAGATGGCTGCCTGTTGCTTTCTACCATCCCGAGCACCCAGGTGCTGGATAAAAGGAATAGAGGAGCCACAACCACTAGGAATACTTTCAACCAAGGAGAGACAGCAAGCCTGGGGTATTATCCCCTACCAGAGCACCCAGGTGCTGGAGGAGGTATTGGCTTGGGTGGTGCGGCCTGGTCTTGGCTGAATATCACATTCAGTAGAAACAGTGGTGCCCCACATGGCTCAACATCTCTGATCTGCCCGCTACAGTGGGGAATCGTCGGAGACACCGAGCTCGTGCTACCAAGCGGCTACTGGACAACACTATTATAGGAAATAGTTTCTCGTCAGTAGTGCACGACGTGTATTTTTCAGCGGCGAACCAAACTCTATGCCTTATAAGATAAGGCACGGCCGACAGCGCAGGGAACAAAAAATTGTTCATCTAGTTGCCAAGCAGTGGTTTACATTAGCCTCTCCTATGAAGGAAAGACAGGCAGAATGGGGCCGTGCCACCTCGCTAAAGTTACAAGCAGTCTCAACTGCTCCCGTAGTACGCTATATTTATTTTCCACCGCACGTCCGTACAAGCCTTGACCACCATTCTGTTCTGAGGGGTATAGTGTACAGGATGGAAGCCAGGTACAGAATCGCCAATCCTAGGTTCTGGAGCCAAGAGTCAGCAGCCTGGAACCTGAAGTACGGTGTGAGCTGACCCAGTACAACCTAATGCAAACTACAGGACTGCAGTACCAGCTTCGCTAAGCCGCCAACCCTACGTTACCCACCGGCCGAAGATCCTAAGAGTAAGTCAGGTATACTAACACCTCCCGTCAGGTACTGATAACTGCGCACTTGGTCTAGCACAATAAAACCACAAATATTGTGCAGAGCAGTCAGTAACCAGGTACGCGTCAAAGTGTAAAACATTCTTGTCGGAAACCGTTTGTACAACCTGTCAATATAGAAGCTAAAATATTTTAGCCTGAAAAATAGTTTGAGCCAAGCTCTAGCTGCACCAAGGTGTTTGGCTCGAGCTTGAATTTTTAGTACTCGCAGACCTCTACTCTCTACCCGACTCCAACAGAGTTTCATTAGCCATATAGATATTAGCATATTTGACTGTGGGCCAGTAGCTGTGTCACCTGTCATGGCATAAGGGAAGTGGCATCCAGCTTGGATGTGTAAGTGGAGGACTCATGGACTGGAGTAGGCAGTAAAGTTGAAGGAAATATCTTGTTCATGTCTCATAAGTTGATGTTAGGAAGGTCAGCTTGAGGTGAGATAGCTACTGGTGGATTGTTTGCTGTAGCAGTGCTTATGGTAATCTTACTGGTCTGACATCACCAATGCCTGTTCTGGCTACATGGCTCTTTCCAGGTATTCGGATGAAGCAAAAGTCTGGTTGAATGATGCCACCACCCATAGGTCTGTACCGCCACTCATACCTACCTAACTTGCTTCCATTTCACATCCCTTAGTTGATCCTACATAATGCCTAGGAAGTCTGGTATGGGACGTGTTGAAGCACAGTACTCCATACCCCAAAGTCTGAGATGGTACCCACCAAAGTATCTGTATGGTTCTTGTACATTCTGAGCACCTTTCACCACTGCTCTGACCCTATTTTCATTGTTCAGAACAGTACAGTAGTAGTCTACTCTGAGCAGATTGGCTCTGGCATTTAGCTGTCAGGAAATTGTCTTCTGGTGGCCTTGTCATAGGGCAAATAGATAGATATATATATATATATATATAAATAAATTGCTGAACACATCAGCATTCCTCTGTGATTTACCTTAAATGTTTTGCATAGCCTGTACCTCTACCATATATTACCACACAGCTATTCTCCCACCATTCAGTGTTAAATACACTTTGCTGCTGGGTGTACATATGTGTGATGCATACTGAGACATTCCTGTGATCAGAAGGACGTATCACCAGAAGGCACCATCCACAGGTTCACTTGCAATGCCACCTGTGTGCAGTTGCATGTATCTATTGGTTACCCAGCATATACATCTTATTACCTGGTGGTCTGCTGTATACTGGAGTGGGTGTCATAAAGCAAGCCCAATTGTTCCTTCTGCAAGGAAAGTTATCTTTCCTACAAATGATTATTTTGGTTGTCGGTAAGCATTAAATTTTTTACTGGCCCTAACCATTCTAAATAAAGGTTGTCCTGGTGCAGTGGAGTTCTTAAAATTTATTACCTTTATTTGTTACGAGCAGATATATTAGTTAAGCATCAGTATTGACAAACAGATTAAATTTTAATAATGATTTAGTGCCCTCACTTGCTGTTAAAATAGGTAGATATCCTTTAAGGCAGCAGGGCATAATGATCCAAGGGTGCGTGGATGAACACCCACACTATCTGGCAGAACACATTTCCTGGAAGGCAGTTCAGATTTTGTGAGAAGGCAATGCAGGCACTCTCTATCTCTTTTTAGCACTGTGTGCACATTCTGGTTTGGGTAGCTCTAATATTCCTAATGTTAAACTGGCTGTATCCTGCCTTGTGGTGGAGAGGGTTAAATGACAATCCAACTAAATACAGTTGTGCAACAATGTCAGGCAGTGAGACATCGCCCAGATAAACATACTAATCATTTGACATTGCCCTCACTGTCGTACTCGGGAGGCAGACCACTGCTGCTCTGCTTGTGCACCGGGCACACACGTCCGTGCACCTTGTGTACGGGTCATCCTTGCCGTTCATGCAGGAACGGGTCACTGAACCAGGTCACGACCCGTCTGACCCCTTGTTTCCAAGAGTAAACTCAGTATTATGCATGTGCAGTGCAATTCTGATCTGTGCCCCATAAAGCAAGAGTCTAAAATTCACAAGGGAAAGTGTTATCTCCCTTTTGCTTCCCGTAAGTGAGGTGCAAACAGCCTGCTAGTGTGAAGCCACGTGGGTTTTGTTTCAGTACAGAACACGACCTAAAGACACTAATAAATTAATGCAAAATTGTCTAATGTTGACGATATGTTTTATTTGTTACAAAGGGCAAGATTTAATTCTTTGCATTGTTATAAATTAACACGTAAAATATCCTGGCAGTTCCAGTTTCCACCGTGCCAATTGCCCAAAGCTAAATTCTTTCACGTATATTAAATTATATTCATAATTTGATTTACATGTTTTAAAGTGTTAACGAAATCTTTAAATGCTATTTTAATTCAGTTCATTGCCTACACATGCCTTGTTGGCCTTTCCGGCTTGTTTTGTTAATTATCTTTTACTGACAGAAATTATGTATAAAGACTGTGGGACTCTAACAGATATGACCTGTCTGAAATCTTTTGTATTTTGTTCCAGTGTTTCTTAGGGTTTTTTTTCAGTTATTTCTTGTGTACCTTTTGTCATCTACAATAAAAACCCTGTTAAGACATTTCAGAAAAATACTGAAAAGTGTGTGCTTATTAAGCAGAAAATTTTCTTAAAAGGGTAAAATTGTGTATTTGTAATAGACCAAGTGCAAACTTTCTAAAGCTTAGTAAGCAGGAAATCGTCTTAACAGAAAACTTCTTAAATGGGTTTTACTGTATTTATTTATAAAATTTCTCTCTCAGTGTTGGCGGAAGATCTCTGCCGAGGTAGCCAGACGTCTCCTCTGTCATCTTCAGCCTTAATCCAGCGGGCCAATGAAGTAAATACATGCCACATCGTGGGAGCCTTCAACACTTTGTCTAACCATGTAGCTGCAATAGTGTACATCTTCATGTACCGGATACTTTTTCTTTTTGTTTGCTCCTCCCACGCTCGTACTCCAATCTCCGTCAGACTTAAGGGCCCTGGATATTTTATTGCGGTAATTCTTATGATGTACTGAACAGTACTTTTGCCGCGTCAGCCGGTGGCAAGCCCAATTGCTATGCCCACTTCAGGCTAGGGTCAGTGTATTGTGTTATTAGTGTACCGCCGCTTTTGCCAATATATTTACTTTGACACATGATACTTTTGAGTTATTAGCTTTAAACGACTTCAGCTCCATCCCACAGGTATTTTACACTGTGTTTGAAGATTAAAATTGTTACATTAAAAAGTGAGATTGTACTGTCTGCCTTGTATCTTTTATTATTCACGTGTTCACCGTATTATGCTAGGAGGACAAAAGAGTTCATTTATTTCCCGCTAGATTGAACTAGTAGTAATATCACTTGTCTTTTGTTTTACATCCCCCTCCTGCCGGTCAGTGAAGCCACAGAGGCAAGTCATGCTTAGCACCGTCCACTCAGTGACTACACCTCACCCTAGTGTACCAGCCAATGAGAAATGGGCAGTGGCCCACGAGGAGTATAAAAGAGACGGCCCACATCTCGATGCCAGTTTTTGTTTCCAGTACGCATTGCTCATATCCAATTAAATTGCCATAGTAGTGTTTTCCAGCACCGATTGCTCAGAACTGATTCCCCACCTTGAGCTTACCTTATTGCCATTGTTACGCCCAGCACGCGGTGCTCAGGCCAACATTTGTCACTATGCTAGGTTTGTATTGTTGCCGTCGTTCCACCACGCACTGCTCGGAACACACCCCTTACCGATGGTACACATCAGCAGAGCTTATGGTAGGTTAGGATTGTGTCAGTTAGGAGCTATCCGCTATGTATCCTGCTAACCTACGCTCCCCTCCCCATCTCCCTTCACTCATGATTGCAGTGGACCTAATCCCAGTCTTTTTAAATGCTACCATCCTGTCACTCCCACGCTTAATTTCCCAATAGAAGTGCCAGCGATACTGTGATGTCATTTCTAACACTTACACGCCATAGCAATAAGTTTACCTGTATTTTCTACGCACCCCTTTTGAGTCGGATGCCTCTGCCGACCAACCTAAGTTATAGCTTTCAAGAGTTGATGCTCATGAAGCTGACCCGGAGCTAGAGTGCTATCACCGTGTTTTTATTTTCCCGAATATAAAATGTGCATGAACTTTTACTCCAGTCCATTTCCTTGTAGATGTAGTACCTTGTAGTTACCTGTGCCACGTATCTGCAAGTATTCACGGGAAGCTTACTCAACGTAAACACGTGTATTTTGGTTCACAGAACACATACTAGTACTGGCCATCCCTTTCCAACAACAATCCTGGATTGTGGGGAATGGACTAGCCGTCAAAAGATACACTTTCTGTGAAACCGCATAAACTGCATTTGGCAATTACTTCTCCCCAGAGCGGATTCCGCTAGGGTCTTCTAATCCCCAAAGTGATAGATGGTTACCAGACCACGCACCCTTGCAGTGAAAGATGTAACTTCAGACAAGTGAGTACCTGCATGGGCAAAGCAGCTTGGTGGGGTTATTTCCAACTTCCTGATGCCTTATATCAAAAGGGGAGGTCTTGAGGAAAAAATGTGAGAAGCACTCTTTGCAACGGGCCGAGCGCATGAATATCAGCCCTCAGTAGTCAAAGAGTTAGCTAGTCTTTAGCCCAGAGAGCAGGTGCAAGCTCTTCGGCGACTGCAAGAGCCAAGATAAGTTTCAATGCCCAGTCATCTGTTCTCGCCGCCTGTATGCTCTGGACCAACAGCTCACCCCGACTATATTATAGAATACTTGAGGAAGCCTGAACTGCCACCGATATCAGCCATAGTTCATTTAATTCCCACAGTAATTCTGACACATTCAGTCTGCTGTCGTCCACAGAAAATACCTACCGCTCCACCAATACCACGCACATTTGCACCACAGAAAGCTCCAGCCTTGTTGAAACGTCACCCAAGTGACCTTCTATCTGCCATACCTACCAAATGCAGATTAGCCCTTATTAACCAAGAATTTGTTGCCCTGCCGAGTAGCCACTCAGCCAGTTCTTTATACCGGCAAGGCCCCGGTATCACACCAGACCTGAACCCCTTTTAGAAGAGAGACTGGCTATCTCTTCAAACGGAATTCACTGATCTCTGTAGGTAATTGACTACCCTCCAGCCCATCACGCATCAAATAGATCACTGTCTTGTTCATTATTTCATACGTAAGTACCTTCAGGACTTGGCTCACGTCAGGCAACAACGTGCGTAAGTTTATCTGTTAAATATCTGAACTTAACTTTCTTTCTTCATAAACGTGTACTAGTGAGGGGTTGCCACGTGGCTGTCTACCTACCGCCACCCTGAGAATAAGAGTCCACATGCTCACCAGCACATAGATGAGCTGGTGCTCTACCAAAACTTATTTACTTATTTTTGAAACTTTCGGACCATGAGTCAGGGTTTATCTGAAATCTAGTGCATCTCGCTCCTCACCAGTGTCCAAACCATGTTACCTTATTGACTAAGCTCATCATATATCATCCCCTCCTGCCTTCAGTGGGCAACAGTCACCACTTGGGATGTGCTGATTCACTTAAATACTGATTCCAACACACACTGCGGATTCAGAGATTTGCCAGTTCTGATTCAAATTTATTCCAATCTCAATTATTTTTCTGGTGTAAAGTCATCATGATTCTGAAATTAAATATTAACTTACTTCACTAGGCAGGCTGTTATAAATTAATTGCCTTATACAGGTTATTACTGCATTTAATAATTATGATAATCATCAATAAAGACAGTTCACTGACCAGGTAGACATGTTACAGTACACTCCAAAAATAAACGTAAACATGTAAATCAGATAGTCCCAACCTAGCATACGAATACATAACAACTGCATTAGATTACCACAAATCCATCACCCTCACTTAATCTAATGTCCTACATCTGTACATTTTGTAACACTTCCCTTCTTCCAATCACTAATTATCTCTGATATCCAAACTCTCTATACTTGATCGAACATAAAACACTATAATACAGAAAAGAAGTAAGGGGCGTACAGGTGGTGCTCCTGATGGTGGCTAAATAAAGTAGAATCGTTTATGAAAAATATATCTCTTTACTATATCAAACTCTAAGTAACAGATTTCAATAAATTTACTTTAAAACCACAATAGGATACAAATACGATACAGTACAAGAAAATTACAATTACTTTATAAATTAAACTCAAACAATAGTTAAACAGGATTCACAATATCCGTAGCTAAGCCCTAACCTTGCCATAATTATTAAGAAGGGTGGAAAGGGACGATGACTCGATACCAGAATGGCTCCCTACCGCAGACGCATTTATACTCACCTAATCTTGTAGTACTGGCTGGCCTCAGAGCTCCTCTGTGGCCTAGGGTCATCTGCTTTCTTCCTCTTCGGCCTGCACTTTCACTCACTAGTTAACTGCTTCAATACATGGTGCCATCATGGGGGAGGGTAGGGGGGCAGTGCCATGCCTTTTATATCTGGGCCAAGTGGGCACGTTTGCGACACCACTGCACTCGGCCACCAGCTATACCCCACATGACCTTAGGCAGTGTAGCGATGCCAGGTTATTGCTACTCTACACCCCCCCCCCCTCCCCCTCACCCAAGAAACATCCATCCCAACTGTAGAAGAGGCCAAGGGAGCAGAAGATGGCAGAGGGTGTGAGTGAGAGAGGCACAAGCATCCTGGGGTACATCAGTGGTGGGGAGGTTTAGGAACTCAAGGCGGTGGCGAACAGCGCGCACGGTGGCATATCCGGAGGACTTAAGCACTGTATTAAGGGAGCAATTACAAGTAGGAGCCACTGCAAAAAAAAAAAAAATTAAAAATTCATTAATGCAGAAGTTGAAGTTGAACAAGATATAGAAGTTAAGTTATTACATCGTTATATGGGGCAAAAGGCAAGGCATAGCAGTCTTGAAATATATAACAGTTATACAAGAAAAGTGGCTAACCATGTGAAAATTACAAGGTCTGAGCATGTTATAATTGACCCGTAAGGGAGATGGGGAGGGGAAGTGTCCATGGCCGCATTTAATAATTAAGTAAAAATACATTAAAACCCCTCAATTACTACCCCATTTATTATGACCACCTCTCTATTACGACCCAATCCCAAGGAACCTTGAAAAGTTTGGGTCGAAAAAGTCGAAAATTTGAGGCACGTCTAAAAATAAATACAGTAATCCCTTGCCAACCATGGTATCTTGAAACACGGTTTCAGTTATGCGCGGATTTGTTTTTGTAGACCATTTTTCCAACCGCGGTACAAGTTTCTATTATCCACAGTTTTCAGTCTATGGAAAACTAGCCCTTACTGATGTTAGTGGTTGTGCATTTCTCAAGCTGCCATCATAGACTTTGACATTTGTTGTCTCAAGTAGCGTGAAGCAACGAGTAATCTAATCTATCTTCATATATAAGATCAATAAACAAAGTTCTGTTTTTTGCTTCAAACATAAGGCATCTCCAACAGTGTTTAGTTATATTTTAATAATACACAGTCTAATCTTTTCACACTCTTTCAATGGCCATGTCATACTGGGTTTAGGCCTTCTTTTTTACCAGGGATGGTCCAATATGCCTTTCTTGGGTATCAAATTAACCAGGAGACGTCCAGCTATTAAAGTATACATACGTATTTATATTTAATTTAAAAAGTGGGGTTTTTTTTGCGCTAGAGGCGATTGAACATGAACTTCATGCAAAAAATGGGAAGTTTGGGGCATAGGCATTAGGGTTGTGTCAAAATCGGTCCAAAATTTTACCAATTATTTTATTATCCCCCCCCCCCCCCCCCCAATATTACGATCCTATTCTCTGAAACTGTGAGGGGTTGTAATAGAGAGGTTCTACAATTCGCCCAATGGCTAGGCGGTGAGTACGGGTAGGTGGGAGATTAGAATAAGTGCGCCTTTAGTGAACACTTGACAACATGCAAGAAATATTAGCTATAATGGAGATAAATGAAAAGGCATGGCCGGCTGGCTTAAGTTACAATTAAAAATTATAATATAACGTGCCATATGGTGCACCTATAGTAGAAGCATTGTTTGAAATTTAGTTTGGTGCACTGGCTTGTTCAGAAAGTCTTTAGGCACGAGAACTTTGTTAGTAATGTCATCCACATTATAGCGTAGCGTGAGAGCTAGATAGGGCTTACCACTTTTGGAATTACCAGTCACATTTTCACAAGAAATACAATATAGTGCCCGTAGGGTATATGAACAAGAAAATTAACGAATATAGACATGAAAAAAAATGAAAAACATGTTACATAAAAATGAATAACATAACCTACCTTACACATTATTACAATCCTCTTACATGCTAGCGGTATTCTGTGATAAGACATTTTATTGATCAATTTATATACAAACGACACAAATATCTGCAGAAATGGTGAAGGGTAATAAAGGTGGAGTACTCCGTTAACGTATATTACAGACTATAGAACGCTGGTCACTGTAGCGACAATAACAAGGTAAGTTCAGGTAACAAAATACTCTGCTCACAAGGCAGGGTATAAATGGATAAATGTGTGAGGAGAAAATGCCAGGAGGCATGATATACAACACCATGGCCATTGAACACAGTCCAGGAGGCCCAAGGAAAATGCTTGAAAATAATTATAGCAGTAAAACATACAAATGTAATACTCCAATGGAAGGAGCAAAGAAGTCAACATAACCTATATTAAGCATTAAACGCAAGGATGCAATAGCACAAACAACATATAACATCATTGTGAGGAGAGTTTTTTTGTTTGTCAGCATTTGTATTTTAACTTTTACAGTTAACAATTACTATAATTAACGTTGGCATTATTTATACTAAGCTCCTAATGATTATAATAAATGTTAAATAAATTCGCCAGAGCAATGCAATATAAGGATAAGAACAAAGGTAAAATGCTTTGAGGCATGTAAAAACAATTTTCTGTGAGTAAAGAACAATAATAGACCCTTAGGCCTAAGTGCCAAGTACAGGAGATAGAACTGTAGTGTACAGGATAATATTAAGGTAATTTTACATACATAACTCTGCATACAAGGCAGGAGACATTGAGAAGGTCATACTGGCAGCACCAATCGATGCTAGTATCACTAGCAAGTGCAATGCACTGATTAAAGTTATTCTGTTTTTTTTTTTTTTTATTTGTAAAGCCATGAGGCAGCTAAATGACGGAAAACTTAAGTACATACCCTTAATCCTAGGCCTAAGTGACAAGTACTGTAAAGAACAATATATGACTGCCCCTTAATATGGAGTAAAACAATTGAACCTAACTGTCCATTAGGAGCATATACTCATGACCTGTAAAATAAATCCCTTAATTAAAATTACTGTACAAAATAGCTACTGCTCCTAGAGCAGGAATAAAATTGCAAAAATCTAAAGCTAATTCTGTGTAAAATTGAAGCATTAACAGGTAAATTAATATTACAGGTATTCTTAAGCAAATAGTAATAAAAACCTGTAGGCCTAAAGAGAGGTACATGTAAATCACATACACCAGGAGGCATGCTATCTCAATCTACAATTATATATAAGTAAATAAAAACCCTTGGTCACTGATAATAAATTGATATGAGCCCTATATAAAGGTAATACTCTACTCATTTTCCTGATTGATTGGTGAAAGTAATAAAATCATAGTTCAGTCTCATTTTGTACCATAAAACATATTACACATACTCAAATCCGCAAAAGCAATTGGAACTGCAATAAGTAATATATGTAGCCACATTAATGCATCTGGTGCACGTATACATATAGTGGAGGCCTTGTAAGAATCAAAAGTATATGCCAGAGCTTAATTACCGCAATATCACGTATAATGCCAGGATGTGTACTAACTGACTCTTACAAATACAAGTAAAAAGCGAACTTTGGTCATTGGTACATGAACGTGTTAACATCCCTACATGAGGAATAACATTCAACATCTTTGTAGGGAAAGAAAAACATATATCCTTACCAAAAACATTCCAACTATACTGGCTTCCTAGTAAAATTGTAAGGGCAGTGTGAACTGCAAAGAGACAAATGTTTATAGCCCTTGAAATGCATCTTGTGCAAAAATATAGACAACCTGGAGCGATACAACTTGCAAAAGTGTAGGCCTAAACTCAATTACAATTAAATTATGTATAATGCCAGGAGGCATAATATCTCAATATTAAAATGACCTGAACTAGGGCAAAAGTCAGCAGGGCAACATAATACTTACATCAGGGGAAATATAAGCAGACGACTAACACATACACAAAAATGACTTAAAGAGGGGAGTGAAGTTACTGAACATATCTTAATAAAGCAGGGACAAATGAGGAGAACTGAACCAGTCGACGATATAGCTGTGACAATTCAAATAGAGGTGAACCACTCTATAACAAGTGATATGACTGAGGGCTCTCCTTAGGCCTCATGAGAAATCCATCTGAAAGTAATTGAATATAAAAAACAAACAGTACGCACACAGGGCTGAATGTGAAGCTATATGAGAATATGACACAGTATAATTAAATGGCATTATTGTGGCATAAAAATATATAGGTAAGATAAGTGAGGCTGCCATAAGGCATACTAATAACTCATAAAAATTGGCAATAAGTCATGACCTATAGGGCTAAGTGGCAATTACGTGATAAAAAATAAACACTGTGACGTAGTGGAGCATGTTGGTGGGCGTTTACGAAGATGTGCAAGGCAACTCAGTGAGGCGCATTAAGGTGTGTAAGAGGGTAGATATTTTCATCAACCTGATATAAAAAGCAGCGACACTGCTTAGCAGGCAAAACAGTGAGAGGTGAGGTGAAGTAATCAAAATGAGCATGGTCGATGAAGGAAAATAGCCTAGGGAACATGAAAGTTTCACTTGTAGGGCGAGGAACAACATCTTGTAGAATAGGAAATATGGTATGATTGACATGCCAGTCAGTATTCAGAGCTGCTGAAATGTTGTAGAAATGTATCCCCTCTGATAGGGATAGTTAGGGAAGGTGAAAGGACTACTCGGAGAGCCAGTGGACAGGAATGACTGCGTCTGATGAAGGGGGATGACAGGAGCCTGCACATCCCACAAATGTGCGGCGTGAATAATGACACAGGCAGGTGTGGTGACCTGGCAACTACACGGGATGTGGAGCTCTACAGTTCCTAAGGGGTGGGTGGGGATGAGAGTGTCGTGCGATGAATTTGTACAATTGACCATGGTGTTGGAAGGGGGGTGGGTTAAAACAAACTGGTGGGGGAAAATATTAGTGACTGTAAATGGAATGGCAGGTGTGCAAAGGTACTTAATGATGTGAACAGGGAACTGACATCAGTCAACAAAATGGCAGTGGTCATACATTTACCATTGTCGCAGATGAGAGAATTTGCGAAGAATGAATTACAACATCCTGGGAGGGGTAGGGGAGGTTGAAACCACCTTAATAGTTTCTGTTTTGTGGTTGATTGCGATGAGCGGAGATGGTGGTTGAATCCTGCAGGAATGATTGTTGAAGTGATATGGGATGGACTTGACATGATAAATATGCAGTTGAGAATGTATATTAATTAGGGGCACTTGTAATTAATCACTAGCTGCTGCTCTGAACATGAACACTCAGTGAATTCGAGAAAGTAATACTTAAATAATTCCTTAATGGTAATATTGAACGTGAGGTTCATTTTGTTCAGCTGTTTTTGCAATGCAGTGAGATCGTGAGTGAGTTGGGTTCTGTTCACTGCTGTAAGTAGCAGTTTGTGGAGTTGGCATGTGAATGGATGCATGATTCGACAGAATGTTCTATGAGTAAGTTGTTGATAAGGTGTAAGATACTCGACACAAGAAAGTGGACTTGTGTTTCTAATGAGCGAGCCGTGCTAAGAGCAGTTTGTTGGGACTTAATTACAGTGGAAATGCCATTGATAACTTTAGACAGGAAATTAATGTTAGTTTCAACTTTGTGGGTAATATTGTTAACAATACTAAAAGATATATTCAGTGCCTTGTGTGTACTGTGAACATTGGCTGTGAGTTCTCGGATCTGCTGGTCAAGGCTCAAGTCTATTGTAGGAGAGCGTGTAGGTGCTTATTTGTCAGAAAATTACAGCACCAACTCCCCACATTTCCTATGACTTGGATGCCGTGCTTTGCACGGAAAGGGGTAATGAATGACATTGGTGTGATAGTCTCTCAGTACTCCCACTTTGATCCCCTGCATGTAATTGTACAAAATATTGCCACTTGTACATGTTGTCGTGTTCTGCCGTTGCCCTTGCAATGGTAGAAGCCGGTGCAGGGTGGTTCCGCCCACAGGAAGTGTAGCCAACGTTAGCCGGCAGCGAGAAGAGCATTGCCGCGCTGTGTGTGTCGGCAAAAGGTGAGGATTGTAGTTGGCGAGCCTTTTATCCTCTCTACCATGTGGTGGCAGCGGAACTGTAGGACGATGGCTTGCAGAGACGCAATGTAGAAGGCGTGCTACGGCCGCTACTCGCTGCGCCACGTGTGTGCTGATGTGAGACTTTGTCAGCACGCCCCAGTTGCCGAGCGTTGCGTGTCCCTCGCTGCAATGTCAGGACACAGACAGCTTAGCACCCACAGGTTCGCACATTACGTACGACGGAATAAGAGAAACTGTAACACATTTTACATACTTGTTAGACACTGACACAGAAAGATATAAAATACAACGCTACGTTATTACAAAATATTAATGCACGTGCGCCAACTTAGTATGCCGCGTACAGGCGGTGTCAAACTTAGAGGCGCTGGATTTGTTTGTCTGTATGCGAACAGTGGATTTAACATATCCGTGACACAATACGGCCCGCGAAAGCAATGGGTTAGGGCCTTATGTCTCCCATGGTTAAGCACCCAAACGTAGTCGTTAACGCGTTGTGTGTTTTGGCCGTGTGGTTTATCAAATTGTGATTTCTGAATGCTCTGAGGCTGAAGTAAGTTGTTTCTGGCAGTTTCACGAGTGACTAAAAGTTTCTCGCACCAATTATGCCCGTGCTCGGAAAACTTAGTGGCTACTACCTGGGCAGGGAGGACGGCTTCAACCCCATGAAGCAGATAAAGGGATGTAAACTTCGTTGAACTATTAACGCTGGTATTGTGGTTGAACTGAATTAATGGGACGTACAGATCCCAGTTTAATTGGTCCGCATTCGCACAGGTTGTGAGTTCTTCCCCAATGGAGCGATTATTGTTTCCGACCAAACCATTGCAACAGGGGGTTGTATGCAGTGGTAGTGAGTTTTCGGATGCCAAGTGACTTAAGGAGGTTGCTAATCAGCTCGTTTTGAAAACTGGTCCCACAATTCGTAAGTATCTGCTCCGAGCAACCAAACTGCAAGACTACTTCCTTTATAACCTCAGCACAGGTGGCCGCATCAATAGACTGGACTGGCTTACTACAGTCATAACGGGTAGCATAGTCCGTCAATACTAAAATGTACTTATTTTGACGGGCTGTGGCAGGTAAAGGCCCTTTGGCATCCAGAGCCCAAGTTTTCATAAGCGGCTGCGGAAGGATTGGGGTTAACTGGCCCATGGGTTGGGATGTGATTGCTTCAATCTTTTGGCATTCAGGGCAGGATTGAACATACTTTTTAATGTCAGCGGCAATTGAGTCCCAAAAGTAAATTTCTTTAATTTTCCGCAACGTTTTGAGAACACCCAAAATGACCTCCCCCAAATATGGCATCGTGATGGGCCTGGATGACATCGAAGACGTATAATTAAGGGACAAGTGTTAACTTGGATGACCCCTGGGGTGAATGGGCCTTTAGAAATATTTTGCCATTGTTGGCAATACCATAACGACGTTTCAACCTACAATATTGCGTGTCGGCTTGGTCAAGCTGTAATAAGCAGGGTGGCCACCGAACCGGAAAAAGTATGGAATTGAAAAGGACCCAGGGAAAACCTGGAAATAGTCTGGAATTTTGTCTATTTGTAGGGAATTTTTTTTTCCCCCTTTTTAGGCATTTTGAGGTTCGTTGCCGAATACTGTGATGGTAGGTCGGGGCAGTTTTACGTGAACAATCATTGTCAATATTGCGCAACATTTTTTCCGGCTGGAGCAGTTTCCCACGCCCAGTTCCCGCCCACCCATCATAGTAGTTTCCCCATGCCGAGTGACATTTCACTCTGGAGGGGAAGAATGTCGGCAGACGTGTCTCATCTTACCTCTTTCAACGTCTATGTCACATCGCTCACTTGTTTTTTCAGTGTTTGTGTGTAATTTGTTGCATGATGAAGTGATCATGTGGACTAGATATTCATTTCGTTACGAATCAGAATTTACATGGGCTTCAGAAGACACTAAAGATAGAGGCAGTGCGCTGTGCAAAATATGTGCTAAAAGTTTTAAAGTATATACAATGGGTAGGGGAGTGTTTCTAAGCCATGCAAAAATCTAAACTGCATGAAAAAATTCTTGCTGATAACTTGAGAAACTTGCAAGTTACTGCATTCTTTTCTGCACATTCGAACCAAACTGCAACTATTTCTTCTTGCAGGAAATGTAAGTAACAATCACTTGTAGTATATTTTACTGCTGTGTGTGTTAATTGTTCCAAATGTTTCGCATGATTTAAACATTTGAACAAATGATGTAACATACCCTTAGCTTTATTTAACAGTAGAAGTTTACAGCATAGCTTTAATTACCATCCACCCGCACAGTAGGAAGTTAGAAAGCCACGAGCCAGCAACGCCTTGCGACTGCTGACTGCTAGACTGTTCGTAGCTTCCCTACAATCATCGCATGCCTCCCATGTCGCTTGTAACTATACTTCTCTCCTTCATTGTAGGCGTCGTATAGTCAGAGACGGGAAAGATGCCCACTTTACTAATCTCATTTAATCTGCAAATGTCTTCCGAATAAAATGACAGGACCAGGTGAAAGTGTATTTTACCAAGCCGAATAAGTCTGCATTTAGTCGTCTATGGTAGAAAAACTACCATTAACTCAATTATATATTTATTAAATATAGAATGTAGACGTTTTAAAAACTAAAGATGTCCCAGAAGTCTCATTACTATAAATAAAATGTGTGATATGCTAGGTTCATTTTCTGTTGCTTTTGAGTAAACTGGGCAATTTATTTAAATTATATAAATTTATTTTAATAAGAACACGTTTTTAGAATAAAGTGATATAAAGAGGTATAAATGCATAATGTTGTTATTGCCTAGAAATGTTCGAACTTTGCGCGACATGTCTAATTTAGTGAGCTTCGCATTCAGTTCAGTTGCTTCTCGCAAGAAAACCAGGTGATAAATCATGTTTTAATAAGCAGCCGAATTCAGAATAAATTATACCCTAGATGTATACATATACAGCCTCACGTTATCGCCGATAAAAGTTAAAACTGTGCGATGTAATTTAGGCTCGAGAGTCACTGCTTTTTAGCAGGCCGTAAAAAAAATTTACGAATGTCACGTACTGTGATTGGTATGCTTGGTCAGATCAATCAATGGTTGTGCAATGGATCCATAATGCAGAATATAGCTTTGCAAGTAAGAAGTCATCCCCAGGAAGGTGCGAAGTTGTTTAAGCTACCTTGTCGGGGTCTGTGGACACACCTTGGGGCGTTATGATGTGGTCTAAAACCTTAATTGTTTGTTGTGCGAACGAACACTTTTGGCTATTGACCTTAACATTGAACTGGCACAATCTCTGGAAGACCTTATGAATATTGGTGATATGTTCCTCAAAGTTTCTACCCAATATAAAAATATTGTCAATGTAGGCGATCGCTGCAGCCCATCACAGGGGGCCTAAAAGTTTGTTAATAAACATTTGAAAATATTGAGGGCTGGTGCTAAGGCCCATTGCCATTCTTTAATACTCGAATAATCCAACCTCATCTATGCTAAAAGCCAATTTTGTGATGATCCTGAGGTTGAACGGGGATGCTATAGATGCCAGAAAATAAGTCAAGGCTAGTGACGAAAGGGGAATGTTGTAAAGCATTAAAAATATCTTCATTACGAGGTAGCGGATATTGCACCCTAGTAAGATGTTGAGCTTCTAAAAATCAGTCAAAAATCGAAGGCCGCCACTCTGTTTGGAAATTACAAGGCATGGGGCAGAATATGAGGAATCGGCTTCTTGTATAATGCCAGCAATAACCATGTATATTTTATCTGAATTAAAACGTCACGCACCTTGGGACTGATTCGGTAGGGACAAGTAGCAATGGGTTTGTGTGTCGAAGTCCAGCTTAATTTCAAAGTCCCGCGTCTCGGTTAGCTCTAATATAGAATTTGCAAAACAGTCCTTATAGTGGTCTATGATATCTTTAATGGCTCGTTTCTGGGCAAGAGAAAGTTTATCGTTGCCTGAAGGATCCTGGGGGGCGGGGGGGGGGTTGAATTTCAAAGGCTTCGAGAGCATTACAACACCGGGTAATGGACGAGTAGTCGGGTGTGTCTCTGCTACCTGACTCAATGGGAATTTTGGTGAATTTATTCTAATCGTGGACATGGATAAAGAGTGTATTATACTTCAAAATAGGGATGATGTATTTCTTAAGAAAATCCACACCCAAAATTATATCATGCTGGAGGTTGTCAAGAACTAAAATTTTCTGTAGATAAGTACAACCATGAATATTTAAGTGGATAGTGGTTTCAAAGTTAGGAGGGGGTAAAATGGATGTGGCCGCCACTAATGTAGTATTAGCTTTGAGAGGAGAAAGGGGCTGATCTGATAAAATGGTGCTGGCAACACAGCTACATGAACATCCTGTGTCGACTAATGCATAGTATTGTTTGCCCTTAATACTGACAAGTATGCGAGGCATAGCAGTGCTAGTAACATTAGGCTGACATGATGAAAGGGGAGTAGCACGCACTGGTTTCCGTATTCCAATTCCAGGTGCGGCACCGCTTAGCATGGTTCCCAACAAACGCTTATAATTGCGGCCACCGGCTTCCTTATTTCTAAAACAGTCAGGATGCTCCACAGAAGGAGGGAGGGTGGAGTGGGTCAGAAAGGCGGTACGCAGTGTCGACTGGAATGTATTCATAAACTGGCAAAAACTGTCACCCACATCGGTTGAAAAAGAAAAATTCTGATTGGGAAATAGGAGGCACTGAAGACTCTGGTGCCAGACGTCGAGGCAAAGCATGCAAGTATCACTAGCGAGGCTACGGGGACCATAAACTTTAGGCCGAGCAGTAAGGATTCGCTGTGATGTGACAACCACGACCTGGATAGCGCGGGGGGAGAACGCTGCTCTCGTGCATGTCGCTGTGGGCGGGCTTGTGAACTTTATTCGATCTGGCAGAAAAATGTGGATTACGATGTTGCGCAAAATGTATCTGAGAATAGGTGGTGTCGCATTGGGCGGCTATCACCAATATGACTGGGTGAAATAATTGGCAGCAAAAGGGGACTTGGCTGAAATTTTATCCCTGTTGAATTAAACCACACAATTTCCACGTACGACCAATTGGGTACATCTTTGCTGAAAATAGTATTACACATGGCCCAAACACAGGTGCTTTCGTCATAGGGGGTGGCATGTCTTACCCCCTCGTGGGGAAGTTTTTTTGACTGATAACGGGAGTTTTTAGGTCCGTGGAATGGACGTGACTGGGGTGTGAAAGCAGGCTCCCTGTTAAAGTGAGGTGTGTGCTGTAGTGTGGGGGAATTTCGCAGTGTTGGCGTGGTACTTAGAAAATGGTATATGTGATTGACACCGCCGCAATAATTACTGAAAGAGTGTTGAGTTTGAGTGAAATTTACGATATCCCGTATTGTGAGGAGGGTTGGATGGAGGATTTGGGGTGGGTTGGTAGTGGTAATACTGTGGGCGACTGGGGTAGTAGGGATTTGAACCAGTGCGGAGTTGTGGAATGCTATAGCGTGAGCGATTCCGGCGTTGCGTGAACAGACGTGGAGCGGGCAAGTCATGTTGGTGGAGCGAAGATTGTGCTATCTCCTATTTGAGTTTAGAAATCTCCACCTCAAGACGTGCGCAATCTGGGTGAGTGGGGGTTTGGGTAACCTTTTGCTGATATTTGAAAATGCCTACCTCGACTCTGCAAATATTTTTGTGCATTTATTTGAGCATGTAATTCGGAAGGCCAATGAGCTTATGCGCAACAGAGGGAAGAATACTTTTCCAGATGACATGCATGAAGTCGGCATCTGTCATGTGGGGGTTATGATGTCAGTATCTGTCATGTGGGTGTTATACTGTGCCCTATAATATTCTAGTGTCTAAATTTGGAGGAGCGTGTCCTCGCCGATGGCTTGTTTCTTTGTGTAAATTAAATGTTTTACACACTTGGTTTCAGCGGCGCTGGTAAAAACATTTACTAAACGTACCTTAAGTGCAAACCACGTGATAGGCTGGGCGCAGTAATGTGTTAGGTTTTCTAGTGTGTGCTTGGTCGTTTCATGGAGGGAAAAACGAATGTGTTTACACTTGTCAGCATCCACCCATCCATTAATGTCGGCAACATTTTCAAAGGCATGTAAAAACTCTTAAATATTTTCTCCATGTTTCCCGGAAAAGGAGGGGGGTTTCTCTGGTTGAGTGAAAATTACATTAACGGGAGGAGGGTTGTTGGCCATGATGGGTTGTGGTTGATCGAGTATGGTATTAACATATGTAGGGGTGGTGGGTGGGGATGGAAATGAACATGAAGGAAGAGGAGCAATGCCAATTTCCTTGTAAAGGGGAAATCCAAATGATTGAGTGAGGGGTACAGGCTATTGTGATGGTGATTGAGGAACGGATTGGGAGGGGGCATTGTGTCAAGAGGGTAGGTATGTTCGGTGCTAGGAAATGATTTGTTTAGCCCGTCGTTTTGAATTTGACTAGTGGTAGGTGTTTCTGTAGTGTTTTGAAGGACACGCTGCCTGTTTCTCTCGTCTAAGGTGTTTTAAAAATGGTTTGTGTCAAGGAAAACTGTTTTAAGGAATCGTGAGACTTCAGGCGCCTTCTTCTGACTCCGCGTTTCCAAGAACTGTGTAACCTGGGTGGTGAAAGTGTATGTGCGTGTAATTGGTACCACACTTTTGTGTACTTAAAATTAAACACAACATTGGAAAGAAGAAGAGAACAGACTCCAACAGCACACAACACACTGGAGTGGTTCAAACAGACAAGTGAACAGTTCACTTCCAATGTTTTAGTCGTAGTTGTCTACTTTATCACTGCTGGCAATAACAGATGTAAAATCTTTATGCTCAAACAGTCATAAAATGTTCATGTTAAAACAGAATGTATTTTGTAATATCATATATTGTTATTAAAATATCCATTAAAATTTTTTTTAATGAAAAATATCCCATTTATCAATTTAATCTTCACAAGATACTTCAAGTTTCAAAACAGTCACATTATCTTGACAATCATTACTTCATCATTTCACATCACATTCAAGGAGGTTACAAACATTGCTAGTATGTACTTGAAAAATTAATTTATGAATCTGAAGACTCTTTCGGCAAAGACTGGCCTGGAAGTGACAAAGATGGGGCCTTGTTTGGAGCTGCATCATCTGATGCTTTAATTTCATCCAATTTTATTTCATGACTTGCATTGACAGGAGGATGTTTGTTAGGTTGTGTCCTTGCTACACATGATGGTGAGACTGTCACCTGTGTATCATTAGCTGTATGGTTACTGTTTTTCAAAAGGCTGCTGGTTACAACTACAATAATCTAACTACATAAAAGAAGCATTCTGAGGGGTAATGGGTTGGCAAGGAAGCAGCTCTGCAAGGCTGCTACGCAAGCACTGAGTCGTGTGCGCAATACTGACCTACGCTACACTGGCTTAATGTGGGAGTAGAACAACGATTAGCGTGGGTGGGCGGGGCTGTCTGTTATAGATGGGGGAAGGTGGTTTACTCTCAACAGTATTGCACGTCTGAAAAATATTAATTAAAATGATTAATCAGGCGATAATGAAATGGCCTAGGAACGAGTGGAGCTTGGCAGCAAGAGAGGCAGGAATGAAACTGCGGCTCCACCAGTGTAACACTTCCCTTTCTCCAGTCACTTATTATCTCTGATATCCAAACTCTCTCTATACTTGATCCAACATCAAACACTAGAATACTGTAAGGAGGTAAGAGGTGTATAGAGGTTGCGCGTGATGGTGGCTAAATAAGGTGGAATCATTTACGAAAAATATATCTCTTCACAATATCAAACTCTAAGTAACAGATTACATTACATTTACGTTAAAACCACAATAGGATACAATTGCTGTACAGTACAAGGAGATTAGAATTACTTTATACATTAAACTCAAACAATAGTTACACAGGATTCGCAATAACCACAGCTTAGCCCTAATCTTGCAGTAATTATTAGTAAGGGTGGAAACGGACAATTTCTCGATACCAGAATGGCTCTCTACCGCAAACGCATTTATGCTCACCTAATCTTGTAGTGCTGGTTGGTCTCAAGAGTTCCTCTGTGGACTAGAGTCGTCTGCTTCCTTCGTCTTCGGCCTGCACTCTCACTCGCTAATTAACTGCTTCAATACGTGGTGCCGTCTGGGGGGGCAGCACCATGAGGGGTTCCCTTTATATATAGGTTAAGTAGGACACGTTTGGGACACCACTGCACTCTGCCACCAGCTATACCCCGCATCACCTTAGGCGGTGTAGCGATGCCAGGTTATCACTACAATTTACACATGCCATAACAATTCTTCAATCACCAGCTCATGGACACAGTACACATGTTTAGGGCCTGAAAAAGGTTTTGTCAGAATGTCTGCAACCATTTTATCTGTTGGCAAGTATTCTATTATAATCTGCTTGTCCTCTATTCTTCAGATGTCTCAGAGACATCCAATACCCAAGGTCAGAGGCGACACACACCCAGATAGGCATAACAGGCATGCTTTGTAAACATTCCTTTGTGAAAAGCTGATGCCTCTCCAGTTGCAACTGATAGCACACATCAATAAATCATCCGTGCCTTACACGCTCACAGAGCGGCCACCTGTAACAATGTAAATAAATATTAATTTCTGAAATGAAATAGCTGTCATCAGAAAATCAATTAAAAAATTTTATTAATAACCCAAAGACCTTTATCATGCAAATATTTATCTGATATTTATAAGAAGTAATTAAAAAAGCACTGTCTAGTACCTCTACCAGTGGTTCAAAATAACGTGTAATAGTACCAACTGTTACATCAACAAGGCTAAAGAGACTAAAATGACATTACAAGATCAACGTTTTGCTCTTCAAAAAAGAAGTGTAAATACTGTATTTTGTGTGCACACTGTTGGCACATTCTGTTATGATCATGAACCATTTGTCACTGCAGGTCCCAGAGCTCATAGATATGGTCCTGGACAGCTTCATTCATCGCTCTGTGTCTGGAGGGGTTGGCTCACCTATGGTGGAGATCATGGCTGACACAGCTGTAGCATTGGCATCGGCTAATGTGCAACTGGTTGCCAAGAAAGTAATTGGTCGCCTCTGCAGGGTGAGTCTCCAGTGTTTTTCTATTGGTAGATTATATAACCTATATAACCCTGTACATTCAATTCATTCCAAAGTAGTAGCAAAGGTAAACTTTGCAAATAATTAAGTCAAAGCAATTGGCCATTTGGTCAGTTTATTGCATGATTGTAGTAGAAAATTGTTCTCACTGCATTTTGCAAATTTTAGAGTCTGGTGCAATAACTGACATTTAAATTGCTTGCTTTTCTGTGCTCTAATAATTCAATATTTCATATGCTTGCAATAGTGTATAAAAGAGGATTCATAAATATATTTCATGCTAAGGGTATAGATTTTCCTGTATTGCCAGTAGGTATAGAACATAGTCAGCCTAGTGTGTTGGAATGAGGTATATTAGGGCAAGAAAGGAGTGCAAGGTGAAGGGTATTTCGACCACAATGAATGAAAAGTGTCCATCAAAGTTTTAATGAAAAATTACAGATATTTTGGAAATGCCACAACATGTAGACAGTGTTTCCCATTCTTCACTTTCATTTTCTAAGTGATACCATTAAAAAAAAAAAAAAAAAAAAGACTAAATTTTCTAAAGACACAAAAATGTTCATAAAATAATAAACCACTAATGAAATTGCTGTTGATTTTATTTTTTTTGTTTGTTTGTGTGTGCGTGCGTGCGTGCGTGATATATATATATAAAAAATTCCAACTTAAATATTTACAACAATTGTCTACAGTTTATCTGTTCTTGTAGCAGTAACCATTTAAATATGAGCACTCATTGTTAGTCATATAATGATCATGCTATGGTATCATATTCTTTAGACTTTTCAAGAAGTTGTACAATGTAGTCTGGCCGTCCAATGAAATGATATGATGTTTCTTTGTATTGTAATAACTATATGTGTGTGTAGATCTTAATTTTAGTATTTAAAAAATGGAAATGTTATTTATTACATACACTACTTTAGCAATGCTGTGATTTTGTATATACAGTCAACTCCTGATTATCCGTGGTAATTGCAGGGACGAATGTAATGGACAGTGCAAAATCACAGATAATCCACATGTGTTATTAAACATACGATTTTTACATTCCGACTCCCAAATTTTGAATGCTATTGTAGAGCATTTAAAACTTTTGTTTGTGTGTGTGTGCGTGCGTAACTCCTGATTATCCGTGGTAATTGCAGGGACGAATGTAATGGACAGTGCAAAATCACAGATAATCCACATGTGTTATTAAACATACGATTTTTACATTCCGACTCCCAAATTTTGAATGCTATTGTAGAGCATTTAAAACTTTTGTTTGTGTGTGTGCGTGCACGCACGCACGCACATATCAGTGTGTGCATGTGTGGTGCACGCACATGTAAGCGACCATGAGAGCTGGCAACTGTGCGCAATGTTGCTCAAACACAGGCAGCTGTCCCTTCATACTAGTACCCTCATCAAGCTGTCAGCCTTTGTTTAGGAGTGGTGCCTCTATCCCTCCCTTTATTCCTTCGTGGCCTCCCGCATTCCTCTCTCCATTCTTATCTCTGAACATGCTTCCCCCTGCTCCACAGGCATTTGTGAATGTTATGTGTTTTAAAATGCAAGGAAAAAATACAATGAGGAAAAGTGTCACAAAACACTAAATCATCTCAGCTCCACGTGTCTCCTGCTACAAACACTTAAAATGAACATGATTACGTTTCATAAATAACTCTTACATTTACCATAGTCATTGCATTTAACTAAAAAGATTTGTCAACTGCTTTACGAATTGTCACAGTACTAAAATATGCTGGTTTCCAACAAATTTACCTGCTTAATTCAAGTGTTGTAACTTACCAATGTATAATATTGCATTCACAAACAAAATATCATAATTTAACTCTCTCAAAGGGAAAAAAACTCAAACTATGAACAATTTGTTCAAAACCACACATCTCTTTTAAAAAAATTCCCCAACTGTCTTCTGTTTCAAGGCATGTGCTTCCTTTTCACTTATACCATTTCTTATTTTTCATAGCAACAGCTTCTCAGATAAGAACTTGTTGTCTTGCTGTTCCAAGTACTCAAGCCGCTTATCAGCCCATTCCAAAGCAGAAACTTGAGAGATGTGCTTTTCAGGTAGAGGAGCTTCATCTGCATCTTCGTCGCTGTTGTCAGTTTCCACCTGCCCTTCAGCATGTGTTACAATCTCATTGTCACTCACTACTTCAATCTACTTCACAAACCACTCTGTTATAACCATCAACATTTTCACAGTCCGCAATCATTAAACCTAGGCAGTCCTCAATCTCATTGTCGGGGAAATTTTCTTCCATTATTTACTCAGTGTTGTTAGTTTTATCATGTGCCAGGCCTTTGACACTCCATAAATTGCATCCAATACACTTGGCTGCTACCAACATTTTTTAGGTTAGTACCTTCGTCAATGTGTTTCTGAATATGGCTGCCCTAGTACAGTCATTATTGTAGCCGTAATGCCTTGGTCCATGTGTTGTTTTATGGCAGTAACATTAGTTGACCATCTTCAGATCTGAAAATAGTTGCAGCTGTATGGGAGTGTGCATTATCAAGTAACAGCACTGTCTTCGCTAGTAAACCTTTCGATTTCAAGTGCTTTCGCACCTGTAGCACAAAATTATGGTCGAACCAGGTTTTGAATATTGTCCTATCCATCCATGCCCTTTCTTGTTAAAATACATCACTGGCAAATTTTATGAAGTGCATTTGTTGTTGATGTTCTATCAAACCCTTCTCACTGGCCCAGCAGGCAAATGTAGGTGCGGAGCCTGAATCCATGTACATGTGTACACCCATGGCTAATTGGTGCCTTCTTGGCAGCAGGGGTTGTGATTTCCAACTATCCCATGCGCCTAGACCTGCCAGGAAGACGTGTTACTGCTGTACGAAGGAAACTGGTGTAATCACCCACAAGTCCCTTGAAATTGCACCAAAGAGTGTCCTCAATAGTCGGGAGCCTGGGATGTTTTTCATGGTTGGAGAATAAAACTAGCCTCGCTCAGTGAAATATTTGCCCCTAGTTTGCCCTGGTGTACACTTTGGTGTGCTGCTGGAGTATTAATTTGCAGTGAACAGTGGTGATGGGTAGCTGTTCCTACATAGTGCTTAGGTCTGCGGGAAGTTGGTGCCCCTCATAACGGCACAGCCCGTGAGGTGTTTTAACTGCGGGCTTCTTTTCTTTTCCCATCCGAATGGTATGCTGAAGCCGAGTCCAAGTAGGGGGGCCTATACAATGGCTTCTGAAAGCATCCCAAACAAAGGTGGCATCCTCAACAGCCACTTAAAATGGCACTGCGGTGATACTGGTAGTGATTTTGATTGTGATTATGTTGTGCGTCAGTCTACCACTAAATTACATATGCCACAGTTTTTTGGTTATCCAATGTTTAGAAGTTATTCATGAAACAGCTGGTGGTTCTTTTGCTGACTGTAAGAAGATCAGTGAAAAGCGTAAGCTTGTGCTCCAAACGTCAAATGTTGCCCAGTCATGGGATTCTTGGTGATGAAGATTTTCAGTGCAGCAACGGCAAAGTTACATGTTGAAGTGAAGTCCTATGTGTCCCTCAACTCCAGCAAGTGGATCATCTGGTTTCCCAACCTAATTAACGTCCTGGAAAACGAGGTCTTATGTGTGCCCTAAAACCAGTATGTCATTGATGTCCACTGTGTGCTGAAGACAACTGATGGTGTTCAGTCACCTACAGCTACTCTCATCTTGACTTTGGATTTGCGAGAGTTCTTTTCCGTTATCAAAGTTAGGTACTTGAATGTACGTGTTAGGCAGTTTATTCCTGCTCCTCTACGTTGCTACAACAGTCAACAGTTTGGCCATTCATCTGCAAAATTTCAGAATCCACCAGCTTTTCCGAAGTGTTCTAACCCACCGCATCTCGATACTCCTCAGTGCAGCAAACCTCTGAGGTGAGTAAACTGCAGCAAAAGACACCCTGTCTGGGCGAAAGAATGCCCTGCCTACCAGGAGGAGCAAGCTGTTCAGTGAATCCGGGCCATTGACAAGGTTTTCTTTGTCGAAACACGGAAACAATTCCATGCTCTCCAGCACTCAAAGCTTCTGTGGCCTGTATTGTTGGTGCCAATTCTTGTCCAGCAGTAAAGATGTGTGTATTCAGATGATCAATGTGGCTATCCACACTGACATGTCTGTGAGTGTACCAAAGCCACAGCGATTTCTGACGACCCAAACCATGACTAGGTACGCAGTTTGGGTCAGCAGAGATAAAAACTGTCTAAACATGCTGCTGTTAACAGATCTCGTCAGCAAGCTGCTGCGAAAATTTACAAGCCAAAGACTCCATTCCTTACATCCCTTCCTGCAAATGAACGTGATTCACAGGATCACATCGTCAACTTGTCAGCCTGTCTCTCTGGAGCCAGAAGCCGAGATGTCAGTTGATGTTGATTCTCAGAACACTGGTGAAAGATCATGGGGCTTTAAGCCAATGATCAACACACACAGAGGGAAATTGAAATAATTATTTCCACACACCTTCTTTCCATAACTCATATCACGCATACAGTGGAACTGCCGAGGTTATTTTAATAATTTTGAAGAACTAAATCAATTCCTAGTGTCCCTCACTCCTACAGTCATTTGTCTTAAGGAAATTCATGTTCATCCCATTCATATGGCATCCCTTCGAGGTCACATGTTTTACCACCTGGATAACGTGTTGATGGACCACGCCTGTGGCAATGTCTGTCTTGTGGTGAAGATTTCTGTTTATCATAAAGCTGTTGCCATTCGCACTGCTTTACAGGCAGTGGCGGTCAGGGTTTCCTTCTGTCTGTCTGTCTGTCTGTCTGTCTGTCTGTCTGTCTGTCACTATTTGTAGCATTTAAGTACTCCCACACCAGTATGTCTGATAAGCTGACTTTGAGGATCTTTCATCTCAGCTCCCACCTCCATTTCTGGTTATTAGCGACTTCAATGCTCACAGATACTGTATTTACCACATTGTAAGCCAACAGTTTCGTATCACTTTGAATCTTCCAACATCATGCCTCAGCTTAGAATTACGACTGGCAATATTACATAAAGTTCCGACCAAGTATATATAAAACAAGCTGATAAAATGGACACTAAATTTACCAGTACCATTGCAGCCCTACTACTAATATAATAGAGGTCCCAGTTCATAAAAAGAGTGGTTTTGTGTCAAATGCAGCATCCCTCGCTTGGCTGAGTCTGGCCTATGAAATGGCAGGCAGTAGTTGTGTAGTGGTGTCTCATTATTTCCCTGCCGCTGGCTGCTCCCTTCTTATTCATTCTCCCCCCCCCCCCCGGTTATCCCCTGGCTGTCCATCATCCCTCCCCTTAGCCATGCCCACACCGCTACCCTCCCTTGCACCTTGCTCCTTCCACCCTCCATCCACACCCTACTTCCACACCGCTACTCTCCCTTCCTCCCTCCTCCCACACCCATACCGCACCAAGCTTCCTTCCTCTCCCTCCTGAGCTCCTTCACCGTTCCAAGCTCTATTCCACATTCCTAATACCGTTTTTCCTTTATTTTTCTTCGTCTCCCTCCCCCCCCCCCTCGAATTTCTCATTTTCCTGTCCCCACCCTATTTAGAGGCAACTGTCATAACACGCAGCCCTAAATTTTTTTTGTCCTACTATCCCTACCTTCAAGCAGCATGGCGAGTACTAGATGTCACGTCTTCTCACCTCTTCCGAGGGCAGAAGATGTGAGAAATACCATTCAACAGATGTGAAAACTCTGGCAAGATCAATGACATCACCACGTGCTTTCTCAACAGATAGTGAGCACGGGACATTGAAAATTCAGCTTGCATTCAGTATCATATGATTTTCTTTTCTGAGGGTGTAAAAGTTATGGGTCGGCTTGTATTAGGTGTCTGCTTACAATCAGTTATACTACACGGTAAGAAATTCTGACCACAGGGATAACTGGGGTCGTCGTGTAGCAAGTCGTGGCTCATCAGTTATAATACTGCCCTGCTGAACACTGGTACTCCTACACAATTTAACCACTTACACTGGCACTTCATTCTGTATTGATCTACCTTTCTGTAGCCCAGCTTTGGTCACCCACTTCAGTTGGTCTGTGTTCTCCAATATCTGTGGACTTGACCATTACCCAGTCATTTTAAATTGGGTTTCGTTTGCTGGTCCACCTATACCATCTTGGTGGGTACTTAAGAAAGCTGACTGGGTTCATTTTGAGCCTTTCTTGCACTTCACTGCTAAAGTTCCCCTTAATGTGAACATGGCAGCGGCACTCTTTAACTCTATTGTCTTGTCATCTGGGGAGACTGCCATCCCTCAGTCATCACCTCGTAGCCGTACGCATGTTCCTTGGTGGAGCAACGAATGCAGGGATGCTGTCCATGCATGATGGCGTGCACTCAGACACTTTACTGCTCACCCCACTCTAGATAACCTTGAGCTATTCGGCATCTGTCGCGCTAAGGCGCAGTGTGTCATCGAGGACAGCTAGCATAAATCTTGGAGAGATTTACTTTTGTTGCTGATGGTACATGCTACCAGTAAGTTTATCTAGGACGATGTTCTGAAGCTATGTGGACAATCTCTCCATGCACAGGTTGCTTCCCTTTGGGTAAATAACAATATTGTTAATGAGGGGACAAACATAGCAAATTTTTTGGGTCAATATTTTGCCAATGTTTCAAGCACTGCATGCCACACTCCCTCATTTCAAGCCATCAAAGAGACCTACGAGATCTTGGGTGTCCACTTTGGTGGCTCCAGTGAAGACAACAAACAGTCCATTACTCTTCTTGAGTTAGAGCAATCTTTATAGCACTCAAAGCATGCATCTGTTGGCCCGGCAATATCCATCATGCTATGTTGTAACACCTTCCACTTTACAGGAAACTATTTTTGCTGGGAATGTTTAATAATATTTAGACCTCTGGTGTTTTCCCTTTGAAGTGGTGCAAGTCAACCCTTGTACTAATTTTGATACCAGGAAACGTCAAGGGAGATGTTTCCAGCTATCGACGTATGTACCTCACCAGCTGTGTTTGTAAGATCATGGAGTGGATCTTGCAACAGCTGTCTGCTTGGGGATTTCGTGAACATCTTCCTGCTTTTATACAGAAATTTATATCCCTTTGCACCTTCAGATTTTACAGTGGTGCTACCTACCCTTCGCAGTTAGTTCAGGAGAATAGAGTGCCTCAGGGAAGCATTTTGAGTGTCACTCTATTTGCTATAACCATCAATGGCATTGTGTCTGTTGTTTAACCACCTGTGGAATGTGCTTTGTATGTGGATGATTTTACCATTTTCTGCCATGCTGTGTGTCTGTGCATGGCAGAACATCATATCCAGCTGGCTGTCCACCACCTTAATGACTGGGCGGACAGCTGTGTTTTCCACTTTTCCACAGCCACGACACAGGTGGTCCGCTTCTGTAGGAAATATTGCATCTTTTCTTCTCCAGAGGTGCTTTTATTCAGCTCTTTTTTACCGTTTTCCAATACTATCAAATTACTTGGCCTCTTGTTTGATTGTAAACTCTCTTGGAGGAGTCATATTCAGTCCCTGAAGTCTTGCTGTGCAAGGGATCTGAATCTTTTGAAAACATTGGTTGGTTGTGGCTGGGGTACTGACACAGTCACCCTACTTCGCCTGTATTGTGCCCTTGTCCATAGCAAACTAGACTATGGTAGTGTCGTTTATTCTTCTGCTAGGCTGTCTGTGCTAAAACAGTTTGTGAGTGTTCACAATGCTAGTATTTAAATAATGATTGGGGCTTTTCTCATGAGCTTGCTCGTCACTCTTTGTGCCATGGCTGGTGAACCTCCCCTTCATTACACGCATGACAATCTGCTGCTTCCTTTATGGGATGCGGGTGCGTTCGGATTTTTGGCACCTTTACCATAAAACTTTTTTCTATCTGCCTGATGATCAGTTGTACTCTGCTAGGCTATGTTTCCCTCAGCCGGCATCTGCCTGCTTTGTGCGTGCCCTGAAGCAGTATGACTTATTCCTGTGTGTGTTGCATTTGCCTTGCCGTGAATAGTCACGGCTGACAACACAGGTAGAGGTGGGCCTTGACCTAGCAGATTTTCCTAAGATGACCACTTCTCCTGTTGTTTACAAAGTGCTTTGCCATGATTTAGTGTCTTTTGTGTACCGTGGTTTTATTTCCTCTTACACTGATGGTTCCAAATCAAATGTCTTGACTGGTCTCTCTTTGTCACTGGTACTTCTCTGTATCTTTTTGAACTTGTCCATCATGCGGTATTGTAACTGCAGAGCATTTTGTTATTTTCAAGGCTCTGTGTTTTATCAATATAGTGTTTCACACTAAACGTCTTGTATACTTCAATTCAATGAGTGTCGATAGTCATTCGATCTGGCTCCACAGCTCACCGGCTTCATACCATGATCCTGAAGAAGCTAGCAAGGACTGTGCAGACTGGTGTTTGCGTCGTCTTCCTGTGGATTCCAGGACATTTCGGCATCCCTGGCAATGAAGTAGCAGATATAGCAGCTAAGGAGGCATGCAATCTTCGACCCTGTGACCCTCGTGTCCATGTGTGTGATATGCTGCATGCAGCCCGTTGCCTTGTCTGGCAAGCTTGGCAGTGGGAGTGGACTTCTATCCCACTGTCCAACAAGTTATGTGCTATCTCCGACTAACCTGTTTGCACTTATCATGATGTTTCATGCACCTACAGGGAAGATGATGTGCTTACATCAGGCACTCTTGTCTAACACACAAGTATGTGCTTCATGATGAAGCCCATTCTGAGTGTGATGCCTGTGGCACTCCCTTCTCTGTCTCACACATTCTGGTGGAGTGTCACAGGAATGATCAGGCTCGTCGCACTTGTAATGTTCCTGATGACCTACGGCAAATGCTGTGTTATAGGAGTACATCTGTGAGCGATGTATTCCCATTTTTACAATCAACTTTCTTTATCTTACTTTTCTATGGAAAGTAATGACCCTGTAGTCAAGCACCCCCGTAGTTAAACTCACTCATTCTCCCAATATTGCTCACAAATGGAATACAGCTGTTTTCATGGTGTATAATTTTACGTGCTGTGACATAACTGAACGTCTAGTTTCAGGTAGTATTATTGTGTAAATTTATTTGATATTTTCTCGGATCAGAGAATGTATCTGCCAGTAAGCTGGCAAACTTTAGTTTACATGCAAAACGCAACACATTTTTAACATATCTTGAACTTTGGATATCCATATCTCATTTTCATGTAATTGATGGTTAGTCCAGTATTGCTCCCAGGTCCTCAATTTTGAGTGTATTACTAAACAAAACAATTAGGTTACATTACACCCATTTGTAATGTACTTCAAATGTGATTGTCAACTGATGTACAAATCCATTATGTTTTGTCAGTGACTGCCTTAGATATGTCACGACAGTTCTCTTTACATCCCAGAAGTCACTTTTACAATGCTTGGGACAAGAACATGCACATTTTAAACAATTTTGTGTATTTTAGTGATTGTAGTTCAGCACAATACAAGAAGTACAAGAATTCTATTAATGTGTGCCATCATGAACAAGACTGTGGCATGGCAGCTGAGTGGGATTTCTTTGCCACAAGTCATGAGAATAATATGTGTGATGGAGTAAAGTGTAGAATGAAAGTCAGTGTTGCAACTGGAAGTCTTCAGATAACTGTTGTACAAATTCTGGATGCACATTATTTGTTTGTGTTTGCATTGAAAACCATGAAAAGAATTTAGCTGAAGTAGATACAAAAGAAAACTTCCTAAAGTTACTTAATTCCTTATCAGTACAAGGCAACATAAAGAACAATTTTTGTACACCAGTGAATAAAAGAACACCTAAGAGCTAAACGTTTACTTTACCAAGTGTATGTGAGGGAAAATCCACTGCCACTCACATATCCAGCTTGAGGGACAGGCCTACGTTTTACCCTGAGCTCATCACACACAAACTCTCTACACTAAAAATTAGCCATAGGCTGGACCAAGGGCCCGCCTAGACTTCAAGCTTACTACACACATGTCCTCTCCATTCCACAGCTGTGTAAAACTCTCTCTGAACTATCTCACACCAGAACATCATGCACATGGCACAACTGTTGACCCGGCGAGATCTCGGTCTTTCAACTAGAAGCTGGCTAGGCCCTTGGCCCACCTTTTTCCCAACAGCAACCTCCGAGCACCAGCGAAAACTCCCCATTTCATGGACTTAGTGCACTGAACTCTAGGATGATGATACACTTCCATGAAGAGTTCAGCACAAACCGACTTCTTCAACCTCCTGCAAATACCCGGGTCCTGCAGTTGTGCCGGAGAAAAATTTTTTAATAGAACACAAACAAATACAGAGCCTAATATTTCCCTACATGACAGTATGTTTCAGAGTCTTCTGTATGTAGAATGTACATCTGTATTGCTTGTTACTTTCATAGAAATATTACATTTAACTCAAGATCACCCAACCAGTGATGAAAACTATTTTTTCCTCTGGTTTTGAATGTTGTTTCAGAGAAACTTTCACTAAAGAGTTTGTTCTTAGCATGTTATATTTGTTATGTTTTGTGTATATTGTACATTGCATTCCCAAAGTAATATTTGCATTTTCCTTCCATACTTGGTGAAATGAGTCGTGAGGGCAAGAGTAATTTCTTGCTGAGTAGTGCAGAGAGGCATGTGTTTGTTTGTGGCAGGTGGTGGATAAGACATGTGTGTCACCCATGCCACTACTAGAACAGCACATGATGTGGGACGACATAGCTATCTTGGCACGCTACCTGCTCATGCTGTCGTTCAACAACTGCCTAGATGTAGCACGTCACCTGCCATACCTCTTCCACGTCGTCACCTTCCTCGTGTGTTCTGGCTCCCTCAGCATGCGTGCCTCCACGCATGGCCTTGTCATCAACATCATACATTCCCTGTGCACATGCACCAAGCCCCAGTTCTCAGGTGAGTATTGAGTGACCCTTGTGCACCCCTCCCTTGCTGCTCCTAAAGTTATGGTGTGGGCTCCATTTTACCATGCACTACTACAGATGTGCTTTGTGAGATAAAATGTAGATTTTGCTAGTAGGTTTTCTAAATACACTCCCATTCTTATCAGAAATACATTCCATCACCTTAATCTTGGAATCTCATTTTGTGTCACAGTTCTGGGATGTCGGGTAACTGTGGTCCTGCTTGAGAAGCTTTTCAACAGGCAGGTGTTACCGGTCCTCTCATCTTAGTAGGTGCTCCCACCTGCAAGTGCTGGATGCTATTTATTTTATTTTTATTTTTCATGAGTATAACAGTGTGTCCTGTGATCAGGAAATACGGGAAAAGAAAGCGGGAAATGCACTACTTAAAATGCTGATACATGTCCGGGAAATGTATTGGAATTTTTTCAAACTGTGGGTATTTTCCCTGGTAAAAAAATTTGCTCTTCAAGTTCATAGACAGAAGATATGCACTGCTTTTAAAAGTCTGAATTCTACAATACTAACAATAGTGTCAATGCCACACCGAGATAATATAGGAACTAAAAAAATAATGTGAACATGAGCTCTCTAACTGTGAATAGAGAAGACTGCAGAGAGGTTGGTGTTGTAAACTATCAAAACAAAAGTAGGAGGTGGGATATGAATTTCAAGAATTTACTGAACCTGACCACCCTCGCTGGCCTAGTTGTATACTGCAGATATTTTAGTATAGAATTGGTGTTAATGTGTTGGCATCGTTGCAGATGTACGTTGTAATTCAGTTGCATATGCAAATCAGATTACTTACATGCTGAAGAATGGAAGCAGATTAAATTGTTTTAATTTGGTATGTACATGCTTTAAACCTCCAAAAGACAATCAAATGAAAATGTACTATTTGTGGTGTGACAAGACAAATAGGCTATTGATAATGTGTGTGAGTGTGTGTGCATGCGTGCGTGCGTGCGTGCTGTTATTTTGTTGTGTGAAATTTTGTAGTTAACCACATCTGAAAACTAGATGCTATTCACCATAAAGTGAGCACTTTATAAGGCTATGCAAACAGGTATTAACCACTTATAAATATATTTTATTGCAGTCTTAGGCTTTACCTTTTGAGAGTGGTGAAATGTATACTCTGTGTTAATTAGTCACTTGGCAATGTTTATATTGTATTGAAAAATGTGGCAGAAAGATGTAAATTGACCTAAGGAAAAATTTGTATGGTCTTAATAAGTACTTACTTTTCTATGAATAGCCTATAGATGTAGACCTCTGGAAGGAAAACTACTAAGGGTGTGGTCTGGATGCATATACTTTTTGGCTAGTTTAGTGTATGTATCTCATAGCTCATTCATTTGCTCTTAAAAATGTGTTGTTAATTTTCATTTATTTTAAAATTACTTTTTAGTTTCCAGAAAAATGGTTTTTGTGAATTAAATCAAATTTATAATCAGTTAAAAATGTATGCCTTTTAAATGTTTATTTATATAAAATATAACAATCTTGTTAAATGATGTAAACTGCTTGGATACCGTACTAGCATATTCTTTACATTTAAAAGAAAAACACACAATTCTTTGTCTTGTCTTGATTGAGATTTTTTTATCTTCTATTTCGATCTTGCCTAAAACTGGAAAAGTTACTTCTCACGCACCTCTAATATTCAACTTGTAAGGTAATTTTACATTGGTATGTACAATTTTTAAGTAGGGCAGGTGTATTTTGTACATGTTTGTAATTACTACCATCTTCCAATAGCTTCTGAGCAGTTGGAATGTTCCAACTGCATCCTTACCAACACTTCATACCAAACAACTTTCATTTGAAGTTTAAAATACCAGAATAACCCTCAGATTGTGCTGTACTTGATTGTGTACTTATGTGCATCATTAGCCTCTGTCTAAAATCCAACTGATTCTCTTACAAACTAACCAATCATCGTAACCTTCCTATTAACGTACTTCGCAGTAACCCCTGATGTATTTCATAGTGGATGCATGTTTTAATAGTTACACTGTTATAGAGAATATCACTTCCACTGTGATTTACTTTATGTACATGATGTGCTTAATTTATGTTGCTAGATTTTGATTTATGGCATTACTATCTGCTCTTCAAAAAGTATTTGGTTTTTGCAGAGGAAACAAAGAGGGTTCTACGACTCAGCCTTGATGAGTTTTCACTGCCAAAGTTCTACCTACTGTTTGGGATCAGCAAGGTGAAGTCTGCTGCAGTAACAGCATTCCGATCCAGTTATAGGCACCCCAGTGAGCGTTGGTGAGTTCTGAATGCTTTAGCTCAGATACCTTATCTGTGCGTACTGTGCTTTACAACTGTTCATTAATTGTCTTATATACGTGAATTATCTCCAATATACGTATTTCGGCATGTATAGGCCGCACATTTTTACAAAAAAAAAAATGACTCAAAAAGTGCGGCATGGCTTATATATAAGATATTTGCATGAAAAAAAAATTTTCAAATTTTCTTCCCCAAACCATGTTTAGAAATTTGTCATCATACAGTATATTTTGATGTTTTAACTCTTTAAGTAAGGAAGGAATGGAACGGGAAGAGCTTTAAAAATAAAATGTGCTCGAGCAGTTATTTGTTCACTTGCATTCCTAAATAAAATAGCCTTAATCCTGCACGTGTAAAATGTTAACGTGTTGGGAGCTCTGCCATATATGTCGTACATGAGAAAATAATTTCTCTGCTTTACAAGAGAAATATAGCTTACGTAGGTTGCATGCCTGCCGTGGCTCTACAAGTGCACACTAATAAAACACAATTTTTTGTAAGACGTTGCAGTGGTTTTGATTTCTCAAGTCATATTACCATCTGTGTAGTAGTAATTGCACAATGTATACAACAAAACACAAATTTTCTGACATATTGTTTTTACACCATACAACTTTTTATTACAGGAATTTTATGATCTTTTGTGGATTGGAATGCGAAAACTGAGTTAATAGTGATGCATGACATCTTTTCAACAATAATTTTAAACAACTTCACCTGATCAGTGAGCAATCCTTGCCGCTCAATTCAGACAGAGTTCTCATTGATACCACACATCACGAGATGTCAAATTGTACTGCCTACTGCAAGATTGGACGTTCTAGCCTGAAGATTGTATTATTCACTAGCCGAGCCACCTTGGCTATACATCCAAGGCATTTAGTAGCGCAGCACGCCTCCAGATAGCTCTATAAGTACGTTCCGCTGCATCTCAATCTCCAAGCTGGTCAGTTATGTCACTCCTAGAGGAAGCTATGCTACAGCTCCCCCATCTCCATCGACCACCCCTCTCCAGCTGACTGAAGGGGCACGCCAGGGATAGTATGGTTGAATAGCAGGTCGCACGCCGACTCGTGGCCAGTATTCATTCTCTCCACCGCATACCTTGCTGGAGATCGTGACCAGTCTGCTTGTTTGCTCAACCTGCCCTGAACCTCCTGCTCCTTGGTGTCTACCATAACTCATTGCCGGAGATATCCTTCTATCTCACCTGCACCGCAGCCTTACCTTGTCTTCACCGCACAATGTGCCGAAGATCCTTACCATTACCAGCGTCGTCTACACTCTAGACACTGTGGCCCTTTCTGGGCAACACACAGTATGAGTACTACCAGTTCAGGTTTGCTACATTTATGCGTGACATATTTCTGCGTAGTTGGCATGCGCTCTTTGCTTGTAACTTTGCCCCATTATCAAGCATCTTACCCTAACGTGGGCAAGTCTACTACCTATTTGTGCCTACTAAATTTACAAGCATCTCTTCAACTGAAATTATCCCCACGTGATTAATAAAATATGATAACTGATCAAAGCCGGCATGTGGTTGTTCTAACGCCGGCGTGGGAATTCCGCATTTCAAAGAGCCATCGATACCCTGGGCAGGGATAAGCAAGTTCAAGGGTCCGCTGTAGGACCGCAACACCCCTTCTGCATGATAGCCACAGCCGCCAGAGCCTCGAACAGAAGTGATAAAATATGATAATGCCTCCATACCAGGAGATAAGAAAAGGGTAGCACTGCTCTGAAGCTTCTAATAAACAACCCCTGTGATGTGAGGCTAGCCATCCCCTCGCCCCTCTGGAAGCCAACAAGCCAAGATTTTGGGTAAAATACGAGGTGCATGCCAGGTACGAGAACAGTCATCGCTTCTTCACATTCTTAATAAGGCTGAGAAAGCAATAGGGGTAAGAGACCTCCGTTCTCTTCCAGTCTGCAATATGGCTGAAGAAATATCGTAAGGGTGAGGTGGCATCTAGACCGACCTGGTATGTGGCATCCTACTGACCTCACACTGTGAACAAGGCGAGGGCAAAGTCTACGGTAGTGTGCTGACCACTAGTCCATGTGCTGAAATTCGTGAAAGTAACAAGAAAAGACGCCTGCTGTCAGTGAACCCCGAAGATGCCTCCATCATACCGCTTCGTAAGAAGACGTCCTTCTCCAACTCACCTTCCCTATAACCCTTTTTCCTTTAACGTTAACTTCTCCTTGGAAACAGATTCGCAAGGATATATTGAAATCTAAGCCATGTATAAATAAGGATAATTTAATTTTGTCACAATTTTACTTCAGGTTAATTACCTTTGTACAGGACGCCGTCTCCCATAGCACTGGACCGCGTGTAACAGAAGTTCGCAGCTCATGTAAGCTGCAGTATGTAACAGTATTTTCATTTTTAAACCTAACTTTTCTGCGTGTTTTCAGTCATAGATCTGAAACCCTTCTTAGACCTTTAAGGTATTTTTAAGAGTTTGCATTGCTCTTGTTCTAAGGTCGTGCCGACTACTCGTGTGTCAAAACACAAAGGCAGATATGTACACCTTAAGAGGCAAACTGAGATCTGCCAGTATGTAGATCTTCGGGAGCGCTCAAAGCACCTTAGGAACTCCTTCACTTGTGGAATCACGAGGCTAAATAGTTTCCTACTCTGCCATCACTGGGTAATGGCCAGGTTGGAGGACGAGCTATTTTAGCCACTTGACCCGTACACCTAGGCATTACTACAGAAAACAATGTGTAATATCCCAGACTCTGTTTCACTCCTGGGTAATGGCAGAAAGTTCCATTCAACGCAGGGTAGTAGCTAGACACGGAACAACAGAGCAAGATATTGTGCTGAAAAGCCCGTTTGTCTAGAAGTGCACTTTAGGGTCGTTTTAAACAACTGTTTTCATCTTGGTTAGTTAATTTTATCTATTCTCAATCCTTACATTAGGAAATGCGGTAATAAATAGAAATTAAAATTAATAGTAAAAGAACTAGAATGTGAGTTAGCAAAAATATCTCCCTCCAAGGCAGAGAACAACACTCCTTTATGGAAATCTCTTTTGTGTACTAAAACCAGATCTTCCTGTTGCAGAACTTTGAATACTTAATTAGTCATAGTGGTTGAAATCCCCTTTATCCAGCCGAGAAAGTATGACCCTAATCCCCCTAAACCAGTAAATTAACCTATTGTGGAGTACCCCACCTTAGCTAGTGCTTATTAAGTAAGGGTGTGTACGACCTTCGAAGGCGTTAGGATTGTTGTTTACGACTCATTTACTCTGAAAGGTTCATCTTTCACCATGAGGTGTTATTCCTCGCCTTCCCTACACTCCACCGAGCCAATAGGCCATCGGTGTAGTTAATAGGATAAGGAAGTGATAAGGACCTGGCTTCATGTTATAATAAAGCAAGGTGATGCATCGCTAACTACTAAATGAATTTCATTAAAATGCAAGATTACTATAGTTTAATACAGATGATGGCGGCTTGCGCAAGAACTAGGTGAGACAATTAATAACTGAAATAAAATGATTATATAGTGCCTTCGACAGCGCCTAGCCTAATCAGGACTTGTTCCGAAAGAACCTAATCAAATTACCGTACTGGTAATTAAAGTGACCTAGAGCTCCAGAAGGGACGTCAGCATGACCTGCTACTACGGGTGGTGCTGGAGGTTTACCAGATAGGACCAGGGAGGACGTCTTCAGAACCTTCTGGATGAAGTCGGCCAGCAGTGGCAGAGTCCGTGGAGTGGCTGCTGGCAGTTGTAGTCTAGTTGGAGATTCTCAGGAACTGTCTTCCGCAACGCAATCGCGGAGAGGTCTTGTGGTCAGCACCCTTTTAGATAGTTCTCCGGCCTTCACAATCTGGGAGAGATGGGAGGCGGACCACTTACCCTGGAGACTATTGACGTGCCGGACTTCTTACTGCGTTCACAAAGTAGCCTAGTGGTAAGCGCTCTTAAGAGAGGTTTTCCGGCCTTCACAAGCAGGGAGAGAAAGGAGATGGACCACTTACCCTGGACACTTTTGATGTGCTGCCCTTCACAAGCTGGGAGAGAAGGGTTGGCTACCATTTACCTCTACTGCTTACCCTCGGCATTGCAAACTGGAGGGCACAGTGACTGCCTTGAGCCAAGTGATGGCCCCTCCTTTTATACTAACTGTCCAAGCTTGTAAGGTCTCAGAGGGGTACGGGGGTGGCTAGCCTCTCTCCGCAGGTACTGTTCATTCTGACTCTGAAGGGGTGCCTTTCATTTCTTATTACCTCAACTGGAGGCGTTGACATTCCTTATCGTCTCTGTGGGAGGCTTGATGCTGCTGGAGTAGAATGGGTGCTGCCCTCCAGCAGCAAGTAGAGGCACTAGCTTGACTTTCCTGGAGGTTAGCGATATCTCAGTCAACAGTAAAATCCCACTTCGGTGGTTGGGCGACAGCGTGACGTCTTCTTGGAGTTTCTGCGAACAGAATAATTTTGTGCCACGTGTCTGTAGTCCCATTTGACATGCGCCAGAGTACCCTGTAGGCACATATCCCATCGTAATGTTTAGGAGTGATGACGGACCAGTTGTGAGCGGCGTGTTCAAAGATGGGGCGCAGTCGGAGAGTAGAGTGCATATCCTTAATATGCAAAAAGCGTCACACGTAAAAATATTGCGCAGTGTTTTCAGAAGTGTTCATTTAACTGTGAACCAACTGCACTTTCTTCATCAACAACACATTCACTTCAGAGAGTTGACGGATGCCGGGTTAGCTAGCAGTGTGCACGGTCACAGTGGTTTTGGTTTGCACGAGACCAAACACGCAGGTAAAAAGGTATTACTGGTTCAGCTTACGTTTTGTACCAGCCACTCTCACTGGGCACATCGGTTGGTGTCTGGGAACAAAATTGTGCTCTATTGGCACGGTGACCGGTTTTCGTGAAGACGGCTGTGGTCCAAAGTTTCCCCCAGTGGGAATAGCTGTCTGTATAATTGGTTTGCGGGATGTGTCGGTGATATGATACTCGGCTTACTCAATGAAGCTTCAGCCAAAGACTGTGTAGCTGGTATTGGTTGACTGGAACTTGTGTCGCTAGCAGTAAGTGGCAGGACGTTGATACCATGCTGGCCAACACAGTACCGTCAATTCCAAGTTGCTGACTCCGGGCTCTAGAACCTGGGGTTGGCTACCCCGTACCTTACCTCGGTACCATGTATTAACCCTTGTATGTTGGGGTGGTATTCCCTAGGAATATGTATATGAGGCAGGAAATAGATATGCAAGTACACAGGAGAGGTAGGCCTCTCTAACAGACCGGTTAGTGCAGCGCTGTCCTGTTCAGCTTGCCTGCTAAGAGTAGGAGAGGCCAGTATACACAATTGCTTGACGTTGATACAGGCTGTCCTTTGCTCCTCCTTCCGTTCCCATGTCTTACCTAAAAAGGCATAGAAGTTGGGTGCCACTTAATGATGGTTACTGTGCACCTTGAACACGAGACAGTGTCCTATCTTAGTTTACTTCCAGCAGTAACTGAGCTCGGTGCTCCAGAAAGCCCTCCAGCACTGGCGGACAGACTAGAAGCATTGAGCCGTATGGGCCGCCTTTCTGCTTCTACTGGGTGTAGGTCGCAACAAGGGGCTGGCCATAGCTTTAGAGCAAATACCCCTGCCATCACCCAGGTGCTCTTGTTAGGATACAAATGAAAAGTGGTGGGAGGTGTGATGTCGCCTCATAACGTCCCTCTCGTGCGAGGCCAGGGTGGGGGTAGCTACCCTCTGCCTGGCCGCTTAGCTTCATGCATAATCGGCGGCGCTCGGTTTTTCCCCAAGGTGGTTAACAGTTGACAGATTGTTGGCTCTCAGCACAGGGGGGGGGAGGGGCGGCGTGTCCGCTGGCTTGCACAACCTTATTAATCACGCGTTTGGAATTGCAGTCCAGGGTAGTGGTGATCCAAGACGTCCGTGTAATAAGTTGGCGGGGTTTTACTTTCTCTCGGGTGAAGTAGAAATACTTGTGTCAGAGGAGTCATAATCATTGTAGTATAATACATTAGAGCGGCACGCATCAGAGTGATGAACAATATTATCTGGTTTACAGGGAATTTATGTTGCAATTCATATACAGATAACTCTCGGGTCTAAAACGTTTCATGGTTCCCAGGAAACGGGTTAATATTTTGAAGGGGGCGTTATTGGAAAAACCTCCTTAATTAAATGTTTCATCGTTTCCCAAAGAATGGTTGTTATTCAGACAGAGTTGCTATTACATGGATCTTGGAAACAAGAGCTGACTGTATTGGTTTTAGTGTTGATTGTTTTTATTGAATCATGTTAGTGAAGACAACAAATGTAGCTTGTGGGAGTTTTTTATAGGGTTTCTTATTTATTTTTTAGGTTTGGCAATGAGCAGCAGCGAAACTTCTCCGGTAGCACGCTAGCTGATCGCGAACAGTTGTCTCTCTCCTCCTTGGAAGTTATCACAGATACGCTGCTTGAGATAATGGAGGTTAGTCTCTGTCTCAGCATTAACTTGTCCTAAGTTGCATGAAGATGAGACCACATTAATAGTATGTAAATTTCATTCTGCCGAATGAACTGGCATAATCCGAGACAGTGCAATCTCATGACAAAGAGTATGCAGTTAGAGTGTACTTGGTATTTGCAAGCAATACTTCAATTTTTATGTTCTTAGACACAAATAATTTGAAAGCTAGATGCATATGATAAAACTGTTTATAGTAATAAACATGATACATATATTTCAAACGTGTAATTTTTTTAACATGTGTGATGTGTATTGTCTCGTAATCAGCAAGGATCATGTGTCAACAGTGGAATGGCTGCCATATGTGGGAACATGGCTGCCTTTGTCTGCATGCATTTATCAGTCTGTTTCTGTTTATTGTAGCGCTCTTATACATTTTACAATGCATATGGTCGAGTATTACTCAATCATGGTCAACTTCTTGTGTACTATCACAGATACAGTTGGGACCCTGATTTTAAGAGTACTAAATTTAATGAGGCAGCGATGTTATGAGGCCGTTCTTGGGAACCAGCAAACAATTGCAAAAAGTGTCGAAAAAAAAGAAAAAATTCTGGGAAAAAATGGAATAAAATCACAATGAAAACCAATAAAAAAAATTGGGCAGTCCGCAGTGTTAAAATATATTTTAATATTGCTGCTATTAATTTGTATGCTGCAATATCAAAAACCAAAAGAAAACCGAGAATATCGTTTAAAAAATGTGGCAGTGGTTTTTCGAAAGGAGTGCACTGCACAGCACCTGAAGGTTAACCGGCCCTGTGATGCGCAACATGTAACGTCACAAAGGGATTCAGTCCACCCTCCCTCTTCCTCTTCTCCAGACCCCTCTACAGTCTCCGCCTGCTTATCTCTTGTGGCAATTGGCAACAGCAACACCACAGTTGTTACAGGGCAGTGGGCGGAGGGGGTAAGCCTTTCCTAATCAACTGCACACCAATTGACATACAATTCAATGGTAACCTTGACAGGAGCAGGGGATTCAAACCCTAGAGTGAGTTTAACCAAATACATCTCCCGTCCCGGAAGTTTGATTATGCTCACCGTAAAGGTTGTCAAAAATATGTGTGTTGCCAGCTGTCACATGAACGGGAAAGATTCTAACAAGACTTTACAGAATCAATTGATTCCTGCTTTCTGCGTCCTTTATAGGGAGCCAGTCTAGTTGGTGTGCGCACTGGCACAAAGTCAGGTATAGGTGTCGCTATTTTACAGCGACTAGGCACCTGAGGGAGAATGCGCACGGTGATGAGCTTAATGGCTGTTGTGCATACTCGGCACGTGGAGCCAGCAGGGCCTAGCTTCAGAGGGGTCGCAAGTGGTTGAATTAATTTTGAAATTGGTGGGTTTAGGATATACCTTATTTAGCCGAAAAGAAGACGGCCATGAATCTAAGACGACCCCTTCCTAAAAAAATATTTTTGAGGAGAAAATATTTAAACCTGAATTCAAGACTACCCCTGTGAAGTGAAGTGCTGAAAAAATTATTTAGGGTGAAATATTTTTGCATGAATTTATGACATACCCTTCAAGAAGAAATACTATTATATGAATGTGATATATTTGATCTGCTTTTAAAGAAAAGCTAATCACAATTAAATAGGTGTGTCTAACCTGGCTGTATGGTAGCAGCATCTTTCTTACACTGTAAATCTTTTGTGGGTGTTATATACCTATTCATGATTTGAGCCATTTTGCTTCCCAGCAAAGTGCTTCCTCTTTAGGGCCAGGCGCTTCCTCTTTACAGCAGGGTGACATCAGATAATGAGACCCTTGCCAAAGTTGACAGATACAGTCTCAGCACTACAAAAATACGTACAACCATAGGACACACGGTATTTAAGCATGAAAAGCCTTTGTCAAAATCGCCTAGGTTTTGAATTGAAGACGATTCCCGAATTGTAGACGACCCCTCATTTTTTCTATTCCTTTTCTGTCAAAAAACTTTGTCTTCCTTTTGGGTAAATGCTGTAATTGTTATGATAATCAGTTGTGTAGTGAAGCAAGTCTAGTCCTAATATGAAGTCGCCATCCTGAAATATTGCCTCACCTCCAGAGTGTGCAGGGTCATCTAATTTAATCCATGGTCCAAACAATGGTTCTGAGTCCATATTTATTCTGAGCGGTTCACTTTCACTGGTTGAAGGATCATTTGCAAGTAGGACATCTAATTCTCATTGCAACGCTCGTCGAGCTAACCTTTTTATATTACTATGACGTCTTTTAGTGTCATAAGGCATCTCAATAGTAAAATACACTAGGATATACTCAAGACTTACTGGGCAATATCCGCTGCTTCCCCGGTCTAGTCTTGTTCAGCCTGGGACTAAAGCAGGGGATAGTAAACAAGCATGTGGTACCAGGGTTATATCCCTGTGAAGGGCTGGGTATCTCTGGGTGTTCCTGGAATAGTTTGGCCTTGTTCAGACTTGGACAATCCAGAAAACTCTGCTCCGTACTTCCCTTTCAGAATATGTTAAAGCAGATGCTTGGCAATTTAAAGTTACTATTACCACAAGTAATGGTCCTTTAAAACAAGAGCTTCTCAAAAACTCTAGATGGCAGCCGTTATCTCCTAGATTCTGCCTTTGATTCAAGCTGGGATCAAGATAGCGGCAGACGTATTGACCTGCTGGTTTTTTAGTGTTCTACCCCCTGGAGGTTTGGGTGGTGAGCAATGAACCTTGGATCCCGTGGCCGTGCTCAGGCTGGAGGAAATCAAAGATAATTGGTTTCACCTTCACTAATCGAAGAGTGAAGTGATTATTACCTAGGATCGTTATGAGAAGTTAAATTAATTGACATAATCAGAACTAGGTAAAAGAAGGTACATGCAAGTATTGACAATTTAATGTATTTATTCTATACACTACGAAAACATTGCGATGCGTAACTCTGTACAATATAGTGATAATAATAATCAAATGGCAGGTGAAGGCTACCTGCATCAAATGAGTATAAGGCAAATGAGCTTTAGATTGATTCTATGTAGGGAAAGTTAATTATGCCTATAAGTCCAGACGGGACGTCGTCACAACCTGCTACCCGGATAAGAAAGGAAATTGCTTTCGCAGTAGGGATTCAAGTGAGGACGTTGTAATACCTCTGGATGGCTGCGTGGAAACGTCCTCTTGAGGCTGTTGATGTAGTTTACCCGCTGAGATATTGAAGACTGTTCTTCCGGCGTGTGGAGTGTAGCAGTGTTGCTCTCTAAAATAGTCTCAAGTCTTTGCGGACTGTGAGGGCTCGAGTACTACAGCTTATTCCTGGAGCCTTTAACTCATTACGGCCGACTCACTTTGCCTAGTGGTCAGAATCCTGGAGTATATCGGTTCGAGTCTTGTGCAGACTATGAAGTCAGGATTTGAGCCACTTACCCCTGACTGTACTAAGCCTTGCTCAGGCTTGAGAGGCCTTACTTAGCCTTGCTCAGGCTGGTGGTGACCTGAGCCTTATTCAGGCTTGAGGGCCGGCGAACTCTGCCGTGTCTGGAACTTGCACTTCCTTATATACCTAAATCTGCAGCTCGTGGGCTGTCAGAGGGGTGCAGGAGTTGCTAGCCTCTCTTCGCAGGGGTTGTTTATTCCGACTTCAGGGCAACAGCACCCTTCCTTATCTCATCCGTTGGAGGCTGTTGACATTTTTATTACCTTGGCAAGAGGCTTTGGAGGGGAGGCTGCTGTGTCCTTGTAGCGGGGGTGCTGCACTCTTGCATTATCCCTTGGAACTCGCATCTCTGGTTGACCGGCATCGATGGCTCTGTCAATTAATAAAATATTTTTAAAGGAAAATGTGGACGACCCCATGGCGGCTTCTGTAGATAGTACAATTAAGTACGAGGAAAGATAACTGCTTGTATTTTAGATTTGCCTTTGCAATTTTTCTAATTTTTTTAATTGGTGCTGACACATTTTAAAATACATTAGCAGTTTTTGGTAACAATTTGTTCCCCTCTGAAACTACTACTGTTTCATCTGTGTTATCTCATTGGCCCTCAGGCATGCTTGCGAGACATACCAGACTGTGATTGGCTGCAGAACTGGACAGCACTGGCTAAGAGTTTTGCCTTCTGCTACAATCCAGCCTTGCAGCCCCGAGCACTCATCGTATTTGGTTGCATTAGTGAGTAATTGCTGCGTAATTTTGAGTGTAGTACTATACATATTTGCATGTTTTGTCTCTGTTGAGCAATATTCAACATGTTCATGACACTTATATTTAGCATACTACTATACTGTAAATGTTTAGATTCTGTAATATGTAATTTTACAGCCAGTTGCAGAATTTGCTATTGTACTATTTTTTGTATTTACATGTATGTATTGCTTTTCAATTTAACCTTCTTTTATGTTGTAACCAAGTAGCTTATTTGTGCAATAGGAAAATAATGTGTGTGTGTGTGTGTGTGCGTGCGTGCGTGCGTTTTTTTCCTCCCCCCAAAGGATTTTTACCTTGGGATTAAAAACTTTAACAATTAAAATTAATTGTTAAAAAAGTGTATCATTTTTAACTTATTACTTTATTTTAAACTTATTAACTTTTAACTTTTAAGTATTAAAATTTCTGGTTAACAATTACAACTAACATAATTTAACTTTGCAATCACCTGGAGGCCAAAGATGACAACAAAGTATATGCAGAGTCATTAATATCTTGACAAACTTCTTGAAAATGCTCATCATATATGATGGTCGACAAGTTCCACGCCACAATATACAGATTGATACACTGACGTTAAGTACTGAATGGAACATCATCGTTAGTAACACGCAATGCGATTGTGAGGTAGACGAGATGCCATTTTCGTAATCTATCGATAAAATGTCTCACTATGCATAAATAACAGTTGCACAGTTGATGGTCCTTGTGGGGCATTCTGGGGTAACGTTTTCCTGGGATTGTAAATTATGTTTTGTTTAGGTTTTGAATACACATAGATGAAAAACTTTTTTGAGACTTTATTTTTAGTGTAAAATTTTTGTTTTTGTAAAATTTTTTACATTAATCAGTTAATTTCATTTTAACTTGAACTCTACACTAATCAGTTAGTTTGGATTGATTTTAACTTCTAACTGTAATTAGTTAACTTTCTCGTACTCTAACTTTAACCTCAATCAGTTGGGTTATTTTCTTAACTTTCCCAAGTATGGTTATAGTCAGAGGTCTTGGCAAATCTGGAATCATTAGGAATGGATTTCTCTCTCAACTCATGTGGCAGAATTGTTGCAGTGTAGTATTGATCAGTTTCCTTCACCATCTTCTTTCTGCTGCAGCTGTACCGCCACGCTCTTCTGCCTTATCTGTGGTTTGTGGGATAACAAGGTGCCATACAAGACATTAGCACAAGTCATTGTCATATCCCCCCACCCTTCTCCTGATAAAAATGCATGTTGGCAACAGTGCCAACCTTTGTTGTAACTGACAGTACAGACAACATTTCAAACACAGTGAAAGGAATCTGGACTTATCTACCAAGCTTTCACACACGTTACTTTAGTAATATCGTGTGATCAGCTTACAGAAACCATACATGTAGCTCTTAACAAAACGTGCAATTATAGGATACTGTTAACAGTGTTTCCATATTAGAGAAAGAGTGTGTGTCCGTAAAAAGCTGATAGAAATCTTTCAAAGGTACCCGTTTTCAAGACTTTGCAACCTGATAGGGGAATAGTACATTAGAAAGACTTTACACAATTAAAAATTTGGTAAATGCAGATTTTGTTGGAAATTCCTGTTCTGTTTTACCTCTTAAAACATTAAACCTGTGCTTATTACTTCCACATAACTGCACTCAAACACTTGGTCTTCGCATAACAAATGTGTGTCATTATTAAGCATTAAATTATTTTGAAGAAAATACAGGTACCACCCTTAGTCATGCTATTCCTATAATAAGTGGAACAGAGGGAATAACCAGGAATTTTAATTTGCTTAGCAGAGGGTTCAGTTAAATGTGTTTCTGTTAGACATAATATTTGTACATCCAAATTGCGTTCTGCGGATAATTTGTCCAAGCACGCAGAAATCTCATAAATTTTGCTAATTAAACCTCTAATATTCTGATGGAATAAATACAAATTATTTTAATTAATTATCGTGGATTTTTTTAATATTTGCACAATTATTGAATGTTTCTGGTAATAAGTGTGAAAGCAAAACTTCTTTGTTACTTGAATTAGGCCTTATGGGCATGGTTATTAGCCTAAAGAATTTCAATGTGTTTGTGTTGTGTGTGTTGTTTGAATGGGGGAAGGTATAGCTCTAGCAGAAGGTTTATACTATAAGTGATAGCACGTGTTGGCAGGTAAAAGTGTGACGGACCAGGATATGAAGCAGTTGCTGCGGATCCTGGTGAAGGCTCTGGAGAGTTTCAACGACATTGTGCTCCTGGAGGCTCTGGTCATCTGCCTCACCAGGCTGCAGCCTCTTCTCAGACCGGTAAGCTGCCCTCTTCCTCTCATTATCCCTGTCCCTGCCCTTCATGGCCAAGGTTGCAAGTTGCCTAAGTCATGGATGTTTGTCTCTTCATGATGCACATTAAGGCTTATTCACTTTATCTAGCTCTTCCTTGATAAGCTTTCTGCCATTAATGTGGGTGCTTGTAAAGTCGATTGAAGCAAAAATACACATTTATCACCTGTAAAAAGTCCTGTAGAAGTGTGTCAACTACAAATCTGTATCTTAGATATACGTGTGGCGCGCCGTCCGTGCAAGGAGAGGCATGCCATGGGTCCAGTTTTAATCGCCCTGCTGGTCAGCTAGAGCTAGTTTATTCAAAGATCAGTTCTGGCCAGATACGTTTATTTTAGAACATTATAATTGTTTTTGTTTTAAAAACATGTTTGCTTTGTCATAAAACCACAGACACGTTACAAAAACCAGGAAATAAAGTACAAAATTGCAAATATAAACACTTATGTCATAAACTACAGTCTAAAAAGAACAACAATAAACAAATGATCTTGTGATAATTGCAGTAACTGCAGTCTTTGAAATGAGTATGTTATTGACAGCAGTTTATGCGAGAAAGAAGGTAATTGTTTCACAATGAAACATGGTACTTTTGTAAATAAATGTTACTAACAAAGGTTTCCATCCTTGACATTAACAAAAACATACAGACCATTATGTTTCACGAGACATGTTTGAAGTTAGCCCTGTTGGCTAGTATGCACGTCCTGCACCGCTTTGTCATTGCCTCACGCATGCACGACAAAAAGCCATCTTGGGATTGACTTACAAATGCTGTGTATTACATTTTTACTGGGATGATTACTGTTACTCTTTACTAAGCTTATATAACATGAGAATGTGAACCAATAGTCACTGAGGCTAATTCTTTTAATATTACTGTACTGTGGGGGAATAACTCAAGATAGTACAATGACGCATAACAATTACAAAAACTACTAATTATTTTATTACTCTCTCTCATACAAAATTATCTCAAATACTTTAACAGACAATACTGAATAACTCTCGACTCTTCCAAGCTAGAATTACATTCTCAAATATTAAGGCTCTTTAAGTGGGGTCCTATAGGATTGTTTCTGGATCTTTCCTGCACCCAGAACCAAATATCTCCTTACCACTGATATTAGCAACACTGGACCGCAGCTCCTCCGCCTCGTGATGTCATGTAGTTGTGGTGATTGGCTGATCTGCTCACGTCTCACCAAGACGTCAGTATCTCGTCTCGCTCTGCAGTGTTGCCCTCAAGCTGCTCGCGCCGACCTCCGGTGTTAATGTGCCCTCAAAGTGGTACCGACAGAGTGGGTCAAAGAGTGGGGGTGTCATTATGCACCAGCGGCTTTTCATACCTTACAGCTGGCCGACATACAGAAACGTCTTCTGCCACCCACGCTGCTCGGTCAGCTAAGTGCAGGATCGAGCCCCACGCCCGCAACAAGTGGCAGCAATGTGAGCGACAAGATCCATTTCAGACACAACAGGTATGCTGTGAACCAACTCTTTCATACCTCCCCCAAAGAAAAATCCAGGTGATTTAAATCTGGGGACCTCGCAGGCCAGAGAAATAGACCGTAATGCCCCATCCACAGTTTAGGGTACATCTGAGGTAATATCGTACTGTTATGGCCGAATGTATTGGTGCACCATCATGCTGTATCCACATGTGTGCCTGTTTCAAGACGAACATCTTTGAGTAATTCCGGTAGCAAAACGAGATACGTCTAGGCAGTTACGTTTTGTGGTAATATGTAGGGTCCTACGATGTGATCCCCTAAAACACCTGCCCTAACATTCACCCAAAATGTTATATTTCACCCAAGTTCGTAGGTGGCGTGAGGGATTTCAGTAGCCTAGTTGATGTAATTCCGAGTTGAATGTCCTGGTTTCATTTAAAGTTACCTTGCCAGGAAAAGGTACTAATGAGGGGAAAGTAGCCACATGTCTGCATTGTTCATTGTATTGACACGTGCCCGATTAGACTGACTTGGCACGTTAGTCAAGGATTTTGACCAGTAGACCAAAATAGGATTAACTGGTTTTAGATAGCTTTGGCAAGACGAGGGGTGTTGCCTAGAACTTACTCACTCCTGCTTCTGGATGTTGTAGTCGAGGTAGGTATGGCTTTAGGCGGGACGAATTCGGTCGATGCCAGGACGGATGTTCCACAGACGAGCTTCTTTAGACCAGAAGATGAGATTGTCCCAGCCTAGGCGCACTTCATTTCCGGTCAGGAGTCCGTTGACAACCAGGAGACACACGGTGGAAAGTCAATTACTAGAACAGTAGCGACTGCTTGTCGTCTTAGTTCGGCAGCACTGTCCCGTTCCTCCTGTCTATCCTGCTGATCCTCCACTGTAGGCGGGCTGATCAGGGACGTGGAGCCATGGGGATAACCAAGCCTCTGCTGGTTGTGCGTTTGCACTAGGATGCCAAACAAAACTACAGGCCACAGTCACAGTGCACTAACTAGTGTGGATGGTGAGAAGCAACCTGATTCTGTCGTGCCTCTGGTGTGAAGGTATTGTTGGTGGTTGTGGAGTCACTGTTTCTCCCCCATGAGCACTAAAAGTGCTGATGTGTAACTGGGAAGAAACAGGTAGCCTTATAATATGTATGTCTTAATTCGGTTTTATAAAATTCCCGGTTTCTGTCAACAATGCACAGCATAGTCTACCTTTAACTGTGGATACAAATAAATACTATGGAAATAAAAACAGAAAGGTAGAGAGCAGTGTGTGTTTATTGAAAGTTCAATAAACACCTGATCTGTGCTACCTCCTACCAAGTCGAGGGTAGCTGAAGGTAACTGCGTGGTTCCAAGTGTAGGTAACCTGGTTCTAAGTAAGAGGAAAAAAGCTAGTTCTAGATGAATATAAATGAGTTATAAAGTTTAACTGCTAATAAAAGGTGTCTAGAGGAGACAAGAGTGAAGTTAAAAGAAAATATTCGTTTTTGTGTGTCGTCGGGTTGACTAGTTGTTAACGTCCGTAGTAAGTAGTCCGTAGTAAGTACTTTTAAGGTAACAACCTTCCCCGAAGATCCCGAGTACTAGTAGTGCTGTGGATGGTTGCTAGAGATGTGAAATAATGACTCTTGAGCCCGGCAGCGGCCGGACTTATATAGTGGAAGCTTGTTGGCTGCCGGCACGGGGTGCGGGGGAGGCGTAACGTCCTCCGGCCCTGGGTGGCGAGAATCCTCCTGTCAGCGATTCTGCTTCGTGCCTCGTCGGAGTCGCTTGGCCTTGCCCGAGGTCTGGGCAGCTTGGTGTCTTCGAGGGAGGGCGGCATGCATTTCAGGTTGCGTATCTTCCAGGTGAGAAGGAATTGTTTGTACATTCCCATTGCCTGTATGGTAGGCAATGTGTTGCTCGCCTTTATAGAGATGGAAGAGGTAGTCTAGGTGATGAGTCGTAATTGTATTGGAAGAGATGTATAAGCCGTACATGTCAACTCCCCCCCCCCCCCCCCCCCCCCCCCCCCCCCCCCCCCCCCCCCCCCCCATTCCGTTGCGATGAAGACTCATCGTGGAAAAATGTGGCAGTGAAAGGCATACACCACATCGCTGGAAGGTCTAGAAGGTGTGTATACGGTCTGGATAGACGTCGGTAGACGTGCTGAGGTAGGTAGCACAGAAAATAATTTTGTCATCTGGTAGGTGGGACCCTTAAGGTAGGGGTGTTTGACTGCTTTAGCGGTGCGTGTTCTGTGTGCTCAGGGCACCCAGCCAGCGAAGTGAAAGATGTGAGACGTGAAGCGGTGTCAGCCAGCTGGCAACCTTAATTCTGTCTCTCGCTCTTGCGGGTGGCAAGCGGGAATCCTTCTTTGCCCTTCAACCTGGTTATCAGACTCTGCTGATGCGGCGAGAGCGTGTATTCTCCCCGTGTGCAAAGATTACTGGGTTAGGAAGCCACTTGTGTCAGTTGTCCTGCTGGCGTACTTTTCATGTGTGTGCCATTCACAAAAGCCAGCAGAGCGCTGGTGGATATTACAAGGGAGTCGTTTATAAAGCCGGAAAGAAAAACTATCAAAATGAATAACACGTCAATAAAGGGGGGGTTTTAAAGTAAGAATAATAATATTAATAATATGTACAAGCCTTACTCGCAGAAGGTGGGGAAACACCACCACTATCCTGGAGCTTGCTGCAGTGAATTAAGAAAGAAAAAGGAAACTCTTTCCAGGGAACCTTTGTGTCTGTCAGCAAGCTAAATAGTTATGTATGACATATTGCGAAGTGGCCAACCACAGGCCCTTCAAATACCTGGGTTGACTGACTAGACTAATACAAGGCAAGTACACTACATGCATGATTAACGCTGCAAATTGAGAGCACATTGGTCACTAGATACAAGACATATACACTTAAAAATGAAAGTTAAAATATCTTGCTCCATATTAAGGGAGCTTTAATGCTCAGTGTGTTACTGATATTGCAAACAAAAACACATACACTAAAAGCATATACATAAAAATACTCTCCTATAAAACTGCATTCTTCTTTGTTGGTGATCTTCACATATACCCTTTGAAAATGTAATCTCATATTTAAAAGTGTGCCTACACATCAATTCAGATATAGTTCTTAAAAGCGTAGAAAGACTAGCCTAGCTATCCCTTGCAGGAGTCCGTTTTATATTGTAGGTCTAACCTCTAGTATGTACACTGTGTATCTTAGATGGAAAGTTCACATTAAGTTCCTAAGGAATGTTCACTTTTGTTTGTGCTGAAAACACACTCTTACATGAAGGCATTCTTCGTGTAAGCAATCTTCACATAAACACTTTCAAAACATATAGTGACATATATAGGTTTACTTACACATCAAGTCAGATTTAAAGATGATCATTATAAAAATATAAAAATCTGAAATGTCTCTGTAATGTCGAAGTCTCTTAATCACTGTCACTGTTGTGAGCATCTTTACATGATTTAATTATAGTAGAATCCTGTTGTTGCGAACATGGTAACTGCGAGAACACTGGTATTACGAGGTTTTTTTGAGGAACTGTCGAAAAAATTGCAAAAAAATTCCGTGAAAAATTGTAATTTTACGAGTTGAAACTGTGTGGCGAGATCATGTCAAGCAGGCTTGCAGCGGGATTCGTAACCCTGTGAAACGCTTTTGTTATCTGTATTCCGTAACTCCTCTCCCACGCCCCGCAAAAATATTCCATGAAAAATTGTAATTTTACAAGTTGAAACATGTATGGCAAGATTGTGTGAAGCAGACTTGCAGCGGGACTCGTGACTGTGAGATGTGTGCTTTTGTTATCCGTATGCCGTAACTCTACTCCCTCGCCCGACACCTCGTTTCCGTAAGTACCTTGTGCCGCTCTCTCCAAGTGCATTGTTCTATAAATAGAATCCTGCCCTTTCTACCTTGACACAGTTTTCATGAACCAGTTCTGCTTCTCCATAGTTGTTCACGGTCATTGTGCTTTCAACTGTGTTTGGTTTCAAACAATTTGGCATATGTGGGTCGCACGTTATTGTTAAATGAAAACATATTTAATTTAAACATAACCGTTAAGCGATAGCTGGAATCAAATACATCTACATATTAACAGAATTTCGCCAGGTTTTTTTCTATACTATGTCATACCAATTAAAGATAGGGACACAACTACTACTACATTTTATCGCTGTGCTATAACGAACTTAATTTTAATCCATTTTTATCAAGTCTTGAACTTTTGCTGGTTTTGAGTAAGTCTCGCACCATGCAGATTTTTTAGTTGAAAACATATCATTTTCCAGTGACTACCGTATTTACTGATATAATATTCGCACTGGCTCAATTCATGCAGCATATTTGTCTCAACGAAGCATGTAATTCTAACAGGCCCACGGCACGTGCTTTGTTCGACCGCACCAGGTTACTGACACTTCAAGGTCGTTGGTCCCCTTATCAATTTCTGGCTGCCACGCCTGCGCTGCAAACATGTAAACACAGTCAGTCATGGAGTTTATTTGAATGCTGGTGGTTTTTTTAATGTGAAGGGAATAGTTTACATTTATATTAATTTTTGTTTGGTACGAATGCATAATGGGTAAATATACCAGTCAAACTGCTGCATTTAAACTTCAGGTGCATGTCATGTTTTCCCAATACTGGGCCGGGCCGCTGTTACTAAGTGAACTGGACTTGTAACAATGGCAGTGGCGGGCGGCGACGCCGCCCGGCCAGAATGATCGTGTAGCTACCGACCGACTGACAGCTGCTCCACCCAAGGATCTAGAACTGAGCAACAGTGGCAAGCAGCCAAGCCCAACATCACGCGCTCCGTTCAACCAAGTAAGTGATTTAATTTTGAATATGTATCTTCATATCTATTTTCAAAAAATAAAGTGCTATGTTTTTAACAAACGTATACCACGCGGTTGGCAAGGGATTACCTACAGTAGATGCTATTTTAATGTTTTATGCACGTGTCTCTTGGCAATTCCTTGCATAATTCATGCACCCTAATTTTTTGCACTAAAATCCTGTAAAATAGGTGCGAGAATTATGCCAGTAAATACTGGTATTTGGTTTGAGGTGGTTGTGTGGAGCTGTGACGGGCGAGTTATCGCTTGCAGGACAGATATTTGGTGGCCGTGTAAGTGATAGCGGGAAATGCTGCGTATGCCGGGCAACTGATTGTTGGGCAATACTGCATAGGCTGAGCAACTGATTGCATGCAGAGCTTACATTATGGTGGTTTGAATACAATTTAAAAGCAATTTTAGGGTAATTTTTAAGTAGTAAGCCCTACTTGAGATCAAAATCATTCTAATTCGGGGAGAGCGAGGACACTCTTATAGTGAGGATCAAACCTGGAACCAGGACATCTCGCTATTACGAGACTCTACTGTACATATAGTAGATATTACTGTCACTGTGGAGAGCGTCTATTCATAATGCTACTTACTTAAGTTGACTGTCAGTCACTGAAACACTTGAACCATGAGGTGTAAAATGTCTGTGAAGAGTTATTGACGTACAGCTCTTTATGGCGGCATAAAAAAAGTTAATTATCAAGTAGTCAAGTAACTAATGACTGGTTTTTTTACATCATTGTTTCTTTTTACTGGAACTGTACTGGATGCTTTTAATTTAGCCTAGTTGTGATTGTTCTGTATACATTACTGTCTTTTGGCTTTGCATAATTAAACATGGTGCACGGGACCGGTCTATAACAAGTCCTTTTGTCACGTCCACGTAGTAGTGGTTTACAACTACTACACTGTTTTTAAACTTTGCACACTTATTGGCAATCTTCATTTCCACTTTCAACTGACCTCCTCTTTGGACGAAGGGCAGCATGTAGAGGGTATGGCCACATATACCTGGTTGTGGGTCTCCATGGCGATTCCCGGTACCAGCCAGGCATGTGGGTGGCCTTGGTGGTGGTACGCAGGGGCATCAGGCGTCTTCGAGCAGCCTGGGGTTTCGTGCCATCTGCTTCTGCCACCACAAAGTGGGAAGGCACTCGTTCAAGGGAAATTGAGGTAGTGCAGTAAACCCTTTCACCCCAACTGCACGGGTTCCTACCCGTAAGGCAGGATGTTTCTCTGATGGAGCAGTACAAGGGGGGGGGGGGGGGAATCTCCACCCGGACCACAAGCAGTACAGCTTGTCGTGGTACCGGGTCGTGGGCGGCATCGACGGTGTTGGTGGCCAGGTCCTGGGGCGAGGCAGTGAAAGAGAGATTCACGTCGACCTCCACTGCGGGTGATGTGCCTGTTGAGGGGTAGTGGGTGGCATTGGTGTTCTTGATGGGAGCAGCCTCTCATATAGCAAAATGGCGGGGCAGAGCACTTCCAGTGTGGCAGCTCGACGTGCGGGTCTGCGGGTTTTCCTGCGTCGCAGAACCTGTGGTCGGAGTACATTTGTTGCAGCTCAACGCCCCGGGTAGCAGAATTGTCTGTGTAACAGGAGGCTGGGATGGAGCACTCTTGTCTGAGTTCGACGTTCAAGCTGACGGGAGTTCTTCTGTGGCAGGATCTTGAGGCAAAGCACTTCTGGCGTGGCAGCTCGACGTCTTAATAGGCAGGTTGTCCTGCGTTGATAGGTTCTTAAGGCGGAGTACTTCCGGCGTGGCAGCTCGACATCCCTATAAGCAGGTCTACCTGCGTGGCAGGTAGTTGAGGTGGAGCACTCTCGTTTGAGCTCGTCATCCCAGGTTCCAGTGGTCTAGTGGCATCCTGTACTTCTTCGTCTGGGGACAACCTTACTGAAATTGGGATGGCTTCGACTTCTGGTTCCGTAGTTGTACCAGGTGGAGCGGTAGGTGCCTGTGTGATTCCTACCTCTCTCACCGAAACTACTTCTGATAGCTCACTGATGCGGCTTGATCGGCGAGGTGTTTGGCTAGGTTTTCAGTCGTGGGGACTCTGCCAGGATAACTCAGAGCAGCTAGATCTCATTTTGGCTGCTATCTTATCGGCATAGCTGTGTGGCATTGAGGGCATTGATCTCACGGTGATTGCACCTTGACGTTGTTCTACATTGGGTTTCCATGTCGTGATGTAACGAGGCGCCCTGTCAACCATGATGGGTGTTGGTTCGGGTCTCATTGAAGGTCTTGGATCTGTATCAGGTTTACCCTTTTGGGTGGGGGTTTGTCTTCATCCTCCGATTGGCCAGGTGTGTCTCCTTTAGCGTTGTCCGCAATTATTGACATGTCTCCTAGGTATAGTTGTATCTGACCTCTGGTGGACTTTTTAATCCATCCGCGTATATTCTCGGCCCAGCAAATGTGTCTCGCTTGCCTACTATTCTTCGGTAGGGTCTATCCCATTTGTCAGGGAGGCCAGCGCTGATTTGGTTGCTGCCTTTGTTGAGTGGGTGACTTCGCAGGGAGAACAGTTTCCCACAAGTTGAATTCTCTTACCCCTGTCTTTGGTTGGGGATATTTCTTCAAAATATAAGTATTCTGAGCTCTCTGGGCGTGAATGGTTCATGCTAGTGCTGCTAGCTGGATGTCCTCTTGTTGAGGCACATCCGTGGGCTCACTTTCCCACTGCCAGTCGCCTGCTCGGTGCAAGGGTGGTCCAAGGAGTAAGACATTGAGACTGGTGTCGACGGCCTCATTCGTACGGCATCGAAGGGCAAACAGTATAGTGGGGATGTGTTTATCGCAATGTCTGTGGTCATTAGCCACACTGATACGGAGGCACTTCTTGATCTCATTCCTCCATTCAGTGGGGTTGGCATTGCTATGAGGCACACAGCTATCAAAAACATTAGATGGCATTGCGCAATACGTGTGTGTGCACCGTGCTCTCGCTTTGGTCTGGCCGTGTACGTAGCTGCCAGCTGGGCAAGCGCCTAGATCCTCTGCAGCGCAGCCAGACGCGGCGTGGCGGTTTTTGCTGCTGAAGCTCGGCCGTAGATCCTCAGGCTGGGCAGATGTCGGTCGGTTCCTACAAGATTGCAAGCAACGGCCGCCACTGCCGTCGTTACAGGGCCAGTTCACTTCGTAACAGCGACCCAGCATTGGGAAAACATGCTGATAGATGCGATTCACGTCATTGTGTTGAAGTTACATGAAATGTAGGTGGCGTGTTGGCCTCTGCACTGGCATGATGAGGCCCGGCAATGTTTACGGGAATGTAAATATTTAGTGTGGTGTACTTAATGTTAACCATCCCGAATTTGTCATCAAAAACTTTTGACGTTGCCTAGCATGCACACGGCCTCACTCGCCATGATATGGTACCGGTAACATAAGAACACATTTTATTGGCACACAATTATCTGTATTCACTGTACACAAAATTGATTTCACATATAAAAAAAAACAATTGCCCACCATAAAAGATTAGCATATCACGTAGGCATAGGCGCAAATAAACTTAAAAATAATCATTAAAATAAGGCATTGAATTAAATTTGAAGTTATCATACATACATTGATTACGAAACTAGTTTGTGTAATGTGCCACTGTTTTTACAGCAAAAAGGGGGATAATGGAAGCGAAAAAAGACAGGGAGGGTAAGGCAGAGGTAACGGCATGTGACTAGAACAAAGAAAATCCTTACTGACCAGGCCTGCTATTACCCCCCCACCAAAATAAACTACCACGGACGATACACCAGTGTACCCTTCTGGCATTAAGTAATTTATTGCTTCATGCTGCTTGGGACAACAAATGTCAAAGTCTAAGTTGGTAGCTTGAGAAATGCGCAACCACTAAAATCAGTAAGGGTTAATTTTCTGTAGGCTGAATACCCTGGATAATAGAAACTATTACCGCAGTTCGAGATACCGCGGTTGGCGAGGGATTACTGTATTTATTTTTACACGTGCCTCAAATTTTTTACTTTTTCTACCCAAACTTTTCACGGTTCCTCAGGATCGGGTCATAATAGAGAGATGGTCATAATAAATGGGGTCGTAATAGAGGGGTTTTATTTTAATGAAAGTTTGTAGGTTGCCAGCGTGGGGTGCGGGGGGAGGCGTAACGTCCTTCGGCCCTGGGTGGCATGAGAATCCTCCTGTCAGCGATTCTGCTTCATGCCTTGTTGGAGTCGCTCTGCTTAGCCCGAGGTCTGGGCAGCTAGTTGGCTTTGAGCGCGGAGCAGGGGGACGTACGTGGCTGCCTACTGAATTGATTCTCTTCCCGGTGAGAAGGAATTGCTTGAAGTTCTCATTGCGTGTAGGGTAGGTAACATGTTGCTCATGTCTGTAGAGATGGAAGAGGTAGTCTAGGCGATGAGTCGTAATCGTATTGGAATATTTGTATAAGCAGCACGCGTCACTATCATTCGCAAAATTCAACACATAGCCTGTGATCCCATGGGTGGAGCTTGTGCACTTTTTTCTTGTGATAGGCATTGTAGCCATGTTAATTCCACACTTCCTATTAAGTTGTGTGCGATATCCCAAGCTGGCCGGCAATGACACGGGTACTCGTCCCAGGACCCTCTGCAACACGCTCCAAAAATGTCTTCTAATTGGTCTCAGACATCACGGTGCTGTGCATATTCTACTACACGCCCCTAGAATATAATTTCCAATAATTACATATTGAATGTACAATGCTGCGTTTTGATAACACATTTTTGGTTTCCTTACTTCAAAGAACCCATTTTGCGAATTCGGCAGTCCACGATAATATAATTTCATATGGCTTAGTACCTTTAATAAAGCTACCTGGTAAGGTCCATCTGGCCAAAGATGCGTGTAGTAGCAAGTCATCCAGTGTCCCTGCAACTTAAAATGTCTGCGTCTGGTAGAAGCATTTTCTTTTAGCAATGCTAAATGAACGATTACTTGTATATCAGTTTCACTACTGAATAGCATCAATATTTGTGTACATATTGTTTAGCTTCAAAAGTTGACCTAAAATATTGTATTGAGAAGTTAAAACCTTTGTTTAACTTTTTTGTGTAATACTTTGTCTATATTCATTTCAAATAAATCCTAGATTTATCAGTGATACTAATGTGAACTTGTTAGCCCTAATTAGATAAGTCTGAATGATAATTAAATATAGGAAATTAACACTTCACTTAGCAGACCAGAAAGTCTTTCCTGTAATTGTCTTCATATTTGTGTCTGTCTAATTTGACCTATAAAACAAAATTTCATGAGGATACATTGACAGTAGGCACATGTTGATAATCACTAGATCCTAATTTATGGTATTGGAATCGAGGTGGAATCGAGTGAAAGATTCTGCAGTTGGAATTGAGAAAAAATATATATTACGAGTTGTTCCGATACCATGTTTTCTGATACCGATGCCCCAATACCACTGCCGATACCCCGATACCAAAAACCGATACCAATGCCCTTCGCACTAAATTTAGAAAAAGTATTTCTGTTAATAATACATTAAAAACATTTCTCCTAAACTCATTTAAATAAAGAACGTGTTTTTTAAAATACTGTATGTAATTTAGTGTAATCCGACACAAAATGCAAGCTGACCTAAAACTTTCAAACCCTCTGAAAATGCAAATAATATGTCATCAAATGTAAGTCGGGTTTCAAATGTCCCACGTGCACTATCAGCTAAGTGTGCATAGAGAAGTTATCGATCGGGCTGTCGTCTGTTGGATTATGGAGGGGGGTGGGGGGCGAAATGACCTCTCCATGCTGCAAAGAAAACTTGTAATTTTGAGACACCAATGAGGCGATTATAATTGGTTTCCTAACTGTCTTCAATAATTAGTCATTCAAAACCACGTCCTCTGATTTTCCCTGTCATGAGTTACACTGCACTCGGCTTGTTGCTTACCTACCCATTATTAGACGCATAAGGTGTCGTATAGGCACTTACATACTATCAGTTTATTCAAAGACACATGTCTATTTAAATAAATTAATATAAATCCTCTGATTTCCCTGAAAGAAGTTACTGAAAATGAACACTTATAATACAAGTCGCTCGATGTTGAAATAATTTTTACTGACAAGTGTTAAGAGTATAGGTGTTTGGGCATATAATTTTCTTCGCAAAAATGTTGCCCTTTGGGTTAAATAAATGTTGAGTTTTAAAGTCATGTTACTTTTACGCCAGATGCCATGAAACATCTTTACAAATAATAATTCCTCATTAAAATGTTTTGCATAACATTTTCAGGTGAAACCATTAGCTTTGACGCATACCATTATTACTCGTGTATAGCTTGGACTCCTGTAGTGTACACCATGATTTTTGCAACAAGTTCAAGGGAAAAAAAAATTTTACATTAAATTATACCAAGAATTTGTGGCGCCCTGTTAGTAAGTATAGAACAAATTATTCTTTTTTACAATGTGTGATGATTGTGATATGTTTGGAAAATACTTTAATTAAATAAATTGGATGCAAAAGCCAAAATAGAAACAATTCCGGAAACCCTCTCCTACTACTCAACATTTCCAGCTTCGGTTTTCTTTTTATCCTTTTAGCAGTGACCAGTTCTCTCTCTCTTTTTTTTCTGTGCTAAAATGTCGCACTTCCCTTATCTAAAAAAAAGGGGGGTCTCTTCCTTCTCCCCTCCCCTCTTCTCCCTGCCACCCCCTCCCCCATCACTCCTGAACATGGCTCGCTAGCCTCTGCCCAGTGAACTAAGAGGGTTTGGTGGAATTATTGACCAGCAACATCTGGGTGTTATTCATGGAAGGGCGAGGTGGGTTAACAGGTCGCAGCTCTGGTTTGCATGTGACAGGATTTCGTTAGGTGGCAAAGAGGGTGGTGGGTGGGGTTTTGATGTACACAAATTGAAGGATAGCTGAGAGAGAAGAAAGAGGAGTGATGTAAAAGTAAGAGTGAGAGATGAGACAACAGAAAGTCCCACCATTTCCCTCAACATCCCCTGACAATTTATGGCTACCACTCCCCCTTCCTCTTTTTTTTTCCTTGTATGATGGGCACGCCCCTGAAATTTTTTTTATATTTTGGGGAAAAAAGGGTGCACTATACACTAGTAAATACAGTATTTTATCTTATTATTCTTTTTTGTTTTAATGTGTGGCTTATACAAACCGAAATTCTGTAATTTTTGTGCCTAAAGAAAGTAACAACCTGACTTCATTGTCTACGACTAATACTAAAGTATCGGCCCAATACTATACCCAATACAGATAAACTGGAAAAATGTGAAGTATGGGCATATACTAATACTTAATTAATATCAGTATCGGAACAACTCTATATATATATATATATATATATATATATATATATATATATATATATATATATATATATATGCATACATACACACACACACACACACACACACGTGACAGGTGAGGCAATCAGGTCCCACTTTGGACACCACAAAAATTCTTGATGTGTGTAGTCCTTTGGCTGAGAGGAATCGTCACGGTCGTGCAAGGTTTTACCATGCAGGTCACAGCCACGTACAATTAGAAAATTACTGACCTTATTGGCAACTGAGGGGGCCTCAACCTGTGCACAAGATTGAGCGCAAGGTCTTGCGGCAAGGTATGTAGTCAGTAGGGGTTTTGACAGTCCGACGGATGGGTTGGCAAACTGCCACTGGTTTACCTATACGTGATGGGGCACGGGGTAACTTCTTGGTCGGCTGGCGACTGGAGCTGGAGCTGAGTTGGGCCCGTGGAGGGCTGCTGGCCCGGCTGCAAGTCCCAGTGGTACTGCATGTCCCTGGTAAATATGTCAGTAACCACTGGGTGAGGTCGGCTGGCGGTCTTGATGGAAGGCTGAAATAAAGTGGGATTGGGGGGGTACTGGGAGGTGTAGCTTCTCCAGGTGATGGGCTGCTTGAGCTTGTTCGCATGGGGTTATATTGCAAAGCATAGTTGGAAGTGGGTTGCAGCTCCCGTTGGAGTTGACTGTAATAGTTGCCTTTCTGTCATGCCATCTGGTACCACTTCTTTGGGTGTATGCATACGGCAGCAGCAGGTATAATGGACTTCCTCACTGTACTGCACGCCCAGAATTCGACATGTGATCACCACCCTCTTGACCAATAATTTTTTTACCCGACGGGCCTTGGACCAGCCGAAACGGATAAGGAATTTAAAAGAGTCACCACAGGATCGTAGCACCCCTCCGCTTAGTGACATCACAGCCGCAGAGTCTCGAGCAGAGGCGGTACCCCTGTGGTTAGAGGCTTGCAACCCCAGCACCCCTGGGAGAGCCACGAAGCTAAGATTTCGACTATATAAGGAATCCTGAAAATGATTATGCCAGAGTTCTTCGGCCCGTCGACCTCAGAGGTTCGGCGGGCTTGCCTTGGCTGGTTCTGACCTCCACCTCTCCCAGTCTGAAGGCCAGCCATCCAGCTCCAGCAGCTTGCAAAGGCTCATCCGTCTCCAGCAACTCCAGCTCCTGAAGCTTGGGAAGGCTCTCCATAGGTAACTTCATCATCCGCACCCTGCACCCTTTAGCCAAGTCTTTCCTTGACTCTGTGGTAGCAGGCAGTGGCAACATCCTCTCTGGAGAACCACCCCTCATAAAATTAACTAGCTGTCAATTATGACATTTTCTGGGAGTTTGTTGACTTTAAGAGATTCAGTCCAGGTTTGCCTTCACCTGGTGTAAAGTCAATTAATCATTTATCCTAAATTATTGAGATCATACAAGAACCCCATTCCCAGTGTTTTCACTAGCGGCAATAAAACACTATGTCAAACTTTGGAGTGTCCGGAGCATCCGCACTTTTCCACGAAACATCCTGACTCTAGTCTGCCACTTTACACTGACAGTGCCTCGGGAGTGACTGCAAAGATACTCCCATAAGGACTGTCCTCCTGTGGCTAGGGGAGGAGTGAGATTAACTAGTCAATGTATGAGAAGAGCCTCATTTATATAAAAAAATAATTTTCCAATAGAATGTTAATCAGGTATGATCAAATTAAACCTTCCAATGACAAAGAAAAGAGAAGGATTACTCAGTAGAAATAATCGTTGAGTTCGACAAGCTCTCCAGAGAGAACTGTCACACCCTGAGAGTTCACCACCAGTGGACTCCCACGTGACGCTGCACCTCCGTTCCCCATACCTGAAGTCACTGCCCCAGCACCATGCTCAATTTTGCTGTTTATAGTGCGTGAATACGAATCGGAGCTAGATTCGAGCTAGGTATTTGCTGGCCATGGCCCAGTTATGAATACATAAGCTTTTACCGTCCATCTAAACCACACCGGTAGCGAAGCCTCCTACTCCTTCTCCAGTTATCGACTCTAAGCCACTCGCAACGTGTACGATCTGTACGGCAGCTGGGACGGTGATGAAAATCACCATACCTCCCAGAACCACCTCCAAATTCCAGATAGCTTCCCCTCCGCATAATTTCATCCCCACTCGTAAACCTACGAGGCCAGCTCCCTTCAGACGTCCAGATAGCGAACAGGACCCTGAGTAGGAACTATCCAATGTTAGACTACCCATTTCTATACTATTATCATATACACTGCAGTTCACTGTATTATGGCAAATTGTTAATTTATTGTGACAGCTGGTATCCTGTATTTTGGCAACCTTCACTGTGAGTAACTTTACACTCCCTGGGAGGGAGACATTTGCAATCAAGCTCACCCTGGGGTTTGATTCCCCTCCAAACCACTATAACCCTTCCACTAGGCAGTATCCCAGAAACAACCCCAACGTGGGCAAACCCTGACCCGCCAGGCAAAAGGAACCTCTCCGCTAGAAACAGTTAGGCCGCTGAAGGGCCCCTATATAACATCCCAGAGGGCAATCAGCACTCCTAATACTTAGTGCCTGTCAAAAGTACCAAGGCAGGAGCCAGGTACGTCCCCCCTTCACGAATCTGGAAAGGCCATAGTGCCTCAGTAGTATAGTCAGGATGTGTGTGTGAAATATATATATATAATTTTTTTTATGGTTACATTTTGCAGCATATTTTGGAGTTCAGTATAAGCAGAATATCATGTAAAAATTATATACTCCACTTCTTGAAGATGCAAATATTAGGTATTTGTGTGGGAACGGTTTGTTGCGTGATAAGTGAAATTATTTTTATTTTGTTTATGTATAACTGAAAAGAAAGGTTTACTGTAGCTATTAGACTTTGAAACTATTTGCATTTTTTCGAGAATTGTACTGTTCAATTTGAAAATATTCTAACATCAAAATCCACTATTCCCACTCCCCTAGTGCCTGGATACTTTTGATCATGTAGTGTATACCTATACCTAGTGAACAGTTCAATGTTGCTACCTTGGATAGGCTTTCAAAAGCTGGCATCACAGTTGCTGTGTAAAATACTTTTAGCATGGCATTATCTCATATAACACATTTAAGCTTATATTCAGATTTTATTCTTACTAAAATTTTGACACACGCCAGTTAATAGGATACTGAAATTCTTGATTGTGGTAACACCATATGTAGTGTCATTTCAAGATCCATTGTTTGCAAGTGTTATTTTTTTTAGTGATGGACAGCTTATGAGGTACATTTTGTGTGTGCAGGAATCCCCAATCCACCGCGCTCTCTTCTGGGTGGCCATCTCGGTACTTCAGCTAGATGAGGTGTCGCTGTACGCATCGGGCCTCGCCCTCTTGGAACAGAACCTGCACACACTGGAGTCCCAGGGAACGTTTGAGGACAAGGTGCGTGTGTTTCAGGCTTTTGACTCATTCTCTTATGACACTTTCTGCCATAACTCCTAACTCTCTGCACTAGGCATCTACAACTGTTCACATTACCCACTTACAGACATTTTTAACAGACTTCCTATTTTTTATCACAAAGAAAATATATGAAGTGAAAATTAATTGCAGTAATGTTGGGAACCTGCAGTCTGTAGAAAAAACATTTTGTATATATGTATTTTTCATAATTTTTAACACACTGCTTTTCAGTAGCACATAATTCTCTTGTCAATTTTTAGCCACCTCTTATACCTTTATTTTTCTGACATGGAATGGAATTTATGCAAAATGTAATTCTTATACTTCCTAATAATTTTTCATTATTAACTAAACTGATGCTTATCAATTGCATGTGTGATTTATGTTGCAGTTGTGTTGTAAATAAGTGTCATAGAGATCAAGTTATGTGCTGCCTTGTTTGGAGAATTGTGTGAACACAATGTTTCAGCACAGCTTGAATTCTGGTTTTTCTAGCTGGTAACTGTACTTGTGCATTGCCCTTCCTATTTATCCTAAAGAGCACCACTGTACTTTTTATATGAATGCTGCTAGTGATACGTTTTCGTAGTTATTGCGACCCAAAAAGTTTATATGTACACCTTAAGTGAAATCTTATTGGAAGTGCGATGTAACGAGTATGCTTTATAACAAAATGTCTGCTATAAGGATAACTTTTATCTGCGCCATCAATTGCCCATATACATGCTGAGTGGGAAAATAAGTCTGTAATAATGAATGCAGTGTGGGCTTATTTATGTTAAAATGGTAGCTTAAATAACAGCACTCAGCACTTTTCTTCAAAAATTATTCAAGAAAAGAAGAAATGATTTAGTTAACAGACATAATGTAAGAAAATATTTTGGTTTTTATGCGTAAACTTCTGTGCTGCATTGCATGCTTGCTGTTGTGCGCTCCCCACAGTGTATTGGTGTAGATGCAAAGCAGAATGTTTCAATATCGGCCAAAGCTAATAGTGAAATGAAACATGAATATCTGTCCCTAAACTAAAATCTAATGTAAATTTACCTACGGATTAGTGTTTTTACTTAAACTTCTTTGAATCGATGATTGGAAGTTACCGTATTTTTTCATGTGAAAATATGGGTGCTGTCTGTACACAAGGCTTTGCGTAGGTTGGAGGGGGATTGATAAAGTATAAAAACGTTTCTGGCCATGATAAAATAACATCTAAGGTCCCGCATCGTCAGGGAGTAGACCTGAGAGTACTAGCAAGTTATTTATACATGCTATTATTGCTCTGAATAGCTGTTAATAATTTGTTAATCTGATCCCCGGCATATTGCACAATCGAGTCTCCAGCAAACGTCCGCCTTAAATTTTGTTACGGGAATGTTTTCTTGTTATTTGCAATTCTTCTGACTTCAAATGGAAGTATTTCTGTGGTGACAGAAAATCCATTATTCCTAGTGGTGCGCACGTGATGAAACAGCTATTATTCAAGTTTTGTATATTTCCACATTTTGCCTCGCAAAGCACATTTTTTTGGGAAATTTTTTACAGCATATTTTTTCCCCTCGCTCTAACACCGTAAATTTTTACCGTCAATGCCAAATTGTCAACCAGCTGCCCTTTTTCCATGCTCACGTGCATATTCCACAACCATCAACTGCAATTTTGCCTAATAACTTGCTTTTTCCATGCTCACGTGCATATTCCACAACCATCAACTGCAATTTTGCATAATAACTTGCTTGTTCCTTTTCCATTATCATGAGGCCGTGGTCCAGTTGGCCTCGTTTGTTAACAAAATGGTCATGTGACCTGTTTATCTACAAAATCTACTAAGTATTTTTGTAATTTGCATTTTGTCAACTTCGAAGTTAGAAACTTGCTAAATCACCACCGTATCAGTTTTTATTTTTTAAATCATGATAACACCAAAATAATACAGCATTGCATGCTAGACAATTAAATTTTGTATTGTTTAACTAAATAAACCTTACAAAATACTAGACACAAATTAATAAAAATGAAACTGGAAATGAATTACACTGCCTCGCATTTGTTTATCTGTGAAGCTGGAAGCGCACACAACATGAGAGATGGGGAGAGAGAGAGATGGGGAGTGAACTGAAGCGATCGATACCAGCACAGCTGTAAACCGACTGACAAGGTCACACTCAGGGTCACATTAGTCACTCGCATCCACATTTGTGCTGTTGACAAAGGATGCCTGCAATCACTTCATGGGAGCATGTAGTTGATACTGTACGCGAACAAACGTCAGGCTTTAAAAAAGCAACTGCAGCCTGTACATGCCAAAACACTGTATACATTGTATGTGGTTTTAAACGTAGTAATTTTTTGAGTGACATTATTTATGAAAGTTACCATTTCATAATACGGAATATGCATTTGTGGACATTTTTGTTTCGTGATATTCAGGAAACATGTTAATGGTTTTCATACTGATATTAGAACATCACATAAATTAAAATAGCAACCTGTTGGGCAATTTTAAGATTGCCAAATATTTTTGTACTTTCGTACAGTATAAGATGAGTATGTATAGAAATTTTAAGGGCCTAAATTACGTAAATGCCTTGCACACCTGCAAATACAGCGTATAAATTTGGGGAGTTACTAGCTTTCCAAGAGGTCCAGTTGTTTGTCATAAGGGAAAGTTTAGTTAAAGCGAAACAAACAATATTTAATTGTATTTCAAGAAAGAGTGCTTGTGTGAGTGTTTTTTAGTGTATTTTGGTGCTAAACTATGGCACATTTTGTTATTAATTAGTGTTTATCTCTTGAATCAATCTGCATTTTTACAGTCACTAACAGGACAGATTTTTTACTTACTTTTAGTAGTGTAATAAAATTTGAAAATTTCTTCGTTTAATATTAGCAAAAAAAAATGTGCCAAGTGACTGTTGTACATAATAAATTTGCATGCATATACATCGCCCATCTGTCTGCGTGTCTCAGCCCACAGCCACCCATGCCGTGGCGAGAGGAAGTGGAATGACCTTGGGTGACTTACACGTGGAAACAGCTGCACTCATTGAGCATTGCCACCCTCCCCGTTCTAAGCCTTACATGTGTCGCGTCTGTTCTCCGCTAGTGATTGAATTTTACGGCGTATAAACTTTATTTTTATGAGTTATATTGTGAGTCTTTTTTTTCTTTTTTTGTGTTGTGGCATTAAAGTTAATATACAGCACAAATAAAAAATTTGTAAATATGGGATTTTTTTTTAATTTTTATGACGCAAGTCCATTATAGAGACAATTTTTGTGCCGATATAAAGTATCTGTAACGACAAGAAACAAACACTTGTACATATTTCCTGAAGGACCAGGGCTATATCCCAAATAACGAGACGACATTCACTGGGCAGCCATCTTTGTTGACTGACGAAAAAGTCGGCTTTTGAAGGTCATGCACGCACGTGATTTGTGCACCTCTTCCACTGCAACACATCGCAATTTGTTTACACAGAGTATCTGAACACTTAAGACTTAACATTACGCTCAACTAAAATAACTATTTTACACTAACTAAAAGACTATGCTACTAAGAATATTGTTAGTGTAATTAAACAGTCTCCAATGGTAGTGGATACAATTTGGTAGTAGGGCGTTTCAGTTCACCAGTGGAGGTTCTCACTTTGGCTGCTCTCACTAAGCCGTCTTCACGAGGATAAACTTCCACTACTCTTGCAAAGCACCAGCTTAAGGGTGGCAGGTTGTCTTGTTGCACCAGAATCAGGTCGCCAACAGCCAAATTTTTCTGGCGGACAGCCCACTTTGTATGGTGTTGGAGTGTATGGAGATATCGCTTTTGCCATCGGGTACAGAAACAGCTTGAACTAGCTTCCATCAAGTGAGATTGTAGTGAGGGGTCGAGAGATCAGAACTCCTTCAACTCACGCTGTAACTGTTGTGAACTCTTCGGAAGTTAATATTTGCAGTCCGATTACTCTCTTACGAATGGTCTTGGCGATTTTGACAGCAGCTTCCCAAAGGCCACCTTGATGAGGAGCATCTGGCAGCTTGAAATGAAAAATTATCCTGTTGGCCAGAGAAAAGTTTGTGATGGAGTTTTGGTGGGAGGATGACTGCAACAAGCTGCAGACTGTTCGTTAAAACTGAGCAGCTGCCCCGACAAAGTTGGTTCCACAATCCATATAGATATGAGCACAAAGACCTCTATGACATGAATCGAGATAGAGCAGCAATGAAAGTGTCAGAAGATAAATTAGAAACGACTTGTAGGTGAACAGCTTTGGCTTTTCGCAGCTTGCAGAATCTAAATGGAAAAGAACCCAGTAAAATCCACTCCACAGTGGAGAAAATTTGGCTGGGGGGTAACATGGAGTTCTGGAAGATTACCCATCAGCTGGGGTGTGGTTTTTTCCAAACAGTGGAAGCATCGTACACATTTCGATATGCATGATCTAATTACCTTGCGACTGCACAAAATCCAAAATCTGCTGGCCAACATAGCTTGCAGCAGTTGTGGACGAGCTTGCAGATATGTTATATGGTAATGATTCACTAGTAGTTGAACAACATGATGGTCTTTCGGCAGGATAACAGGATGCTTAGCACAAACAGGAAGATTAGAGTTCTCAAAGTGCCTGTCCACCCTAAGCTATCCATCTGGATCAAGGAATGGAGCAAGATGCTTTATACGAGGTGAACATGGTTAGTTGCCTTTTAATAATTTGATTTTGTGGAAAATATCTGTCTGTTGAACCATCTAGCAGATTCTTTTTGTGGCCATGTTCAATTCACCAACAGAGAAAGATCCTTTAAGCTGATGTTCCCTCTTAGCATTGCAAATAAACCTCATTACCCAAGCAAGTACCTGCACACTCTGCATCCACATTGAGAAGTGCTGAAACATCTTCACCCCAAGTTCATCTTGAGTAACAACCAAGACAGCCATGCTACTAGATTTTAGATCTGGGAGAGTTTCTAGCTGGGTGTCAGTGCAAGGTTGTTTGGGCCATGTGGAACAGGGCTGCGATAGCCATTGGGGACCTGCCCCTCAGATGTGATCAGGGGGCAACTTTCAGTCATCAACCCACGTGACGCACAGTCAGCAGGATTGTCAGTTGAACACACATGTTGCCAACAACAAGGGGAAGTCCATTCCTGAATTAGACACACACTATTGGCTACATACAGGTGAGGAGCACTCCTGATCCATGCGAGTGTCACCATTGAATCTGACCATGCATATACTGACATGTCGGAATAGTCTGGAAGGTGAGGCTCATGACAATGATGTAGTAGTTTGGCCTCAAGGTGTGCTCCACAAATCTCAAGACGGGGTAGGGAGACACATTTTAGTGGTGCCACTTTAGTCTTTGCCATAACTAATCTGACTGAAGTGGCATGACCTGAATGCATTACACGGATATAGACAACAGCTGAGTAACCCTGACGCATGCCCCTTATACCAATTAACTACAAATGATTACGACTCATCTCACTGCAACCCTAGTGTATTACTTCTACACAAGTGAGATTCAAACCCCGCGCCGTTTCGTACACTGAAGTAGCGGTCTGCCACAATGCTGGAGGGCGGCCGGACACGTGAATACGAATGGTTGCAAAAGACAGCTGCGTTTCTCATGCGCCCCCCCCCCCCCCCCCCTTCTCCCATCCTTAGAGCCTACAAGCCTTCAGCCGCCTCAGGCCATGCATGAGCCCCATTGAGGATACGCGAAGGCCGAGAGATGACCAGAGGGTGCTACCCCCACTCCGGCCTTGCACCTGAGGGATGTCCTACGCCCTTCCCTGCGGCCGCCGCGACACGCGCTGCCTCGCTATAGTCCATTCAAACTTTCTTCAGCCTTTTGGAATCGAACCTTTGAAAAATCACCCTAGGCATATTATTTCAACCTGTTTTTCCAATAACTTGTATTCCAGAATTATTTAACGCTGTGATTAACTTGTATTATTTAATAAATGAAACTTTACCTTAGTATCTTCTATAACTTGTAATATTTATTTTGTATTAAATATGAATTAAAAACAGCGAGAGCAGCGACATGTTGGCAATGGCCGGTAAGAAATAATTCGCAGTTACAATATTTTTTAACCTCGTTTTTATGTATACTATTTGTAAGTTAAATGTTGGCAATTGATATATTTGTATTGTTAGATAGCACTGACAGAAACACATTTCATTGCTGCAGTTAAAAATATCCGTGCAAATTCCCAGCAGAGCGTGTGTCTCTGTCTCTCTCAGTAAAATTGTACTAATTATAGCAACAATAATGATGTTTGGGATTGTAATTTACAACTGAAATGAGATTTTATTGTTTAAATAACTATTATATGTTATTTAGATGCAGCTACATATTTTAGATGCAATGGCGCGACACAGCTTGTTGCGCGACACTTACTAATCTAGCAGTTTGGCAGACATGGTGTGGAAAGCGTTCTCAATATGGCGGCGGTGGGCGAATATACCCAGTGCATTATGACTGGCAGTGGTGTGGCAACATACAATGAGACTGCGTGTTTCTGAATGAAGCGTGAAGTTCGTACTCTAGTTTTTGAAACATCCTAGTGATGTTACAATTTTGTGATAAATATGTTTCCACGGCCCGGCACAATTGATTAATATACTGTAATGAGTGTTGTAATCGCTGCTTGTGCAAGGGCGTAGCCGCCATTTCTGTCTATGGTGGCTGCGTTTTAATTGTTACGCAGGCCTGTAGATTTCAAGTATGTACAATGTTTTTACATATTAACCATGAACTGATGTTATGACTGAGTTTATTATTTATAATTTCATTTGTTTATCACAATGTTGTACCTTCGCGCTAGGTGTTTGAAACACAGTTGTGTAACGAGCTTATGTTTCTGTGATATGAATGTATGTCACAATCTCAATGAAATACTAGGCCCACCCAAATAAGTTTAAATAGATAATAAAATGAACCTACAAACCAGTAAGTACGGTACCAATGCATGTAAATATTAGCGGAATAAATGTTATGGTAGGCCTATATGTTTGCATGTTCACCACTATCTTTTACGTTTGTCGATGCTACGTAGTACAATAAATACGAGTTGTGTGCTTGAATTTACTATGTCACTTCGTTGAACTGGTTGTCCCTTCGTTTTATTTTTTTATTCCAAACACATATTAGTAACAACAGGTTAAATACTACTGTTGTTTCCGCCACAGTTGTAACAAACACCGCCATGGTAAAATATTGTGTATTATGTGCAACGTCCTAAATATTGTTATAGGCCTAAATAGTGAACATTCGTAGGAAATGGTTTCTGCGATATGACATAATTTCTTGAACAACTGTAAACAGCAACCAATGCATTTGACAGTTATAAAAGTAGAAGTCACATGGCAGTGTTTATGTTTACATGTAGCAGAAGTGTGTGTAATCAGTAACCAGAAGTAGAAATTTGTCAGGGATTCAGAAAAGGCTGAAGTTATCGTAAATCAACTATATATAAGGCAGTGCGCGGTGGTCCTCACCAGTTGTTCCTACAGTCTTCTCCGAGCACCTGGGTGTTGGAGCCTACTACTACTACTAGATCTTCAACTGCCCTTCCAGAGACTGTCGCCAACGACTTAACAATCTTTAGCAGCCACCAGAGTCTGTCATCCTTGACACCACCGTAAGAGCTCTGCAGCCCCGCTATCGGACACTCCAGTTACCAGAACCTTTCTATAGCTACAGTACATACCACACTTAATTTTCTTTGTCTCCTACAGACACCCCATTTAGAGTTAGGTTTACACGTCACTTCCCCAACTAGCTTATGACCAGGTCACCTACACCTAGCTACCATAGGATTACTTCCAACCACCAGTCTACTTGGCAGGAGAGCACGTGTCACCATGTTTAATAAGTTTTTTAATAAATATGGCTTTATTTCTCTTTCCCTCAAATCTCATTCATAGAGTAATTTGTCACCAACTACCGGGAGGACCTTGAGCTGAGTACCGTCGACCGGAAACTGGAAATTATTCTTATTACGAAATTAGCCACAACTGGAGACTCCCCCTCAGGCGGTTCCAAAGTTGAATGCATGCCTATTAGATGGCCATCTATTTTATTCCTACCAAGTATACAGGTACTGGAGGAGTAGACTAGAGGAGCCACAACCACTAGCAACACGTCTCAATCAGGGAGAGGTGGTACATGAGTTGTATCCCTACCGGAGCACCTGGGTGCTGGTGGGGGTATTTGCTTAGGTACTACGGCCTGGCCTTGGTTGGGACCGCACACCCAGTGATAGTCTTGGCAACCCACACAGCTACAATGCTTCTGATCAGCCCGCAACACTGGGGGATAATCTGAAGCACCGTATCTCGCGTTAGCAAGACTGTTGCCAGGCAACACTAATCTAGGGCCATCCGTGTCCGTGGTGCTCCTTTCGATGTTCTCAGTAGTTAAACCCGCTCTATGTTATTTAAGGTGAGGCACGGCACCAGGAGAGAGGAGCAAACCTTGCTGCCAGGCATCTGGCTAGTCTCACCCCACTCACAGCTAGTCGACAAGCCGAACGAGATTGTGCCGCCTTACTCCGGTCACTGGCACCACCGACGTCGACTGTAATTAATCCAGCTGCTTTCCAATCATCACCGCTTATACACACAACCGACCAAAGTGCAACCAAAGCCACATGACTGATCCAGCCGTAGCTAATCGGACATGCGTCAACCCTTTCCTGTTGCATCTGAGAAACCATGGAGTTGAATGCTTAGAAATTTAGTGAGTGCATATGGATTGTCCTGCAGCTCCCTTGCTCTGCCACAGAAGGCAACAAGAACATTGATGCCTCCTACTACCCACCACCTGGTGCTACCACCCGCAGCTTCGCCAAAGGACCTGGATATCGAGACTGTCGATGCCTCCAACAACCTGGCCCCACTGCGAGATGCACCACCCATAGCTAAGGTGGAGCACAGTGATCTGCAGGTCCCTGGTGCTACCACTACAGGAGCCGAGACAGTCGACGCCTCCCACTACGCCTCAGTCAGAGCAATGCCTGTAGTGGAGGTCGACAGCTCTCTCCCTCCCACTGCCTCATCACGGGACCTGGATGTCGAGAACATAGATACCTGCAACTACCCGGCCCCATGACGAGCTGCTTCAGCGGAGAAACGTCCTGCTCTATGGGTAGGAACTCGTGCAGTCGGGGTGGAGGACCTGGGATCACTCCCCCACACTGCCACTACGTGTCTAGTAGCTGTGCTCTCACCATCAGCTCCGACAGAAGCAGACGCCACGACACCGCGTGCTGAGCCTCAACACTTAAGACTTAACAGTATCGTTACAGTGGATTTTCTCTGTAGTTCATAAGTGTGTTTTTGCCCATAATGCTTCTCACCATCTGTAATTTTCCTTGTTCAAAACAGCGTATACTAGCAGTTACAGTTTTTGTCACATGGAAAAAGTATTTAGTAGAAATTTAGTAGAAAATTCTATAATCTGATGCATGACAGCCTAAGGGGCAGGATCACGTTGACATCTTACTAGGTGTTTTTAGTTTGTGTTAGATCAGTCACACAGGCGTAGGGGTGCAGATCTTACGGAGGCGGGGTGTTCAGAATCTGGTGCTTGTCAGAAAACAAATTGAGTTATGTGTATGGACCCGCAATCCATGCAACCTAACGTTTCATTGAACTAACACAATAATAAATTAACCTGCCCTTTATATGTGTGTGTGTGTGCGCGCATGTGTGCATGCATGCATGCATGCATGCGAAGGCGCGCTGGATACTCACAGCTAATTCTAACATGGATGGAATTGATACACTGAGCACACTAGAAGAAGTGTTGTGTTAGGATGTTTTTGAACCTAGTTTCTCTGTTGAAAATCCATTAAAACCGAGGTATAACCTATTGCCAAATCTGAGTGAAGCTCATAAACTGCAAATTAACCTTACTATTTACAACGAACAAATCAAGTATGGTACTTCAAAAAAAAACAAGAAATTATTGCAATCATTCTATGTACAGCAATTGACAGCATGCTCATGACTTGCAAAGCTAATCCTGCTTCCTCAGTGATTGTACATCTTAAAGTGCTGTGTACACCTGCAAATGGATTTAACATAGTAAGTTTTCTGGATGTCGCTCAATTATCCTACAAGATTTTTTCCCACACATATATAATAGCAAAATATTTACACACAAACGACTCTGTGAAAAATAATAAAGAAAATTTTTATATATTTAAAGTTTACCTGTTTAACATTCATATATATTTTTTCTATTTACTTTCTTGTGTACTTCCTCTTAACATACATGTAGACCTACGATGCCTGTCCAGTGTCCTGTCACTTTTAGGTGGTCTTGTTGCACTATGTAGATTTTTCCACTGTGAAAATAGTTTTCAGTCTCTGTTTACAGTGTACACATGTTTTACTTCTTGTTTGGAAAGCACTTATACCTGAGAGTGATTTGATGTTCTATTTCTCCTTAACTATGCGGTACACAGTGTGTTATGTATGATATGTGAAGACTGTTCATAAAATATACCACATGGTTAAAAACTTGCACCTTGGTGATAGAAAAATAATGAAAGTTTATAATAGCTCACTCACCACTTATTCATCGGGTGCGGTGTTTCTTGTTCGACCCCTTCCTCTGTGGTCTGCCTAGCTTATGCGGTGGTTGGTGTTGCAAGGTTAGCCACCAATAAGCTGCTGGGGGTCACCACGGGTTCGAGCGGGAAAAACCCAGGCAACCTGAGAATTCAGCTAGTTCTTTTGGTTAGTTCTCTCCTCGGGGTGCCGCGTTTGATCGCGGTAGCCTTGATGCCGGTCGAGGTACTGGCTGTTAGGCCGTGGATGTCGTGGCCGGTGCCCTTCTCTGGAGGAGTTGGCATTAACTGTCTCATGGTTGCTGGCACAGTTGACATGGTCATCACCTCGTTATTTGGATTGGGCAACACATGTGACCGTGCAGTGGCCCAGGTTGCCATATTTATCCCACCTGGCCTTGGCTTTCCCTTTCAATTGTTCTTGGGTCTTTTGTACCCATTGCGGGCGTGGGATGTTGGGGTCACAAAATTTATGTTCACATTCCCGTACAAATTCGACAGGATCCTTGTGTGGATGGCCTCTGAATTCCCAGAGCTGAAATTCAGTGGCGCAGTAGGACACCGTATTTACTCGTGTATAGCACACACTGGTATATAGTGTGCACCACGATTTTTGCAGCAAGTTCCAGGGAAAGAAATTTTTTAAATAAAATAGTACCAAAAATGTTTGGTACCTTGTTAGTAATTATAGAACAAATTACAGTAAAGTTCCGATTAACCATGTTAATCGGGGCCAAAGAAAACATGAATAAGCACGTTTGTATTAAAAAAACCAGGATAATAAAATTTACACTTTTTTACTATTAATGGAACAGTGATATTAGCTCTAAAAATAATGATAAAAAACAGTACCTAATATACATTTCAAAGCAAACACAAATCACGCACTGTATGAGCAGGAATTAAAGTGCATGATACTTTAAACTGCTATTTATCTTGCACAGAGTATAGTTAATTCGCGGTGTATCGAGTATACACGGCCAGCGCCAGCACGTGCGTCTCCAAGACGGTAGCACGTTGCGTAGTTGTGTGTGTGTCGCTTCCTCATCGTGCACACAGACCCATCCTTTAATGGGGGAGTTAGTTGAAAGTTTAGAATGCAATGCAATAATGACTATAATGGGACTTAAATGAGACAACCTGGCGTTTCAACAATACAGTACAATCCCCATTACTAGAGGTTTATTCAAATTTTTCAGACTTACGCACATGCACATACACACACAAAAGTTTAAAAATTGTGAAATGTTTAAGTTTTTTGTAAGCATTTAAACACTTTATATGAAAAAATGAAACAAAAGTTAAACACTTCCTTTCTTTAAAAAGTCTTTTTTTTTTTTGTTTGGGGCACCTGAATTGATGTTTTTGTTTATAAAACACCTGCTCCAATTTTTTTTTCTAATATTTGTGCCCTTTTATGCTTTGTTGACATTGCAAAAACGAAACACTACAAACAGTGAACAACAATCTTGCCCGAGCGATCGATAAACTGGTCAGACTTGGTTGGTAAGGGGGAGGGGGGGGGGTAACTGAGGCCATGTCCAACATGACAAACATGTTATTTCGTAAGTTTCTCTTCGGGGTGTTGTCGACAGTTACTTGTTTAGCACTCTGGGGGCAACACATTTTTACATTAACAGTGAAAAATCTTTTAATCTAAATTTCATGCTTAAAACGGACATAACATCTACAATCATCACTGGAATGCTGCACATACGTTATAAGAAAATAATATATTATGCAATAACGACTTCAAAAAAATTTGCTGCAAAATATATAAACAAAGCACAACAGTTACTTGCTTTTTAAAACATGCCTAGTGTATTTTATGAACAATTATTTGTTTTAGGAAACATTCACAGATGTATTCATTTTGTATTTTTGCTAACATCCGCTAGATAGAAAATACGAAATCTACAATTTTGGACACTGCCTGAGATGTCAGACGTACTACAACGGGCGAATATGGATGACTCGCATCATCCCCTCGCCGCCCCCTGATCATAGTTCGCTAGCCTCTGCCATGGAAACAAAGAGGGCTTGGCAGAATTATCGACCAGCAACATCTGGGTGTTATAAACATGATGGGGGGGGGGGGGGGGTAAACATTGGCAGCTCTGGTTTTCGGTGTGACTGGATGCCATTAGAGGGGAGGGGAGTGGGGTTGCAACCTACAAATATATTTGACACGTGGACTGAACAGTCACGGGGGACGGCAGAATGGGTGAACTGAAGGGTTGTTGAGGAGAAGGAAGGGAGAGGAGTGATATAAGAGCGAGAGATAAGACAAGAGACAGTTCCGCCACTTCCCTCAACATCCCTTTACTATTTATGGCTAACACTCCCTCTTCCTCTTTGGTTTTCTTTTTCTGTGCACCCCAGAAATGTTATCCTTTATTTTAGCAAAAAAAAGGTGTGCTATACGAGTAAATACAGTAGATCCGGGCTATATATTGAACCTGGATGGTATGCCAGGCCTCTCTGGCATACCTGGCAGTGATAGACTAGGCCGGACCGTGTGAGCGGCTCATCCGGCCAGCCTATGCATGTGAGATGGAATTTTAGGTTGCAGGTGATACACCTAGTTAAGAAAGTTCCTCAACTTTCGCAATTGTGCCAGTTACTTATTACTGGACATTGCAATTGGTAGGATACACAGCCATATTCCAAATCATGTACCATTTAGTGAGTGTCATTCCACCAATCACAAGTGTAATGAAAACTCTTCCGATGATATGTACATTTAAATATAAATCTCCCCGTGCTGAGGCAGGTTTCCGTGTCACTTCTTTGTGAGGTCCTGGGATTTAGGTCCGGGGTTCGAATGCGCTGCAATCTTGTGATCGCTTTCTCCGAAAGCAGACATCATTGTTACACTAGTTAGGCGCTACATTGTGGTTAGTAATCTCGGACTCCCTGAAGTCCAGAAGTTTGCACTCAAATTATTTAGCGATTTGCTAAAAATATAGTGCTGGAGGCAGCTTGTTTAAGCTTCTCCGCTCGCTTCCTTGGGTAAGCTTACGCCCTATGTTTGTCGCCAAATAAGATTTGAAGCAGTTTGAAAAATAGGGCTATCAAGATGGTTACCAAGCGTAACACATGTACATTGGGCGGGGGGGGGGGTGTGCCGCTGGCGAGACCGCTAGCACCCCATGAGAAATGGTATCCTAATGTGTGGTTGGCTTGCCCTAACTGCCCTAGTCCTTACTATTGACATTTAAACCCCATGTTGGGCGCAACATAATATTTGAAGCATTACGGGTTTAATATTAATAAAAAGTCACCTAATACAAGGTGAGCGTGCTCCTTGTATCATAGGAGTTGGTGGAATACTGCGCCCACTGGGGTGGCAGGTTGAGGTTTCGATCCTTGATTGCTATCTAAGGTGCACTAAATAACAGATTGTTCATCTAAGTAATCATCAAAGGGAAGTCACACACAAGTCCTGGGTGTAGCTCTATCGTGGGTCACTTCCCACACTGGTAGGTGAGATTATGTGGCAGGTTTATTGGTGGTGACCTGGGTATAGAATCCCCTATGAACAATCTGAATTTAAGTGTTTTATCGTACACTATGCGGGTACAAGAGGTTGTGGTGGGCTTCTAATATCTCGTTAACGCAGCGGTGATCATGTCCTGGGGAGCTATTGCTGCTTGGGCAGAAAGTCTGTGTAAAGTGTTGGGCGTGTTGGTTTTTGGGAGGGCACAAAGCCAAACACAGCAGTAGGGGTTACCTGTGGTGTCTGTGGTAGTAGAGCTCTTCTCTCCACCATCGACTGCACTGGGGTGTCCGGCTGTGGAACAATGGCCGAGTCTGTTTGTGGTGGAGTCGTGCTCGTACTGCCTGAATAAGGAGGGCAAGGACAAGGGGGTATGACAGTGTATTTCTCCAGGAGGTCTGCGGGTTCTATCCCAATTACTGAATGCCCACAATGTAAAAACAGTAAGTACTCATATGGCAGTCTGCCTTTGACTTTGGGGGGTAATGCAAAACATGACTCACTGTCAGTTGCTTGGATCACTTAAATCATTAATCTCCTCCTCAATTGACTTGAAAGTTCTCTATAACACCACTTTTATGAGCTCGCTTCATGAGGCCATTAAAGATTACGACGATGCAAACCAAACTTGGACGCAAGATGAAGCCTGGTATTATGATGGTCCTACTGTGTTTGTCCAGTTTTACACATATGCCCAACGCGTCTCATCGCATAACTCCTAGCCATTCACTAGCCCAAACTGTTATACAGCGGGGACCCATAGACAGTCGTAATCCATGGGTGTAGGGAGTTCCTAGTGAAGGGCTCTTTCAAAGATACCCAATGCAATACACTGAGCATTACCCTGGCCAAACTCTGAATACCGCTTGGTCTCCTTGTATTTTAATCCAGGCAAACTAGACCAATAAAGTCAAAATGGACGAACTAAAACATGTAGTTCCAAAAGTTTCAGGAATGATTAGGGGTAGGTCCCCTGAACAACGTAAAATAAAGTCCCATCGATTATCGGGTTCTGGGGCGGGGTGTGTGTAATGTCCTTTTTTCTCTCTCTCTCTCCCCCTCCCCCCCCCCCCCCCGAAATCGGAAACATCGTCAGAGAGCAAGTGTAGAGAATTAAATTTGCTTTATATATATATATATATATAGAGAGAGAGAGAGAGAGAGACAGACACACACACATATATATATATTTTTATCTTCAATTGGTTATCTGAATTTATAAGCTACATTTTGAGATTCTGCTAGAAAGCTGGTCATTCCTGTTTTTCATCTTTGAGGGCTATAGCTCTCTGTATAACGTGGTATATGGTTTATTTCTCCATATTACCTTAAATATTATGTATTTATTAATTTTTTAATTAAAAAAAAAATTTTTTTTTTTAAATTTTATGGCTTAATAATATATTTAGCCTAAGTATTTTTAAGTAAATGTATAGGTATATAATAACTATGTATGAAGTATGTATCGTGGAAACCGGTAAGTGGGGACACCAGTTTAAAGAGACAAATTGGTTAACGATGACATATTAGTTAGTTCCAGACATATATACCATGTTTTTTGTTCGGTTCAGCGGGTATATAAAGTGGGTAATATGAAAATGAAGGGTACCACCTAATGTGTCCCGAATAAGCGATGTTCACTGTACATACAGGTAGGTACCTACATAATCATCCAAAAATATGTCTCGTCAAAATAGGAAAAATTGTTTCTACAAAAAATTGCTCATATACCAGGTAGGAGTAAAATAGCGAATAGCAAATTATAGCGAAATTGTTTTAATTGCAAAAAAAGAGGTAGAAACTACTAAGCAAGTAATTTATTTTCAAAATATCTTCAAAATCCATTAAATCTTGATTTTTTTCCACGTCTTCCATTCATATCTGTGCGCTGTTTATACAGGCTCCATCATATTCACAGATAGATGAGCAGTGGATACCTGCCTTCCGGCATCCACATCTGCCACCACAGCCAGTAACACGACAAAAATTTAAATCAGGATGCTGTCAGGAGCTATTGGATACGTTGTTTTGACAGGTTGAGGACTCTACCATTGTCTCGTACCCAACCCTAACGTACTGGATTGAGAGAGTCGTTGTCGAGCCATTGTCGTGTCTGTAAATATACTCTGAAAGAGTGTTGCTTGGCTGCACCTTGGGTCAGTGGCAGTGAAGCAAGATTGGCTTTCACCTTGGTGGAGGATTACACGAAGGAGTTGTATCAGTGATTGTTCAAATTACATTCACTCGGTGGGGCCTGGTACATGGTGCGAAACATCTCCTCTCCAGCTTAGGCTACTGCATCAGGTGTTGATGTGGGATCATAGATTATGTCAGCTATGGCTTTAGTCTCATTTGGCATTTTTAGGAAACACTTCAGGATGGACAATTTGTTTTTGTTGATTATCGCTCATGTTGTGTCACATCCTATGAAAATGTGGATGAACGGAATAGATCCACTAAAGGGTTGCTCCTGCAATTGTCTGGTGGAGTAAACATTGTCCTCAATGTTTCCTCTTCCAGGCTTCATGAAATATATATTTCTGTCTGGTGGTGTGAGTGCTGGTAGTAGGACGAGCAGGTCAAGATCTTCTCCAATAACTACCACAGGCGAATGAGAATTAACATTGTTTAAGCCACACCTTACAATACTACAATCAGTATCTCCTGTAGCGGTACTTGCCTCTACTTCCCTTGCAGTCAACTTCTCAACTAACAACTCAATCAGCTTGGTCTTGTTCTTTTCATTGGCAAAAAAGTTTTTCTGCTGAACAGTGGCCAGAATATTTTCATAAACGTTAACATCTACTGATGTTTTAGATGTTCCTCTCTGCTTCTGTTCAGCATGTTTAGTGGAATTAACGTCTTCATACCCATCAAAAACTACAGCATATATATCTGTGTGTGTGTGTCTATATATATTTATATATGTGAAGGAAATTTAATGCTCTACAACATTCTTCCCAATGATGTTTCTGTAAAACGAAACAGTGAAGAGCTAGAGGGGCAAATTTGACGAAAAACGTGAGACGAAACAACTTTTTTTTTAAATGCTCCGTCTGTGTTAGCGGATATCTCGGAAATTATAACAGATAGGAACAAAATTATGTGCACTATTTTGTAGGGAATTTACACCTCTTTCATTTTTCTTTCATATAAATTTTCTGTTTGAGACACCGTTTTCGATTTGTAGGCGTAAAACTTAAAAAAGGGACCTTTAACCCCCTCCCCACCCCCTCGCGGACCCGAAAATCGATGGGACTTTATTTTATGTTCAGGGGACCTACCCCTACTCATTCCTGAAACTTTTGGAACCTCATGTTCGTCTATTTTTTCCTATTTTGCCTGGACTATTTGCCATGTGGCTGGTTCGCGATGCCGGTGTTGCCTTACGTACTGAAAATAATAACTCAAGATTTAATTTTAATGAGCTCTCCTAACACTTAGGGACAAAAAGGTTATTGATCCATAGAATTGAGAAAGCCCTAGAATTCACTTGTTACATTTTGGTTTTTATTACAATCACGTAATTTGTAAGTCAAGTAATACAGTGAAGAGATTTTGCGTTTAACACACTTAACATAAATATTCACTGTTAATAAAATTACTGTGGAAGTTCAGTTAAAAGCAGTTCAGGTGGATGCAACCTAATTACATTATGTTTTAAAGTAATTTATAATAATATAAATGCTTGATAATTATTTAAATTATCAAAATAATCTTAATTAGTTCTGGGAGTCCTAACCTTAATTAAGGATCGTCCAGAATGGATCTCGTAGTGTACAAGGTTCTCTACTCTACCCAACTGGTAAAAATGTGGCAGTGCTAAGGCCTTACAGAGATTTCCTTAAGGTACCACGTCACCCTGACCTTGGTTTACCTAGAAAGGTAGGGGGTTGGAAGGTTAGGTCGACGTGTAGTAGGTGCTGGCAGTGAAGATGTCTTTGGAGGGTTGGAGGCACTGCAGAAGTAGAGGCCTTCTGGTGGCGGGGTCCTCTGTAGTGGGTGGCATCGCCGAAGATCACTCACAGCTACCGGCATGGCTGAGGACATCCAGCCCTTGTCAGGATACACCAGCCTTCACAGCCTGGGGTATAGCAAAACAGAGTTGCCGCCGCAGTTAAGGGAGTTCCACCTTTAGTCTCGTCCCCGGCCTTTGCAGTCTCAAGGACAATGGGCAACTCCTGAGCCGCCCTGATCGGCGCGGCCTTTTATACTAATTTCTACCGACCATAGGCATTCAGATGGGTGCGGGAGAGTTAGCCCCGCCTCTTAAGCCGATATTACACGATACCTGCAGCCGTACTTGGTTCTTGTACAAGCTTCTACAAGCCCTGGTGCACAAGTTGGTATACCAGCTAATATATGAGCCACCGTGGAAGATTCATATTACACGACAGCAGTTTGCATACTATCATTTGGCACCCTCACTGGATGCGCATTGTGTGGTTTGTAATAAAAATGAACCCCATTTGTAGAACTGCTACCAGTTAGTAATTTGTGTAGGGCTATGAAAAAACTCGCTAAAACATCTCAATATTGCTATATTACTGTTCGGCTTTTATATAAATTGATTGCTTACTAGAACTTCAAAACAGTTAAATAGAATGGTGGATGTAGTTATTTTGTGAAGTGGTTGATATGAGGCAATATGACATTTCACTAAAGAAGACACACTGAAAAGTAACCTACACACAATTAAATATACTTAATGATAGGAAATAAAAAAATAATAATTAATACTGCTGGTAAAATATTCTGTCAACAGTAGACACTAGCACATATACAAGGCAGTCGGTTGATGCTGATGCTCTCCTCTGTGGTTACTAAGCACAGTTGTTTGTGTGTGTGTATGCGTGCAGGAATAATGGAAAGCTAAGTGTGGTGAGACAGAACACAGTATCGATTGGGCTGGGTGTGCACACAGCTTGGTTGTTGAAGGGGTGTAAGCTAGTCACCTTCCTCCCAACTATCACCTTAACAAGGTCGCTTGCAGGTTGTTTGGTCTCATTGTACTTGTACACAGATTGTTCAGAGCGAGAGCGGAAGGAGATGTGTTAATTGCAACTACATTAGGACATGTACCTCTTACCACCATTATGTTGAGAATGTTTAAAGTTTGCAAGGGACTGGGTATTGGACATCTAATACAACTGATTTTCTTACAAGAGGCCAGTGAAAATGTTGGTTGTGCTCTCTAAAAGCTGCTTGGAATGCTGTGTTTTGTTTTTTTTTGTTGTGACAAAGGGAAGACCTATAATTCTGTCTAGGGTATAATTTCTCCCAAAAGACTTCAGCATATTAAAATTAACTAATATTTCATTAAAACATGCTATTCTTACTCTATAAACGATAGAACATGGACATACATTTTTACTTTTATTGGTTGAAGTCGGTTCACAATAACCATTTCACTGTTGCATGTAACAAATATGGCTCATAATTCTGCTCCTAAAACAATGTAAAAGCGGTGCAAGTAAAATTTTAATGCAATTTTTGCATATAGCGGGACAGGGGTGAGTCCAAATTCAAATGACCCCTTCAAAGTGACCATTTTTCCTGGGAACTGTAAAGGTCATAATTTCGAGACTTGGCTGTAATAACTTAACATTTCAGTAACAAAGCTTCCAGTCTTCCCATATTAAGTTAGTGAAAATGGTCTTTATGCTTGCTAAAATTTATTCATTCCACTGTGTTTAGGCTTTTTGCAGACCAGTAGTAGTCCAATATGGCCTTCTGTGTACTACTTTTTCAGAAGACATCTGCCCATGTATTAAAATCGATATTGAACTAAAAAAAATTGTCAGTTTTATGCCAATGATTAAACTTGTACTTGATGCAAAAAAATTGCAAATTTTGATGTATAGATGTTAGGGTACTTCAAAATCAGGACAAAAATCCCCAATTCATCTATGACAACTTCTTCTCACTAACGATCCTATTCCCAGAAATAATGAACAGTCATATAATTGGGGTTCTACTGTATGTTTACATGGTTGTCAATGGCTAGTCCATTGCTGGCAGCACAATAATGGTACCATTTAAAATTGGATGTTAAAGTGTTGTAATGTGTGTGATGATAATGTTCTTGTTAGGGGTGGGAAATTCGATTTATCTATTCCTCGATTCCCTCAATTTTTGCTGTAATCGACATAATCGAGAATCAAGAGGAAGTATGAATTTATTAATTTTAGATTATTTTGATTATTATTGCAAAATATAAGTTTAAAGTTTAATAATTAGGCCTGTGTGAATATACTAACTTTGGAATACCGTTTTGAATAATTAAATATTCGTGTTCGATTCGATGTTGAATATAAATACTTCAAATTTTCGAATATTCAATTTTTTTTCTAAGTGTGACGTTTGCCCGGTTAAGCTGAATGGCACATTGGTCGAGGATTTTGTCGCTAGACCAATAGCGGGGTTTTTAAGTTAGGCTCAACTGGGTTTGGCGAGGGGTATTGGGAATGACTTACACCACCATCCTTACTGGTGCTGTTGTCCAGGTCTTCACTTAATGGTGGCGGGTTCCCCCCACTCTTAAGCGGGTGATTCCAGGCAGCTGATTCACTGCTCCAAAAGTGCGGGTTTGACCATCCAACCGTACCCTGCCTCAGTCTTGTTCACCAACCCTCTCACCATGGGATAGATAGTACTCTGAGCTGGTACGAATTGACGGTAAAAATATACAATCACCACCGGAGCAAGAGCAACTGCTAGGCATCCTAGTTCAGCTTCACTGTCCCGTTCCCCCTGCCTTTCCCTCGTGGGAGGTGCGAGTACTCTCAACTGCCTGGCAGCAAGGAACGCTATGTTTTGCTCCCTACGCTTTTTGCCGTTCCTTACATGGTAAAGTATAGCGTCACCGCTTAACGAGGTAGGGAGTGCACCTTGACGAGGAAACAACTTTACAGTGTATGTCCAGTATTGCCTTGCTAACCCAGGCTCTGTAAGAATCTCCACTGATCTCCCATGCTTGACGGGCTGATCAGAGACATACAGCTATGTGGGCTACGGTTACTCCAGCACTAACAGTGCTCTGAAGCAAGGTAATAACCTGGGATTCCTGCCCCTCCTTGAATGAAGGTGTTACTAATGTTTGTGACTCCTCTGTTCCTCCCCTCCAGCACTAACAGTGCTTTGGCGGTTGGAAAGCAACAGATGGCCGTCTAATGGGTGTGTATAAGGACTGACGGGCCCCTGAGGGGCGGCCGTAGTAAAAGCTTATTCGGTTGTATAAAACGTCCCGGTTCCTGTCAGTAGTACATGGCATAACTGGTTTCTAGCAGGTGAATAGAATGATACTCTATGAAAGAAAATAAGAAGTAATATAGAGAACAAAGTATGTTTATTGAGGGCTCAATAAATATGCGACACGTGCTACCTCCTACTAAGCAGTAGAGCGCTGAAGGTAACTACGCTGGCCAGGTGTAGGAGTCGGATCTTGGTTGAAAGCGGGAAGATATATCTATGCAGTAAAAATATATATATCTAATAAACTGTTCTAGTAAAAGAGGTCTAGAGGAGACAAAGTGAGTTTAATACATGTGAGTGCGTGTTCGATGGTCGTCGGGTTGACTGGTCGTCGATGTGGGGCGCACCCACTGGGGGCGTACTCAAGACTTGGAAGATCTCTTATGTCTCAGCACCTAGGAGTGCTCGAGATGACGCGAAAGAAGAAACAAGAATGACTGCCCGAGCCCGGCAGCATCCGGACTTATATAGGTGAAGCTTGTAGGCTGCCGGCGCGGGCTACAGGGAGGGCGAGTCACCTGCCCTGGTTGGCATGGGAGTTGAAAAACTCGGTTCAGCAGTAGTCAGCGTTTTTGCTTCGTGCCTCTGGTGGCACTCGGCCTAGCCCGAGGCCCGGCCAGCTTGATGGCTCTCGGAACTGAGGGGGTGGGGGCTGCCTGTCGGGTTGCGTAACCTTCAGGTAACAAGAATTCATGTGTAAAATTCTCTGTGTGTTTCTTGCGTCTGTAGCAGTGGAAGTAGGAACCTTTGTGTTGATACATATTCGTTGTTAATTAGTAGTAGGAATGATGCACGTCAAGTGTGAATGTTGATATTTATAACAATAGTTTCAGAAGCAAAATAACATCACGTACGATATTTACCGGAAGGGAAGACAAGGTTTTTTTTTAACAGAGAAGGAATATAAAAAGTAAAGGGTAGTCTACAATTCGGGAATCGTCTTCAATTCAAAACCTAGACAATTTTGACAAAGGCTTTTCATGTTTAAATACTGTGTGTCCTATGGTTGTACATATTTTTGTAGTGCTGAGACTGTACCTGTCAACTTTGGTAAGGGTCTCTTATCTAACATCACCCAGCCTTAAAGAGGAAGCGCTTTGCTGGGAAGCAAAATGGCTCAAGTCTCGAATAGGTATATAACACCCATAAAAGTTTTACAGTGTAAGAAAAATGCTTCTACCATATAGCCAGGTTAGACACATCTATTTAATTGTGATTAGCTTTTCTTTAAAAGTAAATCAAATACATCATATTATGCATATAATAACATTTCTTCTTGAAGGGTTTGTCATATATTAATGCAAAAATACTTCAACCTAAATAATTTTTTCAGCACTTCACAGGTGTAGTCTTGAATTCAGGTTTAAATATTTTCCCCAAGGATATTTTTTTTAGGAAGGGGTCATCTTAGATTCAGGGTCATCTTCCTTTCGGGTATATATGGTATTCATATTCCTAGTAGTTAAAGCATTTGCAGTCAATTTTTGTGAAGTATTCAATAATATTTTGCTGTACAAAACATTTCTTCCATGAAAAGGACTCATAAATACAATTTGCGCTTGGATGCTTTTCAGTTTACATACTGGGAAGTATTGAAACATTATATAATTCCAATTTAATTTATTTCAAAAGACAGTATACGTGATGAAAGAGAAAATTACCCATTACAGTCATTGTGAAGTAATTAATAGTGACTTAATTGCTTTAAAAGAATTCTTTGCTAGAAAATGCAAAAATCATTCAATTTTTTAGGAATAGCAAGAAATGTTGAGTATTACATTAGAACTGCAAAGTTCCTACTCTTTTTCATTTTAATTTGTTTTTATTGTCGTGCACTTTGGAATTGTACAATTTTTCTTGTAACTAAGATAATTGAGAATCGATAATCGAGAAAAAACATTAATCGTCCCATCTCTAGTTTTTGTGGCGGGGGTGGGGGGGGTCCCCTGGAAGACTGTAATTTTATTTTTCACTAGCAAGTTTGTTCATCATTTACGTGCAGGATGTTGACTGGCTTGTATAATACTTTAGAACACACAGTTTGAGAACCATAATTCTAAATTACAATGTGCACATAATTTATGTGGATTTGTTCAGGGAAGCAATTACAAAGATCATTTTTCACAAGGGTATTCTTGGAAGTACAGTGGGTAAATTGTGTTAACAGACCCTGGAGCAGGTGATGATGGCAACAAGGGAGCCCCTGGAGTGGCACTTCAAGCAGCTCGACCACGCTGTTGGCCTCAGCTTCAAATGTGAGTGCCTTCTTTATACTTCATACAATTTGCACAATATTTAGAGCCCCACAGGGCAATCCAGGGTTTGCAAAATTGGAGCTCTACTGTATTTTAATCTCATTAAATAAATATTATAGCTATAGGCATGATTATATGGTGATTACATGTGGATAAAACTGAAATAACACTGAAATGCATGTTGATACACAGCAAAACCCCAAAATTAAAGTTAAAGACGCAATATAATACTAAATTAGAAAAAATACTCTATTATATTGGTAAAACTTTAATTATTTCTTCTAACAAACTATGTTCTTAATTTTTGCAAGATTCTGACCAACTCAGTTGTTGTTGTGGTTTTTTTTCCTTCTTCTTCTTCTTCTCCTTCCCCAATGCTAAATATTACAAATAATACGTAGATACATTTTTAAATACCTATTTTCATTCATTATTTTGAATGTTTATTAGAATAAAAACATTATCTCAGAAATCCTACATTTTAAAAATGAAATAGAGTTAAAAATTAAACTATAAAGTCTTACTCTAATTATAGCGAAATTTGCAATTTAACGCGTGTCCGGTTAGATTGACACATTTGTCGAGGATTTTTCCGCTAGACCGAAAGAGGGGTGATTAACCGTGGTACAAAGGCGTGAGTTGAGGGGTGTTGGTTACTGCGTACTTATACTGTCATCTTGGGTGTATGATTGGTGCAGGTTTCACCCCATAGTAGCGAGCTCGATACATTCCAAAGTGACAATTTCAGTTGTAGACTGCATGGCTCCAGAAGTTCGGGTTGGCCCAGCTGTCTCTTGCCTCAGTTTGGTTTAACAACCCTCTTACCACAGGGTGACATGATGGATGCATACATAAGCAAGGCGACAAGTAGATTACAGTGACCGGAGCAGGCGCTACTGCTTGGTGCCTAAGTTGGGCGGCGCGGTCCCGCTCCTCCTGCCTTTCCTGCATAGGAGGTGGTAATGCCAACCACAGTTTGAGAGTAAGATGAGCTACGTATTGTTCCTTATGTCTTTTGCCACTCCTCACCTTGTGAGGCATAGAGTAAATCGTTTGACAGTTTACGTAATGCACAGTGTAACCCAATAGTGACTTGCTGGCACGAGCTCAATAAGAGTCCCCACTAATCCCCCACATATGCGGGCTGATCAGGGATGCGGAGCCGTGTCGACCACCAAGCCTCTATTGGTTGTGCGTTCGCACAGGGTTAAGTGGCAAACCCCAGGCTAATGTCACTTCAGCACTTTCTTAGAGCTCGAAGTGAGAAATAATCTGAGCTTGTAGCCCCTCCCTATGTGAAGGTGTTTCTAGTGGTTATGGTTTCGCTGTTTCCTCCCACCAGCACTAAGTTAGTGCTCAGGTTGTTGGGAAGATACAGGTAGCCATCTAATGTGGATATCAACAATCTCTTGGTTCCTGTTGGCATTGCACGTCATTTTCCATCTCTAACTGTTAACACAGACAAGTACCGTGTAAATGAAAAGCGGAAGAGTAGTGAACAATGAGTGTTTATTGAATACTCAATAAACATGTGACCCGTACTACCTCCACCAAACCGTGGAGAGCTGAAGATATCAACACTTCCAGGTGCGGGTCACCTGGTTCTAGATTAAAAGGGGTAATAGCTGGTTCTAGACAAATACAAAGTTAAAGTTAAACTGAGCTGAGTAAAATGTGTGTATGAGACAAAATGAAGTTAAATACGTATGTATGTGTTCGCTGGATGAATGGTTGTCGATGCGTATGTAGATCTCTGGAGGTTCCAGCACTTGTAGTGCTCGGGATGTTGCGAGAGATGTTACAAGAATGACTGCCCGAGCCCGGCCACATCCGGACTTATATAGGTGAAGCTTGTATGCTGCGGGCGCGGGCTGCAGGGATGGCGTGTCTCCTGCCCTGGTTGGCGTGGGAGTCGATAAACTCGGGTCAGCAGTAGTCAACGTTTCTGCTTCGTGCCTCTTCAGCGGCGCTCAGCCTTGCCCGAGGTCCGGGCAGCTTGTCGGCTCTCAGCGCGAGGAAGGGGGGGTAGCGTACCTTCCGGGTTGCATAACCTTCAGGTGACGAGAATTCGCTTATAAATTCCTTTTTCCTGGTAAAGTAGGCAGCCAATGTGGAAAATAGTCTGTATACGTTTCTTACGTCTGTAGCAGTGGAAGTAGGATCGTTAGTGATGAGTCGTAATCGTAGTTAATTAGTAGTAGGCTGCAGCACCCGTCAATTCGCCTGCCTCCTCCCCCTTCCGGTTAACTCATTGTGGAACAGGTGGTGGAGAAAGGCGTAGGCCCTCTCTCTGGAAGGTCTAGAATGCCTGGGTAGATGTCGGTAGACGTGGTGAGGCAGATAGCACGAAAAAAAGTTTTCCAGTCAGGTAGGCAAGACCCTTAAGCTTGGGTGGCTTGACCGCTGTAGCGGTGCGTGTTCTGTGCGCTCTGGTTGTTCGATCGGTGAAAATTAATGTGTGAGATGTGGAGTGGTGGCGGACAGCCGGCGACCTTGGTTTTCTCTCTCTTTCTCTCTTTCTTTCGGGCGGCCGTTCTTCTCTGCCCCTTGCCCTGGTGATGTGGCTTCGCTGATATGGCGAAAGTGTTTTTCCCCCGTGTAGCAAAGATTACAGGTTTAGGAAGCTGCGTGTGTCGGATGTCCCACCGGCCTACATTTTACGCATGCCATTGACAAAACCCAGCATATCGCTGGTGGATATTACAAGGCAATCATACATAAAAACCTGAAAGAAGAAATATTTAAAACAATGGTATCGCAAAAGAGGGTAATAAAAGTAGTAATAATTAGAATATGTTCAAGCCTTACTCGTGGAAGGTGGGGAAACGCCACTACTATCCTGGAGCTTGCTGCAGTGAGTTAAGAATGAAAAGGAAAATCTTTCCAGTGAACCTTTATGTCTGTCAGCAAGCTAAATAGTTACATGTGACAGGGTGCTACAAGCATGAATATCGCGGCAAAGTGTGTGTACGTTGGTCACTTAATAACAACATACATAGACACTGCAATGCTGAAATGAAGATAATATCTTACACCTTATTTATGCATAGCAAGTTCTTCGGGAGCTCTGTGAGTTAGAGTACTGAGTCCATATTATCATGTAGGTCTACAGCTAATTTGTACACTGTGTTTCTTCGTTTAAAGCGTTCAGGTAAGTTCTCAAGGAATGTAACGTTAATAGGTGCTGAAAATGCACTTCTACACAACAGCATTCTTCATGTAGGCGATTTAATCTTCACAAATACACTGTAAAAAAGTATTGTAACATTTAGATGTTTACCTACACATCAAGTCAGATTTAAGTGATGAAAAATTATGAAAATAGAAAAAGTTTAAAATGTCATTGTTAAGTCGAAGCCTCAGTCTTCAACTTAATTACTGGCACTGTGGTGAGTGCCTTTACATGATGCACATGTGGTAGCCATTACTGTCACTGTGGTGAGCATCTATTTGTAATGTTACCTAATTAAGTGGGCTATCTGCCAGTGAAAACCAAGGAACCTTGAGGTATAAAGGTATAAAATGGCTATAGTGCACTGTGGTTTTTTACCACAGTGCACTATAGCCATTAATGTTTGATGTAAAGCTGTTAACGGCTGTATTAAAAAATTTGTTAGCACATAGTCAAGTGCTAATTTGTAGGTTGCATCTACCTCTTTGGTTCTTACACTCCCCCCCCCCCCTTTTTTTCGAAAAGGGGGGGGGGGGGTGGCACTTTTATGGAATACTTTAAATTTAATTTAGCCTAGCTTATGATTGTTGTGCTTACTTCAGTGTCTTTGATTTGCAGCTAAATTAAATGTAGTGCACGTGACAGGTTTATAACGAGTCCTTTTTCACGCACATTAAGTAGTGGTTTACGACTACTGCACTGCCTGTAATATTGACTCACTTACTGACGGTCTTTGTTCTCACCTTTGGCTGGCCTCTCCCTCGGATGAAGAGCAATGTGCAGAGGGTACGGCCACATTTACATTTTTGTGGGTCTCCATGATGATTCACTATACTTACCAGGCGTAAGGGCAGCCTTGGCGGTATGCAGGGACATCAGGCATTGTAGAGCAGCTCGGGACATCATGGCATCTGCTTCTGCCGCAACAGATTGGGAGGGCACTCGTTCAAAGGACGTTGAGGCAGTGCGGGGGAGTGACAAGCTCTCCACCCCGACTGCATTGGTTCCCACCCATAGGACAGGGTTTTTCTCTGACGGGGCAGTGCGAGGGAGAAAGTCCTCGACCTCAACTGCGGGTAGCACAGCTCGTCGTTGGACGAAGTCATGGATGGCATTGATGGTCTTGGTGGCCAGGTCCTTGGGCGGGGCAGTGGGAGGGAGGATCACCTTGATCTCCAATGCGGGTGATGTGACAGATGAGGGGTAGTTGGCGGTGTCGATGGTCTCGAAGACAGCGACTTCTTGCGTGGCAAGATGGCGGGACGGAGCACTTCCACGTTGGCAGATCGGTGTCCGGGTTTGCGGGTATTCCTGTGTCGCAGGACCTGGGGACAGAGCATTTCTATCGCAGCTCGACCCCCTGAATGGTGGGTGTTCCTGCGTAGCAGGTTGTTGAGGCGGAGCACTTCCGTCTTGGCAGCTCAACGATCCGGCTGCCGGGTCTTCCTGCATGGCAGGCAGGTGGTTGGGGCGGAGCACTCTCTTCGGAGCTCAATGTCCCGAGTGGCGGGAGTTCTTCGTTGTTGTGTGAAGTGTTCCATGTCAAAGACACTGGTATGTCTTTGGTTACTGCCCCTTGCGATTCTTCCTCTTCCACGTTATCTGAGCTCGCACTGAGCACAGTTTCCGATGGTATAGCGGCATTTTGTTCTTCCTCGTCGGAGCCAGAGGTCAACTTCGTCGAAGTAGGAATGGCCTTGACTTCTGGCTTCAAAGGTTTACTGGGTTGAGAGATAGCTGCTTGTGTGATTCCTGCCCTCTCGCCGAATGTGCTTCCGACCTTTCGCTAATGAGGCTTGATCAGCACAGTGTCTAACGGGGTTCTCTGTTACGTGGGCTCCACCATGACAATTTGGGGCTGAAAGATATTGCTTTTATCATGTTTCAATGCGATTTTCGCAGCTTAGTTGCATGGCATCTAGGGCATTAATCTGACAGAGAATGCACCTTGGTGTTGTTCTACATCTGGCTTCCATGGAGCTACGTAAGTAGGAGCCCTGTAAATAATGATAGGTGTCTTCTCAGCCAGGTCTCGTCAAGGGTCCTGGTTTGGTATCGGGAACTACCCATTGGGTTGGGGGTTAGTCTTCATCTTCGGACTGGCCCAGTTTTTCTCCCTAGGCGTTGTCTTCCCCAAATGTCGGCATGTCCCCTGGGAAGGGTTGGATCTGGCCTCGGGTGGCCTTCCGGATCCTTCCTCGTACATCCTCGGCCCAGTACACGTCTCGCTTGCCTACGATACAGTACGGTTCATCCCACTTGTCAGCAAGGCCAGCGCTGAATCGGTGGCTGGCCTTGCTTAGAGGGTGACTTCGCAGAAGGACGGCTTCCCCTAGGTTAAATTCTCTTATCCCAGTTTACGGTTTGGGGTATTTCTTTAGAATGTAGGCATTCTGGGCTTCCTGGGCGTGCATGGTGCGGGCCAAGGCTGCTTGCCAGATGTCTTCGAGTTGAGGCATTTCGGTACGCTCGCTTTCCCACTGCCAGTCGCCTGGTCGGCGTAATGTTTGTCCCAGGAGAAGGATGCTCTGGCTGGTGCTGACGGCTTCGTTTGTTTGGCGTCGAAGAGCAAACAGTATATTAGGGATATGCTTATCCCATTGCTTGTGATCGTTACCCACACTGATTCGGAGGCACTTTTTGATCTCCTAGTTCTCCCGTTCAGTGGGGTTGGCTTGTGGTTGGAAGGGGTGGTGGATAGTCCAGGTCTCTACCCCCACACCTGACAGGCGGTTTGCCATTGACGCCTCGTAAACTGTGTGCCATTCTCTGTCAACATAGCCTTCAAATAACCCCATCGTGCGAAAATCTCTGTCTCCACTTTCCATACAATTGGGGTGATTTCTTTGCTGGGTAGAGGAAATGCCTCTACCTATCTTGAAAATTGATCTGTTACCACGAGCAGGCGATGTGGGTCCAGGCTGTCTTAGGTCTCTGTGGTTTTTTGTGGAGGGAGGGGGAACCAGGTACGTTTTGCAGTGGCAGCACATGACGCAGTTGCTGATTTACTGCCGGACATAGCGGCTTATCCCGTCCCAATTGTAACAAGTTTTAATATCTAGTAGGGTTTTTCTAGTACCCGGGTGACCAGCTTGGTGATGGTCGTGATGGTGCCGGCATATATCAGCTCGTAGCTGCGGCGGAACCCAGATCTTCCGCTGTATATTGTGTTGCCCGCTACTTTTCCATACAACCTCATCCCATAGTACAAACCGTTGGGGCTGTTCCCGTAGTAGGCGTCGGATGTCTGGATTCTCCTGTTTGCTTCAGGTTATTTGTTGGCGGGTTATTTGCAGTTGAAGAAGTCAGACTTGTTTTGATCTTAGAGGAAATGGGGGGGAGACATATTATCCTCCTCTTCCTCCGCAGCTTTCTTCTCCAATATCTGGGAATGAGAGAGAAAGCGTCTGGCAGGTCATTCATCTTACCTGGGTTATGTTGGACCTCAAAGTCGAATTCAGTAAGGAACATGTCCCACCGGCCAAGCTTGGCTTTTGAATTCTGGGACTCGTATAGCCATTGGAGGGCTTTAGAGTCAGTTCGTAGAATGATGTGTTGCCCTTCTAGATAATACCGATATTTCTTCACAGCCCAGATAACGGCCATACACACCTGCCCAATCGGTTTCATTTAAGCGGCTTTATCCATACGCTATCACATGGGGCTGACCTTGTACGTCTTGCTGGTATAATACTGCGCCCAGGCCATGTTGACATGCGTACGGTTGCAGTATTAAGGGTTTGTCTCATTCCGGCCAATGGGGTTGATGAATATTCTTGAAGCTATTCTTCAAGTCCGAAAATGTTCGTTGTTGTTCCGGGCTCCATGGCCAATGGCTGTCTTTCTCGAGAGTGGATGTAGGTGTGCCATATATTCCACAATGTTTGGAACAAAGTCTCGTAGCCAATTACACAGACCCAAGTACCATTGAAGATGTAGCTTATTTGTAGGTTCTTCCACTTCTTCAATTGCTCATATTGAACTGTGTTGAGGGAAGTTTCCCTCAGGGTATATGACGTGTCCCAGGTAATCTATTGACGACTTGCCGAAGAAGCTTTTTGATAGCTTACAAGTCGTTCTATGTAATTCGAGCCTTTCCAATACTCGTTGCAGATGGACTAGTTGTTCTTCTCAGCTATTAGAATATATTTCACATCATCGAGATATGCAAAACAGAACTTGCCGATGTAACCAGTTAGTACTGCCGCAGACATCAGTCATTGGAATGTTGCGGGTGCGTGTTTCAAGCCGAAAGGCGTGACTCAAAATTGTAGGGCTTCGTCCTCGGGTGTCGTAAAGGTCGTATATTTTTGACTGTCCAGATGGACTGCAATCTCCCTGTATCCAAACTCCATGTCAAGAGTACTGAATATTTTGGCTTTGCCAATATCTTGAAGTGTATGAGACAATTTACGCAAAATCACAATTTTCCGTTCTTCTTAGGTACAAGGACTACGTGTGAGTTGTATGGAGAATTCGACGACTCTACGATCCCCTGGTCCTTCATGTCATTGACCTGTTCCATGATGAGGTCATGATGGCGGACTGACACTCAGTATTAACGTTGTGGACTGGTACGTCAGTTGTAGGTCATATTTAATGTTGTATGGAAAGTGTTTGTTATAGCAGTCCTCCTTGTCCGAAAGCGCGGGCGTGCTCTTCTAGTACAGCTTTTAATTGGTAGAACTTTGGTTCTTAGAGTTCATGATTAATGCTCATTGGATTGATGAGCATCGGCGGAATGTCGTCTGGGTTTTGATCCCAGTTTACAGTAATACAGTTGGTTTCTCCCAGATAAGCTCTACGTTGTCTGTGATCTAGAATGCATTGATGGCGGACGAGCCACGGGCCTCGTAGTATTACTGATTTGGACATGGTTGGTGATACAATAAATTCTGTTGGGGTAACAATACTTTGAACTTTTATATTCTAAGTAATTTGGCCGGTTACATCCAGGTTCACATCGGGTTGCGCCATTCGTACTATTTTGTTCTGTGGTCGTAGTTTGGTGAGTTGGTTTGGCGTTAACCAATTTCTTGTAATAAAATTACCAGTAGCTGCAGAGTCAAGTAAGGCTAGTACCCTGTCGTTATTCGCCTCTACCTCTATGTGTGGGGCTATGGGAATCGGCTCTTCCTCACTTAATCCCTGGAGGATGGGCCCGTGTAAACCGGGGGAGGTGGCCTGCTTCATACCCCGGCGTCGCGTTTCCCGGCTTGGTTTCGGAAGTTGGTTTTCCAGCTGGTCGTGTTGGAATATTTGACGGTGTTTTGTCAACTAGGTTTGGTGGAATGGCAGCTCCTTCTGGTTTTCGAGGGCAGGCTTTGTTCCAGTGGTTCTCCATACAGAACCAGCATTTAGGTATGAATGCCATACAATGGGTTGGGGTTGGTACGTCTTTAAGGTGTGCAACAGGTTTTGCTATTACCTCAGAGTCTCCGGGTGGATAATAGTTTTATGAGACTTGCCTGGGCTGCAAAGTTTTGCTCAGCTTCTCAGGCTCAGTCAACTAATTCCTCCAAGATCATGGGTCTTACTGTAAAGAGTACGTTCCGGAAACTTGGTAGTAACATTGGACTGATGGAACGACTGTAGCCTCGTTGACTCCAGGGAACATACACTGAAACATTTGTTCTTTTCTTCATATGAAGATTTCTGCTTCTTCGATGAGTACCTGGGTCTGGCTCTAAAATGTGTCATTAGCCTAGCCAACACCTCCTCGTCCATGAATTCTACCACTATCCAGTTACTGAACTGCTTCCAATCCGTTAAAAATTCTCCATATCTTTCCAACCTTGTGAGGGCTAGGCCCTTCAAGTGCAATTGGGCATGGTCAACCCATTGTTTTGGTGGCAGGTCTGTTTCTTTGAATTCTTTCTCGCATTCCTGTGTGAATGCGTCTGGGTCTTCGTGTGGGCGACCGGCAAAGTCGATTATTTGAATATCGGCATCTCTACTGGTAGCTGGGTGGCCAGGTTCTGTTCCAGGTTGGATATATATCCGGGAAGGCTTGGATCTGCGGGAGTGAGGCATGTGCTTTCTTCAGCATCTCTCGTGTTGGTAGGACATCGCGGGCATAGAGACGCGTTCGTCGGGCCACCCTGTGCATAGGTGGTGATAGGGTTCACTGCATGTTATGCACCTTATGCCTTGACCGGGGCATGTAACTTCGTTACTGTAACTTGTTGGCTGTTGCCGTTAAGTGGTACAGCAGTACTCTAAACCGTGTGTTGCTCGGGTCTGTTCAGGTCAGCCTATGCAGGCATAATGAAAGAGTTTGTTGTAGTAGGTGCATTCTATCCTTAGTGTGCCATGGCCTGGGCAGTCAGCATGGCTACACTGTCCACTGGATACGTTGTGTTTGTTGTCGGAGTTAACGCCAGTAGCAGCGTTGACTATGGCGTCTGACATGGTGGTGGTTTAGGGTGCCACGGGGTGTTTTTTGGACTCCCCAAAGTCCGCACGACTGATTGTTGGCCCTTAGTTCTCGGGGTATGGTTGTTCTAGTTCATGCCGTTTGCTGCGTACAGCTTTTCATCTGACGCCCCACGTTGAGCGCCAGAAAATCTCTTGATGCTTGACCGGTTAGATAATATAGTCATGACAGTCGACGATTCTGTCCACTAGACAAAAAACGGGGTGAATACGTATGCACGGGGATACAAATAATACCACAACCAGAGCAGTCGATACTGTGTTTGCTGGTTATCAGGTTTACTGGTCGTCGATGGTCAAGTTGCCACAGGGGGCGTACTCAATGCTTCGAAGATCTCGGATGGTCCCAGCACTGGCAGCAGTGCTGTGGGATAACGCAAGAGATGGAAAAAAAATGACTGCTCGTGCCCGACAGCGTCCGGTCTTATATAGTAGAAGCTTGTAATCTGTCGGCGCGGGGTGCAAGGAAGGCGTAGTGTCCTTCTGCCCTGGTTGGCATGGGAATACTCTGGTCAGCGTTTCTGCTTCGTGCCTCCTCATTGGGGCTCGGCCTTGTCCGAGGTCTGGGCAGCTTGTAGACTCTCAGCGCGGGCCAGGGGAGGCGTCGCACCTGCCGGGTTGCGTATCCTCTAGGTGAAAGGAATTCACTCATAAGTTCTGGCAGCTTGTAGGGTAGGCAACGTGTCACTTGCGTCTGTAATGGTGAAAGAGGTACTCTTGGGGATGAGTGGTAATCGTATTAGACTAGATGTATGAGCGGCATGCGTCCAAACTTTTACTCTTTTTTAAATGTCTTGGTACATGCCTTTCCAGATAAACTTTTGCCTAATTGCATTTAAGGTTTTATAAACTCTTTGATGGGCTCCTAAAATGGGTGAATGGAAATATTGAAATACCATGTTGCGTAGATTCTGAGGCAAAACAATTTTTTACTGCCTTTAAGAACGAGGTTTGCAGTGCAAGACACCTTTGATAATTATGTACTGTTTCAGTGCAATACTCTTCTGAAAATTGACAGTCCTCGATTGTTTTGGGTCGAGTGGTTTGAGCACTGACACTGCCCTCCCGTGTCCAGCTGTGAATCCTACCACGCCGTGTCGTTTGGTACTTTGGCCCGGTGGGTTATGGAAGGGTCAATAGAGTGCAGTTTAGTGGTGGGATACCGTCTGGGTGGAGGGGAATCAAACCCCAGAGTGAGCTGATCCATGAGTGTCTCCCTGCTGAGCAGTACACTCTTTCTCAATACAAAGACTGCCAAGATGCGGGACGCCAGTAGTCCCTGGGTTATGTGCAATGAGAGTGCAGTTTAATCGATAATGGAGGTGGGGGTGAACAATACCGATGTAGTGGTGGATTTTATACGTTACAGCCTTGTTGTCCGGCGTTTAGGGATGCATCTCTCGAAGTAAGAAGTTATGCTGGCCTTAGGAGTAACCTTTGGCAGGAGTCGAACACAAATAATTTTTGGCGATGCTAAGCAGAGAGATACGCGTGTTTTGGACCGCTTTCTTCTCATTCCATTTGGGAGATGCTATGCTCGGTAGAGGTGTCTCCGGCTGACGATAGCTTACGCACTCGGACTCTGGCCAACATGCACCTAAGTATGTGTTGAGTTCAGACTCATGATCAATTGGAATAAATGGAGAATCGGGCTGTTGTTTTAACTCTGGGTCAGCTGGAGGGGGCGTGTCCACTTACCCTGGACTTCTGTCTTAGCTTGTAAGATGCTCAATTTATGTCGAGCCTGCTGCCCTTGTCATTGAATGCTGCTCTTAATCCCACCTATCTTACTGGGTATTTGAGATTACACTCTACAATCTGGAACACCACAATAATGAACAGGGAAGTAGTCGCTATAAAATGAGGTAGTCATGTACTTCAGATTTAACGTTACATTTTACTACTACGTTCGTGAAAACAGTGGGGGTCGTGATTTGATTATAAACTTTAGCTAAATTGGACTAATAGTAACTATACAAATTACGTGTGGGAAGGTCAGCATGTAATGATAGATTAAAAACCAAAAGAAACACACACTCTAAGTTCGCTTTATGCAATTCACATCGTAACATCCGTGGTGTTGTTTTCCAGAAGGTACATCGCAACGACCTGTTAGCGTGGAGTTAAGGGAGTAACTGGGGTAAAAGGAAGTGCAGTACGAGGCGTCGTGGATTACCTCTGGAGAGATGGGGCTGCCCTTGCAGTTGGCTGGTGCAATAGTGGACGAGCCTTCACAAGCTGCAGGAATGGTAGAGCCTTCACAAGCTGCAGGAATGGTAGAGTCTTCACAAGCTGCTGGAGTGGTAAAAGCTTTCACAAGCTGCTGGAGGGTTGAGCCTTATCAGGCTGTAGGAGAGGAGAGACAGAGAGAGAGGTCATGTGCAGACCCTGGGAGGTGTTTGCTGACTTATGCGGCCAGCGAGCCCAGCGACTCTGCCAAGAGGCGTGCTCGTGCCTCCTTAAATAGTAGAAAACCCTGGCATCAGCAATCTTCCGGGAGTGCGGGAGGATTGTGACATTTCGTCGGAGGGGTAGGTTAATCAGGGTAGCGGCGAGCACCACGCATTTCTTATCTCCCCGCTCTGAGGCGACTATAAAGTTACCACATCGGTCCGAGGCTGGCGGGTGTCACGTCACAGGGCAGCAGAGGTGCTGCAATCCTATGGTGTCGGTGGAAATTCCTTCTCAGATAACCTCAGTGTAGTGGTCCGTCGGGTAAAACAATCTTGACTAAAAGGGGTGGCGCTCACATGCCGGATTTTGAGCAGGCAGTACAATCTATAATTAATTGCGTTAATTGTTTTTAATTCCAAGGCTGTCTTATACGTAGAGTCCATTCTATCGGTATGTTAAAAGTGCTCTGCTACTGTTTCTGACTTGCCCCAAGCTCTTGCTTGCTCGTTGATGAGGCAAAGTTGCCCGTAGAGATCGCAGTCATGCTGCGCAGCAATGTGGTATGCGTCAATCTGCCACCTCCTGAAGCAACGGAGACCCATCTTAAATGAGGCCACTTTTACTTCAGGTGTGTGGTGACAGCCTCAATTAGATCACTGTGGTTCCATCTGTAGGCGCATGCCTTTTTCTGTGATTTGCGTGGCCAGTTGTCTGTGTTGAATGCACCCATACCTGGGTCACACAGCATCTGTTTGCTATCAGCAGGTTAACAGCCTCTCCATCTCTTCCACTTCTGCCCCCCCTCCCCCCCTTCCATCTCTGGTGGTGCAGGTGGCGACGCATGAGATTCCATCTCATCTACTTGCTGTCTTTGTTTCTTCACTTTTACATCAGGAGGAGAGTTTGGAAGGGAAACGTACAGGACCAGGTCATTTTTCTTTCGAACCCTGACCTTTCTATTTTGAGAGCATTTCATATACCAAGAACTGAATAAAAGTTATTTGAAACAGCGGGTTGTACAATATTTGTTTGCACAAGATTTTTAAGTTCATTACATTTTTATCTCTGTCTTCAAGAAAAAAAGTGTAGCTAACAAATTTTTGCAAAATAATCCCACTTGCAGAGGATTAGTAACAGGGAAAGTTTACAGAGGCCCCTGCGGGACAATTTTAACTGGTCTGTTTTTCAGCCAGTGCTGTGGCGCGGTAATCCATTTACATATTAAAAAGTGTGAGCTGTTACAAATAAATATCATTACGCCCTACAAGGCACCAAAGTTTCCTAATACAAGTTTGTAGAGAAAGACATAAGAAAGCATACTCTTTCAAAGCACACACACACACGTTAACACAAGACACTCAATGGTTAAAATGTTTGTGTACCATTTGTACGTGAATTACTTAAGGCTAGGTTTCAGCCATTTGCTGCACACTGTATCATTGCAGCTAGATATCTATAATGGTATATTCGGAAGTATTTCAATTGTCTATATTTCATTCAAGGATAGTAAGTCATGTAATATTTGAAAGGTCATATATTTTCGTTTTTCCAAATTTATTATTTTTATTTCCCCATTTCATCAGTAGTAACAGACGTCATTGGACGATAGCGCATTTTTCCTTTTCACTGGTTAATAAACTGAAAACATCTCCATCGCAAGCCACGACATGGTGAAACGAGGAAAATAACAGAGGTCACCTTTAGCTGACGTGACCGACTGCTCGAAAACAATATGTTTTCAATGAGGAATCTTTCAACCAATATATAGGGAAGAACAACCTCTGGTATCACAACAGTTCATCGCAGCACGATCGTTTGTCAGCTGTCAGTTGGGCAGCCTGCAATGAGTGATCACAGTACTCGCACCGACCAACGCCTGACCTTCCTTTGTATTTTGGACATTTCAGTTCAACTATTTATTAAATTTATTTTTCTGTCGGTGCGAGGAGTCAATAGGGCGCCAGAAGAGAAAGTAAAGTAACGATTCTCTCTCATCTTCGTAACTCTTGAAGTGAGAAGTTTTGTTTTACGAGATTTTTTATTTTTTTTTAATGATCATAAATCTCCAGTAAACATTTAACTTTCTCTTTTATTTATTGGCAATCCTGGTATCAACAAACTTTCATTATTATGTAGTCAAAGTCTCCAACTCACGCTGAGCTAGTTCGTTGGTGTTCACTGAGAACTATGAGAGAGTACAGGACAGTAACCTGTTACAACACTTACGCTTGGTTACGATATTTTCCTTCCTCTTTCTCTCTACTTGACAGTGGTTTAACACAGGTTATTATTTCTTACATACTAGGGTACATACAAGTAATTTGCTTCTCACAGCTTTCTAAGCTTCTGACATGGGTTGGTGTAATATTCTTGGCACCGGCCTCAATTACTCTACAACACCTAAAGGGGCTTTCACAAGCATGACATTTACGTTTTTACAGGGAAGAGAAAAGTGTACTTCTCTCAGCAAGTATACAATATTTAAGTAACAACATATTCTCTCCAATATTACATACTGGATTTGGAGGTTTTCTTTACCTCTGTTTAAATATGCCTAACCTACATATTCAAAACTTTTCCTCTTTTGAGGTCACGTGGGTTTACAAATCTTACTTTCTAACTCATAATTTCTAAACAGGTTCATTTCGGCTTGAGATTACTCTCAGTTAATATTATGGGTTAGCATAACAATTTTAAACATTTTCACACTTGTTTATGTGGGGTGAGAACCTTTTTCTCTTACTTTCAGGACACAGGGTTTATTTAACTCATCTGAGAGCAGATACTATTCTTTTTGCCGTGCTACTGGCATCTTGTATTACGCTTATGTTTACTATTCTCAACGCTGATGCTTTTCTCAATCTACCAAAGCTAACTCTAATTCTTACAGAAATTTCCTCTTTAAGGAAAGTTACCTCTTTCTGTACCACTCTCTGGGCTAACACATTTAATTCTCTCTGACAAACTAATTTTTATTCTCGTAAGGGTTTCAGTAAAGAGTACGTTTACATTTTTCTACGTTAACAAGGGTTTTCTGGGTACATTTCGCTACTCACAATTACGCTTGAAATTATTTTTCAACAGCATACATAGTTCTCTAGCTAGCGTCACACGGTTGCTAATTGTACTTTCACGTATTAATTTTTATGAAGGTTGGGAATTTCCTGGGCGGCGGTTACAGCATGCTCACAGCAAGCTCTCGCCTCATGTTCTTACTCAAGGTTACATGGGTTCTCTAATCTAAGTCGCCTAGTCGCATTGGGAGGAATGGTGAGGGGTACATTGTGTCTGTTCATGGTCCTGCTGATAGGCTTCGATTCACGTTCACACTTCCTATCAGTGTTTGCGGAGTTCTGTAATGTTACATTAATTTCATCATGCTAGATTTCGTAAAACAACCAAAATTTTTCTGTTTTGTACTTTATGCATATGTTATTTGAGCACGTGGAGAAATTTCGGGTAATACAACATTAACTTCCCAGTCTGCTTTCGGGTTTGATTCTACGTTAATTTTCCTCCGTAATTTTCTAGCAAACTAGGGGCCAAGTTCTTATAGTAAAAAAATTATTTTGTTATTTTTACGTTACTAGTGCCCATTGATAGGAGGCAGTGCACATTAATTACGGCACTTATTAATGTGTGGGACCTAGGTTCCTACCAATGCAATTCTTGAATTCTCGACCTTTGAGAAAAAAATCTTAACTAACAATTATAGGCGTATATGATTGTTACACAATACTCTTGTGAGGGGTTTGGGGGGCAAATACTTTCGTTGCACTGCCTACTCTATCAGGTTAGGATTTTTGCATTTTGGGACGTCTTTTGTTACCTAACCTTGCCTACTAAGCTAACTAACGAGCTCTTGCACTCTTTTTCCTCTCCGCGTTTCTATTCTATCACTCCCTGCCAAGTTTGCTGTAGCTTAAGAGTTCTGGCGAGGGGCGTGGCAGTTCAGATTCTGGCATCTGCCAGGTACTCACTCAGATTATGATGCTGGCACTGGACGTTGGCACTTGGGGTGGCGTGGCTTCGGTGGATGTCCTCGCTTGCTCTGAGCTACAGCGGGGGTGGCAGGCCAGCTGTATTTGATAGGCGCCCTCCAGTGCATCTCCTGGTAGTGTCCAGGAATGTAGTGTGTGAATCTCGCACGTAGTGGTGTTGCTCGTGATGTGGAAACTGTGGCACGCGCCTGCTTAGGAACGGCTGCCTGGTTGCTGGGGGCGCCTGTTGACCTCGTGGCTCTCATGGCAGCATGATGATGTTCCCGTGCTGCAGCTGCACGTGTGACCGGTGCAAGGTACTCACGTACACTGTCTGCTCCAGGCGATGGAGGGGCTGCCGCAACACTCACGGGCATCTGGTAAATTGTGTTTACTTTCTGAATGGCCCAAGCGTCTGATCTCTCCACCTCTCCAGCCAACTGTTCTTGCTCCACCATGCCAGTCGCCATGTTGACCAACATTCCTGCTGTTGTCGAGGATGGTGGCAAGCTCTCATCCTTCTCGTGTCCACTTTCTCCATTCTTGCCAAGGAATGGGTAGGATGGGTAGGACAGCAGGGTGCGTGACCTAATTTCCCTATTCTGGAAGGGTTCCACTGTCTCTGGGGGTGGGGTTGCCACTACCGATCCTGGTGGGAGCGGATACACAGCTTCGTCCAGGTCGTCGTCCGGAGTGGGCGTTTCTTCCACTGTGAGAGAGAAGGCCGGTGGGGACGTGTTCGCCACGTTGCGGTGACGTCTCGCATGTTTCCTGGCGATTAACAGCCGGGGGATGGGATAAGAAGGGGGACAAGGGGAATTTGCGGTCTTTCTGCCATATTCTCGGGGGTGGCTGGAGGTTCACGTGCCTCCTGTAGCGTCTTACTAGCGGACTGTCTCATCTTTATAGACCTGTCTGTGGGGCTATGCTAAAATTGCTCAAGGTTTGAGGTTTCATGGGGGATAACGTTCTTCGGAAGTTCTCCCTTGGGTATGTGGGATAGGACAGTGGAGGGGTTGTCTCTACCCTTCCCGAATCCGGCGAAGTCAATCTACTAGCTCGAACTTGAGGGGGGCGCTTCGTCCGCCTCTGGGGTGTCCAGGGTTCGGTTCCCGCATGGGATCCTGTCCCTGCTATGTTTGAGTGCATGCCGTGACATTGACGGTTGTGGGTTCGTTACTGTACACGGGCTGGGGCTCACGTAACTTTTCTGGAGGCTTAGCGGTCTCCTATTCGTCATGTTATGGCTTGCTTCAGAGTTCCCATTTCCTCTGTGGGGGAAACAGGTTTCTGGGTTATGCAGCTGCGTGTTGTGCAAGCAGGGAGGAGAACTGCGAGTCTGCTGGGGTTGCAGCATCGGGCAGTCTCGGTTGAAGTACCAGCCTGGGCAATGCCAGCAGCCTGGCCAGGGGGCATCGGGAGACGACACAAGTTCGTATCTCGCCCTGCAGGCGGTCTGGGGAAGGGGGTAGGGCCGGCATCCTTGACGGCGAGTGCCACAGGGGTCTTCCCGGGTAGGAGGTGGTCATTCATCTCGAGTTCCCGTGCCCTCTCGGCCAACTCTTCTATGGTCTGCCTTCTAGGGGTTAATAAAAGATTTCTTAACAAGGGCAGGAGGGTCGGGTTATGCATCTGACCCTCTGCCCTTCTGTCTGCTCTGGGTAGACTTTCTTATCCAAGCTCTCCTTTTGTCTAATGAAAAGCTCTACTTCCTCGTCGGGGCGTTGCACACGTGAGTGCATGTCAGTTATATTAGCCCGGAGAGAACTTCATCTCCTGTAAAATGCCAAACCAGTTGGGATGTAAATTCGGGCCAACCTTCTATAAATTCCCCGTACTTATTTCACAAATTTCTGGCGGGTCCACTTAGTTGGTGGCGCACTGGGATCATCCACTGTTTCTGAGGGACGAGGTATTCCCTAAATTGCCGTTCAGATTTTTAAATAAAACTCCTCCTTTGTAGGGTTTTCTATGGAACTCATGCAATGTAAGCTCGCAGGGTACAGCTGGGGTGATCGGACTATTCCGTTTTGCCGGGTTGGGAGGTTTGTAGGCTTTCTCCCACTTCATGCTTCACATTGGTATACTTGACCGGGGTTCTAGATACGTTCATCCATCTGCTCTATACACCTGTGGTGAAAATCTTCGTTGCATAAAATGCAATGGGCGATAAATTGCCCATTTCCTTTGCATTTGGGCCATTGGCAGACCCTGGCGTTGTCCTGCCTACAAGACTGACACCTGTACTCAAGGCCTTCTGTGTAGCGGGGTGTGTCGTCCCATCCAAAACACGTAATGGAATTTGTGGTGGCAATAATTGCACATAATCAGGTTTGTGCCTTTGCCTGTGCACGGCGGTATGGGGCACGGCGTGTTACTAATCCCGGCAGTATCTACTTCGGCTAACGCACCTCACGTTTCCGGGAGACTCACTTCGGAGTCGGACATGTTTGCTAATGGGTGTTACGGTGTTTTTAATTCGACTCCCCAAAGTCGGGTGCTGGCTTCTCTGCAATGAGTTGTCAAGGGGAGGGGGGATGACTGGCTTGGTCCTAGCTCTCAAGTCTAGTCTACCTGGAGCTACTTGGCCCCACGTTGGGCTCCAATTGACGCACAGTCAATGCGACCAATGTGGGTGCCTAAAGCAGGTGGGTGACTGGCGTGGTCCCAGCTTTCAAGTCTGAGCTACCTAGAGCTGTTTGGCCCCACGTTGGGTGCCAATTGATGCGATTCCATTGTTTCGGGTGGAGTGGTTTGAGCGCTGACTGCCCTCCCGAGTCCAGCTGGGAATCTTACCGCACCGTGTCCTTTGCTACTTTTGCCCGGTGGGTCATGGAAGGTTCGATAGGATGCCGCTTATTGGGGTGATACCGTCTCAGGGGAGGGGAATCAAACCCCAGAGTGATCTGAACTGTGTGTCTCCTGGCCGGGGAGTACACTCTATCTCACTACAAAGGCTGTCAAGATGCGGGACACCAGTAGTCCTGTGGTTATGTGTAATGAGAGTGCCATTTAACCAATAATGGAGGTGGGGATGAACGATCCTGATGGAGTGGTGGATGTTATACATAAAGGCCTTGTCGGCTGGTGATTAGGGACGTAATTCTTGAGAGAAGAATTTACGCTGTCCTTGGGAGTAACCTTTGGCTGGAGTCGAACCCGGATAATCTGTCATGAAGCCAAATGAATGATACACGTGTTTCAGACCGCTTTCTTCTCACCTGATTTGGGAGATGCTATGCTCGGTTGATGTGTCTCCAGCTGACAATAGCACTCTGACTCCGGCCAACAAGAACTTAAGTATGCATCGAGTGCGGACTCGTGATCAATTGGAATAAATGGAGAAATGGGCCACAGTTTCAAATCTGGATCAGCAGGAAGGGGCGTGTCCTCACTCTGGACCTCTGTCTCAGCTTGTAAGACGCTTAACTTTTGTCGAACCCACCGCTCTTGTCGTCAGATGCGGCTCCAATCCCACCTCTCTTATTGGGCATTTGAGATTACACTCTATGAACTAAAGCACCGCAATAATGAACAGGGAACTAGTTGCTATAAAATAAGGTAATCATGTACTTCAGATTGAACATAATATTTTATTGTTATGTTTGTGAAAACAGTGGGCGTCTCGGTTTGATTAAACACTTTGCCTAAGTTGGACTAACAGTAATGATTTAAATTACACAGGTGAAGGTCAGTTTGTAATGATATATTAAAAACCAAAAGAAACTCTCTCTCTTTAAGTTCACTTTATGCCATTCGCAGCATAACTTCCGTGGGGTGGTATTCCAGAAGAGACATCGCAACGACCTGTTACTGTGGAGTGAAGAGAGTAACTGGGGTAAAAGGGGGTGCAGTATGAGGACGTCATGGATTACCTCTGGAGAGATGGGGCTGCCCTTGCGGTCGGCTGGTGCAGTAGTGGATGAGCCTTCACAAGCTGCAGAAGTGGTTGAGCCTTCACAAGCTGCAGAAGTGGTGGAGCCTTCACAAACTGCTGGAGTGGTTGAAGCCTTCATAAGCTGCTGGAGTGTTGAGCGTTCTCAGGCTGTAGGAGAGGAGAGAGAGAGAGGTATTGCACAGACCCTGAGAGGTGCTTGCTGACCACGAGAAAGTAGTAGAAAACACTGGCATCAGCGATCTTCTGGGGCTGCGGGGGTATTTTATCCATTAATCTCAGGGGTAGTTTTATCAGCATAGCTGCAAGCGCCGCACATTTCTTATCTCCCTGCTCTGAGGCGATGACAAATTTACCATCTCGGCCCGAGGCTGGCGGGTGTGATGTCACGGGACAGCAGAGGTGCTGTGATCCTGTAGTGTCGGTGGAACTTCCCTCTCAGATAATCTCAAGGTAGTGGTCCATCGGTTAATACAATCTTGAATAAAAGGGGTGTCACTCACATGCCTAATTCTGGATGGCCAGTACAATCCATAATTAATTGTGTTAATTATTTTTACGTCTGAAACTGTCCAACACGTGCATTTAAATTCGATTGGCACGTGAAAAGTACTCTGCCACTGTTTGTGACTTGCCCCGAGCTCTTGTTTGCACATTGATGGGGCGTAGTCGCCTGTAGAGAGCGCACTCATGCTGCGCAGCAAAGTGGCATGCTTCAAGTTGATCAGTAATGCTATTGGTAAAAGGGTCTGCCTTCTAATAATGGGTCTCAATATCTTGAAAAGCTTATGGGAAGTCTGTTAGCAAAGCACTACAAAAGTTCTTTTCCTGTTTACAAATTGTTTTCTCAGGGTAGTTCTCATACAAGACAAGGCATCCACGACAATGTTTTGTGTTCCTCTGATATGCTGAATTTTGATTTTGAGAAAGGAAATTTTGCTATCCAATGATTTTGTTTTCCTAACTGTTTAGGATGGGCTAATAACAATGACAGTGCCTGATTGTCTGTTTCGAGTAGAAATTCTTTGTATTCCAAATATTGCCTAAACTTATTGATTCCAAATACAGTGCCAAACACACTAATTCATATATGGGTGAAGCTTTTCTCTCCTGATGTGTTAAGGTCCGAGAAGCAAAAACGATGGGCTGCCTCTACCCATCTCGTTCTTGAGACAGTACAGCACCGAGTGCTGTACTGTCTCAAAAAAATCAGCTGTCCTAAGCACAGGGAGGCTAGCATTAGCTTGTTTCAAAAATTCAAATGCTTCTTGCTGTTCTTCACCCTGTATCAAATTTTGCTCCCTTCTTCCTGAGAGAATTCAGAGGTGTAACGTGTTCAGTAAATTTAGGGATGAATTTAGAATAAAAGTTTACCATGCCTATGAAACGTGAAATAACTTTTGCGTCTTTGAGGGGAAGGAAATTCCTAATTGATTTTGTTTTGACTGGGTCAATAGAGACACCCTGTTTAGAAACTAAATGCCCCAGGAAAGAAATTTCCTTAACTGCAAACTTTACCTTTTTTAGGTTAGCTGTAAGACCTGCCTTACACAATCTTACTAAGACTTCTTTCAAATGGACCACATACTGGTCAAAATTTTCAGAATACTTTATTTACTAAGTCATCGAAGTAATTAAACATATACTTAAACTTAACATCTCCCAAAACCTGATCAAGAAGATGTGTGAGTACTTGGGCTCTTGTAGCTAAACCAAAAGGTACTACTTTGTATTGCAACAAGTTCCATGGTACACAAAAACCAGTGACATGTTTTGATTATTTCGTTAAATGAATTTGATGGTATGCAGAATTTAGATCAAAAACACCAAAAATTTAGCCTGACTAAACCAGTGAAAGGCAGAGTTCAAATTTGGTAATGGTACACTTTCAATATCTACCTGTTTATTCAGGACTCTGTAATCCACCACTAAATGATGGTCCTTCCCCTTGGGTACCAGAAAAGCTGGAGAAGAGGATTTGGACGGTTCAATTACCTTATTGTCTAATAATTCCTGAATTTTATTTCTCATTATTTCCATTTTTTGAGATACAAAGTCATAGGGATGTCGCTTAACAGGTTTGGAATCAAACAGCACAAAATTTCTTATGACCTTCTGTTTTTCTGCATCAAGATGACTTAGAGCTAGGGAACTCAGATTGTTACTAATTTCACACTTGTACTCCCCTAGTCTCACTGGAATTAGAAAATGGAATGATGAATTGTTTATTAAATTTAAACCTAATGGACCTTGCTTGTATGTCAATTACCATACCGGTTTTTGAGATAAAATCTGATCCTAGGATGAGGTCAGTTCCTATAGTGTCACATGCTAAAAATGAGAAAGTGCATATAAACAAATAAGTTTTAATTTCCAAAACAGCTATTCTGACTGTCAAAAGTTGGTCTGAAGTAATGACACACTTTGTGTTTACTGGCTGTGTACTTTTCATATATCTCTCATCATGTAATTTCTTAAAAACTGAATCAGAAATAAAGCTACGAACAGAACATGCATCAATAAGGCCCTTGATTTCAAGAGAACCTAACTGCATGGTAAGAAATGGAAAAAATTGTTTGGTTAATGGCTCAATATTATGGTACTTCCGATTTTAAATATAGCTGTTTCTCTTGCATTTCCTAAAATTTCTATTACTAAAACAATACCTCTTATTTCCTAAATTATCTTCAGCAAAATCTTTTATATTAGACACTGACTGTACCTTAGTATGCAATTTATTTTGGTTTTGTACCCTTAATTTCTTTGAAATTTTGTGTTTTTAGTTGGTCTAACCTTTTTCTTTTTTTGTTTAGACCATGCCCTACGTGATTTTTCAATCTGTGTTTTTTCTTTTCTACTTTTCCTGTAATTTCTTGCGCTATTTTCTGAAATTGCCTGGTTGCTTTCAATAAAAGCATACCTTGATTGCCTACTAGTATCTGACTGGTTCTTGAATTTATCTTTTATACTAGCACTAGTTGATTCCTTAATATTAGCCCTATATTTCTCATCCTATTTTCCTTCAAAATGGAATGTGATTTTTTTATGAAATGGAAGGATGACTTCTCTCTAGACTTGTCTGCAAAACCTACATTTATTGAGTTAATACATAATCAATGTAGGTCAGCAAAAGTATGTGGCTTATTAGCATATATATTGCGTGAGCGCTCTGTGGGGTTTAATCCATCAACAGTGATTGCGACTATTTAAGCCTCGGACACTGTTAAACGTAAAACCATAGCTGCTCCCTTATCATCAGCTATATAATTGGCCAAGGGCTCGGAGTGTTGCTGTAACCTATTAAACAATTCCAGCCTAATATTTACAAGCATTCTGGCTGGAATAAAATAATCCATGATATCTCGATGATACTGTTCAAAAGTAAATTCGTTGGCAATAGCCAGTGTTGTTCTGTCACTTAAGGGGGAACGAGTGAAGTGGAAATAATTTCTAGTAACTGGTTGTTTGGAATGTTACCTTTTTGTTTAATTGTAACCAATTCAGGTAAAAAATTTTAGTAATTGATGAATATTCAAACCATCAATTTACAGAAAAACTGCCAAAACCCTTTCGAGTGGATGGGAAAGTTTCCCATATGCCGAAAATGAAGATGCGGCATGAGGGGTTATTGTAGGATGTGGCTGAGACTGTTGGAGTGGAAGGTGTGAGATGAGGTGATTGATTCAAACCAGCACGTGTTTGTATGCCAAAAGTTTGGTTATGTAAGTTTGATTGGGGTTCAACTGGTGAATGTGTAGGAATGGGGGTTGTGAGTGGTATTGTGGAATGGGAGGAGGGGTGAATAAAGTTAGGGCTAAAGTGCAAGGCGTGGTGACAGGTCGGGAAGTTACAGTAGATTGTTGTGAGTGAGTACATGTGATTTGTAGGTCGCCCGATAGGGAAGGGGTTGGTACTGTGGACTGAGGGGTTGGAATTTGGTTATGGGGTTGTTAATGGTTGCTGGGGTGTGAGCAAACTAGGGAGTTATAGTAACAGGATTTTGAATTACCTGATCTTTTGCCACGACATTTGTTGAAGGTTGGGTACATTGAAATGTAATATGGGGTGGTTGGGGGTTAGGGATAAGGGTGGCATGTCCGATGTGGCCCCCCGCTTAGCTTTTTTACGTTGGTGGAAACTACCACCACAGAGGGGAGGTTCTCCTCATTCTGTTGCGTTCTTCCCTGTGCTGTTTCAGAGGGTAAACACACTGATGAGGTGGGAATGGGGTTGAGTAGATTTAGGGAACATTTTAAGTGAGCAGCTGATATGGGCGGGGAGGTGGGTGTGGTAGATGTGAGTAGAGATGAAGAGCCGGAAGTCAACACTTCCACAGAGGCTGTGTTTGGTCAGGAAGCCCAGTGCACGAGGCAATGGAGCGAGCTGTCCAAGGCTGATGTGGCTTTCAGGAGATCCAAGCAACAACTGGCATTTCTCGGCTGGTGAAGCTGTACATATTCCTCTTGGCTGAGGGTTCATCGGGCCTGGAGGGGGGGCTGTCTGCAAGCGGCCATTGTAGTACTGAAGTGCCCGTGGCACTATGTCTTAGCGCGCCCTTCAACTATCTGCTCCCTCGGGGTTGCAGCGATGGCTCGATCACTGGCTTATTTACTTTTGACTTTTCTCAAGGGGAGACTAGACCTTGCTTACTGACTGTGCTGGGTGAACTGTACGACTGTGTTACGTCTGTAACAATCCCCACAACCATGGAAAATCCTGTAGCCGCTCTGGTAGAAATCATAGAATTCAAATCCCATTCAATGCGCTTTAGAGTGAGGCGTGTAGATGAAGCAAAGTCATTTATCTTCTTAGTCAGTAAGTGCCATGTGTCAACTTGTCCCTCCCCCCCCCCTCCCCCATGTTATTATTATTATTATTATATTATTATTATTATTATTATTATTGTGTGGCTGGGAGATAATGTTGAACTGTCATCCCTTGAAGACTACATTGTGCCTCTATAGCGCGCTCTGCTCTGTATGCTGGAATTCTTACCGTAGCGGCAGTGCATGCTTGGTCATTTATCTCTGGCTGCAGATGATGGGCTGTCTTTCTAGCTCACAAGTCAGCTGAGCAGCGCCGGAGTAAACGACCGCTGGTGGTTCTCTTCTTCCTCTCCCCCGGAGAGTCTCAAAGTAAAGAGGGAGTAAAGAGGATAAAAAATTATAAAAAAATTGTGTCACTGTGTCAAATGTGGGGTGCTCGCTGCCCTTCATTTTTAAACATGCCGTTCACAAGATAAGCTGATATCTTGGTTATTAGGTTACAAATATCCTTTTACAGATATTTTCCTATTGGTAAAAAGAAAGCAAAACACAAGCAGCACTAAAAGTTTGATCCATGGAGTGTTTTCAAAGCCTCACTCATGAGAGGCGAGTTAGCTTGTTTACCTGCTGTGGCTGCAGAAGGCAGAGAATGCGTTGGCTCTGCCCAACCGTCCTAACCGTGTCACACAGCAGGTAGATTTACGTGTGACATAGTTCTAGGGCTTACCAGCACAGGGCCTTCCGTCGCCCTGGCTGATGGGAAAGTATGTAATATATACAGCAAAATCACGAGTTTACTCAAAACAGTTAACTAACACATTACCGTATGGGACCACCTACAAATAAAAAAAAATTGCAAAGAGACCCTCTAAACAACAAAAGCACTGAGTATTTACAACAGGTTTGAAAAAAATTATTTACACCAATTTCAATTTTACTCGTTGAGAGAGTCTTTCATCTTTCATGTTATCTTTGGTTGGTTTGATGACTTCAGGCCTTAGCCTGTTGTCACCTACTTCTTAGAATGGAAAGTCTCTAGCACTGATTTGTTTACACAGGAACACTGGATTGGAAAGTCCCTTCTTCGTGTATTGAAACATCACAGTACATTACGCTAGGCACATTTCAGCATCCTTGGGTGCCTGTTTATTACACAAAATTGACAAAGTGTATTTGTTTATATAGTTTGAAGTCTGTCTCTACACTTTACTGGTTACACACGTGAGGATAACTAGGCACCCGTTTAGTTCTACTGATAAATTTTTATAAATTACACCAATTTTAACTAAGCGATATTTTTACGTGTTGTGGGCAACAATTGGCTGTAACTTTTTTTTTTTTTCTTTTCTTTTTCTTTCAGCGATTGATGAATGCAAAAAGAAAATTTTTACTATGTATTATGACCTACTGGGACACCTTGTGGTAATTGACAACTGCATTATTTGTAATCAGTTCAGGTTACTGCAATTAACAGATGCATGTTTACAGTTTCTTGACATCCAGACAATTAAATTTCAGAGCACTACGCTCACTAGTTCCGGGGTTTCTTGGGTGTTCTGCCCCTTTTCCTGATATCCATGTGGGCCAGGTAGGGCCACATGAAACACGTTGGCTGCCATGGGGCTTCACAATACCAACCAGGCTGGGGAGCGCTCCTGCATGTAGATGGGCTGCTCGCTTCTTACCTGGTTGGTTGATGCTGGGTCGTCGTTCCGGGCAGTGGTTGGCTTCGGATTACTTATTGCCAGGGGACATTGGTGTCCCCTGGCGATGCTGCCCCTCCTCGAGGAGGGGCAGCATCGAGTCGGCCGGCAGAGGCGGAGGCAGGACAGGCTCCAAAGTCTCTGCAGCCGAACAGCTGAGCTCATCCTCTCTCACTGCATGGGTGGCCTCTGTGGTAGGCTGCGCCCATGACCGGCTGGGTAGCCGCGTCACCTAAAGTGGACGTAGCCAGGTGTACCAGCTGAATGAAGGCCTCCCAGTTGGCCTTGACTTTACTGGCACGTCTGTCCCCCCGTCAGAAGAGTGGGGGGGGGGGGGGGGCAGATGTCGTCTCCTTCTCGGTAGGCAACATTTCTGCAGCGGCTGCGACATCATCGAGCATGTCATTCTCTTGGCTGGGTTGGTCCTCCAGGGTGGCCAATCGAGGTAACGGTTCTTGATGTCCCACTACCTTGTTGGCTCAGGGTGTTTCGTTTTCCTCTTTCACTGCTCTCGGCGGTGGCGGTCAGCATCGTGGCTCCCAATACAATGGGCTGTGTCACGATATCTCTGTTGTGGCAGGGGCATCTAGGTGTATCAGGCGTTGCTGTGGATTGATGGTAAAGAGCGGATCAACGTGGCGGCTCATGGTGCAAGGAACTTTATTCTTACTGGATTATCCTGGTGACTTGGCAGATAAATGTCATGCCCTTCTTCAGGCCACTAAGGGGGAGACGAAACGGTGATGGCTGATTAAGGTGTGAGATGATTTTCACGTTCTTTATGTTCATCTGCTTCCGATCCTGGGGTGCTGGCTGCTGGTTCAGGTCCTTTCCCAGGAAATGGGCGTATCGGCTCTCAATGGCTTTCCTGATTTGTCTCCGTGCATCTTACGGCCTAATAGACATTGTCTAAGCAGCCTATTATTTTATACGGGCCTTCTGATTTTTCGGCCATTCCTTCACTGAATTGGTTGACTTTGCTCGATGGGTGGTTCCAGAGGAATATGGCTTCGCCCATATTAAAGCAGCATACTCCAGTGTGTGGCTGTGGGTATTTTTTCTCAATATAGTGAGTCTGTGCTTCTCGAGCTTGGTCTGTCTAGGCCAAAGTTGCCTTGCGGATCTCCTCAGGCTGCAAGTGCTCACTGGGTTGTTGATCCCATTGCCAATCTCCCGGTCGGCATAGGGTTTGACCCAGGATAAGCTGGCTAGGACTTGCGTTGATTGCCTCATTCGTTCTTTTGTGGAGGGTGAAGAGGAATGTTGGGATATGCTGGTCCCAGTCGCTATGGTTGTTGCCCACACAGAGTCGGGGCTCTTCTTGAGCTCCTGGTTCCTCCACTCAATGAGGTTAGCTTGCGGGTGGTAGGGAGGCGTCGTCCAGGTTTTGACTCCCCACATGTTGCATGCCTTCTGCCGGCGCTTGCTAGTGAACTGGGTGCCATTATCAGTTAGGATACATTGCGCGTATTCCCATCAAGGGAAAATCTCCATCTCGAATTTCTTAATTATGTCGGTGGCTTCTTGACTAGGCAGTGAAAATGCCCCCACCCATCGTGAGAAGAGGTCAGTCACCACCAGTAAGTAGAGGTTTCCCCGGGTGCTTCAGGGGTAGGGCCCCATTAGGTCGGTTGCTATCTGCATCCAGGCGGCATGCGAACGACAGGACTTGGAGGCTGGCGGAGGTATGGGGTAGGCTTTGCCGTGGCAGCACCCCTCACAACTGTTGTGTATTGCTGGATACTGCAGCTCATCCTGTCCCAGATATAGTGTGTTCACAGGTCACACAATGTTTCTTTGCTACCTGGGTGTATGGCTTGGGAGTCATCATGGTAGTGATGGCATAGGTCTGCCCTCGATCCTTTTGGTATCCAAATTTGCCAGTCTGCCCTAGGTTGTCCGGTCCGGGACCATACTATATCATCGTGGAGCTCGAAGTGCTGAGGGTGGTCCTGCAGAAGTCTCTGGATATCCGTATCTTGCTTTTGGCGGTTTGCTATCTGGTACTTGTTTAAGGAGAGTTGGAGTAGCTGGATGTATTCTTTGGGGCTGTAGTCAGGCGCTAGAGGGGGAACCATCCTTTCCCATTCCTCTTCTCCCTTTTCTTTGTCATCCAGATCCGGCTGGCATGACAGGGCATCAGGCAAGTCATTAGTTTTCCCTGGGCAGCACTGGACTTCAAAATCAAACTTTGTGAGAAACATCTCCCACCGTCCGGGCTTTGGTTTTGATCCCTTCGATTCCCGGAGCCACTATAGTGCTATGTTGTCTGTACATAAAATGAATTTCTTGCTCTCCAGTCCCAAGGCCATTCTGGCAGTCATCAATTTGGAATACTAGGGGCTGTCTCCTTGCGGACAATGCAGCAACTGGATGTGGCAGAAGTTTTCCTTGAGAGCCTGAAAAGCGTGGCGTTGTTCATGTCCCCATTTCCATCAAGCTACTCTCTCTAGCAGCAGGTGTAAGGGAGATATCTTCTTGACAATGTCCGGTACAAAGTCACGTAGCCAGTAACCAAGTCCCAGGAAACATTGCAACTGTTTCTTCGTAGCTGATTCTTCAACCTCTTCAATGGCTCGTATTTATGAGGCTTGCAAGTAATTTCCATCTGAGGTACGATGTGGCCCAAATAGTCAATCAACGTCTTGCCGAAGCGACTTTTTAATAACTTACAAGTTAATCCGTGCAGTTCCAAGCGCTCTAGTACACGCTGCAGGTGCCCACAGTGCTCTTCCCATGTCTTGGAATAAATTATCACATTGTCTAAATAGACTAACCTGAATTGGCCAATATAGTCAGTAAGGACCTCGGCTGACATAAACCTCTGAAAGGTGGCTGGCGTATTCTTTAAGCCAAACTGCATTACTTTGAACTGAAATAAATGCCATGTATTTATGGCTGTCTGGATGGACCGTGATCTGCCAGTACCTCTATTGCTTGTCCAGGGTACTGTGGGTTTTGCCCCCCCCCCCCCCTCCTTCCCATCATGTGTCTCAGTGTGTGAGCAAGGTAGATGGCTGGCGGAGCTATGAGGTACGTGACGACATTCAAGTCCTTGTAAGTAACGCAGAAATGCAGCTGGCCGTCTTTCTTCTGTACCAGTAGGGCAAGGGAATTATAATGTGAATCTTACAGTTCGACTATTCCTTGGCTCCTCATTTCTTCTACTTCTGTCATAATTAAATGACATCTTCTGGCAGACACTCTGTACAGGTGGTTGTAGATCGGGGTATCAGTTGTCCAGATCTCTCATGTTAAATCGACCGGGTTCTGATGCAGCTGCCCTTGTTGCCCAAATGCTCCAGCATGTTCTTTGAGAATCTGCCTCAGTTGGTCAAACTCAGGTCCTTAGAGCTGATTGTTTATTTCATTCAGGTTGATGAGCTGTAGGATCACAGCAGTGGGACTGTGTTCCCAATTTACTATGATCCGGTTTTTGTCTCCCAGGTAGACTATTCCTTGCACATGGTCTAGTACATATTGTTGCTGGCATAGCCACAGGTGGCCTAGAATTACGGCTTCGGTGAGGTCACGTGTGTCTACGAACTCCACTGTGCTGGAGTGTATCGTCAGGTTGACTTCTAACGTAGTACGTCCGTCTTCGGGTAGCGTGGCCTCGTGCTGTGCCATCCTTACTATGTTTCTCGGAGTTTGAAGTGATGCCCTTTGTTGTGCTTTTAGAACATCACTATGAATGAAATTTACAGTCATGGCGGAATCTAGTTGTGCTAGGACTGGCTTGCCATTGATTGTGACCTCTATGTGCGGTACTCCTGGGGGTTCAGATTCCTCCATTAATTCTTGGATACTGGGCCTTTTGATCCCAGAGGCGATGGACTCCTTTTCGTTCCAGTCACGGGATTTCTGGCGGGTTAGTTTTCATGTCCTCTTTGCATGAAAAAAAAATGGGGGGGGGCTAGTGCTCCAACTGTGTTCCCTTCCCCCACCCACCCCTGACCTGCCAGTCTGTCTGGGCAATCCCGGTTGAAGTGGCGGCCGGGACAATACCAGTATCTTGGTAAGGGGTTTGGGGGTGGGCAAAGCTGGCGTAGGAGGCATGTTTCCTTTCTTATCTGGCTGCTTCTCTGACTCCGTTCGCTTTTCGCGTGCTGCCTGGGCTTTAAAATTATGCTCGTTTTCATATGCCCTCTCAACGAGCTCTTCGATTGTGGTGGGTTTAGGAATTTGTAACAGTTTGCGTAATTTCGTTAAGAGCATCCTGGCACTGTTCCTAATGCAGCTCTCTTCTGTGGCGGTTAGGTAAATTATGCAGTAACGTTGTACTTTTCTCTGGATAAATATTTCAGCCTCGTTTTCCTGTAAAACTCCATATTATACAGTGAACCAAATTAATGCCATGACCTGGGCAGTTAATCCAGCTACAGTATCTCTATTGGCATGTTCAGCAGTCTTGGCACCGGTATTCTAGTCCATCCGTGTACCGTACCTCATCGGCCCATCCTAGGCACTGATAGTGAAACACCTCCTGACAGTGAGCACGTGTGACAGAATTGACCCCGGTGCCGGGACAGGTGGCCATATGACACCCATTGTCTTGTGATTTAGCTATGTTGACCTTCTGGGTTTCTTGTTGTGTGGTTTCGCTAACAGACATGGTTATTGTGGTAGTCGGGCGCCATGAGATGATTAAGGACTCCCTGAAGTGCGTTAGCTAGCTGGATCTGTGGTCTGGCTAGCTTCACAGTTCTCGGGTCGTGCTGGCCTAGTTCTGCTTTTGCTACTAATTTTGCCAAATGATATGGCCCCACGTTGAGCGCAAAAAAAATTTCTACCTACTTCTTGATGCATGACGTTATCTGGCTCAGGGCAATTTGACATTACGTCAGAAATAGCGACTTTGTTAGTGCAGGCCGGTGGCACTTACTTAGGGTGGCTTGTGGCTAACTTACTTTAGTACCAGAGCATGACCTGTATACAATATATGCTGCATCGTCTGTCAGCTAGGCAAAAAGTCAATTACAGGTTTGGCTATTGGCCGGGGCGATTGGCTTTGAGGCGGGTTGCTTATTTACTCCGGCGCTTGGTCAGCTGGGCGGTGCAGCTGACTTACTGGCTGTGGTGTGCCTGCTGCTGTAACTCGGCTGTCCACGCGGGCTGCTGCAGCTGGAACTGCTGCTGTTGGTGTTGGCTCGCGGCAGGCTGGTGTAGCGGTAGATGTTAAACCAGGGGCAGGCCAATCCAATGGGCACCTTCTTCCTCTTCTGAAGTTAGTGATGATGAGGTAGGGTGTCCCTAGAACCTTCTGGGGAGCTGAAAACAGAGAAGGGGAAGGAGCTGGGGGGTGAAGCCCCACCAACTTACGGGCGGCCTGAGCTCGTTCCAGGGGAGAGTCTTGGCTAAGTTACTTATTGGTCTGGGTGCAGCTTGGTAAGCAGAGGTAACCTTCCTGCCCAGTTCCTTCCCACCTCAATTGGCAAAAGGCATCAGGTACAAAACTGTGTCTCTGGAGATAAAAGCCGGTGACGTGCAGTTCCCTAGCTGGTAGTGTTCTGCCGTCTTGGCAACTGGAGAGACACCAAGCCTAACCATTACTCCAGCCGGTAACACAAATGGTGCTGTAGTTGGTGAGTGGGTTTTCTTGGAGACATCCCAATAGCTTTAACGCTTGTTGTCCTAGGACGGACAGGCCCAACCCAGAGCCAACCAAACACTCCCTCTGGTAACTCACGTGATGTGGTGGATGGGTGCAAGTTGGTCTAGGGGCTTCTCCTCCCTAGGAGTGTATGACTAGTGGTTGTGGCTTTACCATTAGGTACACGGGGTGCACAGAGCCGGTGGCCATCGAATGGTGTGTGTTTGTCGACATACGAGTCCCTGAAGGGGAGTTCGCAGTCCTACGTTAGATGGAAAAATATTTAGTTCAATTCCCAGTCTCCTGCTCCACTCTGATGGGTAGTTGTGTCTACTATGATTCTAGGCATACTTAAAGAAATTAGTAAACAATATAGGTTAGGAACGTGTTTATTCTGAGAGGAATAAAACAAGGTGGTCTGTACTATCTCCTAACTACCTCGAGTTGACCGGAAGTAATTGACTATGCTGTACAGTTGAAGGGGACCTGTTTCTAAACTGAAGGGTTGCAGTTTTGACTAAAGTAGCTAAATCAACTTTCCCTGTCTATACTGTGTCCGTGTCCTGAAGGGACTTAGGGAAGGCTACTTCCTGAAGGGAGATGGGGTAGCCGTTGCCGTGGGCAAGCGACTAGCGGGCAGATGTCTTCTAGAAGGTTAGCAGGGGGATGGCTTCTAGAAGATCTGGCTGTAGGCGGTGGCAATGCTGGAGAGATTCAAGGCGTAAAGACAGTGTTTGGTCAGAAAGCCCCAGCGCATGAGGCGGTGGAGTGAGCTGTCCAATGCTGATGTGGCTCTCAGAAGAACCAAGCAACAACTGCCATTTTCGGCCGGTGCAGCTGTATATATTCCTCTTGGCCGAGGGCTTGCCAGGCCTGGAGTGGGGGTGCAATGCCCACTTGTCTGTAGGCAGAGCTAAGGGCTGTCTGCAGGTGGCCATTGTAGTACTGGAGTGCCCGTGGCACTATGTCTTGGTGCGCCCTTCAACTATCTGTTCACTCGGGGTTGCAGTGATGGCTTGATTGCTGGCTTATTCACTTTTGATGTCTTCTCGAAGGGAGGCTAGGCTTTACTTACTGACTGTACTGATGACGAAAGTCACGCCTGTAATAATCCCTGCAACCAGGGAAAATCATGTAGCCGCTCTGGTAGAAGTCATACAATTCAAACCCGGCTCCAGTGCGCTTTAGAGTGAAGCGCGTAAATTAAGCGAAGTTGTTTATCTTTTTACTTTGTAAGCGTTACACGTCAGTATATTGTAGCAAAGAGGGAAAACGGGAAGGAGAAAAGGAGTGGTATGGTGGGAAGGGATGAAAAGAAAGAAAGAAGGGAATGTATAGAGAATAGGATAGAGAATTTGAAACTTGACCACCCATAATGGAGGGAGATGTAGGGAAAAACTCTTGAATACTCACTAACTAAATAAAATAACTAAAATACACCCCTAATTCTCTATCCAGGGGCACACATCTTAAACTGTTGAGACACACACTCTCTCTCTCTCTCTCTCTCTCTCTCTCTCTCTCTCTCTCTCTCTCTCTCTCTCTCCTCCTCCCCCTCCCTCCCCCCCCCCCCCCCAAATACAAAATCAGTACACCACAGTTCCTCTTTAGCTGCACTTAGGCCTTGAAGCCCAAATTTTTGAGCTAAATAAGAAAAATTAATAATAAAATTAATTAGAAAAAAAAATAGTTTCACTAATAACAACTTCTGATTTCCAAAACCACCAGATTCATAAGAATGGGCGGGGTGTTACTCAAAAATTTATAAATGAAAGATGGTTTTAAAATAATTAAAATTTAATATAAAAACAAATCAATAAAATTTATACAAAAAAAAAATTTTTAACGAGTTAGATAAACAAAAGTACATTTGTGTAAAACTTTGGTACAGAATACAAAATAGTTAGTAAGAATCTGTCTTATTTATCAAAAACATCAAAATTCATTATAACTTAAGTTTCAACTAAAATTTTGATTCCACAAATCAGAATGAATTTAAGACACTAAAACGCCTGTTTTTCTCATAATCTAGGTCTTATACACCAATAAAGTGATCAGAATAATAAAAACAGTTCTTTCTGCATGTCTGCTTCGTGATACTTCACAATCTTTTCTTTATCTTAGCCAATGACATTTGAGGTAACTGGAGCACAAATTTAACGACGTAAGGAAGACGTCTGTCTACACAAGTAAGATAAGTCTTGATACTGTTCTACTCTCATTTCGACAACTAAGGCCCTTAACTACCGACTCCATAAAAACTGTACTTTATGTCGGTGTCAACCAAAAAAAAATGATCACATACTCCAACAAAAACATCTTGAGTCTTTCTCTCCGAAGTTTCCTTAAAACCTACAGTCTTAAACTAAATTTTTACTGTTAACTGGATGCCGCTTACTGAAGCCCCTACACTAAAGGTACAACTACACAACGAAGATTTACTTGTCTTTTGAACTGCCTACATGTTGATCGACCACCTCAGACTCCTCCAGGCCTGTCTGCTACGACTGTTCTTCTTCTACTCTGCTTCTTCACGTGTGACTCTCTCAAGCCCCGCCCAAGTATGTCTCCCAGAGAATAATCAGCGACTAAATCCTGCGTCTCCCTACTACGGCTCTTTAAATAAAATGGCCTCCCACCACCGCTGACTTCCAACAGCGCCTGATTTCCATACATCACCCAGCCGTCAGCCAATCACTGTCCTCTTCGAACATGTGCAGCCGTCCACAAATGCAGGCATAGTACAAAGCCCTTTCCCTCTTCCCCTTAGCAGTCTACACTCAGTTCGCTACCCACAGCACGACTCCTCCTTTCTTCCCCTGCTATGGCCCACAAACGCACAGCTGTTGACTCGAAACGTCAATGTCGGCTAATAGCTCCATGAACTTTTGGCACACGTGCACCACAAAACAGTTCGTAATAATTGATGACAGCGACTGTACCACCACAGTGACGGAAACAAGACGAGGGAACACAGCTGTCTGATACCAAGAGTGCTGAGGCTGACTTCAGCTCGATACTAAAGGGAAATTATTCCTGTAGCTGCTCTAGAACCATTGATTTTGAGTCTAAGGAGGATTCCCAAGATGACAAAATATACAACGTAACCATTCTGACATTTCAAACCCTTTTTAAAATAATTAAATCCTATCCTGAACCAAATAAAATTATAAGACAGAACCGGTCACAAAAAATAAAAAGAATGAAGCAAATGGTAAATGACTTCCAATACAAACAAGTTAATGCCTCTGTATAAAAATCTAAAAATAATAAATATGAATTTAAAAAGTATTGCAAATTAAAATCCAAACAAACCACGAGTACTATGTTAAGGAGAAAAGTTCTGAACTGCATGAACGTCAAACAGAAGCAAAACTACTTTTTCAAAAATTAGTACCAAAAACCCTAATAACAAGTTGTTATTAGTTGTTCTTGTATTGAAATGTGAAAGTATTTTTTTTTTTTTTATTTATTTATTTATAAAGTGTTCTTATTGCTTAGTGAGCTGAAAAATCCCAGTATAAAATCAAGTCATTCTCTCTATACAACTTTTTATTTGGGGTATTGTATGGTTGCAGCTCAAATATTGTTCATTATATTGATGGTGCTTTGTTATTTAAACCAATGGTTATGTTGTGTGTATGGTTACAGCCAACTTCCACTTTGCGCTGGTGGGTCACCTGCTGAAGGGTTTCCGTCACCCAACGCCCACCACTGTATCTCGCACTGCACGTGTCCTCACAATGCTGCTGGGCATCATTGCACGGCCTCATAAGCGAGACAAGTTCGAGGTCACCCCAGAGAGTGTGGCCTATCTTGCAGGTATGTCAACACAGAGCGGTACAACTTACTTAATTTGAGTGGCATCTCTTTCCACTTTGGGTTTTCATAATGCTAGTGTGGACTTCAAAATGTTTAATATTATTTGTAACAGTGTACCAGTGCTTCTCTTAGGTTCCCTACTCCAAACATAATATAGTTTTACGCAAGAATTTGCTCTTATGTAGCTACTTGAAAAGGATGTAATAATTGCAAAAAGAGATGTAATAATGAAGTTTGGTTTGTAGCTAAGCATTTATCGGGGAATGGGCTGATGTACACTAATTGTAGGTAGGGATAGCTACAGATATTGTGCCCTTCCATCCACTGCACACCAGTAGTACCCCATCAATCCAATAATTGTATACTAGGGGTGGGACGATCCCATGTTTTTGATACTCAATTCTCCGAGTTAAAAAATTCAATAATGCAATAAAATTTTTGTAAACTACATTTTCATTGTTCTCAACTAAATGTATGATAAAGTTTAAAATCAAATAAAAATCACCCAAGATAATACTACAGATGATGGAAACAAATTTGAAATTTATGTAACTTAGTGGTAGGCCTGTCAAGTGTTAAAAAATAATAAATATTTAAAAATATATCAGGCATATCAATTTTCGAACTAAGGAAGCTTAGTAATTTTTATTTAGAGAAAACAAGCATTAAATTTTTTTCTGGGTTAAGTCACTTAAAGGAACTGTGGGAATTGTTTATTGCCAGATAAATAACAATAGTAATTCTTCCGATACCGGAAGCAAGATAAGTTATTATTCTGTTTGTTGTTTTGCATTTGTCATTTTCACAGATTGTGTACACGCAAAACATGTAAAATAAATATTAAATACTGGCTGTAAAAACAGCACATAGAAAAAAAATAGTAGTGCAGTCAACTCTCGATATCTCGGACTAATTGTGGGGGGGGGGGGGGGGGGGTCCACGTTATGGTTTGTCCGAGATACCGAGGGGACAGTTGTAACTTGCAGTAGTGATTAAAATTGTACTTTAGTAGCGTATAAGCCCTGTATACAGCTATCTCCTTTATGCCACGGGGAAATTTATGTACCATGGTCTCAATAAATAAACAAGTGGGAAGCGTCAGGCAGGCAAATAAGTGATCGGACGGACAGGAGTTGGCCTGTTGTCGGGGGAGTGCGTGGAATGTCATACTGCTGAGTGAAGTGGAATGGAGGAGGGGTGGAAGGAACAAAGGAGAAGGTTGGTAAGCGGGAGGGGCTGGTCAGCTTGCCTGTCCAGAGAAGGGAGTTATGGTGTGGGAAATGGTGGGGTGACTCAGGCAACATCCCTCTCTTTCCGCTGAGGCCTGTTCACTTCGCTGCAACTCCAGTTCAGTCTGGCACTCTTGTGGGGAGTGGCCAGCTGGCTGCCGCCACTGCAGCACAGACAGGAGCGGTTCACCTCTTTATCAGCGGCCTTCAGTTCGTGATTCGCATGTTGGCTATATCTTATCTGCACCGAGCCAAATGCCATGACTCGCTCGCTCGCAGTACGCATGCCCTTATCTGGAATGTGAGATATGTGTGATAAGTGAGGATAAGGCATGGTGGCTCTATCCTCCACCCTGACACACGGTCTAGCCATCTCCTGAGCTCTCTACTTGTACATCAACTACATACGCTCGCTGGCGCCCGGTGTGCATGACAAGGCATGTCATGGGACAAAAATACATTAAGAGTTGTTTTCAACATTTAAAAAGTCCGTAAAACTCGAACATCCAAAATAGAATAACATTTTCATGCAGTTGTATTTTAAGAAATAAAATACGTGATGTGTTATTAGAATTTGGTAGTCTGCAATATAACTCGTTTCAAGAATTAATAAATTTTCTTTAATAAATTCTGATAATGATTAACCATTATTGATGCCACTAGTGTTTTGGATCCCATATGTCATAATATGCAAAGTTAAATATAAAAAAACTAAAAATGCCTAAAAAAGTATTCATAACTCTACCTGTCTGTGACACCACAGAGTGCTGCATAATATCAGACTGGGCATCCGACAGAAATAAACAAATTTAAACATACAAAACCGAAACAGTGCCTACTGAACAGAAAATCAACATCCACTGTGGGACATAAAATGTACACATGTACAATTCTGTACATACAAATGTTCACAACATTTTTGAAATGATAACCACATGGGCTTATGTCATAATGAACACAATGCCTGGAAGTTACGTTCATTGTGCGACATATTGTGTTGCACAACACTGCCTAGTCCGAGTCCAAGTCGGGATAGAACACACTTTCTCTTCAATTGTACGAACATAATGGGAAGGATAAGTCAAGTGTTCGGGTCACTTCAGCAGCTCGTGACATTTTTGACCAACGTTTGAAAAAACTTTAAATCGTCTTCTGGACAGTCTTTTGATGCTGCTTCCGAACGACTATTTCACTAGTCACACAAAAATGTCTGTGTAATACGGCTAGAGCTCAGCATCTGAAGTTGAGTCAACAATACTGATTAGGGTATCCAGAGCTTGTCTGGCACTAGACAGTTTCGACTTGGAAAGTGGTTCTAATGTCTCTTCCTCGTCTGTGTCTTGCTCTGTGGTAGCAGATCATAAAACAGTACTGGCGATCTCTTCCTCCATCTGTAACTGGTTCCCAGAGTCCCCTTCATCAGCCTCTAACTACTCAGTAATGTCATCTCCCGTGAGGTCTGTTTCGCTTCTAGCAACGAATGTGTGCTGGTAATCACAGACTTCAAATCCTCCGAAATCGGGCTCGATGTCACTGTCGTAAAGAAATTTTTTACACTCATTGACAAGTGTGGACGTCTTGATTTATTTCCATGCAACATTTTATATAATTTGAATGTTTCTTTCATACCAACAAATTTTCGACTCGTCCACTAAAATAATATACAGTCTCGCAAGAAGAGGTGCAGAAAAACACTATCTCATGAAAGATGTTGAACTAAAGTATCTCCAAACCCCATCCAATCCACTGGCAATAAAACAAATGGAGGCCCAGCAATATGACTAAGCCATAACAAAAACAAGGTAGGTTGGAATGGTAACCTACATTGATCAAAGTATTTGTTTAACACTCATTGTTTTATTCATAGACAGAGCAGCTGTGCTACAAGGATGCATTGTGGCCATGCTATGTTTCTAGAACTGTCAAAATTTATGTTTGATATTCTGAATGCAAGTACAGTCAACTCTCGATATCTCGGACCTCGATGTTCTGGACTTCGGATAACTCGGACAATATTTTGATTAAAATATTTTTTTTTAATTATTGTACGTGTGTTGCACGGAATTATGACTACAAATCTTCAATTGTCTACACTGTCTGAAAGAACACATAAATGTTTTAAATAATAATAATGCAATGTTTACTGCAGTTTTAACGAATTCTGCATCATAAACTTGGCCGTAAAATATCTTGTATGCAGCGCACTGTTTGGTGTGTGATTATTGAAACAAAGTGCAGTGAGCCGCGTGCCTCCACTTCCCCTACATTCTACATTGTGCGAGTTTGGAAGCGGACGTCACAGCGAGACGCCAGCCACCACTTCTCCTACGAACCCTTCGTCGCGCGAGTGGCAGCGCATGTATCATGAGAGACTAGAGAAACATTCCAGTACCATACTAAAGGGACATCCACGTGTATAATGGCACCTAAACGGAAATGTGTGTCGTTAAGTGTTGCGCAGAAGTTAAAACTGATTTAAAAGCTAGTCGTCTTGTACTTTGGTGTCTAGTCTTTGTGCAGAATTTGGGGTTGCGAAACAAACTGCCTTTGACATTAAAAAGCAAAAGGAGAAGTTGAAGGCATTTGCTGTGCAGTGTGATGTAGAAAGTACAGTTTCCAGTCGAAAACGCTTTAAGTTGCCTGGCGATACAAACTTGGAGGAAGCTGTACACAGGCGATACGTGCAGCAAAGGTCAAGTGGGTTCGCGGTGCATAGTGTAGAGTTACAGGCAGCAGCTGACAAACTGGCTAAACACACGAACATTCAGTTTAAAGCAAGTGATGGATGTTTGTGTAGTTTCCGACAGCAGCACTTTGCGCTGGTGGGTCACCTGCTGAAGGGTTTCTGTCACCCAACGCCCACCACTGTATCTCGTACTGCATGTGTCCTCGCAATGCAAAGAATGTTCGGAGAAGCTCTGAGTGCAGATACTGCTAGTGTTGAGCCATTCAGGAAAACACTTCACGCTTTAATCGACAGTGAAGAACTGACTCATGCACAGCTTTACAATTTTTTAACAAAATTGCACCAAAATTTTGTGGCTCCCTGTTAGTAAGCATGGAACAAATTATTCTTTTTTACATTAATGTGTGGTGATTGTGATATGTTTGGAAACTACTTTAATTATATAACTTGGGTGCAAAATGCCAAAATAAAAAAATTCTGAGAACATCATGCTCCTACTACTCAATATTTCTGGTTACATTTTTTCTTTTTTTCCCCTTTTAGCAGTGACAGGCTCTCTTTTTTTGCCATACAAGAATGTCACACACTATCCTTCTCTAAAAATAAATTGTTGCCTCGTCGCTTCTCCACCACCTGATCTTAGTTTGCTAGCCTCTGCCACGGAAACAAAGAGGGCCTGGCAGAATTATTGACCAGCAACATCTGGATGCTAAGCACCCTGAGGGGTGGGGGGGCCTAAACATGTGGCAACCCCAATTTGCGGCATGACTGGAAGCCATTAGGTGGCAGGGGAGAAGAGGGGTTTCAACCTACACATAACTGAAGGGTTGCTGAGAGATAAAGAGAGACAAGGGAGAGGAGTGATGTAAGAGTAAGAGATGAGACGACAGACAGTGGCGCCACTTCCCTCAACATCTCGGACAATTTATGGCTACCACTCCCCCTTCCTCTTTTTTTTTTTTTTTTTCGGTGTATAGCGTGGACCCCAGAAATTTTTTTCTTTGTTTTGGGAAAGAAGGGCATCCTATACACATGTAAATAGGGTATGTGTTCTTATTTTTCTTTTTTTAATGTGCGGCGTATACACACAAATACAGTAATTTTTATGTCCAAAGAAAGTAATAAGCTGACTTCATTGTCAACATCCGATAATAAAGTGTATCGGCCCAATACCATACCCGATACAGATACATCGGGAAAAGGCAACGTATCTGCCGATACCAATACTTAGTATCGGTATCGGAACATTCTTATTTACAGTATATACTAACTTACTGTTCATAATTTCCATTTGCAACTCCTGAATACATGTTGTTTTATTGCAATCTTTACAACACGTTTCCTTGCCACCAATACAAAATAATTAGCTGAATCATTAAATAAATACGACACATCGCAAGCTTTCCAAAACTAGTAAATTGCAGAAATAAAATAAACGGTGCCGCTTCATAACAATAGAGAAAATGGCGGACCAAGCATCCAAGTCATATACACATTTCGATAAAAAGTATCAAATAAAATTATCGATATACACATCTCAATACTTTTGATACGGCCCAGTATCAAGAGGTATCAAGGTATCTAAGTATCAAATGGCCCATCTCTATGGTATACCTACAATTGGTGGAATGATTTTTCCCAGGAAAGCTTTGCAAGACACCAGATATTTTTATCATGTTTGGGTAATTTTTTGTTTGTGTACTGTAAAAACCCTGTTAATTTTAACTTCGTCAATTCAAAATTCTATGTAAATTGAAGTTGTTAGCACCCAAAATATAAGAATGGAATTTTATATTCTTTGGAGTTTGGTTAATTCAATATTCTGCATAATATGTAACTAAATATAATTTACCCTAAATGTATATAAAATTGATATAATTTATCAATGCTGTAGTAATTATATTCTTGTAGTGTAACCAAATAACAAGCATCGTGAGCGGTGGCTGCCTTGCATAGGTACGTCAGCATCAGGTGGCCGGGCAGCTGGCTGCATGGAATAAGTAACTTCCCTCAACTCACCAAATACACAGATTAAGAACTCCTGCAGTCTTTCTGCCCTTTTCTGCCTCATTTATTCCTCTCTCTCTCTCTCAAAATTTTTTTCTCAAAATACAGTTCTGTTCTTAATGCAGAGAATTTTGCAATTCTCATTAAAATGAATTTTGAAAGATCTGCATAACTTGACGGACATGTTCGTTATGTTAAGATTGTGTACTACAAATGTTTTGTGTTTAACTTAGTAAGATTTATAAATAATAACAATTTCATTCTTTGAAATGGCTTAAAGGTTTTTAGTTGTGTTAACAATTAATTTTGGGTTTTCACAAAGTAAAAGCGCATTGGTGAAAACATCAAAATGAAAATGCAGCTTTTCAAGTTTCAAAGCACCTCTTTTTGCCCTTTCAAAACGACGACATTTTCCAGTCCCTATATATAAGTAGTTTTTACTGATGTTCACCACTGTATGTAAGGTAACATTTGTGTGCAGCTCTGGTGTCTGTGTCAGAAGAAGTGCGCAGCCGTTGCCACGTGAAGCACTCTATGGCGAGGACCATGCCAGAATCTGCATCCACAGAAGCTCTTGCTGTTGACTCACACCTTGCCCTGTTGCCTCAGGTGTGTTTGTCCCTTCACAAACAAGCTCATATGAATTCAGAGAATTTTTTCCCTGCAACTACATTTCACATGGTACAGTAAAAAATTTCTATGTACTTAGTTAAATCTGTGGTATCTACTGTAGTATGTTTAAAATTTCTTCACACTTTTCTGAAGCCCATTGTAAGTTTCAATTTCTCTGCACCTACTACCAAGGCAAACTGGGTTTGATTCCCGGGCAAAGTTGTTCTATATTTTCACATGTAGTAATTATGCAAGACTATGATGCTTGTCGGTAGATTTTCTCAGGGGATATTCTGTTTACTCTGCCCCTGCATTCCAGCCCTGCTCCATACTCACCTCACTCACTTCACCCCCATCGGCTCTCAGGACCTCTATGTTAATAGACGCCCAACTCTCTCCACTCCACTACTTTCTGTGACTGGTTGTGTAATATTTCCCTACATGCAGACAAGGACATTGTTATGAAAGTTGGTGTTTCAACTATCAGATGCTTTGTTTACATTATTTAGCTATTTCAACAAAATAACTTTACCTAAAAAAGTATAATATTGAACCATGATGCATAAATAAGCTATTTCTTTTTCCTGCAACTACATATCATCACGTGCATACCACGTGCCCCAGAAGTGATACAATCCTTGAATGTAAGCCACCCAGGCCAGCATTCTGTCTCCATAGATAAAGATGGATGCCTGGAGAGTAGGATGCCTTTCGAGGAAGAGAATATTATAATGCCCCCACCTTACAAAACCCCGTGAGAAGGGAGGCCAGTCGACCATGTCAGTTAAGCTGTCCCTAAGCCTCCCGCAGCCGATACAAGCGGCACACCAGGAAGACCTGTTTCCAACCACTCCCGAGAGATGGCAGCAAGTAAAGCTCTGCCTACAAATAGAGGAGGCACCCCCATCAAAGACCGAAAAGGAACTTGAGACTCCCCTAGCCTAGCAAGATATGTGGCCCTGCACCGTCGCAGCACGGCAGTTGATACCAGCAGCTAGCCTTAACACCAGTTGCACTAAGGCTCTCTGCTGTGTCTGCTCTATTCCACCTTGGGAAGAAACACCCACTGATCACCAGTTACCAGCGCCAGACTTCTTCAAGCGCATGCTGCAGCTGAAGAGTCATCGATCCCCCCACACTGCACTTTCCATCAACCCCACACCCCATACTCCCCCCTTAAGTACCTACAGGACAACATAGCCTCTTGGATAGCTCTGATTGATTTAGGCTGAGAAAAGTTCCCCTCCGAGGAGATAATGTGCCTAGGTAGTCTATGGAAGATTTCCCAAAATGTCTCTTGCCTAATTTGCAAGTGAGTCCATGAATGGCTAATCCTTCTAGAACCCGCAGCAGATGGGTGCAATGCTCCTCCCAGGTTTTAGAATAGATGATTATGTCATTGAGGTAGGCAAAGCAGAATTTGCCTACATAGCCTGCGAGTACCTCTGCTGTCATGAACCACTGTAAGGTGGCTGGAGCATTTTTGTCTGAATGGCATAACGCAGAATTGGATAGTCTCCCTTGGGGGGTAGTGAAAGCTGTATATTTGCGGATATTTCGAGGGGGGGGGGGGTGTAACCGTGATCTGCCAGTAGCTGAACTGAAGATCTAAGTTGCTAAAGATAGACACCTCTCCAGAGATCCCAGAGGGTGTTCTGCAGATTGATTGCCAGTGGGGCTATGGTTTGTGTATGCTCTTTTAGGTTTTTATAATTAACGCAAAATCTTTGCCCACTGTCTTATTTTGGTACTAATACTATCTGAGAATTGTATGGGGAGTTGGATGGTTCTACTGACCCTTGTTATGTAATATCGGCTAACTGTTCCAAGATTTTGCATTGTTTTTGTGTTGACATTTTATAGGGGGGGGTTCGTAAATAGGTACCTCTGTGGTAAGCCGTATATCGTGCTGGATGCTGCACATCTGGGGCAGTAGTCCAGGGTTGAGAAGACGCCTGCATGTTTGTCTACAATTTCCTTTAATTCCCAAAACCTGCTAGGCTTGAGGTTTTGCTGGATTTCGTGAGGACCTACCGGGTACTGCCCGGGTTCATCTGGGGTGTGTTCCCAACTAACCGTTATACGCTCAGTCTTTCCAAGGTGTATTTTCCTCTGGCCGTGGTCCAAGATACATTGTTCATCTACAAGCCAGGGTTGTCCCAGGATAACCTCCTTGTCTATATCCGGGGACACAGTGAAATATACTTCATGTGTGAAGTAGGGTGTTTGTATAGCTAGTTGGATTTTTCCTTCAACCTTCAAAGTCTTACTGGCTTGTGCCATTCTCACAACTAAAGGCTGAGGTTTTAACTGGGCTCATTGGCCAATAGAAAGGAAATCAGTTTGTGTAAAGTTTCCTGTTGCGGCTGAGTCTATCTATTTATGCCTGATAGTGGTTGCAGTTTACCTCTATCCATATATGGGGGGTCTTCTTGTGGTGAGTCGGCATCCATTTGGTAGTTTAATTGAGTGACCATGAGAAGTCTATCTGGGGCAGATATTCTTGGGCAGTGCCAGCAGCGCGGCAAGGGGATGGCGTGTTGAGATGCAGACCTGGGCAGTGCCAGAAGCGCGGCAAGGGGATGACGAGTCGAGGAGGAGGCGTGCTGTGTACAGCTGGCGGTCTGAAAGAGGGAGACGGCCCTTAAAAGTTCTTATTTTCGTGAATCGTCCTTAAAAGTCCTTAATTTTACAAGGCCATATGATAATCGCTATAACTATAGTACAACAAATTATCAGATTCTTTGCAGTGCAAAAAAATTTAAATATTAGCTTAATTTCTCATAAATAAATATAATATTTAACCATGTGCGCTAGTGAAAACATCTTTGTTTGGAGAATTCAATTGTGGTAGTTGCAGCTGAATCAACTTTTGACAAACAAGATTCGAGAGTATTGAATGAGACATCGAGCGAGAGTCAAGACGTTAAAATGGCGTGTTTTTGTTGTTCACTGCCCGTTTGCTAACGAATTGATTTAAAATGGAATTGGTCACCAAAATTTACAACCAAGACTTAAATGTTACTTATAACATGTAATGTGCGAGATACGTTTTTGGGATATAATACCAAGAATATATTTGCTATAAGCACAAACGGCCGGCAATAACCTTGCATTTACGAACCACAGTGACATACAATCCTGCGTAAATAAGAAATATTTATTATCGGCAGCAAATTACTGTGAAATTGACGAGAATTAAAATTACGTGTCTTCATATTGGAATTTTATGTTGGCAACACAATTAAATTCATTCAAGGTAGGCCTATTTAATGAATTTGAATCTTCTTTCTTTTCGCATATGTCAATTACTGGTGAATTGTTTCAAATGTAACCTATCTCTGTATATACTTAATTTTCCACAGTCCGAGACAGTTGACGAAAAGGGTAGTAATTAAATTAGAGATTTAATTACATAGACCTACTGCTGGTTGGAGCCTGTAGCAAATCAAATACTGCTGTTATTGAAACCATTTGTACCAATTCAAAAATAATTCAGAATTTAAAGGATAAAAACCTAAGCTGTAGTGAATGACACTAGCCATTTTTTCAGTTTACGTTTACTTTCTTTCTACTGCTGTAAATTTGTATACGATTTTGTTGAGAACATTAGTGAGTATCGTCACTACTGAAAATTGAAGCAAACTACGGATTTGTAAACAAAATACTACTGATAGCTTTTGCAAATGGATGGCACCTCTGCAAATTATTATTATTATCATCCACCCCCCCCCCCCCCCCCCCCCGTTAGTTTCTTGTGCTATTGACTATTGCATCAGACACTTCTTTAAACAGGGCAAGAGCAATGTTAGACATACAAATTTCTTGGTACAAATATTGGGCCTAGATTTCAGGATGTCACACCACATACCAACATATTTTTGTATTTGTCTATGAAGATACCAAGATTATGGCATTATCAGCTATACTATGTAAAGCTTGTACGCTATGATAAAATTTTCCGTACAAGCTCGGCAGGACACGAGACATGCTACCCAAGCCTGCAAGCAAGCAGGTATGGAGGGTTCTATGGAATAACCTGTCCAACGATACGTGCTGCGCCACACAAGTGGCAAGTATATGTTTAATGATTTTGTTTCATCTTATGCACAGAATCTGATCATTTTGTTGTGATAATTGGAACTTTCGTGTTAAAAAACAAATGTTTAGCATAATTCTCATGCAATGGTATTACAGCACCAGTAAATATTTTTGCATTTTTTTCATTATCTATTTCTTCTTGTTTAATGGTTTTAATGCAGTTTTTGTAAACAAAATAAATAAAATTACAACTTGCTGGAGGAAGAGCAGAGAAGCAGTGATATCGAGAGCAAGAAAATAAGGTGCCAAATTTGCGTGTTTATAGTCTGGACTACAAGATAGTGCTAGTTTTGCTTCAAAATCTTTTCTGTCATATTTATTTATTTGGAAATATGTTTGGTCATCCTCTGAGAACTGCTGTAGGGCATGCAAATGTAATTGTAGATAATGATGAAGATATTACATTTATCCTTGAAGGCAAGTGTTAAAATGACAGTCGCAGTGATTATTAAATACTTGTCATAACCAATTACAAGCCACTTAAATCAGGCATCACAAGGTTAGGGATATGTCAAAATTACGACTGTCATTGCATAGCCCAGTGTACAGTTTTTGATGCTAGTAGAGTTACCAGGCATCCTCATTGAACCTCACATGCCATTTTTTGCAGCTTCAAAACTTTCAATCACCCTACAATCCCATACTCAATCAAGTTTTAAATTACAGATTGACGATGTTGTGATCAGCTAATCAGTAGTAAACAGTTCTGTGGCTTTTGGCATTCGGTTGGTAGCAGAAAAGCGCAGTGTGCTTTTTGCTCTTTCCTACTCTTTTCCTGCTCTCAGAAATTCTCAACTTACTTTCGAGACTAAAGAGCTCAGGTCGCCCGAACAAACCTTATATTGCCATATTTTGGCGAGTAAGGCCGTATGCGTATGTAGGCCACGTCAGAAGTTTTTGATGAAAAATTTGGGATAGTTAATATTTTAAGTAAACCGCACTTAATCTTTATATTCTTGTAAACATTGCCAGGCCTCATCATGCCAGTGCAGAGACCAACACGCCACCTAGATTTCTTAGAAATTCAACACATTGACATGAATCACATCTATGAGCATGTTTTTCCAACACCGGGCCGACTTAACCTATACCCATTTTCCCTGTAAAAGTTTGTATTCCTCTACCGTGGTTTTTTCAAGCACTGTGTTATTAAAAACGTAACCCCCGCGGTTGGTGAGGGATTACTTTATTTATAGTATGGGATTATCTTCTTGTTATTATCCTCAATCTCTCGGAAAAGTGTTATGGGCTACCATTATGTAAAATTTAAGTAGTCCATGAGTATGCATATAGCAGTATAGTGTTGTGATAGCATTGCCTTCCTAAGTATTTTTTATGGCTAGGTTTCACATCAGGTGTTTCTCCTTTCCCTTCTCATTCACGGCCCAATACCTCGCTGTGTTACTGTCCCAAATTAAATAATTTCTACATGCAGCTACCTGTTGTAACATTAGAAATTCAAAGTACAGTTTTCTTACCATATTTATTGAAGCAAGAAAATTTGAAATGCATTAATATTTATTTGATTTAGGTAGTTGTGCACTTATTTGACAGAATATTTTTTGTACTCTATGTTATGTCTTAAACAAGAGCAAAACTTAATACTCATCTTGCATTTATTTGTTGTGGCTTCATTCATAAAATCATCCTTGTGTGTCAACATGAAGCTGATTTTACCATAATATCTTCAACGTAAAAATAACTAATGTGATAATCTGTTGACTGTGCAGGTACATGTTGGTCCAGCCAGTATTCCCACCACTGGCCAAAGCCAAAACGGGGGAGCAGGAAGTGGGTGTGGTAGTGGGACTGCTAGTAGTACAGTCCCTGCAAACCGCCGTCAGAAGTCATGGGACCTCCTTGATCAGACAGCAATTGCACAAGCACGTCAGCAGAAACATACGCAGTCTCAGCAGGTAAGTACAGTGCTACCCACAGTTTCCATACTGGGTTCTACAACCTCTTACCTTTTGACAATTATTTGTGCTCTAATTAATGACTTTTATTAATTTGTATGCTGTGTGTTTGAAAGACGGAAAGCACAGTTTAGTTCGGGTGTGTTTTTATGATGTGCAAAGTAATTGTTCGTGCATGCCGACACATGTTAGTGATAACACCTTTTCTTTGGTTTGATTGATGCATGCCGCTTATACCTATATACCAAATGTGACTACGACTCATCCTGACATGCTTCACCAACCTAAGGAAACGACTCCAAGATGTCTAACAAAATGTGATTCCGGGGTGGGACATTGATGCTACTTGGTTTCCGGACTATTCCTGGCCTGCCTTTCTTTCTCTACTAAGGAGTATTAAAACCCGAGGAAGGGTCAAACTTAGCACGTAGTTTTATGAGTGCCCAACTAATTGTTTCAACCCAAGCGGACGATTCCTGCACGTAAAACTAAGAGTATTCAAAGTGGCCACGTAACATATCAGCCTCCCCCAAGCATCCTGCAGACAGAGTATCGCCACACCGCCAAAGATGGCCAAGCGCCCAAGACCATATGCAGGTCTTGGGCGCTTGGCCATGGCGCAGTGACCCCGCACACTAGGCTAGTTCTCCCACCCTGCTCGCTCCAGGCAGACGTCACAGAGGCACGTCATCCCTTCCACCCCGACCCATTACGCACCTGCCAGTGAGCAAATATAAGGCAGTGCACCGCCGAGGTCGGGAGTTATTGTCTCCAGTAACTCGCCTCAACACTTAGTGTGCTGGGACTCTCTACTGATTTAGGCCCTCACGGTTCTCTCCAAGAGCTTCTAGTTCTTCAACAACCACCAGTGGCTGCTGCCACCACCTTCCAGAGACTTCAACACCTTCTGGTATTCACTTATGACTAGGATCCTTCGTCTGCTGAAAACATTGACCATTTACTTAACACTTCTGTTTCCTATCCTCATGGGTTGACGACCACCAGTACTTGCTTGTAGTGACCCCATAAGCTAGTGTATTTTCTAGACAACCCCTTAGGTATAGTTGCATAAGTTATAGTTGAATTACCCCTTGCGTCTTAAGTAGTCTTAGGAGCGGGTCACCTCCACCCATTATTCTGCGTGGCTCTACTTCCACCACACAACCTACTTTGTTCATTTACGAGTCACCTAGTATTTATTGTCTCAATAAATACAAATTTATTACCGTATCCGAGAGTACTTTGTCCTAAAAGTAAAACCTATCTATCACTGAGTTTGGACTTCAGAAGGGGCAAGCAAGGGATCGAGTTGATTTTGGTACAAACCTAGAGAAGGATGACAGACCCCCTTCAGGAACCTGCCTTTCACCACATAGACCTCATCTTTTGATGGCCACCCATTCTTTATAGAACAGTAGATTCTTAACCACTAGGTACACACCCCACCGAGGCAGGACTGCCACCTCAAGTTGTATCGATGGCAGGGGTATTTTCTTGGTACTGGAGGCCCTATATTTGTGGACTACACCCGGCAGTGACAGGGAGATGGTCTACTACCCACAACTCCAGGTGTGAGTACTAGTTGCTCACACTGTTTGGAGCCAGGGAACGCACCATCAGCCATTGTCGGCATACATGTTAGCCAGGACTTTAGTCAAATGCTTGCCACTACTAAGGGATATTGAGTGTGTTATACTTAAGTGCCATTCAACGCCAGGCACAGGGCTCAGAGAGCAGTACAGAAGACAGAGTTCAGTCTTGCCAAGTAGGTGTGTGCAGCCAACCTTGTCACTCCAGGTATCGAGACACAATGGGGTAAGCTCAAGCCGCTCAACACACGGGGAGACGGGCTTCTCCCGTCTGGAACTTTGTATTTCATTCCAACACAACTAGAACAGGCAGCGGATACCATCCGGTGGTCCGAGCCCTGGTAACTGGGAGCGTCACCAGGCTCGGGCGCACCAACCCTAATTTCAGCAGCTGGGAAGGCACCCAGTAGAATCGCCGGCACCTGCCTGAACACTACAGCAGCTCCGCAACCACCGAGGCCCGGAAGATAACAGAGACCAACTGACCATCCTACAGCGTCAGTACTGCATTGCAGAAGCTAAGTATACCGAATCCTGGTAAGTCGACGTTGCCCCAGAGGGCCAGTGTTCCAGTCCGCCATATTGCCAAACCAGCAAAGCCAGACTTTGTGCCTAGCCGACAGCCTACACTGCCAACCCTAGGGACCAGTAAAAGACCAAACTAAGTTCCTTAATATAAGTGCACGTCTGACCTAGTGCAATCCCAAAAGCCACTTGCACACAGATAGTTTAAGCGACACGCATCAAGTTCTTTTCTGGCACCCAACGTGGGGCATAATCACAAATTCTGTTAACCAGTGGAAGCAGGACCAGATCAGAACAATCCCGAGATAGCTAAGACAGTAGCCGAGACCAAAGAAACCAGACTTTGAGCAGTCGTAAAACACCTCGTGGTGCTCAAAGACCTACAAGATGTAAGAAACCAACAACACCCGATAAAACCACAGGCCAGCAACATGGCAGACATGATCCCCGAAAATTGCAGTCTAGCCACTTGCCAGGGTACCGATCTTCACCACATTATTTGCAAACAACCTCTGAAGTCAAATCAAGGCCCACCAGCGGACGCGAGACCCAGACCCTAGAGGCTACCAGGGAACAAAGCTATCCCGTAGCTACAATGGTAGACTTTCCAATATGTCAAAGGGACAGTCTCCGTCAGATCCCTGCCCTCAACAACTTGCTATGGCCGCAAACAACACATCACATGTGAGCGGGCCACACTGGCGATCAACAAGGTCTCTTGGCGATGCCCCCTGGACCGAGAAACCAAGGTAAGACCTATCTATTCCTGCCAAATTTCAGAACAATCTGAAACCATACAGGCAAAGGAAGCAGAAGAACCCGACAACCCTTCCCCCCGCCTGCTGCTACTCCAGGAATCGAGGGTCAGCGCTGCACGCACGACAAGAGATTCGAACGCGGACCCGGAGATAGCCATGACGGCGGAACTCGTGTTGCCGAGCCCTTCTGAGACCGGCGGACCACCATTACAAGTGGTACCCGATGCTTAGCCAGATGTCGATGAGGTAAGGGAATCCTTCCAACAGCCTCAGACATCCTCCAAACTGATCGGTCAGGTGGAACTCTACACCACCAATGACCTTCACACACCCGCTGAGGGTACCAGTAAAGAACCCGCTGACATCCCCGAGGATGAAGAGCCTGACAGTGCCCTTGCTAGTGGGATGCCCAGCACTACAGGGATGGCTAGCAACAGTGATGCCGATGCCTTGCACCTCCTGCTGTAGATGCCAAGACTTGCCATTCAACACGAGTGCCACTGATGTTGCAGGACCATCCCTCCCTCTGGCCAACAGTACGGATATCAAAGTCGTGAACTATGCCCAGAAACTTCTGCTCCTTTGTCCTCCTAACTGTTCCAGCAGAAGACTATGCCCCAGCACCACATGCTGAACCGCAATGACTGATGCCCCCTTGTGCCACCAAAACTGGATCAACGCCTAGCCAGTACAAAGAATCACAGTGGCGACCTACGGAACGTTCAATGTGGCCATACGCTGTACATCACGAGCTACGGAAGAGGGGAAGACCGGCGCAGAACAAGACTGCCAACAAGTAAGTCAGTGCTCCATAAACCAAGGCTGCGAATCAAGTGACAGTGTAAACAAAAACTCATAGAACTCGTTATAGCCCTATTTTCATAAAGCCTCAGTTAGAGGTAATAGCTGACAACCGTCAGAGTAGTATAGACACTTGCTAATTCTCCCATCAGCTGTCGCCAACCTTTTACCAGTGAAAGTACTACCAGTTATGTACGAGTAGCAGCAATTTAGCTCTCTACAATATGAGTAAGTTTACATGATATATCGAGGGCATGTCAATAGCCTTCACTATGAACAAACATTGTAGACATCAGTTATTAGTTGCCATGAAATAACATGTAAGAGATAGTATAGTGCGTAGACAGTTTAGCACCCGAGTGAAATGAACAAATAGTGATTAGAGTCTAGCAGTTGTTAGCTATTTCTAATAAACCAAAGACTAGAAACTGATTACGAGACTATTTAACAACAATTAGAAGTTGCTAGATAGGTATTAAGAGGCAGTGTCAGTAAAACTTTGTTTGAGATATTTTACCGTGTGGGCCCCCTTTCAGCCAGCCTTCTTCATCTGAAAGAGCAAGGAGCGATCTGCAGGTATAAGGCTGGGAAATCCCCACACCAGGGGGTTACAAGGCGCAAACCGGGAAGAGTACTTGCCACAATTTTACTGGCTGGCTGTGTGGACAGCACAGATTCAAGAACGAAGAAGAAAGAAGTTAAGTGAGTGAGTAAAGAGATTTGGACGACTCCGAACATTGAGGTCTTGAGAGCCGATGAGAGTGATTGAGGTGAGTATGGAGCGGTGCCGGAATGAAAGGGGGGGGGGAGAAATGGGAGATCCCCGAGAAAACCACCCAACCAACTGTATTGTCCGACACGATTCCCACAGCAGAGAAAGAAATGAAATTGACCACGATACTGCTCGCTATTTTCATCTGTTGTAGAGCACCTCACTACTGACATATGTTGTTGAAGTCGTCTGCAATAGATATTCCTATGCACCGCCATCTTGGATGCAAACGACTCGTTGCTAGGCAGTTGCTATAGAAGAAGTACAGCAAAATCGCTATTATTCAATTTGAATAGTTTAATTTGTATGTCCAAGCGTGAATCTGTAAATTATTTGTGGTGCTTTAATGACATATTTCAATGTTTTGTTGCATTTTTTCCAGAGAATTTAATTTAACACCAAAACTGCAGTCTCAAATTCATGTAGCTATCCTGTACCTATTAGGGCCACGCAAAAATAATGTTGGAGAACCATATTATTGATGGTAAAATGATTGCACTTGTTTCATGGGCAGTGGCTGTAGGTATTAGCAAGTGTTTTTCTTGGTTTGTATTTGAGTAATTCAGTTTGTAAATACAGTACATTGCAAATTTATTTGCCCCATTGCCACCAAACGCCTATAGGTTTGTACTATACCTGATAAAATTGACAGTAACTAACAACATACCTTATCCCTACAAAGAAATGCATAAAGTAACATAATTTCTGTTTTATTAACCTACCTTAATTGCCTACAGTTTGTCGTTTAACGGTATTAAATTCATGAAGGCCTGACCTAACCCAACTTCATGTAAGGGGTTGGGTGTGCTGATGTACTATCACAAATTGCACAAAGTACAATAAGGACTAACAGGAGTAAGATACGGTAGTTAAATTGTCTCAAAATAATAATTAATTCTGTGACTCATTATCCATATTCCAACGCACGATAGCGCATCTTCTCAGACACCATTTGTAATTCACCTATAGTGAAATAATATTTAGTAAGGTTAGGTCTTATTAGATATAATGCAGTTAAGTGACAATCTAATTAGTCATTTATTCCTGTTATTCATTATTGTTCTTTTTCCGAAATTTGGTCAGAGCATCGGCACACATGCCCCTTGTAATTCACCTATCATGGACCATAAAAAACCATTGGCATATTTCAGTTTACCATATTTATGGTATTTACACAATATGTATTTCTCAGCCTTTTATAAGGGGTTTTACTATTACACTTAAAATATAATTACTTCAGAGAAGCTCAAGTACATACCGACACTCATGAATGCACATCGATAATATTCAACCTTGTCTTTCGTGAAAGAAAATAATTTACATGCCTCTCTAAAGTTATTGTAATTGCAACCAAATGCAAAACAATTTATCATCATTCCTTCGTAATTACTACTACGCAAATATTGCAAAAGACAAGAAAACTCTTACTACACCATAGAAAAATACTGAATCACACTTTTGTTTGCATCCATCACAACAGTTGCTAGGCAACGGTACAGGATATGATGCCAACTTCTACAGCATATAGCTGTTCACGGTAAAGTGAGCACTTTTGAGGCCCTAGTTACTTTTTCCTTTCAGCCATTTTTTATCTTCTAATAACTTTTTTTAATTATTATTGCAATGAAAGTAATACACACAATTTGTATATTCCACTGCACTTTGATGTTAACGTCTAAGGCTGAAATAAAATATATTTATTGACTATTATTCCAATTGAGAGGGTTTTCAATAGTTCTCTAACGTGAATAACCTATAAACATAGGATTTAAGTGTCACGTCAGGCATTTTGAATCAGCAACTTGAATCTCACACACCCACATATCCAACACACAAGAAATATGCAAAATAAATGCTTAATTCTGTATGTTTTAATCAATTGCATTTCAAAATAAGTGATTCTGAAATACTGCCCAGGGGAACGATTCTGTATTTCTAGGGCAAATAGAATAAACGAGAATGATTAAATTTACACAGAAGTTGCAGCCAAAGTACGTGTTATGTTTAAATAAGGTATGCCTTTACACACTTTGATTCATTTCCAATGTTATTCCAGGTTTTTTTTAAGTAAGTGTTTTTAGTATTTTGTTCTGCTGCAATACTTAGACTGTGCAAATAAAACTGGCAGGATAATTTGTCTTTTTAACACACTAGTTGGATTTTTACAACAAAATTCGTAGTTAAGCTTTATTTTCCACATATTGTAACTTTGTTTACGAAGTAAATAACATGAACAATTTTGACACCTCTTGCTCTTATTCCAACAATACTTTATGATATGACTTGTTGTGATGACCAAACCAATTTTTGAACATTCGGCTACTTTCAAACCAAACTAAATTACACGTTATTGCAATAGCCCATACAATTTACCATATAAGTAACATGACAAAGTTTTGAAAATGTGTATGTAGGACATAAATAATAAAACCACAATTAATATATTGTACGCTCCTAAAGACTTTAAATCAATATCAAAATAATTAAGCATGGTTATGGTTCCAAGAAATATCAAAATCATTTCCAAGTAAAAGCACCAATTTCAACAAATCAAAAGATGTGTGTGTGGTGTGTGTGTGTGTGTGTGTGTTGTGTTGTGTGTGTGTGTGTGTGTGTGTGGTGTGTGTGTGTGTGTGTGTGTGTGTGTGTGTGTGTGTGTGTGTGTGTGTGTGTGTGTGTGTGTGTGTGTGTGTGTGTGTGTGTGTGTGTGTGTGTGTGTGTGTGTGTGTGGGGTGTGTGTGTGTGTGTGTGTGTGTGTGTGTGTGTGTGTGTGTGTGTGTGTGTGTGTGTGTGTGTGGGTGTGTGTGTGTGTGTGTGTGTGTGTGTGTGTGTGTGTGTGTGTGTGTGTGGTGTGGTGTGTGTGTGTGTGTGTGTGTGTGTGTGTGTTGTGTGTGTGTGTGTACACACACACACATCTTTTGATTATATATATATATATACACACACACATACACACACACACACATGACTGATTGCATGAAATTCCGAGCAAATGGGTTCTCAGCTACTGTTTTTTGGTATTTAGCTGTTAAACTGACACACTGGCATTAATAAATAGTGTGGTGCAGTTGGAAAGAAATTTTGTCTGATGTGCTTGCATCCAGCTTTTAATCTTGGATACGTTTGCAGACTACTTCCTTACACAGCATTCTTCTCGTTGCCCTGTGGTTAAAGGTAGTGTTTGTACGAACTCTATATTTGCTTCTTCGTACTCGACAGTGGACAAATCAGGCTCCTGGCTGTGAATATAGTCTGTATAGTGCTTATCTTTCAGAGACGATACTGGTGCATTGTTTGTTTTTCTCCTTTTTGCATTATTTCATGGTATTTAGAGAGCTAGTACATATTCTGTCTAACTAGAAAGCCGCTTTCTTCTAAGTGGAAATAGATTCACTTCATTATTCCTGGCCCCATTACAAAAATATTCAAAGCACTTTGAATTCTCGCCAGATATATGATTATTTGCACCCAAGACTTTCCTCAGAGTAACATTCCCAAAACAAAGTGATCATTGCATAATGCTTCGCCAGGCCTGAGTGTTGATGTCAGATGTTTAACAAGGCCTTGCCTGCAGGCCACACCAGGGCTTCGAAATACATTTGTAGCCACATGGAGCCTAGCAGCAGTCAGCAGTTCTGGCTGAAGTGGCATGAAGTTGTTAACCAATATGGCCATGCTATAAGGAAGTGCGACCAGGAAGGCAACTAACATAATACAATGCAGTGGCTGAATGTAGATCTTTTCCATTTAGAGTGGAACCGATAGAAAGGTGTATGTGTCTAACCCAGTTTGTTCAAGAACAACGTCTAATTAAAATTCTGGAGGAATTTGTTGGGTATGTTGGAGAACCTTAATGCATCACCATCTCATGGAACCGTGTTGAAATATTCAGTATAGTTCCTTTCTGATATGTAATTTTTCAGTGTCTTTGATTTTTTAGGGTTACAGCTGGAATCATTATATTCACAATTTAAGCTTGCCTTCACCTCACCTACCCCAAATTCCAGGTATGTAGTTATTGATGCTTGAAACAAGAAGTGCATACACATTCACTTGTAAACATGGGAAGTTGAGCCACTCTACCTATAAGGCCGGTGTCATACTATGAGTTTGTGCCGCTGCAGCTAAATGGGATGCAGTTTGGCAGGATGGGCACAACACGTTGTTGTAAATGCAGGGTGTCACACTAGTGTTTTACCTCACATTTACATCAATGTGCTGTGCCCATCCCGTCAAACTAGAGCGTTTTAGCCGCAGGCAGAAAAAATGCATAATATGACACCAGCCTTATACTGCCATCCCCTAAATGGCCCTTTATGTTGGCCTCACAGTAAGAGAAGCTTTACTTCCTACTGATTTGAAGTTTGCAAAATATGCAATTATTTTCTCAAGCATGTAAGAGTCACACTTTCACTCTCAGGAATCACCCTGTCCACACAGTATCATTTGCAACTTCAGTACGTATAAAGAAACAGAGGGAAAGTGAATGGTATTATATCTTGGGGGGAGGGAGGAAGAAATAACATGTAAACACAACAAAAATACAGCACAAGTTTATAAAATATGTTTTTCTTTTCCTCCCCCATTTCCACGGTGTTCAGTTTGGCACATATAGATACGTCTCTTTGCACTTGTCACAGACACATCTCTTCACACAACTCTCTTATTGTTGGTAAATGGATTAGCCACTGCTAACACTTCCAAACAACCAACCAGACATTGACTTTCAAAGAAGAGAGTGAGGAGGGAATGAAGCCTTTGTGGAAAACCATTTCCCCCCTCCCCCTCCGTATTTTGTCACCCAGAACAGCAGTATATCTTAATGTGTTTTATTTGGCTTCTATTGTAACCTGCCTTCAACTTACACACGTTATATACAAGAAATTAGACAAGCTCACTTGCATTGCTTGTCGGCATGCTTTTTTGTTACAAAAATAATTCATATTGGTTCTAGCATTTCATATGTTATTTTGGTATTCTGGTGCTTGCTAAATCTGTCTCACTTCAATTTTTATTAAGATAAGTTGAACATAACAAGTGTGTTTTTGCTAAACAATTGAGTTACTGCATGTGTGTTCTTCTACTACCGAGACCAATTATTGTCAATTGATGTCCGTGTAAATGTGTCACTCTTGTGTGTCAACAACAATGTTACGTTGTGTGTTGGTGATGGATATTTAAATTCACAGTATTATCTTCTCTCTGTTGTATGTAAGTAGTTTTTCTACTAGGTTTAACTAACTTGTTGGTTTGATATTACTCCTTGTTTCTTGTGTCACTAACTGTTAACAAAGAATAAGAATGAAATATTTACTCCTAGTAAGTGTAGTGTGTCTGTGTGTGCACATGCAAATGTGTGTATGCATGTGTTTAATTTTATGTGGATTGTCTATACACTTCCTCTTTTTCGTTGGCAAGTGACCAAAAAAAGCATGCCACATTTATCCAAAGTTGTTGTTATTCTGATATTTTTATGTTACAACTTGCTGTATTGATACTTTATGGTGGTGTCTGTGTGCATGTGGGGAGAAACACAACAGGTAAGGGATTGTACACACAGTGAGCATCCCCAGCACCAGGAGTAGTAAAGCCAGAGTTCTCTGTTCCTTCCCCACTGTTGCCACATCATCCATTGAACCCAATACTTCTCGTGAGTATAGAGGAGATATGAGTCCTCCCCTTAGCCACTCCAGAGTAGCTGTTGATCTTATTCCTACTATACTGCACCTTGCAGGGGGAGAAGTGCACAATGTAACTGCCAATTTGCATATCAGGTACAAATGCTTGGCAATCCAACTCACCTGCAATTTAAAATCAGCTCTCTAGGTTGTCAAATAGTACATTCGAAAATGTACCTAGTTTTCATGCAAATTTATTCTATGTTTTGGTTGTTCCATAAAATTGCAGGTTATTTTGCCAGTGAGTTTAATTATGTATTTACTGTGTGGTCATAAATTATATTAACTATTTCTTTTTATATTGTAGTACTGTTAAAAGCACTTTTAACCAATACTTGAATGACTAAAGTGTTAAAGGCTGTTCACGATGAAATGAGCACTTTTGAAAACCCTGCTAAATTTCTACTTTCAGTTCATTGGTTGTGTATCTTTCCGGGTACCTATCAATATAAACACTACCATGTATCTTTCAGCTGGTGTTTACATCAGCTGGCTCATATATGCACTATATACTCATTAAATAAACAAGGAGTAATACGTCATCACTATGTACATGCACACGTTAATTTCAGGAAGTAAGATGCCTATTGGTTTGTGAATATTACTGATATTCATGATTATTTTTCTGTTTAGATGTAAATTAATGACTTTCAACTGTAGTCAACATTTAGGACAACAACAAAAATATTGTATTGGAAAGGGCTTATTAATGTCCCATGGTGTTATGCCTGAAGGCTTTTCAAGGGTCAACTTACAAACTAACTTATGCCCTAACTTAAACTAACACCCATGCCTTACTTAGGATTCTAATCCAGAACCTCCCACACCGTAAACCGGTGACACACCAACCAACTACGCCATTAGAGGTCGGCATAAGTAAATATGTTTGATTTTGGTTGTTGACAGAATAGAAGATTTAAACATCCTTTTTTTGTTGTAAAAGAACATCAAGACATTTTGAATGTTCACCTTTAAAAAGTGTTACAGCTGAAACTTTCACCCGATAAAGAAAGGCACGCTTTCAGATAATACTGTGTTTACTCCTTCGTGTACTGAAGACATTTTTTTTTTGACAGACAGAAACACCAACTTTGTAACTGTCACAATAAATTACTCCATTTGCAGTGTCTGTAATCAGCTGGTTAGTAACATGATTGTATATGTGTTCATGTTGGCAACACCTGTTGAAAATAGTGTACACAAAAGAATTAGCAAATTTAAGATTCCGCGCTGTTTTTTTTTTTTTTTTTTTTTTATATATATTTTGGTGTTGCTATGTTGTACTTTCAACAGTGTGAATTCATGAATGTTTAATGGGGCAACTCTGGCCTGCCATGCCTGTTGTGATCAAGGCAAGTCTCCAGCAGACTCAGTGTGTGAAAGACTCCAGGTTGGTTACTCATTTTTTCACGAAAGAATATATTTGTTTTGCGTTTTATTTCTTTATATTGTGAGACCCTGATTTTATGAGTATCATGTTTAATGAGGCAGCAATTTTACAAGACCATTCTCAGGAACAGTCAAACATGACAAAAATTTACACAAAATAATGGATAGATTTTGTGGAAAATGTAAAAAATCGCAATGAAAACAGATTTTAAAAAAAACTCTTTTACCTGTCCAAAGCAATAAAATATATGGCTTTTAATATCGGTACTCTTAATTTGTATTTAAAAAAAAAACGAATATCTGTTACAAAGTGTGGCAGTGTTGTTTTGAAACGAGCGCACCACACGGCGCGTGGAGGTTAGCTTGCCCTGTGCTGCACGAGACATGATGTCACAAAGGGATTCTGTCCTTCACCCACCCTCTCCCGCTAACCCCTCTTTCCCTTCATCCACACCCCGCTACAGTCTCAGCCTGCTTATCTCTCATGGTGACTGGCAACAACAATGGTCCACTATCATGCGCATAGCAACAAGGCCCGCACCTTTGCCTCTCAACCCGTAGCGTCGAGATTGCTTTACCATTTTTGTTAGTTATTGTGTATGCTGTGTTTGGCTATAGGATAAATTTTTGCATTATTTTATGTCTAATTTTGGCTTATATTTTTTGTTTTAGAGTTCAGATTGCATTTGGAATTGACTGTATTGATTGTTGACGACCTGCCATGCAATTTTTATTGGATTGCGATGGGATTTACTATTTTGTATTGATATTTTGTGCTTTTGATTTGTTAATGACTCGTGCACTTTTTTTGGCTAAGAATACGCGCGTGTGTGTGTGCATGCCTGCGGGTGCGTGTGTGTGTGTCTATATATATATATATATATATATATATATTATATATATATATATATATATATATATATATATATATATATATATATATATATATATATATATATATATATATATATATATATATATATATATATATGCTGCACCAGTGCTATCTGGTGGCAAAAATTTTTCTTGCCAAACTAAAAGCATTGAACTTCCCAAACTTAATAGTTTTCCTTGCTAGAATGGAAAAATAAAACCAATTTAAAAATCTAATATTAATTGATTATATGTATAATCCATGCACAAACTTTGACTGGGTGGTCTACCAGCATTTTTATATTGCTACATTCTCAATCTTTCTCTGTCTCTCTCTCTGGCTGAATGCCATGGCTAGCAGCTCTGTGTGTGTGTGTGTGCATGCATGGGTGTGTGTGTGAATGCGTGTGAGATGACGCACGCACACATGCACCATTGCCAGCCTGGTGCCTGGCCAGCCAAGTTTGCCGGCTGGTCCGCTGGGCTGACAGGCTACGTGCGGTGCATGTGGTATTGTTCTTGGGTGTAATTTTATTCTTAAAATGTCTGTCTATTGAAATATATTAACATTTCACCTTTTTTTTGCAAGAAGCTACTAGAAATTAACTTCTTGCTCGCTTAAAGTAACACAGGTGTCCAATGTTTCCTCTTTTTTTTTGTGGCATGGGAAGGTTGTAAATATCATTTTGGGGTGTAATTTTATTCATAAGATATCAGTCTATTGGCATAAATTAATATTTCATTAATAGATTATCTGATTTTCCTGCAAGAAGGTGCTTAAAATGGACTTCATGCTCGCCTAAAGTAACTCATTTACCCAATGTTTACATTTTTTTGTTATAATTGACAGTCATATACCATACTGGAGTATAATTTTACTAGGTGGCGTCTGCCTATTAAAATAACTCAACATTTCATTTTTTAAAATCCTGTTATTTTTGCACCAGGGCTTATTAAAATCCGGCTTAACATGAAAAATGCACATATAACACACTTTTTGAGTTTTTCAGGAGTCAAAGTCTGCCTGCAGCGATTTTGCGAGAGCATCAATATTGTGAGGCCATTTTCAGGAACCGTGAGGCCTCGTAAAATCGGGGTCCAATTTTACCTTGCTGTTACAGCAACTAAGTACAACCAATTGTTATTTCCCATGCAGTGCTGTTTTCGATGCTTTAATAATATTGTATTATCATTTTCTCATGAAAACAGAGGAACTTCCCAGCAACATGTATTTTTATCTCGTGTGCAGCGATATGTATTTGTGATGCGATAAAAGTTTCCTATATGAATCACCTACAGAAAGAACACACACCCATGCACACATATATTTACACATGAAGATGTTTTCTCTGATATGGAAGTGCCAGTAATTGGAAGCATATAATATATGTCAGGCGTGTTTTCGACCATTATCACATTTTAAATAGCGTAAGTAGTTGAAATCCACTTTTCTTCCTACCTTCATCTATCTTTATTTACGCACACATATGGCCTGCATTTTTTAGCTTTTATTATTTGGATAACATTTACAAAGTATTTCTGTAGCCTAAACATGTCAGTGTATTTGTCTTAGGGTATTTGAGATTTGTAATGTTTGGTCAAAGCTAATTAAATTAATTAAGTGAAGTACGTAAAAATAAAGCCGCATATTTCTAGCCTACTTTCTAAAGGAAATAAAGTCTTATGAGATCACGTTCCTGCCTGTATGTCTGCATGTGTGTTCCCCCTCCCCATCAATTTTTGAACCCATTAACCAAATTTCACCAAACTCGGTACACATATAGTACTAAGTAAGGACACCGGACTTTTATAGTATTATGTCATGTCGGAAACCATTCAACCAATTTTAACCAAATTTTGTATGCTGACAGCACAAGCTGTAAGCATTAAATTCAGAGGGGAATATTGTTGTTGGTCTGCCATTTTGAAAGATAATGCCTCATGAAAAAATAAAGCTTTTACTTTATGTCTTGAAAACTGCTCAACCAATTTTCCTCAAATTTGGCAAGTTATAAATACTGTGATAGACAAAGTAAATATCAGTAAATGAACTTTATAGTGCACTTACTTTCAAAATTGCGGTCATACAAATATTTCAGGTTTACTTAGTATAACTTCTATACCATTTGGCCAATTTCAACCAAATTTTGTACGCTGATGGTATGTATTACAATCATCATGCAATCTAAACAACTACTTTTGTTGGCCATATTGAAAGATAGCACCACGTGTAAAAATAAGTGTTTTATATTATATCTCGAAAACTACTGAATTAATTTTCGCCAAATTTGGCAAGTAATAAATACTATGATATGTCAGGTAAATAGGAGTAACTAAATTTTATTAGATAGTTATTTTCAAAATGGTAGCCATATCAGTATTTTAGTTTTATTTGGTATAACTGCCATACCATTTGACCAATTTAAACCTAATTGTGTATTCTGAGAGTATCTATTACAAGCATAAAATAAGCCAAAAAAAATTTGTTTGCTATTTTGTAAGCTGGTGCTACCTTAATTAATCAGGTTTTTATGTAATTTCTCAAGAAACAATGGACAGATTTCTACCAAATTTGGCAATCAAGTAGTACACCAGCACTTGATATGCACAAATATGTTTCAAGTATTTCAGAAACTTAGTTTCAAAATAGCGGGCATCTAGATATTTTAGCATAGTAACCCTTATCTTCAAAAACATTTAATCAATTCCAACTTAACTTGGTATGCTGGGAATATATATAACAAACATCAAATATGTCTACACAGAGCCACTTTTGCCCTCCATTTTTTAAGATAGTGCCCCCACAAATAAATAAAGTTTTTATGTTAATCATTTATTTCCCAAATGGTGGCTATATAGCTATTTTAGTTTTGTGTATTATATCTTAGAATAATATATATATATATATATATATATATATATATATATATATATATATATATATATATATATATATATATATATATATATATATATATAATATATATATATATATATATATATATATATATATATATATATATATATATATATATATATATATATATATATATATATATAAACAATCCAAAAAGTTTACACACAAAATCTCTACTGTCTGCCATTTTGTAAAATAGTATCACTTGACAAATTGAAATTATATGATCGAAAAATCAACCAATTTCTACCAAATTTGCCAATCAATTAGCACTATGGCAGACTATGTAAACTAAATAATTTTGAGTGGTTCAGACATACATATTTTCAAAATGCTGGCCATACAAATATTTTAGCTCCAAATTTTTTTCATCTACGAAACTGCAAAACAAGTATCAACTTAACTTTTTATGCTGACAGTATCAGTTGTATCCATTGAAATTGTTAATGCAAAGCCTCATTTCTCCGCCATTTTGTAAGATAACCCCACATGAAATAATATAGTTTTTATACCATATCTTGGGAAACAATCAACCTTATTTCTTTCAATTTGGCGAAGTAATTGTGCTGTAATAGGCTATATTAATTTATATGTTTTAAACATGTAAGTCTCATATTTTCTGAATGGTGCGTATACAAACATTTTATCTTAGTGTGTTATATCTACAAAACTATGAAACAGATTTAAATCTAATTTTGTATATTGTATCTATAACAATAAGGAATGTGCTACTATAAATTTTTTTTCCCCTTCAATTATGATCATCACATGATGACTGGAGGTTATGTGCCATATCTCAAGAACCAATCAACTGATATGGATACAGATATCCTCTTTTGTGTAATTTTTTTTGCAAATTAGTGTCAGGTGAGTAAACTGAACATTTTGTCATATTTGTGAAATAATTAGACTAATACTAAATTTTGCATACCTACAGAATGCCAATTATAGTTACATGTTTATTAAATGGGGTCATGCAATTATTTTAAAAATAGCAGCCATATAAATATTTTCATATGTTTGGCATACCTATTTAACAGTTTTAAACAATTTCAATCAAACTTTTTATGCTGACATTTTCTATTGCAAACGTTGTGTACAGAGGCTATTTTTAAGCAATTTTGTAATATAGCCTCATTTTAAAAAATAAGGTTTTTATGCCATCTCTCAGAGACCAATCAAAAAAATTCATCAAAATTTTTCATACAAGTTGCATTGTGGTAGGCCATGTAAACTTATGGGTTTTAGTGGCTTAGACACTTGTTTTCTAAATTACGCCCAAATAAATATTTCAGGTTAGTGAACCTTATCATTCAAAACATTAGACTGATTACATCCGTAGTTGATGCTCTAAATCCTACCTCCGTGATGCAGTTAATTGCGAGCTAGCTTTATTTTATGAGTTTTACTGAACTTCAATATGGGATAAGTCACTCGTGTATTTTAATTGTCTTTGTAATGTTTCACATGTTTCTGGTTTCATCTCTAATGATATTGCTTAATGCGTGCTCGTGTCCCTCGCTTCCTAAACCATTTGCCCAGCCGTGCACCAGTCCAGCGCAGTGAGCATCAGGACTCTTAAGTAGTGTGTTGTAAAGTGCGCCAGTGAACCTATGCATCTGTGCGCTCACATTGCGCATGAGCGTTTGTGTGCCAAAATAGTGCATAATAGTGCAACGAGTGAAAATAGGACCTACCTCAAAGGGCTCAATGGCAACGTCTGCATGAACCCTTATACAGGGAACATTGAAGATGTCCCAGAAAAATCCCTTTATTAATTGCTTTGGTTTAGAGTGTTTATTTCCAAGTATTTGTTGTTTTTTCATATCACGTGTTTCATCTCCACCTCATTCCATTTATTGTGCAAGGGTTTATTATGTGTTGTGCCAAATGTATAATAATTTATGCAAGCATTCAAATAGCAAGGTATGCAGTTATAAGTGAGTACAGTGTTTTTTTTTGCAAGTGCCACAGAAAATAGTTCCGGCTTGGCGCGCTTAACACCACCAGGTGAGATTCTGGTGCCAATGCGGAACAGTCAGTAGATCTCAAGACAGGCTAGGGCAAGGCTGCATTTCGTCCGCGCTCCGGTGGCCACACCATTTTCACGCCAACCACTTAACGTGCTATAGTATGTAGTTTTACTGGAATCTTTTCTCACTTCCAGCCACCGGAGATGTCTGCCCTGCTCCCTTGTGGTTTGCATTACCTAGGGGAGCTTAATTATTTTCATTAATTCCTTTTTGGCCTCTGCACCTTGCCGGCAGGCTTATGCCGGCGAAATATTGTGTGTCATGTCTCCCATCAGAGGAGCGTTTCATTAACATGCATTAAATATACATGTGAAGATAATTCAGTTTATTATTTACGCATACGCCAAACAACATGTTAGGGCATGGGCCCTTATAACCCTGTTCAAGTGCTGTGTTTATTCCTTGTTCTTTTGTATGTCTTTTCAATGTTGCAACATGTGTATTTTATGTAAGTAATCCGGCAAGGCATGGGACCAGCCAAAATAGGTCTCCAATTTAGAAAGAGCCTCATCAACTATGCGCCACCTAATTATTAATTCACAAGCAGCACATAATATTAGGGGCAGCAGGCATCAACGAGGGAAGATTACGTCCGGGTGAATCAGTCCGCAATCCAGGAATCAGTAGAGTCCGCTCTACCGTGACTTCACGGCATCGCAGTGATGATGCCTGGCACCTACTGGGTAAAATATTCTAGCATTCTTAATCTCAAACAACTCCATTCCTGAAATCACCCTTCCATGTGGCGTAATTTTCCATTCATAAAAATCCCCAGAAAAGAAACCCTAAACCCACCAAAATTTTCCGCCAAATTTCCTATCAGTGCAATTCCTGCCATATTTTCCTTCCTACCCACAATGGGGACATCAAGAGTGACAACGGAGAGCCAACACCAGCGTCACAACGCCTTCCAGGTGCCGTGTAGTCTGATGAGAAAAACACGCCAGAACAAGACAGCTGCCATTGCATCAGCAAGGTTGGGCACGTGCAGGAGAGCAGCCATTTTGGACAGCAGCATGGCATCAGCAATGCATCATCCGCTCAGCACAGACAAATTAGCGGGTGCACGCCAGCGCCCCTGCTCTACGTCAGAACAGCTGGGAGTAGCATAGATAGCGAGGCAGCGTGAGTCATATGGATGGCAGCTCACCCTCCGCCACCAACCTCCATTGGCTGGACGTTACCCCCTTCGGCACATGCGGAGAGATCTGCCAAGTGAGGGGAAGGTGCTCCTCCGATGCTGCACATCCGCGCATCAATTTGGCACCCATGCACATGGTCATGTTGACAAACAATGGCTGGCAATACACAGGTGAGCACGCCAGTGCCACTTTCCCTTCCGTGTTTATGTCCAGTCTTGCAGCCGCAGGACGTAATATCGAAATATGAACTTGGCACTCAGTATTGCTGTTGTACTCATAAGACCAGCTCTTCTCGCAACCGCGCTGCGGTCAACCGTGAAAATAGAGGTAGTGAAATTGAAGTGGAAAAATTTCACTTAAAACAAACAGTGCAAATTTCAGACGCCCCCAAAATTTTAAAACCAGGTTTTTCCAAATTACAATCTACCCTACTGGTGCAGTAACCTACTGTGTACCAGACAAGAGGCAATTATCCTCCAATGTAACCAGTGGCAATTATCATACCTCAATGAATGCTTGACATAGACCAAAATCGCTACTGCAACAGTAGTGGCATTCACATGCAAACAGTGCAGTACCAGTGAAAGCACACAGAATACACGTGACAAAGTGCAAGATTTCGACAGGATACGAACAGTCAGTGGACCCAAGTCACAAAGTGGACTGTCAACAAGGAGAGGGCAAACCACTACACGCAGTGCAGCAATTGTGAAGTAAGAGTGGATGAATAGTACCTGAATGGCATCGAGGGAGAAGGATTTGTGTGTCACGACTCTACAGTGGCTGTCAACAACAACATGCAACTGTCACACGCCCACAGTTTGCACGTAGCGAGCATCAACAATCCACCCCGTCCACTCAGTCAACACCCTCACAACCTACAGTAGCCACAACCCCTCTCACGTTTTTACCCCACACTCCTTACTTCCCACTATTACCTGCACTATATCCAACACCATTATTACCACCAATGTTTGCCAATTATTGTCATGCCCTACCCTTTCATTCAGCCCGTGGCACCATACCCAGCAAGCATTTATGGGACACTGCCTGTCAACAATCAACTACAAGATGATGGAAGAAATGAACGAAACCATTGTGTCCAGCACCACTACAACACCGCCAAGACCAACCACAACAAAAACACTGGAAAAATGTCAAATCTCTGCCAACCTTCACTGGAATACCGAAGGAGGATCCAGTCGCCTTCTTAAATGACTGCACGTCACAACTGACCAGGTAAGATGTGTGCAAAGAATAGTGGGCCAGTTATGTTGGAGAGCAACTCTAAGGAGTAAGCCCGTTCTTGGTGGCAATCACTCAACCACTATAGACTGCAGTGGGGATAATTTCTCTGGTCGTTTCAATGTCGTTTTGAAGGAGCCTTCAATTCGCTCCAAGCACAGAGCAAACTCACCCTAGAAGAGCAACAACCAAGTTACGACTCCGTATGGGCGACCAGCAGGTCACACCTGCCAGTCGTCCTCTACAGCCTCCGCTGATGTGTTAATGCCACAACCGGAAAAATACCTGCCGGCGTACTAGTGGGGCACAACCTGCGCCTACCAGGCGAGGCCTACTGTCCGCAAGTGAGAGAGAGCAGCAAGCCCATCAGTAGTGACACTCGATGGAGACGCCATCAACAATTGCACGACATACAACAGCATCAGGCGCAGTTTGCCGAAAAATGGCTGCCCACCACAATGCGGCCATCAGCAGCACTCAAAGCAGGTCAGATGATCTACATGCGAGCTCATCCGCAATCCACCGCCTACAAGGATTTTTGGTGCGGGATTTGTGGCCAAACGGAGCAGACCACACCGGGTCATTAAGAGTCATGGTCCAACCACTTACTCTGTCCGAATTGGAAGGAGAATGGTCAGGGTACATTGGGACAACATCCGGCTCGCGCTGTGTGTCGTCGCCAACGAGCCTCTCCTACACCCTTCAGCCCCACGGCAACGGCAGTGCCATGCTCCCACAAGTGGCAGGACGAGAAACAGGTGCACCAGTACCTCCAGCAGAAGAGTCCGCAGCAGACCAGCAGTTGTGAGAGGAAGAGGAGGTACCACCCCGGGTGAGCCAGAATGGCGACATCATTGCTGAGCAAACAGAGGGGGTACCAAGGAAGAAGGTGTGCCAGCACCCCTGACTCAATGTTGATGGCGTCAGTGCGATCTTCGGATATGTCCACCACTGTCAAGGGGGTGGATGTGGATAGCAGGCAAACAGCAAGAGTCCCATCACCAGCCGGGGGGACACCAACATATGACCACCACTCCTTGGTCGCTGCCAGCCCCGGTAGCTCCGGGCAACAGACACAAGCAGCAACGCAGGAGCAAAGGCAGGAAGTTGGCCGGCTTGTTCCGTCTCAGTCGGTCACGTCGGTGGGCACACCCGTCTCTGGCATGCTAATAGTGTCAGAGTGGCATAGCACCCCACGCTATAGCAGGTCATCACCATCAGCATCAGCAGCTGCCTCAACAATGTACGGCCCTGCAAAGGAGCCCATCTGGCCTGCGGTCAAGGAGGAAGGTGAGAGAGTTCATTTGTTGCAGGTAGCGGCACCCGGCCTGCAAACTGTATTCAGAGGGGAGGGGATGTTTGACGTGTGCTCGCATCCCTTGCCTTCTAGACTGATTGCCCAGCTGGGCACCAGTCCAGCGCAGTGAGCATCAGGACTCTACAGAGTGTGTTGTTGTGAAGTGTGCCAGTGCGTCCGTGCAGCGCACACAGCGCATGAGCACTCGTGTGCCAAAATAGTGCAGGGTAGTGCAAACCTATGTGGCTATAGTGCAACGAGTGAAAATAGGGTCTGCACCAAAGGGTTTAATGGCAATGGCCACATGAACCCTTATATAGGGAACATTAAAGACGTCCCAGAAAAAGCCCTTTATTAATGGTTATAGTTTAGATTGTTTATTTCAAATATTTGTTGTTTTTCACTTCACATGTTTCATCTCCACCTCATTCCATTCATTTTGCAAGGGTTTAATGTGTGTTGTGCCAAATGTATAATAATTTATGCAAGCATTTCAAATTACAAGGTATGAAGTTATGAGTGAGTACCGAGTTACATTCGCAAGTGCCACAGAAAATAGTTCCGGCTTGTGCTTAACACCACCAGGGGAGGTGAGATTCTGGCACCAAGGCGGAACAGTCAGTAGATCTCAAGACAGGCGAGGGCAAGGCTGCATTTCGTCTGTGCTCCAGTGGCCACGCCAACCGCAATAGTATGTAATTGTACCGGAACCTTTTCTTACTTCTAGCCACCAAGTTGCCTGCCCTCCTCCCCTGTGGTTTGCATGCCCATGGGAGCTTAATTATTTTCATTAATTTATTTTCAGCCTTCATGCCATTTTTACAGTAACGCCATGTCGGTGAAATATTGTGTGACGTGTCTCCCATCTGAGGAGTGTATTGTTAACATGCACTAAATATACATGCAACAAAAATTATTCAGTGTATTAGTTACGTGTACGCCTAACTTCATGTCAGGGCACTGCCCTTATAACCCTGTTCAAGTGCTAGGTTTAATCAGTGTTCTTTTGTATGTCTTCTCAATGCTGCAACATGTGTATTTTATGTAAGTAATTCGGCTAGGCGTGGGACCAGCCAAAATAAATCTCCCGTTAGAAAACAGTCTCTGCAAGTATGTATCACGTAATTATAAATTGACAAGCAGCCCATAATATTAAGGGCAGCAGGCATCAATGAGGAAAGATTACATCCAGGTGAATCAGCCTGCAACGTAGGAATCAGCAAAGTCAGCAATTGTTTCATATTCTATTGCAATCCAACGTAATTAAATAAAAACTTTCCAAATGAGAAAACAACATAATTAAAACTTTATATGACAAATATAATTAAAATAACATCCTTGCGACTACTGATAGGTAAACTATTTGCATCTACTATACAACTTTAGTTCTTTATTAATGGTCACTTTTTTCACCATTCACGCATCTTATGCAAGTAAACTTTGTGTGTTCGTTGTATATTGTACTTATTAAGGGAACCACACATCCTGTTCAGTGAATGCTTGAAAAATTTCTCAATTTGTGGAATATTGTAATTTTTATAATGTGATCTTATAATGTAGGTTACCAATACTATTTATTCAAAACCCCCGCCTTCTAGCGATCAACTTATTTCACAGGTTAAACAAGGACACAGAAAAGTCCACGCAAATTTCGAATGACTTTATGATTCCAATTTAGTTTACACACGAAGATTTTAAAACACAAGGCTGAATACTCATTGATGATTGTTTTACCAAACATGTAAAAAGTTTCCACTCGTTCAAAGAGTTATGGGTCATACTACTACCACATTGGTTCACACCAAATGGAAACAATTATAATGACCCCAAAACAATGCAAAATACAAATTGATTAAATAATATCTTTAACTATCCTCAGCCTAATAAGGAGGGAAGGGCGACAACAAGTGCCCTACCACAGAACCTTCCCTCGTAAAACACTTTTTAAAATTAATATTAAAACATTGATAAAATACAGAATACTATGGCCAAGGAGACTGCGTCCAACCAAGACTTGGTCACCATAAAACACGGACAACACAAGTTAAACTGTGTTTCCTACCACCTTTGAGTCATGGCCGCACTTTACCACCATTTTACAAGTTAAATAAAATGAGCCACAAAAACTAATTCAAGAATATTAAAGCCACCACAACTGAAACATTGTAATTTAAATTGTCTAGAAGGAATTTGGAAATGCAAGCTAAATAGAATTTAGGAAAACTCTGTGCGCAGCTAAGGATCAATAAATCAAAAACTACTATGCCACATAATACTTCCAAATTTCAAGCTCAACTGCACTGGCAGCCACGACTCACTGTTTTCCATTTCATTTGGCCCTATTAATACAAGTGTTAAGGTGAACACCCATATTCTCTGCTATACTAAGTTCAACATTTTCCACTATCATAATTCACATTTTCTAGCAGGCGTCGTCATCCCCTCTATGTCAATCCAGGCAGATATCTGGTAGGAAAATGGCAGGGCTGCCACTCGTGCAACCCCTTAAATTAACTATCATCCCAGGTAGGGAAAGGGGAATAAAGATGGGGAAGGAGGGGAACCAAAGCCTACCAAAGAGCTTTCCGAAAGATCGGAACGTAGCATCGACGACACTCACCATGGTGGCACCGTCACAGTAGCAGATTATCCACAATTTGCAAGCCAGTAACACACATGATTGTACACACTGTGTGGAATGCATTTTGAAATGGCTTCACTAGTTGGGCAAGGCCATATAACATGGTTCTGACACTGGTGAGGGGCAAGATACGCCAGATTCGTGACAAACCCTGGCTCATGGCCAAAAAGAGTATGAGATAGGTTACCAGTGGGACGCCAGCACATCTGCGCATGGGTGAGTACGTGGACTCGTTAATTCTCTGGGCTGTAGTAGGTCGACAGCCACGTGGTGGTCCACTCACAAATACACGTTTAATTAGATATATAATAAGTTCAAGTTAATAGAGTCTACAGATCACTCATTTAAACGTAGATTATCTGGAGTGGGCCAGGTCCCGAAGGTACTTATGTTCGAGAAATAATAAACAAAGACTAGGATCTTGAATTAGTTATATCGGTAGAAGCGGTAGTACACTAGTACACAACACAACGACCTTAGACTTAAGCCGGCATGGTATGTGGGCCGGTCATAAGTCTGAGCTGAGAAAAGTACTGTTCGGCACGTGGAATTACATTATGGTATTAAAATCTCCAGGGCGGCGTGTTTGATGGAGACACCGGAGCGCAATCACAGGAGGAGCAAATGAATACAAAGGGTTCCTGTAACTTACACTTACACTTATATTGCAGCTATGATAATCAGACAAAAGGTGAAGCCTCCTGTGATGTACTAAATCATGGTCATGCAGATGTCGAAGCAAGGATCTTTGATTGGTAAGTGGTAACCTACCCATAAATTCCACCAGAAGCAAGGTTCATTCCTGGTTGAACCCACACTACTCTGTCCATGTCACATCATTACAAATCTAAATGTTCTCAAGTCAATCTTTCCATACTCTGACTTTTCCTATTGGGCATTTTACCAAGTTATATTTTTCCCTTTCTTTTGCAGATTTCCTCTTCAATCTCTAATTTTGCCAGAAGTATGTTATTTTCTGGCAACTGGGTTTTGGAAGTCTCCCAGAGTACAATTGAGTCTATTCTTGGGTATCATCTTTTTTGTGTGTATGCCTTGGATGGTGGGACAGGACATCTGGCAAATTGTTTTGTTCCCATTCCTTGGTAATGCTATATTGTGAATGAGAGACGTCGGAGTACAAGTACCCAGTGGGTAAATTTGCCTATCTTTCTCCCTTTGTTTTCTGTAACCAGGTCAGAGCTCATTAAAAGGGTTCTGAGGATAAATATACAGTCTCTGAGATACTGCCAATATTTCATCATGACCTTTTAAACAACTTGCAAAGCAGTAATGCTTGTTCACATGATAATTATTCTCCATTTCTGTCAGTGCCTCACTGGCCTAGTCAAAGATGCATGTCTTCTCTTGTTTGTCCTGCTATACCACTAGCATCTGTCTGCAATATTTGTGGATAGCACCCATCTGGGCAACACAGTAGCTTCATGTTTAAATTATAATTGTGTTGCAAAAATAAAATTTGGGCATCGAGAAAGGAAAAATTTTTCTTGTGAGAAACAAAATGAGAATGAAAAACGTTTTGATAGTAAGAATTTTTCATATGTTTCTATTACATTAATAAATTTAACACATGCACATTTGACCTGCTCCTTGAAATACATATTATAAGTTACAGTGAAACAGCACCATAAAGAGTATGGGCTATGCCAGAATAATGATAGTAATAATTTTTTATGTACCATCATTTATGTATTGAATACAAGGTTAATGTACTTGTTTTGAATGCCTTTTTGTGTTCTCCATTTCTGTAACAATAGTATCCCTTTGTCCAGGACTTGAAACACATAAATGTTTTCATTTTTGTTCAGCAAACAAGTCACGTAGAGAGGTCAAATTAATGTCAACTATTTTTCCTTCCCTTGTATTACACTTAAAAGGATGGGATAGGAATGTGTCACATACCATTATTCCTCTTCAATACAGTGTGTCTTCTTGACTCTCTTGACCATGGTTGTTTGCTGTCCTGTTGCCAGGCAGAGTTGCATCATTTAAATTAGGTCTCATTGAAACACATCAGTCATTGTGTTACTTGAGTGTGTTACTAAAGCGTAAGTCATTGAAATCCAGGCCTAAAACAGTACTTATCAGCTTCAGGTAAAATTGATGCACACTGGAGAGACTATCTGTTAATTCACTGCCTTTTGCTTATAAGCAGTGGGGCATTTTTTGTGTGTGTGAGTGCAAAACTTTGCTTTTGTCCCTCAAAGACACTAATTATCTTTAAGCAGTGATTTTAATATGCAAAGTGGATAATCCACCTGTAGTTATTTGCGGTTCAGAGTTTTTCAAGTCACTGAAACACCGAAGTAAGAAGTTTTGAGTTGGAGAATTATAATTGAGCAGAATTTTTTAACTTTTTGGCTTATTGTACACTCCTACCCATGCTCACTCAGAAAAAAAATGAGTATGCTGGCTTGTCAGAGCTGCACTCAGATTATAGTAGTAGCTGTATTTCTAAGTGGCACAGGCAGTTTGAGCATGTTCATTTGAGCGTTCATCCATTGGCAGCTGGGTTTGCACAGAGGGGTAGGATGTGTATACCTCAGCTTAATATCCATGGTATGGCACCATGTTCCCTGTGTGCCGGACAGTATTCGCAGTTTGTTCACACCCCTAATGAACAACTGCTCTTCTACCTGCTCCTAATCCCCATTTCACAACACCTCTTGTGTTTCTGTCTCTGTGGGTGTGTTGCTTGTTGCGTGGTCTCATCAGGCAGCACAGGTTCTCTTCAAAACGCAGTGTACGTTTTCTGTGCCTACCACCAAAGAGCCCACGCCCAGCGATGAACTGCACACCAAGGTAGGCACTATTGTGAACGGCATAGGAAATTGTGATTTTACTGTTCTGAAAGCTACAAAAGTCTTTTTGTTTTTTTTTTTAAGAAATTCAATTTTTAAATAGTTTGGTAGTTATGAAGTTTTAATGTTACTCGTATTCGTTATTCAAAAATAAATACAGTTACTTATTATATTTCAACATCTATTTTGAATAAATCAATATAAGTTATATTTTTATAAAACATTTCCTCATAAGTTATGTCATCATTCTGCTACTACACAAAAGCATTGTGGATTTATATGTCATTTTGTCATTTGCCATAAGAATAATATCTTAAATATTTTTGAAACTTGTATTATGGCGTATGGGCATATACATGTACACCAGTGGCGTAGCATAGAGGGGGCGGCAGGGGCGGCCCGCCCCGGGCGGCACTTTTAGGGGGCGGCAAAATTTCACAATAAATAATAATAATATCTTGAAAATATTTGAGCCATTTCATATTTTTGTCGCACCTACGATTCGGACCGATTGAAATGAGCACGGAATTTTTCATTACTTATTCTGTGACGAAATCGTTGAATCCCCTTTCTTTAAATGAATGTATAATAATGACATCTTGCTCATTGTAGCTATTGGCAACACCGTCTGTACTGACTTGCAGGGATTCCCCGTATTTTATTTTGTGCTTGGATTGTTTATGACTAATATTCAGCGAGAATGACTTCTATCATATAAAGAATAGTGTTCAATATTGTATAATAACACCTGCAAATTAGGTTACAGTACGGGTAAGTCCCTTCAGGGAAGTCCGTGAGTGATGCTTTGACAATTCAAAGAAAGTTTGATTGATGGATCGTCAGTTGTCCAATTCACATTAACTTAATCGTATCGTATATATGTATACGCTTTCCAAACTGTGATTTCAGTGCTCATAAGTACGTGTTGTGATTGTTAAATTATTGAACTTTGTTGAAAAATTGTATTGTTCGTGTACGTATACATTCAACTATGTGAGTATTAAATATTTTATTTACGTTTTTTATTTATGTTATTGTATTTTTGACTATCTGCTATGTTGTTTAAGCTTTAATTTATTAAAATAAAAAAATCAGAACAAGTAAATTTCAGTAAAGTAAATTATATTTTTTTAAATTTATTAGTAATTATTTTGAAATGTTCTATGATAGTTTCGTTTACGACTCCAACTTGTACTTTTATTATTTATTATATATAAGTGTCAATAATTATTTATTTTTTTGTTTTAGCATCAAAAATGAAAACAGTAAAAGAAAGTGGGGCATCTTACCATAATAAAAGAAGAGCTAAGTTGGAAAATATTAGAAAAATGAAGGGGCTTTACTTAAATACGTGAAAAGTCCTGTTCCTGAGACGTCAGATTCCACGTTGGGCTTAAATTCATCAAAGACAACTGGGCCTTCAAACCCAGAACAAGCTAAAAAAAAATACAAGAACTTGACACTGTTGATCTGGTACCTGTTAGAAATGTTGACATTGTTCCTGAAGATCAAATTCCAACAACATCTACTCAATTAGAGTCTGCATCTGTATGTCTAGACATGGATTTCGATAGTTTAGAAACAGAGACTGGTACAGCATCGGCGTTGTCTGCTATTCAATACCAAAACTTGGACGATATTGGAAAATGGCCTGAACACATAGATGAAAATATGCGATTGCATCTCATTCAGCAAGGCCAGGAAGTTGTTCAGCATATCAATACTAACTTTGCTGAAGCGTCAACAGTAACACGTTAAGATTCGTGCTCTTTAACATCAAAAGGAGAGACAAGACGGCTTACCCAGGAATGGTTTTACCGCACATTGACTAACGGCGAAAAAGTTTTACGCACTCTGATGGCTTATTCTCCTTCCAAAGCATCATTATTTTGCTTTTGCTGTCGTTTATTTGAGAATGTAAACACACCGAATGGATCGAAGTTTTGCTCATCTGATGGATTTAATACTTGGTGGAAATTAAATCCTAAGGTTTCAAGTCACAAATCAAATGCACTACACAATCAAAATTATTGCAAATGGAAGGAGTTGGAGAGCAGACTTCAAAAAGGACAGACTATTGACAAGAAAGAGCAAAACTTAGTAGCAAAGGAAACAAAAAAATGGCAAGAAATTCTTATCAGAATGTTTGATATTATAAAATTCCTTGCCAAACAAAATTTGGCTTTACGTGGCCATACAGAAAATGACACCAGTATTAATAGTGGAAACTTTTTAGAATTGGTGCATTTAATTGCAAAGTACGATCCTGTACTTCGTGAACATCTTGTAAGATCTAAAATGTGTGGCAAAATTTCAATCACGTATATGTCACCAGAAATCCAAAACGAATTTATTGCAATTTTGGGAAATAAAGTTCGCCAACATATCATTGGACAAATAAAAAAGGATAAGTATTATTTGATTATATTCGACAGCACTCCAGACATTTCTCATAAAGATCAAACAAGCCAGGTATTAAGATACGTAATGATTGAAAATCAGGAAGTACAAGTAGTGGAATCTTTTATAGATTTCATTGAAACAAAAGATAAAACTGCTGAAGGAATTTCAAAGATGATTTTGAGCAAGCTTGAAGCTGATGGCCTCGATATAAGCAACTGTAGAGGCCAAGCATATGATAATGCTGCTGTTATGGCTGGAAGGCATTCAGGAGTTCAGCAAAGAATTAAAGAAATAAATCCCAAAGTTGAATTCGTACCTTGCTCAAATCATTTGTTAAACCTGGTTTGTTTACACGCTGCCTCAGTTGAGGCGAGTTCAGTAACTTTTTTCGGCACATTAGAACGTTGCTATTCATTTTTTTCCATGTCCACACATCGTTGGGAAGTTCTGATAGCAGCTACAGGCAAAAGTTTTAAAAGGGTTCAAGACACGCGGTGGAATGCAAGAGGCGATGCCATAAAAATGACATGGCATCATTACAAAGACATTCTCGTCACTTTGGAAAAACTGACAGAGACAGGTGAAAGCTTAAACACAAGAACAGATGCAGGAACTTTGCTAGTTACAATGCAGTCATTTTCCTTTCTTTGTTTCTTGGGCCTCTGGCAACCGGTGCTACATGACATGAATGATGCACAAAAATATTTACAAACAAAGGGACTTGTCATAAGACTGTGCGCTCAGAAAGTAAATGCTTTGCAGATGGTACTGGTAGAGAAACGAGAAAAATGGGCAGATGGCGCAGTAAGTTATGCAAAAAATATGTGTGAAGAACTTGGCATTTGCATGGAACCTCAGAGGCGCATAACAAGAAGGAACATTTTTGATGACGGAACCAGAGATGCTAACTTGTCTTGTGAAAATGAGTTGAGACGGAAACTGTTTTCTTTGTTAGATAGAATCATTGTAGAAATTCATGAGCGTTTTTTCAGCAGCTACAGAATTTGGCGGATAAGTTTGCTTATCTAACGCCGGCTATATTGCTAGATTCGGACGACACTAAATGTAATCTAGACTACGCATCTGCCAAAATTGACGAGCAGGACTTCAAGCTGGAACTGCGGACTTTCATTGCTGCTACAGGCAACGAAAATAAATTAATTAATGCGGACTCACTTGAATTATTAAAATTTATTGTGAAATCCAAGCTGGAAGATACTCTGCCCAATATTATAATAATGCTCTGAATATTCTTCACAATTGCCATAAGCAATGCCAGCTGTGAGAGAAGTTTTTCAAAATTGAAATTGATCAAAAATTATTTAAGATCAACAATGAGTACTTTAAGGCTAACCAATCTGGCTATCTTGTCTATTGAGCAAGAGGTGTGTGATTCTATAGACATTGATAGTGCAATAAAAGACTTTGCTCTTAAAAAAAGTAGATGAATAAAGTTTTAGTTAAAGACAGAAGTTTTGTTTTTAATTCTAACAAGTATATTGTTTTTCAATAAAAATATAAATATTAACAGTATCGTTCTAGTTCTAATTGGAAGTCGATTTGCATTTTATATTCAATTCGCTAATAACTTAATCTTGTCGATCGTCAAGGTATAATCATAGGTGTTCTATACCTGTTATATCAATGTAAGTGGCATACATATAAGAATTTTTGTAATAAATGTGATTATTATATTGTGAAACATATATATATATATGTGACTTTTTTATTTGTAACCTGTACAATACACAATAATGATGACTGTTCTTGCCGAAAAGTTCTTTAGAATTACTGTATATTATAGTCTTTTAAATTGAAATACCTAAATAAGAGGGCGGCAAAATTTTCTTCCGCCCCGGGCGGCTGACACCCAAGCTACGCCACTGATGTACACCTACAATATGTAATCATTAAATAACTACATTTATTACCTTTAGGAAACTTCCTCCATATACACAACTAACACACACAGAGTTTAAAAAGAATGACAGAGTTTAATATAATAAGTGAAAACTAAGAAGAAAATATGGGGGTCTGAAAATTCTCAACCATATGGTTTTTGTGCCATTTGAAACGTAGGTATCAGCATATTAATCTGTGAGGGGCCTTAACACAGCTGCGCCTTAGTTACGTGATGCAAATAGGTATTTTCACAGTTATGGTGTAACAGTTCAACAACATTTATTGTTATACTAAATTACTGTACTGGAAAAGAATCATAACATTCCCTAGTTCCCCTCAAATAGTAATGTTTTGGGTTGGTGCTTGTGTTTTAAATTAATGTAATTATTATTTTCAGAATGGAAATGTGCAAAATAATGTGTGTTGGTATACTGTAATTATTTTCATTTAAGTGATAAGAAAATAATTAATGCATTTTAATTATTAAGTTATCATTATAATCATAACCACATTTCTGGCTCTGCCGTACATTATTTTGCTCATTTCCATTGTGAGGCATTTTTTGCTCTTTTGAAATAAGAGTATCAGTCCAAGTTTTATAAACTTCTCCTTTTGAAATAAGGATGTCCATATGCTCATCCAAAATGGCAATCTATGTCAATAAAGGTTTTGTTGTATTACAGCCATAGCTATGCTCATTTCCATATGAAGTTACCTATTTGCATAATGCTGCTGCTAAGAATTAATGAAAGGACCTGTCATGCTGCCTTCTTAGTGCCACTGTAACCATAATGTTGAGAGTTCCAGGAATTACTCCTTTATTTCCATTTTAATTTTAACTTATCCATGCATTTCATCCATCACATTCTGTCATTCATACAGCCTGTTATTGTGAAGCCCTTCGGGGTGTTTTCTGCAAAAGTTTTAGAAATACAGTACTAGCATATTCAGACAATTATTTTGTAGGTGGCATTCCCTTTCAGGATGTTTAAGAAGACATTGAGTGTTTGCATAACATTCAATATTCTAGACAGATTTTATATTGCTTATCAGCATTCCAAACAACAATATTTTAATTGATTCATGATGCAGAGTATTTCGTATAGTTGCTTTGTAAAATTTTGCTGATATATTTATTATATTTCTCCTTCATGAATTCTGATGAGCAAAATCAAATTATTGTCATAGCAATCAAAATGCAGTTTCAACAGGTTCAATTCAAACAATTAAATGTAAATAATTTTGACCATTATTAACCAATAGGTTTTGCGGCTTGAAATTACATGGTTTGGAAGTTTAAAGCAATTTGTCATGAACTTTAAAACTTTGAAGATTCTCTCAAGTGACCATACATTTTATTGCTGTCAGTAGTGTAGTTATTTTTTTGCAGCAAACCGTGGCATGTATCTTCTTACGCATAGAAGACGACTTGTGAAAATAATGTGGAATAATGAAAAATATTTTTTTAGCATAACTGGATACACCATCACCTTTTCTCAGTTTGTAATAGGTGAACATTTGGAGTTATTCTCGAATAATTACTTTTTTTTTTTTTCTCCACACAGCCGTGAGCAGTTGAATTACACATACCTGCCGTGTTGCGGAAATGGCGATGTACCCAGCCATGTATGAGTGTGATGTTGTCAGACTGTCTGAGTAACTCTGAAGTAACATCTCGGCACATTTGATCATGGCCAGATGTATGGGGCACTCCATCTCCAAAGTCGTGCAGCCACTGGGATTTCCACAAGCCACCATGTCAAGTGTGAACCATAAGGTAGTGCATTCAGGTAAAACCACTACCCCCAGTGACAACTGCCTTGGTGTACGACATATAGATGACAGGGGGCTCGCTATCTGCCAGCGTGGTGGGTAACAGTGGACACGCCACATTTTCAGCAGATCTCTCGCCTGAATGGCAGGCTGAAGCTCACATGTTCTAAGAAGGGCCTAACACAATCATCCCAAGGGTGTTACCCTCAATTGCTGTGAGAAAGACAGTACAATGAAACTGTAGTGATTCGGACTGCTGTCTGAAAGTTATTATATCCAGTTCAATTATATTAGATCAGCACATTTTCTGATCATAAAAGGTTTCGAAGAGCACATTTTCCAGAAAACATCACCCTTCAAGCAAGCAAAAAAAAAAAAAACCTTTTATTGTGTAGTTTGTCGTCTAATAAAGCACTGTTTATCATTACATCAGATGCTGCCCTTTTATGTGGGCTGCTTGTGACGAGACTCAAAGTTGCTTGTTGAAGTGAAACATGAGGCCACTATCAGCTGCAGTAAGAGTGTCATAAGGTGTCCCGGTCTGATTGATGTATCAGATAATTGGCTGTTGAAGGAACTTAAGACCCAGTACGTTATATACATCCATAGGGTCACAAGGAAAAAATTAATGAAATCCTCTTCTGTACTGCAGCACTTTTATTGTTAATGTTTCACTTCCATTGACATTTGGTGTGTCTGACCCACCATTGATCGTGAATGTTAGATATTTAAATGTTAACATGAAAGATTTTATCCTTGCAACACTGCTTTCCTATAACTTTCAGCAGTATGACCATTCACCGGCAAACTGCAAGAACTCCGCAGTTTGCCCAAAGTGTGCAGAACTATGACTTCTTCTAAGTCACTCGTGCTGTAAACCACTAAGGTGTTGACACAACTGCCAGAGAGGTTGTCCAGTGTGGTCGAAGGAATGCCTTGTTTGTCAGGAAATGCAGAGCATCCAAGAAATTCAAGCCACTGAAAAAGTAACCATTGGCAAGGCAAGAAACCATTGTCTTACAAATCTTAGCCCTCTGTGTCACACAGTTCTGTTGCCGGAGCTCTGCCACCAGTAAAGAATACTTGTACACATGCTGTTAATATGACTACTCAAGACTGAAGTGTGTAAGATTCCAAAAAATACATAATTTCTGACTCAATACACAGTATGCCCCTAGTACCAAAAAATGACCACAGCAGAGGTGTAACTAAGTCACCCCAAAAAACTAGCAAACTTGAAATAGTTTAATAGTCTAGAGGAACTGTAACAATGTATTGCTTCCTTCACTTTGTTGGTAATCTTCCTTTAAGAAGCATGCATCTGCCCCAGCAGCACAGCCATCCTTCAGGGACACACACTACACTGCATGGATAAAGTAAATGTGTATCAGGCATGTAGCAGTGACTACATTCTTCTGAGGAACCCCCTCTTGGACCTGTGATCCCGATCGGCAGATACCGATATTGCCAGTATTTGAATGTATCGTATCGTTTTCACGATCCGTTGTGGCCAAATAAAATTTGCAGATATTGTGAGAGTATAAAACAACTCTTATTATTTGCTTAAAGAGCTTCTTCATATTTTTTTGCAAGAAAATACACAAATAAGTGGCCTACCATATGTATTTTACCAAACTCTGTAACTTTCTGCCCAGTTTTTTTGTATTTAAAACAACATGGCTTGGCTCAACCTAGCATGGCAACATGATTTGGTTATACGCAAACAAAAAGCATAAAAATATATTGAACACATCTTTCATACTCTAAATAGATCACAACCATAACAGGTTTTCACCAAAATTTGGCACTGTGTGATACATTTAGTATTTATTTTCAAAACTAAAATGGTTTTAATAATTAATTTCACTGAACACAATGTGGTTTTACTGTTTATGTAAGGACCATGGTTCATGCTTGTGTAGTTCATATTTCCCTAGCTGATGGCTCTCAAGCGTAATCGAAAATTCAGCGCTCACGTTTGTGGTCGGAAGCATTTCCAACAAGAAGTTTGCGTTCCATAAGCGAGAAAATCAAAGATGGCTTGGCTTCGGATGGGATCAAGCTAACAACAACCAAAAAGCTAATGCCTGTTAAAAGCGCAGTATTAAACAGTATGAAAACCAACAAGAGCTCAGACTTGTTAATCAACAAAGCCTAATTCAATTAATTTTTGTGTGGGAAGAAAATAAAATTATACACTGTTCAAGGATTTATTTCCTTCATCCATGAATAGTAGGAAGTTTGTATATAAATTTTCATATTTGAAATACTTTTGCCATTTTAACACTGGCAAAAACATTTAACATAATCTAAATGTTTAGTTATATTTCAATTTTTTTGTATCGACACGAGTTTGGCCAATATGAATGATCTGTGGATTGGCATATCAGCAGAATTTCAGGATTGACACAGCTCTACTCCATCTATCACGAAGTTCCCGCAGTTTACACCACTCAGTATACAGTGGCAGGCAGAGCATGCAGTACTCTGCATTTTCCTAGCTATTTGTAGTGTGTGTATCCCTCCAACTCATCATGTTCAACTCATTGACTTGGAAAAATATATATTTCAACTCCGGTCTCCATATTTAGTTGTAGGCAGCTTGAATGCACACAATAAACTGTAGGTGTTATCGTATGGGGATGATTGTATTTGTGTAAGTACAGGCTGTTCACTGTAAAGTGAGCACTTTTGAAAGCTTTCTGATTTGAAATAATAGTCAATAAATATATATTATTTAGCCTTAGACGTTAACTTCCTAATACAGTGGAATATACACCAGTGTGTTTATTACTTACATGGCTATATTTATTTTAAAATGTGGTTAAAGTATAAAAAATGGCTGAAAAAAAATAACTAGGGCCTAAAAAGTGCTCACTTTACCGTGAAATGCTTATAAGTCATTTTGCAATAGTACAAACCTTGTACTAAATATTGGTGCTTCTGCATGTTTCACTTCTCTCAGTGGTTCTTTTGCTTTTATCAAGTGCCCCTTTGCAGATCAGCTGCAGTCATCCACTTTGATTGGTTCATTTACTCTGTTATTAGCCACTATCCAATTGTTGTGGTTGGCACCCATGAGAGAAACAGTATGTAGAAATATGGCATCAATGTGCGTAGATCCTTTGTATCACTCCTAGCAAGATTTCTAAGTAAAGGTGTAACATGACACAGCCAGGTAGAGTTGTTGGTTGGAAAAGTTAAATATTAAAAAATTAACGTCAGTACTCGGTGGTACAAGTGACAGCCACTACGTACGTCAATATATAGTGGTTGAAGTGTGACATGGTGGGCAATACAGCATGGAGCTTTGTTTGCAATGGCTGTAAAGGGGGGGGGGGGGTAGTAAATTGCCACCTGACTTGGACTTGCAAAGTAAGAATGCTTATGCAGATTGAAAGTTTTGGGAGTTTATATTTCAGAAGGAAACCAGTCAAGACCTCTCCCGTTCTGGAATATCTGAAGTGTACCGTGAGGGTTGGCCAGCTGCCGCAAAAATATCAGGCACTTTACAAAGTTTAAGATGATATTCACATCGAAGATAAGATATTGTTCCTAGGAAGCAAAATTGTAGTACCTGCAGCCATATTTTCTTAACTTAGTACAGAAAGGGCATGGTGGAGTTGAAAAGACAAAAACCAGAGCAAGACAGCTATTTTATTGGTTCGGCTCCGAATGCCAGCCGACATTGAACCATGTGTATCCAGGTGCAGGACATGTGAGAAATTCAGGAGGGCTAACCGGAGAAATTCCAAGACTACCTTACCTGAAAGAGGGCGCTGATATCCTCGAAGAGGGTGGAAATGCTTTCCTTATACTTATTGGCTACTGTTCCCCTTGGTTATACATACAACCACTAACTACAAAATCCTCTGTGTGTGTAATCAATTCCATGTATGATGTCTTCAATATCCATAGATTCCCTAAGGGCCTCACTGTGGAAAACATATAATTCACATCGTATGAATGCCAACAGTACTACAACAAATATGGAGTCACACTAATTACATGCAGTCCCCACAACCACAGAAGCAATGTCATGGCAGATAAAATTGTGAGAATTAGTATGAAGATCCTATGCAAGAGCAAGTCAGAAAGCACTGACCACAGGGATTTGCTACATGAGCACATTAATACTCCCATAACAGGACTTCACACCTCTCCAGCACAAATATTATTTAGCCAATGTATTAGCACCACAATGCCCATAACCACAGCAATGATGCAACCTGTTATCCAGGAGGGAGTCTATGAAGCCTTGAAAGCTAGGCAATATAAGTTCAAGCACTTTTATGATACATCAGCCCAGAAGAAATAGACTAAGTTTCAGGAAGGGGACAGGGTAGTCCCCAAACAGTTAAATGAGAAAGTCTGGGAAGCAGGTGTTATCGTGGCAAAACACTTTGAACCAACAGTAAAGACAGCAGGGTAGGGGTAGTCAGATGCAATACCAGTCATCTACGACTCTCTCATTTACAAAGAACTGCCCAGACAGACAATGTTCCGTAACAAGAGGAAACTGAAGCGGGACAATCAAATTATACAGTACTAAGCAGACCAGATAGTGTGAAAAACAACAAGGAAGTATTCAAATGTTTTAAGAATAGTGAAAGTGTTGAAGGAAGTGTGCATTCTGATACAATAAACTTTAAAAGGGTTTACATGTTGTAAGACTTGGGCCACAATACCATCTGCAAACAGCAGTGGAAGCAAAAGGACATTATGTGATCAGAAGTGGTAGTAGAGTAAAAGGGAAAGAGTTGTATGAGCCTGTGTAGGAGGGTAAGATGTATAGTGTAAAGGGGAGGTGTTAAGGGTGCAGTGGTTGGCACCCATGAGAGATACAGAATGTAGAAAGATGTTGTCTATGTGTCTCAATCCTTTGTATCGTTCATAACAATATTTCTAAAAATAAGATCTAAAGCACTCATCATCAAGATAGTTGATTAAAAAAGCCAAATGGTCGTATTACAAGGAATCATTCCACTCGAGAGTTGCTACGATGTGAATATGACAGTGGATTATTTTAATTTGACTTGTGTAGCTGGAGAGGTTGCCATCCCCAGCTCATCTCACCACTGCAGTCATGTCCCCTATTGATACAACAAAGTGTATTCTCAGAACTAACAGTGTAGGGAAATGTGGAGCAGTTCTGCAAGACACAATCACTGCAAGTTTTCAAAAATGGCTGAGAAAATTCTTGGAGAAGCTTTATATCCATTTGAACTGTTAACATTACTAGTAAGGTTATCTAGGATAGTGTAATGTTTTTAAAGATTTGGCACCTTTAGTTGTCCCTCCAGTAAGATTTCCATTGCAACCATTTTGCAGTAAACTATCTTGTCAACTTGGAGTCTGGTGTGCAGATTGCATTTCTGCAGAGGCAGCACCACCTTTGCTGTGTTCTTCAAAGAAAACATACAATAGAACATGGCATCATGGCATTTTAGTGGTTGTGTCATTTATACGACCACCTATGTAGTGTGCATTGTGCGTGAATAACTGCACTGTATTCCGTCATACTGCCTCACTCAGCATAGCAGATCAGACCAAGCCGACTGACCAAAATCTTTGCAGTTGGGCAGTTAGCTGTAAGTTCCAGTTTTCTAAAGCTAAGACACAGGTTTGTGCAGGAATCTGATTCTGGTTTATCAGTTTCGCAGTAAGTTTTTGTCGTGGAAGCTAAAAACATTATAATGAAAAACGTGAATCTTGTTAAAATGGTGAGTAGTGACACTGAACTGCAGTCTAAGAAGCTCTTTCATCTGTATATGTCTCTCGTCCTCAGCAAACTTGGTTTTGGTGGCATCATTTATTCTTCTATTATACTTTGATGCATGTGCAGTTTCTTAGACAACACATGTTGGGATGCATGACCAGTTGTTTCACTTTGGTAAGGATAGACTGTGCACCTCAAAGTTGTAAAGTGGGCAGGTTGACATTGTACTGTTTGGAATTCGGTTTAGTCTATTTGCAGTTTCTTCACACTTTTTGAATCAAACCTTTGAAAAATCACCCCATGTATGCTGTGTTTAGTTATTTTCTAAATATGCCATGTTTCACAAACCTTTTGTACTCATGTTCATTGAAACAATATATATATAGGGATATATATATACAGGGATATATATATATATATATATACAGGGATATATACAGGGATATATATATACAGGGATACAATATATATATATATATATATATATATATATATATATATATATATATATATATATATATATATATATATATATATATATATATATATATAGGGATATATATATATATATATATCCCTGTCTGTAATTTATAATACTGTATTTCATTTATAACTAATAATATGAAATTAAGACAGTGAGATAATATGTGTGTGATAACACCTAGTAAGAAGTAGTTCTTGTACAAAATATTAATACAACTGAGTGCACACAAATTTGTTGTGTTGTACTCTTTGGTGTGGTTTTCTAGACTTATTAAAGCTTAGTTCGTACAAGGCAGAGGAATAATCTGGAAGTAGAATTTTGGCACGGTCTCAGAACAGTGTGAAGTAACCATGAATGGATTATAGATACTGTATAATACTTTGCCTGTTCAGTAGTACCAAGCGAATTGTTTGCTGTGAACTTGTAGGTGGTTTTATGGGGTCTACATCACGAACTGGTGGTTGAGCAGGTGAACTATTAGCTGGTAGCGACTCTTAAGATTTGGCTTTCGCTATTGTAATGAATGATTATGATTTAATATTAATAATAATTAAAACCATTTGGTTGATTTTCTTTTGTTTTTCAAAGAATAGTAATATCTTATCAGTATTTGAGGTTTTGGCTGTGTTCAAATGTTTATCTGTGATGCATTTACTTTTTCTGAAGTCGTAGTTAAGGTTGCGTCAGCACATGGAGATAAAAGCTTTTATCGCTTTTGTAAACATCTTTTCCTTCTAGAATGCTCTAGAATTTTGATTAATTTTACTACGACGCAGTGCAGTATGGCATGGGGAAGGGATTTCGGGCCACACCATGCCCTTATTTGGTCACGTTTTTGGCAACTTGGTGCAAGGAGTGGGGGTAGGGGCATGGCAATGTGAGCCCTGAGTGCCTACTGCACGCTAACAGTCAACTACAAATCCGTGAAGGAGACAAAGCAAGCATGAACTATTTAGCTTACACCGGCAGCACCCACGACATCAACTTCTATATTTGTTTTAACTTCAAGTACTTTCAGTCTACTAACTCTTTTCTACAGAATTCCTTCTGCCGGTGTCGGAGGTTAGGAGAGTGCCAGGAGGGAATTAACTTTCTTCCTGTCTTCTTAAATTTCTCTCGTGAGGCGAGCTTTTGAGTGACATCAATAATAAATGAACTACTGTGGCGCTGTTCTGTTTCGTTTGTCTCATTTAACTGACTGTTCGTGACTACGCATTACTGGAAGATTGTGGACCTGTTATTTGGAATTTAAAATAAAATTGAACTAATCCGAGGCCTGAATATATATATAATATTATTATTATTATTATATGTCTCTACCGATTGAGCAAAGTCGAGCTGTGGTTTCCAGTCGCCAATTTTGATGTCTGTGATATGGCACTATGCTAGAGCCATAGGCATCAGGTTTGCTGATAGGTCCCACGGGTTGAAGGCGGCTCTCTTGATGCTGAACTAGTGCACGAGACATGGTGGGTGGAGCAAACAACTCATTTGTGAGTAAGAGGGCTGAGGTATCTTCTGCCAGCACTGTTGCTGATGCTGCTGTTGTAGTATCATGTATTTGATGGAGTGATGGGGCTCTTCCCCAAATTTCTTTTGCTTGACTTTGAAGCTTTGTAGTGTGTGTGACACACAGCTTGGGCCTTTTCTTGGGTGGTGAACCATGAAGAGGATAGTGGAAGACAGGTAATGATAGAACCAGGCTGGTGATAATCTGTGTGTACTTACTGTGGGCAGTTGTGTGTTATGTACAACTGTTGCACCTGATTAGTGAGCTATTGATTAGCAACCTATTGGTCACAGCAACCAAGCCACATGTGGTGATAACCTCTACTGACCCCTACTTGGCCACAATCCTTGCTGCACTAGACGGTGTATTTATGAGTATTTCCCTCCTTGGGATCCTCCATCAAGTAATCCCCATTCAAGTTGGGCAGAGGTAAGAGGGCATCAGATGGATTGCTGTTTGTGGAGAAATAAGTGAGTGAAGAAAACGGGTAAGTGCAACTTCTCTGTTTGTCACTGTAACCGCGTTTTCGGAAATTCATTGATGTATCCACCAGTGGTTGATATACTGGTGTACACCAGATGAGGCATTTTTCAAATGTCACGTTGATTTTCCACTGTATTATGTTCTGCTTCCAGTTGCAAATAAATGCTATTACTCACAAATTGTAAAGTTTTCATCATCCATTTGTAAAACTGAAAGTCCAAATTATGTTTGTATATTTTGGAATGCTTGAAAATTACTAGATGAGGGTGTGTTAACTTTTATTTTTCCTGAGAAAGCAATCAAAAATTCATTGGTTGATGTTTTGGTGTATATCAACCAGATCACCAAATTTTCTGGCCAGTTGAACTGGTGGATCAATTGGTTCAACTGGACTCAAACAAAATAATAGTTTTTGAATGTCCAGTATACATCAGTGGATTTACCTGTGAATTTTTGTAAACGTGTTCAAGTAGAACTGAATGTTTATTATTGGTCTGAAACCGAGTGTAGCCAGCCTTTCTCTCTCTTTCTCCCGCATACCAAGCTTTATAGTAAGAAACATCCTAGCTAACGTTGACTTTGTTTGCTGGTTTAATTCCAGGATGGTATTTGGGATGATGGTGGTCTACTTGTGTGGGTTACATTACCTCATACCATTGGAGGGCTCCTGTCTTGTTGATAGCAGTCCTGCAGGGTCCCACAAAGAGAATTGTTATTGAGTGGGAGTATTGGAGCATGTCCACTGTTTTGTCTTGAAAGGTGGTCTGGTTACATCAGATACGCTGGAGATGGCGAGTGCTGGGCTCGTCTAAGGACAATTGTTGACTGGAAGACCCCATTTCTTCATTATGTGTCACCATACATACATTACTGCAGCCTAAATTTGGGTCAGGAATGCACAGGGTGTAGTGGGTTGTAGCATAGTTTTCTCACTCCTTAGCAGCTGCGCAGCATTATGTGCATTAGCAAAAGGGTGGTGGAGGGGAGACTTCCTGTCCACTCTCACATATCATGGAGAGAAGGGCTGAGCTGGTAATGTTGCCAAGATGTTAGGCACTTATATTTCTGCTCTATTCACCTTATATTGTTGCAGTAGGAGAATCAGCAGCACGTAAAAAGACTAGTAAGCACCATTCATCAACGTTCTATGCAAAAATGTTGGAGCATATTTATCATTCTGCTATTAATATGTTTTGTTTTTGTTATTTGTGGCCACTTATGACATTGATTCATGCACCTTACAGTACTATTCAATCATTTGTTTGTTCATTCATTTATTCATTTTTTGCAGTGTCTCTAAAAGAACAGGACTGGATTGTATTCTTCTTAATCGGGATGTAACTCCTCACAGGTGGTGATTATGTTGGTGATAGTAGTAATTTTTACTTCCCTTTCACCTCTAATCCACTTTCTCTCATCCTTCGTTTTCCCCTTTTTGTCCTCATCTCATAAACCACCTTGTAACCCTCTTCCTCATCATCACACATCAAGTATAGCAGTCATGCCCAGTTACATACTTTTGAAATTAGCTTAATTTCCCCACAAGCATTGTTAAATTAAGACTCGTGGCAAAGGCATTAAACCATGTTAGTCCTAAATACAGCCAACCTCTCTTAAGGCATTTTCTGGGGGACCATGCATTAAAAACTTCTTAAGCAGGAAAACATCTTAAAAGGGTTAACTGAATTTTGCTGTAAATGATATCAGCACATAATATGTAATATGAATTTTAGTGTTGGAATTACTAGTGTATCTTGTTAAAAAATTTTGAAGCAAGATACAATATATGTATATGTATATATATATATATATATATATATATATATATATATATATATATATATATATATATATATATATATATATATATATATATATATATATATATGTGTGTGTGTGTGTGTGTGTGTGTGTGTGTGTGTGTGTGTGTGTGTGTGTGTGTGTGTGTGTGTGTGTGTATGTTTGGTTGTGTGTGTGTTTATGTGTGTGTTTGTTTATTTGTTTATTTATTTATTTTACAGTAAATATGTTGTCCCAATTGGACATGGTAAACAATGTTATAGGAATATCAAAATAAACACACAAATATTTAAAACTCAGATTGAGAAGAATTTGTTCCGTGTTGTTTGCTTTGATTTTTTTTCCATATAAACTGGCTGTATAAGATTCCAGTTCCCAGAGGTTCTTCATTATATTTACTGGGACATCAGGCACACTGCTTAGATAGCAAGAATAGGTTTCCAAGTGCTGCATGGCTTCGGAGCATCATCTTCTTCATTGTGTTCACTGTCATTTTCATTTGCATCACAGGTTTGTCCAAGTTGCTCCATGGATGAATTTTCACTAGACTTACACAAATTCTCAATCTCCTGCACTTCACAAGGGGGCAAGTCATTATCTTCTTTCACATAATCATTAAGGGTTGAAGTGACACCCAATCTGTCCTTCACTTCAACCCAGATGCTGTCACTTTCTTCTACTGTGTCCAAAGAAACTACAGGCAGTTCTTCTGGCACAGTGCTGAAACCTGCCTTCCCAAAACAGTTCACAATTGTTTCTTGGCTCAATGAATCCCATGATGCGGCCAACATGTGTATGGTATCCAACAAGGAAACTGAGTAAAATGTTTTGGTTGTCATTCTTTGCAACAGTCTGGACACCAGGCGCTTTCCATACATGTGCTTCACAGTTCGGATGATGCCCGGGTCGAGTGGTTGTAACACTGATGTTGAGTTGGCTGGCAGGAACTCAACATGCACATTTTTCAGTGTATCAATTTTTTTAGGGTATGCTGCACATTGGTCCATGAAAAGAATTTTTCTATTTTTGACTACCATTTTTGTGTCCAAACAAATCAAAAACTCAGAAAATATTTTGCATGTCATCCAAGAAGACATGTTGCTTTTGTACACACAAGATAGCGACTTCACGTTTTTTGAAGCAACAAGGTTTTTGTGACTTGCCTATCACAAGAAGAGGCAACTTTTCAGAACCATCCACATTTGTACAAAACAACACTGCCGCTCGTTCTTTTTTCTTTTTATTACAATGACATTTATCTCCCTTGAAGGCAATTGTTGAGTCGAGTAACAAATTAAAAAAGATACCACATTCATCTGCATTAAAGACATCTTGTGCCTTATACTCAGCCAACAGTGGAGGTAAGCTTATGTTTTTCCATGCACTCACTGTTTCTTTACTTACACTTGCAGATTCCCCACAAACAGTTTTGTATACAATTTCTGCACGTTTTCTAAATCTGTCAAGCCACCCATTTGATGCTGTGAATTGTATGTTCAATCGCAATGCAATTTCTTCTGCTTTTTGTCTTATTACTGTACCATGGATAGGAATGGTCAAGGCTCATTTCTGCTGAAACCACTCCAAAATTATTTCTTCGAGTTTGGAATATTTTGAAATTTTAACTTCTTTTGGCGTGGTTGTGCTTCTACAGAATGCTAAATAAACTGGTCTCGTTTGGCCACAATACTGTTTAAAGTAGAAACAGGCAACTGAAATTGTTTGGCAATTGTCACACGAACCAGGTTGGGATTACTCCTTGCATAGTTAATGATGTTCAGTTTTTCAGATACTGATAATGCTTTACGTTTAATAATAGGCTTAAACGTTTTATCTTCCATCTTGTCCAAGTCTACTGTATACACTAACACTTAAAACAACCTCTTTAACCATGTTTATTACACAAAGAAACTGAAAAATAGATATTCTGTAAGTTTGACCACAGAACACGCCTCACAAGGTCGAAGGAAGTTCTGATGAAATCTAAACCGCACGCCACATTTTTTCACTAATGTTCAACCAAGCATCTGCTCGCGCTCATATTGATCCACAGACACTGTTCTAACCCGTGCCTATATTATAACGGCCATCTTGTGAAACCTGAACAGCACGCTGCAAGCTGATTCAATGATCTAGCTGTTAACTTTACTTGCCGGCGCTAACGCAAATAATACATAGTTTTTCAGGCGCAAAATCTGTAGAAAGCTAATAACTGCTGTAGTGTTACGGGGGTTTGGTGTCTTATATTACTATTAATTATTCGACTGGTTTTTTCACAGTTACACTCGTATGCATTAAAACATTTGGAAATGGTTTAGAAACAATGGGGCAAATGTGATGCAGACGGATGAGCCCTGGCTATTGTTATTGGCACGTGCCCAATGTTTATATTGGTGGTTGTTTTAGAAAAAAAAATTGGGTTAGGAAGCATAGAATCTATAATCTACATGTTATTTTGCCTCGTCGAGAGAAATGTGCTATGTGAAATATGAAAGCAAAAGTTTTTTTCCGAAATTCGGCACCATAAAATTAACGTGCGAGAATTATGCCAGAAAATAGGTATTTAAAATTTATAATCTTAAAAGTGAGTAAGGTTTTATATAAATTATGTGCTTTTCAAGAGGGAAATTTTTATAAGCGGGATAAATATGCATTACATGTATAGGTTATTGTTTTGGGACTTATACAACACAGCTTCTTAATCAGGAAACTATCTTAAGCGGGAATTTATTAAATGAGTTTGACTGTACACGCACACCCTTAATACAATTGTATTGTTGTAGTCCCACATGGGGGCCACACAAGCTAAGTGGGGAAACGTAACACTGATGGAGAACACAATATTATTTCACTACGCCATGTAATTAAAACCATTAAATATACATCCTGTTACATTATAAATTATAAAACACTGCATTTTATGTGAATACCTTAAACTGCACCAGGGGAACTCGTTATGTTAAGTTACTCTTTACCTGCAAGTATTTACATATGTAATCTAATAAACGATAGCCATGCATTGAACTAATAGACCTTCTGTTAACTGCTGGAACAGCATTACCTTTGTGTTGCCGAAGGCTGATTGCTATTATGGCTATGGTGGACGAAACTCCATCTGATGGTCCATGTTGCTCTGTCGTTGGCTGGATGTTGTCAGACCCGAGCTCGACTCTTCTGCTGCCTTAAATATGGTAGCCATTTACAACGCTTGTGTTTATTTGCAAACTGCTCTGTGGCTTGATTCCTGGTTGCAGCAGAAGTGCTACATTTCCATGACCTCGCTCTCGTTGCACTGGGCATAGGGCGTTCATGCTAGGAATTCAACTAGAACCTGCTCACGCCATGACATCACCCTCCTCCAAATAAGAGTTGGTCCCCAGCTCTTGGACAGGCTGTGGTACAGTGTTCTAGGTCCTTAGGGTCCTTGTCTGCTTCCTGGCAACGAAAATAAGATTGGGTTGAAGCCTCTTTGATACGGATAGGAATATAAGGAAGTTAAATGTGACGACGCAAGGAAAACGGTGTTAAGGTACTGCCTTGCCTTCTCTCGTGAATTAGGCTACGCCATTGAAGTGTGTGTTTGGTATGCGTGTCTGTGTTACTACTGTTGGTTTGTGTTTTCTGCTGAATGAATTGGCGATGCTTGTGGCCCTGCTCATGGCCGTGAACTGGTTTTGTATTAGGGGTATACAAACTCTTCCTTGCAGAAAACACGGCTGTCGCAACGAACTGCGGAACCGAACGTGTCAGCTTCTCTTGAAGTCCTAATCTACCTGTATTTCACATGGCTTGGCAAATATGTAATTTATTTTAATAATAAACTTGAAAACTTTTAGGATTCCACAAGCAAATTTTACATTACAAATTTGTGTTTTAAAATGTTATGCTATATAATGCTTTTCCCTCTAAGAATTATATTAAATGTGTACATAAATTTATATATTTCATAAGACTGAAAAATATTATTACTATTTACTTGTATGTGGCTGAAAATTTACATCATTTATTAATACATGCACAGTTAAACATTTTGTTCCTAAAAGTTATGATGAATTATTTTATAAACTTTACACAAAACTTTCTTTTGTAAAACACCATTAGTAATATTGAACTATGTCCTATTACTAGACTTAAATTTTAGGTGGAGAAGGATTAGAATATCAAAATGTAATTTCTCTTAAAATTTACAATTTACTAAAGTTTAAAAATCAAAGTGTTGCAATTCTTGTTCCCCTTTATGTTTCAATACTTCAGGAAGGATTGAAAGGAATTTTCCCTGTGTGTGTGTGTGTCTATGTATATGTATATATATATATAAAATCATTTACATAATATAAACAATCATTATAGTATAACCCTTGTAACATAGTAATGTACCAATGGATTTGTGTATTTATTACAAAATATTTTGTGTATAGAATTCAGCATTAAATATACCTTCTTTTTTTTTTTCTTTCAATATGCTAACTTCTTATGTTCACTCCAGTCTATGATTTTTTTTATATTTTAATTCATTCTCAAGAACCACTACTATATGGTACAATTAAATTTGAGAAAGCTATCTCTTTGATTTATATTTTATAATCTAATTGCATAAAATATTAATATTTGAAATGGCCATTACAGCTATCGGCCTACAAGTAATATTGTTTACTCATTTCTGGAGACTGTACAATCTAGGTGCTTTTCTGTGGCTTAAAATTTACTATAGCACTTCTTGAAAGTAATTGGTGGAGTGCCTGTGTATTTATAAAACGCATGCTTGTGTGTAATGTACTTGTCTTGTGTTTTTGTGTCTTTTCCTGGTCAGGTGCATGTTTGTAGTGTAGTGTAGTAGTAATTTTGGTTTTCTAATACCTCGTGATGTAATATTTACTTCAGTGCCGCACCCGTGATGTCACCTGCGGCACCAGCTGACCCGCCGGCCTTCTGCGCGGTCGCAGTGATGTATTGTGCCGTTCCATTGTGACTTCGCTTTGTTGACTCACTTGCTGTATAAATGGCTTTCTGAAACACTTTCAAAACATCTTAATATCCTGCAATAGTATTATAAAATTAAATTATTTATATTCTCATATAATGTACCCTTTATTTGAATAGTTAATTAACATAATTGTATATTGCTTTATTTGCTGTTTGACTGCTGCTTAATTTATTAACTGCTGCATGCATCTGCACTTTATTATTTATTATTAAATACCTAAACATTTAATCTTTGATTTGAGTTGTGTTTACTTAAGTTTTTACTATACTTGCCTGTAAATGAGGAGCTATCCAGCAATCAAGCATGACAAAGGTGCTGGGGCACAAACACCAGATTCCTCAGGCTTGTAGCTGCTTGGTGAGAAACTCACGACTGATAGCAGCAGTGGTGACTAGGGATCAGCTGCCTCTACTATATTTAACACTGTAAAGAAAGGGTTAGAGTGGAAGAGAGAAACTCCAACAGCCATGTGGTAACATATACTGTTCCTCCATATTCATGAAACTCATGCTATATTTACTAATTTCACAATTTTCATCAAATGAATGTGGTAAAAGTACATTTGGTCAGAAAAGTCAACCCTTTGTTTATAAGTGATGAGCAAAACCACCTTCAATCTCTTGCCCTCCCTCATACACTAGATATGCACATGTATGTTACAGTCAATTAACTCACACTCATTATTAGCACATGTTCATTCTATCTGTTTCCACCATTTACAGTGTCTTTCACTCAAGCACTTAGTCCATTAGTTCAGCCTGCCAGCCACCTACCTTGTTTCTTGATACTCACTTTTGCCGACTTCCTTTCCCCACTGCTGGTCATGTCTCTTGTTCTTCTATCACTCGGAACTCAGCTACTCATTCATTCATCAACTCCAACTCAACTCTTGTCCCAGAGGCTTGTCGCACTTGTAGAGGGTTCTTCCTTACCATCTGGAAGGTTCAACGCACCCCGAAACGTGCTGAGAGAACTAGGTCAGTAATCCAGAGCATTCTCCAGATATCGGCCGAAACCAATACTGCCAGGGTAAGCAGAGTGTGAAAAAGAGATTAATTAAAGTGTCAGAGGGCTTTAGGGTAACGGATATGCGACCGCTCACCTGCCACTATTACGTAACAACTCTCTTTCCTTTTCTTTCACTTGCTAACCGAGAAAAGCGAAGAGGCGAACGTGTAACACGGCCTCCTCCTCAAGTCTGTTCATCTCAAGCAGACTCTGCAACGTCTGGACCTTCATAGAGTGCCAGTCAGTCTGTGTGGACAACCTTCGGCTTTGCCCGAGAGCCTTGACGACAAATCCGAAAGACCACATCATTGATCTTCTTCAGAATACTGTAGGGACCTTCCCAACATTTCTGTAGCTTCCAGTACTCTTTTCTCCTCTGTGGATTATACAGCCACACCAGTTGTCATTCTTGAAATACTTCACTCTACATTCTCCTGTCATACAGCATCTTCATCCGGTCACTATTTATTCTGAGGTGCTGTCAAGCAAAATCTTGAATGCCAACAAGTCTGTTACGTAATTCGTTAGCGTAATCAGGGGCTGCATCTTCTTCTTCTGTCGGTCGGCCAAACAGCAGGTCACTGGGGAGGCGTAGCTCTCTTCCAAATAGCATCCTTGATGTCGACTCGTGAATTGCTAAGCGGTAAGCAAGAAAAACAATGACACCTTTGAACCCCAGTCCTTTTGGTTGTCTGCCACAAAGATTGACAGGTACTGCTCAAGAGTGCGGTTAAGCCTCTTGACCATTCCTTACGACTGAGGGTGTAGGGCTGTAGTCTTAGTCTTTCTCATTCCCAAAATTTTTGTCACCTCCTGGAAGACCGCAGCTTCAGAGTTTCTTCCCTGATCAGGATGGAGTTCTAGTGGCATCCCAAAGCTCGAAAAGACATGTTCTACGAGTGCTTCAGCCACAGTACGTGCTTCCTGGTTTGCGAGGAGAATGACCTCAGGCCACTCTAGTAAAATAATCTTGAGCCACCAGTAGATACTGATTACCTCTCTCTGTGACAGGAAAATGGCCCAGAATGTCTACTACCATCCTTTTGAATGGGGCTTAAACACTGTATTTCTGGAGGTGACCTTGTCCTCTGATCCTCGGGCCCTTATCTGCAGTGCAGGTGTCATACATTCGGCAGCACATCTCAACATACTTCCGGCAATGAAGGCAGTAGAATCTCAGTCTAATTCTTTCAAGTGTCTTATTGTACTGAGTTTTTGGCACAATTTTCAAACAAGGTACAAAGAAACACTTTCAAGCCATTTATTACAAAGCCCAATCACTGTACAAGAGAGATCATGTATACATAAAATAATACTGATGGAAATATTTCTAAAAGTTTCCTCAAGTAATTTAAATTTCTCCAATGACTAAGCCACCAAGTTATCACAGGTTCTGAATATATTAAAAGCTTACAAAATTACTAGAGACTCAGCCATCGTCGTCATTGGCAGTAGGTTCTCAGGTGCCCCGGCTGTCCACATGACCAACACTCCAGCCGTTTAGGGGAGGGGGGCATAGCTCGGTAATGCAGACTCTGAAAGCTATGTGATGTCTCTCATACATGTCTGCATCTCTTTCAAAGTCTTCTTGATGTCGTCATCATCGCTCAACATCACTGCTACCGATCATCGGGGTGCGACCCCCCTGTATCGCTCACTTCACCTCCAGTGTTTGGGCCAGGGCATCGTACATGTTGTGAAGTGCAACCAGACGTACTTCTGGTTGAACCTCTATGTCAGCGATGGCATTGATGAAGAAGCAGACTGCTATGATGTCCGGTGCCTACTTGGGACACCCTTCCAGAGGTAGGTGGGAGAACCACACAATGTCTTGCCGTAGCTCCTGCAGTGGCTCTCCTGGTCGCTGGGTGCAGCTTCGCAGCTGTGTGTGGTGGGCATCCCAGGTACCGGTCGTCGAAACAAAGCTCCAAGGCCAACACCAGCGTGGAGTACTCTAGTTGATGTCACTCTGGCAGAGATTGTATGCTCAGTGCAGGACCTTTCAGTACTGCGGTGAGGTAGTACGCCTACTGTTCGGTTCTCCAGCCATTAAGGGTAGCAACTTTTTCTAACTTGTGTTGGTACTCCCCGCCATGAAGTCTGGCCATCGTAAGGGACAGGCTTAATTGAGACACCCTTCCCCACTGCTGGCTGCACGACACCAATACTGCAGACCTTTTTGCTCTCCTCCAAGGTTACTCTATTGGTTTTGTGTAGTACTGCATCTTCACATTTCTCAGTTGTCGATGTGGTGATAGGTAAACTCTGCTGCTGCAGAAATTCCTGCCATTCCCTCTTTATTGCACTTATTTCGTTTTCAACACTGTCCATCCTTCCACTGACACTGTACACTATTTCATTCACACTGTCAATTCTCATTAACAGGGTAAATTTTCCTGTCTACTTTCTCATTAACAGAGTCTATTTAGCTATTTACATTCTTGTTTACACTTAACATTACTGAACTAATTTGGTTATATACAGTTTCGTTCACACTGCTAATCTTGTTAGCAAGGTTAACACTTGCGCTCACTTAGCTACCTAACTTCTCAATCAGTTCTGGCAGTGCTTCCAGTTTTGCAGACATTTTCCTTGTTAACATTCACTGCATCAGGTGTACAAAACAGTCTTAATTAATTTCACACACAACTATTAAAATTAATTAATTTTTTTTAATCACTAACCACTCGTCTAACTTTATTTAGGAATTGATTAATTATAATTATTCTAACTTTATTTACTTTTGATTAATTAATAATTGTCTCCATCCAACTTCTTACACCAATGTTACATGTGAAAATGCCTGAGGGACGTACCTGAGTTCGTAAGGACAGGAGGTCTTGATAAAATAATAAATAAAAGAAAATAAATTTTATTTCTACTTTATTCACTCTTCTATTTTCTACAACATTAAATTAGCTGTCTCCACTTTTACTCTTTTTATTTATTATTGAGTGCAATATTCAATGTCTATTTCAACCCTGATTAATGTCCTTCTTAATTGTCTCTATTGGTTACAGTCAATTAACTCATACTCATTATTATCATGTGTTCAGTCTATCTGTTTCCATCATTTATAATGTCTTTCACTCATGTCAGTAATCCAGAGCCTTCTTCAGATATTGGCCGAAACCAATACTACCAGGGAAAGTAGCGTGCGCAGAAAATAGATTAAAGTATCGGCAAGGTTCAAGGTAACTGATATGTGATAGCCTGCCGCTATCACATAACAACTGTCTTTCCTTCTCTTCCACTCGCTAGCTGAAAAAAGCGAAGAGGCGAACGTGTAACAGTATCAACATTGTCCTTTGATATCTGTGAGTATTTTGGTGTGACATGGATGGATCTGAACAGGAAATCAATTGGTATGTTGGTCAGAACATGCTAATCGAAATGCTCCTATCAATTCAACATTTCATTGTTGATGTAATAGACTGTCTGCCCATCCTTACAGGAAGAAGTTGTATGGCATGAATTTATGGCAGTTATTGAGCCAGTAATGGACAGTATATTGTGTTAAATGAAAAGGGGCACCAGAATGAATGAAGATGAGCATATTGACATACCAGATGTACACAATAGGCAACATCATCTTGAAACTGGTTGGATACTCTGTGTTCAGGCATTGTGTCCTACATTAGCAAAAGTATCACAACATGTTTGGACACCATGTTGCACAGTACTGTGATTTAAGGACTATGTTGCCATATTTCAGAAGTGGCTCTAAGAGCCTCGTGCCCAGGTATGACAATCCTCGTGGTATCAAACATCCCCATGTGGAGCACAGCTTCATTGCTCTAAATTGTGTTCCTATGTAACTCAGACCAGTTTGTATATCAACCACGCATGATCTTGTGATACGACTAAACAATAGCAGTCTTCTGCTGATGGTTCCTGGTAGGAATGTGACTTCTAGAATGAAGGGTTACGTGCCCAAACAGTTCAAACTATGTGACAGTTTAGGTCTATTCCAAGAGCATTATTTAAAAATATTGATTTCCTGGAATTTCAGGTGAACTTATCTTGCATCACTCACACATTTTCCTCCAACCTTAATGTCTAGAGATAACCCTTGTCGATATCTTCCACAGATCAACTAAGTTTCACTAGCGTAGCATCATAAGATGTCTGTGTTCCTATTTAAAATATTTAATAATTATACTATAAACTTTTTTTAGTGTCAGCCTTGTGTAACATAAAATGTGCAATTTTAGCAAGCAAAAGTTGTGCCCCCCCCCCCCCCCCCTTCAATTTTGCCGCTTATTTCACCGTTACTGAAGACACAAATTTGTACAGTCTTTACCATCTACAGATGCATCCACCTAAATGCCAGTCCCCAATAAGAATGACAGTGTGGCTGGAAGGCAGGATATTAGAGATGGAAGTAGACATAGGTGCCGGCTTGACAGTCATCAGCAGTGACACATTTGAGCGGCTGTGGTCAAATAGACCACAACTTCAACAAGCAAAGTTGTTGTTACATACATGGTCACAGGAGAAGTTAAGATTGCTTGGGTCCCTCGAGGTGCATGTTCAAACAAACAGCTAACGTCAGGTTACCGCTGTTGGTCGCTGAAGAAGCAGGGCCTATTCTATTGGGGTGTGACTGGTTGGAATGGACCACTTGGAATATTAGTGGCTGGGGTTTTATCAGTGCAACCAGAAGTGGCAGTGAACATAAGGAAGCATCATTCCAAGGTATTTATACCAAGTAGGCCTACAGAGTTGGGACAGTATGTGGAACCATCAGTGAGTGTTAGAGATTGAGTAAGATGCAAAGGCAATCTTCAGGGAGTGTCGTCCACTGGCTTTTGTGCAATGGGATGCATTGGCAAAGAAATTGACAGATTGGTGGAGCAGGGTGTGTACAAACCTGTAACTTATTTAAAGTGGGCCACTTCTATTGTTGCAGTCCATAAGACCGATGGGTGAAAACGAATATGTGGTGACTACAAATGTTATGTGAACATTGGGTGTAAAATTAAGATTTACCCATTACCAACTACCAATTATGTGTTCTCCAATTTGTCGTTGAGGGAAAATTTTCACGAAATTAGACTTTGCAGATGCATACTTGCAGGTATAGACTGTTCACTGTAAAATGAGCACTTTCTAAAGCCCTGCTTAAGATCTACTTGTATACGCGGTGTGTGTTCTTCCATTTTATGTAAAATTAACATCGTCATGGGTCTAGTCACTTTATCCATGCGTCTGTCAAGTGAAACAGTGAAATTATTTGAAAAGTAAATATTGTATAAATCCACTCATTTTTACACTTCAATGCATTTCAAAATACAGAAAGCCAGAGAAACATTTAAGTTGTCACAAATGGTCATCTAACACTTTTCGTTCGATATTAATATATGGAACTACTTTCCCCTCCACCGTGACCAGCTTTGCTGGACTCATGTCACTCAGTGCGCCCGTTAAAACTTAAGCAGGTATAGGCAGTGACTTTTTCTAAGGTTGACTTCAAAAGTGCTCACTTTATTATGAAGAGCCTTTATCAGTGGATGAGTGCACTGTAGATTTGCTGACTGTGAACACCATGAAAGGGCTCTTCAGACAAAACACTTGTCATTCGGTATCAAGTGTGCCACAGCAGTGTTCCAGAGGTTAATGGAAACCATGCTGTCCAGGATACAGGGAGTTGTGGTGCTGTTGGGTGATATTCTTATCACTGGATCTAATGAAGAACAACACTGGCAGCGGGCAGGGTCTGTAAAAGGGGAGGTTGGCTCATTTGCCTACTGCTCGCTGAGTGGCTGCCTGCTTGTGACGTAGCATGCAGCCCTGAACCGAGCGCACAGCGCGTGAGCCGAATATAAAGGAAAAACAGACTCGTCATTACAACGAAACCATTAATGATAATGACACGAAACTTTTAGCGTTTGGGAAGAAACCTTACCGCACACCTATCAGAGGTCTTGTTTCATTGTATCTAATGCACTCCTCTCGCAATAAAATTAATTGTCATGCTGTTTTGTGTGCTCGTGTTATTGCAGTTAAAATGTTTTTCAGTTACAAGGTAAGGTTTTGTAAGCACATGAAATGCAGCTAAATATTAAAATTGAAGATCTTTGCATAGTTAACAGTTGTAGACTTAAGAGATTTGCAAAAACCAGCGAGCTTCTTTGTTTCAAAATAATGCAAGAAATCCAAGAGATATTATGAGCTAACGTAAAAACTATGGAAACCGAAACGACTATGGCCCCACATTTGCAAGTGCGTTATTTTTAATACATTAATATACAGTAACAGAATGCGAAGAGGTAATTTCAGTTGTAATCAAACATCCTTCCAGGGGAATATTAACATGTTTTAAGAATATAGTGTATTTAAAATGTAGCTTTTTCAAGCAGAGAGAGAGACACACTCAAGGAATGTATGTCATAATTAAATAAAAACATAATAAAACACAATTGAGTTAACGTGTAACATTTATTTGAAGTTACTTTTGAAATGGACTGAGAATAGTGTAACAGCAACTTCATGAAATATTCTTATTCTTGTAGTCTGCATTTGTAATTCAAGAGCTATTACTATATTTACGGCAACTTTGCTGAAAATCTATCTCTACAGAATGGCACTGTTAAAAATTCCCATCAATTAACGGAGATTTTTATGAATAGTTACTGTTTATGTACGTAAAATAGATCCGTTACGATGGAAAATGGAACCAATTTCCGTACTTAACAAAATATGAAGCTATCCATGATTGTCATAGCTTCGTGTGTTGGGAACAAACAATGCCAAGTATACACAAAGCCTTCTTAACTGCCATAAAATGAAAAACCTTTGTTCCTGTGCCTTTTAAAACATTTGCGTCTTAAATGCTGTAATTTAAAACATATTACAAGATAGCACAAACACTTTGTAACAGACGGCAACGCTTCTCAACCATACAGAAGACTTAAAATGTGTCTATTATTGTAAATATTAACAACACTAGTGAAGTATCCACATGGGAGTATTGTGGCTGAACTTCTTTGCTTATTATCTCTCTACAATTGGACCACTAACGCTTCTCTTGTGACCAACATGAAAACAAATAATTATTTTCTTGTGGCTGTTTCATAACGTTAATATTTATAAAATATAATTTAAGAGGACATGGTAAGGATTTTTTTAGCATTAATAATTATCAAACTGATGTAATTAAATAGGTGTGTGTGTGTGTCTCCCCCCCTCCCATCCCCCTCCCTCTTCCCCCCTCCTCATCCCCCCCTCTCTCACTCCCCATCCCCCCCTCTCCACCCCCCTCCCCAGGGCAATACCGTTATCAGAAATTCCTAACAATCCAAAAAGTTGAGTTTCATAACCATTTTGTTTATTTTGACAATTGACTGTAGTATTTGAGTAAAAGAGGCAAATATTTTAGCAAAGTATGGATTATTATAGGAAATAAAAGAAAGTTTGAAACCAGATAAACTGCCCAAACTTTGATACCCGTCAAAACAAACAAAATTGGTTTAGAAACTTACCTTTCTGGATTAGTAAGAAAAGTGAAGTATTTCACAAGTGTATTTGGCTTCGAATTTTCACAGTGAGGAACCCAACAACTAGTTACACATTTCTTTTTAATTTTCCTCATTTAAAAATTGGAATTCAATTCAATTCGCATACGAAGCTTGTAAACAACTTGGTTAGAACGCCAATTTTATGGAATAATTACAACATAGACAATAGAAAACATTTATTTAATTGTTTGCTTAATGCTCAACGTGTGTACGATTAAAGTTGATTTGATCTTAAACGTAAAAAAGGATAACTCTGCTTGATAGCAAATCCAGTGAATAAATTATTTTTAAATTGAATGAATTTTCGATGTTGGTACAAATGGAATTGTTAGTACTCAATAAGTGCAGCGAAAGCCCAATATAGTGACTGGTCCCTGCCCTAGACGTTAACTTCCGAGTACGGTGGAATATATACACTGTATTTATTACTTACATGGAAATATTTATTTGAAAAGTTGGTTAAGGGATAAAAAATAGCTGAAAGGAAAGAGTAACTAAGGCCTCAAAAGTGCTCACTTTACAGTAACAACGACAACAATGCAATTTTTGGAAAACTGCTTTGCATGTCACTGTAAAATAATTTAAATATACACGGAAAGTTCTGTTAATTAAAGGAAAGTCCATTACTGAGAAAAAATGTGTGTCCGTAATTCTACCATAAACTTTTCAATGTAGTAGTATTAGTCCTTGTTCAATTCGAAATAAAACAGTTCCCTGTCAGTTCGGAATAAAAAACCAGAAGCAGAAAACAATAGCAAGAAACATCGTTATGAGCTGGGAGTTCATGATAACAATTATAACGCTGCTGACAGTTATTTTTCTGTCTATTACAGCTGTCCAAATGATTTGGTAATTGTTAGATATCGATACCGGATATATTTGTTCTCAAAAACTTGTTTCAAAACACATTTTTTTCAAAGTGTTGAGAGCAGGTGTAAGATGTATCTGGGTTGAATTTCTCTTCTCTTCTCCATTTAAAGATCCTTTCCATTTTCCCGTGCATCCTTCAGAAATATATGATAAGAAATTTAATTGCCATGCAATATCGTTTTATCTAAACTATTGTTTGCAAACTGCAACAGCACAACCTGTACCTGGCATCATACAGTCTACTCGGATAACAAAAAACATGTGGCCATAGTCAAAACAATACACAGCTTGCTCTCATGGGAACTACTGCTGTAAGGAATGCAGGCCGGGAGGCCAGGGCAGGTCTGCCTGAGGACTGCAAGCTACGTCACGCCTCTGGTCCTCGCCCCCCAGACCCCTCGACTATATGGCCCTTCTCGGGCCAACCTCCCCTTTTACAGACCTTGGGCAGCGGGTACATCAAGTTCTCAGCCGTGTTGAAGGAGCAGGATTGCGGGTGGAGTCAAAGTGTGTTTGCAGTGTCATCTGTAAAATTCTTAGGTTATAGAGTAGACAGTGCAGGAATACACCCAACACAAGCTAAAGTTCAAGTTATTCACCATGCCCCAGCCCCCACTTGCAAAAAGGAGCTTCAAGCATGTTTAGTATTAGTTTCTGTATGACGAGGCCAGTGTTCAGAAAATTTACATCACTTGCTTAACAAAGGGTGGCAGTGGAAGTCAACAAGGGTCCAATAAGATGCATTATGTGCTGTAAAAGGGCTTCTTCAGTCAGATGCTGTGTTGGTACATTATGATGGAACAAAACCAGTGAGATTGACATGTGATGCCTCCTAGTATGACCAGCTTGCACACGTGGAAGAATATGGTAGCGAAAAAGACATCGCCTTCGGGTCACACACTTTACAGAAGTACGAAAAAACTACTCACAACTAGACAAAGAGGCTTTGGCTGCCATGTTTGGTGTGACAAAGTTCAGGCAGTATGTAACAGAACAGCATGACCTTTTATGATTGATTATCACAGACCACCAGCCACTTTTGTGTCTGTTAGACCCCACTAGGCAAACTCCTGACATCTTATCCCCAAGTTTACTACGGTGGAGCCTATGGCTTTCCATGTTTAACTAAAAGATTTTGTATCAACCAGGACCAAGCATAGGGCACGCAGACTCCCTTAGCAGGCTACCACTAGAGGCTCCAGAGATCTAAATTCCAGCCATAGGAGATGTTTTAATGCTGGAAGTGATACACAACCCTCCCATTGAGGCCACAAGGATCGTAAGATTGACAGAAACAGATCCAGTGCTACATGCAGTCATACAAAACTCCAGTGTTGGGTGGCCAGAGTGGAATAGTGACAGAAGAGCTTGGACCTTACTGGAACCAGCGAGCTGAATTGCCCCCCTACAAGGGCTGTGCCCTATGGGGAAGCAGAATAGTTATACCCAACAGCTCTGTGGAAGGACCTACTGGAAGTGCTGCATCATCTCACATTGGGGTAGTGAAATTGAAACCAGCAGCGTGAAGCTACATGTGGTGGCCTAAGATTGACATGGCCATTGACAACTTTGTAGGCCAATGCCATCAGTGCCAACTACTCCAAGCTAATCCACCAAAGCATGAGGATATTGGTTAGGAACAGGGAACAAAACCGTGGGCTAGGGTTCACATTGACATCTTCAGACCGTTCCAAGGCAAGGTTTTCTCGACTGCCGTGGATGCTTACTCAAAGTGACCAGAGGTGAGAATGGTGCCATCAACATCATCGGCAGCTGTTGTCTGAGAGCTGAGGGACATGTTCAGTATCCATGGTATACCGGAATGCATGGTGTCTGAAAATGGTTCTCCTTTTGTGTTGCAAGAACTGAAAACTTTTGCAAGGCAGAATGGTTTAGATTAATTCATTCAACACCATTTCACCAATCAAGCAATGGCCAACTGGAATGTATGGTTCAGACGTTCAAAGTGAAGCTCAAAAAGCTGGGGAAGGAGGATTGGCAGACTAGACTGGCCAGAATGTTGTTTGCACTGCACACCATCCCAGGGACGGGGGGTCAAGGGACTCCAGCCACTCTTTTGATGGGACGTTCTCTAAGGACAGTCTTGTACCAGATATGACCAACAGCTGGCAACCATGTAAAAGCACCTTCAGCACAAACACCAGCAGGGAGCAAGAATCGATGCTTTGGGTAAACGAGGTTGTGTGGTATAGGTCTTACAGTGGGAGCATAAAGTGACTGCCAGGGGAAATCACTGGAGTGCAAGAGCAGCTTATATATGTCATTACAGATTATGTTGGTCAGGAACACAGATGCTATATAGACGAGATCTTGCACAGAGAGTCAAGCATATTGGTCCAGAGTGGAGGCAAGCCTCGAGACTCGCCACAAAAAGTGAAGCCAACACGGAGAGGAGGTACTGCTTGCAAGGGAGCTGCGAAAAGATGCGGCAATGACAAGACAGCCAGAATGGCTGCGACCATCGCAAAGTCGGTGTTGAGGCGCATGCTCAGGCAGCAGAGAGTACACAACCCACAGAGCAGGTTGTACAGTGCTCCCTTCAAGGCCCTTCCACCAACAACTATGAGCAGCAGGAATCAGCAGTGGGGACACATACCGTGGTGTCAGAGGATGCAGATGACACAAGTTCTTTCAGGGGATTTGGGTTTCAGGAGAGTGACGAGCATCAAGCCAAAAGAGGCGTGTCACGTAGGCATCAATCCCCAAACAGAGTAAGACGGCAACCAGAGAGTCAGAAGGACTACAAGCTACAATAACTAGAACAGTGCTCTGTAACCATTATATATATATATATATATATATATATATATATATATATATATATAATTTGTTAATATGTATTTTGTTGTATTATAGGTACAGTTGTTTGGTGTTTGTATTGATTTCGCATTAGCTGTTTGTGAGCCATTCTTGAAAGGGAGGTGGTGTTGTGTTCATATGTGTGTAAGGTTGACAAAGTTGCTGTTATTGTTCTGTTACAATGAGCTAGGTTAGTCAGTTCATGGCGGGAAGCTCGGTGAGTATGTAAACAAGTAAGCTGCTTTTGTTCTCCCAATGGAGATCATGCATGTCGTGAGTCCTAAACACTAGTGCATCTTGTGGAATTGCCAAGGATGCCACAATACCCAATTAGAAAAGCAATAATTTTCAACAAGAAGAACTAACTATCAATTTAGTACAGTATTCTCATTTGATTTTGCTCATCATTATTCATAAGATCATATCATTGTGAATTCATGAAAAGGATTAAAATTTTAATGAATGATATAGCAGTGCGCACACATCAGCCATTGGTCAGTTGTGTGTTTGCAGTCTCATGGAAGCATAGCATTTCAACAACATGACAGTTTGAAATCAATAACTGTGTCAGTTGTTCATACATTCCTTAGTGTACTGTGCTTTCAAAATGCAATGTAATCAGTTTTTTCACTGCCTATAATTTTTCATTTAATACAATATCATTAAGAGTACAATACAGCAGTGTTAGAAACCTCATAACTTCTTACATAATTAATGTAACAGTTTGTTCATAAGTTGAGTAATGGTAAGTCACGGATGTGTATGCAGGGTTGTTAAATGGGCATTTAGAGATAGCTAATTTTGTTTGGCAACATTTCCAAAAATAAACGTTTAGCTAAACATTCTTTTCGACATACTGTTCTGGTTCATACAAAATAATTATAAAATTTATATATTGCCCATTGTTTTTTAGACCTAAAAACTTATTTCATTGATTTTGTTGAACAACATTTTATTTTTAAAACTTATGTTTGTAATGTTGTTTCCACATTGATTTAGTTGCATTAATTTATGATTTTCAATTAACTAATTTGTTAAATATTTTCTGCAATAACATTTTCATCAAAACATAATTCAGTGGTATATAGACATAAATAGTTTTCCATTGCATTTCCTATGCTGTATGTGTTAATTATCTATGTTAGACATTTTATATTAGCTTCGCTCTGCCAGCATGCAGTGTTGATAACCATTTTGTATTTGGTATACAAATCTCATTTTGAGTTTGCTTATCATGTTGCATTTAAAAATAGTTGTTGTTGAATACACACACATAATATCAAAAACAAAATAATCTAAATATGAAAAAATTTTAATTATTATTTGTATTGTATTTTCTGCAAATTGTTTACGAGTAGTGTCAGCCATTGCCTGTTCGACCTTGCAAGCCTCATAGAATCTGCATCAATTGTAAATTTTTATTGCACAGATTGGTTTTCATGCATATCAACATTCACTCATTTGTTACAATACTTCCTTTGGATGCTGTTGCTGCCACTGTCCTCCAGTAAGGGTTTTTTCTTCCAGACTGTAAAGACCCTTGACTGGATATAGATGTGTGTGCTGCCCTCGTGAAGCCCATGGTGGTGGGACATGGTGACTTGCGTGAAAATGCCCAGTCTCCAGGAGAGATTTGCCTCATTGTCTGTAATCACCTGATTTCCCCAGCCTTCCACCCTCCTTGTCTCGTAGGTAGGCAGTGATGTAAGCGTGGAGTGCTGGGAGCAGACGACTGATGAGTAATTCCCACCAGCCCACTGCTCAGTGTGCCTCTGTCTTTTGGGTTTACAATCACCTGTATTACAGATGCATCAGCAGTTGAACCTCTGTGCTGAAAACCAGGGGCAGTTGCCCTCAGCTAATAGACCTGGGCATTACTCGAAGCACAACACACTTTTTAATTATTTTCTTCAGAATATAAATTTTTTATGTATTTCTTCATGTATGTTAGTGGTTTGTTTCATTTTTCCCATATAAATTATTATTTTATGTCTTGTGCACAAACAAAATTATTATAGTGTCCATATTTCATATCATCATGCTAAAACCACAGAGTTTTGTGTGTGTGAGCGCGTGTGCATGTATGTGCGTGCATGCGCATGTGCATTTGTGTCCGTGTGTATGTCTCTCTGTCTCTTATCTCCCTCTATCTCTATCTTTCTCCCTCTCTCTCCCCATGGGCATGTGCATGCATGCATATATACACGGGTGCATGTGTGAGTCTCTTTATCATTTCTCAATGAATGCACTGTTAGGGCCATCAGGTATATAGCTTGAAGTCTAGGGTCACCTTAATTAAAGACACTTTTTTTCTTATCCAGCACATAATCATTCAGTTTTCCACTTTGCAGTCCAGTGTACTGTCATCTCTGCCCTGAAAATCTTCATATTGCAGCTAATGCCCATTACACTACATTGTATTGAGGAGAAACTACTTATTCTGTATTATTGGACCCAAAAACTCGTCATCAGATAGGTGAAACCATATGGCATTTAGGTTTAGCTATATTTGTTTTGCAAAGTGTGCTTCAAGAAAAACGCATAGCAACTATTTTGTAAATTTATTGTAATTTGTTGTGCAACCCACTTTGCCAACTCTCACTTTTTTATGTATTTGCTCAACAAAATTACTTGTTCTGAAGATTTAAAGTTTGGTAGTATGTTCATGTAACATTGATCACATGCACAAGGAAGTTTCAAAGATAGCAAGCTCAGTAATGTGTTTCTGTGTATTCTAACAGCATTGGATGGGAGATAGTACAGCATGACTGTGTTAGAGAGCGTGTAAATGATAACTGTCAGTTGACAAGATTTTTCTGTAGAAGGAAAACTACTAACAAGCAAACCATTATTATAGGTATTGAATAATCTAATTTGAAAATGTATGACAGGTATTAGATATACATTTTTTTTTTTGCATTGATGGGTTAGTCTTAATTGTGTCCCCTGGCATTTATTAAGTTATGATATTAACCTTTCATGTACCGTAGTGTGTCCCTGTATTTGGGGGGGGGGGGGATGAATACTTGTTATAATTCATTATAAAATGTTGTGGATTTTGTATTGTGTAATTATAATGATATCCCAATTCTGAAATTTTCAGTTTGAAAAAAAAATGTTATAATCTGAATACACAAAATTTTAACAAGTAAATAAATCATACAAATGTTGTCAAATGTCAGCAGTAGAATATTGTGATCTCGTAGAAAAGTTAGCAGTGTTAAGAAATACTATTCATAGCCACGTTGTTATCATTGTGACAAAAAAGTCATTACTTGGTCCATTGGCAGGTAGTAAAATAGAATACTGAAAAATATCCCCAAAAAGCTGCAAAATGTCTGCTGTTAATAAATAACACTCTGACTTTTCACATTTTCAATTATTTTACCCACCCACAACCCCAGCCACTGTTTTGGACTTGTTGTTCATGTTCTATTCCAGTTTACTCTCTCACTGTCTTGACTACATATGATTGTATGGAGCTTTCCCATCCTTGCCCAGGGCACCGTATATTCTTGGTCTTCCTGTTGCCTCTGACCCTTCAGGTTAGTGGCCCTAGCCTTGTTTCTGCCCTGTTCTTAGGCTCCAGTGTGGTCCACTTTTCCAATGAAACAAAAGTCATGTAGTTCATAAATGACAAGTCCATAGTTTATGATAGCAGTGGATAAAAGACCTCAGGTAAGAATTGTTACACTGTTGAGCCAGCTGAAATCAGAGACAGCTTGGACACACTTATTAGACCATGCAACTGTGTGTTACAGAAACATGTGTCATAGTGATCTTCATTGTCATTCGCAGTAATGTTCTGTCTAAAAAAGATTCATTTTCCACTGTCCACAATCTCACTTTATTCACCAGTGTACAAAAATTAAGGACAAAGTGGAGAAATCAACACAGAAAAATAAACAAACAGAAGGAACCAAAAGATCAATCAGGAGATTGCCTAAGGTCCAATATAGTAGGGTATGTGCATCAGAATTACATACCGTAGGCATATGCAAAGGGTATTAAGCATGAATGCAGTGTATACTCAGTATCAAAGAATAAACCATTATTCTGTGTCATTTGGGCTGAATGTTATTGAGTTCTGCTTGATGTCTGATATGGCCAACAGACAGTCCCAAAGACAACATTTTAGCAGCTTTACCAAAGGTATAGTTATAAGCAAGTTGGAAAAAGATTACTGTGTGGCTATTGTGGCCTAGGAGTTTGGTACCACACACAGCATCATGACACAAGCTTGGGTAGTATATTGAATGACAAGAACAGCTGTATGACAGTTCTGTAATGTTTGCATTGAGCAACCATGACAGAGGGTCAGTATCTTGTCCCACAGGTGAGGAGATATCAGCAGCAGACAGCTGGTGAAATCACAAGACATATGCAATGCACTACTGGATGTTCAGTGTCATGTTTTTCCATGGCTCATGTCGGCTCTCAAAACCTCGCTGTTAAGAGCCACCCAAATCTCTTTGCTCACTCCATGGCTAAGAGACTGCACACAGGTAGTTTGTTTGCTTGGTGACCAGTACAGTGTATGAGCATTTTCTAAGGTGCCAGGAAGACAAGGACTTGAGTACTCAGCAATGAGGTCAAGAGTTCTTTGCAGATGAGAGCCCACCTATTCCCACCAATAATTCCAGATATCTATACATCTAGAGTAAGCAGGGAACTCTCAATCACCCCTCCAACATTGTCGAAAGGCACCGGTTTGCAGGTGGTGGAGTTCTTCTTTGGGGAGGTATAATACTTAGTGGCCGTATGGATCTTGTCATCTTCTAAAGAGGTTCAGTCACTGGTCACTGTTATTGAACCAATGTTCTCTTTATATACATCTTTTCTGGGGTGCTATAGGCCCTGAGTTCTTCACGAAAGATATTCACTACATGAAATGGCTTGCACTGTCCCTGGACCTAAATCCAATCGAAAATGTGTAGGACGTTGTCATACAACACCTAGTATAGCAACACGTTAGCTGCCAGTAACAACTCCACAGCTGCAATCAGACTACAAGAGGAGTGGAAGATAATTCCTAGAGCTCATTGACAACCCCATATTGAGCATAAACAGATGGTGCACATCCTGCATCGCAGTCAGGGGTAATCGTATTTCCTACCAAGGTTTGCATTTTCTTGCCTGCTGCCTGTCACGTGAATGTTTCTGTCTTATGTTCTGCTGTGCTCAGAACCCACTTTTTAATAAAGGTCCTTTTCATACTTTGATTTTCTCTCATGGTCAGTGTTGTTCATATTTCCTATACCCTTACTTCTTGATTATATTATGATATACTTCGTACCTATTTGAAACACTGTAGCACGACATTACATTTGACAACCTGTCCCATCCTTAATTTTTGCACACCAGTGTAGTAATGCCTTCAGATATCTCCAAGTCAAGGGGATTGTGGTCATGATATTTTGGTGATCCATGCACTGTGAGTCAACTTTTTTACATCAACGACCACCTTACCCTGTTTTTTTCTTTTTCTTGTGCTTGCATTGTGTGTTGCTGACATTCATGGCTCCAGTACTGTGAAATAGAATGGTTCCTCTATTGGAAGTGTAGTGCATGTCTACAATTTCATTCATTCAGTAAAGCTTAGTTCTGAACCAACTTATTTGTTTTACCACTGGCTTTCGTGTGCCTTAAGGTAGTTTGTGTCCATTCAGTGACTACTCTGTATTTGGAGCATTAGCAGTAGTATGTTTATAAAATTTCCAAAAAAAAAAAAAAAAATTCTCGTAATTTATTAGTTGAGAGAGACAATTAAAGAATTGATATTTTATGGATACTATTAACATAAGAAAGTTATATAATCATTTTTGTATCATAAACGGTGATACTTTTTTTTTTCATTCCCAAAATAAAAAATTTTGTGGTTAACCCTTAGCAGTGAAAATATCAAAATTATTTTCATGTTTTTCTATTTCACCCAAAAGGCCAACAGCCATGACTTCCAACTTGTTGCTTTCCTTACCAAAGTTTGTCTATATCTCAATTTGTGATACTTTTCTAACAACAAACATCCTAGTGAACATTTCACTGCAGTTAAGTAATACAAATTCATGTTATCTTTTGGTTTTGTATTTTGCCTTGTTCAATTTGTGCTATGTCTGCAAAGTTGTACTCCCTTCCTATCACTAATCAGAAAACAAAAAAATTCTCCCTAACTCTTTTTTTTTTCGGGTGTTGTTAAAAGTAAATACTTTTGTCAGTTCAGTTCAGTGTACAGTTATATTGTAAAAATCAGTAACACTTTGGTTTATATCTCTGTTGGGCAGTAGTGCTTCAGACATTTTCTAAACATTTGACCTGTCTTCATTTGTAATGTAAAATCAGGATACTATTGGCATTTGTCCCAGAATGCAACGTTGTACTTTCACAGTAAGAATTTATACAAGTTTGATTCTTTTTTATCTACAGTAATTTCCAGTTTATAGAGTTCTGTTTCACTGATCTGTGGATGTATGTACACACATTTTAGTTATAACAGAGAATCGTGTTATATTATAGGAATGTAAGAAGTAAAAAAATGCATGTTTTGAAAGAAGTGGACTGAGCTTATTTCCGTTGCTGAAAGTGGCTGTATTCTCACCACAAAGGGCAGGAACTTGGGCCTGACAGTGTAAATGTTTGTGTCCAGGACCGTAGCACACGGGTGTCTGTGTCCAACGAAAACAACGTCCTACTTGACCCAGAGGTGCTGACAGACTTCTCTACACAGGCGCTAGTCATGACAGTGCTCGCGACACTCGTCAAATACACCACAGATGAGGGGGAGACACGTATCCTGTACCAGTATCTGGCAGAGGCTTCCGTAGTCTTCCCACGCGTCTTCCCTGTCATGTAAGTGTACATCTGCTCATCATTAGCAGTGCCTGCCTGTACATGTTCACTCCACCTACTAAGTCAGGAGCATTTTGTAGAAGGTCAGTCATTTTTTTAAGTGAAAAAAATCTCCTTTGAAAAGATTTGTTTGGTATTTGCAATAACTTGAAATATGTTCCACGTGCTCTTAATTGTCACCACATCTAACTGGCATAAACATTGAAATACTGTATATTAGTACCTAACATATTTAATATATAGTTTTTCTGTGCTTACAAGAAGTATTGTGAAATTGGCTTTCATCATAAACAAAACCTGTTCTTCTTTATGAATTTATTTATTCATTTATTTATTCAAATATTTATTAATTTTTTTTTATTAATTTATGAATAATATACTTATTTATTGGTTTGTTTATGTTGTTTCAGTGTATGGTTGTTTATTTTTGTATTTATTTATTTATCCATGTATTCATATTAGCACCCTTGGTATTACATTTTATGAAACCTGCCCTCCTTGGCTGCCCTTGATAAGTATTACTAGAAATAATAAAAAACATTTCCCATATGATCGATAAAGGAAAACTCAGGTTGCCATGTTGTCGCAGATTGACTGAACACAGAACCATAAGGTTATATTTTTATAGGGTTGTGTGAATATTCAGTATAACGAAATGATAACATAAAATGACAACTTTCATTTTCATTTCGGTAAGAAATATGGTTATCAAAAGTGGTACAAAACAAAAATTTTCGATTTTGATGAATTTTCGGGTGTTTAATTAATATTCATTTAGTGCACCAACAGAAAAAAATTTTTGCCTGTAAATTATCTTGTTTGGTTTTATTATTTTATAACTGCAATAACTACATAAAGTGAAAATTTCAATGTAGGAGAAACCCCCTTTGGTAAATACTCCATGTCCTACATACAGTATTTCGATGTGTATAGGCCGTAGATTTGTACAAAAAAATCTTCAAAAAGTGGGGTATGCGAGATATTGACATTTAAAAAAAAATTTTAATTTTTTCCCCCAAAACATGTTTAGAAATTTGTCAACATACATTACGTTTTAGTGTTTTAACTCTTAAAGGAAGGAAGGGGATCGGAAGGGAAGGAATCTTTAATTACAAAAAAAAAACTTCGCACAGTTTAAATTTTCTGTCACAAATTTTTGTAGGGGAGAAATTAAGTCTGAATGTATTATGCTTGTATGGAGTTGTGACTTAAAATTATTTACAGGAGTACGAAAATTTAGTGCAGCCTATATTTGAAATATTAATTATCCCTAATTTTTTATCAAAAACTTGATGACCTATACATGCCAAAATACTGTATTTTTTTTGTTTGATTTTCCAACAAATTTATTATAATGAATAATGTGCTATAATGTTAGGAGATTCGTTAAGCTTTCATTAAGGCTGATCCTTAATGATATTATATATATTTTTTTTTTTTTTTGTGAGAAAAAAGTCACATTGGTACAACCCTAGTTTATTATGTGCATTTGAGCTACACGTATATTTTGGACAGTAATATTTAATTGATTTCGTGTATTATTTGGATGTTAATATCAATTGTTTTCACATGTTTATTATATTTTATGTTAACACTTTCATTTCTCTAATTTTTCTATGTATGAGTACCATCAGTCCATTACTCTATGGTAATTTTCACATGTTCTGAGTTCTACACATGGTTATGTCACTATTTTTAATATTGTGTTAATATGTTTAATTTTATTTTCAGTAATTGCTTAATAATCTTTAAATCTTAATTATTTATTTGATTTGGGTTTTAAAGATGTAATATTTTAGGTTTTAATTTCATTTTGTGAAGATTTTTTTTATAGCAGCTCTTAGTTTTACAGAATTTTTCAGTCTTTTATTTTATTTTGATTCTTCATTCTAATTTATCCCTATTCTTACTTGGATGGTGGTATGTCATTTATGTTAATCATCATAAAGTATAATTTCATTTTCAGTAAAGAGATTTGTGTCACATACACACATTTGATTTTGCACCTTGTTGAATTACTCACATATTTGAGTATTGAGTTTATTCATTTACCCTTTCACTAATAAAATAGTTATCACGATTACACATGTTTTATTTAAATGAAGTGCTCTGAATGTTAGAATGTGTTTTCCATTGTATGAGATTTACAGCATTGCCGGAGAGATTCTGGTTCCAGTGTGGTCAGACCAATGTTACACTACAAATAATAAAGTACCCAAAAATCAATCATACAACCTTATCATTTTAATTATTATTTCTCCCAACTCACACCAAATAGTTTTACGCCTACACAATTACACATCACACAACCAATCTATTTAACTATAATTTCTGAGTGACACTGCAATAGTGATGCTCTACAGACACTATTACATAAGGTGGCTATCCCAACATGGTGGCTTATTACACATTACTCATCGCAGTGCTCTGGATATCCCCTCACAAAACCTTACACTACTACATAAAGTGGCCCAAAACGTGTTGGCTTTTTCGAACTAACATACCAAAATGGACCAGTTTAGTTGTGACGGTTACTGTTTGAGGAGTTCAGATATGGAGGAAAGGGCAATTAACACTAATGATACTGAGTTTCAGACAACATATTTGGTTAACTTGGACGAAATAGACATGGATTTACACAACAGTGAGGCGCATTTGAAAGGACTGAAACGGCTTCAGATGACAAAACAGGGTGTAACTACACTCACAATTCCTGGCACACCTAAACGACTCACTACACCTCAGTGCGATGCGACGAATGTGGGAACGATACAATATGTGCTCTTACAACTAAGTCAGGACATGAAATGTATGGAACAGAGACTGGGTCAGAAAATGGTTTTGCAGAAACAAGAAATTGATGAGGTAAAACAGCAGGGTCAGGATATAAGACAAGAAATTGGTGAGGCTTCCCAACCACCAAAAATACATTCCCACCTTCACAACCTAAAACCAGTGGTACTGGAAGTACTAGTAAGGATGGCATGTATTAGAGAAATAGACTTGGCGGACATCCACAAGTCTCTTGCCAAAGCCAAGGCCACACCTGCTCCAGCAGGGAAGACAGTAATTTCTGAAACTACCACACATGAACGGACATTCGGACCCACTGCCGCATCCTCGATAATACTACCGAAATGCTGACATTGCCCCGCCAAGCACTTTCACAGAGACTGCCTAGTCCTGGGGCAGAAACTCCAAAGCAGACAGGCAGGTCCGGCCCGTTCACACCTAGACAAGAGGAAGGAGAAGCCAACAAATGCCGAAAAGAACCCCAGCAAGCAGTGAAACTCAAAGGGGGAGACCCTAAAAGTCTCTGTCATGCAGGGAAAACCGATCCTCCGAGATCTTCCACGTATAGCAGTACTTATTAGGAAGACAGAAAGACTGGCTATATTTGACACACGTGCTAGCACCAACGTAATCTGCCATGATATTATTCCATGGGAGTACGAAAACCAAATCCTACCGGCAACGCCCAAACCCCAAGCCCCAACTGCACCCACCAGTTAACACAGAGTACATGCAGTTACTGCAGGAGACCAAGTCGGGAGGTTGGAGACAAACAGTGAGCGAACGTAATGCAACGCCGTCGCCCGACGTAGCACTAGAAACACTGCAAACTTCACGGTGCCAGCAAGCCCCACCCTACCCCTCAAGCAAGCTTGCCCTCCTACCATGCTGTCACTGTCTCCAGAGCCACCACACCTACCTTCGTGGGATCAGTGCCCACCGCCCCCCCTGGTAGGCCAATCTACATGCAGAGAGCAACCAGCGCTACCATTTCCACCGCTAACTCCACCCACCAAGTCAGCTGCAGCAGAAAGGGGGAGGCAACCAGCTGCCAGCCTGCCAAGAGGAGAAATGGTCGCCACCCCTACAGCACCTTCCCCGGCCGCCACATCAGCCACAGCAGAGGCAAGAAAGGAGTCTGCCGCCAAAGAGGGGAAGTGTCTGCCACCCCTCCAGTCAAACAGCTGAGACTGGAGGCTTCAGCCTTCATATCGCGGGTCGTTGACTCCCCAGCCCATTAACCCAGTGCCATCCGCATCAACAACTGTGCCACGTTGCATGCCACCATAGCGTAGAGTGCAGACCTGTCTGGCATGCTGCACAAGCATCGAAGGGAGGCCCAGGTGCTATAAAGAGATGCCGTGGTGCAGCCCTCCCACCTTCAGCTGGCCAGCGCAGAAGAAAGGCTCTGCGTGAGTGGAGTGTTCGCACCCCTCACCCGCTTAGAGCCAGCCAACACACTCTATGTGTGTTGCAGTCAAGGCAGCGCCACACCCACTGAGAGCCTCCACTTCATTATATGAAGTGCCCCGACCATGTGTGTGTGAGAGTAGGTTTAATTAGCCCTAGTTAAGTGTACCTGATAGCCAGCTTAGCCTATGGTAGGAAGTGTGTACACAAGCAAAACCCCTTTTCATGTAATTTAAAGCAGAGTACCCCCCTAGCCAAGTGAAGTGCCACGTCAAGAAACCTGCCAGCTAAGGAAACACCTTGTCATGTATTGTGCTCAGCCAAAAGAAATGCATGGCTTGTCTGTTCAGCCGATATCTGTATTAATGCAGTAGGCCAAGGTACTAGTTATGCTTCCACAATGTGCACTGGCTCATGAAGAATGTAAGTACTACATATTGTTTCTGCTTCCTTTTTACTTGTTCTGATTTTGTATTTTGCTTTGAAGTTTGCCACTAATTTGCTATGCAGCCTAACTGCCACTGGAGAGTTGAGGTCATGAGTAAAAAATTAACCAGTAAATGAAAGCACATGTAACGTAGTAAACAAGCCCAGGAAGTATTTTACCCTAGATGAAAGCATGCCTGGAAGCCAAGTTAATATTCGTGTGCTAACTATTGTGTGTACCTCATTTTGTACTATTTGTACACGCACCACATTTGTACTACTTTTGTACAACAATTTTTGTACCACAGATCATCACCTTTGTACCACTTGTACTTTGCTATTGTATAGTAAAGTGCCTCACGCTATGATGATTTAGGTCACTCTTAATTGTTTTCATTACTAATGTTTAGTAATGGCCTCACACTTGAATGGCTAGACCATTCCAAACCACGTTTTGTTCACATGTTGTTTTGCACACACACTCCTTTTAAGATTTTTACCTGTCTTAAACTGCATTCCTCACTATCATTATTGCTACTCAAGTTAATTCTTGCTCTTATTATTGTGTTCCATTTTTCCAAAATCTCTTGTATTAAAAAAATTTTATTTAACCTTGTTAAATTGCCTCGCGTGCACAATACTACTATTGTTACCTATATTCAAGTTGTACATATTGTTCTTATTCTTTGTTTACCTTTGTGTAACATACCTGTTTCCACGTTGTTGATTTGTTAATTGTCAATCTCGCGCATTTCACACTTTATTTCACTAGTGACGTGTCATTTTTAACTTGTACCTTGTGTAATCTTTGCATGTACAGTAATGTTTTTTTCTGGTTTAACCTGAGCCAATGCTGTAAAGCAAGAGAAATTTTACATGGACACTTAACTCAAGTTAAACAAATGAATGGCTCTAACTGTTCTTTCGTGTATTTTGAAGTGTGTAAACAGTCGAATTTCATATCCTGTAGCAGCTTCTATTTTCGATGTAACTAGGAGTTGCCGACCGAAAGAGAATTTTCTCACTCCATACTTTTTTTCACTATTCTGCAGTTTACACCAGTTAAGTTTCATTTATCTATGCGCACTGAGAGAATCTACTTTGTTAATTTCCGCAATGAACTTGGCTACCCCCTTAATGCTAGGATTTGATGTAATTCTTATCTTATTTTTTCGCTTTTCACTAGCTTTGCAATGGACTGTGAAATAATTTTTCAACCACTTATCCCATTTTAAAGCTTTCAACCTAATCAACCAGGATAATTGTATACCAGGCCACCCCCCAGCGTAATCTCAACAATTAATGAGAGTTGCACCACTCTTCCACTAAAGTGTCATGACCTGATAAGATACCAAATATAGATAACAGAAACAACAAAGATAGCAGAAAGATAACATAAGCAGCAAGGGATAAGAGCTCCAAGGTTAAAATTCTTATTTACAATGGTAAAATAACCTGGGGAAGTATCTTAAACGCGGAAAGACACATTAGATATAGTGTGTCTCTCTGCCGCTGGTGTTGAGTTTATGTCACAGTAATCCACTGAACCTATTTCGAACATGCAAATGTCCAGTTGTAACAATTATTTTCCAATAAATTTATATTTCATCTCCAAGCTTGAACTTCATCTTCGTACGAGAAAACAAAACAGGTGATGAATAAATAATAATTACAGCAGTTTGATTAACAACGTCTTCATGTACGGGCACTGTCTTCCAACAGATTTATATCACGTGGATCCATTTCAGCCAAACTAGTAGGCTGTCCTTCAAAAGGAGGAGGCGTTATCACAGGAGGACGTTATTGTCATCTCATCTTCGGGGAGTTCATCGCCGGAGAGCAGTGAATAGCAGAGTTCATTTCTGGCAACGCAGGATAGGTCCAGGTCAAATTCATCGCGGATTTTGAATGAGAAGCGTAGTCGTTGGATTTAGCATTTGCAATATCGTATTACTTTCATATGACAGAATGAACTTGGGATGTATCATTCAACACTTAATGGAAGGTTACTAAAGAATTTGTTTTTCTTAGTGATGATTTAAAGGTATATGCAAATTTGGAGTTATGTGCAACTTTGTTGAAAGTTGTAATTTATTTGTCGACTTTTGAAATTAACAAATTCAATATTCAGGTTAAGGCTTGTAGCGTTGAGAAATAGTCGGATGAAACTAAGAAGTTGAATGAGCATCCCAGTAGTGTTGATCATAATATAACTCTTTGTGTAAAAAAAACTTGTTTAACAAAAACGTAGTATTGGTTATGATGACGAAGTTACTATTGAACCGTATATTAAGTTTGATAAAGTGAGGTTAACTTTTTTACATGACGCCATATATCATCGTCTTTGTCTACATCGTAATTGACACTTATAATATTACGATACACTTGATGGGGATAATAAGATCCCTTCATGGCATGTGGGGTGATATTGCAGGGCAATAAGCTGACTGTATACTTACCTCTGTTCTAAGTGTAATTTCAACAGAGTCTGAGAGTGACACCACTCTTCCATTAACATACAACCTGATAACCTGATAAGAGAATTCTACAGATAACATACAAATTCTGATAGTAAGCATACTGGTAACATAAGATAAGCAGCAAGAGATATGAGCTCCCAGGTTAAAACTGATGTGGTTCTGACACAAATGAGAGGTGAGGTATGCCGGATTTTGAACAAACCATGACCTATGACTAAGAAGTTGGCAAAATGAGTTCTTAACTCCATCAGAAATAAGCACTTTACCGGTAGGGTGCCAGCTCATCTAGGCATGGATGAGCATGTGGACTCTAATTCTCAGGGCGGTAGCAGGTCGACAGCCACGTGGCGATCCCCTCACAGCGTATGTGTCTTAGTTAAAGAGAGTTGATAGAGTTATACACTCTACAAACACTTGCTAAGTACATAACTGCCTGCAGTGGGTCAGGTCCCAAAGGTACTTACGTTCGAGAAATAACAAACAAAGACACGGATCAAGATTGGTTATATTGGAAAAATTGGTGGTACACTGATCACACAATACAACTATCTGAGACTAGAGCGAGCATAGCAATTGGGCCTGCCATAAGCCGATATGGTAAAAGGTACAATTCAGTACATAGAATGAATTTAAGGTAATAAAATCTTCAGGGCTATGCTTCTGACAGAGATGAGAGCACAATCGTTGGAGGAGCTGACAAATAACAAGGTTTCAGTACACTAAACTTATACTATTGCATATTACTTGAGATGAACAAAGGTGTAGGCTCTCGCAAAGCGATGCGCTTGTACTGCAGACGCCTGCTAAGTCAAGACTGAGGAGTTAGGACAAGATGGCCATACACCATGCCCGCAATTTCCCGTTAACTTCAAGAGAGAGAAATTTAATAAAAGTACATTATTACAACAAGTACACTGTAACTGAAGTAGAACACAAGAAAAACGCTGAGAAGGTTGGCAAAAATGTTCTGGAAAGCTTAATTACTCGTCTGGAGTGTCTGAGTTCATTTTGATAATAATTAGTGATTTGCATGTATTACACTAATTAGGCCAGAATGGGCCAGTAAGGCACATGAAGGCATCAAAAGAAATTACGTAACAAACTGAGTTTACAACAAGACATGAGACACTGAAATTAAGTTACCTAAACAAAACTGACGAGTTTACATGGTGCAGAGTACATGTAAACAATGAGGTACTGGTGGATGTAAACAACAGCTGATAAGTGATATCATGTAAACAAACCCTGGTGGCAGTAAATGTAGACATCTGGACAACACTATGGTCAGGTAAACAATTCATTTATCAGAACGGTAATGAAGTAATCACAGAACTACACCTCGGCAAGGATGGCTATACATACTAATCGATGATGTGTGTGTCTTGACTGGCTGTCACTTGCTGTGGGCTGGACATTGTGGCGGTTTGTCAGAATGGTACAGGGTGTAGAGGGGAGCGTGTTACAGTCACTTATTAAATATCAAACTCAGTAATGAATTCCACATGCGAAGTGGGGATTGTATTAGTGGGTATTACACTATAATGCATGAGTGGCTCTTGCCATAGTACGAAGTTGAGATAAGTGATTGACCTGATGACATGTTGCGTTAGTAAAGTGTACACGATTTGAGTGTACAAAAGTGTTACAAAACAATGACAAACAACACTGCAAATAACTAATGGATATTAATGCTAGGCCATTATGCTCAATATCAAAACATGGAATACCGTATTTACTCGTGTATAGTGTGCACCATGATTTTCGCTACAAGTTCCAGGGGAAAAAATTTTTTAAAATAAAATTGCACAAAAATTTATGGTGCTCTGTTAGTAAGTATGAGAGAAATTATTCTTTTTTTACACTAATGTGTGATGATTGTGATATATTTGGAAAATACTTTAATTAAATAACGTGGGGTGCAAAAAGCCAAAATAAAAGAATTCCGGAACCCTCATGCTCCTATTACTCAACATTTCCAGCTTCGTTTTTCTTTTTTCTCCTTTCACCAGTGACTGGCTCTCCTTTTTTTGCTTTGCCATTCTAGAACACTACCCTTCTCTCTCTCAAAATAAAGGGTCTCCTCGCCCCTTCTCCCCACCCCCACTCACCCACCCACCCCCTGCCTCCTTTCACAAACATGGCTCGCTAGCCTCTGCCATGGAAACAAAGAGGGATGGTGGGATTATCCACTGGAAACATCAGGGTGTCATTACAAGGGGATGAGGGCCATAAACACATGGCAGCTCTGGTTTGCAGTTTGACAGGATGCCATTAGTTGTTTGGGGGGGGGGGGGGTGGTTTCGACTACACATAATAAAGGGTCATTGAGTGAGAAAGGAGAGGAGTGACTGCAGGAGTACCTCAAGGCTCCGTAATATCCCCATTTTTATATAATATTTACACTGCCGATATCCCCAGCACTTACTGCACTCTACAGATGTATGCTGACGACACCCTCTTCTATTCAAAAGATAAGCATATAAAATATGCACATTTGTTTGCACAGTGCCAACTAGACGAGCTGAGTCAGTGGTATAACCGATGGAAAATTAAAATTAATGCAGAAAAAAGTCAAGCACTCATTATCACGCGCAGGAAACAGCCAGAAATTAAACCATTAAAATACAATAATGTAGACATTCCCTACTCAGACACAGCTAAATATTTAGGCTTAACAATAGATAATAAATTTAAATGGTCCGCACACATAAACGAAACAAGGAAAAAAGCTCTAGGAAAAATCCCCTTAATTTACCCTCTACTAAAATCGCCTCGACTTCCTAAACGTCTAAAACTTTTAATATATACCTCTCAAATCCGCTCAGCCATGATGTATGGAAATGAAGTATGGGGAACCGCATCTAAAACATTAATTAAATCACTTCAAGTCGTCCAGAATAAATATTTAAAAATAATAACAAATGCACCGCCGCGTACACGCATTTGCGACATTCATGACGCACTTAAAGTACCTTACATAGGCAATAAATTCCATTCTCAAAACAATAAATTCTGTGATAAATTATTAACACACCCAAACCCCGTACTCAAAAGGATAGGGCAGTACCAACCAGACACGCGTAACCACTTAAAAAGACCTAAAATGCCAAAATTAACACAGTAAAAGAAACTGCAAATAACGCATTAAAACCTCGGCAGAGCGAGGAAATTCTCTGATCAGTCCGGGATGGAAATTCGCAAACTTTTAACAAAACTACTTCCCTGTGGCTGTTTCCAGTGCACTTCTCAATCATCATCGGAGCTGCGCACATCTCCCCACCCCACCAAAACATAACAACACGCCTCCAGCATTAGCTCCTTCTCATTCAGCTGCAATTTGAACCTATTTCGCGCCGATTATTATAATTAACTTAATAATTTTTCTCCATAATGGAAATATAAATATAAATTTAAATCACTAATTACCATCTCACACTTCACCCTACCATTTCGCAATTCATGGCAAGCAGAACTCACGAACCTTGAAATTAACTTCACGGGAATCTCGGCTTAATTAATAACTTCAAAAAAAAAAAACATATATATCTACTGCAGGCATATGGATTCTTCGAAACCATATGCCAGCTTTGTTAATATTAAATCTCACAAGACCTGTATTTTCAAAATTGATACCGTTACTGAAATACAAACTTGGGCACTCAGTTAAATGTTTGCCACCCACCAACCCCCCGCAGGCAGGGAAGGACAGGGTTAGGGAACCGCGGCTTTGCTGGTCTGACTGGCGGGCTGTCTGAGTTGCGCCGGGACATGCAGGGCGTCCTGACCTCTGGGCTATGTGTTCTTTGCGGTCTGGTGAGGGAAACTTCCTCAGCCCGCAGAGAGATACAACTGCTGCAACCGTATGGGTGGTATAAGGGCCCAAGCACACCCCCCGCTCTGAGCTTCAGCATTGATGAGAGAGAGGAGAGGAGTGAGTTAAGAGCTAGAGATGTGACAACAGACAGTCCTGCCACTTCCCTCAACATCCGGGGACAATTTATGGCTACCACTCTCCTTCCCCTCTTTTTTTTTTCGTATACAGGTTGCACCCCAGAAATTTATTTCTCTATTTTGGGAAATAAAGGCCCACTATACACAAGTAAATACGGTAAATACAACACAAAAAATACTTGATACTGGTGACTAGAAAATGTAAATGATGAACAATGATGCGAGCAAAAATTACATTACATGTTGATTTGATGCTGAGAGGCTGTGACTAACCTTTGAAAAGTTGGTAGTAGTTCGTGCTTTGGTGCCATTGCTGGTGATGTTGCATAAAAGACATGAATGTTGTGTTACCTTGATGTTGAGGTATATGTCAGAGCGAACAGCATACCTCCCCATTTAGGTAAGCAGTAGCAGATGGATATTGTAAGTCAAACTTCACGTAAGGGTCCAGTGACACTGTTTTTATACACCACTCGCACATCCTGCCTGTGTCCCACACACGCGAGGGCTCTGGGACCGGACCGTGTAGTCTGGCCTGGGGTGGGGGTGATTTTTGTGCACCCAAACTGGACCACGCACACACTCACGTCAGGCAGGGGGTGGCATCATAGGTGACTCCAGCCCTCCAGACAAAAGGGGTTATCACGCGCACAAGATGGCAGCTGTTCACTGTTCCCATGCGTTTTCTATGGACAATGGTGATCTTCTGTACAAGTTTCTTTCCCATACACACACATGTTTTACGCCACACAAGTCGCTGCACCATATAACGTAAGGAAAATGGGATATAGTTATACAGTCTGCAAACACTTGCTAAATACATGAACTGCCTGGAGTGGGCCGGGTCCTGAAGGTACTTATGTACGAGAAATAGCAAACAAATACTCATATCAAGATTGGTTATATTGGAAAAAAGTGGCGGTACACTGATCACACAATACAACTATCTGAGACTAGAGTGAGCATGGCAATTGGGCCTGCCATAAGCCAATACGGTAAAAAGTACAGTTCAGTACATAGAATGAATTTAAGGTAATAAAATTTTTGCGGCTACAAGTTTGACGGAGATGAAAGCAATCAGGGAAGTAGCTGACAAATAAGATGATTCTGGTATACTAAACTTACACTATTGCAGATTACTTGAGACGAACAAAGGTGAAGTCTCCCGGGAAGCTACACGCATGTACTCTCTACACCTGCTAAGTCAAGACTAAGCTGCTGGGGCAAGATGGCCAGATACCACACCAGCAATCTCCCACCAACTCCGAGAGAGAGAAATTTAATAAAAGTACATTATTACTACAAGTACACTGTAACTGAAAGAGAACATAAGAAAAGCACTGAGAGAAGTTTGGCAAAATGTTCTGGAAAGCTATTTCCGTGTCTGGAGTCTCTTGAGTTCATTTTCTAGTAATTAATGATTTGCATGTATCACGTTAATTAGGCTGGAATGAGTTGGCAAGGCACATAAATGCACCAAAAGAAATTACGTAACAAACTGAGTTTACAACAAGACATGAGAGACTGAAATTAAGTTACTTAAACAAAACATTCCAAAACAAGAGACTTTTAGTTTTTGCAAATTGGCATGGTGGAAGCCAGAACAGCTAGAATGTTTACATGCTATAATTACATTTACTCACTGAATTTAATATTGCCCTTTTAATTAAACAAAACACAAGACTCACACTGTAAAATTATAAAAAGGATTATAAGTGTTAATACTCCATGTTTGGAAGTAGTTTTGGAACCACGTGGCTTTTCACTCGCAAGCTTATTAAGCCTCACTTAAAAGGAGTTAAACGTAGATAACATTTTCCCTGACTCTACTTTACGGGGCAATGATCTGATTGGCACTACACACAGATAATTGAAAGATCACTTTTGTAACTTGTGGCCAGGGGGATTATGACCCAGTTCTGCATGAACGACTGTGGTAACCCATGCAACAGGCGTACGGACATGCATGCCTGGTGCAGGAGCAGAGCAGCAGTGGTCTGCCTCCCTAGCAGAGCAGTGAGAGCTACGTCAAAACTCTTATCTGCAATGGTAAAATAAGCTGAGAAAACCTCTAAATGCGGCAAGACTCTGTAGATTTAGTGTGTCTATCTGCTGCTGGTGTTAGGATTATGTCACAATAAAATTAGAACCACTGAACCGACTACGGTTAAACAAACTTCATCTCCTGTTCTGTTTGGTACAACTAGAAATTTGCATGTTCTTTGTCATGTAAGGCTTGTGTATAATGCATAAATGTCAATAAAGTTTGTGTGACTGATATTGTTTCAGTGGTTCTCATTTTATTGTGACATAACCTAATCAGTGGCAGATAGACACACTAAATCTACTGTCTCTTGCCGCGTTTAGAGATTTTCCCAGCTTATTTTACCATTGCAGATAAGAATTTTAACTTGGGTGCTCTTGTCTCTTGCTGCTTAACTTGTTTTATGTGGTTTTATTTATTTATTTATTTATCAACCTTTCAATTCTGTGTTAGCTTGTGGTTAAGTTCATGTTAATGAATGATGGTACTAATTTTAGTCATTACTTACATTGAAAAATCAGTTTAAAATGCCAAAAATAGTGGCTTTTTTATTGTGCCCGGGAGTTTTAAAATGATAAACTTAAAGTGCAAATACTGCTGTGTAAAAATTGAGTGGCCATGAAAAGATACGTGGTACATAACAAAGAGGTTTCTGCCACTTCTCCCAACAAAAACTCAACAGCTCTAGGTAAAATTAGAAACATTTGTGTTAGGCTATGTAAGGAGTAATATTTATTTTATCTATAATAAAATACTAACTCATTTTTTGTAGTTAGGTTGTGAATTTGTGTTGGAGTAATATTTAATAGTGAAGAAGCATTTTGCGGTGTTTTTTGTTGTTTTAATTGTACCTTGGTTGTTTTATTCTTCTTTTCCTCATTGGTACTATACTTTAAAGGTGTAAAAAAAAAAAACATTATGGAGCTATGTACCAAAAATACACTAGGTGTATTAACAAAGAAATAATTTGTTGAGGGTCAAGATATTGTGATTCTGTAGATTGACTGATTAAAAAGGACAGTGTGTTTCTATTTTCTGATGAAAATGTTATCTACACATGAACAGAAGCTGTATATGAGTGGTGTAAAATTCTTGGAATATTCTAATGCTAGTGAATTTTCTTAAGCAATTATTAATGTCTTGACAAAGTACGAGACTGATCACAAAAAATTGACTGTAACTGTGACAATGTGTGTTACAAGTACTCTCATCACAGTTTCCTTTCATCCTTGTTGTTAAATATTTTTTAAAATATTTTCATGAAAATATGTACAGATTAAAACTAATTACCAAAAATTTACATTTAGGTTTGATTCAAATTGTTACGAAAACAACAGATATATATTCTGATAATAACACATGTGTTTTTTTACTGTAAAATTTGATGAAATGAAAATATTTTTGTGTTGAAATGGCAAAATTTTAATGATAAAATCAGCTCATTTTATTTACCATAAATTAGTGGCCCTTGCCAACCACAGTGGACGATACATTTGTGTTATCTGTGTTTCAGCCACTTACCAGTCATATAGATGTTGGCTATTGTAATGATAATATGGGATTGTCGTGGTAGTGAGTCATCCTTTAATGACCTTGACATGTAGTCTCCAATGAATGGATGTGCGTAAACAATGCTGACCTTGAAAAATTTATTTTCTGGAGTAAATGTTTGTCACAATGTGACCTTCAACTGTGAGGAAAGTATGATGTCACTCTGTTATTCCTTGGAAGTCTTTAACACTCCTGCTGACATTATACACACTGCCCCAAGGTTGGTCCACCCACTCCCATCATACTAGACATATTTTAGCATGTGTACTTCTGCTTGTGGGAGTGGTGTTTATCCTGTGGTGGAAAGTACTGTTGTGTAAATTGCTTTCCAAGGAAAGGCTTCAGCAGAGTGTTATTTGACTGCCACTCGTGGTTGTAAAGTAAAGCAGCAGTAGGGTGAACTGCTAATAAGCCTCTGTCTTGTCTCCCACAGTCATAGCCTGCTGGATGCCAAGATCACGAGTGTGCTCTCCATCTGCCATGACCAGGTGATACTGAGTGCCGTGCAAAGCATCATTCAGAATATGATAGCGTCAGAGGACGCCAGTCAGCAACAGCTGCACTACCTGCAGAGCTGCGGCTTCGGGGGTCTCTGGAGGTTTGCAGGGCCCTTCACCAAGGTCAGCCTTTATTGCACCCTTCCCTAAATTTCCACACGTACCTTCTTCTAAGGAGATTGCCCCTTGCCACTTTCAGTTCTCTACTGCCAGGAAATACAGTTTGTAAATTGTGTAACAGGTCAAGTTCATTTTAGTTTCGTAAGTCACTCCATGCCTATAGTTTTCTAAACTCTATCACATTAGGATAGTTTGTTAGCAGCTAGTAATTACTAATTGGCCATGAGAACTTGCTGGTTACTACTATAGTGTGAAACCCAAAAACATAGAAGTATTAGAATGTATTCACTGGTAGGCATTTTGCGTGTGTGCAAGATAACCATTTTGTTTGGTTCACTTTATAACAAAATATGTACTTGCCATTTCATCAACATAAAACAAAAACAACAGATTTTTTAAACTTCTTCAGAAAATGTGAATGTCATTTTAAATTTCTTATGTGACTCATGTACAAATAGGAATGCTACAGATGCTCCATTTATTGTACTCTTGGCTAACAAAATAACCAGGATATCAAGTCTGCTACCCTCAAAAAACATTTTGTAGTATGTCACATTAAGAGAAATTCTTCAACTGTTCTTCTAGCTGTGACCAAGACCAACATAATGTGAAAGAGACTTTACTCATTGGTGCAGTTGTGTTTTAATCTTGAGACATGGAAGGGTATCAAAATTAACTTTTTTAAAACATCAGTTTCTTCTTTGCTACTTGCTTTGCTTGTCTGCTTGCTCCTATAAAATGTAGATGGTAATGATGAATAATTTTTGTATTCATAACATTATGTCTGTTTCCTAGTCTTTTTGTGAATGGTGTAAGTTTTTTTAATTACTTTTTTGGAGTGGGAAATTTCATGTTTTTATACTATTAAACTTATTTAAAATAATGGCATAAAAATTTTTTTGGGATCCCTAGTGAAAAATCTGACCTGTCTGGTTTTCCTTGCACTCAAGTTAGAACAAGCAAATTGTGAAACATATGCAATACAATAGCACTACCGCTTATATTAAGGCATTTAGCATAGACCTTGTACTTACAATTTTACTACCACGGGAGGAAGAAGTTAAATATGGGTTTTTCAATGAACAGTATATTATCAACACACATACATTAGCACCATTCTAAAATGGCCCCTAGTTTCGAGAAATTAGGTCATTATGGAAAGAAAGTTGCTGTAAATATTTTGGAAAGTTTTGGACCAATTTTGACCCACCCCAACACTAAATGTCAAAATTTGCAATTTATTCATAAAGTCAGTGTTTAATCATCTAGTGCAAAAATGAATTTTATTTTTTTTTAATTAAATACAAATTTATTTTAATAGGCAGATGTCTTCTGAAATATATGATTCCCATGAGCCAATTAAATAGTTTCCCCTTGTCACCCAAAATGTTAGAAACATCGAGCTGTGCTGTAAGTTCATGTTAATCATCTCTGGCATAAAATAAAAATGATTTCTGCATGGTATATTAATTCAATTCAATAGTCGGGCATCTTCAGAATAAAACAGTATCACAGAATACAGTTTTTGATGGCCTCTTGTGTAAAAACCAGAGAATATTTCAACAAAACATAGTAGAGGGCCCTCTGCAGAAAAAACAACCCAAAATGGAATTTTGTGATAAAAGCTTCAAACTTGGTACAATTTAAGATCATGTATGTCAGAAAATTTTAAGATGTGGAGGCATTCAAAAATATTTTTGTAATTCAAAATGGCCGACATTAGAAAAATGATGATCAAAATTTAACTTTTTGTTGTTTTTACGAATAATTATTAGATCTTGGTGGTTCTTTTGCTTAAAAAATCTAAGGTAAACAGAAATTTAATTATAGATAATATATCCTTTTAGCTGTTTTACAAAATGGCAGTTATTTCCATAAAAAGTTTAGGAAAATGCGGCAGGAAATTGATTTTAGATCATTTTTAGATTTTATAGCTACATGTATTTAAGATAAGGAAAAGTTGATTAATTGTAAACTGTAAAGCCATCTTTGAAGGTGACAAAACATTCTAAGTGAAAATTTATATACAACAATTACAATTGTAATTGTGAAAAAGAGACCTGTTATTTTCGTCATAATAAGTAAACTTTAATATTGAACACGTCCTACTCTTTTCCAAGCACAATTTCAATGTTTGTTGGCCTATTGTCACCAAACAATTAAAAAAACTATAACTCTGGATGATGCCTAATTTTGTGCCATAGTTACAAACAAACCTGATGTTTCGTTGTTTGTACTTCACATGAAACCTAACTTACAATGTTTTATGGTACGGCGAAACTGCACTTTTTCTGCGTTTATGCTGTACGTGTGTCTTCTTTCCGAAACTCAGGCTACAGAACCTGTGATTTTAACTAACAGTGTATATGTACCGAAGATCACGTCTTTCACGTCTGATGGACCCAAGAGATGAACCCAGTAAATGGAGGGTAATGGGGGGAGGAGAAGGCTGGAATTGAGAAAGTGAGAGTGTGTCTGGCTCTCATCATGTATGATCGACTGATGGAGGCCACAAGGGGAGTAAAACGTGCCATGGTTGCACACTGTGTGTGATAAAAGCCTCTGCTGTCCAACAGTTGTATTTTTGGAGAGTGTGGAGAGATTTGGGTGGCTCTTAACATCAAGGTCTTGAGAGCCAATGAGGGTGAAGCAAGATGAGTATGAAGCAAGATGAGTATGAAGTAGTACCGTAATGAAGGGGCGGAGGAAAAGGAAGGTGCCCGAGAAACCCACTGACTAGTGGCATCGTCTGGCATGATTCCCATGTGTGAAAATCTGGGAGCGACCTTGCTGGGAATCAAACCTGGCTTGTCAAGGTTGGAGGCAAGTAGTCTAACCACGACACCACCATGGCCCCATTTGTATTTCTGAGTTAATTTGTAGGCTTCCATGTGGCTAATGGTATGTCCAAGAAAACAAGCATAATAATTGGTCAAGAAACAGTAATCAAAACTAGAGTTGTTCCGATACACATACAAAGTATCGGTATTGGCCGATATTTAGCCTTTTCCCGAAGTATCTGTATCAGACCGATATATTAGTATTGGTTGTAGACTATGAAGCTAGGTTATTACTTCCTTTAGACACAAAAATTACTTTATTTCGGTGTGTATGCGCCGCACATTTAAAAAAAAGAAAAAGAAAAGTAAAATAAGAAACAGATTGCATCCACCAACAATTTTTTGTTGTCCCTGCAAATTTCGTATGTAAATAATGTTAACATAACCATTTATCATTTATCGCATGTTGTGCAGATCCAATTTATGTTTCTCACACAACAAAGTAATTAACGATGCAGTGATTACGGAAAAGTTTGGGACAAGTTCCCTTAACCAATTAATTAAGCCAAAAAACTTCCTGACTTGTTTACGTGATCTAGGTGTGCGTTTGTTTTGAATGTCCTGTATGTGTTGTTCTGGTTTGTGTCCGTTTGCTGTTACATAATGCCCTAGAAACTCCATTTTACTCATACCCAACTTACACCTTTCTACTTTGCACGTAAGTTTATTACGTTCGAACTGTTCAAATACAAGGCTCAAATGGTGCAAATGATCTTCCCAGTTGTTAGACGATACAGGTACATCATCCAAATACGCCATCGCAAAGTCTCCAATAAATCCATCCAATACATTAATCATTAAGTTCTGAAACGTTGCAGGGGCACACTTTAAACCAAATGGCATGGCTACAAACTGAAATCTATGTCCAACTGGGGTAGTAAAGGCTGTTTTCTTTCTGTCCTGTGGGCCAATATCCAGACTTTAAATCAAGTGATCTGAATACTGAAGGTGGTCCTAATGTTCACAAATTGTCTTTCATGTATATGACTGGTGGTGGCATGTTTACTGTAATCTTATTCAGGGGTCGGAAGTCGACACAGAATCGCCATTCGCCATCTTTGTTTGGAGCAAGGGTAATACCTGAACTATAGAGACTTTGTGTATGTTCAATAACATTATCATTGAACCTCTCACATACCTGCTGGTTGATGATACTGTGAAAGAAAATACCTAGGCCTCGTGGCTTGGAGTACACCGGATCCTCGTGTGTTGTTACGATTGCGTGCTCCGTGACGTCGGTGTGCTGTAGCTTCCCCTCAGTGTGGAACACACTGACATACTGGTCCATCAGATGTTGCAGACGTTGCTGATGTGTGGCGGCCACCTCGTGCTCAAAGTCAGCAAGCAGCACAGCAGTTGTTGTTATTTGTGGTGTTGCTCCTATGGTGTAAACAGTCCATCAGCCATGTGTTCCTACGTGCAGATGATTCAGGTGCGGTTCTATCACGGGGTGGTTGTCAACAAGCCATGGCAGTCCCAAAATCACTTCTTAGCACAAGTCCGGCACAATGTAGACATCACACTTGGTACGTAGCTCTTTAATTCCTACCGTTACATGCATCACACTTTTCGCTTCTCCCTGGTGGTGGGTTGTAGCGAATTGCAGATGTTTCAGTGGCATCCTAGTCATTATTGCTTGTACTAAACCCTCACGCACAAAGTTGTGACTAGCGACCGTGTCAATAACAGCCGTGACATTTTTCCCTTCAAGTTCAACACATACTCGCAGTGCTGTGACGGTACTGTCAGTTACCTGGAACACTTTTGCGTGCGTAGCGGGCGGGGTTTCCTGCTGCGACTACGACTGTGTAATCTGACACGTGACTGCAGTTACGTGACATCGGTAACCAGTGCGGGCAGTGGGTACAGGCAGCGGGGGTTCACTTTGTCGGTCCGGCATTTGTTCTCTGTGTTCCACCTGCTTATTTTGTTCGTAGGTACATGCCTCCCTTGTAAACAATTCCACGCTCTCCCGGCTGGCTCCGTGCAACAACAGCATAATGTACGGTTTTGACAATGTCACAACGATCTCTAAAACACAGCGTGTCGTCCAACCTGAGTTCAAACGCTTGAACAAGCCTAGTTTATGTTGTATAAACTCCTCAATACCCTCACGTTCATATTGCTGTTCATGGTACAGTCGCACTTGTGCCTGTATAGCATCTCCGTCTGTGTCATATCGACCTATCTCTCGCTCACAGAACTCCTCCCATGTGACTTGATAGTCCCTGACCAAGTTCCACCATGTGGCAGCGGTTCCCCTTAACCTGTTGGCATTTACCTCAGTCCAGTCATCCCTGTGCACGCGATGCCTGTGCAATTTTTCTTTGCACACTGCAAGGAACGTACCTGGGTCTTCTGAGTCGTGTCCCGCGAAAGTTGGCAGTAATACATTGCGATCTGGCCCGGTTAAGCCCTGTGGTGTGTACGTAACAACTACTGGTGCCGTGGGTTTCACCTCTGGTGTTGGCGGTGGCGCGATCTCAGCACAGTTCGTCTTATGGCACTCATCACAGTTTATAACACCGTCGCGGTAGGTGGTAAACTCCGCAGGCCCTATGCATTGTACATAAATATTTATTTTTAATTTTAAAAGTGGTTTTTTTATGTGCTAGAGATGATTGAAATGAACTTCATGCAAAAAAATGGCAAGTTTGTAGGCATAGGGATTAGGGATGAATCAAAATTGGCCCAAAACTGTCCAAATTTTTTATTACGACCCCCTTTCCCTCCCCCGCCTCCTCTATTTTGGTCCTATTCTCGGGAACCGTGAGGGATCCTAATAGAGAGGTTCTACTGTATTAACACTTACATATAATATAATAATTAACTTAATATAAAATATTTTTTAATGCTCACCTTATATGAACAAGCAGGGAACATTTATTAACATCAGGTACAATAATTTGCACAGAACCATGAAATGTAATGCTTCTACAATGAAATATTTTTAGTATGTAATTACCCTGACTCTTCTGTTGTGACACTAAAACAAATAATTTCTGTAAATTTCTGTATAAGGGAGGATACAACCACTTAACTTATGGTGCTCTTTGTACAAACTTAATCTGTTTTGAAACAATGTGAGGTGTATATATGCAGTTCACAGTAAAATGAGCATTTTGTAAAGCCATTCTTAGAATCTAATTCTACTTTTTATTTTGTATCCGTCTGTCACATGTAAAATGATTCACTTTGTTCATGCACCATTCAAGTAAAGCCTCAGAATGTGAGAAATTCATACTCTGATGTTTGTCAAACAAGTAATACTAACTTAAGTGCCCATAAATCCATACAATACATTAACAATAAAACTGTTAAGAAATATTTTTATTAATTCGCAGCCAACTTAACTACAATCCTACATGCCCAAGTGTAATCTAGTACAGTAAAACCTTGCTAATTCAAAGTAAATTAACTTGAAATCATATATAATTCAAAGCGTTTATTCGCAGGGATGGGTCGATACTGATACCGATTAACTGGCCGATACCATGACCATCGACATTGGCGGCATCGGAACATGATTTGCCAATTATTATGCACAGATTTGTAACACTAATTTATTTAACACAGTGTTAAATAACCCGGCATGCTACATCTCTTAAAGCAATAATTTACCGCATCCACCAATCAGATATTCTGTCCAAAACCCAATAATCCAATATATATTCGGAACAATTGTTTTTCAATAATTTGTTCCCGTTGTTTACATTTTACCATATTTCGTGTTGGTACATTCGCCTAAGATTGTGTGCAAATATTCGTCTTTGGACACTGCGTGAGTGAAAAACAATGCAGTTAATCGACAACTGGTGCTATCCATATTATTGTTTACATCCTGCATGAGTTTTTTGTTTTATTTTCTTCTTACATTTTTATTGCATATGTAGGTTGGCGACAATGAAAACATATCACACATTCTATGACACTATCTTCATTGAAAAAGGAAAGTGAAAACAAATATACTAGATTTTTATGGACGTAGTTCTTATACGAAACTGTCTGCTGCGGTTTTGGTTAGTGTGTTAAAGGTCTGAATAAGACTCAGCAAGTAATAATTGGCAAAAATTGTCGCAAATATATCAGTTGTCATTTTAAGCAAGGGATTGAGTATGGCTTGGCCGACGAAGGAATACTACGCTAAAATATTAATAAAAATAAAAACATTTTTGCTCAATTTCAAGTGAATATTTAGTATTGAATTGATTTAATAAGTTATTTTTAATGAAATTTTTATGCTGTTTGTTTAAACAAACATGCATGTTGTGATTATGTATGGTATTTCTCTGATCTACAATCAAAAGTCCGCATCAGATTGCCTGAAGTCACTTATTTGCCCAACTAAATTGTCTATCTTATTATTTATTATTAAAATTAGTGTTGTATTGCACTTCGATCTGTAGACTTCTAATACAAAGTGCTATACATGTTCACAACACTAAATACTTGAATTTAAGTAATAAAAATTATTTCCAAATATTGGGAATTGGGAATTATGATTATGCTCATCAAAACTGGTATCAGCATTGCTGTAATCAGCGACATCAGCAGCTGAGAATCTGTATTGTTGATATCCGTCCATCCCTATTATTCTCCCCCAAACGGAAGAAAAGGATTTTATATGCTTTTAAGTTTGATTAATTCAAAATTCGCCTTTTATGTAATTCGAAGTTGGATTTCAACCAAAAGTGTACGTGAAGTTCAGAATAATTAAACAAAACTATAATAATTATGATAAACATGCATCGCCTACACTGTCGTAGGTGCACGCACGTAAACCAGCAATGGGTGGCGGCGCGGCAATCAGCTCACGCAGCCACTGCCGCAGCCCGCAACAGTGATGCCGTTGATCATACTAGAGTTTTCACGTGTGTTGACTGGTTTTTGTTGCCTCTTATGCCCACTGAAGTGGGAAAAGATCTGACAGCTAGTGCCACGCACTTGTGTGAAGTTAGGGTGAGTAGGACAATGAAAATTTTGGGCTGTCTGTTGTGATAGTTGTCTGTAAAGGAGGAGGGGTGTTGGAGTAATAGGATGAGGAAGCAGATGATAGGAAGATGTACAAAGTGGGAAAGAAGAAGAAAAAGAGATGGAAAAAAGAGTAGGGGTGTGGAAGAGAGCTTAGCGTGGTGGAGTATGTGGGGGGGGAGAAGCTTGGTGCAGTGTGGGCATGGCTTGATGGAGAGAGGAAAGGAGATTAGCAGTGTAGGTATGGCTGGAGGATGGGAGCGTAGCGGTATGGGCAGCGTGGCTAAGGCGGGGGATGACGGACAACCAGTGAAGGGTAGACTGTAGACTGGGGGAGGGGAGCAAGAACGAAGAAGAAGGTTGCAGGTAAGCGAGGAATGCTGTTTGATGCAAAAACCACAAAGCACTAGGCTCCAGTGGCTGGCTAGCCAGGCAGCGTGAGATTGAGAACTAGCAACAGCACTGTCACCCCCAAACCCATAAAAAATATCCAGCCCCTTGAAGGTGGATACAGGCTACCACAGCTGCAGTTTTTAACCAAACTGATGCGTGCTGCTTACACCATTTATCTACAACGATTGCAACTTATTTCACTGCAACCCTAGTGTACTACTACACGTGAGATTCAAACACCACACCATCTTGTACACAGAAGTAATGGTCTGCCACAATCCTGGAGGGCGGCCACACATATGTATACAAGGGGTTGCAAAAGACAATGATGCGTCTCCCTCCCCCTTCCCACTGAGAGCCTACAAGCCATCAGCCACCTTGGGCCATTCCATTCTTGAGCGTCAACAAGGATATGCGAAGGCTGAGAGATGACCAGAGGGTGCTACCCCCCACTCTGGCCTCGCAGCTGGGAGGACCTCAAGCTGAGTACCGCCGACCGGAAACGGGAAGTTATTATTACGAATTAGCTACAACTGGAGACTCCCCCTCAGGCTGCTCCAAGTTGAATACACACCCATTAGATGGCCATCTATTTTATTCCTACCAAGTATACAAGTACTGGAGGAGTAGAATAGAGGAGCCCCGACCACTAGCAACGCTTCTCAACCAGGGAGAGACAGTACATCTGAGTTGTATCCCTACCGGAGCACCTGGGTGCTACGGCCTGGCCTTGGTTGGGGTTGCACACCCAGTAATAGTCTTGGCAACCCATACAGCTCCAATGCTTGTGGTCAGCCCGCAACCGTGGGGGATCTTCTGAAGCACTGGAGCTCACGTTGGCAAAACTGTTACCAGGCAACACTAATCTAGAGCTATCCGTGTCCATGGTGCTCGATTCAAGGTCCTCAGTAGTTAAACCAGCTGTATGCCATTTAAGGTGAGACACGGCGCAAGGAGGGAGGAGCAAAGAGTTGCGCGCCTTGCTGCCAGGCAGCCGGCCGGTCTCGTACCACACACAGCTAGTCGACAAGCCAAACGATATTGTGCCACCTTACTATGATCACTGGCACTACTGACGTCTACTGTAACCAATCCAGCTTCTTTCCCATCAGCACCGCTGGGTATGCATCCGACCTGCCATCCAGTTGTAAGAGGATAGTTAATCAGGCCGAGAACTGGTTGGGCATCTTGAACATTAACTTCTGGAGCAGGGCCTCAGAGAACTGGAACTGCGAGTTCTGTGTCATATCACGTTGTGCCCTCATTACCGCCTGAGCCGAAGACAAGCGACTCAATTAGCTGTATCCAGCTACGCCTCGCCTGCAAGACGGCAAGGCACCTACCGCTAGAACTTCTCGCCCATCGTCAACTACGACTAGCTCCGAAACGAGTCGTAAGCCAGATCAATTAAAGGGACTGTAAAGTCGAGAATTTTGTGCCAAACCGTAAGGTCATGTGCCCGACCACTACATCAAGCCGTAAAAAGAGTAAGTCAACCTGTAAGCACAACTGACTGAAGTGCAACCAAAGCCACACGACCGTGATCTATGTATTTTCATAACAATTGAAGGTAACAATTACAACAGCTATATTTTACTGCACTTGAACATATAATTAATGACCAAGATAAATGCAAAAAACTTATTTTTTTCGGCAATTTCCTTGCCTTTTTTAAACCAAAAATTTAATGGTTCCCCAAAACAGGGTTGTAACTTCGAGAGGGTAGTTATTCCCGGGGTCGTAGTTGTGTTTGCTTTGGAAAGGGTAAGGTGCATTTCTTTAATACACATAAAGAAAATTTTTATTTAATAATTCGTAATTATGTCATTCGAATTCAAAAAATTAAATTAATCCAGAACACTTGGAAGTAACGAGGTTTTACTGTATATGTGTAGTTATGAGCAATGATTTGTTTTCAAAGATTTGATTCAGAAGTGCTCACTTTACCATAAACAGTCTGTAGTGTCCTGCACATGCAAAGTCTATGTTAGAACACAGGCCTGTGCACAGAGTGTTAAAATGGGAGGAGTTTTTCTGGTAAAGACAAAGCTATATTGACTTTGCCTTCAGTTTCATTATGAACATGATTTTCTGGTACAGCCAAGTTATAACATTTTCACAGGAGAACCCAATAGAATGACTTTTGTGTAGAGAATAATTAAAACTGAGATTTTGTTTATAATTTTTAAAAAGCTGTTTAGTTTTGTTTTATTTCTTCCAAATTCATGGGGGAGTGAAACCCTCGGAACCATTCATCCTTATGTGCAAGGCCCTGTTGAAACATAATGAATGTGTGTAGTGTCGTGTACAGCTATATGTAGCGAGATGGTACAATGTTGCAGGCGAACTGTACAGCAGAGAGTGCAGAGTTGTTTGTGAACTGCCTGGAAGCAATGGTCGAGACGTGCTTGCCTATTGAGGAGGGGGAGATGGAGATTGCCCCCTATCCCTCCATGCTCAGTGTGTCCAGCAACATGAATCTCAGCTCGTCCATGTCTAGTCTCACGCTTGGTTCCCCCACTGACAAAGGTATTCCTCTTCTCATTCCTGCTAGGTTAACACCAACTTAGAGAGCATGGAGCATGTAAAGTTTGTTTGGCTCATATCATACTTGTAAATTGATACATTTTATTGACTCTTTTACTGCAGTGTGAAAAAAAAATTAAATTTTAACCACAGAGTTTAAACCAGTGTCAGCAAGTACTCACATGACACGCACTACACAAAGTGGAGGGGATTAGTTACACTGCAGCTTGCAGCTCTGCTAGATCATTTGTTTAGCAGTCCAAATTACACGATGATGCATGATGTACCCAATAGTGAAGTATTTACATGTCGTGGAGGCGTGGTCGTTTCTTTCTAGGTCCTAGACCGTGCGCTCCTATTTCCTTGGGGGGAGGAGGGTCTTGTCCTGATGGGGCACTGGTTCTCGTCCATTATACAGGACTGGCCTGGTTGCTTGCCGGTAAGGCACAAAGTCATGTTTGGCCAATACAATTCTGCATTTCAGGAGCACTGCCTGAATAGGGGGAGTGCCTGAATAGGGGGAGTGTAGTCGGCTTGTGTTCAACAATGGGTTGCGAGGAAGCTGGTGATGGTGCTGCAGGCCTGGGTTAAGGAACTGGCAAAAGGGCTGGACAAAGAACAGCTGGGTCCAAGTATGGAATGGTCGTTGTGGGCGGACAACAGCTGGGTCCAAGTATGGAATGGTCATTGTGGGCGAACAATCAGGCTACCTGAGATGGTCTTCTACCCACCACGGGTATTCTTCACGCCTGGTGTGTACTGGGTCAATGAACAAGTCCCTCGGTGTCTTAGGCATCACAGGATCCTACAGGTGCCTTAATGACCGGGCCTGCTCCCTAGGGTTGAGTTTAGCTATGAAGGCTATAAGTGTAGGAGATAGCTCGTGCAGGCGACCAGAGGTAAGTAAGGTCAGCTTCACTCTCTCCTTCGATCTCTGCCTTCTGGAATAGGTCATCGGGATACACAATTACCCTCCCTGTCCAAAAGATGGAAGACAGACTCCTCTTATAGTAATTTACGTATAGGACTACGTGAGGGCTGTAGACTGTGTGGGCACCCTATTCTAGTACCTGGCATAGATACGCGGTACACACTGGATGTCAGGCCGCACCCTCTTGGGTCACACACATGGGTGTTGCCCCAACCGAGTCTTCCCAACTCAGGGGATGCCCACCTTTCCTGGCACGGATGTGCAGTAGAATAATTGGCGAACACAGAGTAGAAAAACTGGTGCAGGGTCAGTGTACCTGTGCTGGCACCCCTGTTCTATCTATGCTGTAGATAGAAAGGATAGTCGCTGTAAGTACTTGTGGGTAAAATGGAGTGTTTTGGCTTGGCTGAATACCTTTCCCCGGGACCACCTGCATTCCCTTCCCGTGAGTAGTCGACTGGGATCAAGGTGCTAAGTCTACAGGAATGCAGTATCCAAGGACTGATCTGGCACATATTTATTTCCGTTGAGCGGGAAGTACACGTAATGATGTACTCTAACTCCAGTGTCAGCATGAGCTATTGCCAGGAAGCTAAAGTACTGGAAATCCAGTAGAGGCGACCGGTAGAAGACTGACTGGGGTAAGGTGGGTGGGTAGCGTTGAATACTATACTGTTTTCCTCTCCTATTGTTGCCTGTTTGTCTCGACGTAACGCTCAGATACAGACACTGCACTAGGATAACTATGCTGGGAAAGCACGGGATTAGTCCTAAGGATTATAAAGATAGGATTCCGTGATCTGACATCCATATAGAGTAGGGAGGTAGGTTAGCAGGGTTTGTTTAACTAGCGAACAGTTGCAAGCAGCAAGTGCTGGAGACTGCAGCATAGAAAAGTTAAAGCTGGTTTAGTGTCCGAGCAATGCGTGCTGGACTGTCAGTTTGAGCCTTTTCTGGCAGCTAGCATGGTGGGTTGAAGAGAACTGGCCTGGAGTAGAAAACTGTACTTCATTTAGTACTCCTCCGGGCCGCTGCCGGATGCTTATTGGCCGGTGTCATGAGGGCGATGGGTGGTCGCTGAGCAGGGAGTAACAATTAAAAGGGGGAGGGTAGCTGCCACCATGGTATTTATGGTAAATTGGTATACCGAATTACTGAAACCCATTCTGTATAGGTGATGATTGCAGAATAATACTGGTGCTCAAGATAGGATAAAACCGTGCCAGGTGTGTTTGTTTTTGAGAAGGGACTGGGTTTGCAAGAGTGCACAGCCCAGGACGGGTCAGTCTTGTATGACCAGGCTACAGGAAAGGCAAATTATTAACATTAGCAACTCGCAATATGATGCCATTATGACTAACTGATTTCATCAGTAATTCTCATTAATAATACTGGAGCCCTACATCCCTAAGTGAAACTGTTATATTTTCTTCCACTCAATTATCTCAAAATGCACAAACTATGGCAACCAAGACTACATGACTTGATGCAGCTTGCTCTTCTTGCTTTGGTGCACAATATAGGATGTTCCCGGTGGAACATATACTGTAGTGCAAAAATACAAAAATGCCAGACTGGGTCGGGGGTTCCCCATGTTGGAGATGCTTATGGTTTGGATTTCTTTGTTTGAGTAGCAACAAAATATGAATGAGTACTTAAACCCCAAAGTAAACTTGACTTGCTAGGCCCGGCCTTTATAGAGAGCTGGCCTAGTAGGCTGACAGGCAGGTACAAAATCGGTAGTTACAGAAATAACCCTTTGATGTTTCAGTACCTGGTTTTGTGGGCGGAGGTGCAGCTGTTTGGTTATCTCCCGTAAAGTTTCTTCAGTGATGCCTGTGTGTGGGACTTGAGCACACTGCTCCAGAACATGACCATTCCTACGTGGCACTTAAAATTTTTGGATTGTACCATCTAATGATATTTGTTAAGTACATTGAATGATTTTAGAGTCTTTTATTACTTTTGCATTTCGTTAAACACCTTCATTATGCAATATAATTGTTACTATTGATAAATAATTTTACAGAAACACCACTGATGAGCATCAAAATTTTGCTGTGACACATTTCCAGTTAGATTAACAGTCACGATTGTCTAGGATTTTGTCCACTAGAATAAAAGTGGGGTGATTGAGTTTAGATAGACTGCGAGAGGCGAGGGGTGTTAGTACTTACTTACTCCTGCGTCTTGGGTGCCATGGTTGTGGTGGGTTTTATCCAGACGTGGCTAGCTTGGCCCACACCGAAACTGCGATTCCACAGGTGAGCTTTGTTGGTCCAGAAGTGGATGTTGTCCCAGCCGAACCTAACTTCATTACCTGTCAACAATCCTTTTACCACAGGATGGCACGAGGGGTGAATGAGTATGCATGAAGATACGAATAATACCACGACCAGAGCAGTCAATACTGGCTCGTGCCTGAGTTCGGTGGCGCGGTCCCGTTCCGCCTATCTCTCTGGTGTAGGTTAAGGAAGTGCATTCAACTATCTGGCGGCAAGGAGCGCTGCGTTTTCGGCCGTGCCTTTGGTTGAAAGCATCAAGTCTCTGCTCACAGTATATTGGGTACACCCTGACACGAACAAACTAAACACAATTTACAGTGTAAGTTCAGTTTTGGCTTGCTGACCAGGCTCTGTAAAGTCGCCACTGGATGTGCGTCCACACAGAAATGGACGGCAGATCTCAAGCCACGGTATATCCCAGCACTGGAAGCAGTACTGCGGGATAAGGCAATAACTTGAGACTGTTGCCCCTCTCTGGGTGAAGGTGTTGCTATTGGTTTTGGCTCTTCTGTTCCTCCTCACCGGCACTGGAAGCAATTCTGTGTTAGTTTGGGAAGCAACAGAAGGCCGTCTAATGGGTGTGTGAAATATGATGGACCCCTGAAGGTCGTGCTTGGCTAAAGTTGATTCGGTAGTTAAAAATTCCCCGGTCCTCATCAAAGGTGTACGTAGCAACCTGTATCAAGCAGGTAAAAATACAGATACTATAATAAAGAAAAGCTGAGAAGTAGGAAACAACAGTATGTTTATTGAAGTCTCAATAAACATGTGATGCGTGCTACATCCTACCAGGCAATTGAGTGCTGAAGGTTACTACGCTGGCCAGGTGTAAGCAACTTGGTTCTAATTGAAAAGAATAAGCTAGACGAGAAAATATATAATACTTTTAACTGTTCTAAGAAAGATGTTTTGAGGAGACAAAGGGAATTTTAAATTTGTCGGTAAGCATGTTCACTGGTTGTCGGGTTGACTGGTCATCAACGTTGAAGTAGCCACAGGGGGCGTACTCAAAGCTTCGAAGATCTCTAGAAGTCCCGGCACTAGAAGCAATACTGTGGGATGTCGCGAGAGATGGATCAAGAATGACTGCTCGTGCCCGGCAGCGTCCTGTCTGATGTAGTGGAAGCTTGTAGGCTGCCGGCGCGGGATGCAGGGGAGACGTGACGTTCTTCTGCCCTGGTTGGCATGGGAAGACTCTGCTCAGCGTTTCTGCTTCGTGCCTTATCTGTAGCGCTCGGCCTTGCCCGAGGTCTGGGCAGCTTGTCGGCTCTCAGTGCGGGGTAGAGGGGGCAGCGTGACCAGCCAGGTTGTGTATCTTCCTGGTGAAGAGAATTCGCTCATAAGGTCGTGTTGCCTGTAGGGTCTGCAACATATCACTCACGTCTGTAGTGGTGGAAGTAGGTGCTTTGGCAATGAGTCGTAATCATAGTAGATTAGTTTTATAAGCAGCACGTGTCAGCTATAAAATGTGAATTTTAAAACTATTGTTGTTGAAGTTAGTACTTAATTGCTTCATGAACTATACTTAGGCTATATTAAATTATAAATACAAGTTGATATGGAAAAATTATTTTTGCATCATCCTCATGTCACGTGCATGGCTTCTGTTATGCTGCAGAACCGTCACTGGATATCGGCGGCTCAGAAGGTAGCGTATCATCACTGGGGCGCTCAACGTTCTGCAAGCAGCGTAGTTTCAAGTGTGTGTCCAAGTGCAGCAAGACCACAGGCAGTGGCGGCATTATCGAGTGCCCCAAATGAGATGAGGCAACATGGCAGAGACAGCGCGGACGGAGCAATTCGCTGGCCGCAACTGTTCCATCTCGGTTGTGCAACTGCCTGCACTATTGTTGCTTGGAGCCGCGCTGAAAGCTGGTGGCCTAGCATATCATTCCATTATACTATGGTCTCTGTGTGCCTCGGTTATTCCTCCTGCTGTTACTCCTGGTGGGCAGGCATAGTTCTTGTTTACATTGATGGCCCCTCTACGTCAGCATCACTTCTAAAAGCATTTGTTTTAATTATACAGTGTTAAGTGTTTACACTTCCTCCCTTAGAGCAACTTAGATATGTAGTTGCTACTCAATAACATAGCATATTGCTTTGCAAATTGAGTGTTGTTGTAGATATTTGTTGTGCATAATTGCCTGTTGTGGCATGAATACATGTACCATGTTTTACATACAAAACAGTTCAACACCATTTCATGACATCGAATATATTGCACTGTCTAAGACTGAGCTCGCTGTTTGCTGGCATAACTTGATTCGATATTGGCTATTTACAGTACGGGTTGTTTGTTTGTTTGTTTGTTTGTTTGTTTGTTATTCCAGAATGGCATATCCAGCAAGAGGAGTCTTATCTCCTAGTTGCCAGATGTAGGCTGTAATTGAATTTTAAAATATGAATAGTTATTGAGGAATTTTAACAGAGTTTAAGCAAGAGAGAGATAGGGCATGTTATATTATCATGTTATCACACAGTGATTATGTAGATGGCTAAGAAATGCTTGAAAGGATGTTTTTTGTTGTGTGAGGCAGTATTATAAAATGGTCTCTTTGTGAATAGAACCAAAGTATTTTCTTTTTCGATTTAGACACTGTTTTCTACTGTTTGTTTACTGTGGGCTCGAATCTATGAATCTCAGTTGTTAAGCTAAAGTAGTGCTAAAGATTTTAAATTATTGTGTGGTCAATTTCTGTGTTAATAATAATGGGATGATTGTGGAATTTTCTTGATTTCTTGCATGTTACGTAATCTGAGGCATACAAGGCAAAGACAACCTGAAATACATATTTTATGCACCTGTGCCTGCTGTCACGGCTGTCCAATTCACAAGTGAAGAATGCAAATATACAAGACAATCTGCTTCTCATATCCTTGTAGTATACATATGTTGAAGACCAGTAGCAATAGTATTTGTTTGTAAGAGTATAGTTTTTACAAATACTGTAGATATGTCTGTATTCTTCTTTGAAAATACCTGTTTCTGGAAAATATGGTCTGTCATAAAATTGGTACAGTAAGAAATATAACAGTATGCTATTGCTAATCCCCATAATTCTCACCAAATATAAAAATTCAGAAAAGTCAAATACAGTATTTTGGTGTTTATAGGCCGCACCAGATGTTTTTGATAGAAAATTATGTATAATTAATCTCTCAAGTATAAACTGCACTGCATTTTTGTATTCCTGTAAATATTGTTAAGTCACGATTCCGTACAAATGAAATTAATTCTGACGTAATTTCTCCCCTACAAAACATTTGTGACAGAAAATTTGCGTTATGTTGCAATGTTTACGAATATACATTGCGCAATTACTATTCCACAGATGGTAATGTGACTTGAGAAGCAAAACCACAGCAAAATGTTACCCAAAATGGTGTCTTATCAATGTGCACTTGTAGAGCCGCAGCAGGCGTGCAAATTACTTAAGATATATTTCTCTTGTACAGCAGAGAAATTATTTTCTCATGTACATCTATGAGCGAGCTCCAACATGTTTACATTTTACACGTGCGGGATGGTTATTTTGTTTATGAACGTGAGTGAACAAATAACTGCATGAGTTAAAGTTTTTTCCCCTTTTCTTCCTTCCCTTCCCTTCCCTTCCCTTCCCTTCCCTTCCCTTCCCTTCCCTTCCCTTCCCTTCCCTTCCCTTCCCTTCCTTTCCTTCCCTTCCCTTCCCTCCCACCCTCCCTCTTTTCCCTTCCTTAATTAATTAATTAAAACATTAAATTGTACTATATGTTGACAAATTTCTAAACATATTGGGTGAAGAAATTTTTATGCTAATGTTTTGTATATAAGCCGCACCCCACCCTCCCCCCCCCCCCCCCCCAATTCAATACATACCGAAATATGGTAATATTTATTAAAAATTATGATTTAAAAAAGAAACACAGAAGAAATCTTACCATTGAAAACAATAAAGTAATTTCATCATAATAATAGCTTCATTTTATTTATTTTTTTACTCCATTCTAGTTAAAAATTTACTAAAGTGTTTTTAACTTTGACATGTAAAAATCCAATTTCTGATACAGTATTATATTACGATAAAAATTCTGGTGCCCGCTAAAATGAATGTTTCTAAATCCCACCAAATATGGCAGAATGTCACACACTAAGTTGACGACACTGGTGTTAAGTTATGTTATTTACAATCAGTATGTGGTCAATATATTTAAGTGAAATGTTTTTACTGTATTATTTAGAGTACTACTTTTTTCTAAAATTCCCATTCTTATTGTCTTTATTAGCTAAACATTATTTACAGATAATGTACAGCTCTTACTATACTCAACATAAGTTTTATAATGTTAGATGTTGTATTTTATTGATGTACATGTCAGAAACCTTATCTAGAGAAATCCTGCATGTATGGTAATTTTTTGGCAGTCCCCTGAATAACGATACACCGAGAGTCGACAGCATGTGTTTTTTTGGTTGCTTTGTTGTTAAACACAACCCGACTTAATCCCATTATTTCTATTTCTACTTCGTTCTGAACCTAAGACATGGCATTTTTACAGTCCAGAACTATAGAGTACTAGTACAATAATGTGCCCAACAGGTCGTCGCAGTTGCTGCAATGAATGTAATTTTAATAAATAAAAACCTAACTTTGATGATAAAATTATAAATAAAAAAACTAACTTGAATAATATTTTTCCCCGTCCATCCCTCACCGAACATATCCGAGGAGCCTGAATAATATCACCACCTTGAAGCTGTTGTGAATGATTCCTGTGAAATCGCAGAAAAGCACAGTGGCACCTGTTAAGTTGGTGTCAGGTAAATCGTGAAAATGTAGAAAATATGGCTACTTGTTTTGGTTACTGCTGCCATTTCAAAGGTTTGTACATGCGTATTTTAGTGTCATCTTAAGTTAGTTGAGAATTACAGTGGCATTTAATTATTTTAGTATATTTGTAGTTTCTAGTTTTATGAAATTTCCATTCGAGTTTCGTCCTATCGCTTAAACTTGAACACCGAGTCGAGCCAAGTTAAAGCTATTCGCTCGACTTGGCTCGAAATTTTGAGCCTCTGTCCGTTTCTATGAAATATATTTGTATTTGAGCCCAATTACAATTTACCAGTATTTTACCTGTCGCTGTATATATTTTTCACTATCAATTGTGTGCGTTTACTGATTATTTCTTGTGGTTTATTTCAAAATAACTTGATGCCCATTAGTTTTGTGTACATGCACCTTGTGTTGACAATCTGTTTCTGTGGTTGTGGTGTGTCTCTTCTAGCTTCCTGCACACGTTGTTGACCTGCTCACAGCAGTAGCTAAAATGGCATGTCATGGACATGAGCCATGTTATGATATAAAGCATCACATTCAGCAAAGAGAGTTAAAAAATGGCTGAAAGAATGGTTTTAAATGTTTATAGTTTTTTTATTTAAAGCATTTGATATCCTATTTGAAGAAAGTAGCCGTATGTTAGCTGAAATGGGAGATAAGATTTGGGAAATGGACAGCACGAGTAATGGATGGTAATATAATAAATAGAACAGACATCTGGACAGAAAAAATAAAAAGAAATTTCCCCAGCCAGGGTGTTGAGTTCCTATCAGAAAGCATATACATAGAATTGTATGTAAGAAATCGTTCTCAAAGGAAGGACTTAGGCTGCAGTTGATTTGTCTTGTTTATTTCTCCCTGTCCTGTCAGTTGACTTTGCATTATACTCACCCATGATGAATTGAAACTCTACTGTAATATAAACTTAACTTATGTTAGGAAAAAGATCTTGGCCAAGCCTGCATGCGTTCTTTGTCTGCATGAATCATTTTTCTAATTTTATCCCTGAAAAAATTATTTGTAGGTGTTCCACTGTAGTACATGGTAAGGTGAAATTGCTCCAGAGAAACTTAAAGACAGCAGTGCTGCGATTGCCCTTTGTACAGCATTAAGGTTGCCTTACATATTAAGGAAAAGACCCAGTGGTACTGACTCAGCTCATCAACCAAGTTTTGCTGTAGGCTGGGTACAAACCTTCACCAATCCAGTCTCCATGCCACAAGCACTATGCCTTAGCAAGCTGGTCCACTGAGAATAAAACATATTGTCATCTTGTTATTACACGCAAAACGTTGCATTGTACTTTTCTAGATTTCAGGAGTAATTTGCTTGATGCAAAAAAAAAAAGATACTGTTGAACTGTTTTGACCCTCCAGGTTTGTTTTTTTAAGAGATATAAGAAATTAAATCTGATAAAATGTTGAAGGAATCAAGAACCAAATCATCCCATTTTTGATCTGTTACATGAAATAAGTACAGTATTTATAAGTTATTGAGAGAATATGGTAATTTTTTTTGTACTGTAAATTTCTTTGTGCTGCCCTATAAGACTGTTACCATAGTACAATTTTATGGAAAGGCATAACTCATGTGTGAACAGTTTTTTGTCTGTGAAGTGATAAATGGAGAAGCTGCTCTATTTTGTGTCACAAAATGTTGTTTCCAAAGGAAATAAAAAAATTATTGGGAATGATTTGTGTTGCATATCATCACTTGACAATTTTTTTCTGGTGAGTTGTGGTTATCTTCCCCCTCCTCTACCTCTTCCTTGTCCACCATAAGATAATTTTTAGGACCAGAACTGTACTGTTCCACAAGGATATCATATTGTCTGTGAGATTATGGGAGGAAAACATCATCAGACATGTGACAACAATTTTGAGTGCATCATACTACCACCAAAAGAGAATTGCAGTGAAAATCTGACATAACGAGTATGTGATATAACAAAAAGTCCACTGTAACAATAACTTTTTTTGGCACCATCAGTTTGCTATATATTCTGAAGGCTAAATAAATTGGTAATAACGAATGCAGTGTGCTCTGATTTTCGGTGAGCAATGGCTTAACAGTTGTACTTTCCTTCAAAACACAACATTAAAAACGTTTTAGGTTTGTAAATTCAGTGGTTACGTGTAGTCTGAGAACACAGCAACATCGTAGACTGCTGTCGACAGCATGCCAATTCTGCAACGCTGCACTGGTCGCAGCTTGCCTGCTGCCTGGCACTGCAAAGTAGCGTACACTCGTACACTGAGCTCGATGGCCCAGTTCTAAAAGCTAAAGCTCCAGAGCTCACATTGGTAATGAATATTGATGACGATGATTTAAAATGCAGTGCTGGTTGGCTTAACAGATTTAAGGCTATGTGAGGGGGATCTATACACAATTTTCTGTCAAGTCGGAAAACTTAAATAAACATGTTAGCAGCTGGCAACCTATTTTTGCATGGCTAGTCAATAGATATACGAACCTTCCGAAATTTACAGAGGAAGATGACAACCTCTAGAAGAGCGTTGTCATCATGGTAGGCAATGCTGGTCCTAAGTCAGGTGCCCTCAGCCTTTGCAGCCTAGAGGACAGTCCAAGACTATGTTACTGCCGCAGTATCCAACTCTGTCCTTTGCAGCCTCTTCAGGAGTGGATAAGTGACTGGTGACCTCGAGCAACTGCTCAGGCATGGGCTGGCTTGTCTTTTATTATGATCTGTGTCAATCATGGTACTTCTAGGTGTGCGGGGGGCGTGTCTCCGCCTCCAAGGGGTGGAGCTTGTGACATCACATGCAAGGACCAGTGGATGCCTTATCTCGCTTCTTCGCTCGGCGTCTGGAGTGCAGAACTTCCAAGCTAAGGGCGCTCGAGTAGACCATGATCCTCTGTGATTGGGTCGTGTCTCCGATGGCACCAAATTCAAACTGGTGCACTCTTCTGCTAGTGAGCATGCTGAAGTAATTAACTTTGGTGTGGCAAGGGCGATGGCATTACTGTTTTCTGCCTACGCAGAGGAGCAGACAAGCTAGGAGCACAGGGTTGAAGGTTTGTTTAGTCTGGATCAATGTGGCAGAGTTCCCCGTGTCCTGCCTCCAGTACTGAGGGTTGACTTGCCCATGAAACCAACCATCTCAAATGGAGTGATTTCGTGATTCTGTAGTGCGATCTATCTAGTGTAAATTTCATCATGCCTCAATCCCCCCCCTTTTTTTCCGACCGAGACCCATCCATCCGTTGAAAGTCGAAAGTGGGTTGGAGTCATCCAGGTCAGGTCCATGTGACTATACACAGCTTTTTGGCTTCTGTAGTGGTAGTGCTTTGTGCTGGGAGGATGAGTAGGTTGGAAGTGTGGCAGAGGTGGTGTAGTTACTTCCCCTTCAACCGCTCGAGGAGGAGGCATCTGCTTTTCATCATTCTGTGCGCTTCTGCTAGCTCTGTATCACTCTCATGCCTGTGCTCCTTCTCCGCTCTATTCCCCATATCACAACTCTCTGACTGCGGCTCTTCTCTGTGTCAGCTATAGCGAGGCTCCATTTCGCACTTGTTGTAGGGAAAGTCCGGTAGGAGGGAGGGGTGAGGTAACAAGGACAAGGTCATGCTGCATGAAAAGGAGAGGTTGTGTACTGGTGTGGGGTTACTCTTCTTATCTGTGGGCTCATGTGCATCTTCTTTTCTGGTCGCCGGCCAGTGCACATCTTTTGCAAAGGGAAAGCATTGATCGCTTACAATATTTTTATCTTTTTAACCTATAAAAGGGGAGGGCAAAAGAAAACCTTTAAAAAATAAAGACTTGGCTCGGTACTAAGGTAAAAGTGTGTTCCGTCGCATAGAGAATGGGACATCAAAGCTAAAGTTTGCCGGTTGGGAATTTTAACTAAAAGTTAAATTTGGCCAATGGTCTGTAATGTATATGGCAAACTGGTTTTCTTTTTGTAATTAAATTCTACCACATTTTTAACCCATTGATTACGTCTCGCACAATTGTGCGAGTTATTACAAGCAGACGTTTGATTAATAAAATAATAATAATATAATGAGTTCTCGTAACTCTTTGGTTATACACATTTATGTGTTATCTAACAAAATAAATAAACACAAAGGATCATAGTACATGTACTATATGTAAATCAATAATGATAAAGGTACCAATATTTAACGTTACTGTACACTTTTTAACTCTACTACAACAACAAACAACAAAGTTTGTGTACGCAATTGTGGGCAATGTACCTTTGTAGAACTCATCATTTCTGATTTACGTGTTTCCATGAGTGCACATGCATTACTACACGCCACAATTATGCGTGGTTATATTTAAAAGCATTCTGTTTTTTTCTTTTGTTGGTTAAGTTTTTTTCTTTAACCTTTTCTCATTTGTGAAATCAATAAGTACGTCATTCTCAATCTAATTCCTCTACGTATCATCATCTGGAACTTTAGAAAATTATTTACTGTATCTACAGTTTTACTTAAAGCTAGCACAATACATATGAGGCACTTAGAATAATTGACAATTTCAACAATCATTGATTTAGAATTACTAGATGTCTTAAAATTTATTATTTACAGGTTTTGTCTTAGTCGAAAATTACTGGAGCGAACAGAAAAATTTAGGTATGCGTGTGTAGCCCTCTTAAGCCATAGCCCCTATCCTTTCATTATTCAACTGCAATAATTATCTAAACTAACCTTAACATAATATTTATACAAAACTAAGTGTAAGTTATGGATTGTGTCGCATACGGGTAAACATACTACTTGAGAGATTATGGCTCCTTTTCAGCCTTGACAACGTGCCCAGAGGAGAGCCTAACTCATTCTAAGTAACTTAGCTCCTAAACTTACTCTTAAAATTACTATATACAGTACAATCGACAAGGTAAAGCCCAGAAAAGCAAAGAAAAAATAGCAGCGCTCTAAAACTGTGATATACCGCACGCTGAACAAATTGTAAATCTAATCTAGCTTCCTCCGCGAGTGTGCTTATTAGTGTGTTCTGCCCTCCAACAGTAAACACAATACTAAATCGGGACATTGCACTAATCTAAAGAAAGAAGAGAAAAAAACCATGATTAAAATTACTCCCTAATATCTACGGCCTTTGTGATATCCCAATTTCCATTTCCTACTATTATGCTGGATTTTTTTACTAGTCAAGATAAGTGTGTATCCTATCACTTTCCGTCATCTTATTCATTGCAAACGTCTGCCGTAGATAGTGTCCATTCTCTATCTGGTACTCACACTAGGCCGTCGATTCCCTGGATGATGCAGTTCTAGTTTGATGCACATTCTTCCCTACTGAGTGTGTTACATTTTTAACTAATATAGTGCACTAAGGCTGTTCATAGTTAATTACACCATTTATGCAATATGGGAGTAGGTAATAAGGTCAGTGTCTATCTGTCTACCCTCACCATTTTACCTAGTGGTATCATCTTTTCTTCTGACCCTTCTGTTGTGGCTGGCCTTACTTCCGTGGTGGGTGATGTGGCAGTCTCGGCCACCTGTAGTTTGCTGCAGGAGGTCTCTAACTAGCTACTGGAGCTCTGGATAGATTGTGACCTCGTGGTTGGCCTGGTACACGCTGGTACCCAAGCCTGTTCTACTGCAAGGGGGAGCGCTCTGAAGGCTGGCTCACCTCCTCCTCGGGTTCGGACCTTGCTGGTAGCATCTCTGGCTATAGATGCTCACAGATAATGAGACAGCAGGTGCGGCCACCTGGTGAGCGTGTTGAGCCGCCCCTGCCAACATGGGACAAGTTGGCTGCGGTGTGACTGGCCTTGGCAGATCTGAGGCCCCGGCCTCTCCTGAAGGTGGGCTTCCTACTCTAGGCGTGGACGATGGCGGGACATCTGCGTCGTCCGGCGGTTGTTGCCCTCTGTGGAATCTGTGACCCTGGTACGGATCCGCCAGGCAACAGTAGTTGACGGATGTCCACTTCATCTGCTTCTTTGTTGTCCATTCCTGTACACAAGTTCCCACAAACGAGACACAGGACGCTTGTGGAACAATATGGCCATCTGGGATCAGTCCAGATCCATGGATCGGTGACACTAGAATTAAGGGCGAGAGACTATGTGCAATTGTTGCCCTAGATGGTGGAGTGAGGCTTTCGGCCTGTGGGATTGCACTTGGAATTCGCAGTTGTGCCAAAGGGGGGCGGTCGTGTGGGCTTCGCCACAAAAGTTTAATGTTGGAGTGGTCAGACATTCTACTCTTTCCATCCCTGGAAAGAGGTAGGTATGAGCTGGGTGTTCTCTGGATGCTCCGGAGGGATCCCCTGGTAATTTCAGTGTGCAGTCTCGGTACTATGGCGTTGGGAGGGAGATGTGATGCTCGTAGGACGTGTGCCCCAAGGAATTGTTGAGGCTGACCCCAGTTCAAGATGAACGGTGCACTTGTCGTGGTTTAACACGCAGCGCTGGTTGGTCAGTTAAGGCTGGCCGAGGATAACCTCCTCTCCTATCTCAGAGGTTACCGTGAAAGGGATTATGTGTGGTAGACGTCAGACCTTAACTTTGAGGTCTATAGTGCAGTCTACCGGCAGGATTTGACCTGGTTGGGCAATCCAAACCACTCTTCCCTGTGGCCGGAGATTAGCTCGCTGGCTCTGCATCAGTAGGTCACTTCTGATAAAGTTACCTGTAGCTGCAGTGTCCGGTAAAGCTAATTGGGTACATCCATTTATATCTACTAGGATATGGGGTGCTTCATGGTCACGGGAACCTGCAATTCCCGTGTTTAATTGGGAAATTTTGAGGGGCTGGGACTGTCCTGATGTAGTGTGCTCCTTACTCATATGTGTTGCCATTTCCCGGCTGGGTAGACCCTTTAACCATCGAGCGAGACTGTGTTCTTGGGGATTGCGTGTTTTGTTTCCCTTCTCTGCTGTTGCATGGCCAGTTTGGGCAATCTTTGTTAAGATGCCTCACTGGGCAGTGCCAACAGCGAGAAGGGAGTGAAGGTCAGGCTATCAATGGGTGGTCGACCGCCAGATGTTAGGGAGGGAGGGGAGGTGCAGTGACCTTGGTGGCGGCACGTGCCAGGTTGTCACGCCTCATCTGCTCGGCGCTATTTTTCTCTATCTTCGTGGCTCTCTCGACCAGGTACTCTATGCTACTGGGTTTTGGAGTAATCAAAAGATTATGCAAGGAGGGAAGTAGAGTGCGTATAATTCTGTGCACACAGCACCCTTTTATTAGGGTACAGGTGCTTATACATCTGTCCTTTTCTACTAATAAATATTTCTACCTTTTCATTTTCTGCCTGCGCTTTGGAGTGGAAGTCGGCTATTAACTGAGCGACCACCTCCTCCCCGGTGAATTGGGTAGTGAGCCGATAGCTCAACCGCTCCCAATCTGTTATCAATTTGGCAAACTGGTCCCACCAAGTTTTGGCTTTGTCTTTCAGCTGTGGATGGGTCCTTTGAACCCATAATTTCCATGGGGTATTAGTATCCCTGAACTCGGGACACTCGTAGGGACAGCCGTTGAGTTCCGGAAGTGGACCTTCACAGCCATAACAAATAAACTAGGAGCTATGCCTAGAGTTGTGATTACGAGGCCAGTATGTAAAACCATGTTGACATACCTGGCAATGGTATACGAGGAGACCCAGTCTCGTAAGGGGCTCATCCAGCGAACAAATGCATCTTAAGTGGAAACTATGATGCCACGTTATGCACCGTGTCATGAAAGTGCCACGACTTTCACAGTCAAGCCAGTTACAACACACTGTACAACGAAGATAAAACCTTCCTGTGCCTGGATAGGTATCGACCCGGCATTTCAGTACTTGGCTCTGTGTTCTATGCCCTGCAGCCATAGCTGTGGTGACCTCACGGTCGCTCTCTCCTGAGATGGACATAGTGTACTCAATTAGGCACCACAGGGTGTATAACAGGACTCCATGAATCCCTTGGGGATTACACGGACTATTTAGCATCAGCTAAATACGTTAGGGGGGGTTGGTTAGCTTCACCAAACTTTTCCTCACTAATTGTAGGGCATATCTCTTGCTATAGTATTGGGTGACAAAAGAATTATTACAATAATTCTTATTTTTTAAACTTGTTCCCAAATTACCCATGCAGCTACTCTAGGTACCACACAAATGGGAGGGGGGATGAGGATCTGCTCTCTCTCTCTCTCTCTCTCTCTCTCTCTCTCTCTATATATATATATATATATATATATATATATATATATATATATATATATATATATATATATATATATATATATATATATATATATATATATATATATATATATAGAGTGACACCGTTAGTGTCACCCATATACAGCAAAGGATTCCTAGGAAGCTGGCAAGCTTGGAGAGTATGGATTCTGTCAATACTAATGGCTACTCTAACACATGTTGACACGTGACCAGTTAGAATAATAATCATGACAGTCGAGGATTCTGTCCACTAAACCAAAAACGGGGTGATTGAGTTAGATCGATGATGAGGGGGGAGGGGTGTTAATTAGTTCTCACTCCTACATCTTGGGTGCCGTGTTGGTGGTGTACTTTGTCCAGTCGTAGTGGGCTTGGCTTTGCCCACACTGTGGCTGCAATTCCACAGGTGAGTTTCGTTTTTCCAGAAGGGGATGTTGTTCCAACCGTATGTAACCTCCATACCAGTCAACAATCCTCTTACCACAGGATGGCAAGATGGGTGAATACGTATGCATGGAGATATGAATAATGCCACATCCGGAACAGTCGATACTGACTCGTGCCCGAGTTGGGCGGTGCAGTCCCATTCCGCCTGCCTTTCCGGTGTAGGTTGAGGAACTGCACTCAACTGTCTGGCGGCAAGGAGCGCTGCGTGTCGCTCCCCACGCTTTCGGGCGTGCCTCTGGCTGAAAGACATAGTCTCTGCTCACAGGTTACTGGGTACACCTTAATGAGAACAAAGTAAATACAAGTTATAGTGTAAGTCCGGTTTTGCTTTGCTGACCAGGCTCTGTTATGTCTCTACTGATCCCCCAGGCTAGGCGGGCTGATCAGAGACGGGGTGCGAGGAAGCGTGATGTCCTGTCCTGGTAGGCGTGGGAATACTCGTGTCAGCGTTTCTGCTTCGCTCCTTGTCGGTGGTGCTCGGCCTTGTCCGAGGTCTGGGCAGCTTGTAGGCCCTCAGCTTGGGGAAGGGGGGTAGTGTGCCTACCGGGTTGTGTATCCTCCATGTGAGAGAATACGCGTATAGATTCCTGTTGCCTGTAGGGTAGGCAACGTGTCACTCACTGCTGTAGTGTTGGAAGAGGTACTCTTGGCAATGAGTTATAATCTTATTATATTAGATATATAAGCGGCACGCGTCAATTATCCCACCCCCTCCCCGGTTTCAATAAAGGCTCATAGTGGAAAAGGTGGCAGAGAAAGGCGTAGGCCCCCTCTCTGGAAGGTCTAGAAGGTCTGGGTAGCCTTCGGTAGGCGTGAAGAATTAAATAGCGCGAAAAAAAAAGTTTGTAGACAGGTAGGCAGGATCCTTAAGTGTAGGGTGCTTGACCTCTGTAGTGGCACATGTACTTTGCGCTCTGGTCGTCCAGCCGCAAAGCGGAACATCTGGAGTGGCAGCGGCCGGTTGGCGACCTCTATTCTCTCTCTCTCTCTTTTGGATGACGTCCTCTGCCCCAAGATTACGGGTCAGGAAGCCGCGTGTGTCGGGTGTCCCACTGATCTACATTTCATATGCGTGCCGTTATAAAAGCCAGTATAGCGATGGTGGATATTACATTGAAATCATACATAATGACCTGAAAGACAAAATTTTATAAAATATTGGCATGTCAAAATGTGGGGATTAAAGTTTGAAAGTTATGGCCGAAAAACAACAATTTTAATGAAAATCTGATAAGAAATTATAACAAAAACCTGTGTAAACTCCGCGGTAGCTCTCCATATCTGTAACGCTTACCATGCTTGAGTGTGTGTTGCATGTAACAGGATGTTATCAGTTGCGATAGTGCATTACTCTTGATTGTAACCGAAGTTGTTTATCGCCCGGAAGTGGCGGCTTGGTGGGGCCCGGAAGTACATCCAGTGATAATGTCCCAGCACATCACTGCAGCGAATAGAGATACGGAGAGCTGCTGCAAAGTTTCCTATTCGCTTGTTAAATGCTGAGCGAGTAAACTGCAGTGAGTTAAGAAAGAAAAAGGAAAATCTTGCAGGGAACTGTTGTGTCTGTTAGCAAGCTAAATAGTTACGTGTGACAGATTGTGAGGTGGCCAACCACAGGCACCTCAATACCTGGGTTGACTGGCTAAACAAATACAAAGCGAGTACACTACATGCATGACTATTGCAGCAAATTGTGCGCACATAGGTCGCTGAATACAATACACATAAACACTCAAATTTTTATGTTAAAGATATCTTGCACTAGATTTGGGGAGCTTTAAAGCTCAGAGTCTTTGGTTGGTACTGAGTAGGTGCACAAAATATTGCAAACAAAAGCACATATAAGCATACACACAAAAATACTCTCTTACAAAAAGGCATTCTCTCTTGTCAGTGATCTTCACATATATCCTTTCATAACATATTATAATATTTAAGTGTGTGCCTACACATCAAATCAGATTTAATGCTGAAAAGCATAAAAAAACTAACCTAGCTATCCCTTGCGAGATTCCATCTTATATTGTATGTCTAACAGCTAGGTATGTACACTGTGTATTTTCGTTGGAATGTTCAAGGCATGTTCCTAAGGAATGTTCACTTTTTCCGTGCTGAAAACACACTCTTACACGACGGCATTCTTCGTGTAAGCTATCTTCACATAAACACATTCAAAACGTATTGTGACATTTATAGGTATACTTACACATCAAAGCAGATTTATGGAGGATCATAAAAATACAAAAAACTAAAACGTTCTAGTAATTTTGAAGTCTGTCTTCAACTTAATTACTGGCACTGTGGTGAGCATCCATTCGTAATGCTACCTACTTAAATGGGCTTCGGCCACTGAAACGCGTAAACCGTGAGGTGTAAAATGTCTATAAATAGTTACTGACGTACAGCTTTTTATGGCTATATTAAAACAAGTTAATTATCACATAGTTCAGTGACTAATTACTTGTGCATTTACCTCATTTGTCCTTTCTACTGGTACTGTACTGGATACTATGAATTTTAATTTAGCCTAAATGTGATTGTTCTGCTTAAATCACTGTATTTGATTTGCGACTAAATTAAATGATGTGCAGGTGACCAACCAGTCTATAAGGAGTCCTCCTCCCACATACACGTAGTAGCAGTTTACGATTACTACACTTTTTAAACTTTGCTCATTTACTTGCGATCTTCGGTTTCACCTTCAACGGGCCTCCCCTTTGGACGAAGGGCAGCGTGCAGAGGGATGGGGCCACATATACCTGGTTGTGGGTCTCAATGGCAATTCCAGGAACCGGCCAGGTGTGTGGGCGCCCGTGGCAGTACGTGGGGGCATCAGGCGTTTTGGAGCAGCCTGGGGCGTTGTGGCTTCTGCCGCAACAAAGTGGGAGGGCACTCATTCAAGTGACGTTGAGGCATTGCAGGAGAGTGTCAAGCCTTCCACCCGACTGCAGGGATTCCTACCCGTAGGGCAGGATGTTTCTCTGATGGGGCAGCTCGGGAGAGAAAGATCTCCACCCCGACTGTGGGAAGCACAGCGCGTCATGGTACCAGATCGTGGGCAGCATCGATGGTCTCGGTGGCCATTTCCTGGGGCGAGGCATTGGAAGGGAAATCCACATCGACTTTCACTGTGGGTGATGTGCCTGTTGAGTACTGGGTGGCATCAACGTTCTCAATGAAAGCGGCCTCTCGCATAGCAAGATGGTGGGGTGGAGTACTTCCAATGTGGCAGCTCGACATCCGGGTCTGCGAGTATTCCTGCATCGCAGAACCTGGGGATGCAGCACGTCTTTTGTAGGTCAATACCCCTGGTAGCAGAGTTTCCTGTGTAACAGGTGGCTGGGACAAAGCATTCTTGTCCGAGCTCGACATCCTAGCTGGCGGGAGTTCCTGCTTGGTTGGATCTTGAGGTGGAGCACCTCCGGCATTGAAGCTCGACGTCCCGATGAGCGGGTCTTCCTGTGTGGCATGTGGTTGGGGCAGAGCACTCTTATCTATGCTCAACATCCTGATGAGCGGGTACTCCTGCATGGCAGGGGATTTGGGGGAGCACCCTTGTCGTAGCTCAACATCCCAGTTCCAGTGGTCTAGTGGCATCTTGTACTTCTTTGTGGGATGACGACTTCGCTGAAGTTGGGATGACCTCGTCTTCCAGCTCCATATTTGTACCAGGTATAGAGGTAGGCACCTGGGTGATTCCTACCCCTCTCACCGAAGGTGCTTCCGATTGCTCACTGATGCGGCTCGGTCGGCGGGGTGTTTGATGAGGTTCTGTGTCACTGGGACTCCGCCAGGATAACTCGGTGCAGCTAGATTTTGTTTTGGCTGCTATCTTCTCTGCGTAGCTACGTGGCGTCTGATGAAGAATGCACCTTGGCGTTGTTCTACATCGGGCTTCCATGGCGCGATTTAACTTGGCGCCGTGGCAATCATGATGGGTATCGGTTTGAGTCTTGAAGGCCCTGGCTCTGTATCTGGTACTACTTTTTTGAACAGAGGTTCGTCTTCATCCCTGATTGGCCAGGTGTATCTCTTTAAGCATCGTCATCCCGAAGTATTGGAATGTCCCCTGGGTATGGTCATATCTGACCTCGGGTGGCCTTACGAATCCATCCGCGTATATCCTCGGTCCAGGAGACGTCTCGCTTGCCTACAATGTGGTACGGTCCATCCCATTTGTCAGCAAGGCCAGCACGGAATTGGTTGTTAGCTTTTCTGAGGGGACGACTTTGCAGGAGGACGGCTTCCCCTAAGTTGAATTCTCATACCCCTGTCTTTGGTTGGGGATATTTCTTTCAAATATATGCATTCTGCACTTTCTGGGTGTGCATGGTATGAGCTAGGGCTGCTAGCCGGATGTCCTCTGGTTGAGGCATATCAGTAGGCTTGCTTTCCCACTGCCAGTCGCCCAGTCGGCGCATTGGTTGTCCCAGAAGTAGGACACTCGGACTGATGTCTATGGCCTCGTTCGTATGGCGTCGAAGGGCAAACAGTATGTTGGGAATGTGCTTATCCCAATGTTTGTGATCATTACCCACACTGATACGGAGGCACTTCTTGATCTCCTGGTTCTTCCAATCAGTGGGGTTTGCTTGGAGATGGTAGGGAGGGGTAGTCCAGGTTTCTACCCACCTCCCCCCTTATTGACAGGTAGTTTTCCACTGATGGCTCGTAAACTGGGTGCCATTGTCTGTCAGTATGGCTTTCGGATAACCCCATCATACGAAAATCTCCGCCTCCATTTTCCGCACAATTGGGGTGGTTTCTTGGCTGGCCAGAGGAAATGCCTGTACCCACCTTGGAAATTGATATAATACCACCAATAGGTAGCAGTTTCCTTTCGTGCTACATGGATACGTGCCCATCAAATCGACGTGGTTTTGTGGTGGGTGGGAACTGGGTATGCTTTGCCACGGCAGCATGTGACGCAGTTGCTGACATACTGCCGGACATCGCAGCTTATCCCGCCCCTATTGTAATGGGACTTAATATCCAGTAGGGTTTCCCTAGTACCCGGATGATCAGCTTAGGGATGGTCGCGATGGTGCCGGCATATATCAGCTCGTAGCTGCGGCAGAACCCAGAACTTCCACTGCCTTTTGGGTTGCCCGCTATTTGTCCATACAACGTCATCGCATAGTACAAACCATTGGGGTTGTGCCTGTTGGCGGGTTATGATGCATGCCGTGTACCTCCTCCCAGAAGTCTGTTTGCCTGCCACTCCAAATCAACAAAGACTCCACAAGCAACGCAGCGAGTGTGCGCACTGTGCCGCAGGTGCAGTGGTAGTGTCACCGGAGCAACGCAAGTGAAGTAAGCGTCCGAGCACAGTGATAAAAAAAGGAGATCCCCACATTTTCTGTTTTAATATCATAAAAGGCTTAGCGGCAACGCATATGTTACATAAGAACATGTGTACACATAAACACCCCAGGTAAATGCCCTAATATATTTATTTTGCAGTGTGTTGCTTTATGTATGTAATTTTCATTCTCACGTGTAACCAACCTCATATCCTATAATAGTGTCATGTATATTTTTTTGTAGTGCAATAGGTAATTTTAACAACGTGCGGGATCCTCCTAAGGCAAGTGAAAAGTGTTTTTATGTAAATGTGATGTTTATCAAGTAGTAGCCCGCCAAGCCGGCCAGTACACCGTATTTTTCCAGTCAGTCATGGTTCATCTTGCGAGGGGTGTAGCACGTTACATCATGACTCGTGTTTCGCATGCTCTGTGGTCATCAGCTTTTTGCACAATCATTTTCTTTAGCAATAGACTTTATTAATTTACCAGAACCGTTGTTCATCTGCCGCTGACACACCACCCCTCGTACCACCCAGTGCTTGCAACGCCTGGGTGGATGCAAAATACCACTGTTATTTATTTCAGGTAGCCGCAAGGCAATTAAGGTATGGGACTACAGCCACCAAATTTATCGTAAGCTAACAGACATTGATTGCAATGTGTGTTTTAAATGGTCACATGTAACAGCAACGTTGTAAGTAAGTGTCATACGGGCGTGTGGGGAGCCCTCATATCTCACAGCGCTGCAAGCAAGAATATACAATATTTTTCAGAGGAGTACTTCCAATCCCTGGAGGGATTATGCCATGGTCATCGGCCGAGCGATCCTGAGGAAGAGTCAGCTTTACCGACATAATTGAAATTATTCTGGTGAATAATGATAGGAGCCCTGGGTAACCAAAATTCCAAAACATCCAATTAAAAATTTTCTTTTTACCGCTCCTCTAACCTACCTCAAACCTCATCTGACCACATGACACCACGTCGAAGTGTTGCCCATCTTAGGGGTGTATCTCTCAGGGTATCTCTGCAAAATTCTTTTCTGCAAAAATCTGTAATTTCCCTAATTTTTCACAATTTTTCCTCCTAATTCCTGCAATACCCGCAACGAGAGAGACGCATGGTCAACCAGACAACCAGAGAATTCCGTGGCAGCATCGTGAAGCCTTCCAGAGGCCCAGGACACACCGGGAAGAATGCACATGGCTACGCGAGGAAAGCGCCCCAAAACAGCTTTGCGCTGTCATTACCTGAGCACAAGGGGAGCGACGAGAAAGTGGCAAGAAGCCACCATCTTTGGACAGAGGCGTGGCATCTGAGCAGTAGTACAAAGGACACAGGGTGAGTCGAGCACGCCAAATCTCCCACTCCTGCCCGTGTCATGCCGCACCGCGAGCAGGGAGAAGGAGAAACAAGAAGAGGGAGAAACATTTGGTCGCTCCTCCTCCCACGCTCTCCACCACGCGCCGAGTGAAACAGCTGAGAGCCCGCCGTCCATTGACCCCTGCCCGTGCCACGCAGGACAGCTGAGCTGCCAGGATACTTCTGCGTCGCACAACCATGCTCCACACCCCGCTCTTCCGCACTCTCGCACCTGCATGGTGGTGTTAATGAACAACCATGGCTGGCCAAATACCTTATGGGGCACCGGGCCCACGGTGTTTGCAATGTTTACGCCCTGTACCAACTGATGTGGTAGATCGGTATGAAATGGGCACACACTTCTGCAAATGCAACCGTAAGGCCAGTCCAGCAGTCAACCACATTGTGAGCAACTGCAGAACGGTACTTCCAGAGTAAAGTGAAGAACATTTATCAGACACAAAAACTTAATAATTTTACAAAATTTTCAGCAAATGCACTTGTGCGCAAAATTGTTGTGTGCGAGTTGGAGAACAAACCTGATCAGTTGCAAACAGTGTCAAGCACAAGCGTACCGAGAATGTTTGAGTAATGCAGAAGCAAGCACAAAAACAGGTTTACTATACATTTATGACGACTGCAGTGAACAGTTACGACCGCAAATGCTCCAGAAAATTTATCGTGACTTGTTAACGGGATCGCAGCCTCTGTCTGACGAATGTAAACAAAAGGAAAGCCAAGGGGAAGAAACGCAACCAGAACAGCAAGATACGGCAAGAAACGAAACGGTACCGGAGATTGCAGCGAGTGAGAGGACAAACATTTATCCGCAAGTATTACAGTAAAATTTCCTGGCACCTTTTCCCACACCAACACTGCTCACTTCATTTCCCGCGCCCAGCTACATAATCAACACAGCTCCGAGTTGGCCCGCGGACAAACAGAGAGAACAGAAGACCAACCAACAAGCAAGCATAGAAAGCTACTCGAAATGGACTCCGACACATTTCCAAAACCTGCCATCGTTTACCAGCGCCACAAGTGAGGACCCCAGTGCCTTCCTCAAAGAATGCACGTCCCACTTAAAACGTTGCTGCATGTGGGAAGACGAGTGGGCCGGCTGCATTGGCAACCAACTACAAGGAGAGGCAAGCAAATGGTGGACTGCCACAAATCACTACGGAATGGAATGGGAGGAATTCGTACACACTTTTCAGTGCCGATACGGCAGTGTATTCTCGTCTCTGCAGGCATAAAGTAAACTGCTCTGGCAGGAACAACGACCAGGTGAGCAACTTCCAACCTTCATCACCCAGAAGGTGCAATTAATCAAGCGCTTTCATCCACAGTTGCCAGAAATGGAAGCATTGGAGATTCTAGTGGAGACGGCATTACCTGAGTATCGTGCGGCACTACTGCCATTCCTCAACAGCTCGATGGAAGAGGTATTGAAAGCAGCGAATATCCTGGAACGAAACACTGGCACAACGTGCCGCGAGAGTGCCACCACACGATGGCGACACGAGTCGTGAACGGAAAACGATTACATGCAATTGGAACGGGTAGATCACTACCGTGGAAATTCTGGACAGCAACAGAGAACGAAAAGTGCAAGTAACAGCAAAGTGAACAGTGCATACCGTGGTGATAAGCAGCTGGGAGAAACTTCGAAACAGGATGTCGGGCAAGTGCGAGTCATGCTGAATAATAGCTAACCTCCAGCAGCACCCTGCCGATACTGCAGACCAGCAGAGGAGGAACATGTCCCACCGGCCGAGCTTGGCCTTCGAATTCCAGGACTGGCCACTGGAGGGCTTTAGAGTCGGTTCGTAGAATGAAGTGTTGCCCTTCGAGATGATACCGATATTTTTTCATGGCCCAGGTAACGGCTAGGCATTCCTGCTCTTTAATGTGGTAGAGTTTCTCGGTTTCATTTAAGCAGGGCTGTCCTACATCTTGCTGGTATAATAATGCGCCCAGGGCATTTTGCCACGCGTTTGTTTGCAGTATAAAGAGTTTGTCTCCTTGTGGCCGATAGAGTTGCTGAATATTCTTGAAGCTGTTCTTCAAGTCGGAAAACGCTCATTGTTGTGCCAGGCCTCATCGCCAACGGGTGTCTTTCTCAAGAAGTGGATGTAGCGATGCCATATATTCCGCAATGTTTGGAACGAAGTCTCTTAACCAATTACACATACCCAGGTACCATCGAAGCTGTCGCTTATCCATAGGTTCAGCTTCTTCAATTGCTCGTACTGAACTACGTTGTGGGAAGTTTCCCTCGGGCGATATCACGTATCCCTGATAATCTGTTGACGACTTGCCGAAGAAGCTTTTTGATAGTTTACAAGTAATTCGAGCCTTTCCAATACTCTTTGCAGATGGCCTAGATATTCTTCCCGGCTATTAGAATATATGATCACATAGTCGAGATATGCGAAACAGAACTCGCTGATGTAACCAGTTAGTACTTCCGCAGACATCATTCGTTGGAATGTTGCGGGGGAGTTTTTCAAGTCGAAAGACATGGCTTGGAACTGTAGGGTTTCGCCATCGGGTGTTGTAAACGCCGAATATTTTCGACTGTCCGGATGGACTGCAATCTGCCAGTATCCAGACTCCGTGTCAAGAGAACTGAATATTTTGGCTTTGCCAATATCTCGAAGTGTATGAGACAAATCGATAGCTTGGGGAAGCAATAGGATGAGTGACTTCATTTAGCGATTTGTAATTTACGCAAAATTGCAATATTCCGTCTTTCTTAGGTACACAGACTACGTTTGAGTTATATGGGGAGTTCAACGACTCTACGATCCCCTGGTCCTTCATGTCATTGACCTGTTCCATGATAGGTCACGGCAGCGGGCTGACATTCGGTATGGACGGTTGTAGACAGGTACGTCAGTTGTAGGCCATATTTCATGTATGGGATGTGTTTGTCATAGCAGTCCTCCTTGTCTGAAAGCACGAGCATGCTCATCTAGTAAGGCTTTTAATTGGTAGAACTCTGGTTCCTCGAGTTCATGATTAATGCTCATTGGGTCGATGGACATTGGAGGGATATCGTCTGGGTTTTGATCCCAGTTTACAGTAATTCAGTGGGTTTCTCCCAGATAGGCTCTTTGTTGTCCATGATCTGAAATGCATTGATTGTGGATGAGCCATGGGCACCCTAGTATTATCGATTCGGACATGATTGGTGATACATTGAATTCTGTCGGTGTAGCAATACTTTGAATTTTTATCTTCAGAGTAATGCGGCCTGTTACATCCAGGGTGGATTCAGGTTGCGCCATTCTTACTATTTTGGTTTGTGTTCTTAGTTCGGCGAGCTGGTCTGATGTTAAAAAAATCCTTTCTGATAAAATTTCCGGTGGCTGACGATTCAAGTAGGGCGAGTGCCCTATTATTATTTACCTCCACCTATATGTGGGGGGCTACGGGAATCGGTACTTCCTCACTTAATCCCTGGAGGATGGCCCTTGTAATCCGGGGTTGGTGGCGTGCTTCATACCCCAGCGTCGTCATTTCCTGACCTGGTTCGGGGCTTGGATTTTCAGCTGGTCGTTATGGTTTATGAGGACAGTCCTTGTTCCAGTGGTTTTCTGGACAGAACCAGCATTTGAGTACAAATGCCACACGAGGAATTGGGGTTGGTACACCTTTAGGAGGCGCAGCAGGTGGTGTTCGAACCTCAGGGGCCTTGGTGGATACTGGTTCTTCGAGACTAGCCTATGATGCAAAGTTTAGCTCATCTTCTCGGGCTAGATCAACTAATTCATCCAAAGTCGTGGGTTTTGCTGTCAAGAGAACGTTTCGGAAACTTAAAAGTAACTTTCGATCGATGGAACGAATGGTGGTAGCCTCGTCGACTCCAGGGAACACACGTCGAAACATTTGACCTTTTCTTCGTATGAAGATTTATGCTTCTTCGTCGAGTACCTGGGTCTGGCTGTAAAACTGTGTCATTAGCCTAGCCAACACATCTAGCATGTGAATTCTGCCACTATCCAGTTACTGAACTGCTTCCAGTCTGTTAAAAATTCTCCGTATCTTTCCCACCATGTGAGGGCGAGGCCATTCAAGTGCAATTGGGCCCGGTCAACCCATTGTTTTGGTGGCAGGTCCATTTTTTTTCATTCTTTGTCGCATTCATATGTCAATGCGACTGTGACTTTGTGTGGGCGACCGGCAAAGTCGGTTATTTGAATATCGGCACCTCTACCGGTAGCTGGGTGGCCAGGTGCCATTCCAGGTTGGATATATATCCGGGAAGGCTTGGATCTGCGGGTGTGAGAGATGTGCTTCCTTCGGCATCTCTCGCACTAGTAGGCCATCTAGGGCATAGATGTGTTCGTTGGGTCACCCTATGCATAGGTGATGATAGGGTTCACTGCACATCGTGCACCTTATGCGGTTTATGTTTCGACCGGGGCATGTAACTTCATTACAGAAATTTGTTGGCTGTTGCCGGCAAGCGGTACTACATTACTCTAAACCATCTGTTGCTCGTATCTATTCAGGCTAGCCTATGCAGGGATAATGAAAGAGTTTCTTGTAGTGGGTGCATTCTGTCCTTAGTGTGCCATGGCCTGGACAGTCGGTATGGCTACACTGCACATTGGATATGTCGGGTTTATTGTCGAAGTTTTCGCCAGTGGCCTTTTGGACTTCGGCGTCTGACATGGGAATCGTTAAGGGCTCCACGGGGTGTTTAGAGGACTACCCGAAGTCTGCATGACTGATCGTTTTGACCCTATGGTTGGTCTAGATCGTGCCGATTACTACCCACAGATATTCGTCTGACGCCCCACATTGGGTGCCAGAAAATCTCTTGCCGTGTGACCAGTTAGAATAATGATCACGACAGTCGCTAGACCAAAAGTGGGGTGATTGAGTTTGATAGGCGAAGAAAGGTGAGGAGTGTTGGTTAGTACTCACTGACTCCTACTTCTTGGGTGCCGTGTTGGTGGTGTACTTTGTCCAGTCGTAGCAGGCTGAGCCCACACCGTGGCTGCGATTCCACAGGTGAGATTCGTTGGTCCAGAAGTGGATGTTGTTCCAACTTAATCTAACGTCCGTACCAGTCACAATCCTCTTAGCACAGGATGACACAATAGGTGAATACGTATGCACGGAGATATGAATAATACTACAACTGAAGCAGTCGATACTGACTCGTGCCTGAATGGGTTGGCGCTATCACGTTCCACCTGCCTTTCCGATGTAGGTTGAGGAAGTGCACTCAACTGTCTGGCAGCAAGGAGTGCTGCGTGTCGCTCCCTACGCTCTCGGGTGTGCCTCTGGCTGAAAGGCATAAAGTATCTGCTCACAGGTTACTTGTTCCATATTGACGCAAACAAAGTAAATACAAGTTATAGCGAAAGTCCAGTTTTGGCTTGCTGACAAGGCTCTATAAAGTCTCCGCTGATCACCCATGCTAGGCGGGCTATTCAGAGATGGGGAGTCGTTTGGGTCGCCAATGCCAACACTGGATGTGCTTCCACACAGGAATGGACGGCAGGTCTCAAGCCACGGTTTATCCTGGCACTGGAAGCAGTGCTGTGGATTAAGGCAATAACTTGAGACTGTTGCCCCTCTCTGGGTGAAGGTGTTACTAGTGGTTTTGGCTCCGCACACCTGACTGCCGGCCAGGTGTGCGGGGGAAGCATGACGACGTCCTGCCCTGGTTGGCATGGATATACTCTTGTCAGTGTTTCTGCTTCTAGCCTCGTCGTTGATACTCGGCCTTGCCCGAGGTCTGGGCAGCTTGTTGGCTCTCAGCGAGGGGAAGGGAGCACGGCGTGCCTGCCGGGTTGTGTATTCTCCAGGTGCGCGAATACACTTATAAATTCCTGCTGCCTGTAAGGTAGGCAACGTGTCTCTCACATCTATAGTGCTGGAATATATACTCTTTGCTATGAGTCGTAATCGTATTAGATTAGATATATAAGCAGCATGCGTCAATGTTGTAACTAGTACCCCACAAGGCTTCAACACTTCTGGTTGGCCCACTAAGATGACTGTAACACGAGCACGGTGCCTTCTGTGGCTCCATGCTCGTGTTACCAGCCGCTACTTGGCAAGACTATTCTAGGGTTTCTCGTGTCCGTGGTGCTTGTTTCACAGTCCTCAGCAGACGAACCTGCTCTATGGCATTTGAGGTGAGACACGGCACAAGAAGTGAGGAGCAAAGGATTGCTCACGTTGTTGCAGAACAGCAGGGTGGTTTAGTTTCCTCTAGAGTAGGCCGACAGGTAGAAAGAGACTACACCAGCATCAACCATCTGCAGCCAACCACCACTTGTTATACGTCAGTAATTTGACGTGTGCTGGTTAAATCCGACTGACACATATGTCGATGATTTTTCCACTAGATATAAGCGGGGTGGTTTTTGGTAAATTCGAATGCACTGTCACAAGAAAATTACTAGTAATGAAGCAGGTGCTACTGCTTGTCGTCTAAGTTGGCGGCGTGGTCACATTCAACCTGCCTGTCCTGAGTAGAATGAGGTAATACTATCCACAGTTTGATAGCAGCATGAACCAGGTATCGCTCTCTATACCTCTTGCCACTCCTCACCTTGTAAAGCATGGGGCACACGGGTGTAACAGCCTATGCAGTGCACTTAAACAGGATGGGTAATAAAAGTGTAACCCAATAGTGACTTGCCGGCACGATCTCAATAGGAGTCCCCACTGATCCCCCACACATTCGGGTTGATCATGGACGTGGAGCCATTTTAGGGTCACCAAGCTTCAACTGGTTGTGCGTTCGCACCGGTTTCGCTGGCAACCCCCAGGCTAAGGTCACTTCAGCATTAACTTTGTGCTCAAAGTGAGAGACGATATGTGCTTGCAGCCTCTCTCTGCACAGAGGTGTTTATAGTGGTTGGGGAGTTGCTGTTTCTTCCTACTAACAATGACTTAGTGTTCAGGGGTCGGGAATAAACAGGTAACTGTCTAATGTGGATTCAGTACTCTGGGTTCCTGTTGGCAGTGCACGTCGTATTCTGTCCCTAGCCGTCACACAGACAAGTACCCTGTTCATGAAAAGCAGAAGAGTAGAGAATAATGGGTGTTTATTGGAGATAAAATTAACACGTGACCTGTGCTATGTCCTGTCAGACCGTGGAGAGCTGAAGGTAACTGCAGTTCGGGTGTAGGCGGAGTAACTAGTAAAACTAGTAAAAAAGGGAGTAACTGGTTCTAGACGAATGCAAAAGTATTTAAAGTTAAACTGGCTAAGAAAAGGATGTCTGGAGGAGACAAAGTGAAGTTAAGTATATGTATACATGTTCGATAGATATCGATGCGTGGTGAGTAGCCACTGGGGGCGTACTCGAAGCTTCCGAAGTTCCTAGAGGTACCAGCATTAAATTAGTGCTCTGGGATGTCACGAGAGAGTTTGCGAAGAATGAACTGCTCGAGCCCGGCAGCGCCCGGTCCTATATAAGTGAACCTTGTAGGCGGCCGGTGCGGGTTGTGGGTAGGGCAAGCATCCTGGCTGGTAAGTGTTTCTGCTTCGTGCCTCGTCGGCAGCGGAAAAGGGGGCGGCATGCCTGTCAGGTTGCGTAACCTTCAGGTGAATAGAATCCGCTGATAAGTTTTTGTTGCCTGGTAGAGTAGGCAGCCGATGATTCATGTAGAAAATTCTCTGTATCCTGCATTGATAGAAGTAACATTTAGTGATTAGTTAATCCCCCCCCCCCCCTTTTTTTTCATCCCTTTTCATTTCGATGGTGACTCATAGTGGAACAAGTGGTGTAGAAACGCATACGCACCCTCTCTGGAAGATCTAGAAGGTCTGAGTAGATGTCGGTAGACTTGGTCAGGCAGATAGAATGAAAAAAAATTCCAGTCATGTAGGCGCGACCCTTAAGCTTGGGTGGTTGACCGCTGAAGCGGCGTGTGTTCTGTGTGCTCCGGTCGCTCAGCTGGCGAAACGAAACGTGTGAAGTGGAGTGGTGTTGGCCGGCCGGCGACCTTGGTTCTCTCTCTCTTTCTCTCTCTCTCTCTCTTTCTCTTGGGCAGGCTTACTTCTCTGCCACTCGGCCTGGTGATGCGGAGAAATGTGTATTCTCCCTGTGTAGTAAAGATTACTGAGTTAGGAGCCACATATGTATGTGTGCCATTGATAATATCCAGCATATCACTGGTGGATACTACAAGGTCATCATTCATCAAAACCTGAAAGAAAAAATTATTTTAAACAATGGCACAGCATAACGAGGGGAATAAAAGTAATAATAATTAAAATATGTACAAACCTTACTCGCGTAAGGTGTGGAAACCTCTTTACTATCCTGGAGTTTGCTGAAGTGATTTAAGAAAGAAAAGGAAAATCTTTCCAGGGAACCTTTGTGTCTGACAGCAAGCTAAATAATTACATGTGACAGGGTACTATGTGGACAACCACAGGCCGTTCAACACCTGGGTTGACCGACTAAATGAAAACAAAGCAAGTACACTGCATTCATGAACATCGCAGCAGATTGTTGCGCACATTGATCCCTTAATACATACATAAACATTGGAGTAAAATTGAAGTTAAAGTAATCTTGCACCTGGTGTTGAGAGTTCTAGGGCTTAGAGTCTTTGGTTTGTTACTTAGTTGGTTCACAAGATATTGCAAACATATACCCTTAAAAAACACCTGAGTAATTTAAGATTTAAATATATACGAGCATTTAAAAGAAGTCTTCTTGGTACAATTCTTCACATAGGACCCTTTTTAAAACATATAGTGATATCTAGTTGTGTACCTACACATCCAGTCAGATTTAAATGATGAGAGAAAAAACTAGCCTAGCTATCCCTTGCAGGAGTCCATTTTATCATATAGGTCTAACAGCTAAGGTGTTCACTGTGTATATTCGTTGATAGTGTTCAGGTAAGCTCCCAGGAAAAGGCAACATCAACAGGTGCGAAAAATACACTCCTACGCGATGGCATTCTTCATGTAGGTGATATTCACAAGTACATTGTAAAAACGTATAGTGACATTTAGATGTTTAGCTACACATCAAGTCAGATTTAAGTGATGAAGAATTATAAAGATATAAAAAGCTAAAAATGCCCTGGCACTGTGGCGAGTGTCATTACATGATGCAGTTATGGTAGCCATTACTGTGGTGTCTTTTTGCAATGCTACCTACTTAAGTAGGCTGTCGGCCACTGACAATTATAGAACCTTGAGGGGTCAAATGTTTATTTTGCACTGTAATGAAAGGTTTCTGTTTGACATACAGCGGTTAATGGCTATAATCAAAAGTTAATTTGCACATAGTCGAGTGACAAATAACAGTTGCATTTACCTCTATAACAGTTGCATTTACCTCTTTGATTCCTTACACTTCTTCCCCCTCCCCCCTTTTTTTTGAAAGCATGCTGAGGCACTTTTACGGGATATTTTGAATTTAATTTAGCATAAATGTAATAGTTCTGCTTATGTCACTGTCCTTTATTTGCAGCTAAATTAAATATAATGTACGTGACACTTATACGAGTCCTTGATCACGCGCACTAAGTAGCGGTTAATGGCTACTGCACTGTCTGCACCCATTTCACATTAACTGGCGATCTTTTTCCTTACTTCTTGCAGGCTTCCCCCTCGGACGAAGGGCAGTGTGTAGAGGGTACCATCACATGTACCTTACTGTGGGTCTCAATGGCGATTCCTGGTATCGGCCAGGCGAATAAATGGTCTTGGCGGTATGCGGGGCATGAGGTATCAAGGAGCAGATCGGGGAGTCGTGTAGTCTGCTTCTTCTGCAATAGATTGGGAGGACACTCGTTCAAGGGGCGTTGAAACAGTGCGGGGGAATGACAAGCTCTCAACTCCGACTGCACGAGTTCCTACCCATAGGGCAGGATGTTTCTCTGACAGGGCAGTGTGAGGGAAAAAGACCTCGACCTCGACTGCAGGCAGCACAACTTATCGTGGGACCATGTCGTGGATGGCATCGACGGTCTCGGTGGCCAGGTCCTGGGTCGAGGAAGTGGAGTGATGATCACCTCGACCTCCACTGCGGGTGATGTTCCAGACGAGGGGTGGTTTGCAGCAACGACAATCTCGACGACTGCAGTGTCTTGCATAGCAAGATGGCGGGACGGAGCACTTCCACGTCAGCAGCTCGACTTCTTTGTTGGCAGGGGTTCTTGCGTAGCAAGATCTTGGGGAGGAGCACACTCGTTGGTTCGCGACATCCGGGTCGGCGGGTATTCCTGCATTGCAGAATCTTGGGGCGGAGCACTTTCATCCTGACAGCTCGACATTCGACATCCGTGTGGGTAGAGTTTCCTGTGTTTCAGGTTACAGGTACGGAGCACTCGTCGGAGCTCGACGTCCTGGGTAGTGGGAGTTCTTCGTCAGTGGGTGCATTGGCCCACATCGTAGATGTGGGCCAATGCACTAGCCCAGCATTGCCCGAGCCCGGCAGTGTCCGGTTTTATATAGAAGAAGCTTGTTGGCTGCCAGTGCGGGCTGCGGGGAGGGCGAGCATCATGGTTGATCAGCGTTTCTACTGCGTGCCTCGTCGGCGGCACTTGGCCATGCCTTAAGGCAGGCGGCTTGTTGGATCTCAGCACGGGTTAGGGGGTGGCGTGCCTGCCGAGTTGCGTTGTCTTCAGTTGAAGAGAATTCAGACATACATTCCTGTTACCTGGTAGAGTATGTAGTCGAGAATTCGTGTTCAATATTCTCTGTCCCCTTCTGCAGTGATGAAAGTAGGAACATTAATGATGAGCCATAATCGTTATTTAGTAGGTTGAGCAGCATGCGTCAAATTAAATCCTGAATGCACAACCAACCTAAGTTCAACCAAAGCTACACGACCGTGATCCTGCATTAGTTATTCGGTCATGTGCCAACACATTTTCCACACGGTTGCACGATTGCCACATTTTGCTGGCTAATCCAACTTCATCAGGTGGCAAGTTGTAGGAATCCTACAATGGAGGTGTTGAAGAGGTTCTGGGTGGTATGCGAGATTTTGAGTTCTGCAGAGAGCTCCATCAACTCCAACTTGTTGTAGGAGTCCTACAACTCGCCGCCTGACGAAGCTGGCTTAGCCAGCAAAATGTCACTATCACGCAACTGCAAAGAAAAAGTGTCGTACTTAATGTGTATGTGTGCCTGTTGGCAAGTACTTCACTGTGAGTACTTGAATTCGTGTCCTTTTATATACAAAAGTAGTGAAGTGTGACACTTATTTTACTAATATATAAACACGAATTTACATCAACTTTATGTACCTTCGCATTATGCCAGATGGTGTATGAACCCGAAACTATTTTCTACGAGAGACTATGAGTATGCTCCTAGTTGTGGGGGTAACCCACGGACACGTCAGCCAAGATCATTTTGCCCTTATGTCAGATGGCATGCCAACCTCTCACGTGTGAAATAGGATAGCTAAGCAGCCCAGTTAAGCACCTAAGCTTGTGCAGCAGAAGCAACCCAGCATTCCAGAGATGCATATTTCCACCAGGGACTGAGTGATCGCACTAGAGAGTGCAGCTCCGCCCAGGAGGAGGAGGAGCTTGCTGCCCGCACCCGCACACCTCAGAGAAGCCCACGAGCAGTTAGATTATATGTCCGTGTGTCCCGGCAAAACACCAGTTGTTCTCAAGTTCTTCTTGAGTTCATCTCCAACAGCTCACTCCACCACCTTGTGTACTGAGGCTTTCTGCTGATAGCAAAGTCTTCACGACCTACCAGTATCTTTCCAAGCCCTTCATCAGCAACCCCTGAAGTCTTCGAACCCCTTGAACAGCCACTACCCTTCTGGTAGTGACCTCCCAAGTCCCTTTTGGTTAATGGCATTGCGATAGTTAGGGACAATTGATATTATAGCTACCTAGCCGCATCTGCTCTTTTTCAGGCTGGACTCAGGTCCCCTTCACCTGGTTTACGCAGTTTACTTCCATTCAGTCCCCAGTTAGTATGAGCCCTGGTGTATATTCCCCATAGAATAAACAAGTTTTTCTCTTAAACCTCTGAGTACTAATACTAGGGTGATTGTAATTTAATCCCCTGTCGGCATCAGCCCACCAGGGTCAAACAGGAGACTGCATCTTTGACAAACTAATTACCGAACTTAGTGTAGGACTGCAGGCACACTTAACTGGGCACACATACGTCGTAAACATACCCACGCGACGGCCACCCATACTGTGCACAGTAATGTAGAGCCACAACCACTATTAACTCAATCCACAGGATGGCTAGTCAGCCAGCCCAGCCTTCAGTCCGTCCACCATGCTGAACTGTCGCCGGAGGGAGTGCTAGACTGGTTCTGGAGGTCTGCCAACCTTTGAACCCACAACCAACATCACAGTCTTGAGCTCAGAGTAAATTCACTGCTCCAACCATCATGCTGTACTGTTGCTGGAGGGAGTAAATGGGTACAGCTCTGGGTTAGCTCTTCCTTGGTTTTGGTTATACACCTAGCTAGGGAACATTGTTGCCTACTTCCCCTGACAAAACAGATTATTACACCTGCTACCGAAGCCTGTTGTACCTGCTACTGAAGCCACTGGAAGCTGCAACCTAGCCCCAACTGCACTTTGCAGCATAACCCATCATAAATGAGTTAAAGTTGCCCACCAGCTGGAAAGCCCTCATCTCCCAGCTCCCTTCTGCTCCTTATTTCATTCTCCAATCAAAACCACCAGCGAACCGCACCTGATCATCACTGACTTCCATCAGGAACGGCATGTTCCAGTAGGGATCACTATTCTCTAGTACAAGTGCTGCAAGACCAGCTGCCCGCCCCGGGCTCACCTGAGCACTGCCAGCCACAGCACCACCGCTGCCCCAGGTAGGGACACCAGCACCGGACAACTCTGGCAGCAGCAGCAGCAGTAGCTGTGTCAGCAGCGACTCCAGGCCACCTCCAGTACAGGCAAATGCATGGCCATGTACCACCTAGTACACAGAACAGCTAAGCTCACATTTGACTTTGTGCTGTGCTATCAATCCATGTGCCTTATCTTGTATACTGGCTGGCACCCGGTCAGAAGTCAGTAAGGTCAGCCAGTTAAATCACCCGTATCTCTGACCAATATATCACAACCTTGCCCGACCATGACGTCGTCGTCAGCCACCAGACAGCACATGTCACTATTTTACGTAGCGCCCAATGTGGGGACACAGCGCTTTGCTAGTTATGTATAGTGAAGCAGAACTAGCCCAGCATGACCATGAGATTCAGTAATCTAGTCGGGAGACTACCGAAAAGCCAACCAGAATTTTGGGTGTTGCTAGTAAAGTCGACCAAGGCGCGACTAACACCCGAAAGGTGTCATATAACTACTTACACTGGCACTGTGTTGAATACCATTATATGCTCACACTGCCAACATAGCTTCCATTACCTTTATTTAGGATGGACAGACGAACCCAGATACACTAATGGGCTAGAGTTCTGGTGTAATGAATGCCATACCTGCCAGATTGTGTATTGCAGCTGGCTGATCTGCACCGGGCAAGGTATAAACACGGTATGATGCATTGTTTACACACAGATCTACTAAAGGCTGTTCACGATACATTGAACACTTTTGAAATTAACCTTAGAATAAATTCACTGCTCCTACCTGCAAACATTTTAACAGGTGTACTGGGTAACATGCCCCCAGTATAGTTGGTAACGATTGAGGAAAAGTAATTTAATATCTTAACATTGAACAAAATGCATTAGGTTACCATTTGTAATAACTCAAATTATTTCTTTCTCTTCCATTTTTTTAATGCATTGAAGCGTAAAAATTATTATATTTGTAACATATTTACATCTATAATAATTTCACATTTTCACCTTACCGACGCATTACCAAAGTAATGACGGCCATGACAATGTTAATTTTACATAAAGCGGGAGAATAAACAACATGCATACAAGTAGATCTTAAACAGGGCTTTCAAAAGTGCACATTTTACCATGAACCACCTATACCTTATATGAATAGACTGGCCAGATGAGCGTATCACGAGATCGGGCCTTGTTTAAAGATGTGAGGTTTCCGACGTGTGGAGGAATACAGACTAGGGAATGCTGGCACTCGCCAGAGCTCGAACAACATCCGGGGTAGCAACGAGCCTCTGCTTGCGGAGTTCGCAGAAAGACCGCACAAGAACCCAATCACATTCACCATCGACTGCGAAAAAGAACTTCGCGAGAACGAGGTTCTTCTTAAGCAATGGTTTGTGAGGACCCAGAAACAACTAAAAGGAAATGCCCTCAAATGGAAGTCGCAATACAGGGAATTTATCACTGAGTGAGTTCAGCTATACCCACGTCTAGCCATGCAGTTCTCAATTTCAAAAGTACCCTCTTTGCAAGTAACTGAGGGCTGAACATCAAATCCAAAGAGGAGACCCCACCCGTTCCCCAATCTATAACACATGGCATTGCACATGATTTCGTTTTTATTTATTTGATCTGTGTTGTTTTCTTTTGTTCATAGCAATATTCAAATTTGTTTTGTATATATTGTAAAATACAGTAGTTTAAAACGTACATTTGTATGCCCTTGTGGCATTTCTATAAACTCTAAATCGCCTCAATTACAGTTATCAAAGATGGCGAGCAAACATTCTAATAAAACCAGTGGTTCCCAATATATGGGGTGCTGTCGTAACTTAGAAACACACAACTTAGAAACACATAACTTAGAATTTTCTAAGTTATGTGGTTCTAACTTGTGAACTTTCTAAGTTGTGTCTTTCTGAGTTATGATTTTCTAAGTTACAGCATTTCTAAGTTGTGTGTTTCTAAGTTATGATCGTTCTAAGTTGTGATGTTTCGACGATATATGGGGCTTATTGGTAAAATAGTTATTTGTGTGCTCGGGGCGAATGTTTCCATACGGTCTTACTGTCGGCCCCTGCCTAGCTTTTTACTTTCGGAGTCAGAGACTCCGAAGTTCACTCTTTGTGCGTTTTTAGATATCTCATTATTCAGCTTTGTGTGTTTCCCAGTAGATGGCGTTTTTGGAAGGTTGTGAATTCTTCAGTGTTGATAGATAAAGAATGGAGCAAAGCATATCGGCTGACGAGCGATCGAGAAGTTCTGTGCCTTGTGCGTACTAGGCTATTTACCAGTAAATATTAAACATTTTCACTGCGAAAACGAAACTGTTTGTAAATTATCAGTGCTTAAAAATATCTTGTAGTATACATGAAAGATTTAAACAATGACAGTTAGGTTTTACACCGCGGCGTTGCTGGTCTAACTGGCGGGCTGTCTGAGTTGCGCTGGGACGTGCAGCGTGTCCTGACCTCTGGGCTATGTGTTCTTTGCGGTCTGGTGAGGGAAACTTCCTCAGCCCGTAGAGAGATACAAATGCTGCAACCGTCTGGGTGGTATAAGGGCCCTCACAAAGGCCCGAGCACACCCCCGCTCTGAGCTTCAGCAATGATTAGAAATGGCGGAGTTAGGTTTTACATAAGTGGAGTTTTATATTTGGAAAGTAAGCGAGTGTTCTTTTGGCACAATGGTAGCTCGCTTGCCTTGTGATCAATTTTCTTTTGAAATTAGTTGTCTCAAGCCCCTGTCACACTGTCAAATTTTTCCAACAAATTGCTTCCAATAAGTTTGGTGAAATTAAGTTGGACAGTTATCACCGAAATGTCATAAACGATGTCATTTTTGTCTGAGAAAGTTGGATGGGTTCAGTTTCCATCAAACATTTGAAAATTGGACGGGTTCTAAAATTTATTTTATGTTTGATGGTCTCAGCCAATCAGAATCGTGCATGACAAAAATGGACGTCAGGAAACTTAAACGAACAATTGCTTGAAACTAATTAAGTTATGATGATAATCTATGTAAAAGCTGTCTGGGCATGAATGCTGTTTTAAGTTAATATTGAACATAATATTACGAACTCAGAGGCATTTATTTCATAGTACAGGAAACATATCTTATAAATTAAATTTTAATTTAGTAAAGAAACGAAAATAAATCACAATATTACTTACATTTCTTCCTGTAATAGACCACGTGGAAAACCAAAAGCAATGTCTCACTATGAAAATAATTTCTAAAAAATATATCAAATTTGATTATTACAATAAAAAATGTTGACTGTGTGTCACATTTTCAAACACAATCTATATTATTCAATATAATTTGTTGGAAGGAAAAATTTGATGGCCATATTTTGTCCTCAAATTTTATTGTCAAATATAGTTGAAGGCAAAAATTTGATACATTTGATAGGGGTTTAACAATGTCCCCAACTTAGTATTATAATATACTAAAAAATTTAAGTGGTAATATCGTTGTTTCTCTACTCATAAGAGAATCAATGTTATTAGTCATTCAATAGAATGCTTGCAAGTTTCTCTCTTGCAAAAAAAAATATTATAATCTTGCCTATAACCTTAATCCTTTAGGTCCCGTGCGTGTCCATGATCGTGCACATGTTGCACATGAATTATATGTATGACCGGTACTGTACACATAAAATAATCAATTCACTGTGTTTTGGGCATGGTCTTTGAGAGTAATCTGATTTACCGAAGTTTCTGTTGCTCTTGTCTGTGGTCTGACATCAGTGAACACACAGGCAGCATGTTGTTCACTGGGTCTGAGAAGCATGATTCACACAAGTACAGGACATGCCAAAATATTTCACGAATTCAACACTTGAGCTCATCAAGTAATCCAGGCCCGAATGGGTCAAAGCGCTTTTATATTCTACTATAATCTTATTTACTCACTGAGCATCTTCGTTTTCGCGAATCATTAATATATGTATTTCATATAATCTCAAGCTTAAGAGACCAAATAATAAAGATTTTAAAAAATCTTTGCGAAAATAAATCGTTAAGGGCCGATTACAAAAATGTATATTTAAAGTATTAGTTATGTGAACACATTATATTTAAACAGAAATTTTAATCACTGATTAGTCTCCTAATGTTTCTCAATATACATTCTGTAAGTACTGGTAAGAATTATTATACTCAGGTTAGAAAGCTCAATGATATTATTTTGACAACAAATTTTTTTCTGCTCTAGGTAAGCGCTAGTATTGCAGCATACCATTTTTTTCTATTATCTACATTAAAAACCAATTAATTGCAATAATCATAAAACAATATAGTATAAAGGGAAGTCCTTGAGGAGTGCGCCTGTCTGTCTGTATGACTGTGCTAATCTCGAGAACCACTGAATGGATTTGGATACGGTTTTTTTGTTATGATCTGCATTTATCGAGGAAGGTTTATGCATATTAAAAATTGTCCTAGCACTTATAAGAGCTGAGCATTAACGGCATTAGTGAATCAAGTCGAGAAAAAAGTTTTCCGCCAGCGCACACTCATGGAATACGCTGTTTAATCCTTTGGAGATATAACAAAATCATGTACGAAAGATTGGTGTAAAATTAAATTATGTACAAAAAGGCAGTAGTAGTATATATCTATTTTTAATAGATAAGTAGTAATACGCGTATTTACAATTTAAATTACGCAATAAAAACAAATGTAAAATTCACTGTCTTTTAAAACTATGAAGAACTAATTTTTTTTATCAAAATAATTTAATTCATTGTTAAAACTCTTTAATATAGATGTCCTTTACATCAGTCAATTATCACCATTAATTCAAAAGTTATGAACAGTATTATAAAAAGTAGGTACCAGTGATTTCTAAAATCGAGATATGCATGCATGGATCTATATGTGTGCGGTAGTTGAGATAAATCTGGCAACCATGCAGTGACGTATATTTTGCGATTATATGCTGGTATGTCTTCATTTGCTTTTATATTGCTCTGGCTAAATAAAGTGTTTTGTAAAACACTAAAGAAAGCTCCAATAATAAATTATTTGTTCAGAAAATCTTGATATGCCAGATTTATTCATTTCCTTTGTTCAAAGATAAGTGGTTACTAGCAATACCAGATATACTTATTAAAATATGAGTGGTATTTAATATGTGATTCCAATACATGCCAGTTTTAAGCCTACTTTCCGTAGGAATGACAGGGTAATGTGTGGTAGGTGTGTGTGCGGTTGTGTATGTGTCCCACCTTTCAATTTTTGAATGTGTGAAAAAAAATTTTACGATATTATACACAAGTTATAACAAGAGGACGAAGAAAAAGTTTTCTGGTTTGACCCTGGCTTCAGTAAATAATCCAGAGCTGAGAAGAAGTGGGCTCAATCCACTTGACAAATAGGTACTTACTTATTTCTTTATACCAGAAGAGAGTTACAAAGTAACATATCAGCAAACCACAACATAAATGCAGAGCCTGGATTGTGTAGGGGTTAGCAATGGAGCATGAGGTGTCATTTACCGAGCATGAGGGGTCATTTGCGGAGCATGAGGGGTCAGTTACAGAGCATGAGGGATCAGTTGCGGAACATGAGGGTTGATTTGCGGAGCATGAGTTAAAGCTTCAAGATGAGTGAAGAAGTTGACTGGAAGAAACTGCCGAAGATGTAACTGTGTGGTAATGTGATCAAGGAACTAGGCAAAATGTCTGGTTGAATTGAATGGATCCATAATGAAGCTTATATCTCGCTGATGATACAGGGCAATTATTGTATGAAGTCTACTGTAGAGCTTTCTTCTATAGCAAAAGCTGCCATGCTCGGAGACATGAGAGAACCCGAAGGATATTTTCCCGCGATGAAGCATTACAGCAATGGACATGTGAAGTTTATGCAAGGCGATACATTGAAGGACCACAACAAAATTTGCAAGGTGTTCGTCTGCTGGGAGCCAGCAAGTGATGTCAACAATACCCCTCGCTGTCTCGATGGGTACTGATTCCACAGATGATTATGGCGAGACAGTTAAGAAAAAACAATTAAAATTGAGAGACTACGAGGCGTGGTAGATTCGGTTTGTGTAGAATGTACACTTGCCAGATGCCAGCATTAAGTCGACGAACTTTAAAATAAACGGTCGTCATCTCTAAATACTAATGATGACCATGCAACTTCTGAAAAGAAAAGTAAACTTAATATTTAGGCTGAAACCAGAAGTGAATATGACAATAAAACAGCATTGATGATTATTATTCTCCCGACATTGTCATACATTTCTCCAAGTTTCCTTCGACAGTCGTTTTGAAGAAGACAGATGGCGCCAGATTAGATTGACTTGGAAAACTTCGGGGATCTCTCACATATTTTTTAGATATATCCTATCATAGATGAACTGCGTGTTAGGAGTTGTATTACATGATGATATGAACTGTTTTTTTCTGGAATCATAATTACCAAATAATAAGAAAATATTATTATAAGAAAACTGTTTTTTTTTTTTTTCTATATTTTGGTGTTTTGTGTTCTTTTTTCCCTCACAAATTTAGAGTGGTGCTATGAGTATTAACTATTAATGTAAAGAACTGTATAGCATACGTAATATTAATGAGGAGTTTTAGTACATAAATGCATATATAGTGCACTGAATACAAAATATTAAGTCTGTCATTGCATACAAATTTGGAGACAGTTGGCATACGAATGTAATAGATATACATATGGGTAGGAACCAACCAATCTGCATAAAAGCAACTTACTATTTGCAATCATCATTCTCAAGACACTGCGAGGTATGTATTTTTATTTTGGCGGCAATTTTCACACGTGATGTGTAATCCATTATACATAGATATTAATCCATTATATATAGATATACACATACACTCGCAATTAGGTTACCGCACATTGGCGAGCTCTCTCAACTCGCCTTCACCCAACCAACTCCTTTTCCACTCCCTTCCTGAATTTACCAATCCCTCTCACAGATACCAATTCCTCCCTCAACACATTCCACTCTATCACAGACCTCACAAGCATGGACTGCCTACCCTGTTCCGTTCTCCCCCACACTCTCTGAAGCTTCTCACTGTTGTTTCCTCTTCCTCTAAACACCCCCTTACTTAGCTTGCAGTGTAGCCCTCCCCATCCTCCCTCTTCATTCACAAACCCTATGCATCGTGACTAACCATTCAACTTTTCTCCTGTCCTTCAATGAGCTCCACCCCATTTCTTTCATCATCACTGATGGCCTAAAGTGCCCTTCTTCCTCACCATCTTGCCGCTGCTTTCTCCATCTACCCTTCACCCTTCTTGCTGCCTTTTTCTGAGTCTTTTCCAGTTCTCGCACCTCCACCTTCATGTCCCATACTGCTGCAGCATATTCTTAACATTGGCCGTGCCATTGTGCCATACGCCTTCTCCTTCACCTCACAGCTGACTCCATTCAGCACCCTTCCCAGCATACCCAGAGCCCTTCTTCCCTTTGCAACCACCCTCTCAACCTGTTTTTTCCACCTGAGGTCTCCCTGCAGTACTATCCCTAGCTACTTATATTCTGCTGCTTCTTCTATCTCTTGTCCCTCCCAACTGTACATGTCCCTGCTTATCATCTTCTTCCCTGTGAACCTCACTACCTTAGTTTTTCTTAAATTGATCTACATTTTATTTTTTCTGGTCCTCGACCATATCTTATCAATGTCCGCCTACAAATTTCCATTCCCCTCTCCCACAACAGCATATACAACACAATAGTCTGCAAACAATCTGATTTTTCCCCTAATCCCCAAACCCATGTCATTTACCATTATGGTAAATAACAAAGGACCCAGCACGCTTCCCTGTGGTACCCCTGACGTAACCTCCTCTTCCTCCGATATTGCCTCCCCCACTTTCACCCTCTGCCTTCGCTACCTGAGAAAGTCCCCTATCCATTCCACTACCCTCCTGTCTGGTATCAGCGCCTCCACTTTCCTCATCAATGTCCCATGGGGCACTTTATCAAATGCCTTCTCAAAATCTATGAAGCAGGCATCCACCTGCTTCCCCTCATCAACTACCTGCACCAGATCCTCTAATAACCCAGCGAGCTGAGTCACACATGAGTAATCCCTCCTTGCTAGTTTAATATTTCTGCTGTACCTCGGCAAGCAAGAGCAGAAATAGCACCTTTTTATAGAACAAATAGCAATTGCTACCGCCAATCATACAGCATACAAAAAAAGTGCTTCCGGTAACATGTAGAAATAGTAATAAACTAGCAGAATAGCAAACCACGCGAACACACATATTACTTATAACCAGCAGTGGGAGCATGGTTCTTTTACACAACACTGTCAAAGTTGTGACGTGTCATACGGACGACGGCAATGTGGTGACGGCCGCACCAAAATGCGCACGCAAAACTTGTCATAACTCTCCTGTCGTTAACTAAGGCGTCGTGATTATGACGGCTCGGAAGTGTAAATATACTGATGTTGGTATTGAAACTGTATACGAGATGTGTTTTTGAAGATGGACAATCTGTCGGCAATTGTCAGCCAATATAAAACGCCCGTTAGAAATCAGCAAATGAAATCGATAACGTAGTTGTGTTCAAGTTTAGTTTTTTCCTCCAGCATAAAAGATTTGAAACAATGTCCACAGTGATTTTGATGAATATGAAAATGGACATAAATTAATATACAACCGTTTTTTACCTGTATAATAACACATATAAAGCGTGAGTGTGTTTGTCTCAGATAACTAGATATAAATTTCGCGATTAAATATGTAAAGTTATCAATTATTTACATTTAAATAGAAGTGTTGTATACGGTGTTTTGGTTAATTTGCTTTCTATTCCCTATATATTTGCCTTGAAAATATACTCTACAAGTGAAGCAGCCATGCGGGAGTGAGAAAACTTTTGTTTACATTGAAATTGAACAACCTTGCGAGTGCTACATGAACTCTCTAGTTGTTCTAAATTTTCTCTAAATATGTGTTATTTTTGCATTTGTGAAATGTAAATTTGACATTTAAACGCGCCTTAAAACTATAATCTACTTTTTATTTATTCGGCGACTAACGAAAACTAATATTAATGTATGAAAATGCTTACAAGCCGGGCCATGCGATTCCAATGTTTGGTGTATTCCTATATACCATGGATACATTCCTGAAAGATAAGGCACAATTATTGTGTGCATGGGGTATGTTATCTGCATAAGTTTGTAAATTAGCAATTGCAGTGTGTTTAATTTTTTCAAATGCGATTGTGACTACTAACGTGCCGTGAATTTAAGGTATAACATGTAAGTTGCTGGCTAGTTAGAGGGAGAAGTACTTTTATTAAAAACTGCAGATACGTGCTTTTCTTAATGCCGATTTGCTAGTTTAGTGTATGAATTTATGGAATTAATTTGTTAGTAATGGTAAATCAGATCGTAAACCAATTCCACTCTTACAATTCCCCCCCCCCCCCCTCACAAGTCTGCAAAGTAGCAGCGACAAAACAAGAAATCAGCTATTTATCAATACAAGAATATAGGCCTCCAACCAAATCAATTCTCATATTTTTTATAGCTACTGAATGTAGCCTTCATGATTTGCAATATCCACGGTTTCTCGAACTCACTCCATGCAATTTTTTGTGTGACTTAATAAAGACAATTTGACCAATTCCTTCCTTGTATTCCCTTCATTGTGTTCTTGGTTTACCATTCTCTAATGAACCTACTGTCGACAAGATGTTAAGTTAAATAAAGTTTACTTGTATGTTTAGCTGGTTATGTATTTAACGGTAGGCTGTGATTATTACAGTAAATTACATGTTTATACATTTTGTCGTTTTCCAAAAGTTGTCAAAACAAAGAAAACTTAGATAAAGGCAATATTTTCCTATAGCTACACCATCTGCAAAATAGAACAACATCACATGATTTATTTTCAACTCTATTTCACCCATCTTAAAGATTTTTAACATTCTAATTTTGAGGGCAACTAATTGGACAAGTTAATTTTAATATTGATGATGAATCATGGATAACTAGATGAAAATGTTAAAATTTCTAAAAGTCTATTACTTGTAAATGAAAAATGGGATGATGTTTGCAGAACAACCACAAACAAAATTCTCTACAACCATCACGAGCATTTACGAAACAACCACGAACATCCTCTCCAGAACAAACATCATTTATACATACACTGATCCAAACATTGCCTGGTACAGTTTTATTAATACATTTCTTTGTCATTTTAATCATGCCTTTCCACTAAAATCTGTAAAATGTAGCAGTAGCTAAGAAATAAAATGGATTAGTAAAGGTCTGACAGTCTCAGGACAGAGGTTAAAAACAATACGTAAAATGCTAAGAACCCAGGAGAAAAACAAAAAGTATACTGTAACCAATATGAAAAATTATATAACAATGGGTGACAAAGCAGAAATTCAATTTTGTAGGGGAGGGGGGAGGGGGAATAGCCTCCTCTTCAATTAAAATAAAAGCAATGTGGAACATTATTAATACTTAATTGAAACCTAGGTAAGGACATGTTAACCTTTCCTTGAAAGTTGATGGTATTAAAATCGAAAATAGCGAGGAAATATCTAATTGTTTTAATGACTATTTCACAAACATTCCACTAAAATTGCAAAATGAACACAGAGCTACAAATATCAGTATAGTGTCTGTAAAAAAATTGAGTTAAATGTGTTTTGTTGTCCAAACCTTAAAAACAGTCCCAGGCGCTACCCTGGGAATCCTGTACAAGAATGCTAGCTTTGCAGCATAAAATATGTTTGTTGGGTGCAGCGGGGGGAGGGGGTTAGCTTCGTCTCGCCTCCGCAATCTAACTGACAACCAACTGGGTGGCCAAGGTCCCTCACAAGGGACCGATCTACCCCCGCGCTGAGGGAGTAGCGTCCCAGTGATGTAAAATGGCGGACCTTAAAAAAGATTTGCAATAATAATACAATACTTGCATACTATTTCTCAGATATTCAGTCCATAATAAATTATGGAATCAAATTTTGGGGTAAATCGAGAAAATAGAAAAAGCCTTTTTAAATTACAGACGAAAATAGTGAGATTAATAAGTAATGAGGAAAACGAAGTCATTGTAGGCCACTATTTATAAATAACAAAATTCTCACTCTTCCATGCATGTACATGTACCACAGTTTCTTTTTTACATGGAAACATTAAAAAAAAGTTAAAAAATAGTGATATACACCATTACTACACCAGAGAAGCTAATAATCATCACCTATTCTTTTACATAACCTCAAAATTTGCATTAAATCCATACCGCACTAGGCCAAAACTAATAATAAATAACCTACTCAGTCATTTGAAGTAAATTAATAGTTTACAGAAATTAAAAAGAGCTGTTAAATTATACTTTTTTAAATAAGGCCTTCTATTCCGTAGAAGAATACTTACCTAATGATGAATTTATATCATGCAGAACAAGACCGATATAAGGAGATCTCATGTAATACAGTCTGTTTCAATCTAATGCAGACTTTTCATATTTATACTTTAATATCTATCTGTACATGAATTGTAACAACTTGTACTACAACCAAATGTAGTCTTAACATGTTTGTACAGCTGCTAGAATTATGAAGTGTGTAAATTATATTATTTATCTGTTATATATTTTTAGGGTATGTAATTGTGTGCAAATATCCATATTGCATAACAAACATTTAAAAATACTAATAATAATTGACAAGATATTTCCAAAGGGTATTGGATGTATATGGGATGCAAAAAAAATAGTGTGCTTCGAATCTCTAGCCGCCATACTACCATGGCCTCCACAATCTTAAAACGGGAGGAGTTGAGAGAGGTTTGGTGGTTTGTAACAACCAAGGTATTAAGAACCAATGAGGGTGAAATATGACACATATGGAGCAGCATTAAAATGCACGGGTGAGAAACATGGGAAAACCTTGAGAAAACATGCCAGCCAGCAGCATCAATCAACACAATTCCTATATGTGAATATCTGTGACTAACCTCACAAGGAAACCAGCATGAATCACATTGTTGGAAGGCAACCGTCCTGCCATATCTGTGCTCGTTCTGAGCCCAGTGTCTGGTGGTTTAGTGGCGTCGTGTTCTTCCTTGTCGGAGCCCTCGGTCGACTTCGTTGATGTGAGAATTGCCTTGACTGCCGGCATCGGAGTTGTACGTAGTGGAGAGGTAGGCACTGTTTTTAAGGTTTGGACAACAAGACACATTTAACTCAATTTTTTACAGACACTATACTGATATTTGTAGCTCTGTGTTCATTTTGCAATTTTAGTGGAATGTTTGTGAAATAGTCATTAAAACAATTAGATATTTCCTCGCTATTTTCGATTTTAATACCATCAACTTTCAAGGAAAGGTTAACATGTCCTTACCTAGGTTTCAATTAAGTATTAATAATGTTCCACATTGCTTTTATTTTAATTGAAGAGGAGGCTATTCCCCCTCCCCCCTCCCCTACAAAATTGAATTTCTGCTTTGTCACCCATTGTTATATAATTTTTCATATTGGTTACAGTATACTTTTTGTTTTTCTCCTGGGTTCTTAGCATTTTACGTATTGTTTTTAACCTCTGTCCTGAGACTGTCAGACCTTTACTAATCCATTTTATTTCTTAGCTACTGCTACATTTTACAGATTTTAGTGGAAAGGCATGATTAAAATGACAAAGAAATGTATTAATAAAACTGTACCAGGCAATGTTTGGATCAGTGTATGTATAAATGATGTTTGTTCTGGAGAGGATGTTCGTGGTTGTTTCGTAAATGCTCGTGATGGTTGTAGAGAATTTTGTTTGTGGTTGTTCTGCAAACATCATCCCATTTTTCATTTACAAGTAATAGACTTTTAGAAATTTTAACATTTTCATCTAGTTATCCATGATTCATCATCAATATTAAAATTAACTTGTCCAATTAGTTGCCCTCAAAATTAGAATGTTAAAAATCTTTAAGATGGGTGAAATAGAGTTGAAAATAAATCATGTGATGTTGTTCTATTTTGCAGATGGTGTAGCTATAGGAAAATATTGCCTTTATCTAAGTTTTCTTTGTTTTGACAACTTTTGGAAAACGACAAAATGTATAAACATGTAATTTACTGTAATAATCACAGCCTACCGTTAAATACATAACCAGCTAAACATACAAGTAAACTTTATTTAACTTAACATCTTGTCGACAGTAGGTTCATTAGAGAATGGTAAACCAAGAACACAATGAAGGGAATACAAGGAAGGAATTGGTCAAATTGTCTTTATTAAGTCACACAAAAAATTGCATGGAGTGAGTTCGAGAAACCGTGGATATTGCAAATCATGAAGGCTACATTCAGTAGCTATAAAAAATATGAGAATTGATTTGGTTGGAGGCCTATATTCTTGTATTGATAAATAGCTGATTTCTTGTTTTGTTGCTGCAAATCTGCTAACTTGGGGAGAAAAAAAATTGTAAGGGGTGGGTGTTTTTTTAATAAGGTGTAGCCTTGTATTGGTTTACGAGATGATTTACCATTACTAACAAACGAATTCCATAACTCCTACGCTGAAATAGCATATCTGCATTTAGAAAAATACGAATCTGCAGTTTTATAAACGTGCGTGTACCTCTAACGAGTCAGCATCTTACAGGTATGACCTTAAATTCACGGCATGTTAGTAAACGCACCCGCAATTACAAAAATTAAACACACTGCAATTGTTAGTTTACAAACTCCCTACACACACAATAAATATGCGATATCTTTCACGAATGTATCTAAGGTATATACGAATACACTAGACTTTGGAATCGCATAATCCAGCTTGTACACATTGTCATACATTAATACTAGTTTTCGTTGGTCCCCGAACAAATCAAAAATAGATTAATAGTTTTAAGGTGTCTTTACATGCGAAAGTCGCATTTCACAAATGCAAGAATAACACATATTTAGAGAAAATTCAGAACAACTAGTGAAACACTCATAAGGCTGTTCAGTTTCAAGGTAAACAAAAGTTGCTTCTCTCCCGCATGGCTGCTTCACTTAACGCACTCGCAGACTATTACTTCAATAGCTTATTCTATTCGATTTTAGTACGGTTAAAGTCTTCTCATAACTTATAAATCTCCTATAATTGTCAGAAAATTATTTCCTGGAATATTTTCAAGGCAAATATATTGGGAATGGGAAACAAATCAACCAAAACACCGTATATAAAACACTTCCATTTAAACGTAAATAATTCATAAATTTACATATTTAACGGCTAAATGTATTTCTAGTTATCTGAGACAAACACACTTATGGTTTATGTATATTATCATTTAGGTCAAAAACGGTTGTATGTTAATTTATGTCGATTTTAATACTCTTCAAAATACACTAGAAAGATAGCCCGATACAATGTTTTTTGCTACTGTTGATCACGGGACCTTTTTGCCGTAAAACAACCGTTTAACTCCAAGCTATAAGCTGGCTTCACTTGTTAACACTGCACGGTATAGGACATAGCCACCCCCTGAATATGTGGCTTTTATCTCTACACGCTGCCCTTCATTCGAGGGGGTGGTCCACAAGAAGTAAAGAAGAAATAGGCAGTAAGTACGAAGTTGTTGCAGACAGTGCTTAACCGTTAACCGCTACTTAGTGCGTGTGACGAAGGACTTGTTATAGATGTGTCACGTACACTACATTTAATTTAGCCGCAAATAAAGGGCAGTGACGTAAGCAGAACCATCATATTTACGCTAAATTGAATTCAAAATATCCTGTAAAAGTGCCTTAGCACGCTGTCAACAAGGGGTTGGGGAGGGGGGAAAGAAGTGTAAGGAATCAAAGAGGTAAATGCAAATGTAATTAGTCACTTGACTATGTGCAAATTAACTTTTAATCATAGTTGTTAACTGCTGTACGTTAAACAGAAACGTTTCATCACAGTGCAAAATAAACATTTGACAGCTCATGGTTCCGTAATTGTCAGTGGCCGACAGCCCACTTAAGTAGGTAGCATAGCAAAAAGACGCTTACCACAGTGACACTAATTGCTACCATAAGTGCATCACGTAAAGACACTCACCACAGTGCCAGTGATAAGTTGAAGATGAAGACTTCGATGTAACAAGGGCATTTTTAACTTTTTCTACCGTTATAATTCATCACTTAAATCTGACTTGATGTGTAGGTAAACCTCTAAATGTTACTATATGTTTTTACAATGTACTTGTGAAGATCACCTACATGAAGAATGCCGTCGTGTAGGAGTGTATTTTCCACACCTGTTGACGTTGACATTTCCTGGGAACTTACCTGAACGAAGATACACAGTGAACACCTTAGCTGTTAGACCTATATGATAAAATGGACTCCTGCAAGGGATAGCTAAGTTAGTTTTTCTTCTCTCATCATTTAAATCTGACTTGATGTGAGGGTACACAACTAAATATTGCAATACGTTTTAAAAAGGGTCCTATGTGAGGAAATTGTACCAAGTAGAATTCTTTTCAATGTGTGTATATATTCAAATCCTAACTCACTCCTGTGTTTTTAAAGGGTATATGTTTGCAATATCTTGTGCACCAATTAAGTAACATACCAAAGACTCTATGCCTTAGAGCTCTCAAAACCAGGTGCAAGATATTTTTAACTTCAATCCAATGTTTATATATGTATTAAGTGACCAACATGCGCACAATTTGCCGCGTTATTCATGCATGTTGTGTACTCGCTTTGTATTCGTTTAGCTGTTCAACCCAGGTGTTGAAGGGCCTGTGGTTGTCCATCTCGTACTCTGTCACATGTAATTATTTAGCTTGCTGACAGACACAAAGGTTCTCTGGAAAGATTTTCATTTTCTTTTTTAAATCAGTGCAGCAAGCTCCATAATAGTAGTGACGTTTCCTGCCTTCCGCGAATAAGGCTTGTACATAGTTTTATTATTATTACTTTTATTCGCGTCGTTCTGTTGTGCCATTGTTTTACATAATTTTTCTTTGCGGTTTTGATGTATGATTCTAGTGTAGTATCTACCAGCAATATGCTGGATTTTGTCAATGGCACAAGTAAAAATGTAGGCTGGTGGACACCCGATACATGCAGCTTCCTAACCCAGTAATCTTTGCTACACAGGGGAAATACTCATTTCTCCGCATCAGCGAAGCCGCATCACCATGGAAGGGGCAGAGAAGGACGCCCACCAGAAAGAGAGAAAAAGAGAGAGAGAGAGAGAGAGAGAGAGAGAGAGAGAGAGAAACCAAGGTCGTTGACTGGCAGCCACCACTCCACGTGTCACACGTTTTGCTTCGCTGGCCGAGCGACAAGCACGCACAGAACATACACCGCTACAACAGTCAAGTCACCCAAGTTTAAGGGTCCTGCCTACCTGATTGGAAATTTTTTTTCCATGCTATCTACCTTACGTCTACCCAGATCTTCTAGATCTTCCAAAGAGTGGGCTTACGCCTTTCTCCACCACCTGTTCCACAATGAGTCTTCATCGTCACAGAGGGGAAGGGGGGAGCACATTGATGTTTGCCACTCAACCTACTAAATAACAAGGATTACGACTCATCACTAAATGTTCCTACTTTCATCACTGCAGAAGGGGACAGAGAATCTTCCACATGAAATCTCGGCCGTCTATCTACCAGGCGACAAAAACTTATCAGCGGATTCTCTTCACCTGAAACCTGGCAGGCACCCCCCCCCCCCCTGCCGCGCGCTGAGAGCTAACATGCCGCCCATCACCGGGCAGGGCCAAACGCCGCAGACGAGGCACGAAGCAGAAACGCTGACCAGCCAGGATGCTTGCCCTCCCCACGGTCCCGGTTCGGGCAGTTCATTTTTCGCAAACTCTCTCGTGACATCCCAGAGCACTAATTCAGTGCTGCGACCTCCGGGAACTTCGAGTACGCCCCCAGTGGCTACTCACCACGCGTCGATATCCATCGAACACATACACATATACTTAACTTCACTTTGTCTCCTTCAGACACCCTTTTCATATCCAGTTTAACTTTAAATACTTTTGCATTCGTCTGGAACCAGTTACTCCCCTTTTTATTAGAATCAGGTCGCATACGCCTGGAACCGCAGTTACCTTCAGCTCTTCACGGTCACGTGTTTATAACATCTCCAATAAACACCTATTCTTCCCTACTCTTCTGCTTCTCATTTACAGGGTACTTGTCTGTGTGACGGTCAGGGACAGAATATGACTTTCACCGCCAACAGGAACCCAGAGTACTGACATCCACATTAGACGGCTATCCATTTCTTCCCTATCCCCGAGCACTAAGTCATTGCTGGTGGGGAGAAACAGCAATGCCCCAACCACTAGAAACACCTTCTTGCAGGGAGGGGCTACAAGCTCATTTTATCTCCCACTTTGAGCACTAAGTTAGTGATAAAGTGACCTTATCATTGGGGTTGCCACCCAACCCGGTGCGAATGCACAACCAGTAGAGGCTTGGTGACCCACACTGCTCCACGTCCCTGATTAGTCCGCATGTGTGGAGGATCAGTGGGTTCTCCTATCGAGCTCATGCCAGCAAGTCACTGTTAGGTTACACTTTAATTGCAGTTCCTGTATAAGTGCACTGCGCAGATTATATTACCTCATCCTACGCAGGACAGGCAGGCGGAACGAGACTGCACCGCCCAACTTAGACAAGCAGTAGCGCCTGCTTCAGTAACAGTAATCTTCTTCCCACTGTGCATTCGTATTCACCCTTCGTGCCACCCAGTGGTACGAGTGTTGCTAAACCAAACAGAGATCAAATACAGCGGGGCAAACCCCAACTTCTGGAGCCGTGAAGCATACGACTTGAATCGCCACTTTGGAGTAGAGTGATCTCGCTGCTATTGGGCGAAACCCTCTTCAACTGCAACACCGAAAAAGAGGGAATATGTAAGCAATAGCCAAGACCCCTCTTTGATATACGTGTCAGTCAGACTTAACCAGCATGCGTCAAGAGAAATAAGGTTAACAATTGGGGTACATCGCAAGACCAGGTTACCTTCCCGGTTACTTCCCATATTGGGGAACCTATGATTTTAGAGCAGCCATGGCTGCTTCAGCAGCACTACATCGTGGATTATGGATAATGCCGCATCCAACTGGTGGAACGGAGGAACTATGATCAACTGGGAAGGTAGCCAGGTCAATGCTACCTGTCCCCATACCTAAATCCGCCTCCATTAGTTGCAGGTAGAAATGCACCAACCGGCACTCAATCACCTTACAAAGACCAGAAGCCAGGCCTGAGAGCCCGACAATATCATGTGCTGCCTCAGTCTACAGAGGCCCCAGACCCTCAATCAAGACTCATATGCCCATAATGGCAACTCCCGAAATCACACCACGGCCACCCGAGGGGCCCGAGGCACGAACCCCAGAACCAGACAGGGAGCAGAGCTACTCTCTACCTGGGAGAGTAGACGTCACAGCGCCGAGGAGAAGTCTCCGTTAGATCCCTGCCCTCGACGCCGACCAGTTATGACCACAGTGTCACCACCAGACGTGACCAGGACGCCCCTAGCTGTGGTGAAGTGTCTTCGTGAAATCCCTGCAATAGGAAATATAGTCAAACACTTCGCAGGTGAAGCTCCCGAAACTGACACGGAGCAAAGCTACTCCAGACCCAAGAGAGTAGACTACACTGTATAGCAGGTGAGTCTAGATGGTCCAGGCTGGCTACCTTCTACAAAAAAAGGGAAAGGAGGATAAGACTGGCCATACACACCAGGAGGTGGACAGCTAAGCAGAGCAGACGCCAATGCTCCACCCCAATCTTCTGCCACGCAGGAAGATCCCGTCTGTACAGTCGAGGATGAGAGGCCTGATTTGCCTCTCATTCCACCGACTCCCAATGAATTCAGGACGTCCAGCAACGCTGACCCCGATGTCCTGCAACCTCCTCTTCTCCGAGAGGAAACGATTCCTGTTCAACATGAGAGCTGTCAAGGTTGAAGGGCCATCCCACCCTCTGGCGACCAATTCAGATAACAAAACCATTAATGTCCAACAACACCCAGCTCATCATGAAAGAACTTCAGCAGTTGAGGTGAAGGGCAGTACTCTGCCACTCCCTCGCACTGCCTCAGCGGAGAAACTTCATGCCCTACGGGAAGGAACCCGAGCAGTTAAGGTGGAAGACTCTATCTTGCCGCTCCCTCGTCCTTAGGACGTGAACTGTCCTCCCCAATGGTTGCAGCTGAAGATGATGCCTGAGCACCATGTGCTGAACCCCGACGACTGATGCCCCCTCGTGCTGCCAAAGCAGAATCAGTGCCAGGCTGGTATAAGGAGTCACCATGGAGGGCCACATCTCGTTTTATGTGGCTGTATCCAGCCCATGCCGCACAAAGGCCGAGGGAAAGACCGGCAAAGACCAAGACAGCCGAAAAGAAAGTGAAGTGCTCTGTAAGATGAGAACTCGACCAGGTAGTTGTAATTAAGCAACCACCCCAGTGACAATCAGGACTCGTTATAGACCTGATGCAATAGTGAATAAAATAGCAGACAAGTCAAAGACAGTGAGATTAGCTTTCAGACACTCACATTAGGCTGCTAGTTTCAACCAGTGCTAAATCTATACAAAACCTACACAGCAGTTACTAAGCTGAGATAGGGAAGGAACCGGTGAGGAATATGTGATAATCTTTCAGACTTTCGAAATAGTGATATAAAGAATAATTGAACTCGTTTTAAGAGACGTAGTGCAAACCTAGTAAAAAGACTTGATCCTCACCAGCCCAATGAAATCACATATCACCTATAGACACTCCCACAGTGCCAGTGAATACATGAAGACAGAGACTTCACCTTGTACATAGTAGGAATAGTGATATAAAAATCGACTCCATGCAAGGAGAATTTGTTAGAATAGATTTTCTACGTATTCTCAATTATTTGATGTGTAGGTACACAATTAAATATGCCTTTGAGTTTTTACATTGTCCATAGCACCCACAAAGATTCTTGAAATTTTTATTAATTTTTGTGTCACAGCAATGTAATTTTCATTTGTTTGAGTGTTTGAACCTATTCTCAATATCTTTAAATACCTTGTGTATCAACCAAGAGTCGAACCTGAACTCTGAGCCACAGAGCTAGCTTGAACTAATCACTATGAACTAAGGTAAAAGTGTTATATATAAGGGTTATTTCATTGTTCGAGTGTCTTGCTTGTTAGTTTTTAAAGTGACCAATGTGCGCATTATTCAGGAAATCATTCTAAAAGTGTACTCGTTTGTTCTGCTAGCCAACCAGCCCAGGTAATGGAGGGCCTGAGGTTGGCGAACTCCTACAAAGTCACACGCAACTATTTGCTTGCTGTGAGACACAGGTTACCTAAGAAAGAATGCTAGACTAATACACCACAAGCAGCTCCGTGATAGTTCGTATTTCCACCCTACCTTCCACTAGTAAGGCTTGTACATAGTTTTATTCCCAATCGTCTTTTGATGTGTCGTTGCTTTTATGTAATTTCTTTCCACAGGTTCTTGTTGCATGTATATATAATTGTAATTAACCACAGCATTATGCAGGGTATTGTCAACGGTACGGGTAATAAGTAGGCCAGGGGACACCTGGTATATCGCGTCACCACCAACAATAATCCTCAACACAGGAGGGGAACACATTAGTGGACCTTCGCTCCGGCTTGCCGTGACGAGGAGAAGAGTGTGTGCCAATCCTGCTAGAGTGAAACAGCGCTACAGCCGGCATGTCATGCGCCAAGAGGTTTCCCAACGGACCCCAGCACACAGTGTGAGCACAATTACAGCAGTCAAGCAGCCCAGAGTTAAGAGTCCCACCTAGAAATCCAAAAAAATTTTTTAAACTTTCTACACGACGAGATCTTCCAGATGAGGGGGAAACACTTTTCCGTACCCTACTCCGCTGAATTCGCTCGATGAGTCTTCATCGCCACAATCCTAGAGGGCGATTCTAAACATGTGGAAAAGAAGGTTGCGCAAGCCAACGAGTATGGCCCCCTGCTATTAGCCAACAAGCCGTCACCCACCTCCTAAACCGAGTGCAGCTGAATATGCATGAAGCTGGGCAGAGGGTAGCTACTCCCACCCCTACCACGCACAAGAGGGACGTCATGAGGCAACATCACACCTCCCACCCCAGCCCGGCATTGCACCTGTCCTGTGGACTATATAATTCTGTGCACACCCGGGCTCGGAAGTTATTCCTTGCTCCTGTAGCTCGCTCTAACACTTTGTGTGCTGCAGCATTCTACTGCTTAACAGTCTGCGGCAGCCTCTGCAGGCTGCTACCATTGACATTGCCAGAGACTCCTGCATCCTTCACCAGGAGCTACATTGCCATCACCAGAGGCTTCTGCTGCAGACACCTGCAGCTACCAGAAGCGCCATTGTCGACAACCACTACCAGCTACCAGAAGTTACCATTGTCGACAACCACTACCAGCTACCAGAAGCTTTTCATCTTCAACCACTGCTGACTTAGTACACCTTCCGCTACTGCTTCTCATGGAACAGCAGCCGCCTCAACTTGCTGGTAGAGGCAACTACACCCACTGCTCTTAAAGTAGTGGTCCCCTTTTTCTGTTGTTTCTTCTAGACGTCCCTTGAATAGAGTAGCTGCAACTGAGTTGTTTTCATAGCCATCAATGCCACTAGATATCTTGGACATTTTAGGAACATGTCGCCTACACCTGTTCTAGAGGTATTTCCCTTGACCACTACAAACATTATCTACTGTACGTTGTCAACCAAGACCGAGTTTTGAAATATCAGTATGAACCTTAGTGTAGGACTGTAGAGTCCCTTCAGGAATCCGTACGTCTGCTACATACACCATTCGATGGCCACCCATTCTAGACCCCAGGGGATAGAACGGTAGAGCCCTGACCACTAGAAACTCATCCACTAGGGGCGAGACAGTCACCCTAAGTTGTATCCTACCAGAGTGCCAATGGTACCTGCGGGGATATTTGCTCGAGACTGAAGGCCTAACGCTGTTGCGAACTACACCCAATAGTGGTAGGAAGATAGCCCATACAGGTCAACACTCAAAGGCTACGCGCCAGTGACGGGGACGGAATAGAGCACCAAGCTCGTGTCGGCAACCACTGTTGGAAATACATTTAGATAGAGATGTCTCGTGTTCACGACAATCAGAAAATATCTTTAAATGTCAACCCAACCACTATGCCTTTGGGCAGAAGGCACAGCTCGCTGAGGAAGGAGCAATAGGCGGCCTATACCGCTGTCAAGTAAGCGAGTATATTAGACCCACATACTCCTAGTAGGCAAGCCGAATGAGACAGAGCACAGCTCGAGTGTCATCTGGAGAGACCATCTTCAGTATTTGATTATATTTATTTCCCTGCGCACATTCATATAGCCAGAGAAAACCATCCTGTAGTGCATGGTCTGGTACAGGGTATGGAGTTAAGTACGGGGTAGCTAACTCCAGGTTCTAGAGCTAAGAGTCCGTGGATTTGCATCGACGGTACTGTGTAGGTCAGCACAGTACCACCATCTACCATCCTTCCACCAGAGTCGCCGGTTCCAGCCAACCAACACCAGCTCTACCTGCACTGACTGAAGTAACTCCTGACAAGACAAGTACTCTGAAACAGTCCATTGTTCCGACTAAACCCTTGACCACTCCAACAGTGAAAATTTGTTCCCAGTCGCCAACCAACACATCCAACGCAAGTTGCTGGTGAGGAACGTAGCTTAAGTATCTAAGTAGCACTAGCGAAGCATGCATGAGCTCATGCAGCCAAAACCACATTGACCGTGCATGTAAGTCTTAGCCCAGCACACGCCAACTCGTGGAGTGTTCTAGAGAGACAGAGAAACAAATGGGAGCAGGCAGCCTTCGAGCGAAACAAAAGGTTCAAGAGAGGAGAGGAAGCGAAGCAGCAAGTAGGGTGGGTGCACCCCCCTATTCCTCATACGCCCCTCTCTTCCCACTTGCTGCCCCTACTCCCCCTGGGCTCCCACAGTGCTGATTCTGTCAGTAACGGCACTTTAACCATGACTGCCCCGCAAAGCCTGTTGACTTAAGCCAATCCCCCCTGAGCTCTGGGCAAAATGAATGAAAGGCCCAGCATCACGTTACACACGTTTATAGAGAACCCCTGCCCTCCGAATGCTCCCTGTATTAAAGTGAGTGTCTACCGAAGTTACAGCTGCCATGAGAGATACAGCAGCCACCAGAAACTTTATTATAAGTTACCTACTCACCTGCTACCAAAGAACCCACCTGGAACCCCATGACGGAAAGGTAAGATGGGCCAGCCTGACTGCCTCCTTCAGGTGGAAGGGAAGATAAAACTGACTGTCAACATCAACCGGACAACCACCCAAGCGGAGTTCTTAGTAGCACCCGAAATGGGGGAGACAGTTATTTTGGGACATCCGTTGCTCCGGCAGCAAAAATTCACAGTGGATTGCAGGCAGTGCTCTGTGCAGATTGAAGGGAAGAAGTGCTTGGCAGTCTACTGGGAGCAAAGCGGCGATGTCAATTCCTAGCACACAGCCCCACCACCTAAAGTAGAGGAACTTGTACGACTGTAACAGCTACAGGTAAACTGAATCCCGCTGAACCACTGCCAACAGCGACACCCAGGAGTGAGATGACGGGCAAGGAAACCACAATGTCACGCCAAACCACCTTTGAATCCCGAGACAAAGAATGATGTCACACGAATCACGCCGAACCCAAGGGCAGATGCGCCCTTACCCCATCAGAGCTCAAGACCACGAGGCAGAAGTCCAGGAATCCACAATAGAGGAAGAAAGGGAGGACAACTCCTATCCATGGATGGCCACCAAGGTTGAGGCCCCTACCTTCCAAAAGCCAACACTCCAAATGGACGCCGACCGAAGGAGCATCCAACCCACCCTGACCAGAGTCGAACCGCCGGCATTTCAAGGAGCAATGTCCGTCAAGACCTTGCCCTCAACACTTATGGTTGTTGTCCGCAAGATGGCTGTGAGACGCGGCCATATGACCCCCACTTGGTCCAAACTGTTATGCAAAGCCCCTTGGACAGAGAGCCCCGCCAGCAACTTCATCAGCTCAGTCCCATCCCAGAGAGAGAAGAGTCCAGCACAGTCTATGAGGCAGGGATGTCCACAGTGCCCCTGCCACAGATGGCAACCCGAACTACGCCCATCCAGGAGGCATGGTCACCCACCAGGTCCTGATGCCAGATGAGAGGAAGGATGAGCCCAGCAGCAACAACTATTTTCTTAATTTAATTTTTATCTTTTAACAGGTGATTTGAAATTGAACAGAAACCGATGTGGCTGGCTTTGGTGTTGTTACATATTTAACTCTGTACAAACCATACCTGGTGAAATTCGTAAAATAAAATGTAATTAACCTTATAATACTGGTACCTGCTTTTGAGGTATTTAAAATTAATTTGTAATAAAAAAAAAGTAACCACAAAAATATTAATTGTCGTACATTTTCTATCGCATAAAAGTCAACTTCAACTCTATAGTATTGATCTTTCGCTTCCACATTGTATATCAATATTTTGTTAGCAGCATGACACGATTCATAAATCAATTAGTAGCAAGGGTGAATGTTTATAATTTCATGTACAAATCCGATTCTTTATATATTGAGCTCGGTATGGCAGAGGTGCTCATTCATGGGCAGAATCATAAAGTATATTTTATTAATAAATGAACATCTCTAACAATAAATGTTGGTGATATGATGAAAGTAAATAGTACGTACATATAAAGCAGATGAATGTAATTTATGCACTGAACATGCGCGCTGTATTTATAAACACTGCCGTCTTACTCATCTTCTGATTTTGTGATGAGTCTTTACAAATACAGCATTTGCAACTGTTGGGCGAGGTTGGTGATTGTAGCTGGCTGCATATGTCGCAAAACCGGTTAAGAAAGCCAAAAAAAGTTACTGTTTTACATTGTGCCCCGAAGATTGATAAAGTGAAGTTTTTTTTTATAAACTGACCAAAATGATAAACTGCAATGTAAACACAAAAATGTTAAGTTTGGGGATATTTTAAAGTTACTCAGATACATTATAAAAAATTACAAATGAAATTACTTGCCACCAGCTCAGTGGTGGCAAGTGTAGGGATTGTTCCCTTCCTCTTCCGAACTGTATTCTGCATGTTGTGGGACAGAACGCACACAGGGGATGGCAGCACTCCCGGGCCCCGTTACTTACAATACTGTTCCAGATCATGACACCAGGCGGTGCGAGGAATGTGGAAGCCCAATACTTTGCATGCTGGTTCAAATGTGTAGTGTGTGGCATGTATCAACAAATATTGTGAAAAGGAGTGTTAAAAGAATTCCAAATAGCAACAGTTAATATGAAATAAAATAAACCATCTTTACAAAATTTTTATTACACAAAATTGTAATGGTAACAGACTTACAAAATATTTACACTTAACTCAAGTCCCAATACATCATCTGATAGCACAAATCTTTATACTTAAAAACACAAAACTAAAGTGTGTGTTTTTTCCTACACCATTCAGTCACTTACATCTTCCTCATCGCTGAAATAGGAACTCTGTCGTATCCGTTTCCTTCCCAACGCTGCATCTTCAGGAGTGCTGAATTCTCCCGCTGCCTGTCGTTCCCTGTCCACTTTCTCTTGCTGCAACACCAACAAAGAGTCATGTGAATATATTGTTGCCATCAGTATAACATTAAAAGATACACAAATATGGGCAAGAAAAGCAGAAATGATTGTGAAGTGGCTATAGAGCAACACGTACAGACTACTGCTGTCAGGCAAACAGCACGTGCAACTGCCTTGATGACATAAGGTCGTATGACTGTGATGGACATTTTTGACCTCCTAGAACCAGGAAGGAAAGGAATTTTTGGATCAGAAAAAGCCTCCTACCAGCTGTATTAAAGAAAAGGACACTCATATGTACTAGCAGATATATTCCATTCACAGTTTCTTCAGATGTTTTGAAACAAACCTCTGACAAATCACCCTAGAAGTAACATGTCAACTTATTTAAAAATAACTTGTATACCACAAATATATAACACTGTGATTAACTTTAAAGCATTGTAGTCTTGAATAAATTAAATTTAAACTTAGTATCTTCTATAACTTGTAATTGTTGAATTCTCGTAGCCACAAGATGTCTGAGGCACAGGCGGCACTTCTACGCCTCCATTTGGCAGAAAGTCGCCTCAAGCGCGCCCATGATCTCACTCAGGTTGTTATGAGTGAGCCAGGCAAACTAATTTGTTTGTTGCTACCACTCAGGACTTGCCTAAAGCCCGTGAGAATGTTGATGTTGATTTTATCGCTGTACAATTGTTAGCAGATAAGTTATCTGATTTAGATGCTGCTGAGCATGCTGGGTGCATGGTAGTTTGAAGAAAAATATTTCTTCATAATGGAAATTGTACATGCTCTCGCAGATGAGTCTAAATGCCAAGTTCAAGGTACTGTGAGCACCAAGGCACACAGTTTAAGGGTAGCTCTACCCAAAATCCCTTTGCCTAATTTCAATGGTGACCCCAGACAATGGCCTAATTTTTCTAACTTGTTTGCCACTCTGGTGTCGCATAACAGTGATGTGTCTCCTGTTGAGAAACTAGCTTATTTGAAGAGTACACTTAGTGGGGATCCTCTTGGTATGATACAGTCTTTACCCATGTCTGAGGCTAATTTTGAGGTTGCATGGAACTTACTAGTGGACCATTACGAGAACAAGTGACTTCTTGTTAACTTATATGTGGAGGCATTACTTCAGGCCCCTTCAGCTTCCTTTAAAACATCAACTTTGGTTACGTCGACTGTTGAGTGTCATCACTGAGAATGTGTCTGCACTTCAGGCTCTTGATGTCCCAGTAGATAAGTGGGACTTAGTGCTGTTACCAATCATGTGCAAGTGTTTAGATGCTCAGCTTCAAACACAGTGGGAGCTCACAATTGGTCGTGAGTTACCCACACTAACTGAATTAATTTCATTCCTTGAGAAGCACTGTCGTGCCCAGGAGACAGTGAATGCAGCAGCCAACAAGACCTTTGGGGCACACCCTGTGATGCCCAAACCCACACCTGCAGTGCCTTTGTGGAGACAGCCTCGTAACCAGTCCAGCAACCAGTCATCAAAGTGCTTGGTGAGTTCTATCCAAGTAGTGTGTTGTTTGTGTAAAGGTGCTCACAAGTTTTACAAGTGTTCAGAGTTTGGTAATCATAACCCTAAGCAGCGGTTCTCAGTTGTCAAGGAACACAAATTATGTCTTAATTGTCTCTTGCCTTCACACCGCTTCAAAGGTTGTCCATTGTCCTTGACATGTCATCGATGTGGTGCTCACCACCACACATTTCTACATTTTGACTCCAAGGAGACTAAGGAGGGCAACTCATCATTGCAGACTGTAGCAGGTTCCTCTCATTCTACTGACTCACAGCCCACAAATCTGTCTGCTGTTACACCAGTACTTTCAACGCCATCTTCTGTGGTACTCTTGGCCACAGTCCAGATCCACATCCTTGATGCAGCTGGAACACCTTATGTCACCAGAGCCCTACTGGACACAACCAGTCAGGTTAGCTTCATTTCTGAACACTGCTGACAAAAGCTTGGATTGGCTCGTAAGAAGACGCATCTTCCCATTCAAGGATTATCTAATGCAGCTGTAAATGTGGTCAAGTCATTCGTGTCCATTGTAGTAACCCCTTGTGGATTTCCTGACATGCAATTTTCTCTTGATGAGTCTGTTCTCCCTCATGTAACCAGTAAGTTCCAAAGTGTTCAGTTATCCTGTGAGGTGCACCGCTTGGTTTCCCATTTGAAGCTTGCTGATCCAGCTTTCGATGTTCTTCGACCTGTTGATCTACTTATAGGGGCACATCTTGTTCCTTACTGGAGGTAAAATCAATGGCTCTCCCATGGCTCTAGATTCTATTTTCATGTGGATCTTGATGGGCAAGGTAGAAGCAAAACCTACTGCTATGCCTTCAGCATTTCATTATTGATGTTGAGACCCTGGAGGATGTCATGAGGCAGTTTTGGGAAGAGGTTCGTTTGAGGACTTATTTGTTGATACCCACAGGAGTGATGCTCATGAGCCCTTTCGCTCATCAATGCCGGAGCTGGGTGCATCTCGGCCGCAAGCTGTGAACCGGTTGTTTTGGCTGGAAAGGTGCTTCAAGGGAGATCTGCTATTGAAACATATGTATTCTGATGTCATGAGGGAATACCTTGCAGAGGGGTATATGGAGAAGGTGCCCATTTCAGAATTGTCGTCCTTGCCTACGTATTACATCCCACACCATTGCCACCAAACCCGAAAGCACAACCACAAAACTTTGTGTCGTGTTCGATGCATCTTCAAAGAGCCCAACAGGTGTGTCACTTTATGATGTTCTCTTGACTGGACCTACATTGCAATGTGACATCACTGATGTGTTGTTGAAGGTCACCCTGCATGTCATTGTTTTTACAGCTGATATTAAGCAAACGTATAGACAGGCAAATGTATGTCCTAGCCATAAGGATCTTCAGCATATTGTGTGGTGCTTTGATGACAGGGATCTGGTGGAGGATTATCATTTAAAGACGGTGACGTATGGTGTCTCCTCCGCTCCATACTTGGCACTTCACACTTTTCAGCAGCTGGCTGAGGATGAGAAAGAGTGATCTCCTGTTGCTGCAAATCTGCTGAAGTCAGACGTATATGTTGAAGGCGTGGTCACCGGCTCTAATTCTATTGGTTCTGCTTTGGCCTTGCAAAGGGAGTTGATTTTGTTGCTCACTGTTGGTGGTTTTAAATTGCAAAAGTTTGTCAGCAACCATCCTACCTTGCTTGACTGGCTCCCAGTGGAAGATGTTGAGGTCTCGGAAGCTCTGTCATTGGATCAAGACAGTCATGTTGTAAAGGTGTTAGGGCTGCAATGGAATCCCAGCGTTTATTTCTTCTCATACAAGATACAGCCTAGTTGCAAAGAGAGCACCAAGAGAAACATCTTGTCAGAAGTGGCAAGGATTTTTGATCCTCTTGGGCGACTCTCTCCTCTCACCATGTTTTCGAAACACCTTATCCAGACTCTCTGGCTGGAGAAACTTAATTGGGATGCTAAACTCCCAGGTAATATTGCTGAGAAGTGGGGCCAGTTCAACAGTGAGCTACCACTGCTAGTATCGGCTGTTGTCACCAGACAAGTAATTGGCCCTGTAGGTTCCTCGTATGAAATGTATGGTTTCTCTGATAGCTCAGAGATTGGCTACTCTGAAGTGGTTTATTCACACCTCACCACACCTACAGGAATCACCACACATTTAGTCGCTGGCAAGTCAAAGGTTGCTCCAGTCAAGGTTCAGTTAATCGCACGGTTGGAGCTTTGTGGGGCTTTATTATTAGCTCGTCTACTTCATCATGTGGTAGAGTTGTTTCCCTGCCATCGCCTTGTCATCTATCAGTGCCTGAACAGACTCACAGATTGTTCTTTCTTGGATGAACTCGTCCCCTCACCAACTGAAAACTTTTGTCGCCAACAGGGTGAGTGAGATCCAGGAGCTCACCAGACCATCCTTATGGAAACATGTCCCATCAGAGTCCAATCCTGCGGAATATGATTCTCATGGGCTCTTGCCCTCTCAGTTAGTAGGGCATCCCCTGTGGTGGACCGGTCCAGTGTGGTTACGTGAACCACCTGCTCAGTGGCCCTCCTATTCTGAAACTTTAGTCACTGACCAAGTCCTGCTTGAGTAGAAGGTTAAGGTTTCGGGAACATTTGTTTCAGCACGAGTTTGACAATCTGCTATCACATTTTAGCAGTTTGACACAGTTGCTTCGAGTGATGTCATTTGTGCTGCGTTTTATTCACAATTGCCGTAACTCTCGTGCAAATTATCTAACTTGCCATTTTACCCCTAGTGAGTTAGACAAGTCCTTGCATGTTCTATCACTGCATGTGCAGTCTCTGTCATTCAAAGAAGAGCTTGCTTCTGTGCAGAAGGGTCAACGTCCTTCTCCCTAGATTTGAAAACTTGTTACCTTTGTTGATGAAACAGGTCTGTTGAAAGTGGGCAGTGGACTCCAGCACTCTGTCCTCCCCTTCGGCCACAAGCATCCAATGCTGCTCCCCAAGACCCATGTGTTGACTGACATCACTGGACACTACCATGAAATGAATCAGCACCCTGGTATTCGTACTTTGCAGGGCATTCTGAGGGAAAATTTTTGGATTCTCTCAGATCAACATCTGCCATCACACAGCAATTGCACTATTGTGTGCGCTGTTGGAGGGCAAAACTATCATCCTCCACACCTCTAACGGGCAATCTGCTTGCCATGAAGGTTCAACAGGTGAAGCCATTTGCGAAGGTAGGGGTGGATTACGCAGGGCCCATTCTGATAAGGGCCAGCAAGATTCGCAAGTCATTTGTGTTGA